>CM046061.1:58949471-61349471 GCA_025215515.1 Schistosoma japonicum | reverse complement strand
CTTAAAATATAATAGGATACTGTCTGGTTGATCTATTGGCTCGTATTCTTCCTATTCTGGCTTGGGACTAAGTGGGGATAGGGCTAACGCACAATTAACGACTAGGCACTAGTGATTAGCACTCGGCCGACCACCACACATTTTCTCGCATCATAACATTAATTGTCAATCCTGATTTCATGAATTGATCTGAATCAGACAACCACTGATCAACTGGCAGCACTGGACAGCTGTTTCGTCCTAATGTGGGACTTTTCAGCAGTGCGCATCCACGACCACATCAAAGAGCAAACCCAGGACCCTCTGGCTTCGCGGCCTACGCTTTACCATTTGACCACTGAGTCGGCTCCTGACGGTTGATATTTCTAATTCAGTCAATTCGTGTTACGTTTTCGCGACTGCTGAAAAGTCCCATACTAGGACGAAAAATCTGTTCAGTGCTTCCAGGTGATCAATGGTTGTCTGATTCAGATCAATTCGCGATATCATGATTATCAATAATTGTAGTGACATTTTTGTATAGCTATAAAATAATAAAGTATTTTTAAAGTGATTTACAGGTTACTAATGAAATCCATAGACTACTGATAGTAGGTCTCCTTTTTTCAGGATATAAACGAATCCACGATTATGGCAGCCGTGTTCTATGTTTTCTTTTTGGACATATAATTTACCTTCTGAAAAATATATACTTGATGCTTGTTCGTTTGTTTGGCGATTGAATTATGACTAGCTTACATCATTCTTTGTTTGGTCTGCTTCTCTAATGAGGTCTAGATATGTTGTTCTATGGTTCTTTACAACTCTGACACTAGACTTCATAATGTTATCAATAGACTAATTCGTGCAGCATGTGTTTACCCCTCCACCTTACATAGTGAACTTTGTACCTGTTACGTTTTCTCTCAGATGAGACAAAGGCGTGAGTTCTTATTGGCTTAGTACGGTCCCCAATATGACACATACAAATTATCTAGGGTAGCCGGATTCTATGTCTGATTCTCTTGATAGTTTCAATCGGATACCGCGATTTATTCCTTCCCAACAGACAGCTACTCCAAAAGACTAGACTTGTAAGAAGATTATAGTGTAGAGCAAAATATTTATCCGACGAGATTAGCAAACAAAGTTTATATATCTCACATTTGAAATTAAATTAATTGGTGCAAATTTACAAATCAATCTTTAAAAAAAATCAATACAGCACCTTTCACTTGCTTTGATGAACGATTGTATTCTGAGGATTTCGTATCCCTAACAGTACCACAAAATTCTTTCTTGGTATATATGTTAAATGTTAGACTGTACTCTATCATTGCATTTCGGCGCGTAGTATGATTTGTGACGTTGAACTCTTTGGGTTCAAATATATATCTGTCACATCTTTGTTCCGAGATTCTTGATCATACACTCACCCTGAGATTGTCATCTGTGCATGAGTCATTGTGATTGACTAAGGTTGAAACACTCAAAGCATATGTAGAGTTGTTGAATTTAACGCGGCTAATATCCCAACAGCACAATCTTATTACAACAAATTAACAATATTTGGGTCACTAAACTGTACGAAGTGATGCTACACAAACTACTATTGAAATAGTCTTACATGAAATATCTTAATACTACAATACCGAGTTTAATTTTAAAGTAAACAAATAAAATAAAATAGTTTAATGAAGTAATAGATTGCTGTTATGACAGGACTGTTGACTGATAACATACGCTAGACGAAGTAAGGTGGTAGAACTATTGAATTGACCATAGAATAGATACTCAAATGAAATCGAATAGATCTTAACGAAATACACTTATCAAATAACAGAATATACGAATATGTAAAGGAATTAAGCTGTAAATTATACATGTTGAGGCTCTGGCTACCGCTGGTATATAGAATCTTGAACTCATTGAACATTTCTCTGTGGTGTAGATGTTCAAGGTGTGATGGAGTCAGTCCTTTGAAACACTTTCTTCCTGGCGTCTGGGTTGTTTGAACTTCGATTACTTGATGTAATCTGGCGCAACGATTTCTCAGTTTACGTAAACCTGATCATTAGTATCTATACGTGAAATGAAAGTGATATAATCGGGATTACGCGTACCAAAGAAATTTGATTGTCGGGACCTAATGTAACTACGGTCTAGTTCTCATAACAAAGCCTTAAAGTTCGATTTAGTTAATATACAACCTTATTCCAATATTTACAAGCTCTTATCTACATATTTAAAGCACTCAGTTGATGTACTATTACTGGTTAACCTATTGTATATCAAATAATTAAACAACTGAAAGTTATCAGATCTCCAGCGACCATTTAATTCAGCCTATAGCAAAATCAAATATTCGAGTATTATTTTATATGAAAAAATATCTTTTAAATAATTAATCCTCATATTGTTTCATTTAGTACTACTTAGGAAAATTTGTAAACCTTATCGCTTCAATCGTGATTGTTGTGACATTTACACGTTCTACATTCAATCCAATATGGATATTTGAATGCATTTTACTGAATAATTCTATCTTACAACGAAGTAGATGCGTAATTTTCTCAGGTTTCCAATAGTTTGTTAACTGATACCTGTTTGTAATGAAACTAGCATTCACTGAGTAATTACTCCTGAATCTGTTTTCCACTAAAGCTCTATGCAAATGCATATACAATGTTTTACATTCATAACATAAGTGGTTAAGATTTGTATACTGAAAACAATAATTCAACTCCATTTATCTAGTAACTACATTTACGCTAAATACAGAAAATACCGATGATATCTGTTTCTTAGACATACTGTTAACAGAAAGATAGGAATGATACGTTAAAAAGAAGTATGTGTAGGAAATTAGCATCAGTTAGTTAATATACTCATTTTTTACAAATCTATATAGCTAATATATAAAAGAAACTGAATACATAGTCCGACTCACAGTGGTAAACATAAATGTTCAGAGTACAGTGGTGAAGGAGAGTTAACTATTATCCTCTACATGTTCAACATGAACAGGTACCCAGTGAAATTCACGAATAAACACATGACTGAAGCATAATTAAAGTCAATAAAAATGACACTTCCTACGAAATCTCTTTTTCTGAAATTAAAATTCCTAGTTTATAATATCCATGGACTTACTACTTAACAAATAATATAAGTACTACTTAATGCATTTAGCTCAGCCGAGATTCACAGTATATTCTATGAATAACCTGTTATCCTAACAGGAACTGTGGACAGATTCACTTAACTCACCTCATTAATATGTATCGGTAAAAAATTTAACAACACTTGTGAAGCTCATTCGATTGGGCATACGTTAATGTAAGTCAGTCACAAAATTTCCGAATATCACCTAGCTTAGTTAAGTAGGAGACAGTTATTACTAATATAGAGCACCATAAATGCACACTTAAATGATATAAAATGTCAAGTGGATGTAGAAAATGCTTTTAAAATCCCCGACTGGATCTCATCTGAAGTACTATTTTGGCATTCGTCTTTTATGAATTCAATTATCAGAATCTTCAATCTTCGTGTTATATGTGAGCTTAATAATGATGGCCGTTAGTCACTTTAGCCAATGAGTAGCATATAATACGTATCAATCTTCTCAAGTGCTGAAAAATCCCCAGATCCCATAAATTTTGGTTTGATTTAATGTGCCATCAATGTTTACTACTGTATCACTTCAAACAACAATACGAATTATTTCATTTTAATTGGTTTTTCAACTGGCCTCTACACTAATATATATAATGCAATGAAAAAGTTGTAATAAAGGAAGTTTTAGTGTGTTGCGTTATAATTTCAGCAATCAGATGTGTCTATGACATTGATTTCAAGTGTTTAACAAATTAATTAAAGATTATGTGGAGAGAATAACTAGTGTTGGGCATTTTTAATTACTGAACAGAGAATTGTCACAACTGAATATAAAGAACATGAATTACATAATATTTATCAGAAGAATTAAGAATGCTACTAAGATGTCAAATGATAGTTAATTAAAGTTAAGTAGAAGAGTAAGTCAATTATATAAGAGTAAACAAGGGCAGACAGATATAATAAACTTTTGGTAATAAATAAAAAGAATAAGGGGATGAGGGGGAGATTGACAAGGAAATTTAAACCTCATTCCACTGTCGACCATGAAATGACCATGGTAATGCGAGTGGTTATAAAAATTTCTTTTACAAACATAAATCTAGTTTATTGATGTGGATGTTACTGGCTTCCTCTGTATGTAATTAACGTATGCGTAACCCAAGGGATAAATTAAGTGGGACATGACAGATAACTTGGAAAGCATCGTTAATGTTTATTTTATGTTCAGTATCTGTTAGATGACTCAATGTGAAACTTTTAGTCGTCTATAACTGCCCCATTCTTAATAAGACCGGATGGTGTTTGGAAATTCGGTGACGGACTTGCCTAATTGTGCGCTCTCTGTAACTAGCCCAACATGAGCAGTTGAATTTATCAAAGCATACTGGTGAGGCAAATTCAGGAAGTTTGTCTTTATTTTCTTGTTGCAATTAAAGGCGTGTTGTAGAGGTGACAGTGTAACTTAGCTGTGAGGAACGCCTTTAATCGAGTTCTATTCACTCCTTCTGTTAATATTTCACTGGTATTGTCATTAATGAACTGAAGTTTTTGGAATGTTGGTTCCTTGGAAATTGACATAATTTTCGGTTTTGTCTCAGTTTTCATCATATTTGTGTTGGCGAACTTAGTAGAATATTCGTTTGCACTTATTGTGTTGTGGATGTTTGTAAGCTCATCTTCGATTGTTTCATCGAAACAGATGCAAATGGCTCGATATGTTAGACATTTTATCACGTTTCTTTTTATTTAAGGGTACATAACTATGAAAATAGGTATATTGGATAGATGAAACTAATTTTCTGTGTACATTCCTTCATAATGTTCTGTCCAATCTTCTCGTCAGGAAGACATTTAAGAATGAGACTGAATCATGAAATTCTTCACTTGGGATGGATATATTTGATGGGTTAATGTTGTTAAATATTTTGAGTATGCTTATCTTATCTTTTTTTTATTATGTATTTTGTGTTATCTATATAACGGGAATAGAATTTTAGTTGACTGATTTCTTCTTTAACTGGGCCACTCTCAAGTTTTTCTAGAAATAGGTTTGAAAGGAGTGGACCTAATAGGGATCCGATTAATGTGTTGCTATCTAGAAGAAAATAATTTTCCAAGAAAAATAAATTGATTTACTTTTAGACTAAGAGCCTCATCTAAATGGATGTATCCTGATTCTAAACCAGTCTTTTTTGTATTAAAAAGTATTGTTTCGAATCAGAGAAAAGTAACCGAATTTCCGTCTCAAGTTACCGTTGACTTCATTCACCTGTTTACATGTTCGCAATAGAGGACTTACATCGGGACACTAATAAAGTGAGTCACTGTCTGCATCGCTGAGTACAGAAAATGAGACTACAAGGCCAATAATTACTAATCATCAACTTGATAATAGGCACATGATTAATATTTCAAAATAATCGACACTTGCACAACGTCAAGCATGTTACGTTTCGCTGAAACCATTTCTGTCAAAAGGCTGAAACTAAAGTTATTTATTTAAGAAGAAACAATACCCAGTTTAACATTGGTAAGGTTATTTTAGTTGCAAGCAATTACGACAATGTTTGAGCATTATTCATTTTTACTCTGTTACTCCATCCATTTTACAACCGACATTACATAACTTTTGACCTAATTTTTCAATATGTTCTAGAATTTTCCAATAATTTAACGTAAAAATATTCTCTTTCCTACTTGGTCAACATACAGCGGTAAAACTATCACTTCCACCAATCTATGATTTAGCAAGACGGTCATCCATTTTCATCAGTAAACACTGTCTTCCTCCCGACAAGTCTGGATTCTACCAGTGAAGACTTCCCGCTTGAGCTTCAGAAACATCTTGAAGTTAGTCACCAGTTAGCTGATTATTATAATTATTATAATTGAAGTAGTTTGTAGAGAACGGTATTAAGTTTTAATCGATCGAAGTCATCACAAATTGATTTTGTCTGGGTATCATTGAAAATCAGAAGGTACCTGAAGAGCTGTTTTGTCTTAGTATAGGACTCCTCAGCAGTGCCCATCCAGTGGTGCAGAGGGTTAGGCGCTAGCCAAACTGAAGCCCCTGGGGTGAAATCTAGGTTGTGCATTGCTGCGGAGCCCTATATTTAGACGAAACGGCTTTTCAGTACCTTCTGGTTTTCAATGGTACTCTAACAGAATCAATTGGTGACGAATTCGATTATCTAAATTTTATTGAATACCCTCTTTTGTTTTAGACTAAAAATATATAGATAAATGTGAATATAATAGAATAAACTTGTAAAGACTGTAATTCTTATTGGGTATAGTAGTTTGTTTATTGTACATAATAATTGACAAACTTATTGTATTTTACCTAACACGTTACTCTTTTCAATAGACAGATTTTAAAGAAGTAATTTTAGTTGTATTTGATGAGAGCTTTCTATCACACTCTGAAAGTTGACTCTAAATTACTACTGACTAATCGTAGTCTTTCGGTGTAAATAGTCAGTAATAAATAGTGGTCAAATAGTGGCATCACAATTCTGCAGTCTTTTCGAAATAAAGAAATTACCTACACATAATTCCGCCTACTAATAAGTAGTATAAAATTAAATGTAAAGTTTGCTGCATTTTTACAATACAGCACGCAGCAGATTGTGCTGAAAAATTTTGTTGGTTTTTCAATCTTTAATAGTGACTGAGAGGAGTAGTTATCTGAATAGTGCTATTTACATAAAGTAATCTTCTACCATATGGTCATCCGCCTATTACTCTTTGTGAATCATAGGCCGCCGACCAGAATTCTCTAACCAACTCTGTCCTCTACTTTCCTTCTCAAGTACTATTCATTCTTTGTATGTCTGCCTCCAAGTCCTAAAGGAATGCGTTCTTTGGTCTTTCTCTTTTCCCTTGGTGTTGGAGATTTCAAGTTAGTTCATCCCTTGTGATGTAGCTTGATGATTTTTACAAATATGCATCTTATCCACCTGCTGTATGCTTTCCTAGTTTCTTCCTTAGCTAGAAGTGGGTTTGTTGTCTGCTATAGTAGGTTGTTACTGATAATGTTTGGCCAAAGGATCAAGAGTATCTTGTGTAAAGAACTGTTTGTAAATAACTGTATTTATTAAATGATACTTTTCGTAGTTCTTCAAGTTTTAGCTCAAAACAATAGAACTACCTTGAAGTTACTGACTTTGGTATCGATTAACAGTTGTTTATAGTTCCAGATTTACTTGGATTGTAAAAATGCTGTTCTAACATTACCTAACCATGCCAATCCGTGTTTTTCCATCTACATCAGATTTTCTTTGTTTATCAATGATGTTATCCAAGTATATAAAAGTTTTCACACCTTCCAGAGCTTCTGCGTTCAGCGTAATTTGGTTGGTGCCTGACATGTATTTTACTCTTCTTCTTGTGTATGTTATGATCTAATACTAAAGAGGCTGCTGCTTCACTTGTAGAGTTGTAGTTCAGCTAGGGCCAACTAAATGCAGATTCTATATGTATATATTTATCGAATATAACTTGAATTCACACATATATACTATCTCTTTTTACTTGATTGTTTACTTCTGTATATTCGACCTATGCCTTGAGTTTCTTTGCCGTTGTTGGGCTGTAATTGATGTAGAAAATAAATAAAATGTCCACAACAATGATATAACGAGTGAGTTTAACAAATGAGTCAAATACTTTAATTTGTCAAACTCTAGTTATATATTTTGTCAAATATAACGGGATAATAGAGGATAAATTTCAAAAACTAAAGTTTTAGTCTACTGTAGTATTGAATATTACAATTTTAAAGTAGTGTATTATTTAATGAGACATGAACAAACATCATTAAACGCTTCAATTGCAAACTTTATTTTACAGTTATCCAGGTAGAGCAGTTAAATTCCACTTTGTCAGTGGTCAACTGATGTGAAATACAATTTTATGAAATTAGAGAAATTGTTCAACTCATATATAGTTAAAATGACAGCCCAAACAAAAAGCTGCAATATATAAGATATCAGATTTGCTTCTTCTAAATAAATGTACAATAGGTGTTTAATATGACAGATAGAAACAAAGTCAACTTACGAAAAATGGTCATTGTATGGCTGACTTATGAGATTATGCTGATCTAAAAAAATGTAAGTAAGTTACAAATTACATCTATAATATTGATTCTTTAATCAATATAAGTGACTTGACACCCAGAACCAAACAAATTACTACTAGTTACTATTTCATGACTGTATCATGTAAACTGTGTCAATTTAAATTCCAAAAGACTGCTAGCCTTCCACTTTTCAATCTTACATAACGACTAACATAAAAGTTATTCAATTTGTGTAGATTTAGATTTACAGATTACATAAATCTACATAATTTGTTTACAGTATTGTGATGTATTCTCATATGCATAAGGCTTCAGTGGCATAAGTTAGGCTGTTGAGTAAAAGTGATACTTACAGTTTCTATTTGTGAAACGTAACACATCGTTTCAACTATTCATACCTAGTTTCACTTTACAATTGATGAAATTTTCATTAAAATGAAGCAATCCAAAACTTTTACTAAATGCTCTCAATATAATTTTAACTCTTCCATTTGATATTTAAACAGTATGTTAATATCTTAAGTACAAATCTGAATGAACAACTATTACCTATTTGTACGTAGCCCACTGGAATACAATGCTCAATATTTACTTAAAGTAATATTCATTCATAATGATTGTTTCTACACAGTTTGTTTGTAAAAAAAAGATGTTTCATCATCTGCAAAGTAAATATAACTAAGGCAAATTAGTAAAAATGGAAAATATGTACAGCAATGTAGACAATATTCAAGTAAAAAGAATAGTGATAAAAGAGTTGAACTTAATGACTTGAATGCAAATTAGAATAATTATGTTAATGATCTTTAAAAGTGGGGAATACAGAATGAAGTGTGAATAAACAGTGTATTATTCAGGACTCACATAATTCACAGTGAACTACAATAATAAATAGTTGTGGTTAAAATGCGTCACAAAATGCAGTAACTAAAATAAAAGTGTGTAGGATGTTAAATGTTACAGTAAAACAAAAAGTTGTACCAAATTGAAGAAAGAGTCATTATGCAAGTTACAAATGATTTTCAAGCAACCAAGACAGAAGTATAGCCTATTGTGATAATACTAGTGCTGATTTATCTGATATTTCAAATATGACTTAAACGAATATCTATAAAGGAAGTATTTAAAAACCTTTTGTAAAGCTAAATATCAAATGATGAAAACGTTTTGACCTAGTTGTTTATGGGATATCGCAATCTGACTATCTCCCAAGTTCACAAGTAATCGGTTAATATTACCTAAAAGGCTGGTAACGAGGTCGAAGGGTGAGAGGTATCGCTTAAAAACCGTTAGGTGAGGGTCAAGTTTAAAGTTGTAAACCTCAAACAAAGTGACTATGACTGGACTTAATGCTACTCTGTCTTTTTTTCTCAGGTTTTTTAGAAGAGATATTATGGATCCGTTTTTGAATTTTCTATCGGTTTTTATTGATATTTGTGTTTAAAATGCCTAAGACTAGGCTACTATATTCAGTGGTGGTAATGATGCATAATAAATACTATAGAGAAGAGAAGTATTTATACGTCAATATTTTCAAATGCGTAATTATTTAGTGGTAGAATAAAAACAGAGCTAAATTGGATTATTACTGATATTATTAGGAAAATCGGTTAGAGATGTCATATTATTTGAAATGAGGTTGAACCTTGCACGATCAGGGATTGTATTAGAATTTGATGATACTTAAATTAATTAAAGTAGAGTAACACAAAAATACTAATACAATACGAATAGCAGCGATATAATATTACAATATGAATAAGAGGACTCATTGCAAACTGTCATCTAAAACTGTAGTTTTAATTGGTGTTGGTCAAGGCTGACCATTATCGATATTTTCGCTTAATTTTTACTACAGAATTATCACTGGAAAAGACACTATCGTTATATAAATTTCTATGAATCAATATACCTTCAGGGTGTTTTTGTTGATTTAAAATAGGCAGCTGACATAGTATTGCTTAGTGGTTGCTCCGATAAACGTTAGCTTTTGATAGCATTGAACAAACTGCATCTATGCTCAGAGTGCATTTTACTCTATGTTAAAGGGCTACCTTGCATCAGTATATGAAGTAAATTAGTTAAGCACATTGACCGCTTAACTTATCTTGAGAGCCTCATCTATCTTTAAGGGATGGTATCTGACAATATATCAGCGCGGATTCAACAAACTCTCTTGGCATTTGCTGACTAATATCATTTGCTGCAGTGGTGAGTAAACCGCCCAGTAATCCGTTTCTGTATTACCGCATGAAAATGAGACGTGATCGTTAAAAGTAAATAACGTTGAAAGGGTATCGGTATTTTCTCATCTATCTCTGAAATATTTATCCGTTTAGATCTTTGAACCAGATTGAGTCGATTTATGTAGAAAAAATGTCAAGAAAGCTGGGTTGTTGCCAACCTTAAATATTGTTTGGTTGAATAGTTACCTGTTGTCAGACGTCCATAATTCCTTCAGATCAATTGTAATATCAAATATCTCGGATGGTTGAATAATATGAGCTTATCATAACACGTGTTACTGCTGTTAACCTGACTGAAAGAATACAAGTAACTAATATTGTGAAAACTTACTATAGCTACCATTCAACCCCTTCTAATAATCATATCTCAGTTAAAAGCACTTCACAAAAGGGATGAAGTGTGATAAATCGATATGTAAGTAGACAGACATGTGCATGTAGAAAATGCATAAGCGAGAATTCCAGATTATTCAAATGACTAGACAGAATCAACCGGAAGAACTTAGATATTACATTTAAAGGTCGCGTGAATTATATAGTCCTCATTAGGCGTAAATTACCATCACCCGGACTCGACACTGAAGATCTGGAACCAAACAGACAAAATCATGACATGAGCACTAAAAAGCCACCACGTTTGCGCCAACTCGTCACAATGATATCTGGTATTGAATCTTTGGTTAAAAACCTTTCTAATCTATGCGATATTATCCAGGTAAAAGTATTGTTATCATTGTTGTAATCAAGCGTACTACTTGCGAATGGCGTTCGCTTGGTGAGCTTAATAAATCTGGTATCATCCTATTGCATCCTCATGCAAAACTATTCTTCTCTCATTATATACTAGATGCAATCAATAGCCTACTTCTCGATAATTCAACAATTTTACATATACTTCCTTGTGGGACTTGACGTTAGCGACTGTAGTTAATGCTCTGATAATAGGAAAGTTACGCATGGATTGCATAAGCTACGTCTTCTATATTCGTATGGATTTTTTGTGAAATCTGGCCGTGACACAGAATTTGTAATTACGTTAGGTTCGGTAGCTATACATATACTATCAGTAATTTCATCCCCTGTTGATAACAATGACTCTTGCACTCACGACAATCTTAGGATGCTCATATGATCATGAATCTCAAAACGAAAATAAGATAGACATGTATTTGAACCTAAAGAGTTCAACGTTACAAGTCAAACTATACGCCAAAGTTCAGTGATGGAGTACAGCCTAACATGTATGACATATGCTGACAGAAAGATATCCAACATAAATATCATTATGCTTGAAGGAAGGGTAACCACAGCCTCTACGGGCTATAAATCGTTATTGATTATTTACATTGAACTATAATTACACTCAGTTCCGATGCATCACATTGACTCATACACATCCACAGCCTATAGGATAAGTTTATGAACAAGATGCCAGTGACAATTTGTTTATAGGAATTATGTCTAAGGGAAATACAAATACAAGGAGCAAAGATCCAAGACAATACTAGGGAGTTATAAACCATCAGTTGAGTTGAATTGTACTTTGATCGCAGAAAAAATTATGTGTAAAACATTATACAAGTGTTACCACCAGTTACTTCAAGAGTTAACTTCAATTCAACGTGTTTCGGCCACATGCTTCAGGTTTGAATGTTAAGATTTTAAATTATATTTTCATGAAGACATGATGAATGCCACTTTGCCTTGTTCCATAGCAAACAAGCAAAAATGTTCTTCATACTCTAGCACAAAGTTTTGCCTGAATTAAAGACTGCGGCAAAAATTGCTACTAATTACTCTTTTACTTTTAAATAATGAGGATGACAAAGTCTTATCTTCTTTGTTTTAGACCAAAGAGACTATCATTGCATCAAACTTTAAATTTAACAAGTGCTGCTGAAAAGTCTACTGAAGTAAACAGATGTAACTATGCTTTCAAAATCGCCCTTATGACAAACACTATTTAAAAAATTCTTTAAAATGACAACAATCAAATTTACAGATTCTCTCGCTAGTGACGAAAAATTTAATTCACTAAATAATTTTAGTTCAAATCACGTTTAAACATTTACCTACGAAAAAAACACGACTTCATGTAGCTGTATGTTCTTATCGACAACATGTTCATGTCATCGCCAGTCTATTCCATTGACTCTGTGAAAATATCAGATTTCTAATAGCCTCCTGTATATAATCAAAGATCCTGTGTCTTCTTTATAACGACAAAGAGGTCACTCATTTTTCACTGATGAAGGAGGCGCACCTAGATAAGCAGCTTTATGAAGTAACAACTGAAGACAGCCTTGATAGACAGTGTGTAGTCCTATCCCTTCATTCAATAAATCGAATAGACTGACTAAATTCCAAGCCTAGTAAAACCCCCAAAGACCAGGTAGACACAAAACAAAATTTGTCAACATAACTAGCAGCGACAGTAAAAGAGTAGTGGTAAATTTGTCATGTACAAATATTTGACAGAAAACACCGAAAGATTAAAACCTAAGAGCCGTCTTCATTAATAACAAAGCAATTTACTTAAATGAATTTTACTACAAGCAGGTATACCACGACCAGTTAACCTATTGTCCAGATGTCACTCGATATGACCTAACAGTGAAAGTCTGGAGCTTTCACTAAAACAGATTCACTACTTCGATTACGTTGCGAACAAATAGTTTTATTATGACCAGCGAAACTATGAGATTTGAACTTCGCCTTGCAGAATTGGCAAACTGTATGTTTTATGCTATCTGCTGCTTAGTGGTAAGAGTATGTTCTTGCTTAGATAGGGTAAAATACTTGTTGTGCTCCTTTTGATTCAACTTGAAACTAATTCTGCATGGTGCTTTGTTAAAGTAACGATGGTTAAGAGCTGTATTTTACATCTAGGTCACATCTCTTTAGCCCGTTTTTATTCCACTAGCTGTATGTTGAATCCCATAACTTCATCAGAATCAAGTCAATTTTTCGGTTCAACTAACCATTCGGTAGTTCTTCAACAGATACATTCTAAGAAAGTATTACCCTTCTTAAGGTAAGGATACATAATACAGGAACCGTTTATAAGGTACAGTGTGTGTAGTTAAAACGTTGATAAATTGTTCAGAAGTAAAGTCTTCTGAAGTCCTGGAGTAAAACTTCAAAAGAAAGTAAGTTTTATTTGATACTAAAAGCTACTGCTTGAGGCAGACGAATCGGCCAGTAGTTTGTAGCTTCTATGTTGTTACTCTTGTTATATAAAGACTATACTTAGCCTTTTCTAAAGAGCAATAAAAATAGCATCAAGGTGGACACGAAATAGATCCTCACATCCCTCAAAAAAATTTGCACGGTTTTATTTTAAGTTAACTAATTTAGATGAGTTCAAAAAGACAAAAGGATTCTGACCTTGGTCCTGCTGCCGATGATCTGATCAGTGCTACACTGAGGTCAGGTGAGCCAGATGATTTGTTCGGTGCATCAGAAAAGGAGGCTAAATAATGAACAGAGGTTTCTTCCTGGTATTAGACTCATTGCTGGTAAACACTCTTAAATCCACCAAAAGGCTGAACTTAAGATAGTTGGGTCTCACGGCCATTCACTAGCTCTGAGCACTATTTCGCCTTTAGAAAACCCCGTAAGAGCTTTAATTCTTGGTCGACAAATTTAACAATTCAATAATTCATGAGATCGCATCTACAGTGACAATTATAATGCATCCATCGAGTCACTGTTCTACATACCGAAATTCTGACTTGATGAATCTTACTTCCTATGCTTCCAAACAAACCAACTAAGGAACGCTTTGAACTTAAATATATGGGTGTCCACTTGTGCCCACCATATAAAATTTTATTGTGTCAGCAATAGTAAATAAATCCATTGACGTATGGTCATTACGCCTTAACGTAGAACGTTGTCCAGCAGGATCACAGGTCATTCATAATGAAAACTAAATTAGATATATTTATTTTACCATGCACTTGACACTTTTTACATATAAATTTGTGGATTTATAATTGTTAAAGTCCACAATTGTAAAGTTTCAAATGCCTTAACTTCAACAGTATAATATATTCAGTTTAATTTCTTTTCCTGTTGCAAGTTGTGCATACACGCGGGCTTACTACTTACGCGCTGATTTTAAATAATGTTCTGCAGAAAATTAGTTTGGTGCAAAGTTTCGTGGATGTTCTCAAAAAATATCCTCAATTTACATGTTACCTAATGCCATAAAGAATAAATCTTTGCTTTTTGTACTTCAAATACAGCTGTGTGGAGTTTAATAAACAAGTGTTGACTATCACATTAAATTTAAAAGAAAAACTAATATTTTTGAATACAAACCTTTAAATTATTCGAAAAAAATGAACAAAAAGTGTATTGATGTTGATATTGTTTTACTTGATTCAACAACAAGATGCTTTCATCTTTTGGTAAGTTTCTTAAGCAAAATATCTTTAAAACCAATATATTTTAGTGCAATGTTTTTTACGAACATCTGACTCGATATTTATCTTGTTGAGTGTATATTAGTGTTTTATAGTGTTACTTAAAGAATTTTTTGCAAACTACCTTAGTCTTAGTTCAAACTATTACATATACACTTGTGGATATGCCTGTACCATATAAAATACTAAACTAATAGGGGAAAAATGCTACCAAAGTCGTTAGTTTCTTTTTCTCTATTTAGTTTACAAATTATTGTGGTATTGATTCTGCTTATTTAATCATTCTTGATCTTCTACAAATTTTAAATGACCGCCTTCTGGTCGATTATGGCAAACAAGAAAACTGTTCAGTACTCTTATAAAACCTATACCAAAATCTCTATGTTCTTAGAATATACTCACTTACCTGTCGTCAACATATGTGGTCTCGTCACTGCATATCTAATTCTCGATAGCTATCGTAAACAAGTAGCGAAACTAACCTGTACAAACATACTCAACAATATTGAATTCTAACACAACATTCAGATCCTAGACTAAATTGGCTGATTGATTTGTACTGGATCATCTACAGTTATTGAATAATAAACTCACTTAATTTTTTTACAGCAAAGAATGTTTAAGGGGCTCCTAATTTTTCAATCTTATCTGCCAGGACGATGTGGGATGTTTTGAATATTTGGGCAGACGGTTCATGTTGACCTTTTTAAGTAATCTTTTGATATTTATTTATTATCCTTGTATTCGCCCATTATTTAAATGTCCGAAAACTTGCTAATATTTAGAATTTTCTTAAATATTAATTGGGAATACATAATTACATAATCTGATTTTTGGATATGCAAAGTAAAATGTTTTGTGGTAGCAATAAATCACTCATACAGACATAAGTCTTATAAGAAGGGACTAAAGCAAGCATAAGTAAAAAACATGGTTTGAAAATAAAAATAGCATAATTAAGAAATCATCTTAAGTGACTTGTACACACTTTACAATTAAAAAATCTGACTTTGCATTCAAAACATCAAATTCTATTTAAGTCTTCTTTGCCATATGAGTAGAATAATTAATAACGAAATGCAATAAATCGATCGCTGACAACCTTTTTGTGTTGGAAGCCTGTTAATAGATTACCTTCAGTTATGATATTTTTTAGCCTAAACAAGCCATTTACAATTTATTATGAACCGGTTTTTATTAGTAGGTCTATTCTACATATTCCTGTCTCTACGCGTTCATCATAGCGTTCTATCTAATATGTCACCTTAGTAGGGACATCAAGACCTAGTATCTTTTATTTCGCAAAATAAAGCTTGATGTAGTGAGACTTTAATAGCTACATTAAATAGCACAATTCAGCTTATTATTTAATAAAAAATGTCACTGTTAGAAAAAAGTAACATGGACTAATTTTATGTCAAAGAAATTAAGCGTTCAAACTAAATATGCTGAATTATTCAAAGCATCCATTACAATGTTAAAGGTTTTTGAACCCAACAGAACCAAAGTCTAACTTTCGAACACAGAGGCAATCAGATTCGCAAATATAAAAATTGAAGTTTAAACTATGACGCGCTAGCATAAATCATAGTTCTCTGGATCGTTGGCTTATTTTGACGATCTAAGATAAGTTTTTCCAAACAAAAAATTTCGTGTTTTTGGGTTTCAAGTCGGGTTGTTCTTATTTCTTTCATTAACCAAATTTCGAATAACCAGACTCAAGGTAGTTTTTACATGATTCATTTAATTTTAAAGCTGATTAGAGGACTTGTTATTATTTAAAAGTTTGGATAGTCAACCAAAATATGAACCTTATTAGAAAGTATAATGAAACAGTTTAGTTTAATTTGAACAATTTGGTTGTAAGTCTACTTTTCAGGGCAATTCAAGCGAAGTAAGTGTGAGAATTATTAGTAAATAAGTAGTTAAGCTAGGAGTATAAGAGACTAAATATTATTCAAGGAATTTGAAAAAAATTCAGGGTGAGAACGTGTGTAAAGTGCTGACGTGAAAAACTTATTTATTTAGTTTAAATTCATCTTTTATCATGCGCTTTCAAGACTGACATGAGCCCCTCAGTCTCTTGTTTTCGCAGGCTGAGACTGAAGAATGAAGCAAACTCAATATTGTAGTAGCTGGGGCTATTCTTGACCATAACTTTTCCCTCTTGACAGTTTCTGCAGAGCGATTTTGAAAATGCTGAAAAGTAATTCTTATAAATAAGGCTGCCTTGATATTCTAGTTATCAGCGTTTTTTCGACTGGCCTGTCGTATTAGCCTCGGAAGCGAATTCGAAAGGACATTTTATTAGTTGTTTCTTCTTCATAGACTAATATGATCTCGAATTTTATGCTATCATGTGTATCTAAAGACCTAATCACATAAAATGCTTACAATGTGTTAATAATATTTTATTTACGTGTCATTTATAGAAGAACCCTTCTAGTGAGTACGCTGTTAAAAATTTCAATAAGTTGCATCTAAAGACTAAATAAATAAAATCTAAAGTTCGTTCTGCTTGAAGAAACTCTAAATTGTCAAAATAATTCCTTTTTTAAGTTAAACACCGTCTTTTTTAGTATATACTAGTGATTTCAGTAGCTTTCAAAAATTTTACATAGGCACAGAGAACGGGTGTAATCACGAAATTTGAAATCACAAATCGCATTACTAATATTGCT
The DNA here is from genome assembly GCA_025215515.1 of Schistosoma japonicum. Taxonomy (NCBI): domain Eukaryota; kingdom Metazoa; phylum Platyhelminthes; class Trematoda; order Strigeidida; family Schistosomatidae; genus Schistosoma; species Schistosoma japonicum. Next base: position 61,331,929 of record CM046061.1, on the reverse strand, counting down.
TACATAAATATAAATACTTAGTTCACAAGGTTCTTTCAATTGTAATACTTCTGTTAAAATAATCAATAAATCTTTAACGGAAAAACGTAGATAATTCATTTTAAACTAGATTTATTAATTTTTAAGGACTTTGTGGGAGTCGCGTAGGCAAACGACAAAAATGTAGTACTGATTTTATAGATTATTAGGTTTATATATTTCAAATAATCCAAATATTTTGCAAAGTGTAGACCCAGTAAAATATAAAATACTTAATTATGCTAAGGTAATAGCATTTATATAATTGTGGGTTGTGGCAATTGTTAAATTTGAGTCTTTCCACCACCTATCTTTGAAGCATTATAAACCCTAATGGTTTGTTTTCTGATGAAATCTCGTCAGGGACCCAAAATCTTACTTGGCTTCTCTCTACTTACGTCACTTATTACGTAGGATAATATCCACGTACTAATTAAAGGATGAGTATGTAGTCCAGTTGTGTACTCTGTTTTAAAATATAGATGTATAACGTAGCCGTTAAAAGTAGATGACATTTCTAAGGTTACTAGCATTTTCATATCATTACTCGGTCATGCTGTGACCATCATGTGAGTAACACTGTAGTCATGCGTAGAATGCCATCCAAAAATGGTGAGGTGATTGATGAGACAGTAAATCTTTGCTAACTGAGGTTGTCAATATACTTATATATGCTTAATCGCTACGTATCTGGACACAAAATTCCGGCTTGTTTAGAAGTAGTATGAAAAGTGGACAGCATAAAATGTACCACCAGTCCATGACGTCGTTGACTGTTGATCTGACACAAACATATTGGTTATGATCCGAGACTGTTTTAACCAATGCTTGAAGACTCTGGATGACATTACTCAGAATAGGTCACCGATCTTTACCCAATCTTTGGTCTTGAGTTTACAATTATTTTATGACTTTCTTGCAATTTAACTCAACTTCAGAATCATATTTTTAATTTATAGTTTCTTTTAATTACCACTTATATGACTGTTGCTTATATATTAATCCTGTTATGCTAGTAGGTGTGAGAATTTGAACTGATGCACACATGCAGGGTTCTGAATTATTAGTAGCTGGTTAACTTTCATGAACTGCGATTAATTAGTACAGGACTATTCGGACATATGCAAATACAATCGCACTAGAGATAACAGTCAAACTAATAATCAGACGTAGCGATCTACCCAATGCCTGTTAATAATAATTATCATAAGGTTACTAATGAGTACCTTCAGTAAGTAATTTCGAAAACGTGAACAGTACAATTCAGTCATGTAGACTGTGAAATAGTTACTGACTAATGGTTGCGCACTAATGGTTGGACACCAACTCTATAGCTTAAAGGCTGAGTGCTTGTTGAAAGTTGTGGGTTAAATCTCTGGTGGGTTCATGAATGAGCGCTTTTGAGAAATCTAAGACAACAACAAACAGCTGGTCAGTAAATCCTGGTTTTTAATGGCTGTTTGGATGAGGTTACTTGCAATGTTTGGATTTTTACTCTGTAATACTTACTATTTTTAGTTATTTTTTTGTTTATTGTCGTGCAAACGATACAAGCTGCTCTGTTGTTCTTATCAGAGATTTAATTCAATAGTCTGGAGTTATTCTTAACTAAATTTATAAACATATCTAAAACAAAATCCCTGGTGTTGAACATAAAATAATGAAATTAATAGCTAGCAATGAAATAATTGATGATATTTCACATCTCTTACATGTTGAATAAGTAGAAAGACAGCCAAAAATGCTGGATATCACACGCATTGTTAGTACAGAAAACATTAAGGGTAACCTCGATTTCAATGTTTAATTAAAGTTAGTTTGTTATGTCAAAATTTTAATAATGTATTTAAAAAGCGTTCAAAAAATTTGGTGCTTTACTTTGAATTGCTGGAACGTCCACAATCAAGTCAGTTTTATCACAAGATTCTTCCATAATAGGTACGAATTAAACTTCATGCAATTCGGAAAATGAAGCAGTCGATTAACTTTGGTATCTACTTCGTTACTATAGTCTCCAAAATTCAACTGATGGTGATATTTTCTTCTTAAAATCCTAAACCTAAGCAAACATTAAAGTTTTCCGTTTCATTTCTATATTTAGTCAGTTATGCTAGCTAGTTAAGTGAGTGGTTATTTATTTCTTATTATCACTTTAAAGTCACTTATAGGGATAACAGTGCATCAAAATTTGTGATACTAATTGATTTGTCGCTGTTTTATTAGATTTGTTCTTTTGTATTTGAATGGGAATATATCAGTGTACAGGAATGGTGGAGGACTGACTAAATGGAAATACTTTTTGCTAAATTTTATGCTTTTTGTGCTGTTTATTTATCAGTAGATTATGCGTTCTGTAAAATAGTTTAGAAAGCGATAAAAACAAATGCTTTAAGATAAATTTTTTTATGATATCATTTTGCTTACTATTCCTGCACAGTAGCTTATATAATTATTTCCACAAGATATTAGTTTACTAAAAAATGAAAAGGAACATAATAAGGTATTTTACTATAAAGATTTTAAAATCCACTTTTTTAAAGTTTTCTTAGTTTTCTTCTGATTTTAGTGTGAATTTAATTGATCGGTGTCATTTGTTGAGCTTCTGCAGGATGGTGTTCATTTCCTTATAGTCAGTAACAACGCTGTTTCTAACACTTCATTCACTCATTTATTGATTTATTTTAGTCTGTTTGTTGTTTTCTTTACTTTTTTATATTTAGTAACAAGTTTTTGCTTTGAAATTTCTTACTTTTCAATAATCACTACTTACTTCGTCATTTGTTTTTTCTCCATATTTGTTGAATGGTCAATTATCTTTTAATTTTCTGATTTGTAAATTATTTTCATCTTAGAATAATCCATCGTTATTTAGGTAACATGTTTTGGATCCATTTGATACTTGAAATTTATGAATATCTTATTATGTTATCTCTTTTTTTATTTTTTAGTAGGCTATTATCTGGTGAAAATCAGTATATATATGGTTGTTCAGGAATGATAAATGATGTCATCCCAAAGAAAGGTTACTTAGCCATTTTTAATTCTTCCTCAACGATACAATGACTTCCGTCCATTACCTAGAATCTTCTAATTGTGATTCTTAAATATATTCTTAAAATATTATGGCTTTAGTAAATATGATGAAGGGTAAATAATGTTGTGTAGAGTATATGCGTCAGATTGCCGAATTAACACCATGTTGAACTATTGAAGTTTGCCAATCTAAGTTTTAATTCATGAAGTCGATTGTCCCTTGTTAGTTTCTGGATGCTACTGCCTCGTAGTGGCTGAATGCCTATGCATAAAATTATGTTTACTCGATAAACTATCGAAGTGATCTGCCAGATGATGGTCACAAATTGACAAGAGTACTCAACTGATATTCTGGAGTAGTAGTGACTCATCATCAGTAAACTTCCTTGTCTTCTTACCAGGCTTTATATTTGTGTTATTGAAAATCACTGTTTAGCAGGTCATATTGTCATCTTATATGTTATAATCGACAACTTTTTGCTCGGCATATGAAAAGTTTTAACCAGCAAAACTGAATTAATACCTGTTGATCCCTTATGATAACAATGAAATCAGATTATAATTTATAAAGTTACCGTGTGGTGAGAATTACGTTTTTTCTTCTAAAAACCACTAGGATTATCCACACTGGATTCCGTATAAAGTATTGTTTTGTGAGCATGCAAGAAATAAACAAACTACATTTAGCTTTTTTTCAATAATTTTCCTTAACTATTGTTGTATGGTATACGTATATGCTGTTTTCTTGAGCATAAAACATTTTATAATGCATATGTATATGCATAAATATTTGTTTGGCATTTGAAAAACATTGACTAAAGCCAAAACTCCTTAAAATGTTGATTTAAGATTTGATGGCGTATTTAATTTTCGGTAATCTCATGAGTGTTCATTATTTGAAATTTTATATTTAACTAAAGTAAGTATGTATTAAATAGATTATCATATTGGTACTGAAATTTATTCATTCTCTTGATGCACTTGTTACATTTCACCCGTCAAATATCAAATAATTATCATCTCGTAACATAATAAAACTGTAATTTTCAGTATATGGTTGCGTGATCATGTAATTATTCAAAATGTTTTATACATTAAAAGTTCACTATTTCTTTTTAAATTATTCATTACAATGATTCGAATTAAATCATCAATTTCATGCTTAAAAAGTATACTATAAATAATTTACCAAGTTCCATGGTTTTACATGTTACATTAAATCCCATAAAATTTGCCGAATCTTATCGTTTTCAGTCAACAAAGTTACCACTTTTTTAAAAAATTGCTGTTTATTAGGTTTTTCTTCCTAAATTTTACAAGTTTCACTATTGTAACAAAGATCTATAAAAGCGTAAATACCTAATTATTTATTGTCACAACCTGCAATAAAACAACCAAACCACACAGCATAGCCTCCACTTCGCTATGATAAAAGACATATCAATTGATTCAAACTGTTCATTTTCTGTATTGAGAATGTAAAACGAGCTTTTGATAAAAGTCCTGCTCATTTAGTTATGATAAGCTGACATACCCGTAGGAAATGGAGTGGCTTTTCCTCGTTAAACCAGATAAGGGATACAGTTTAAATGTATTCATACAATTTCCAATATAACACGAGCCAGCTGAACTAATTTTTTTGTTCATATCTTACAGAATACCATGAGTTGTAGTAATGTTTAGATATGTAATTCTCATAGCACGTTTTAGCATGAATGCGTATAAAATAACCGTTGTATGCAATGCAATATAAATGTCAGCACTCGTCTATAGTTACGTTTTCACATTAATATATTTTAATTTTAGTGATTGCAAAAAATACTGAATGTCCTAGGTATGAAAGAATAAAGTTACTTTGTTATCGTTAATTATGTTTCTTTTTTAAAGCTGCCACTACTATTACTATTATTACAAGATTCTATATTATTTATTTTGTAGCCTCGCGCACTTGGACGTGAATTGTACGCAATGGTTGTTGAACATCTTCAACTAGTTGAATATGATTACTTTGATTTAGAGTATGTTAATAAAGACGGTCTTCATGTAAGTCCCGGCAACATCCAACCATATTTTATTATTATTATTACAATTACCGTTATTAAATAATAACAATTTTACGTGTTTGCAATTACACTAGATTCTTAACAACATTCTGACAATTTGTAACTTACTATAAATGATATTTAAATAGCTATATACATAGCATTTGATTGCAAATTGAGTAGACATAGATTATTAAATTTCATACAAACAAGCATTAATTCAGTTAATATAAAGAGACATAAAAAAGGGACTGAATACGACTAAAATTTTACACTGGTTGTATTAGAAAGGAAGATAATGATACATGAAATGTATCGTTTGTTTAGTTCTATGATTATTGAGATATTTTTTTCAATGCATGGTTTAACTAACATAAATATTTTTTAAAACATATGAAGATCACGTTCCTATTAGAGATAACATTCATGAACACAAAAAGTACACTTAGAATATGTGGATTGTGACTAACAATGGAATTCAGAAAGAGTCTTCAACCCTACTTAGAATCTGTAGGCTGGATGAACAGTATTGATGTTCATACTGAGACAAGAACACAGTACATTTTCTTATAGACATTAGTGTGTTATCCGTTTAAAAAAGAAATATCTTACCAAGTATTAGAATAATCCCGTTGTGTCACTGTAGAATAAATTAGGACAATTCATCAAGCTTTCCTTTAAGATCCGCGACAATATCTCCTTTACATTTTTTTCTTTCATAAGAAAGTTTTCTTTAATATGGTAGGTAGCTTACAGATTACGGTTTTGCCTTTAAGTTACTGTCAGTAAGCCTGTTAAGTTGACCCTTTTGGAATAGCATTTGACCTAGTTCAAATAAATTACCGTCATTTGCATTATCACTCCATTCTTATCCGGACGTTATAAAAAGAAACTGAAGTAGGCTCTTCTGCCTACTTAATGTGACCTAGTTGTGAAACTTTGTGAGTTACCAATTCAAATATAGAATATAGATCTGTGTAAGGAATTGCCTATAGTTTTCCATAAAAAAACACCGTTTTCAGGACTCTTAAAAAATTCATTGAAAATAGGCTTTCTGTAGAAATTGTAAATAGACTATTAGATGAATACTTGAAATGTATCCTGACCCTTTATATTGCGTACAATAGCCATATCATTGTTGCCATTGGAGCATTAATGTATTATAATACTTTATTCTATAAGATATTAATTGTTCACCAGTTCCAAATAATACAAACTTTTATGTCAGTATAACATTTAGTCATGTTTTAAATTTTAAGAATTGTATTTTATTAAAATTCATTTTAGAAGTTTGTATTTTCTATTGAGTTTAGAATATAATCAAGCTAGAAATCTTTCATAAAAATAACAGTATCCCAACTTATCGTTACTTTTACTTGTTGTTACTTTATATTTTAACGACCTTTTTTTCATGAGGTTCTGTATTCTTCATTTCTACAGATTTCTTTTACTCGGCAACTCTGAAATTAAAGAAACATCCTCACATAATATCTCTACTGACATTATAGTCAAATTTATGAAGTCTTTTGTGTATTTTGATTGTGTTTTCATTCTTTTTTTTCGTAACCGTATCCTCAGTACATAGCAGTCAATTCGACTGTTAATCCGTTAGCTCGTCAGTATGTTAGTTAATCAACATCTGACCTGTTTGAAAATTAACGCGTTATGTAAACAACCACAGTGTAGACTTACGTTTCCTTATTGTAAATATGACTGATCTATCCGTTTCAACTCAGCAATTATTTTATTTTGTTTCTTGTTACAAACTGACAGCGATACCGTAGAAAACCAGGAAAGATGGGACATATATTTTGTCCTGATATACGACTCCTAGGCACAGTGGACTCTCGATTCCACCAGAAAATAAAACTCAGGATCTTTTTGTTTTACTGCAAACACTTAGCCATCAATACCACTGGTTAAGACCTCATTGGCAAAACTCTTACTTAAATCAAATACTGGTATAGCTCAACTATCAATCAATGTCACTGGTGATACCTGTCTCACTTCAATTACATCTGAACGCCACTAGTCACGATTTTTCACTAAAACCCCAACCCCCCACAGAAACATTTTGACGTTAGTCACTAGCATGATGTCTAGCATACATACATTGGCGTGATTTTCTGGGGACTTGTATTTAACTTTCTTGCTTATTACAGAAAGTACGCGCTATTAAGAAGTTCACTGCAAGAACGGAATATCTATTAACTGTTTCTCGGTTTCTGGTGAAGACCAACTAAAATCAATCTATAATAAACAACAAAGTTTGATGTCAATCTCCACAAAACCACCTCAACTCAATAATTTTAAATTAACTCATTGGTATTTATCGAAATTTCCTGAAAGTTTGAATTTATTTCAAAAACTTTTTGTGCTTAATTTTATCATAATTGTGACTTGATACGAGAGATACCATAAAGATTTTGTACAGCAAACTTGTAACTTTCTATAAATCTCTGTATAATTCAATGTTTTAGTGTTGGCTGGATCATTCAAAAGCAATAAACAAACAAATCAGCATATCGAAAAGATTTCTTTATTCTTTCGTCGTGAAGTTTTATACACCACATCCGAATTTATTGGAAGACGAGTTAACCAGGTGGGTGAATACTGACAAATTTTATTCACAAAATAGCCTTTAATAATATGGTAATATTAATTGGTACTAAGCTATATACTAATATTGGTCTAGAGTAAAATGATTTTGTTTTGTGATTAGAATATTTGATCTTTCTTAATGTTAAATTGTCAACAAAACCAATTAAAGCATACTGAAATGGTAAGATCACCTACTTTTTGATTACACAAAATTACCAAGTTAGTATAGAATGAAAATGTTTTGTAAGTATATTTACTACATGGATCAGTGGCTCAATAGTTAAGAAGCTATACTTTCATTCGATAATTAGGAGGTTTGAATCTTTTTTCTCTTACTTAGTTTCGAATAAACAAGGCAGTATCATTAGCCCTCATAATTAGTGTATATCTTCATGCATAATACATGTATCTGTATTTGATAAATGCGTAATCATATACAGTATAATTCACTCTGATCACAGTTCTTGCTATCAAAATGACAATGATCACTTTATAGTTTCTTTGCCAATAACTTGAATAAATTTTTAACGTTGATTTTATTGTTTTCCATACAATATTTTGGAAATCATTTTGAAAACACTAACTAGGACAATTTTATCAAAATGTGATTTTTGCTTATTGGGACACACTTGATAATGTACATACAATGTGACTTTGGAAGATTGTAATTATAAGATAAAATTATTTTTCTTTAAATATTTTATCTGTTGACCTATAAATAATGTTAACTACTTTATAACTACTATCTACTTAAAATATTTTAGTATTTAAAAAAGAAACAAAAAACTTGTAAATAAAATCTATGCTTAGTACATAGAAAAAAAATAGTCAGTATGATCCAGTACAGAAAATGTTATGTTAGTTAACCAAGATATGAATGGTCTTAAGAAGTTTCGACAGTAGGTTTTACATTTTTGGAATAGATATTTGTTAAGGGGTGGAAATGTAAGAATGTAATTGTGTTCTGTTCAGTCGAATATTTTTGAATGAAATATGTGCTTGAATAATTTATATTGTACAACTTCCATGATATGATCGAAGTGAAAATATGGAATTTACAAGATAAAAATGAATTAAATGTTTATTATGGAAGTCCTATTTTAACAAGAATATACAGAAAAAAATTAATGAAATTCAAAATGAGATTGTTACCAATGTGAAATGGAACCCAAACAATAAATGAAATTAAATGAACTGGAAATGACTAAACAACAGATATTTATGCTCCATTTGATAATTAGGAAAAAATTGTTTGTTTCTGTAAATTTGAAGTTCATAGTAATCTCGGTTGAATATCAATCTTACGTGGATTCAGTTTGCTAAATACAAACAACAATATTTTAATTTTAGGTTATTTCTCCTTAAATAATAAATAAGATTTTCTTTTGGTTGTATACAAATACTCTGCTCGCCGTGTTTGTGAAGTTTTCTATGTTAACACTTAACTGACGCTTATTCCCTACTCAAATAACTATTCATTTGCATAATGACCACAAGTATAATAGAGTGATAGCCTTATTGCTAAAATTTAGGTAACACTATTAATCTGACGTTGTTACTATTCATAGTAAATCTCTCACTAAACGTTCTAGATTTTGGTTAATGTGGCATTAGTAAGTAATATTTGTTAATTTAATATCACAACAACCAATGATCACCAAGAAGTACTGAACAGTTGTTTTGTTCTAATATGGAACTCTTCAGCATCCACGACTCTATCAGCAGTGGAGCGCAAAGCCTTATAGCTCTGTGGTGAACACTTTATCATTAGATTGCTGAGTTGGCTCCTGAAGGTTAATATTCCTAGTTCATTCAATCGATGATACGTTTGCTTGACCTCATCAATTGTCATCGCTAGATAACTGCCTCACATACGACACAGTTGAATTCCACTGGTCAAGTCTTTTTACTAGAACACCTGGAAATAGTTTAACCTTTTATGTTCGTCAATTGGTATTATCTCCTAAATCTTAATATCTTAGGCAATTTTATTAGTAACAATAATTACTTTTTAAAAAATTACATTTTTTTACCAATGTTTTTCTTCAAGGAGAAACTCTGAGAATATGGTTAAATGTTCAATTCTCCAATTCTCTATTTTACGTGCTTTAATACAATCTTGTCAGAGTAATGCATTATATCAGATATCTTGTATTTTCTCTTGAGAAAAATGTTTATTTTATCTGAAGATGCCGCTTACTGGAATATTCTAAACAGAATGTTAATAAAGGAAAACATTTTTAGCTCAAGTGGATACTTTTGGTTACTCTGTACTCTCTATCCTTGGTGTTTAAATTGTGAAGGTCTTGCTATTACTCTAAATAACATTATTAGGATTTACGTTTTGCACAATATCATCTATATAACACATTACACCGACCTCGACAAACATTACATTGAATAAGTGGACATCCCATCTACGGATTCGCAAACACAAGCTACCAGTAACATGACATGCCATGTTATCACTTATACTAACACATATAGACCACCATGGACTTACAACCGATTATGTAAATAGGGACAGTTTACGTAGAATGAATTTTAAATGTTAGAAAATTTGTGCGAGCATTCAGATTAATTTTCTATCAATAGACATTTGATCATATTTACTAATCTATATGAAAAAGGCTAACCAATCGTATATCCAGATGTCAAAAAAGGTCAACAGAAATATAAATAGAGCTGACGTAACCTCCAAAAACAACCACTCACGAACAATGTCGAATCTAGACGCACACTGCTGAGGAGTACCATACTATGGTGAAACAGCTGTCGATTGCACCCTGATTTTAAATGGTGCCAAAAGGAAATAAATCTGCGAGGAATACAAATATTATTTATTAATCATGGTTTTTTCTCCTTTCTGTTGACTTTCAATGGTTACAGATAGCATCGTTTATCGATGTTTAGTAGATTAATGATTTCTTTCACCTGTTACTTCTTTCTAGTGAAAAATTATCCATGTGATACTTATTTATGTTTCGAAAATGTCTTTAAAATATGAAAGAAAGGATTTTCAAGGGTCATGATAAATGTTATCTATTTCTGTATTATCGGGACACGTTAAAAGTGCTGTTATATATATATATATATATATATATATATATATATATATATATATATGAAGTTCTTACATATGAGTAGTTTTTATAATTAAAACTTTAATTTTAAAGTTTAAACAAAAATGCACTATGATATTTGTAATTTTTGGTTTATCCAGGATAACGACACAAATCTAATTTGTTTTATTCCTAACTACATTATTTCCTCCTTTTATTTACTAACTATTTCAGATATTTGTTCGCTTTGCAAATCAAAATTGATCTACGTTCTGGTCGATTGCAATGCAGCGAAAGTACCGCGGCTCTTTTAGCAGCATTTATTGTACAAGGTAAGTGGTGTCAACTATCTTGTTTCTGTGTAGTTATGAATATATGCATATGTCATATTATTTGTCGTGTATTAGGTCTTCTTTATACGTATTTTTATTTTTAGTATACTTACTACTGATTTTGAGATACGTGGATGCCTTAATAACTGTCCATTTATACTGAATGTAGAAGTGGCGAAATTGCTTCATAGCGGTTAAGCCATAAATAACGTGGCTAAAGCATGTTTAACTGTTTAAAATAAAGATTCACTTAATAATTATAACATAATAAGCATTTCGTTTTTGCTTATGAATTTTCAAAATAGATTATAAACAGAACTTCTTTTGCACAAGATACTAAGTATTGGCACTTGTTTGTAAGGACTTCGAATTTATGACTTACAAATATTCACTGAAGTAAATAACTGTAGGTTATTAAACTACCCTTTATTATTTGAATACTACTGAGTAGTAAAATACTTCTCATCTGTGTATACATTTCTGAATCTTGTTATTTCTGTGCTGTTTCATCTAGACAATTTTTATTGTGGGCAGCTTTCCCAGCTTGAAAATCAAATGAGAAACCATTATTTAAGCTTTAGTTTAGTTTATTTATTTCTAGTTAGCATTTCACCTATTGTACGTTAAGCTTTTCGTCTTTATTTATTTAATCCTACAGTTATTATAAATTTGTTGACAGATAGTATGCCATTAAGTTTACTTTTTTTAAATATTTAGTAGGTTTTATCAAAAGTAAATAGTGTGCTTGTTTATCAAATAATTATTTTTTGCCTAATTGTTACTCATCAAGAACACAGCGAATGAATTTATACTGTGTAATTACAAGCATTCTTGTTACTTTATTGGGATATATCTGTTTGATTATATTTTACTTATCATCGTTTCTTTTTAACCTTAAAGTTTTGGTAAGAAATTTTATTCACGTTACTTATAAAATGTTTTGATTGTGATTAATAATTTGTTTCGAGGAGTGACCATCTATATTTAAACATATTAATTAATCTTAGTTGATTGAATTCGTCATAGATTGATATTGGTAAGGTATCATTGAAAACCAGGGAGCACTGGACAGCTGTTCCGTTCTAGTGTGAAACTCCTTAATAGTATGCACTCTTACAATAAACTTTAACAAACTAAAACTACAAGCTGCATAGTTTAGTAATTACTGAACATTTTTTAACACAAACTTCCTTGTTTGGTGTGAAAAACATTAAATAGTCAAATATACCAGGAGTATTAGTAAACCTCTTATTGATTTTCACACATTGTAATTTATGTACAATCATAATTCTGGATATATTTGATGACTAATTAGATCCTGTTAATTATAGTGCCATTAGCTTTTAAGTTTTACTTTACCAATGAAGGTTGATTAGTAGTTGAGATCAGAAATCGTGACATTTTTCATAAAACACTGACTTCTTAATGCATTTATTAAAAGTATACAATAATTTTTTTAATCGTACCGATAGTATCTGAAAGTCATATATTAATGAATGTTTACAATTTCTAACATTTCAAAAAAAAAGAGTCTTTAATGAACATTTCTGGGACATTTTCATAGGGAAACACATATGTAATATTCTTATTATTTCTACTGTTTTGTTAGTGTTAACAGTGTAATATTCAACGCTCTTTTTAGCAACGTATAATCAATAAAGAAAACATCTTATAAAGGAAATAGACAAATTAATTTTTGCCTTTTCTAACATTTACGATTAGCGTAAAGGCATTCTTAGAATGTTTCGTTTGAAGGTATATAAAAAACATGAAATAAACTTAGTCAATGAAAACGGTTAGTGATAATAATAAGAGCCTTGTTCTTTGCAATAATTTTTTATTAAAGTAAGGAATTACAAGCACTGACTGTACGACATTGCTACACACTTCAGTCTACAAATTGTATTTATTTAAAAGTTCATTTATGTATTTTTTTTAAGCAGTTAATATTTATCATTCATTTCCAACTTAGAAAGTTTTCTACTAGTTTAGCTACTACAATTGCTTTATGTATTTATAATATATCTATGGCGCAAGAACTTTATTATATTTCCTTGCTTCTTTTTTAAAAAAACTGGCAAGGTTAAAAATAAACACAACTGCTGATGAGTTACCATTCGAATTTTATAATATTTATTTCTGTAGTATTTTTGAGGTTTACATGATAGAGAGCCAACACATTCATTTGATATTCGTAAGTAAGTTCAAACAGTTGTAAAAATTGATGAAAGTTGGATGCACACTGGCACACAGGGTTAAGTGTTCACCAACTTGAAGCCTCTGAAGCAGAATCTAGGGTGCGCACTGCTGATAAGTATCACATTAGGACAAAATAGCTATTTAGTGCTCCCTGGTTTTCAATGGTACCCTACCAATATTAGTCTGTGACGTATTCAATAAATTGTAAAATAAAAAATTTAATTACAGCATTTAGGCAACTACACAGCAGGTGACCCAAACATTTTTGAGGACTGCTTTTGTCGAACAATATGTGAACTATAGTATCTAGATATATATATTTGCCAGTGCATTGAATTTATATCTGCATCAGAAGTTATAAACTTGTTAATAGTGCAAAAACATTCTACAGGAATTGGAATGGAAAATTCGAGGTGCATGCATGTAAGTTATTTCTGCCAAGAAAATTATTTTATTATTTTGTAGATGAAATACAATCTTTTTCCCAAAAATAATAATATCGGTTTTATTGTGTGAGTTGAATCTTTCCTCTTATTTTTAGTTACATAGGTCTATTTTGTTTGTAAAAAAAATAAGTCTTGTTTTTGAAAGATATTAATTTTCTGCAAGCCCAATCGTGTTTTTGTACATGATCTTAAGTTCTCAGGTTTTATCCCCTGGTAAAGTGACGGGGATGCGGACTTTTCAGTTTCTAATTAGAATGAAATAGCTGTACAATATCCTCTAGTTTTCAGTGGTATACAACCGAGTTTAAACTGTAACAAATGCTGATATTAAGTTGAATTAAGCGTCATTCTCCGTAAATTAACGATATACTTTTTGTTGCATCAGGGTGTTTTAGTGATTGCTGATTTTTAAGTAATTAAATAAACAACATTTGAAAACCAGGAGACGCTAAACAGTTGCTTTGTTTAAATTAGACACTCGCCGTCACTAAGCATACACAACGTTATTTGGGATAGAGTCTTAAAACTAGAACGCTGAGTGAACTTTCAACGGTTAGTATTTTTAATTCAATTGATACTGGGAAACCATCACCCTATTCCATTAACATGTGACTACCTCATATTTAACATGGTTTAACTTCACTGGTCAAACATTCTTATTAAAACTCTGAGAACTATTTCTTGGAGTTAGTCACCAGTGCATATATGGCAGTTCATATTATAAAGTGTTAAACATGAAGTTTCAAGTTATATATTGACTTTACTTAAACAATCACTAAATTTATATGGTGTATGACTATCATGTAAATAGCATATTGAATTAATAAAATAAACGTAGGTTTATGTGAAGTAAATAATGCAACAAAGAAGATTGAAGAATAAATTTATTGATTTCTGAAAGTAAAAAACTATTAAGCCTAACCAATTACTTATCTTATAATAGTTGTGGTTTTCAAACTGTTTCGTGAAGTGAAATCAAACAAAATAAAGAAATTTGCTACAATCTACACAAAAAATGAATTAAGAACAGTATACATATGTACATACTGTTTAATGATCAATATTTTCTTAAATATGCAACTATTTATGCGATAACAATTTTGAATTTATCTTTCCATCTTTCTCTTCATGTCTTTTTTTCTGCTTATCTCAATGTCGTAAATACAATCAGACGTCACACTGAGTCTATGATTTTTAAGTTTTGAATTCTAAATACTTGTGTAGTCATGATCATGAACTATTATGTCAATTGATGGGCAGGATAAACTGAATGATTTGTTAGATGTAATTGCAAAAGATTACAGCAAAGAACTGAGAAACATTCATAAACTGAATATTTTTTAATATTTTTCTTTTCAAAGTTTTACGCGACATGAATTTCAATATGTAATTGAATATCCCTAGAAAATATTAATTTCCCTTGAGGTTTCACGTGTTACGTCATAGTTGTTTTAGTGATTGGGCTTAAGACTCTTATTTTGATATCACCGTTAACAGTAATAACACTGACTATACTTTTTATCATGTGCTTGATTACATAAGTGAATTCTAAGTGGATATTCAAAAATATGCATAATATGGTTTTCAACGTCGTTTATCTACAGTTTATGTTCATCCGTAAATATTTATGAATAGTTTCACTCCAGTGATATCCCATTTTCATCGCTAAATATCACTGATGCATTACAGTAATTTTACAGTAATCACCTGTTGTTTTCTCTAAAAACAAAGAAAAAGAAAAGATAAAAATGATATCGTGGTGATGCTTTTTTATTTTCTTAGTAACCAGGCTGTAAACATTTCATAAATACAGTTGACAGACTTAATGCTTCAAATGGAGCGAATTTAAAACAGGAAAACTAATGACAACAAATTTACGCTCGGAAAAATGATGGCTTAAATGTCTGAATAGGACATTATGTGTGTTTCTTACTCTTCATAGAATTAATTAGTAGTATGCGAACATATAATGTACATATATATAAATACATTTAAACAAACCTTATCAAAAATGATACGCAATGCGAAATACTGAATAAAAAATTATTCAGTAACATTTTAGGTGGTAATTAATTTGTACTGCGTTATGATAAGGTACTTCCATTACCAAAAATCAAACCACTTTCCACGAAACATGAAATCTCACCAAAATTTCAGGACCATTTTTTTAAGTAGATAACATATGATAAGTAGAACTAACGTTATGAGTTACAATTTACATGATTTTTAAAAGATACTTCTAATCCAATGACTTGAAAACTACCTATTAATTACAGAAGTAACAAATCATCGAGTAAATGTTAAGCGGGAGTAGATGATATTTCTATCACTGTAAACATCAGTGTGACAAAAACACCATTGACTAATTTTATAACTCTATCACGAAGATTGTTGCATTTTATAAAAATAAAGAATTACTACTGATAGTAGAGCTCCATTGCATCTGTTTCGCTGTTTAACATACATTTATTCCATCTATTTGTATGAATTACTTCTAGATCAAAGGAATAATTAAAGATGGATAATGAAAGACTTGTTTGATTGGCCATATATTTATTACACATTACATTCTGAACATCAGATTCTTCGTATTACTAATTTGTTAAGGTATATGAAAATGGTAAAGTAGAAAAAGATTAGACTGAATTAGTAGGAATATAAAGTTGGCATGGATTGTAAAGATGAAATGAATGAAACGTATATCTGAAGAGATATTGAAACCTTAAGGAACGAATGAACCTACATTATTGTGATATATTGAGAACCGTTTGATGACATTATCAATATCCGACCACTGTTATCCAACGGACTTTAACCACGTAGTCTGTGCTCACCAACATAGCTCCAATCAGCAGTCACTAGCTTTAAGCAGTGATATCTTTTACTGTAATGACTGCTCTAAATGTATCCGAACCTACTTTTATTCAATTCAACATTCATTGTTGAGGTAGTTAGTAGTTGGGGATACTTATTATATTTCCCAATAACTTCAGCTGATATGGCTTTAAAACTTCTTTAACCGACTCGTTATTTTCACCTGCCACTTTAGTGCTTTACATTATCTATTAACGTGATTGTAATAAAATAAACGCCTACCAATTTACATGTCTGCTTATTTCAAACGTCTGTACTTCTTTTCATTTTGTCTCCTTATCATGTACAGTATGATTTTAGTTAGTTGGTAATTTGTTTTACTTGGTTTTATTTCTGTATGCAATTTTTTTTTCGACTTACTTGTTAATTATTCAACTTTAATTATCATTTTTTACATTGTAAATGGCAAAAATATGCTCAATTTGTATATTTCATCTTAATTTTGTTATCGCATGCAGACATTCATGCCTCATACAGTTTTGCCTATGTCTATGTATTCGGTAATCAAATCGTGTGAAGATATAAATTGTGTGTCTAAATTCTGAAATTCTAACAAATTTTCACATTTTTTAGGGGAGTGGCAACAACAAAAGTGGCAAATTAACATATGGATTTCATAGTTTACTGAAATATGTAATTGATATAGTAGACTAACTGTAACTAAATAATCGTTGAAAATCAAGGTACATCAAACTACAATTTCGTTCTACAAAGGAATCAAATCTAATATCCTTAAACCTCATGAAGTAAACTTACTTTCAGATGACTAAGTGGGCATCCAGAAGTTAATATTTCTAATAGTTAAATTGCTAATCATAGTTAACAAATATCGTTTTAAGTTCATGATCCTGTTCAGAAATATAAGTTTACAAATCATACATACAATTATCTACTTAAATGAAATCGATGTAAAAGTTCATTATGATGTCAATATTTCCTGTTCATTAGCCCATAGAAATGAACTGTCTGTCGACTTACTATCAAATGTAATATGTAGTATTCATTCTTATCTATAATGAGTATGTACAATCATAATTAAAGATATTCATAGAAAACAACTATTCGAAAATAATATTCATGTTAATCTTCAATGAGTTGGTAAAGTTTATTGAACAACCTAAACCCGAAAAGAATTATTGCAAAAATGGGGATTGTATTTTTGTTATTGTTTTGTATTCTACGCTTTATTAGTTTAATTATTATACTTTCTTTATCGTAATAAACAATATCATCAATGCCTACTTCACAAGGAAATGATCTGTGTAGTAATTCTACATACATTAAATGAATTTGTTTCTTATGAGCTTGTCAGTAAACAATTACCCTGTAATATTTTGCTACTATGCATTAGCCATCGTGTTTAATTAACCGTCTAGGTCATTATTTCTAAGAAAGTTCTTATCATGATTTATTATTCAGAAAAAATATCGAAACTTTTGATAAACTGGTCATATTAGCAGTTTGATTCATTTTTTGAAAAAGATTTCATGGAGATATCTTTCGAAATACACTCATTAGTCCTTACACTGTATGCATAAATACGTCTTAAATATGGGCTTGCTAGTAGTTGTATATGCATGGAATGTAATTTAAAGTACCTAGGATTTCTCAAATAATTTGTAAAAGCAGTTCAAATCTCAGTAAATACGTGAATAAGGTTAAGCCTCCATTTAAGCTTACCGCTTACTCAGTTCACTGAATTGAATTTATACAGTACTACGAAAAATAATTTTACTAGTCGAAATGTGTTATTTGATTGCACAAAGTTAATTCTAAGGTAACTGTCATGAATGCTTAAAAATTTCATTACAGTTATCCGCATAATCAATATAGATAAGCATTAGTCAAAAAACTAATTTGACCAATAAAGTTCTATCAGCACTGATAACTATACGAACCTTATGTTGATCATCTACTAAAGTTCAAACTCTCTTAGAAGTATCAGTAACCATCTGATCTCAGATATACCTTGATGATAAATGCCAATTAACTCCATCTACGTATCATCAAAACGCATAGTCAAAGTTGTTTTGCTAACTTACTTAACTTACTTTAAAAAAGATTTAAATAAAAACCCACTGTTGTTTAATAGTTGTTTTATTTCAAAGATTAAAACCTATAAATGAAAGACTGCCTAACGTGCACTTGTTACTGGTAAACAGAATACTTTTATTATTAAAAAATCTCTTTCACTGGCTATATAAACTAATATGAACACACTGTTTATTTGTCTCTTCTTATTACTGATATCAACAGTTTAGTTGAAAGTTATAAACCATTTTCTTGTTGAAAAATATTACTTAAGAACAGGATGAAGACAATGAAGAAATAATCTTTTTCAACTAGTTTTTCATCATAGTTCTACACTTTTGTGCATGTTTTACAATAAAATGTAATCAGTATCCATCAAGTGTGTGATTTTAAGCATGTGCTTATGAAAATAATTATGGATGATTAACAAATCAAAGATAAAGGTAAGTGTGAATAATTATGATATTAGAAGATATTTATCAATAAATCAGTGAAATGAAACATGTATTTATAAATTTTAAGAATATTACATAATACCTAGTGAGTGAATTGATAAGCGTTTAATTCAAAATCTAATGTTAATGACCACTGGATATGAATAAAAAAGATGCTAACATTAGACAGTAACTAGGAAATTTTAAAATTTCTAAACAGAACTTTAGGAAAGAATAGGCGGTAATAATACATTTGTAATTTTGTCTGAAGTTGGCTACTTTGTCAGCCAGTGTATTGAGGTTGGTATTATCAAGATAAACGCTGTTACATTCAATTGTGTGTAGATGTTATATGTAGTAAATTTACTGAAATTTGATAAGCAATTTGTACTGCATGATTTACATATTGGGTCCATCGAGTGAGCTATTAATTAACCCTATCTCTTACTATCTCTCATAATTAAAACTTAGCTCAAAGCCGATTGCATGGATGCGTATTAGGCAACACAACTTAATAAACAGGTTTTTGAGTTATGTCTCATCATTTGTATGTGGTTAGCATTGGATTTTATGCTAGATACTATGCTTCCAAACTTATGTACGTATGGAATTGCACAGATGCATAAGAAGTCTCTTTGTCCTAGTTTTTTAATATAATCATATATTCATGCTATTACTAAGATAATTTTGATATTGTGAGGATTTGTACCTCGGGATAAGAATGTCAGGGATGTCTTATTTTCTAAGCTGGGTTATGTATTTATGGAGCTTATGTAATAATGGAAATCATCAGCGCAAGTTAAGGAAAGACAAATGGTAATAAGATTTCTGTCAGTATTGCTTTTGTTCTGATATGCCGGGCACCTAAAAAAGATTGATTATCCTCGAGAATTGTTTTTCAGTAGACTATTTCATTATTTTTGGTTGTATTCAAGGTTAACATTTTATTTCTATTATTGTTCAATGCCACCCTATCCTCCTATCTGACACATTGACAGTTAGTATATCATTTCTCATTATGAACTACGGTTAATTCATTATATGTACATTGCTCCAGTTTACACTCACTATTACTCCTATTTTGTATTAATAATAGTTTTCTAATTGGCTGACTGTTTGGTCAGGTCCTATGTATATACAAAGAATTGTGTGAAATATAATACGATTCTGTTTGATTGTCCTGTCGATTCGGGTTCTTCTATCTCCAGCTTGAGACTGAGTAAACACAGGAAAGACACGCAGTGATTGACTCGGAACGCGTTTGGCGTTTGATAAATCAACAGTTATTTTACGTCATAACATATTCATAACTATAAAACAATATGGCTGTTTTCATATGTACATGACTGAGATTTGTAACTGAGAAAGAGGATTCTGAAGATTTTATATTCTCTGATCTACATATTTTGATTGCGAAGCTTTTATCAGTTCACTAGTCCACAATTTCACACATACTTCAAAGTAAAATTTTCAGGATTTCTGCATAATTAACCTGAAATCTAATTGTTGACTATCAATGAGTCAAGATTACAAAAATCTATGAACTAGAAAGTCAAGGGAATTATAAACCACAAAGTTAGTGATTAGGCCTAAAAGGGTAAAAATCAAAATAAATGTGAACATATATGCAAATACTGCTAAGGACAAGGGCCAGTCAATTTCTAAATCAATATACTGAGCTGTTAGTCAACTATGGAGAAGTTCCAGGAGCTCTGAAGTGCACACTTTTAATTATATTGGTCTTTAAGCTGATGAAAACATTATAGAAAATTCTCTAGATGATGAAACACAGCCTCTACTAAATAATTATGCAAATATTAGGATAATTTATTTGTTGTTGTCTAGTGATTAATTTGTTCAAATGCATCTGATTCATAAATAGTAATGTCACCGAGATGAACGTTTTTTAAGTGTTCAAAATACTTTTGTAGTCAAATAAGAAAATTCATTTCATTTCATAATAATTATAACACAATCAAATAATCTTTAAACATAATGCCACAAATGAAATGAAATAATGTGATTTGAACATTTGTATCTATGACTAACTTCGAATTCATTTGTGTATAGAATATTTATGTGACATTTCACTTGTTTCCATGACACTGTTATAAGTAAATTATTGAATTTCTACTACAAATAAACATAAAATTGTTAAATATTATTTATTTCTAATAAAATTATTCCTAATTTAAGTGAATAATTGTTATTTTTAATCATTTAATTTTCCTTTACGATACAAAATAAATGAAGACTGCAGATGTCATCGAAAACGTCCCTTATATCCCCTTAATGGTATTATTAAAGAGATATATTGTATATTGAATTTTCTTTAAATAAATCCATCCACCGTCGTAATTTTTATAAGTTTTCTATTTTTTTCTGTTAGAAACATTTATTATGGGTATAGTCATTGAGAAGTTGATCACAACACAAAACTGATTACTTTTCATTCATTTAATTTCATTATTTACTCTTGTTCTTCTTAAATTGTATATCATCTATTTGTCTATGGTTGGTGTTATCGATGGTTAAATGAATATTAAATGTTCATCTTAGCAGTAATTCTTAAAGATTAGCCTCCCGGAATTCCCAATTTTCATTTGTTTTTTTTAACAGGTTGCTAGCATACAAAGTCAACTTGTCTCTATTAGAAGCATATTCATGAATAGGGAGGTTATGCTTAGTAATATTATAAGTTTACTGCTTAAATTCATGTTTTCAAATGTGGAAGTAAAGTCACAAACGTCTTCAACACTTCTGTTAACTGCCATTTTTAGTAGAGGTTCTAAAATTCTAACGAACCATTTCGTAGTTTTGTGGAAAGGAGAATTATGTATATCTAAAAACAGGTAAACTGGAAGTCCTTATTTATGCACTTTTGGTAACCTAATAAGTCGTAGTGTGACTGATTCGGTTGGTTTAAGTGAATTATGAATGGCTAGTGTAATGATCTCTTTATGTTTTAACTCTTTAAGAAAATGATTTGATAGTTTCTTAGCCTTCGTCCATCTTCTCTCTTAATTTTTAAAATCCCGTTTTATCAGCCGACGCAAACTTCATTTTTCCACGTAGTTCATTTTTTTTATTAAAACTAGTCCACCTCTTTCATCCGGTTTACTTATTATAAGCGTACTATCTGCCATTTGATTTTGCATAACATCTCAGTATGAAACTCCAAATAGATTATGTTTGTTTTAGTTCAGTCTGTATCAAATACTGAAGTTTCTTTCTGATGATTATTGATGTTCACTACGTTTAGCTGAAAACCATTGTCTTTTAAAACAATACTGATATAAGCAAAAAAGAAAATCAGTTTTTAAATTAAATTTGATACTGCCTTAAGTATTATTTCAACATTAATTATCACGGTGTATTTCAACAAAGAGATTTTCAGTGACTTGAATAGTGTTGTCTGGTTGTATGAGCCAAATATTTATTTATTAGGGTTTTTATTGTTTATCGAGACAGCAACATTTCTGACCTTACAGTTACATTGAAATTAAACTGCTTGCTTTGCATAACCGTCAAAAAATATTTAGTGACTGAGTTTTATTTATTTGTCAAGGAAATCATTAAATTGATTTACTTCCACCAGTGTTTTACTTTTTATGTTATCTCTGCGTTTTTATTCGTGAATAAACCAGTCACTATACTGCATTCTAAGTCACATCTAATAATTTGTCTTAGATTATTTTATTATGAAAAATTGGCATTAATAATCTCTTAACAGTATCATTATGCTGTCTGTTAAATAAGTGGATCCATAATGAACAAAATTGATGTTCTGTAGCCCCTTAATGTGAATGCGAATAACCGAAATTTGTTTTTAAATTATGTCACAAAAACTAAATGAATAGATTTCAAAGGTAGCTCAAAATGAAGCTATATAAGTGTAGATTCAACAAAAGCAATTGATTTGTTAAGTGTTCAATATGAGTTCAAGTGGTTACCAATTTATAGCAAGCTTATAGTAAGAACTTTCCACACTTCTCGTTCGGTGGTTTATTACTATAAAATACATTGAAATCAGTTGTAAAATCGATTATAAATGCTAAATCTGTTAGTCACCAATGTAGAATGTTATTGAATTATAAATAAAACGCCCTTAGATATAATACAAATACTACTGGTCGAAAAGAATTGTGCATATTTAACACTTTCTAGTAGAGTGAACTAGTTTAAAATTTATGTACATCTTTAAAAGGAGAAAATCAACAAGATAACATTTTCTTAACATTTATAAATGTTAAATGAAAGTAAAAATGCAAATGAAACTTATCTAAAACATTTTAATGTAAAAAGTAAAACTCTTAACAAAGATGGAAATAATCATAGAAACTTATAAATTGATACAGAATAAATTCACTTTTACTTATGAAGAGACATATTGACTATTCAACTATGAAGTGCATTTACTTGAATATTGTTATGAATTTGTATTAATATTATAAATAAATTTCCATTTAGTCTAATTTATTGTTTGAGTTAAGTACTTGAACTGAACATAATAGACAATTCATTGTTATCATCTTATTTTAAATAAATAAATAAATATCGAGAAAATGCAATTTTGAAGAAGTAGGGAAAAATGATAGACATTTGGACAAAGTATGCCTACATTAAAGATAAACAGATTACACAATAGTTACAGAGTAGATAATAAAACTTCTTTTTTTTCCCATCTATTGATTTCATTGTTAGTTTGTTGCATTTGTTTTTTGTTTGGTTTTTTTGATATAAGGCATTTCTAGAATGAAAATAAGTGTGGTGTAATTACATAGAACGTGATGAATTGAAAATTTACTTAAATTAATTTTCAGACTCATTTTTGTCTTCTCTTCACTTTAAATTAGTATTTATTGGCTTTCTGCTACACTTTTCTTTCAATACTATGACATTACTTTGAAGTGGATCCATTCAACATTCTAATTTATATTCGATGTATGCATACTAATATTTTGAGTTGGTTTATAACTCAAACACATGGCAGTAAATTCTCTTTTACTTATAAAAAATATATTTCCCAGTGTAAGCTATTCCAAAGACTTCATTAGCTTATCATATATTTATTAGGCTATTTCAGAATTAATATAACTTGTTTTAGTGACTGCTTAATCTTTGGCGGTAAGGGGGTCGAAAATGCGCAGTGACGTGAACATAAAGGCCGCTTAATCCCTCCTGATTTGTCATATTTGTTCATTTGTAGTCAGTTGGTGATGAGAAAAGCATCAATGCATACACTGCATATATATATATATATATATATATATGCATTCCATGGCAATATTATGATATCTTGGGAAGGCGGGTGTGTCATTTGCACGCTTGGTAAACTTATTCACATGATGTTATTAGTTTCTTTTTTATCGAAAAAAACATACGCAGCTATTTGTAGGATTTGCGTTTTTTACACTGGTTTCCTATTCGGCTTTAGTTAAGATAATAATGACGGTATGAATTGAAACAGAAAATTTCTCGGCTATCGACCAACTTGAGATATCCTTAATACACAGATTTTTATAAGTGACCATATGGAATGTAATTTTTATACTCCTAATTATTTATATATTCTAATCAACGTCTCTCCGTAATACCAAATATGACACTGGTCCGCTGTGATAAGGTCAGTTGTGCAATATATTTACGGTGACACTTAATAATATTTTTTGCAGAATTATTTTCCTAGTGTTCCCAACTGCATTTCAATTATTTATTCCGTAGTTTAGATATTGTTAAGGATTAGCAATATATGAGGTAGTTATTCCTGTCACTACTGTTCTGTTTTATTAATTTATACATCGCGGTTATTGTCGTAAATAATTGAGATGCCCTGGGTTCTTTTGTTTGACATTTGGCATACTTATTTACATCACAATATCTTATCTCTGACCAATTACACTTTATTAATTTTTATGCACAACCCTGATAACAAGATACTGTAAGCTAATAAAATTCCAAAGAAGTGTTTGTAATATCTTATGAATAGGTCATATTGGCGCAAACGTATTATCCTTGTATCATTTTTTTAGTCACGAGTTTCAGAATCGATTATACATACCTTCTGATTTTTAATTCTTGAACCAAATGTATGAAGCTTAATGATTGTGATTATTATTAAGACTCTACTTCTTATTTTTTTGACCCTTATTTTAAACTGTCGTGTTTATGTAGTGATGGTAACTTGACTACGCTGATTATAAGTGACTGATATACGCGAATGCTAGTTCATTTGATATCTAATTACTTTTTAAAGCATATCAGCAAGTGAATTTCACACAGCATTCTATTTATTTAAACGAAAAAATAGGTTTTTAAGTACTTTGAAGGGAACAAATTACACCTAATAATTCAAATGTGCTCCTAAAGTTCATAGTTATCCTTACTTATAAATAATTTACACAAGTTTAATACATATTAATTGAAACGTATTATCATTTTCTTTTATTATATGTGAATAATATTTTAAACAATTCTAATAATGATAATAATAATATTGTGAAACTAAGTATATTTTCTCTGTCATAATTACATATGTTTGTAACATTGAAATGGTGATTCTAACATGAATGTTGTCCACATATAAAATAACTAGTGAACACAATCTTCAAATAATACACTAAATAACATTTTAATAGTTTGTTGAGTCTCAATTAATTAATATACGTGTTATTAATCTGTATGGTTCCTTCTTGTCGTCGGTTATATAATTTAGCATAGAATGATAATTCAAAGAGTATCAACCGGTTACATACAATAGAAAATGTGTGGTTGATAGAGTTTGTAATTAAGAAAATGTTTTCAAAATTAAACATCATTACATTAACTTTGTAATTTACTATGGATAGAAAAAGTACATAGTTTTCTGGGAATTGTGTTCAATTCATAAATATAGTACTTTTGCATTTTCATAACATAATAATACAACTAGGTCATATTAAAATACCTACCTTTTAATATAACTTTCATCTTTTATATTAGAAAAATATGTAGGTTGAATAATAAGGAAATAGCTAAAACATTTTTCTAAGAAATAATCTTCAGTGCAGAGTGCCTGCAATGTGCACATATCATTTAAATGAATGGAGAGCCCTTAAACTCAGTGTTTCGTAGCAGTCGAATTTGAAATTATACTCGCCTGTAGCACGTTGTAAATTTTGCATTTAATCGCCTTCTCTCTCTACACAAACGTATATATATATATAACTAGTTGTTATGGTTTTCACTCACCCTCTAGTGTTTAATTATCATTTCTAACCTATAGATACTTCCCGATAGGGTTTATCCATCGTTTCCAAACACTATGCTTAAAGTAAACGTTAGGTGATACGGCTTGGAATTAGTTACAACTACTTAAAAGCATTTACTAAACTTTATAGTTATTTTAAACATTTTGCAAATTAATCCTATTTACTTTAATTGTATTTATTGTATCTAATCCATTGTACCTTCTATAACTACTAAAACTTCTATAAATATTGAATGTTATTATAAGGTACGTAGAACAAGCTGTTTACATCGTTACAAACTTTATAAGTTGCAATGCGCTACGAAGCATAACTACTAATATAATATACATTACAATTTACTTAGATGCTAATTTCGTGTTACTTTCTGTTTTTTTTACAACTTAATGAAATGAAAACAGCAAAGATTGGTGATTTTCTAGAAGATCTCTATCAAGATCATTCATATCTATTTGGTTTGCATTTACTTAATCAACCGAGTGATGAAATGATGAGAAAAATTGCTGAATGTCATCGTAATCTTATGTAAGTATTATACTCGTTAGTGATTTTGCAAATTTTCATGGTATACTTTATTATGTGTTGATCTAACACATTTTTGAACTACTTGCAAGGGTACATGTACATTTATTTTTGTCTACCTCTAGATTCAGAGTCAGAAAATTAATGTATGCTTTTTATTCCGTGAATTCA
This sequence comes from Schistosoma japonicum, assembly GCA_025215515.1. Classification (NCBI taxonomy): domain Eukaryota; kingdom Metazoa; phylum Platyhelminthes; class Trematoda; order Strigeidida; family Schistosomatidae; genus Schistosoma; species Schistosoma japonicum. The sequence continues at coordinate 61,304,917 of CM046061.1, read as the reverse complement.
TTTTATTTTTTCAATGATATATCCTATTTACCTAATACTTATTATTAACTTTTCTAATGCTACTTTAACTACTTTAGTGCTTACTTTGATGCATTCATCTGGCTATAATAATGTAATGTGGGGATCAACCCATATACGTATGCACATATGTATGTATGAAGTCACTCATGAGTGACTGATGCGTTGCCATTAACGGTGTTTACAGTGACATTTAACAAGGTTTGATATCTGTTGAACAAGGACAACAAATAAATGATTGAAAAGAATATATTACTACCAACACAAGCTAACTTAATCATAAGGAAGTAATGAGTGTTAAATTATCCACACTTGTAAATAAATACATAAATTTGATTACACTTTGTAAATAATTCAATATATAAAATGGATAGATCTTTGAAAAGACGAGTTTTTGCAGATAAACAGCGGTTATTCTTTGGTGAATGATTCAATAAGGTGTTTGTTTCTTGTGAAGCCAACAGGCATTGCGAATTAAAATCAAAGTTTAATATAACACAACAGAATGATTGGGTCCTACTGATAACGTTTACAGAACACTGTAGTTTATTACTCATGTAGTGAATATCTATCAAATACATAATAATCACATTTTGTACACGATAGTTAATTTAGGAGTTCTAAAACTATTTTCATTTCTTCTATTAAAACACATCGTCATGATATAATAGTTAAGCATGTGTATGTTGGATTTGTTACAGTATGTCGTGATACTTGGTAATCATGAGTTTTATTATGGATTTCCTTTTTAAAAGCTTTAAATACAAATATGTTGAGTAAAGTGATGCTTTTTGCTTAGGAAATTTTGTATACTTTCATCGTTAAACTTCTTCTCTTACTGATATGAGCCGAAAAATGTACTGAAGCTGACAAGACATTTGAAATCAAACTATTTTGTCTATGTTTGAGACTCTACATTTATGCTCACTAATCATCTTGTCTAATCTGAATAAAATTCAAATGACAATCAAATATCCCTGATATGTGAATAAAGCTATCAGACTTCTATATGAAGTTTGGTCATGTTAATGCTAATAAATATGTAAATATTTTAACATATCTGTAAAATTATATTTAGTAATTGTTCGGTTAGTATTTCGTAAGTAAAATGACTACCATAATGTATTTATAAGTTGTTCCGACAACTTATTGCGTTACTTCTGTATGCTAACAATAAAAATTATATTCAAAATAAATTCTCTCCTTTAAATTGCAGAAATTTAAAGCTTTTAACATTTATTCATTTAAATGAGAGTGTACAGATGTGAGGTATAAACTTGGCATGGCATTTTTGTAAATTTGAAAGCACTGCTTCTAAGTGTATAATGCATTCGATGTATCGGTTCTAAACTTTATCCAGATTTGGTTAGAATTGAGGTAATTTTATCAAAATCCGAACTATAGCAATTCGTCATAGATTTATGTTGGTAAGGTATCACTGAAAACTGGAAAGTACTAAAGAGCTATTTCCTTTTTATAAAGTATATGATTTTTTTAATATTTTGTTTCATACGTGCTTTTATCAACTTTATGGTTCACGTTCATTTTCACATTAGATTATGTAAATCACTCTGCACAAAAGTATATTTATGCATTCACTAGCTTCGTAATTTTTTATAGATTTTATCCAGTTCATTTTCCGAATTCCATTTTAGCTTGATTAGTACATGATAATCATATTTTTTATTCGTTCATTTTAAATTTTACTTCAAAATATTGCTCAGCTTCAATTAAAAAAAGTAAAATTTAATTTGTAAGACGTCTATATACACATGTACATTTGTAAAATAGGAATCAGCTGATAAACGGTATATATGAAGTGCGTTTTGTCGTACTTAGGGCCTATCGGCTAGGTATGCATGCTTTTGAGTTGATAATCACATTAAGATATGAACTGAATTCGTTCATGTCAAAAGCCGTTACGTTATATCCTGAACTACAAAGTCCACACAGTTACATTTGTACAATGAGAATATACATATATATAAGCCTATAATTTGAATATAATTGCATCCTTTATTTCGATTTTATTTTCTTCACTTACAAAAGTTCAAGACTATATGATGTTAAACATTTCACAGAATTGTGCACACGTATGCAAAATATAAGTAAAACTCTCTAAAATAAGTGATTGGAAGCTTGCCAGATCACAGTAACATAAGTAGTTCAAATAATGACGGATAAATTTGTTTGTTTTGTCCAAAATAAATTCTACTTTAGTATCTGTGCCTAAAAAATTTGTTTTGATAGTATCCACTTTATTAAACTCCATATCCTGTCCAAAGCTTTCATAAAATGAAAGCTACTGTTAATTAGGATGGATCTTCTTGCTAGTGCAAAAATGATTTTATTCTAGAGCATTAAGCATCCGCTTATGAGATAAAACCCTAATGAGAGACATGGATTCTCATTATGAGGAGTCTCGTACTAATAATAAACATCTACTGAATGATTACTGTTTTTCAATTAATCATCTGACCAAAACTGGTTCACAATGGAAAACTTTGAAATAAGGTTTTGAAAAATATTGTCAGATATTTTATCAGTTTAAATTGTTATTTACTGTTTAGTAAAATTGTACGATTTTCTCCGTACATCTAAATCTACACATTTGGTATTGTAAAATATTCATCTACATTCTGCTTAGATTAAAATTTCATTTAATTTAATAAGTCCTAGAGTAAAAACATTGTGTATAAAGTCTACATATACTACGATTTCAAATAGAGTTTCGTTTACCATTTACTTCGTTAATTTATATTCTACTCTCAGTGGCCTAAAAGAACTAAGATAATAATGTAGTTTATCTAAGAGGTCGGATATTTTGCAATTTTATTCCGAGAGCTGCATAATCATACATATGTGTATGCAAATAAATGACTATAACGATTATTTGAATACAATAACTATGTAAAATCAACGCACAAAACTGTGCTTCATATTAAAAAGTCATAGCTTAGTTAAATCTAGAATGTTACAGATATTAAGTAGGTAAAAAATAATGATGAAATTAGGTTTAGGATAATACCTTATTACTTAACCGAAATTCATAATTATCACACTCAATCTAGTTTCTATGATATTTTGAATTTGAAGTTCGGTCCGACCATTATAGAGATTCATTTCGATTCGTTTTTATATATGATTTCATCAATGTTGCGAAAAAGTATATATATATATATATATATATATATATATATATTATATATATCTGGTAATAAAATCGACGAAAGGTATTTCTTCGCTGAATTACATGCTTATTTTTAATCATAAAATATTTTGATGATAAATATTTTTGAAATTAAATTGGACATTCAAATATATTTTATGTGAGTTAAATGAAACTACGATAATATTTTTATGATTAAGTGAATGTTATCATTTCACAAAATTTTTCTCGTTTATCAATTTGAATAAAAAACGAATAACAAAATCTAGCAGAATAAGTTCACTAATTTCGCGGCTTATCTTCACTTGCAATGTAATCTAAATAATTATTGATGGATTCTAAACAAGTGTTTAACTGCATATTTACACAGTTATTGTTGCTAAAATTCCGAGAAAACATATTGAAAACAAAGAAAAACAAATTTTTAGACACTGAGCAATCAGATCAAGAGTTGTGTTAGCTTAAATGTAGAATGAATATATTAATAGATTAATTCTAGGCAATGCTTGTAAAGTCAAACCAATGACTTAAAATTATTGCATTAAAAGTTATGTAACCAAATATTCACGATTAAAGTTACCGTGGTAGTACTAAACTGACCACTGTATCCTTTTGAATACAAACGTTTGGTCAAACCTTTTAATAACTTCAGCTTATGTGAAACGTAAGAAACGGAAAGATTTCTGAGTATTGATTATTTTGAAAAAATTTGAAATGTTAACCCTGTGCCTACTATCAAAAATATAACAAGGAAAAGCATTATTGAAAATGCTTTGGTCAATTTATCACAATTGTCATGGTACATACTAAGCAATGAAAACATTAACTCTCCTTTATGTTCTTTTAATGTATTATGGTAAACTATGATTTTTGATCCAACTCAAACTCTATAAACTAGTTTTACTTCGATTAAGTTTTTTGTGTTTATCTCGTAATAAATACTACTTATCTATAGCTCCTTAAAATATAAAATAAAATCTAATAGAAATAACGTTAGTGAATAAGTTTCATGTGTACATAATGCAGTTTTTATACAAAATATATTATTTGATTTATACAACTTTATATCTTTGCATAGGTTTTACAAAATTTGATGAAAACTGTCAAATGTAGAATAGTGCTACAATTGAATTATGATAAAAAAAACCAGAATAAAATGAGTTTACTTTTACCAACTTCATTATTTTTGCCTCTCTATTCATTTAGTTATGTTGTTAACTTTTTCATTCTCTTTGATCTTGAACAAACGATTTAAACTGTATTAATTCAATTGATATAAATAGATTACTACTGTATTCTAGTTTACTTTTATCCACTATTTTATTTCTTCTCTTTTTTTTTGTTTATCACTCTGTTCTGTATATTAGGCATAATTCATTTGTTTCCTACCAAAATAGAATTATGTTTACATCTAAACAGGCCTTGATATTACTCAACAAAATAATGAAATGCTTAAACAATATCATTTTATATAAGCCAAAAATAGTTAGATAATACATCCACATCATTTGAATGAATACAACAATAAACATTTATTTAATTAATTTTAATATTTTTTTTAAATCATTTTATAGAAAAATTGTCATTATATGATTAACAAATAAACAATTTATTCCTCTTAGAAGACAGCATTCTGCTTATATTAGTAGAAAGGGTTTGCTCTTCATCTTGACATAAATAGACAGAAGGTTGTTTGGTGATAGTTGGCAATAAGCTCTTAACAACACATGTCACTGGAGCATATTTGTAGTCACTGTGTTACTATTTATGGCTTGTAGGTGCTATACTGAGCTACTTAGTTAAAATGAAAACACCTTAGCCCTTAAAGCAGTCAGTTACAGCTTATTGATAACGGTCGCGAACTATAAAACTGAATGAATCGGGTCTCAACTTGTCGAATTCAATCAGTCATGTTAAGGACTGAGTTTACGTCTTGCTGACAAGTGTTAGATAATTCATTTCATGAAAAATTTCTTGCAAACTATTTCAAGGCTACTTTTCATTACGAAGTAAATACCACAATATTCACTCATTTAAAACATTGGCCACTTTTCAATTTTATGGATAAAATTTTGCAAGCACAGCACTAGACTAGAAAAGAATCACACTGATCACTATTGAGTGTTCAATGAAAATGTATTGAAACACATAATAGTAAATTTTGGTGAAAGGATGCGATTACAAAAGAAGTAGATTCACCGTAAGTATATGTTTGTTATCTTGAAAATAGGATGATGTTATTCTTGAAAGACTTATCTTCGGTTTTACTTTCACTCATTCCTATTAACCTGTTTATCTCATAATGATTTGCTTTTGTTTATTTAAACATATAATTGTATTTCATCAGACAAATATTAAACCTTTTTTGAGGTTGTTTACTATTTGTTTGTAATTTACTTAGATAATCTCAAATTTATTAATATTCAGGGGAAGCTACACTCCATTCACTTTCAGTTCGTTGTTCTAACTTGAATTACTATCCTAAATTTACTCTGTAATTGGTATTTCTTGACGATACACTTGTTAAACAACGAATTTGTATATATTATGGCAATTTAGATAAAGCATAAATTATATTGAATTACTGCACAAATGTAATCTCAAATAACTGAGTTATCTATTATTACAAGGATGAATGACATTATGGAGGCCGTTGTCACCATATATTTCTTTATTGATATTGGTACTAAATGTTAGACTGTATTGTACTGTTAAAATGTGGCGCGTTGTGCAAACAGCTTATTGGATTTATACTGTATTCCAATATAATTCGCATAAACTCATCGTTAATGACTTCTGTTACACACACTTACTCGATTGTTTGCGATTGTGTATTACAAGATTTCAATTGTTTAAAAATTCCCATGTTTATCAAAAAAGTTTGAACGAAGAATATTCTTTTCGATAAATCCTCATCAGGTTCTACATTTATTAGTTAAAAAACTATTAGCCAAAGAAGCCTGTTCTTAAACAGATATAATATCATTTAGATATCAATTGGTATGTGTATTGGTTGATTTAATTTACGGTGGTTTCTAGATAAATTGGAATTTTATTATTAATGAACATAGTACTGTCGTAATCCAGTAATAACAAGCATTGACGGTCCACTAATCCTCTAAAATATAACGTAGGAATGTATCGTGTATACGCCCAAACATATTTTAATATACTATAATTCACGAAATTGTAAGCATTTCCATGTTATATTTATGCTATTCATTATTCACATTTATTATTGGAGCCTTTTTGTTCTGTAAGCAAAATGTTTACATGCGGCTTGCTTGAATATCTAGGGTGCCTAATTTGCCATATTTTCAATTATTTCAATAAACTGCTGTTTTGTTTACTTTAACTAATCAGTTATCGTGTATTCACGCACCTATTTTGAATTGCCTTACACTTAATACTTCCAAATGTCAATTTGTCAATTTTGGTCTAAGACGTGAAAAAGACTTGAATTCTCCCAAAGTTTGTATTATAGGGGATTCTGTAGTAAAGACTTTCGGATTTCGCTTATCTCGTAACCATTACTTTTGACCCATGTTAGTTTTCGCACATTTTGTTAACATGAAAGCTTTTTGTTTGATTTATTACATGAAGAGATTACGTTGTTTTGGCATTACCAAACACTTTATATTACAACTTGTCAATTCCTGGGTATGTCGATATTAAATTCATTCATGATTTATGACCTTCGATTAGTAGTTACTTCTTCCACCTTAACTTTCGTTAATTATTTGCAATTCACCTCATGAACACATTGGTACTTGTTTTATTATAATCTGGCACACTACCACTTGATTAGTACCGATTTCACTCTTATTGTAAATTAGGTATGTTGTAGTGTAGATCCTTGATAAAAAATTAATTGAAAAGAAACTTTTTTGCTCAGTTGTTGTTTATCGAAAAAAATCATATTTTTTCCACACAACATTGTCAGTAACAATGTAAATATATATACTTCATATACTGCCAGTCAAATCTACCAACTAATTACTTTAATTGAATTCATATAATAATGTAATGTTGATGGAGGTGTTAATTGATACTCGTCAGAAAGGCTTATAAGCAATTTTAAGAAAAATGATATTTACTGATTGATCTGAACTCTATTCACCTAGCTTCACAGGCTGGGATATTACTATTGAGTTATTGAGACGAAACTGACCTTTCGTATACTGAGATATTGTTATTGACTGATTTCGATCAGGACTAAAGGCTAGACATACATGACATTTGTCTTTACTCAGTGATATGTTTATATATTTAGTCAATGAAAATCACCAGCATAAAATTAACGATTATGAAGGTTTTTACCAGGCAGCATCATCGATAAACGATGAGGGTCAAATGCAAATGTGAAGGCGTGGATTGTAAAGGCGAGAGCAGAATTTCTACAACTGAAAAACATCTGGAAGTCAAACCAACTGTCAGCCAACATTAAAGTTAGAATTTGCAATACAAATGTGAAGACAGTTCTGCTGTACGGAGCTGAAACTTGGAGAACTACGAAAAGCATCCTTCATAAGATAGAAGTATTCATAAACAATTGTCTGCGCAGGATACTTTGGATCCGTTGGCCGGATACCATTAACAATAACCTCCTATGGCAGAGGACAAATCAATCAGCTTCCAGTCAAGAAAGAAATTGAGAAAAAACGCTAGAGGTGAATAGGACATACACTGAGGAAACTACCAAATTGTGTCACAGAACAAGCATTGATATGGAACCCTGGAGGTCAAAGGAAAAGGGGGAGACCCAAGAATACAATGTGTCCGGAACTGGAGTCAGACATGAAGAGATCGAAGTGCACTTCGGAAGGACTGAAAAGGAAAATTCAGGACAGAGTTGGTTGGAGAATACTGGTTGGCGGCCTATGCTTCACATGGGGTAACAGGTATTGATTGATTGATTGATAAAATTAACGATGCAAGTAAACTGATAGTGTTAGAATTAGGAAACAAAAATGCCTTTAAAAGTAGTAATCAAAATATAATAGATAAATTTTGCAACGAAGTAGCCAAGTTTTTTCGAACAACAAACAAACATCATGCCGATAATGAGCTGTGTGAAGACTATGGCGTCCCTTCATCTATAGTTTAAACTAACCGTCAGACAATATTCCATCACTTTTCTTTAGTCTATTCCTATGTAAATTAACATTTTACACTAAAATAATTGATGATTTTGTATGTATATGATATGTTCTTATAACGAATTACTTTTTTTCACCCACTTCTTTATTCTTAGCATCTGAGTTAATCATCTGGTGGTTGTTTCATAAAACACAAACAATAAAATAGATAATCTGATCAAAATAATCATCTTTTAGGCACTAGGTGGTTCATGTGTCATTCATCTAGAAACTACTACAAACAGTTGTTATTAGGTATAATAGTTTCTATTAGCTGTCATTATGACGAGTGATACTAATATATTTACTTTGATTTGATGTCTGGTTTCAATACCAGCCAATCCTCAAAGTATGAAAATTAGCATCTTACTGGAATCAAATTACGATATTATAAATTTTAATAATGGCTTATTGAGACCTATATGTATGTATTCAATAACTTTTCACAATACGCAGATTCAATATTTGTTGGGATTATCGTGTTAAGTTGCTAGATATTTTTCAACAGTCAGTCAGAAATTTCAGAATTTTCAAATCATAGCCATCCTTTCCTTGTCTTTATTTTCACTAAATTTTTTTTCTGCGCTCATTTTGATTTGCAAACTTCAATGAAACTGATACAGTTCAATGCTTTTATGAATACTACATGAATTCAAATAAGCATTTAGTTTATCATCAGATGCATGAATATTTGAAGTGTTAAACTAATTCATAGCATATAGAAGTTTCCTGAAATAAGATTGATGAATATTATAAAAAATGAATTTTGACTTTATGAAAGCTAATTAACAAACTGCACTTTAGCACAACCACTTTACATTTATTATATAGGAGTGATTATAATGTGATTAAGTAACTGAGATACATTTTATCAGTTTAACCCAATGAAATTTATGTAAGTATGAATAAGATTAAAAAAAAAACACTTTAAAGTTCAATGTATTATATATTAGATTAGCATTTAGTTCATCGGGAAGTAGGATAAATACATTTTGATGAATTCCTTTTAAATACTAAACAGTGTCTGCTGAACCCAAAATAAGTGTGTATCAAATATGTCTATAGTAAATTAAGTTACTTCTAATTTACAGATATCAAAAAATAAAAATCACTTAAACGGTCTGTCAACTAAAATAAGTTAAAATGTGCACTTGATTACTATAGTTTATTGTGCATGTCCGCAACAAAAATGACTATTTTTAATGTCACATCAAACGGTCTCTCAGTGTTTGTCGAATTTTCGTTTTGATATTTTTTGATGAAACCAATGTCATAAGATTTACTAAACTTCTATCACTATGTATATTAGTATAGAAAATAAACTTATATTAGCATTTTAAATATATAACTCGTAAATAGTTTACATTATATATACAGTGGCTGCGTTAATAATAACTAGTTGCTTTTTTATGGACGATCCGAACTTATTAATTATGTTTTTCATTTTGTACATTTTAGGTACTTCTTTTAGTCATAATTACTGATTTCTAATTATATATAACTATGATTTCATATGAAATTGGGTCAGAATCTTTTCTTTCTGCAATAACTTTAACTTAAGTCTATTTGATATTGCGTAAACTAAGGCCTATTATCATATACGGAGACATTAACCTTGACAAAAACTGATTCCAAAATCTCAGACACTAAGACGATTGTTCTATGCCCCACGTCTGCCTCTCAACTCCCAGTCCTCAATTTGGTTGTAAGAACACTAGAAAAGTGAGCCACTAAACTACCAGTCAGACTATTTCACTCATTCGTCTGTATGCACACAAAACCTGATGACATGGCTGACTAACAAGAAGAATAACTTTTATACTAAGGTAGGACAAGAGTGATTATGAACCGAAGGAACAGACACATAGTTAATTAGTTATTGTTTAAAAAAAATTAATATGACAACAATTCATGGGTCTAGTGTGCAGGTTATAGGCTGCAAGAAAGGGATATAGGACTAATAGAAATAAAGTAATCGATCAAGATATACTCAAATCGAATGAAATAATTTTTAAAAGACAGCTCCCAAAGTTATTCCTACTGAATCGCTTAATATAATACTATTGAATTAAAATCCAATGATCAATATTACATTCTACCAGATATCTGTGGTATTGCTCAACGAACATTTATTGCAATCAATGATATAAGTTCCCTTCCTAATATGGATAAACTTTACGAGTAACAGTTTTTGAATAAAACTTTGTTGAATAATAATTTATGATAACTGCCTGAGTAATAAAATTATTAAGAAGTCAATTAGAGTTATATCTGAATAAAATGAATAAATAAATTATTTCATGTGTTATTCTTTCTGCTTCTATATAACATAACTAACAGTATCTGATTACCAAACTTTTTTGATATAGAAAAATTGTGTTTTAGAAACAAGATAATGCAACGATTAGAAAATGAATATTAACAAATTCTATAAATTTTCATTCTTGGTATTAAATAAAGTCTGTTTGGAACTCGTCAGCTGTGTGAAACTGTATCCCAGTAGGGATGTCTACATCAAAACCCAGACCCATTTCATTCCTTCAAACGATACCATTTTTTTCAACATGGATACAAACATAATCAAATTAAAAACCACTTACCCCCCCCCTTCATGTAAAATAACTATAGGTCAAGTAAACATCATACTAAGTATAATTATTTATTCAACAGCGTTAATTTTAATCATATTACTAGTTTGCAAATATAAATATATTCGAAAGAAAACAAAAATCTTCATCGAAATAGGTATCAGGTAGCAAAATATTAGCTAGTGATTTATTACTAGAAATGATACTGTTTGTTTTCTACCCTACCTAGTTCATTGTAACATTTTTAGTGAGCAGAACTTTTAAACTGAAAATTGTTTTGTTCCATAGAGTAGTGATATTGAAACAGATTATTGTTAAGTTATGCAATAAAAATAGATTTTTGTCTAAATGATTTTATTGCTATTAATTACTATCAATCAGAATAAATGTTTTCATGAAATACTTGTTTAGTTTAACTAAACGAGATAGATGCCTGTAGGTCAGTAACTAATCAGTAATGTTATTTTATTCAATGTTGTATACTATATCATTCTTAATGAAAACTATATACTTTGTTGATAATTTTCAATCTCATATTCTATTAATCTACTAGCTAGTATGAGGTAGTCAGTTTGAAGGTCTATGCACATTCAGGAAACAGATGGTATACCATTTTAATATCAGTGTTATAAACATTGTTATCTTCGTGTCACCACTCGGTTCACATTCATACATCTGAATGCATTTAGATTACTTTAAATAATTGCAAACATTTCGCACCAAACTTTTAATAACGAGTTTGCTATATGTAGGGATGAATTAGAACATGATCATTTATAGTATATTATTGAATGATAAACTTAATTATATCATTCTGAAGACTCTACAGTAATATCAAAGGAAAAATTGACAATAATTTGAAATCCTTGAATGCGTACATGAACCCTCTCAGAAACTACTCCATAATCTGTGAAACAGTTAGCTACTTTATGTCATTCGTTTTGTTCTGTTTTGCTTTGAAAATTTTTGATTAAATGATTTACCCCAACCACTGCCTACCTCCTCTCTTTATGTTGGCTGGAGAAGGTGTATGGTGAGAAGAATTTTGGGCTGGCTTAACCAAAAACATGGCATCAGTTTATGAAATCTTTGACCGTTGATCTCTGTCATTTTGAGTAGTGCAAACTAACTGATTGTGGTACATGCGATAATGGTGTTGAGTGACTGTAGACTGGGTCACGAGGCTCAGTAGAGCTCACAATAGCTTAAATATATTCACTCTTTATGTTCTTCCTGATCTTAAGTTTAGATATTCTTTTGTAAATTCCTTTGATCCATTTCTTCCTAGTAAACAATTGGTAATAATCTTAGCAAATTTGAACTCGTCGTGCTAATGTAGTAAGGTAACTTGAACCTATGAACATATGTGTGAGGTTCTACGCTGTTTGTTACCTAACTGATTGAATGAAAATCTTAATGAAAAAAATATTACAACGGCTCTATGACTTGCATATCACTATTTACCTGACTGACTAGTTAATTTTATTATTTTATTTTAGCTTATACTGCTATGCACTTTTACTGACAGTTATTACTTTCCTTGAATATGCTCACTGTTCGTTATCGTCTTCAGAGAAAAGATTAAATGATTGGCTTACGTTATGATAATTCTATCTATATTTTTATTCTTATACATTCATCTTTACTTATTTGATATTTAAAACTGTAATTCTGTGTCTGTAAACATTTTTATTGCTGTTGATGATAATGGAAAATAATTTTTTTCTAATCTGTGTGTGGTTTTTAATGTTTATATAATTTGAAAATAATTTTTATCACGACATCATATTAACTAGATAATCAATGAAATCCTAGTGACCAGACTAAACTACTAATTCGTTCTAGTTTTTTTTAAAAATCCATTTAAGAGTCTGTATTCACCATTCTCCAAGTAGTCAAATTACAATTTGCAGACAAATTAATCAGACTAACTTCGCACATCATTAGTTCGTATTTCATAATCTAAATCCATCTAGAGAAACTAGTTATTTACTGTTTCGATTTAAACATTGTATCATGAAAAGTATGTTGTTCCACTAGAGAATAATAGTAGTAAATTGAGTTTTAATTCCAGTTACATTCAGTAATCTCTGAAGTGATTTTATTAACGTTTTTAGTTCAGTCACTAGAATTATTCCTCATATAATGGCGTACATTACACAAATACTGTATCCAAATATAATCTGAGGTCAGTAAACTTAAACATACAGTGCTACAACAGATTAATACCACTCTAAGTGGTACCATCATCAAGTCTGAGATTATAGAGTGGTGTATCAAGAGTGAGAATCGTATACATATCATCAAATAACTCATGGTTTGTCGTAAGACTTTGTGGTGAGTGCCAACTGACACAAAACCTAAATTTACCACTTCGTTTAAGACTACCTTTAAGCATCTTACAATACAGTTCTCTGAAAACTCTTTTTTAAACTAAACAGTTTAATATAATCGGTCTGTGTGACTTATCGTTGAGCATACCTAACATATAAAAGTACGTATGAAGTACTTATGAATTAAATGACGAACTGAAATTGTATTTAGTGCATCTTTAAAATGCTACTGCACAAAAATATATGTTATTCTACCTATGTCAAATAACTTTTGATAAGCATCTAATCACTTTACTCCACCTTACATTAATATATATTATATATATATATATATATATATATGTATATATATATATTATACATATATATAATGAGTTTTCAGACAACCTAGTAACACAAGTTACAAACAATTACCTTTACACCAAATGACATAAGTTTATCGTGAAATTAATATTTTTGTTTACCAATTTAATATTACAAATTGGTCTAAATTAGACAAGCATTGGTCACCAGGAAGCACTGGATAGCTGTTTCGTCCTAGTATGGGACTCTTCAGTAGTGGGCATACACGACTTCATCAGGGATCGAACCCAGGGTTCTCTGGTTCCTAGGCGAATGCCTTACCATTATACTACTGAGTTGGACTCCTGCGGTTGATCCCTGGCGTGGTCGTGGATGCGTACTTCTAGAAAGTTCTATACTAGAACGAAACAGCTGTCCAGTGCTTCTTGGGGAACAGTGATTTTTTTAGTTCAGACTAATTCGTGATGTCAAATTGATTTATAACAATATTTACAACACCTAGTTACCATTTTTGTTCACTGTTAAAATTCGATTTGTCCCTCTGTACAAAGTAAAAATCGTATTGATTCGTAGCCGATTATTCTTTTTAGAATTTATGAGACCGAAAAAATTTTATTTTTCTACCTTTAAATATATTATTACATAGAATTTGATTTTTTCAAAAACAGGTTGTAAAGATAATTAATTTTTTTGTGTATCACCTAGTAACTATAATATATTGTTTTCTTTTTATTCTGATTGACATTAAAAAATAAAACTAGAGGTCAGTCACCTGCTGAAGCTGATTATAATTTACTGGATACTGTGAGAAAAATTGAACTCTATGGTATAAGAATGAACCCAGCTAAAGTAAGTCGATGTTTAGATTCTCCAGTGTTTTTATATGGGGTGTATTCATATATATACATACAGCAGATTAATTTGTTATTGGATGTTGAGAGAACCTACTAACATTAGAATAAGGTTTTTTTAAACAATCTCATGTTCGATTTTGTCGTTGTTACCTTGTAAAATTCTTTCATAATGATATCCTACGCTTAAAACAGTCTAACATTGAGTATAAATATATCACAAAGTGAGAGCATTAGTCTATTTGTTACTTGAAATGTATATTACTTTAATAATGTGATTTGTTTTTAACTTTTTGAGATAATCTTATATTTCATTATTTTCTTAACTGGTGTATTCACTGTTGACAAATTGACTTGTAAATGCTCAATCCTAAATGAATTCATCTTATTGTTCAAAGGAAAAAATAGAATTAATGTGTTAATAATAATTTTCGACCAGTGTTAGAGTATTGCGCAGGGTTTGAGTAGTAGTTTCGCACTCACTAGTATTCGTTAGACTGTTAGTTAAGGAGATTATAGACTACAGTTATTAGTATGAATTTGTATATTCCCATTCGATTTGTTATAGACTGAAGCTAGTCAATCACTGTAGCTTCAATGTGCATCCTGAGCGGATTCGCCTCGATATAGCTAATATTCACAAGTATTATTCAATTTGGATTGTGACTAGCAAGTGGAATCCAGGACGCGCGTTTCACCCTATTCGGGACTCATCGGCTGGATGTACCTGCATCCCAATGTTGATGTTCACAGTGTGATTCGAACTCAGTCCGTTTCGTGTCCTGGATTCCACTTGTTAGTCACAATCCAAATTAAAAGACTACAGTTATGTTTCATCGTCACCGGCTTTCATTCTATCTTCTCTCATATCAGCTACACTTTTAGTATGATATAAGACTAAGTTAATAAAAATATCCTGTTTATTATCTCAAAGCTGTCCTTCATTAACTATGCTATTTTTGTTTTTTTTTCAGTCATCTTCGTTTTTCCACAAAATTAATTTAGAGTAGGTGTTCTTGATTGAATAAAAGTACTAAATTCATTCAGAGTAATTGTCAATTAATCTGGTTTCTAAGTAAAGAAAATTCAATATTTCAATGAAAGTATAATTAATCTATTGTATGCATAAACTTGATTAATGATAATTAAATCTGACATTTTTTTCGAAATCATTTCAACTACTTGATTTGACTTATTTATATTTCAGAATAATTAGTTTTACCATTCATTATAGGTATATTAATAGTTTCGTTATATTTTGCATCATGTAAATACTAACAATTGGTGTATATATTTCGCATCAAGAATGACTGATTCATGATACTTTAATATACTACAATCTGTTCATTATGTTTATTATTTCAAGTGTAGTTCAATCAAAGTGAACTTGTTTTCATTATATTACGCTAAGGTTGTTAACTATACTGTTTGCACGATTAATAAGTGTTTATTTGACTTGCTGAATATAAAATTACGATTGTCGATATTGATATTGAAGAGAGAAAGTACTTTTTATGTAAAACGAGTATAAATAGATTAAAACATACTTAGATACAGAACTGTTTTATTTCTTTGAATCTCATTATTGTCATTTTTTGTTTAAGTACACCATATATTTGTTTACCATTACGTATACTAAAGGTGGAGAATTAAGAATCATTACTTACAAAATAACTATTTCAATAATAATTCCTTTCCTATGTGGATTAATACAAGACAGAAATAATAATGAATAATATACAGATGTGAAAGTTATTATACTATTATTAATATTACTGTTATTTAGTTAAATTCTCGCAGTTCTTTGATGCTTTTCATTTAACAACCTAATGTTTGCTTTTTCTCACAGTAATTAATATTTGTATATGTACTTCACAAAATCAGAGTGTAAAATATAACTTAAAATCGTCGATAGAATAAAGAATTTATAAGTGGAAAATGAATTCATCCTATCACTAGACGTGTCATGATTGGTTTCATCTTTTTCTTAGTAACAAAAGTCGATTCGATTAGTAATAAACTAAAAGAATTAAAAAACGGAAATTAAGATATCTATTTCATTTTTGAAAGAGCTCATTCTGTGATTTACGATGAATGTAAATTTTTTATTTGACAAACAGTTTTGTAAACTTTGTGATGATGTTGCAATAGGGTCATCACTAGGTCTAATTTTAAGTGATTGTTTTTTGGTTAAGCTAGAGAATCACACATCAAAATGCCTCATAAATGAAATGTGGCAAATGATGCATTCATAATACCAAAAAACAAAATGAAGCACAAAATGTAATAAATAAATCCAAAACTGTTCATAAAACTGCTGATTTTGCAATTGAAGGAGAAAACAACGATGGTAAACGATTCTTACACGTCTTATTGACAAGGAAATTTGATGAAACGTTAAAAATAGGATTCTACGGAAAATCGACTACATCCAGCCACTGTATTGAATTTCGTGTTAGATTCCATGACGGTATAAAAGAAATTCGATTAAATACTTGTTCCACAGAGCTAAAACTATTTTCTCTGAAAATATCCTGAAAAAAGAACTCGAAACTATGAATGAGCTATTTAGTAAAAATGAATATTTATCAAAGTTCAAAGAACATTTACTATTGCCAGATTCAAACCATTGTTCTACACTAAACCCATCATGATGTTGTGAATTAGGGACAGACTGCCAATATTGCACTCCCCACTCTTACTTCAACATGTATTTATCAGTTTTACCGTTCATGTGAACGTTCGACACAGGAAATAAACCTATTCTTTACATTCCTAGAATATTCTTTGTTCTGGTCATCTAACCAATTTAAAGCGCTGTACTTTACTCGTAATTTTTACCTTATTCTCGTCTCCATTCCAGTTTATTTTTTTAAGTTATTTCAAATATTCAACATACATGTTTCAAAAATTTTCCTTTGCTTTTTAGTCCTATGTAATGAAACCCAGTAACTGACTGTCTTTTAATTTGAAATTTCAATTTTCAATTGTATTATTTCATATTCCTTAGAGACAACCAACTACTCTTTCCTGTTTTCATGTAATTTTATTTTTCACGCTCTGTTTTATTGTAATTATAACTTACTACCAGTTAATTGCTATTAGCTTCTTATTCAAATGTAAAACCGTAAATATATATATATATATATATATATATTAGTGTTGAGACATAATGAGGAGCTACCTGAAAAGATTTCACCTTTTTATGTTATTTGTGAAATAATGGGAATATTTAACGGATATATGCTTAGGGAATATGCATGAGTGAATACATGCACATGAATATACACATCCACTGCTTGTTTCATACAGTTCCTCTTCTTTTACATACCATTGTTCAAAAGACGTCGAGCTACTAAATAAAATCCTAAATAAGTAGTTCTCAAGAGACGTACGTTTCATTATTTCCTGCTGAATACATATACTCACTAAAAAAATACTTAAAGATTATTTTAACATGAAGTGACTACAATTTATATGTATTTATTTTATCTTATTAGTGTTGTTAAAGTATGCGACCAATCAGCCTCCCTTGCTATATGTATATCTACAAAGGATGACCTCAGTGTAGAATTAATTCAAATGTATTATCAAAGTTAGACTGTGTTTGGTAAATGATATCAAAAAGAATGACTGATAAATAACAGAATTTAGGAATATCAAAGGCTGATACAAAAATGCTATACAATTGTGACTGTCTGCATTCCACCAGTGTATAACACTATGACATTTCAAGCGAGTTCTTATATAAAAACCAACACAGGATGCAAATATATTCAACCAACAAGCCACAGAAAGAATGAGATGCAAATTCTGTATTTCATTTAGTAGCTACAATCAGAGTTTAATAACAAAATTATTTTCTGTTACAAAGCATATAACGGTTATTTTTCACTAATTTATTGTCAATTGTTTTTATGTTGATCAACCAAATGTTGGAAGTCACTGAAAAAAAACTAGAAACTGTACAATTTTGAATGAATACATTTGGCTACAACTTTGCATTAAACTTGACCACAGAAACACGCAGTAAATTCGATGTTGTTTATAAAATAATTATTTTTTCATGATTCAGAAATGTTAATTTTGACATTCTGTAGTAAAATGTTTGTCTATACAACGACCATTGTAATCTTACATATAACTCATTAATATTATTGAATTATTGTTTTCCTTTCTTTTTTTTTTCTGTTGATTTCTGATCTAAGAATGTTTTACATATTTTACTGTATCTAACTAACTACCTCAAAACTATACTAGAATATCTGGCATGAAAAGAAGATAAGTTAAAAACAAAATAAAAGTTGATTTCTTGTTTTCTAGTCAGTAAACAGTTCAATAGCTAAACTGATTTACTTGAGTAACTTAGTTAGATATTAATTTAAAGTAAAAATTCTCATCGAATTAATATCAATCCATTTTAACTTGCATGAATGAATACTTTATGACGTAAATGTCCTTATTTTTATTTTACATGCAGATAGGTTAGTTCGATATGAGGGTAAATGCATATGTCTTAGATAGATTGATAGTTCTTAGGATAGACAGATGGAACAAGGATAGAATAATAGATATGCATGCACATAAATGTTTCATTATTTATTAAATACAGGACCTACATTAGAAACTACTTGGCTATGATTATTTGATAAATATTTCAAATGAGTTGGTAGATTTAAAAATTATTTCCAATACAATATTTGAAGACACTAGTTTGACTAGTAGATTGTAATCATCACAGATTTACTTTAGTTGCAATGCCACTGAGAACTTAAAACCACTATATAACAGTTCTGCTTAAGTATGCGACTCTTCAGCAATACGTATCCACATTCCCAAAAGAGATTGAAACTGTTACTTATAAATTAATCTAATTTTACAATAAAATACCTTCGATTAGTTTAATTTTATTTTTAAAAATGAATGTTTTAAAGTTATTTAAAAAAAAGCTGAAACTTTTTAAAGATTTCTTTACCGTTTTGTATTAAAATGTCATTTTGAAGAATCTTGAAAATAAACACAAATTTAGGCTGAATGCTTGTATTTATTAGAACTAATATATATTTATAGCTGTGACATAATTCATAAGTAAACAATCAGTCAGAATCAAGGTTAAAAATATATGCTGTTATACAGTTGTGCAGTATCTTGATTGTCTTAAAAGAGAAACTTAGATAAAATATCACTTACAAATACTTGCCAGTTTTATTCAAGAAGCTATTTGCTTTTCATATATGTACATCTACTTTAGGAACTAATTTGATTTACGAAATGTTCTTCATTGGTAACTTATCCTGAACTAATGCAATACTCTAGAGTTATTTTGTTTTGCTGTCGATTGCCTATGAAATAGAACACAGTGATCTAAAACTTCTTGTTAAAAATTATTTAGTTTACTCTCCATATGTACATTAGAAAAGCTAATACTTTACAGGATATTCACTTCTGTAAAACATAATTAATACCATTTTAGAATAACAACATGGAACGTATATGTAAACATAACAATGTTCCTGAATACGTATTAGACTTCCTAGTAAACTTTTAATGACAAAATGTAGTTATGATTAGAAAACAACTAGGAATATGCAATACAAATAGATAAAAGAATGCTTTATGTATATAATTGCGTAGAACTTTGAAAAGCCGCTTTACTTTGATTAATATTAATAATAATTTTCCCTAATTATTCCTTTGTATAAGATAAACATCAATCTGATAATTCTTTGTAAAATAATTATTTTTCATATATAAAATCATTTTTATAAATTACTTATCTAAAGATCTTTTGTTTTAATATGTAGATAATTACATTCTTATCTGTCTAATAAAAACAACATTTTTAAAATCTTTGTATTAAGCATAAAATTGTATTGTTCGGTTTATTGTATAACGTTGCTAGTAATCACCAAAAATATATTTATTTTCTAATATACACTTAAAAAGATTAATAAGTTGAAATGAAGTAGTAATTAACAAAAAAATATATTTCAATATGAATAGTTTAATAGTAATTGCTTGTAATAAAAGTGTAACTATGTGCGAAAGCATGTTCATCGCGAAGTCTTTCTTGTCGTTGTAACGATATCATTGAAACTTATTATAAATATAATTAGTTTGAGTAAGGGTTGATTATGCTGTTCAAATAGATGACGAAAATGTGTTGTTCGTTCTATTAAATGATTATAAGTAATCAATAATATTTTCTACTCAGTTAAGTGTTTCTTCCCTTAAAATTTCTCCTTTGCACACTGAACTTAGTTGGATAACTGGTAAGAATGAGAAAGCATTTGATAGGTGTTTTTCCTGAGACATGACTTTTCAGCAATAGACTTTCACGAATTAACCTAGAACAGGACATAGAACCTTTAGAACCCTTGAATTACTATGTTTGCATCTGAAAGTTTACATCTCTTAACTAGTGTAATATATCAGTTTATCTGTTTCAGTTATGTAATAATCTGAAATTTTATTTTAAAAATCAATCATTATGCACTGCACAAATGATTTTGATATTAATTTGTTTTTGTTTGATAAGAAGCACTATCATTTAGATAGTCTTAAGTATTTTATTTAATTTTTTTCTCAACATATTTTGGTAGCATATTCTATATTTGTTGGTCAACTTATCTCACACAAGCCTAGATTTTGTATTTCAAATGAACCATATGATCCTAAAAATGTACAACATGTAGATTTACAATTGAATTAATTTCCTTAAAACAACAGTTTTTGGAATAAAGGTCCTATTCAAAATCAATATACCTTAGTGTAAAGTCCACTAAATTCACTAATCAATTGACTAAAGTCATCAACAGAAATCAGTCAGTGTTATCTGCATTTTAGTGTTCAAATGTTATGATTTAATTGCTGTCTGATAAATTACTTCTGTTTTACTTCTGCGAAGTCGACTTAAATGACTTAATATTACCTTATTCATCCGTTAAATAGTACTTTATTTGACAAGAAGTGTTTACTCATTACTAACTTGTTTTTCTCTGATGAATGATTATACCTTTTAATTTAACTAAACAGTGGTTTATTGTGAACTAATACTGCTGCATATTATTCTATGTATAGATACTAAACTATATCTATATAATAATACTCTGCTTCTTACCTTGTATTTGTTGCACGTCAGATTTAGACAATGAAAAAATTTCTTTCTAATAAGTTCTTTATCATGCCTTTACACATTTGGATACAAAACTGAAAAACAGTGATCGGTTGTGGGTAAATCAACTCTGAAATGAATAAAATGAAAATTAGAATTAAATTAAACAGATTACTTAAGAATAAGGATGAATTAAACGTAACAATAAGTTATAGAAACTTCTTCAATTTCTTACTCAACGTCTACAAAAACAAAAATTGAAGCTTAGGACTTTAGGAATCTGTCAATTAATCGAAATGATGACAATAGTAAACGTGAAGAAAACCTCTATGTAAACATATATTTGCAACTTATAATTCAGATAATTATGTGGTGATAAATATAAAAAATAAATGAGTAATCCTGAAACTAGATAAATGGTCAGGGAAGGAAAAGTTACAGCACACATTGTAATGAATACAGACGATTGGTGAATATCTATGGCTTACGCAGCCTTTAGGAAACGACTTTTTGAAACTGAAA
Source organism: Schistosoma japonicum (assembly GCA_025215515.1). Classification (NCBI taxonomy): domain Eukaryota; kingdom Metazoa; phylum Platyhelminthes; class Trematoda; order Strigeidida; family Schistosomatidae; genus Schistosoma; species Schistosoma japonicum. The sequence goes on along the minus strand of CM046061.1, from coordinate 61,282,881 downwards.
AATTTGGATAGAATTCATTATATTACCTTGAATCCTACATATATAACGATTTGATGACCAGTACTGACTAACTGTTTATACATAGAACTCCTTATTATTCTCCACTGTCTTTCGTTTAACCATTTATTGTGTCACTGGTGTTCTCATTAACAATGAATGTAAAATATTTTCAAATGTTTAATTCCACTTTCCTTTTTTATTGTTTCATTTTAGAATAATCATAATGGAGCACACGTCAGTATAGCTGTAACTCATTCAGGTATATGCGTTTATCAAGGCGGTGTTCGAACTAATTTGTTTTCATGGGCAAGAATAAGAAAATTAAGTTTTAAACGTAAAAACTTTTATATAAAAGTACATCCTGAAGGTTATGTGAGTCATAGTTGATACTATTTTCTGTAGATTTATTCATTGTTATTTTATTCAAATGAGGAAAGCGATTTATTTACATTTCAGCGATTGATTGTTTAAGACTCATTGAGAACATAATTCAAGATTTAATTGTGATTGTTTATACTATGAAGAAAGAGTTATAGGATTAGATTGATAAAACTAACTATTTGAAGCATAAACTAAACTTATTGACCCACCGTGTTCCTCAGCTTATAATATGAATTTGAGTAAGTTCGAAAAAATAATAAGATAAGTTTGGAAGAAATTTCACATCAATCAATTACCTTATTTAAAGTCAACTTGAAAAGTGATAGTCCATACATGTGGCTTTTAATGGATGATAAATGAACGATTAAACATTGTGAATGGCTTTGATTTTTTATTTTCTTATGAATCCTGAATATGTAATATTTATTAGTCGTCTATCCGTTGATGTCCTTAGTTCCAAAGTGTCTATATGTTAGAATGTTCAAATAATTGCACTGGTGAGTATATGAGCCACTCCTCTGGGTTATTAGCTAATTAAAGGTGCTGTTTCTGCATTTAACACAGGCTTTCGTGTACGTTAATCATAATATGAATTATTCTTTATTTTACTAAAAATTTAGGAGTATTTTTAAGTCAGTATAGTATTAAAGGGCCTTTCTTAAGTTTCGACTTTCAGTATATAGGACTAATATTTAAATAATTATTAAACTTTGTACCATTTTCTTTGAAATGCGTGACATATTAATAAATTTAATGACCCTTTTTTGAAAGAAATATCTTGGTAAACTTTGTCAGATACATTTAAGGTATTAACATGTGTTTTGCACTCTAATTGCGCTATTAATGATGAATCAGAAGTAGATCATTATCTCTGAGAATCTTGTGATATAGCCTTATCCTACTAACATTTACTAAAGTTAACATATTTTCTGCATACTAAGAAGAAAATAAGAACCGGCTGGTGCTTGAACGGACACTCTCTCAACGGAAACTGAAGAATTTTAGTCATCATCAAGTGAAAATAAAAAAAGGATAAAAATAACTGACTCATTTCTGTTGCTTTTTTGTTATTTGAACTCATTAATAAATTTATTTTAGCATACACATTATAAATTACAAAAAACAGAAAGTAATTATAAGTTCCATATCAATTTTGTAACACAACAATCAGCTAGTTTCTGGCAGATAGACGTTTCCCCTTAATTCTGTATGTTTTAATATATTTGTTATTATTTGACCGTAATGGCTGTGTTTTGATTAAGCGTTATAAATAAGTGTATCCAGCAGTATGTCAACTAGTCAAATCAATTATTTATCGGTAAAGACCTCCATTTAAGAACAGATTACTGTGAAATTTATTGAAAGAATGAATTTTTGCATTTTTCTTTCTTCACAGTACACTTTTACAACTTACAATTAATTACTTAAATATTTCATATGTGTACGTACGTTGTCGACCCAATCTTGTTTTCACTCTTACGTCATAAATCTTTCTCTTCGTGTAGAAAAAACATTATTTCTAGATTGCATCATTAAAATGTCATAAAACCGAATCGCTAATGTTTTACAATCTATTAGTTTAATTTATTCTCGAGTGATAGTACTTACTGGTGAAATCTTTTGTTATATTCGTAAAATTCTTACTGTCTTAAAGTTTAGAAATGTGTCTTGTGAAAGTTGCTAACAAAGAAAGTAATTAGACACTGAAAGAAAAAGACATTAATACACTTTGGTCTAATTATACTTTAACTCAAATAATTGTCTAAGATATGAAATGGTTTCGCTGCTATTTATGTACTTTATAAAGTATATATAATAAGCTCTTCAGTCGTAACGAACTATTACAACTGTAAAGTCAGCTAATCATTAGTAAGTTGTCTGAAATATGAAAATCATTTATCTTAAAACCTGGAGTTCTGTATTTCATTTTAAAAAAAGTTCCAAAACTCCTATTGTTGCGTTCGCTTAGTAGGATAGATTGGAATCAGATCTTGGAGTATAGTTTGGTTTCTACGAAGCTAAATGTATTACCACTTTTTCAAGTCTTTTAATAAACGTAATAGAGAACTACTTTGTTTTTTGATCAATTTGATATAGCTAACGAGCATTTTGTTCGTACAAACAATTGTATGGTAATAATAATAAAGTTTACTATTAACATAAAATAGTTTACAGTATATATTAAATAATATCATAACCAATAAATATATTCTTCTTCTTTTCTCACCCATTCGATAACTTATAAATACGAATACTATTTTAAGGATGCGATTGGTTTCTCGTTCGGTACACGAAATGAATGCAAAAGCTTCTGGAAACAATGCATCGAACATCATGCATTTTTCCGTTGTCAAGCTGTTAGAAATGTTGGACGGAAAAATCGTGTTGTCTCAAAAGGCTCTTCATTTAGGTAGGTTTTATTCTGGTAATTGTAAATTTTGCATTATTATGTCACATTTTATTTTTACAGCTATCTTGTAGTCTAAAATCTATAGAATTAAAAAAACTACATTGGTTGCTTGTAATATACATTCAACTGCTTGAAAGTTTTGATTGTAAACTTATTTGGTTTAAAAAATGAAGATACTATTATTGAATGTTATTGAGCATAATTAAATGGGATTCCCCACTATGAACTACCTTAAATTTAACTACTGAACTTCAGTAAACACTGAGCAGATATTTCGTCTTATTTCGAGTGCAGATTTTTAGCGTTACTAGAGGATCGATAAAACCTTAAACTTTAGACCACTCATTTGCCACTTAACAGTTTATGTTCCTGTATTTAATCAATTTGCTATATTTTGTGCGATTTCATGTTATCTTACTAGTAACTAACTGCCACATATCTGACATGGCTGAACTTCTCCAGTTGCATTTTCGCACTGGAAACCCTGAAATCACCTACTAAAGCAAGATACTAGTAGTGAGCATATTGATCATTATTAGTTGTTGTGAAGACTGACTAAGTTCAAATTTTAAATTATGAACAACCAATCAAAAGTTTATTTACTAATACCAATCCGAAAGATCACAGGTCCAATGTGTTATATTATTTTATATGAGAAAATTCGTATTTGTATATATGATTTACCAATGAGTTAGTAGTATGTGAAATACTTAAAGATTACTTAGTATTGTATTCTCATTTATAATGGATCTTGAAGACATGGTTTTGATCTATAAATTGTATTCTGTTGGCCAAATCAAAGTGATATGGTAACCGATTGGCTACCCTATGTATATAATAATAATTCATCTTGGAAATTTGCATTATATATAATAACTGTAATATGTTCACAACTGCACGTTCGTATAAATTACTTACACCAAATTCTGATATAAGAAAAACATTTATGCATGCAACTGTACTTTGACTGATCACTGATCAGTGTTAATGGCTTTCGTAGTAGAGTGTGAAACTCAGTAACTTTACCAGGGTGCACCTAGTTCATCAAGTTTGCAAATGTATACTCATGTTAATAAGTACTAAACATTACGGCATCATTAGATTATACTAGGTTTTCTTATTGGCCACCAACCAATCTGTGTTGATTTACTTTGACCAGTCGGCACATTAAAACCTAATCAACAGAATTAAATCTCCACTAAGGATAGACATTAATATGAGGAGTCGTCGCTCAGTATTTCTGTCTCACACGAGTTCAGTGGTAGTCTGAATTATCTGACGCACGATCAAATACACTATGGTGGAATCGATTCTTAAAGGCTGCTGACAAAACATGAGTTCAGAGTTTCCTTCTGACCACCTCCAACCAACCTGATATATGTGATTTTACATGCACTTCAGCGCATTAGTGAAGTGAGGTTTTTACGATGCTAATCTTTTGTTAACTTTGTATTAAGATATTCATTTTAACGGGATTTCACACTTTCTTTGAAATTGAGTGGTTTCAATCTTGCAAAACTTTTTTTACATCATTTACTATTATGTTATATGGATGCAATCGATAATGATTATAAACAACTTTAGGATTTTCAGCTTGTTTACGTTAAGTTTAAAATTATGTTTTTTTTTATTTCTTCTTTAATTTACTGTACTATGACAAATATCTTGGTGATAGGCAACAAAGACAATAGTTATCTATCTAAATACTTAGTTTTAATTCATACCCTGAAGTCAAATGGACATATCATTTCATATAGCTTATGGTTATTTTTATAAGTAATGTATTCAAGGTAGAAAACACTATTTTTTCGAAAAATAAGCTATTATCCTTAAGCCAAAATTGATTAGCTTACAGTCATTTAGATACACATCGACTGAAATCCATGAATTGGAAAGCACTCTACGGATACATCAGAGTTTGAAGAATAATTTTAAACTCAAGCTCACGATTTCCAGTTATTTTACCTCTTAAATAATAACAAACTTCTTAAATATTTGATTTGTGTTTTTTCGTAGATATATTGGAAGAACACAAAAACAACTAACAGACTTTATTCGTGAAAACTATATAAAAATGCCTAATTTTGAGCGGTAAGTTCATCTTTTAGTTAATAAAGGTTGTATGTTTACAAATGAATTATAGTATTTCTTTCCATTTGAACCACTCTGCTATCATGATGATAGCTGAGTCAGTTATTTAAGATCATACTTAGCCTCTGCATTGACTAGAAAGTTATAACATGCATAATTAAATCATCTTTTTCACGTCCGAATACTTCTTGACTTGTCACATTATAGGTTAGTGAACAGCATAAGGATTGTGGGTTAAAGACAAGTTTATAATGGATTTAGCTGTTTGATGAATCGGATTTTGATGTACTACAATGCACAGATTATTATATTCATAAGCATACACTTTGTGTACACACGAAATCCAAACCTTATTCCTTTATTTACTTGAATCGTTAACTGGTATGATTTACTCAACCTTAAGGTACACTTATTCGGGCTAATAATAATAGTCTTGACTGATTATCAATGAAACATAGGAATATATTAGACAGCTAATACTTTGCAGTATATGGCCTCTTGGCTGCGCTCATTCGAAATGGAGGAACTCTACTTAGTCCCATAATAATTTGGAATAGATGTTCAGCTGCTCCTAAGTTTTAGAGAAACTTAACTGAAGTCGATCTATGTCGAGTTCAAGCAACAAATCAAAACCTGTTTACACGAAACCACTTCAATTCAGTAATAGAGATTGTTTTGTTAAGTAGCTGGAATATGTTTCGCCATTTTTTATTCAATGAGCTCTTTCTCTGAGTTATGCTTTTGTCGATTCACTGGTTGTTTCTGTATTATTTACACTTTTCCTTCTGTATCTCATTAACGTCCTTTCCCTTTTTTTGCAATATATGTTTTTGCAAGACAGTTATCTTAATTAGAAGCAAAACTCATGTTTGAAATAATCTCAGTGAGTAAAATTTAAAAAAATTTAACCTTTCACCCATCAAATTAGCTCGAGTTTCTTAAAGGAAAAGTAATCACAATCAAGATTATTGAAAATATAAATAAGGTCAATCAACCAGTTGACGAAACTCAGTGAATCAACACTCATATAACACTTCGTTTGAATGGATAAATCCAGTCGGTAACGTTTATAGTGAAGCATCCTTCTTATTCACTTTTGGAACATCAGATAAATATGACTTAACAAAACCAGATTGCCTAACCTGTTCGTAGAGATTTCGTAAAAATAGTTGTGATGATAATTTTTGCATTTGTATGGATAGTAGCAGTTTGCAAAAGTTATTTAATTCCTTATCAGAGATTAAGGTGAGGTGAATTTGTCTAGTTAATAAGGCTTTAAAATAGGATTTTGATGTTTAACTCACTGAGTGTTTGGTTTAGCAATAATACTTGTTATAGAAGAACGGATGTTAAATGCATTTTACAAACGATTATGAAAAAGGTGTGCACTTCTTTTAGTTTTAGATACTTCATGATCTGCGCATTTATAATTTCATTAGAGCTCTGTATATTTTTTTAGTTCTGATGTGTTTACCAAGAGTTAATCCACATAATAAACGTGTTTTTAATCAAATGTTTCTTTCGATTTCTGGTAATTCTGATTCAATTTTATGGATATAACTCAGGTAATATCAACAATAAAGATATGCAAATTTCTCCCCCATAAATAATTTTAACGTATTACCTTAACTAACCAACATATCGTAAAAAAAACTATGTACCTTGATAAATTGATGATTACAGCATAATTAGTCCTTAAATAATTACTGGTAATTTTACTAAATGCCCTAATTATTATCAAAGCAATTTTTGCTTTCTAGACCACCTAACATTCAAGATAACAATTACTTTTAAGTAAAAAAAATATGAAAAGAAACATTAACCAAAAGTTTGCATTAGTTTAAATGTTAAATATATATGTTGATCAGGTCAATAATGCGGGTCATTTGATTTTAGTCTTTTCATCATCATCATCATCTTTGAATGATGGATTAGAAAGTAAAAACCTGAACAATAGATTACTTATAATGAATAAATGATTTTAATTATAATGCGAACTAACTATTCCACATCTCACACTTTTCTTTTCTGGACCATAAATATTCTTGCGAAGTAAGATAAGACAATGTAAACTTATTTCCCGATCGAGCATAAACTTTATTTATCAATAATATTCATTCATGCGCCGGTTGCCTAGCGTGAAACATAGACCGCTGACCGGGATTTTACAACAAACTATGTCATGAGCTCTTATTTTCAGTTCTTTCCAAGTGCTTTTTATTATTTCATGTCTGACTCCGGTTCCCAACACGACGTATTATTTAGTCCTCCTCTTTTTTTGATCTTTATAATTCTAAGTTAAGGATTTCCTTGCATTGCAGTTTGAATATTTCTTCAACACTTATCCGGTCCACTCCTAATGTCTTTTCTTAATTTCTTCTTCCGATGGAAGTTGGTTTATTTTCTACCGCAGTAGGTTGTTGCTGATGATATCTGGCCAACGGTCTCGGATTATCTTGCATAGACAACTGTTTATAAATACCTGTTTCTATTAAATAATAATTTTCATAGTTACCCAGGTTCCAGTTCCATACAACAGGACTGTCTTGAGGTTTGTATTTAAAATTATGGCTTTGGCGTATTTAAACAGCAGTTTTGTTAACTGAAATGAAATCTGCTTGTATTGTTCACATTATTAATGTCAGTAAACAAATGTTTAGTAGATTATTTCGCTTTTGGAAGTTTCAGCAGCTGATAATAATCAGCACTAATTCCATACTTTATCAAATAAATTGTTAAGATGAATACTACTGTCAGTTCTTAAAGAACTTAAAAGGCTTTACCCACTCAAAAGTAGAGACTACTCAAATCTTTGAAGCATTTACTTATTTTGTAGTGAAATAGTTAAGGGACAGTATGAATACTTCACTTCCATAAGTCTAATTTTTTTCATCAACTAAGTAAAGGAAATCCATAAACAGTCTGTTCACAGTTGACATAAGTTTACAGATATTTGTCAAAGGTTTGGTAGACAAATAATAATGAAATCACTACTTCCAATAATATTAACCTGTTAAAATGTGATTAGTCAGAACAAATCTAAAAAACAAATATATAAAATTTATGAAAATACCTCAGGTAATCGTGACAAATAATCAAAATTCTTTTTATTATTCATCTGTCACCCTTAATTACTTGAAATTAGTGTAAGGCTTAGTGAAAGCACTTCATATATCACAGTCCACTAAATGATAATGCTTGTAGAACAAAAAATAAAGGTAGTTCAGCAAAGATAGTTTTATTTTAGGCGTTTTCTTATACAAAAGCTGTATTTATATCAATTTAACTTGTATGTTAGTCTATATAAAATAAAGATTACGTCGCAAACTGTCCCAACATTCCAAATATGACATAGAGGTTGTCTATAAGGTTAAAGGTTGAAGAAAAATATACAAATGAAAATAATTTTATAAATTTGAATTATGAGTGGTAAATATGCACATGACAGATATGAAGTAAAAGTTTAAAACACTGATGTGATAACAGCAATAGAGCTACAGTAAAATGAAAGACTGAACGTGTCGTTTTTATATAAAGAGTTAGGTTTTTACCATCGATTGAATGAAATATCTTCAATTTATAGATCTTTGAATTATACTCTGTTGAAGTCTGCTCATTTGACAATGAAAATAATTTTTAGAAATAGTTCTGGTGAGAATACATTAGTAGAATTGATGAGATATTCCTGGCATTAAATTATAGATTATTTTGAATTCTCCTTTGAAAATTACATTGAGTATCTTATTTTTGATAGGCTGAAAGAAATCTCTCACTTGTATTTTTGTTAAGAGGTAGATTTCGTTTCACTGTTTTATTTGTGAATTTTATACACAATGTTCAGTTGCCAATCTGATTAAATCTAAAGTCAGAACAGCATATTGCTAACCGTAGTTTTAGAAGTTTCGAGTGATTTTTATGGTGAACAGACGTAAAATCGTTTAATTAGACTTCAATACAAGAAATATAAACTATTAAATGTTTTGCTTATAATAGTCACCTTCAAACACATGTTAGCACTACTTATCGGAAAAACCAATAGCATTGTATCATTACCATTTATTTGATTACAGTCTTCTTCTTATTTAATCAAAGACTGATAAAAGTAATCTTTAAACTGTTTTATTACCTACATGTAATGTATACTGTTTGAAGTATATTTCATGTAATTTATTCTCATGAGTAGATTTCTGCCATACTAGCCTATTAGATTTTATCTAAAAAGTTTGACAATTTGTTTGAAATCACAGTAAATGTTCCCGCTTCCTTCACGTTCCAATTTTCCTTTACTACTGTTGTCAACAGTTAAGTTTCTTATTTTATTTATCTCTATAAATTAATCAGAATAAATGTGATAATGGTAGTGAAAAGAAGTATTACGTAATCTTTCCAAATGAAAAATAATCATACGTTAAACAAACAAACAGATTCATTTATACTCATAGATTTCAATCTATTATCTGATTGTCATAAGTATTATATGAATATTTGTTGTTGAAAGTAAATGTCAACATTTGTGAATTTCAGCTTCTCAATGTTTAATATTGTTCAATGAACAGAACAAATAATTCTAATGATAGTCACTGATTAATAATTATTGAATTTTAAACAATTAGTCTCTTTTATTAGTTTCGACAGTAAAATGAGAAAACAAAGTTGTATTTGTACTCTGCGTTCTGAACAATTTGGTCAGGCGTATATTTGAATTTAGGTGATTTAGTGGAGAAAGGCATTAAGTTCAGTTGATTGTATTTGTCACCAAATAATATTACAAAGGGATGCAATTAGGAATTTTACGATTGGAACGCTGACCCAATGATGCAGATGGTTAGACGTTCATCATGAGACCTGAAAGTCATGGCGAAATCGGGAGTGCGCTATTCTATCAAGTGCTTCTCTGGCTTTCAATGGTGCCCAATCCGACTACCAATCTATTATAAATCTAGACAACCATTTATCAGTGCATCTATATATGAAGATAGAAAGAATAATGATCAGTTAGATAAAAGGACGAATTACTACGACATGATAATTGAGAAAGATCAAGATTTAAAACAGAAAGGATAGAAAATTGTCTTAATAGGCCAAATTCAAGATTATAATAGACCACTTCTACGTACACTAAGGAGATATGAGTTTTCTAGTAGGCTACAGGCTTCGTTAAATGTAAGGATGCTCTTTTGGTTGCTACATTAAATATTAAAAGCCACTTTAGGACTAAATTTATGACCAGTACTCATTATATATAATTTTACTAACTCCCTATCTTAATTCATTTTGCACAGTTATATATTACTCCTTTGATAAGTTTATGCATGATTACATTTTTTAAAAGGTATAGTATGAATAAATCAACTTTTTTCAGATCAACTTCATCTCGTCACTACATCAAAATTATTGAATTAATACGAATCGATTTGGAGGAGATGATTAAGTTGGTACACAGTTACATATTTTTTTTGTTTATTTTTACAATTGTCAACAATTTGACAGCTTGAGAAAATTCTCTAACTTTTGACATTTACATTAAGCGAATATTATTGAATACAAATAAATTAAAATAATGTTTTCAATCAAGTCAATAAGTAAATTTTCAAGAATGACAATAGAAATTTTTCCATCCCGAATGAAAATACTTATATTGAAATAGAGTTCGTGGAATTAATAATTGTCATGTTAATCAGGAAGGTTTGATAGTGACTGATAAAATCAGATGACTCAACACGACAGATAATATTTTATAATGAAAACTATTTTTAACTAAAGATAAGAATATTGACTACTCGATGCTTACTGTTTAGTATTATCCTCATTAGTAATTTATCTGACTACATGAAAACAAACTCCTTAAATTAAGTTACATTGTGGCTAACAAGTGGAATCTAGGAAGCACGTTTTGCACTGTTCAGATGCATGTACCTGCATTCCAGCATTAATCTTCACACTTGGACTTGAACTCATTTAATACTGTGATGCAGATATATCCAGATGACGAGTTCTAAATTGGATAAAACGCATGTAGTGAATTCTACTCCCCAGATAAAATCCAAATTGATACATACCTGTGAACTACTTGTGTACAGAGGCAACTGCACAAATTTTCCATATGATAACAAAGATCAATTTCAGTCCATAACAAATCATCGGAATGACATAAATAAATCTAAAGTCCATACAGAAATTATACGTATATATATAAATCAATGACGATAGAAAGATTATTATTACAAACTGAAATAAATATATAAAAATCTATTATTCTTACTAATTAAAGAATTTATAGAAAAATAGTGAAGATTTTAATACTCTAGGATCTTAAAAACCTACCCACTATCTCTTGTTCCGGTCTATATCTGACAGTTTATCCAGCTTCGGATATGTACAATCTCTAGGATACCAAACAAAGAATTGTGATGGACTAGCAAACGTCACATATGCAGCTGTTCTTTGAACCACAGTCTAACTATCTCTCCGTTTTTATACCCACTCTATAGTTGGTAACTGGTGAGCTGTGTGAGTACTAATGGGGCAAGCTTTTGTTAAGTTTATCAAACTCACTGAATTTAGTGCTCCAAAACAGTGACATCTATAAGATTATTGTCACTACACCGAAGCATACATTTTCTAATCTTAGTATCAAATACATGTGGTCGCCACCGAATGTGAACAACCCTTTAAAGATTACCTTAATTTATTTATTAGTAATAATTTATTCAACAAACGCAGAGATTTTGATCTTCTTAGATTGCAAGTTTATTTAGAAACTTCTGCGGAATCCTTATTTTGATCAGGTATTTCAAAGTTAGCATAAGAGTTGTAATAAAAATGGAGGACACTTTAAATTAAACACGTTCTGCTTTAGAAAAACATTACATCAGAGCCGAAATTTCCTAGTCTAATAATACACACTTCCTTTCAACTTGTTGAGCTTTAATTGAACAATCTGAACTGTACATTTATTTTTAATACATAACATTATCCTAGGATACAAAAAACACTGACTTTTTACTTTACGAAATCTCTACCTTATCTGTTTAGTGGGCTAAAATTATTTTAAAATACACAAAATGTCCCATTTTCGCGAATTGGAACAACATTAATATGTGAACAGTGTTGTTAGATCAGTTAGATCTCCATCCTATTTTATTCTGATAAACGGTAGCATTTATATGTGAATATGATGTTAATTAAGGCGATTTGGTAACTCCACAACTCAAGGAAAAGTTATCTGGTTTCTGCCACATTCATATGGTTTTACCAATTCAGATACTCCTACGAAGTGAGCTACAAAGAAAGTACTGCTACACAATTGTGTGCCAACGAGTTAACGTGTGCCTCCCTTCGTGGACCGATAAAGGTCTAGATTAATCAATTCACAGATATATACTATCTCACTTGATTGAGCACCAATCATAAAGTGGATAAATATAAGGCATTCAGAACTACTTATTGAATACCTTCCAGTATTCCGAATAGGGAGAGTTATCATTATACAGAAAGTTGCTTCGGATTCCAGCTAACAATTCTAATCTTTTTGTATTCCAAGTAAGTTTGTAACGCTTTCTGTCTTCTCCTTGATCAAATACAACTTAATATACGGCTTGTTTCCAACTATCCACATCTTCATTCGCCTTATTCTATTTTGTTTTTTATTTTATTTTCACTCTTTATTGCTTTGCATCTTCATTAATTATGTATTATTTGACTGTCTGATCCGCCCAACGTTTAGTATAATTCTATTGTTGCAATATTGTTTTCATACGGTTTCTTCATTATTATGTCTACTGGGCACTCCTGTCAGTATTCTATCCGATTGCACGTCTCACTGATTATGATTAATTCGATATAATCTATTTTGTTGTTATCGATGACTCATATAAGATTGTTTTGATTAGTTTCATGATTTTTTAATATTTGTATATCACTACTACTGTTTATTGAAGTGAAACCTGATGAAGATCTAAATGAAAACGACACTGTTTGCTTAAATGTGTTTTAATTTACGAAATTATTTGTTTTGATTAGTTACTAATGATACATTTTGTTTAGAATTTATGCCGATTTCATACTTAGGTGGATCTCTTTATTGATATGATGAAAGACAGTATGAACAATGATTTAATCAAATTAACGTGATCGCATTTCGTTTAGTCCCATCCTCATCAGCTGTCCATATCATTTGGCTCATTTTATTTCGTTCAAATTTTCTGCATTTGTTTTTTTTAGCAAAGTGCCATGCATTTTGTTATGTTATATAATTAATTTTATTGGTGAATCCGATGCGAAAATTTCTGTTTTATTTTTGATCAAACTGATTGCCAATAGAAAACAATGAAGAGATGATTATACACTGATGTATATTAAGGCTTACGCCTAGTTTCTTCAAACATCCAATAACTTGAAAAACATTTTCAACTTTCTCAATATTCGTTATTTTTATATTAAGAATATGTCCCAAGTGTTTTATGCATTACACAATACTTGTTTTATAATATTATCACTAGTTAAGGTCATGCTGAAATGTTTTATTGTAACCTCATTTTTTTCTAGTAAATTGAATAATCTCTCCGTAGATAATCAAATTAACGGCAACACCAAAAGCATATGAAATAATACCTTTACATTACGATCAGTTCAGCTTAACTTCCATTCATGTTAACCTCTATTCTTAGAAGTTGTTTATAAATCTATGTATATTATGCATCAAGTTTGCCTTGTAATAGGTAATTAGACTGAAAATAGTTGTATGATACTGTATATTGTATTAGAGTCAAATCTATCTTTATTAATTTTCAATCCTGTTGATAAGTATTATGGTTTTATGAAGCGAGATGAAAAGTGATATAAAGCTTTCTGTGAATTCTATTGTAATAAAGCAAATTCGCACAACTGCAAGCTTCATATCCATCCGAGGCTCCATTTTTAGAAGCGTTCGCAAGTTATCCATATCTCTTACCCATTCCTGACTTTTTATACTAGCCAAATTATCAGGCACAAATTCAACATAAAAACATATGTTTAGTTGTTTATTTTTCATCATCAAACGAACCTATCCAGATACTTATTGTTAGAATGATTGTAAGTGTCACTGTCAGTGGGTACTTCTTTTACTTTTTTTCACGTATACTCCTACCATAAACATATTTATCTCATGTGGTACGCAGTGTATACTACTATTAAACATTATGAATGAGTATGAGATTGGAGAATTGGTTGTTTCCTCATATAATTTCACAGCTTTGTCACTATGTGGAGGGGGGGGGGATTTAAAAGTTTTGTGTTCAGTGAATCGAATGGTTTTGTAGTAGTGCTGTTATTATACTAGTAATGTCTTCAACACATGCTTCAAACAAAGGTAAATCATAAGTCAATTAGCAACTACATGTTCAGTAAAATTTTGGTTAGTATCAGTTGGGAACTTGATTACATGGTTTCAAAATAGACAAATAAGTAAATATTAAGTAAATGGATATGTGAAACATGTGAATTATAAAATCTAAAACTAGTATTGTAAATCGAGCTAAGTCAGGTTACCATTGAAAATCATTAAGCACTGGATAGCTGTTGCGTTCTAGTATGGAGCTTTTCAGCAATGGGCATCCACGACCCCATTGGGGATTCCATCTCATGACCTTCAAGCTTGAAGGTTAACGCTTAATCATTAGATCACTGATCTGTCTTTACACAATCAAGATTCATAAGTCAGTAGATTCGCGACTAATTTGTACTACATCAAACATATCCATCTGTAGGTAACTGCATCAAACTCGATATCGCAGGTGATATACTGTAAAGTCGTCCAATGAGGCAATTTTAAGTAACATTTAACATGGAACATCTCATAACTTACTACTTTTATTCTCTTATATGCATCCAAAATGAAGTATAAGATGCTAAAACTGACCAAACTGATATTTATATAACATCTCACTTAATTCTGTGTAACCAGGTATAGAAGTTATTCGTTTAGGCTATTTGTTTATTTCACTCTACAGCACTGAACAGCACTACTTAGCAGAATACGACAAAGATTAATTACATCGTCTTTCCTGTAACATGTAACAAACTCATGATACGATTTTAGATCTATTTTATGGCATAATGTACAAAATTTTTTCAAATGAGCCAAGAAATGTACGTCTAAAATTACTTTATATGGCAGAATACTTAGCTATGTATAATTTAAAATCGTTGTCATGTATGCAAAAATAATTTGTTAAATTTACTTACTTACCATGGCCATGGTTTTCGTCGCATAGTTTAATTATATATATAGGAAAAAAATAAACACTACAATGGTTATTACTTAGTGATCAATCAATATAGGCAATACAATCCTGTAAGAGGTTATATGTGGCTGAGCTAACTCATTGGTAACAATCGGAAGACTGTGGTACTAGATGACTTAAAAGCTATTACCCTGTAAAAATCTAAATGTGCCTTGCTGATGCACACCAATGAGCACAAAATATAAGCTTAGGGCTTCCTTTCAATTAACCCCAAACTCCCTTACATCTGACTTATTTAAACGTTTGCTTCCCAATTGGTTCCAAAGTGTTCCATCATATTTAACTTCATATTATCATTAATGTGTTAAGAGGGTTTTATGTATATTTGTTTTGAATTTGTTGTTCTTATTCGTTAAAGATCAATTTCTGTTTGGTAGTATCAAGAAATAAAAAAGGCTGGGCAGCTGTTTTGTCTAAGTGTGTAAATGTTTAACTGTGCGTTTTCTTGATCCAACCACAAAATTAAAACTATTCTTACTAAAACCATGTAGTCAAATTTCATTACAACTAATCGAAATTTTAACAAATATGTAATTATGAAGTGACTAATAACATATATATATATATATATATATATATATATATATATATACACTGCTGTGCATTTATGGAAATAAATTGGTTGAAAAGGAATCCTGCAGTAAATTCGTTTAGAATTAAACGCGTGCATTCTAATTATGTTGTTAATTATTAAGATGTTTTCACTCATGATTGTATGTTGTCCATAATTATGGTGATAATTACTCTGTTTACATTCTTCGCTTAGCCATGTGATAATCGTTGTTGTTCGTCGTTTTTTGTCATCAGCTGGTGATTTAGGCTCATTTATTTGTACTTCGTGACTAATCATTCAACTTCAGGATCAGGCTTGTATAATTCTTTGGTTTGCATATTTTGTTGTTTCGGCTAACAATTCACGTAATATTAATTGTAGAGTAACCGTAAGCTAACGAACAACACCTTTTACTGACGGCCTTAGTGATCCCTGTGGTTTTGGTTAAATTAACCAGTTACTGATTTTGGGTGTATTGTAGAGCTGAAAACGATACTAAAAATGCTGTAACTTATAGTTTAATTTTTAATTATACTCTAGTTGAACTCAGCTAAAACCAATTCACTATCAATCAACTAACTGATGGATACTGTATTATTATCTTAACACCTGTCATGAGTTGCATATCATACAGTATACTTTATCAATGCCCCTTAATAGTTACTTAATAATATAAATGACGATAAACTGCACCAAATTTTTAAAAATTTCTTTAGTTCATTTAGTATTTGATCCAGAAATTTTGTTTAGTAATATGTAGTCTAAAACTTTCCTGCGAAAACTATGTCAAAAATACAATTTTGCTCTTTTCAGTTATATTTTAGTATCTGTTATTTAAGTACTAATGTATATATATATATATATATATATATATATATATATATATATATATATATATATATAATGTGTTCATTGTCTCATAAGTTGTACCTATTTTCTCTCAAGAGAATTCCCATGTTTATTTAGTTTCATTGCACTATTCGTATTGCTTATCCTTTCTTGCTTTCCTTATCTTACATTATTCATCTATCGCTTTATCTGCATATCTTTTGATGCATATATTTCGTGTATCAATTATCTTGTCTAACCACATTCATGCTTACTAATATAGTCTAATGTATATAGTAAAATGCTAGCGTGGAAACAATACTGTTAAGAACCTTTCCTTATTTTAGTAATTACGTGTCTTCTACAGTGCTTTGCTTTACTTTAATTTCTTTTATCCAAACTTTCCATCTCCCTATTTTTTCTGCTTTTATCCTTCCCTCATTATGTTTTAATGATTTAATCTATTACTGTATTGAGAAAGTAATATAAGTGGAGAAATATTATTATAATTACTTTCTTTTTGGAGTGTGTGCGTCCGTATGTCTTCTTGAAAATTGTAATGAGACCAAATGAATGAGTTGGTAAGAATTTCCGGAAAAAATCAGTTATTCTTTCTAGTTTGGTTTTTATTCATATGTCATATTTTCTTGAAGTATTTCGTCAGATATATTCATAAGAATGCTTCCTTTCCTGTTTGTCGATGTTCAGGACCATAATTTATTTATCTTTTATTGCCTACTTACTCTCTTAAGCTGATTTCTTCGGTATCGTCACTTGATATCATGCTTTCAGCAACCATATCGTATTAATCTGCTTAAAATGTAAGCACGCTAGCAGACACTTATCATTTGAAGTTTGTAATACCGATGACTGAAAACGTGAGCCAGTAAAAATAAATTCACTAGCGTTTGCACAAACAGGTAACTGCCTTAAGCTCAGTAGCTCAGAGAATAACTTGTTGACGCTTGAACTGTAAGATACCGATCTCGAATTTCTGTGTTATCATCAGCACTAGGAATTACCTACTGATTGATTACTGAGTCGTAAATAATATAATGCTTATTAAATTCTAAATGTTGAACATCTTCCGCTGATCAAGTTACAGTGTAGTCAATAGTTTGAATAATTCAGTATCACATGTTCTATTTTATAATGTAATTTGTGGGTTGAAAGCTACTAATAGGAAAATTTAAACCTAGGTTATATGTTGGTTGACACACGTCATTGAAGCATATCTGCTTTCTTAAGAGAGTTATTCTTCCGCTTAATTTTCTAACTGTAGACAATTGTGACGAGTTTCACTAGGATATTTTCTTAAAAACTGTATCCATCATATAAATAAGGGATGTATTAATTATCCATGTGAGTTGATACTACCAACTTCTGATAAGTTTCTGTCTCACATGGTGTTGACGGAATATACTCAGCTCTCTCAGTAATAATTGCTTTTGTGTAATATGCATTATTTGTCCAATTAATAAAATAATCGAAAGAGATTGATTTGAAAGTAATCTAACTGAATCTGACAAAACTGTTGTATTCAAATAACAATAAAATTTCCCCTAATCATTAGACATTTTCTTTTATTTCTATGTAGAATAGCATGGAGCAAATAATGTATGATAAGCACTTGCCAGCTATCTTAGGCAATAACTGTAACTCAAACAGTTCACGTCACTTAATTTTTTTAATTTGAAATTTATCATTACGAAATATAAGTTTCGTAATAAAAATAGTGTGCTAGAATGGTCATTCGGATAAACATATAATTGTCATTTGCATGATTACTTATTTATGATGTTGTTATTTATTTAACCATTACTTTTAGTTCATCTTCTACTAGCCGTGTTCTAAACACAGAATCATCAGCAATGTTACTTAGTGGTTTGAAAACTACAAGAAAATTTGCAGAAAAACAATCATGATAATCCAACAGTACATTCAGATTTCGGTCCTTCTATACGACCCAATAAAGAGGATAGTTGTTTTTCGTAATCGACCCCAAACAGATCCTTCACAACGACTTCATTTGGCAAGCAATCTGCTATCAACAGATTCATCTCGGTCCGTTGCTGTTGCTATCCCTTTTGGTGGACAAGTCAAATTCCGTAGGCTCTGTTGGATCTTACCAAATACTTCCTGAGAATATTCAAGCCTTAAGACAAAGAAGGAGTGGCTCAGCAGCAGGTCAAGTAATCATTACTGGAATGAACCAGCATGCTCAGACTTTTTCAGCAATCGGGAACAGCTAGCTCTGGAACATATACAATAAATAGTTCTGCTTCTGCTGGGACGCCTACAGGCTCTGCTAGCCCAACAGGCAGTCCGCATCTTGATGATAAACAGGCTGTATCAGTCGCTAACTCCGATTATGCAGCACACATTATTTGGCCAAATAAACTAAGTCTTCGCCCTTTATCTGTATCTAATATAGCACTTCCTAGACCTTCATCCGCTCCACAATCTGGTTGGCGTGCTTCACTGCCTCGACATATAATGCCAAATACATCGGGTATATTAATCGCTCAACCTAATGGTGAGTTCATTTCTACAGATATACGTTGTCCAATCAAATATTCTGAGACTAATGATTATTTTAGTAAGGATCACAATTAAGTCATGGTTAGCTGTGCGTTAAAAAATTTAACCACGATACGTTTGGAAAGATCCATATACTTTTTCTAATTACTTTGAAAATAAGCAATTATTTCACTTTCAATGATTAATGCAAAAAGGATTGTTTGTAGAAGTAATTATTGTCATATTGAGAATAGTATAATGTAATGGAAAATAGTAATAGAACCGAAGTATATACGTTACACAGCGATGAACTGCGTAAACTTCAAGCATCCACTCACTTAATTATGTACTTAAAAGGAGAAAAGTTTCTCGTCGATAATTTCTTTTAAGGATGCTTTACATTCGAATTTGTTGTGGTTTACTAAATATATTAATTATTGTATATGCGTACCACTTGGGTCACTTAGACATTAGACTACGGAGAGCGAGTAGTTATTATATAAAAAATCAGCTGCAATTTATAAAACAGCTAAAGATATGATGACAATTGACAGATTAATAGAAAGCTGCCAATTAGAAGTATAAAAGAATTTAACAGCTGAGTACTTATAAAACCCACGAAAAGCAATAAGCAATATTCTGCTAAAAATATGGCATCTGAAGTTAGTCGTTTCCTCTTTCATTGATTCCTTGTTAACATTGACTTAGGCACTTGCCCTTTATTTTCGTTCCAGTTGTGAAAACGAAACAGTCGACAAATCACAGCTCCTTTAGAAAAGAAATATAACCAACTATTGTTTGATCTTCCCTTGTTTCATTTCCGTTTAATCTTATTTACTTGTCTTTTATAAATCACCATATTTGTATAATTATCATATTCGTAAATTAAAAGTGACGGTTGTCTGGAAAATGAGATAGAACAAGAAGATGCAGGAAGAATATAGTTTGTGTTTTTTTTAATTTCAAATATAGTCGAATGTACAACTTTTATTTTTAGTAACACCAACTGGTCCAATGAATGTCGCACTCATTGGAACAGACTCATATCCATCAATGCATGCATCACTTTTACTTACATCAAAAAATCACTTTGGGCCTAATCAGATAAATTCATCACAAGCAAATAATTTACAGATTGGCACAACAACACCTACAACACCAAATGTGGTCATGGCAAATAATGCCATTTTGTCTTCCAATTTAACACCATTAAGAGCTATTTGCGTACCAGTTCAACATCAATCAGTTCAACTTGCTCAAATTACACCCGGTGGTAATAAAACTGTACATTCACAATTTAAATTACCACCTGGTTGCACAATTCTCACAGGATCTGGTCAAACTTCAAATATTGCCGGTCGTATAATTTATGTTGATCGTGCTACTGGACAAGTAAGTAGTAATGTCAACATAACTAAATATTTTTTTCTTTTAGCTAATAATGTGTTTCTCATTTGTAATTTTGTTTACCTTCTTCCACATTTATCAGTATTCTTAGATTACATCTCTAAATCGAGCTATTCTGTACAGTGTATAAATAGCCTGGACAATGTCTAATTCTTCCAAAAGTCAGCGTTTAATGACCTGCTTACAGAGTATATTCTTCACTAACTAGCTCATTCAGCCTTTCTTGCTAAGTATTCAAGCCTTTCAAATACATTTCTTTGAAATAAACTATAATCTAAACCAGAAAAACTTAAATGAATTATTTAACTTAAAACAAAATTAATTATTTGACTTTTAAAGAATAACAATAAAGGAAACTAATAAAGAATTCAATGGAAATTGTTCATTAAAACTCAATTATAAATAATAATAATAATAATAATAATAATAATAATAACTAATAATAACTAATAATAATAGTCTGATAATCCAAGTTTAGAAATTAATTAAACGAAAATTCAATTTCAGAAGAAAAAGCCCTGAATTGATTAAAATCACGATTTCTATCTTTGAAAGAAAAAGAAAAGTAGAACTGTGAATATATACCATCAAGCTAATCTAATACATAGTTAAATGTAGCGAAATGTATTTTTAAATTACATTCGATTTTTGAACATTGAAAATAAATTAATATTTGTTTAGAACAAACCTCACCGATCTGAACTATTTTCGAGACTTTAACGAAGAGGAGATGAGATATAAGTAAATATGCACTGTTCATTCTGACGTTATATAACTGTATATGATGCAGAATCAGTTAAAAGGTGTATTCAGTGTTTCTATGTCTCTCAATAAAAAACCACATAGAACCTTTGTATTATTAAAAATTAAGAATTTTTAAATGATATATGAATGTCTGATTGAGTGTTGTGGCGATTATTGAATGTCAATTCGATATCACGAACTGATATAAGACATCAGTTGATAATCAGTAAATACTTAACAGCTACTTCTTAGTATAAAACTCTTCGTCAGTGTGCACCCACGACGTCACCAGAGATCGAACCCAGAGTCATTAAGCATCGCGACAAACGCTTTATCATTAAACCACTGACGATGCTCCAAATGGTTGATATTGCCTAACCCAGTCAATCCACGGATATGTTTACCCAGCCTCATCGACTGGCATCGGTTGCTAACTTCTTCACATTCAACATGATTGAACTCCACTGGTCACGTCTTTTCACTGAAACTCCAGGAATTACCTACAAGAAGTTAGTCACTAGTGACATGGTATTGACTCCAATTGGGTGTTGTGGAGGTTGTCAAATGTTAATCTAAAATACGAATATTTTCATCACTAATAGTATTTATCAAAATATGCAAAATTTATTAAGGACTGATTGTACAATAGTGACAGATTATATGTAAGGCACTCAAACTCAGAAATAATACCTTACTTTTGTGACTATTCAATAATCAATCAGTGTATATTGGTTATTGTTAAGTGAATTACATTCTTTTACTCGTTCATAATGACTTCTCAATAAATCATGATTTCGGTTAGTTAAAAATTATTTATGCTACTAAACATGTAAATAAACCACTGAATTATTAAGAATAGCTTAAAAATTAAATATTTTTAATTTGTTTAATATACAATATAACTGAAACTATTTATGGCTTATATTGTTATAGAGTGTTCATGTATTAAGCTAAATATCCATTTCTAACCTCAATTAGTGATCTTGCGATTAATCTTAATTAACCATTGAATACAATATTTAACTCAAAATGATTAGAAACTGTAGAATATTTAAGACTTAATCTAAGTATTAATCATCTAACATAATGTGAACTTATACGCTTCAAAGTCTTTTACATTCAAGATTAAAATGATATTGCGTCTGTATTGTTCTATCTCACGATAGTACAAGTTCGTCAACTTCTATTGATTAACAATTATTATTGTTATACAACGAATAAAATTCTTTTGCATAGCCATTTTGCTTATAAAATAAAATACCTAAATGTGTGTAAAAAAATTGGAATACTTATTTAACTGATTTCATTTAATTAATTGACCTTTTGTTTTAATGTAAAGATCCTTGTTTCGACAAATAAGAGATTACTTTACATATAACAATGTTTCAGTGTTTAATAAATATATTTTATCCAGTAGTTTTCAGTTGCTTTTCGATTGATTAAGCGGATGAATGCAGTAGAATTGAAGTGAAATTTTTACTTAAAATTTCATTTCAAATGCTAGTAATTTTCTTCATTTATTCTTAATAATTCAACAATGTAACGCGATTGAATATGTAAAACACAAATATTTTGAATGTTAGTGCTTGAAATAAAATTTTCAATTTAAGTTATACTTATTAATAAAACTAATGGAAAAACAACCTTAATGTGTTGTGCACAACTCATTTAGTGCACAATGAAATGTATTGAAGCATTTAAATTTCTAAATGTTAAACAAAACTGTTATTAACAACTCCGTCTAATAACCATCCTATAAAAAGCAACAAGTATAATTTGAAAATTTTCTATCAACATCTTAAACTTGAAAATTCGATTGAATTTTACTTAGATACCAGTCTGTTAATTTAAAGTGGTCCACTGATCAAAAAATGCATTGATGTCAATACTTTGATTGGTACATCGTGTTGGATATTTGAAAAACTTCACATTTCTTTCTAGTTACCAATATAGAATTTACTAACAACAAACTTTAGGCTTCTTACTAATCAACTAGTAATATTTAGCACTTAAAGTGGGATTTCTCTGAAAATCAAAAAGACCTTCTATTATGTATACACATTCAGCTCTTTTAAATCAATACAGTTCCATTTCGAATAAGAACAATTTCAGATTGCAATTCTTTACTTTATACTTTATCATTTCTATTTTTTTTATCGTAATTGCAATAATTATAGTCTAACATAAACATGGTTAATCAGCACTAATTACTAGATCATCATGATATCGATCATTATTCTATTATCTCTAAATCAAAATATCTCATTCTTACTAGAGGTCAGTTACCAGGCGAATAGTTTAGTGATAACATTTCACACTATGAAAGTAAGTGCATAGGTTTGAATCTTACCTAAAAGAAGTATCAATTTTTACTACATTGCAGGTTTACATCTTATTAACAAGTGCTTAGTAGAACGAATTCTACGTTCACAACCTCATGTTGACTATCTTCTACAATCAGACATTATGAATTGCTCAATGTTTCTTTGCGATACCTATAATCATTTTTAATAACAATGATATATTGGGTTATATTTCAAACTAAGAGTATTTTTTATTAGTAGTATGCTGAAATTACGACACCTCAGAACGTTAACAGATCTGTTTACTGAAGACAGAAAGAGAAATAAAATATACTTTGTAATATTTACATATCATATTTGTTGTTTCACTTGTTAATACATCAATTTATTGTTCAGTACTTGCTAGTCTATTCATTAAACTTTTTTATTCAAACCACAGTATTTGAGCAGCTGCAAATTTTCTCTTATGTATTTTTAGTTAAACTGACTACCTGTTATTAATGTTTACCTTGTATATTGGGACACTGTTACTTGTTTGAATTGGCTAATAGTTATTATTGTTCGTCTTTTCTTTCTTCTTCCCCGAAAGATTCAAACTGGTAGACACTTTTTAAGTACAATACGATGAATTTCATTTTATTTCTTTTTTGTTTACTATCAGGCTTAAGGAAAACAACCTGATCACTATTACAATCTTCAGTTTCTAAGCTAACGTAAAGTGATGTTGTGTTCTCATAATAAACTTCAACAAAATATCTATACAGCTTGTGGTATCTGTAAACTAAACCCTTATCATTTACAAATTTACTAGGTTCTTTTTGTCCAATAAAATGATTTCATATTTCACAATAGGTGTTGTAATCTTATTTCCTCCTCACCTTTGTTATGATATTTATTTTTCTTACTGTGGTTGATCGAAGTTCCTATACCCAATAATGATGCCCTGTTATCACTTTAACAGCAGGGATAAAATCAAAAACATTGTTTCATACCAAACTTTCTGTTAGTGTTACCCATGTCATTAGGTACAGACTATTTGATAGTGAATTTTTTTTGTAACCAGTAGTTGAATACGCTGAGTGACATTGTTCGCAATCGACATCCAATGATTTAGAAGTATTCCACCTTTATCATGAATTTCAGCATTACTTCAGTATTACATACTTTCACTTCACTCTGAATTATGGAGTCGAATTCTTAATGTTTTGTTGTTTTATCATTTTACTAAATTATTTCGGTTAATTTGCCATTCATATAATCGTGTTGATATGGCTTAGTAACTTGATTTAAAGTATATTTGCGCCAGCCTGTATACTGATTACGACTGACTAGCCTCCTACTATTCTGATAGCTGTATAAATCATTATATTAAAGTTCAATTAATTTGAAATGTATAACTTAATTGATAAATTAATCGGTGAAGATAATCGCATTGTTTTGAAAATAAAACGATAACATTTATCCGTTAGCCACATAAATATCAGTGTTTTCAGATAAGCAGACTGAAAATTTAATATGACGCAGTAATAATGTATTTGTTATGAACCACTAAAATCTACACATTCTTGGATAATAACTGATCATGGTAAACTACCGCATTTAATTTACTTCACAAAGGGAATTCAACAAGTGTGTTTAATTTATTTAAAACCATTTTTAACCATTGGAAACGCTATACAATTATTGTTCCTATTTAGTGGTAAGATGTTTGTAAGACATAAACAATATAAAGTGACTCCTGATATTCAGTTGATGTAGTCTATATCAGTTCATTTGAACTAGTGACTGCAGTTTAAATTGATCCATAAAGCTCTATCAGGGACTAAGAACTAGACACACCGTGACTCTGGTAACTACTCATCTGACTATAGTATAGTTCGTTTACTCAGTATACGAGGTGTACTCGGCTCTTAATCATACTGTTTACTTAAGACTTAGTGACATTACTTGTCTTTTCATACTATAGTGAGTAAATTAAATTTGGATTGTGTTTTGCAGGTAAAATCAGGTATGCCTATTGTCCTATATGACATTCTTCAGCTAGGTGTACCTGAATTTCAGTATCCGATACTAACACTATGACTTAAACACCATTGTAATATCGTCTGTGCTACTAAATTTATATAACCGAACTTGTTTAACTGGTGTGTATATATAATTTGTGGATAATTATAGCTCATTTGCATCAAACTTATGATCTAACACTATATTGGGACAACCCACTGAGGATGTATGCATCACAGCAGAGACAGGTAAATTAAAAGTCCTTAATATCAATATCAGGAAGCTGCGAGCACCTTCAAATTATGAATAGGTGAAGTTGGCTTTAAACATATGCGGCCAATTTACTATTGAGTAAACACTATTTATACATAACAATAAGTTGAGATATGTAGTAGTCAAATATAATGTTTTCTACTACATGTACGGAAACACTAAGTGGATTGTTTTAAGTGTCATCTCACTTTAAATGGTAACATTCGACAGATGAAACATAAATAATAAAGTGCATTATAAAAGAAGAGATGAATTTTAATTACAATAGTAATAAAGAGTAGGATTATGTAGACAGAATGCATTCATCTACTCAACTAAATATTAAGGAATATACAATCTCTTGTGTTAAACATTTAAATGTAATCTTTGCATGTTAATGTGTTTATATCTATGTCGAAACATTATATGCTCTTTAGTAGATAAACCTAATGTTTCCTTGCTGCATACATTCCATATCTTCTATATATATATATATATATATATATATATATATATATATATATATATATATATATATATATATATATATGCTCACAATAAGTTCATTGACCCAAGGGTTCAAACAAACTGAGTTTTCACTTGTAATCGATTAGATGAGTGATACACCATAATGTCCTATAGGAATTCATTGATAACGAATTGTTGTTTTGAAAAGTGGATTTAGCTATCCGTGATGCGAATACAAGTAAAAAAGAATTCGAAACACCTATTTCATATCCATTTCCTCCAATAATAATTAGTTACCCATTCTCGAGTTCATATTCCTACCATATTTTGAATTTTGATTTTTACAATTTAAAATCAATTGAAGCTCTAAAGTTAGTATGTTAGCTGTTTATATTTCTTTCAAATTGATGTCTGCTGAGTTCCACTGAAAACAGGAGAGCGCTGGAAAATTATGTTATCCTGGTATGGGATTTCCCATCAATGTACACTGAATACAAACAAGTAAACCTATCTCCGCAAAACCACTTTAATCAACTTAGTATGTCAGTTGTTGATAATGTATCCTATCAGTTACACAGAAACTGTCTTTATGAAAGCCTATACAATTAAAAACTGACTATGGGCTTTGAAAAATTTGGCAAGTCGAATTTCGCATTACTAAGAAGAAAGCTATGATTATAGTGAAATCATTATTAAACTCAACCTCATACATGTTTTCATTATTCTGAAAGCAGATTAATCAACTTTACATAAAAATAATTTTTCCCATAAATAATTAGATATCTACTGAAGTTATATCGAACTTTATAATGAAATACTGATTAACCATTAGAAAATAATCAGTCTCATTTTGTCAAGACACTAGTACTTAACGACTTTTGTGGCACACTTTTCCATGAAGAATCCCACGGTAGTCCCCTAGTAGTATCCCCTAGTAGTATCCCCTAGTGAATTACTATAATCATACTTTATCAAATGTCAGAAAATTTTAAGTTTTAGTGCCTATCAGCACAATGCAATTAACTAATGCTGAAGTAGTAGAATTAAAGATTGAAAACTTTTACTTTTTATAAAAAATAAATTAATCTCAGTCAACGTTCTATCTTTTAAAATTTTCAGACTAGCATTTCACGTTTTCAATAACAAAAATATTCAGTGCCTAATTTACATAAATTAAAGCTTAGTCTGACTTGGTTACTCAAAATGTGATATAGATTATCATGGAAAAAATATTTTTTAGCAGTTAATAATAAGACGAATTAGTGATGTGTTCTCAGAACGTAGTTATTGTCTTTCATCTCTACCCAATTCAGCTGTCTTGATATTAGATAGTTGAAGGCCTACTAAATGAGGTTATTGTTATGTCGGACCATTAAAGAAGAATGAAGAACTTCCAGAACTGTGTTTTTGAGAACTGATTCACCCATTCTGGTAGTGAGTTGTGTAAACATTACATTTCTATTACTTGTTACATTCCACTTACCCTATCCTCCCGTTTAGCATATTTGCCGTTATTATATTGTCTCTTATTATGGACTTCAGTTAATTAGCTGTGTACAAGTTGTCCCTAATCACTACTACTATTTCCTTAGTTCTGTATTAATGTTAGTTTCCTAATTGGTTTGCTGTGTGGTCTGATTTTGTGCGTATATAGAGGTATGATTGAAATACAATTCGATCCGATTCCATTCTGTCTGTTTGGCTCATCAATCGTTGTTTTCTCTATTCCGGCTTGGGAACTAGTAGTCGCGGGGCTGACGTCTCCGTACAGCGATTAGCATTCAACAAAGGGATTGTGTATTTTCACAATACATAACAACTGGGGACGGACTTAAAGTGACTTCAATTTACAGAGTCATTGGTCATAAGCCGTAAAACATAACAGTTATGAATGTAGGTGTTATACTGGTTGGCACTCAACATTAAAGTGTATTTATAATCTTATAAAAAGTTGATGATGAGGGGATTTTGTGACTGGGATGAATACATTTGATAGTGTTTTATTATTTGAGTTGAATGGTTTTTTATTTGAAAGCTTTCATATGTTGTTGTGGATATCGTCACCTAATTCATGTAAAATTGGAGAAAACCCTAATGAAATCTTTGCCATTAATTTGCATAGCTGACAAAATATAATCCCTCATTCCCACAATAACCTCGTTATTGTTTTAAGGAAAGTCAACAAATAAACTTAAAATCCTTTTCTTATCATTAAAGAAAATGATTTACTGAATGCTAAGTACAATCGGTTTCAGAATAATATTTGCATATTATTATAATTCGACAATAGAAAAGCTTAAATAACGTATTGAATTTAACGGCTCTATTGGTGATAAACATTAACATGTTTCTTCAGTCAACTAACAATCACTATTCTGTAATTCGATATTTTTTTAAATTTCAGTCTTACATTCCAGTGCTGACAAATGCCTCAGGTAATTTAAACCAAGTGAGAGAGTTAGAGAATAATATACCTTTGACTATGAAACAACCTCAATTCGCTCAAATTGCCACACCTTTAGTGCAAACAGGATCCCCACCACCACCACCACCACAACAACAGCAACAACAAGCACAATCGACTGGCACTACAAACAATGAAATTGTATCCAGTCAATCTGATCAACAAAATATAACGCAAACTTCTAATACTCATGGTAATCTAGATTTCGTACCGCCTGATGTGACCAGAAATGTTCGCACAGTTAATCGACGACTAGGACCTCCACCACCAGCACCTGAAGTAAGCGACACTTCTAGTTATTTATATGAATCAATCAGTCATTTATGTTTTGTCCTTATAGTCATGTTTAAAAGTTTCTAATCCTGTGGTAGATTAGGATAAACCTATCGATGAGTTCTAAATAAATTTCATCATAAACATAAATGTTTAAGGAATAGTATTCGTTTTTTCAGTCGCGAATAACACATTGTTCCTTACTCAATATGACACTCAAAAATTAGATCAATTTTCCCAACTAATTTCAGAAAACAAGTATAATACGGCATTATTACGGTGCTCATTAGTAGGAACTTGAATAGTCCTATTGTTGATATCCAATAATGAATCCTGATCACATCAATAGTCAACGATTAACAAGAAAAGATAAGTAGATAGAATTTCTTCAGTGTAAATATGCTAAAGTGATGTGCTGAATGCCAACAAGCGGGTAATTTTGTTATTTGTAGAATGATCTTGTTTAGTATAAATAATACCTATGGAGTACTGGACGGTCTCATACAATAACGAAACGGCCGCCTATTGCGCTATGGGTTTTTTGGCATCAAACCGAGACCAATTCGGGAGTGATATAAACAACAAAATTTAAAGCTTGTTAATTACTTTACCTACAAAGATAATGGAAGCTTTACGATAGGATTGTCCAGCTGATAGAAAGCAACTTCACCTAGATCTGACCAAATGTTTATTCATACGATTATTATTACTGTTGTTATTATATACCGTAGTAGTAATTAGTATTTTTGTAGTCAACCAAAAGTAAGAGTGAATTTGGAATTTACAAATTGGACATTATTATCTTTTGAACCATTTTAGTATCTTGGACACAAATTGTAAACGTGTACGTAAAAGATCCACTTATACCAGTCCTTCACTCTATAACAATAATGAGAAATTTAAAATTACTCGATGAGATTAGATGATGCACATCTAAATATTCAAAATAAATTAATGTTGTATGGAGTGAGTTAAGTTGTTTTTGCATTCAGGTAAAGGGAAAATAATGCTTTGTTTTGTTAGCTTACTGTAATACTAAAAGCATTGGCTAAATTTTTAAATCAAATACGAACAGATTTACGAGGAATGCATAATGGATCTGAAAAGAAATGATAGGAATTACTATTCAACTGAAAAAATGAGAGGGTAAAGGAGATCAAGCATGTAACTTCGAAATTAATGTTGCTTGGCTGTGACAATGCAAATAATATTATTGAATTGAAATGCTAAAATCTATCTTAATATATTTATCAATTGACCTTCACTACTCAACCTCCAGACAAGACACAAAACTAATAAGAGATTATATAAAACCTACTATTGCTGTTCACACTGAGGTATATGGTTAGCAAGTTACTGATCGTTTACTGATTATTCATTATATTACGGATTCAACATAACTACACTAACGTGTTTAGTGTGCATTATATGTATTCGTGTAGGATTGTAATTATCTCGTTTAGTTAAGGTGGTGTATTAGTCACAGAATGATGTCGGCTAGGTACCAATGAAAACCACGGAGTACTAGACGGCCGTTCCGTCCTTGGTTGGGACTCCACAGTAGCGCGTTCAGTCGATTCCGCCACTGAATTGAGCCCAGGACTTTCAGGTCATGCAGGCGACACGTAACTATCTGCACCACTGAACCAGCAGACAATAGTAATGTACCCACTTCTATCAATTTGTGATATAGTGCGACTATCAATTAATGCCACTGACGATAGTTGTCTCGCCCCCTTCCATGACACTTTCGAACTCCGCCAATCACGACTTCCCATTAAAACTTCAGGAATATTTTGAAGCTAGTTAATAGTGAACTGATTATTGTAGCCGGCTTAAGGTTATCTTGAGGAGCTTTAAATAGCAATATTTAGGTTATATTTTTATATACTTATTTTCAGGTTATCTTAATTCTTCGCATGAATAGAAAGCTCATTGATTAAGGTACACTTAATGGTAAATATTTTAATCCTATTTTATACACACCAGTTATGATAACCGGGGTTATTAATCGCTACTAATTAATATTAAAAAGTTGTTCACAAATTAATTTATGATTACTACTGAATTAATGGACTAAAAAGTTATTGGAATAAAAGAAGTTTCAAGTACACTTATTTCAAGATTTCATGATATTCACATCTACTAACTTATAAACGTATATAAATTACCAAGTATGATATCGTGTACTAATTCTAGGTACAAAAGAAAAAATTAACTCCATTTATTGAGTGAACTACACTCAAAATACTGCTTTACTGAGAATGTATTATTCCATTAACCCTTCCTCAGTCAAATAACTATTGACTCAATCCAACACTAATTATTGGGATGACATTAGAAAACAAACTTCTATGCCCTATTTAGATAACGATGATTTTGTCAAATTAGTATAGATATATATATGGAACTCATTAGGTATTCTTTGAGAATTAGCTATCTTAAGTGAGTTTGATTCAATGGTATGTGTGCAGCTTAAAAACTCAGAATTGTTATAAAATGTATGTTTTCTCTAATTTAGTGAATAACTTATTTCCCAACTAATGCATATATATATAATATGGTTATCATATTAGATATCTGTATTATAAATAAATTTTATTACTATTCTGTATTTGATAATAAAGTGTTTTTGCTCTTGTCTTATCTGGTAGCCTTTATTTTCAATCATCATGTTATAGTGTTAAGGCAGTTGGGGTCATTTATCTAGTGAGCAATGTTTCTAAGAATAAATGAAAAACAGACTAACAATGAAAGACACTAATTCTTTTTGGTTATCTTTCTTTTCATGAATTGTTATGAATCATAGTATGATTTTAAAAAAAGTTTGTAAAAGAAAGAAGTGAAAACGAGAAACATGATAAGAACAACAAAAACAGAGAATAGACTGAAAGATTGAATTGAAAATAAGACTAACGAAATATGTGATCATTTATGACATCCTGGAGCTTCAATGAATAATATTCCAGGGATTATATAGTTCCAAAAAGAAACAACATTCTGGGAGAAATAATCTCCGATCTCTGATTTTTTTTTAGAATTTCATATTTTATATAAGTGTTTCATCTCTTAAGTTATTAGTTATGCTCATTACATGCAAAAAGATGAGAGATTATTGTTATTACAAAAACACTAAATAGTCTTTTGTATGCATTAAAGACTTCGTAAGAAAATATTTACAAACTCCACTAATAGTTGAATATAAATTAAGTGTAAATTATAATAGCAGTGGAGAGGTGATTCGATTGTTATGGCGTTCAATTTCTAACTACTAGTTTCTAGATTCCGACTTCATAGAGCATTTTTGGGTCAGCTGGTATCACTAATCCTCAACACCTAGAGTATGGCTAGAAAATAAGCATGTGGTTGTGTACCTGGAAGATAGCAGGATGAAGAACATTGTTCATTACATTTTTTTTTCAATTGTTTACTGACTTATTAATCCATATTTATTTCATATAGCCAGTTTCATTGTTAAATTTATACATTACACTAAAGTGTTTTGCATATCTTTTCACACCATGAAGCTTTTGGTACTTTCTCAACTCCTTTTGTGAAATACACGTTTTCGCTAAAATTTCTGCCTGAATCGACCATAGAAGCTTTCCACTATGCATTATTTTTGATTATTTTATCTCGTATGTGATTGTCAAATCAGGAGCTATTAATTTTTAACCTGATTAACGATTTAAGCAAACCCTCTAAATACTTGCCTTGATCTTTGGAATTATGTAGTCACAGTTGAGTTATGACAATTTCATAATCGACATTTCACCATATGATGTTTTCTTCTGACAGTCAAAAACGACCAAACTTTAGTAAATTTATGGGTCTTAAAATACTTTTAATTAACTTACATGCAAAGCAGTGATTCATTAATTGTTATTTAATGTGAACCTTACATGTATTTCCGTGTAAGTATTCATTATTATTTAATGTATTCTTTTATTTTAGCGAAGAGATAGTGTTCTACAAAAGACTACGGAACATATTAATCAAACTTGTGTTACTGAATCTCTATCTTTATCAACAGAACTTCAGGCGTACAGGTCATCTGCAACAAGAGACCAGTCAGATTCACAAGGTGAAGAAGAAACATCGGATTCCCCTCAAAATTCACAAAATTTAAAAGAACAGTCACATCCGCTAGCTATGGGAATTATAACTGGACCAAGTGGTCTTCATTTAGCTTCGTGTTTAAGTCTAGCAGCTCGTGGTAGAAGTGCATTAAGTATAGCAAATCTATACAACGATAAAGATGGTTCAGATATTGATAAAGTAAGTGACAATGAACAAAATCTTCCATATCCTTGCTTGAACTCACTACATCGACCACGAATACTTTCGTCAGTTAGTGCACGTGGATCCGATGCAGAAATAACAGATGATGATCATCATTCCGTATGCAGCCAACGAAGTAGTACCACACGTTCTATGTCACATATTTGTCGTCATGGTCACAGGCATCTTTATCGTTATAATCACAATCAAGATAATCGTCAAAGTCGTGCACGTTGCTTTTCAGCAATAGATCCTTACATGATGTACAGTCAGAATGGTGAGGAGTCAGATAAGCAAAATTCTGTCAGTAATAAACAAGACTCGTATGAAGCAGAAAATCAAATAAATCCTCATGGTGTACACCCAAAGCCACAGACATTTCGTCGACTTGTAAGTTAAAAGACCACCATTTATATACTAATTAATTTTCACCCTGTAGTAATCACTGGCTGTGATATATCACAAATTGGAGTAAAAATTTTACGACTGGACAGCTGCCCAGTTGTGCTAATGGTTTGATGTTCACTAAGAAACATGCAGGTCTTGAGTTCTATTCTTCGTCGGTTAAATGTGTGAGCACTGTTGCAAGGACTCATATTATGACACAACAACTGACTATTTAGAGCTCGTTGGTTTTCAGTGCTACCCAACCCAGATCATCCTGTAATGAGCATAAACTATAGCTTTGCGGTTTAATAACATGAAGTTTAACTTCATATTTACAAGGTTACTCTTAAACTTGAAATCAGTAAAAATAATAATTGTCAAGCAATCGGTTAAAACTGGAAACTACAATGTTCTTCAATTAGATGTAACAGTGTCATCTGTTAATAAGTAAGTGAAGGAACAAACTATTTCCATGTGCGTTGGAAAGTTTGTATTTGAACGTAATTCTGCTTACACTTATTTGAAGTTAAATACTCAAGAATAGTTACTTACAACACTTGTACCATCATGGTTACTAGATACATATTATGTACTTATGATTTAGAGGATTTCATCAATTACCTTAGTATGAGAATCTTTATGAATGCCCGTCCATGACTCTATCAGTGATCAAATGCGAAACTTCCGGTCTTCAGGAAGAGCGCCTAATCCTTAGACCACTGTATTGAGACCTAATGGTTTGCATTTTGAACTTCAACCAAACTTCAATATTTCATCTCCTCATCCAATGCCTTATGTTAGTTATTATCACACACCTGTTACATTTGAACTCCACTGGTCACTATCTTTTGCGAAAGTTTCAAAATTACTTCCAGAAGCCAGGCAACAATACATATTAAGTTTATAAGATGTTAGTGTAACTGTTAGATTAAAGGCTTCATAGTATAAACTAACGGTGGATAAACAACCATTGACACCCAAGAAGTACTGGTCAGTTATTTCGTTTTACTATGTGACCTAATCATGCACTTACTAATGACTTGTGTCAGAAAATGATTTTATTTAATTAATTAAACTGGATGGTAAAAATGAAAAATGAACATTGTTCCCTAACCTTTTCTATTAAATGTAACTAGGTGTTGTAAAGATTGTTGAGTGTTAATCTGATATCATGAATTGGTTTAAAATTAGACAACCACTGATAACCAGGAAGTATTGGACAGCTGTTTCGTCCTAGTATGGGACTCCCCAGCAGTATGCATCCATGACCCTATCAAAGATAGATTCTTGGGTTTTTCGGTTCCGCAGCGAACGTTTTGCCACTTGACTAGTGAACATGATCCTAACAGTTGATATTTCTAACTCAGTCAATTCGTGATATATTTTCGAGACTTTATCCGTTGCCGTCGGTGAGTAGCTTCTTCACACTCCACATGGTTAAACTCCACCGGTGACATATCACTGGAACTCCAAGGAGTTACTCACCGATGGTACTGAATGAAGTCGCGCTAATATATCGCAAATCGATTTAGTTAGAGATATAAACCATTGGTACCACGCCCAGTAGTCGAATAGTTAGACGTTCGCTGCGGAACCGAAAAGCTCTAGGATCGATCTTTGATACTGTCGTGGATGCGTACTGCTGGAGAGTCCCATACTAGGACGAAATAGCTGTCCAATACTTCCTGGTTATCAATGGTTGTTTAAATCAAACTAATTAGTGATATCAAATTAACTTTCTTCTATTAAAATGTATGAATTCCAGATTTATTTGACATGATATTTAACTGCGAAAAAGACTAGTTAGTTCGCAATGATATCCTTGAACTTATTATTATTATTATTATTATTATTATTATTATTATTATTATTATTATTATTATTATTATTATTATTGACAGCATAGCAAACTTCCATGCCATTGTTTATCTGTATATATCTCCTCCTCCAACGTACATACACACATTCTTATTCATGTGTGGAATGAAAATTCCTCTTCATCCCATCTCTTTTCATTATCACACTATCAAAAAATAGTCTATTATGTCGCCGATGATGATGTTATTGTATATATTAGATTAGTTTTAATTATTAACATTAACATTAACAATATTTATCTGTTAGAGAAAGACTGAATGAAATAAGTAAAATGAAATGAAATTTCATCCTGTTTTAGTTATGATGAAGAGAAAAAGTAGAAGAGAAAGAAAAAATAGTCAACTTCTAAATTAGATTTTCTATAATTTTATAAAGGGAAATCCCATTGAGAAATCTACAGTTGATTTGTGACTAATCTAAGAAAGAAATATCGATTTATTATGTCTCCATACAGTGTTACCGTTATTATTATTATTATTATTATTATTATTATTATTATTATTATTATTATTATTATTATTATTATTATAGTTATTTCATTAAAACGATATGACTCATTGAATATTAGTTGTAGGTCAAATGTTGTAGTAATTATGCAAACTAAGGAAATAGAAAATGTATTGTTTGATTTTCTTTTTCATGATCTTTATGTACCATTAGCCCTGAGGAGCTTGAAGTTTACTATCACTATGTAATATTAGTTTGACAATTAGTTCATATCAGGAAGTATTGAACAGTTGATTCATCAGAGTATAGGACACCTTAGTTATGAACAACCAAAACTCTCATTAAGGATTGAATTGGAAACCTTCAGATGTTCCGGGAAAAGTTTAATCTTCAGAATTCTGTGGTTGTATTTAATTAGACCATTTTATGTATAATCTATTAATCAGTGAGCATATTTCGCTAAATGTTTTCAATTTGAAAATTGTTTTTCATCATTAAAAGAAACTAAATAGAGTACTGTACACAGGTATTTTGCTTCAACTAGGAACTACATGAAGAAGTGCTTATTCATGGCACAACAAGAGATCAACCATGCAACAGTAGTATAACTTATGTCAGTCTGAATGACAAATTGTTTTGCCAGCATGTATAAATATTTATTTCTCAATTATCCACGACATCATGTGCTATATAATCACTATAGGATGTAATACATTGATTATTTGATTAATAAATCTGTAGAATTTCTTTGAGAGACTAGATGTTTTACAATTTACATAAATAAATTAGTAAGTAACTGAAGTCTTTTAGTTTGATTAAAATTGGTCTTTATTAGCTTTACAGATATAACATATACCCCCCTTCACCGTCGACAAGCATTTCATTTATGTATTTATTGTCTAACGAATTCTCTGCATCTCGAATTCTTATAAATCCAAGAATACGTAATTTATGTTGACATGAATGGGCCTTAGTATGAATATGTTAACCTTTTTGGTAGCGTGAAAGCCAAGATTGGTACCTGGTGCTGTTTATCACCCCAATACTGTTGGCTACAGTACTACTTTGACTACGAAATACAATGGTGTATGTAAAAACAAGAAACCAGCATTCATCAGTGAATCGATAGTTAAATAATCAAAAAATCACATCACTAGTTTATTGTATTATATATCCCCTCTATTGTTTAAGCTTACATTGATTGATCAGTGAATAGAATTCAATGTGACCGTTGTCTAGTCCTTAATGCTGATGAAATTCTATTCATCAAACTACAGTGTGTCCATTAATCAAGGTGATTTGACATCATACTCATTATGCTTGCTGTTTTGTAGTTGAAAGTAATCTATTAGAAATCCTGGGACTAGTGATATAGTTATAGACAACGAAATTGAGTGATTCTAGTTCTAATCCCAAATAGAACATAAATTTGGTAAGGAATAGTTTATAACTAACTGATAAATCCTAACTAGCACAAATTTAATCTTTATCTGCTAATTGAGGCATGGCAACTTGAACTGATGTATGCATGTACCAAGTTCTACGTTGTAACTGACTGACTGAGCACAAATCTTGATTCAGAATTTCTAACCGAATGCCGAAAATAATAAATATTGAATCTCATTTACAAGAATGTACTTATTTTCTTCCTTTGTAATGTTGAAAGTGGCTAGAATTAATGAATACAAACTTCTTATTTACTCTTCAATGATTTTAGTAACCATTTAAGTTAACATGATTAAATCACTTGGAAAAACATTAATTTCCTATTTCACTAACTCTAAATTAATAAAAATCAGTAAAGATATGGTATAGTATACACTCATAGTGATTAACATCCAATCACAGTAACTTCAATTCAATATCAAATTACTTAGATTAAAAGATGGAACAAATTTAAAATAACCTTTACGATTCACTTAATTTGTAACCAAATTGTTAAATGCCCTTAAATCTTATATTGTTTATAGTATTTAGTATTATTTTTTCCTAAAGTAATTTCTTCTTAAAATTATTATTTAATGAATAACTTGAAATAGTCTAGAATGTTTATAGCTTGAGTATATAACATTAACAATATCTCATTCTTTAAACAAATTCCATATTAAAATACTTAACTAGAGGTCAACTGAACAAAACAATTCACAATACACATCAAGATATTGAAATTTTATAAGACCTAACCAATCAGAATTAAAATCATCAACTGACTTAGCACTCATAAAATGACAAATTTACTTCTACTTGAAGTAGATATTGATGATGTACAGTAGAATGACAGTAAACTACTCAGATTAAAGGATTCAGTTTTACTATTACAGTAATTATCACTTGATCATTTATTTTAGTTCAGATAATGAATTTATTTACTCATTAATTGTACAATAAAATATACATTTTTATTTCTATTTTAAATGTTATAATTTATGTGTTTTAATTGTCTATTTTTTTTTTAATTTGATAAAATAAAACAATGAAAATTGTCACGAATTCACTATTCTTCTTCTTAAAAAAACTAAATTTAAAGTGAAAATTAATAATCAATGTTACATTCACCTACTTTCCAGCTAGTTGACTGAAATTTACTTCGTCTATTTAAGTTGAATTGTGATTAGCAAGTGGAATCTAGGACGCGCGTTTCGTCTTATTTGGGACTCGTCGGTTGGATGTACCTGCATCCCAATGTTAATGTTCACAGTGGGATTCGAACTCAGTCAGTTTCGTTTCAAGCGCCGCCGTGTTTACCACTAGACTACTGAGTCCATACAGTCGCACTTGTACAACGGGCGCATTGATATTAGGATAAATTTGTATATTACCAGCTTCAGTCTATAACAAATCAATGGGAATATACAAATTCATCGTAATTACTTCGTCTACTTATTTGATATTAATCACTATGTTAATCAACTCAAGTTTTATTACAGACATCCTACTTGATTTAATGGAATGATTGTATGAGATTCAAGAAATTCTTTAATTTATGAGAAGTGTATTGCTTTAGAGCTAAATGAAACTATTCTGTATTACTCAGTTAAAAGTATATTTTATATGTTAATCATCTAGTAATCTGACAGCCAGCATCATTTCATGAAGTAGTTATTGATTTGGTAATACTGATAGATTTAGAGTACCTGATTGAAGCTTACACTATTGGTGTAACTAATGATTATAGATGTTGAATGTCATGTTGTAGATGAATTCATTCTTTGTCTTCTTTTAGGTTATTAGCTTCAAAATTATTTTACACTTTCCCTATGTATACTCATTTTTACTTCTGTAATTGCTAACATGCAAATCTTTATTTACATCCAGTTATACTATTAAGATATTGATCATCTTGGTAATTTCATCTAGCAGTGTTTATTTGATATGGTTATTGCTTGTTCATTTTACTATTGCTTTTACCTTTAATTTGGCACATACATTTCTTTATGCCAATGTTTTGTGTTTAACTTTGATGTATGCACATATGTACCAAGTTCTACATTACTTCATCATTTAAATGCACACACGTATATACTTGAAAATAACTGTTGACATATATATGCTGTTTAGTCTTTGTTCATTGAAAAAAAATATACTTCTAAATTTATTACTGAAATTATTGAATGCTTATACTGATAATATGTCTATATGAAATACTTATTTTACACAAAAGATTCTAATTGGGATAAAATATGATTTAGTCTAACTTCTAAAGTAACTTATCGAATAAAACAACTTTTAGGTGAAATATCTTTTTGCATTCTTAAAAGTTGAGTCTAAACAAATCCAGTGTATACATTTTCCATTGAATATGGTAATTACTTCTTTCATTAGTATTTATAATTTATTATAAGTGATATTTGATCTGAATGACAGGTAACATTCCTTTTAATATTTTTCTTTATTGGTTTCTCAATGAATATTTTCTTTTTGTTGGTTTATCTATTTCTAGTCAAAACATAATTTGGATGAAGCATATCATTTAATTCGTGAATTAGTTATGACTGAGCGTACTTACAAAAGAAATCTAAGTGTGATTTGCGTAGTAAGTTGAATAACCTTCATATGTTTAGTGTAATATTGTGTCAGTTTTAGACTGTATGTGTTAATTTCATTGTTATGCATGAAGTATTGGCTTATTTACCTGGTAATTCAATTTCTGGCAGTTTGACTACTACAGATGATAAATACTGAATGTTTATTAAACAATATTTAACAATTCGATAGTTTGGGAAGAGCGAGAATAAAGAATTGAGAAGAATAATATGAACTGGTTTCATTCTACTGGGATTCAACAAATGCATACAACCTATCATATTTCGAAATCAGATACAATTAACACATTTTTATACGTGGATCTCGTTGAAAACAAATACTCATTAACATAATGAAACAAAGAATTTAATAATATTGCAAAATGTGTCGTTTATCAATGTAGTATGGAAGTGAAATATCTAAAGCATCAAATTGATAACTAGGAGGTATACAGATGAATAACTAAGTAACTGCATAACCATTTGTTGGGATCGTTTAGTTGTAAATAAAATTATAATACTCTCACTGAAGTCAAACATTTTATTCAAACAGCACCAATTATCATTATGAAATATCAAACAAGAGAACATGGTGATAATAAGCACAATCAGAAAAAGATATGACAGATCTATTTGATGAACACAACTGATCATTTCGCAAAGCTTATGTTAATTGTAGACAAATAATTGAAATTTAAAATGAACAAATGCTACCATGGTTTAATTGATCCAGTAATTCGTCAGCATACTTAGGAGACTTTTAAAGAAGAACACGATTGCTAATCTTACCTAAAGGGTCTCGTCTATCTTTCATGTATTGCTTACTGAAATACATACGCATGATGTTCTACTTAGGCCTAGTTTATCAATGGTCAAATCGCCTTATTACTATGATGTGCGCCGGCCTCCTGGTTATTTGTAAGAGTTATGTTTAGTTGTATAGCATCATATACCATCAAACAGGAAGCTTCAACCTAGAGGATATCTTTATGGTAAACCTTCAAAAGACCAATCTTGAAGAAGTGGTTGGTGAAATGGAATATAATTCGGGGTGTGTCGGTGGCACATTCACTACATATAACAAATAACCTCATGCAAGCAAGTTACCGAAGCCATTGAGAATAGTGTATAAATATATACGTCTTACTATGGAAAAAGATTAAGAACGAGTAATATTCCAATACAACGAAAAATATATGCCGTTATTTAACATTCAGTTCAATTTTAGAATATTTGGAGTATAGTTTGTGCAAATTTAGTACACGCTGTCTAATCAGCTCTGAAAGATACTGGTCTATACTGGTTTACACAGAATAAATAAACATGAAGGACAAATGAATTTTAAAAAGTACCCAGGGAGTAGTTTGTAACTACAAAAGCTCATCAATAAATATAAGTAATGTGATAATAGCAGTCAAAAGGAAGTACTAGGAACGGGAAACGTATTTTCGTCCAACTATGATGGGAAGTTGCTGGCATTTCAGGGACGACTAATAGAAAACGAAAACTATAAACAAGATGTTTTCAGTAAAAAATTCGATATTTGCCTTTTCATGATACTGAGAGCTGCGTTTATAAGTTTACATGTATCTGTCAAAGCCGTTACTCTGGTAGAACAAAAAGAAGGATTTACTTTGGATTTCAAAATCATATTCGAAAAGTTTTCGATCAAAGAGACTGGAGATCCTGTGTCGAATATAGGCAAAACATGTGGTTGACGTAGGAAGTTTGGTTGAAATACTGAAATTACACAATTTCCATCCTTTTAGTTTCATAATTTTGGTTTTAATTGACAGATCCTAACAAACGGTATTCTTAATAACCAGTAATTTTAGAACATTTTACTATCCACTTATGCAGTTACTTAGTTATTCATCTGTATACCTCCTAGTTATCAATTTGATGCTTTAGATATTTCACTTCCATACTACATTGATAAACGACACATTTTGCAATATTATTAAATTCTTTGTTTCATTATGTTAATGAGTATTTGTTTTCAACGAGATCCACGTATAAAAATGTGTTAATTGTATCTGATTTCGAAATATGATAGGTTGTATGCATTTGTTGAAAGCCCAGTAGAATGAAATCAGTTCATATTATTCTTCTCAATTCTTTATTCTTGCTTTTCACAAATTAATAAAATGAATTAACTGTACAAAATCAAGATAATTTTCACTTACTCTTTTAATTTTTTGAATGTCGTTTTGTTTCTTGATAATGCACTAACTGAGTAGTTTTGTTGTATTTTGGCTTTTAGTATGATCACTTGAACAAAATATTTATAGGCCGGCAGTTTTGTTTTCAATTAAAGCTTCTTCGAGCTTTATTCCTGCGTTTAATAAAATTCATTTGTAAGTGTGACAATATTAAACTAATCAATCTAATGTATTAGTCGATACTAACAGTTTAATGTATTACATGACTAGTCGTAATGAGTAAGACTTAAAATCATATACTGGTAGTAGATCGGCAGATGTATTCGTAATGATATAATCATTGATAGCATGAGTATAACACAATGTTT
The DNA here is from genome assembly GCA_025215515.1 of Schistosoma japonicum. Classification (NCBI taxonomy): domain Eukaryota; kingdom Metazoa; phylum Platyhelminthes; class Trematoda; order Strigeidida; family Schistosomatidae; genus Schistosoma; species Schistosoma japonicum. The sequence goes on along the minus strand of CM046061.1, from coordinate 61,240,352 downwards.
ACTGGTCTAGTTAAATGTCATTGATATTTTTGCTAAGTAACATTTAAGAGATTGACATTTTTATACACCTTTAATCACTAATATCAATCAAATAGTTTTTTTGAGATAGTCAGATTGATGTCGTTGTAATGGTTATTCTGCTTGACTGACTCTGAGATGCTTTAAATTTGAAGGTCATGGTTAAGTGGGCATAGAAGTTTCTGCACTTGAAGTTGTTACAATACCATCAACAAAATACCCCTCCCCTAACCTGAATGATAAAAATAAAGATAAACATTTTTCACTGACTTGTTCACCTCTCCTGTTACAATTTCTAGTTCGTTAATGTGCTAAACTAGTTTCACATCCATGTGATCACTTTTTATATAAAATGAAAAGTGCAACGAAAATAAGAATTTGGCGAATAGACTCCCTACTTTTCAGTAAATTTGTTCTTATAACCTTACAGTGACACTGTTTTATATGCATTCGTACATTGCTTCTCAATACAAAGATTAAAACAAACAATATGTGAAAAAGTAACCTTGTTATTCGCACTTAAAGGTTGGATACCAAAAAATGTAGGTAGTGAATTCAATTTGTGCAATACGGTAAGATAAACTGCAAACACTTACTATATCTGCAAAAGGATATGGAGATAGGAATAAATCCATCGCAGTTTAAATTAAACGTCTATTTCAATAATTAAAATTACACACTAAATCCATAGTTGAATAAGTTTCTTTTATAAATAAATTTCTGCTATCTTCAAGTATTTAACATGGGTTTGAAAAATATGGCTTGAAAACAAACTACATTTAGTGGAAGCCATCTGCTCGCCTCATAGAAGACTTTGAATCCCGAATCTGTCTTTATTGTATAGTCAACGGTGATAAGGTGTTTAAAAGAGGCACTTTTTATATTAAGTTGTAAACTGAAATGGTTTTGTTGAATTAATAATCCAGAGTATAAACCAGTTAACGATCACTTTACTGATCAATATATCGGTATATTAATTCACTGATTTGTTTAATGTTACATATCTGTCATTCAAAAATATTTTCCCTGAAAAAGATAAAGATCCCAGTGGGATAAATTCCTAAATACTTTTTTTTCTGGGTTCAATCAAATCAAATATTGAACGGTTAATGTCCAATCACTTTACCTGGATACATAATTCATTTTAGTGTTTATTTAAACAGAATTCCGATAAATGAATTTACACTAACCAGTATGTGACTAATCATTTTGAGATAATAAGCAGCGCATTTACAATGATACTAAGATAAATCAGTATATGGTATTTTTATGCCAATAAAGCAAATAAGATGAAATTAGAGAACTTTAACATTTTTTCTGCTAGTTTGAACATGCAATCTCAGCTAACATTGACCTAATAAGCGGCTGGGTGTGGGATGCTACTATATAGGATTAAAATTGTTGACAATAAGAAGCTTTTGCTAGAAGTTTGATGTCACGGATTGGCTTTAGTAAAACAATCATTGTAGACCAGAATACACTGGTCTATTGTTTCATCCTAGTATGGGACTCCTTAGCAGACCATATCCACAGCCTCAACAGTACCCAAATCTAGGACCCTCTGATTTTTCGATAAACGTCTAACGTCTAGACTTTAAGGTGCATATCAAACTGTTTGAATTCGCAGCTTTTCACAAAGCTTAAAAGTGTGTTAAGTTAACGCTGGGGTCACGAATACGCACTTTAAGGAGCTCCATGTTAGATGCTTTCTAGTTTTCAATGGTTGTCAAAAAAAGTATAGTCAGTCACATGAAATTTAATATTCAGTAATCTCAACAACATTAAATAACAATAATTATATGTTGCACATGACAAAGGTAAACACCTACTATTTCTGAAGCTGAATCTTACTAAAAACCAATTTAATGAATATCCATTTAGTTTTCTTTTTTTCATACTTTAAATCACATCAAATATCACTAAAATTGCATTTTCTTGACTAAAACTTGCTAAGGCAATTTCTAAAGCTGAAAGTTTGAACGATGTAGTTCAGTAAGATAATAATGAATTAGCCATTTTTTAAAATCTATCATAAACGGAACTGATTACGTAACTTTTGAGAAAAAACCTAAAAATGATGATGTAATATGCTGTAAAGAAATTTGATTAGTTTGTAATAAAGTTGAAATATGACTACTGGTAGACTTCAGTGACATCTGTGTCGTCCTGTTGATGTTAGGACTATGTAAGATGTTTCTGGTGTAGTCTGCAGACTTCGTGATATTTGGAACTCATCAATGAAATGTTCTTACATTCTTAAGAGAGTTAACTGACTTATTTGATCCTGAGTCATCAATTTTACAGTCACTGACCGTTTTCACTAAGCTAATGAGACTGCGACTCTCATCACAGCATAGCCCGTGCTATATCAATTCACCTAGATTAGTGGCCAAATTTAAACTTTATCAACAGAATTCGACAAGCACTATGAAGTACTAAACAAGCAACATTGATGAACATTTAGTAGCCAACCAATGTAAGGGAACTACGGACTATAATTGGTCAGTCTATCAAACTTTATTGAAATTTGTGATTGAATGGCATTATCTTGACAATTCACTCGAGATGCATATGTATCAATAGTAAGGAAAAACTTGTAATCTTTAATGTCAACAATAAGAAGATACAAACCCTTGAAAATTTAGGGAACTTTTGTCATTAATTTAATCTTACTTCAACCATTTTTCCTGTAGAGATTTGTAAAAAAGTGTAAGATTCCCTAATAATACTGATAAAAAATATTTCATATTTTATACCTGCACTACATAGTTCTAACTGAGTAACGCCGCAACACTTCAGTTATTTTGTTGCATTTATTATGAGAATAATAATCATGTATTATTTTACATGTATGTAATAAAATGAATGACCTGCTTTACAGAAACCTTAAATACACAACTACTTTTCTTGTTCTAACTCTTTCTTAAACAATTTAATTACTTGACAAACTTGAAAGAAGAAGAAAAGCAACCTCAAATAGAATTACCCTAGTGATTAATTGGCATTGTCTAAACTAAACGAAACAGTTGTTCACTGTTTACATTCTTTTCATTATAATATGCCTCACATAATATTAACATTTTGATGGATTAGTCAGCATTTTGAACATTGAACAACCTTTAATATTTAACCAGATCACATATAATTGAAAACATGACTTTATGCCAAAAATTTGCCTTCTATTTTGTTTGTTACTAAATTTGTCATACAAATCTGTTTTCAGCTATTGACAATAACCTGGTTAATATTCTAGACTTATATTATACTCTGTGTTGAATGCTTGTTTTGAAATATCATTTTAACTTCCCTTCAGATTACTTGATATGAAGTGAACAGTTATAGAGTTTCTTATTTGACGAGGCAATTGTTAATTTAATTTCTGAATTTCGAGTTTTATAATAATTGTAATTAAATAGGCCAAATATTTAAATGATACATAATTGTGATACCAAGGATTTGGTACTCTATTAATGTAGAGTTTATCTTCGTTTATTAACTAATCAGTAAGTAAGTTGATCAGTCACAGTCTGACATGAACACCAGATTTGTTCTTTAAAGATGTAAGCTATCAAAGAATGAAAATGATGCAACGTGGGCAATTGGCGTGAGAACTTAACTTCCAAATGTCGTTAAGCCAGTTTAATGTGTTTAAATTATCGATCTTGACACAACTAATTGAATACTTAATCAACTGTTTATTCTGAGGCATTACTTTCTAATAAAGATTCCTTAAATAATGGTAAAACTTATAAGCTCCACATATTTTATTAACAAATGAAAAAATTAAACATCAGAACAGTAAACTGTAGTAAAAAATTATTTTATTTGCATTCATGAGTTCTTTTAATTCATAGCCATGATTATAGTTTAAAATCGTTAGCTTACTTCTTATATCACCCACTTTAGGTATGATTATGTAATCATAGGTATTAATCGATTTATTATGACATAAAGTCAATCAATTCTCTGTCATCAACAAAATAGAAAATTTACGATAAAATGTTTCCTTTCTTTTATTTGTAATAATAATAAATTCAATTTAATCATTTTGTGCAATAAGCAGAGTTGAGCATTAACAATAAAATTATTCATTTATTTAGACATCTAGACATTTTCATCAGTTTGTCAAAATCATAAAACGGATTAGATCGCTAAATAACAGAATTGAGTCTACTTAAATATTTAATGATACTCAGATATAGGCAACTCTTAGTATTAATTCAGCTTGGATATTGTGAAATAGAGCCCCTACTTTATTACTGCTTAAATAGATTTGCTCATGTCACATTAACTTAGTAATTTTATGTTTATTGTCTACGATTTCTAATGGTGTCTAATTGAAACTCATCAAAATCTGTTCTAAGTAGGAATCTATTTAATGAATAAACTTGACAAACACTTGACACTTAACTGGAGTTAATGAATAGAAAACTTCGAGTAGATCATGCTTAATGTTAATGTATAGTTCAGATATTCATCCTTTAGCAAGTTTCGGGGTACAGACTTGTTTAACGATATAATGGTTTTCACTAATCTTTACTTAAATCTTAGGATGTTAAATAGTCGAACTGGCTGACAACTCTAGTTATCTTGGGACTCCCAGAAGTTTCAGAATGTTGGTGGCTATCAAAGTCTCGACATAGACGTTCACAATGTTAACCGACACAAAATAAGAAAAAAGCAAGAGGCAGCGAAACTAGAACGTCATCTCAGTGCATGTTCTTCTTCAAATTTCGAGTTTCAAAATCCCTATTTCTTTACTGCTGTTACCTGCTGTTACTTTAGGTTGTGTTTCTAATGCTCTTTTTTGTATTTCATCCCACTGATCTCCATTCACAACGTACTTATATGTGGTATAGCAACTCAGTTCGTTACACAGTTGTGCCAGATCGTACGTTGATAATCACTATTTAATGCTAAAACGGAATTTTGTAAATAATAGTATTATCTTTATTTCATTTTCTAAAGCATTTCAAAGATATCGGCAAAGATCCATTGTGTTCAAATATCAATATTAATCCTCAACTTCTACAAGAATTGACATCAGGAGTAGTTGATCTTCTTAATCCAATTTATACAGAACATTGTGTTATATTAAATAATTTCGAAAACCGTCTTTCAAATTGGCTATCTCAACAAAATGGTCATATTAACAAAGAATCTAGTGGTTTAGATTCTCTCAGTCTGAACACTCCATCGACAAACTCATCAACCGGTTATCGAATTGGTGATCTGTTTGTTGCAAGTCTACATATTTTACCTGTAGGTTTAATTTCTTTTTACATTTTTTTTGATAACTATCTATATCCTTTGTTGATTTTGACTGAGTTTAAGTGAATAAACATCATAGTTTCAATTCTGTACGTAAGTAGTAACCAGTAACACAGACATTTAGTCCCTAGTGCTGATCAAATACTATCGATCGAATTGCGATGTGACAAATTAGTCTAAGTGGTTCAATATCATATGTAATATACTTTAAAGTTAGGGGGTCAAACATAATCTACATGGGGATCCTGAACCTCATGTTAATATCCGAGACTATGGAACTAGATGATATAATTTAACATCCCATTCGAAGCTCTAGGTCTCTGAAGAATGAACGACTACCTCGCAACTGAGGTTTAGTATTTCATTTTGACTACATCCAACCGCTTGATAGAATTTAAGAATAATAATTTACTAAATTCACTTATCCTCTTAAATATCACATGAATTTATTACTTAACACTAATACCTAAATGGGAATTTTTTCGTTAATATAGGTTACATTGCGCAATAGGACGCAAATCTTGACCTAATTCCAAATTCATTATTTTATTATATTTGAACTGAAACTGGACGATGAACGGCTTTTATGTATACTATATATAGATACTGTGTAACATTTCCATATGCACATGCTTACGTAGCCGCAATCAAATTTATGAAACCAAATGGTTAAAAGCAGTGCATGAATGATATAGCCTTTGTAAACCAAATTATAAACTATGATTTTAAAAAAAGTACATATCACATTATTGGTCGAGTTCAAACTTTCCATAAGTACTTGTTTCATTGTGTAACTTATCCACAGCAAGATAAAATAATACCTCTCCAGTTAATGAATTTTGAGACTAACCACTGTACAGCAGTCATTCAACTGATAGACTATTAAGTTGGCAGACTCGAAATCGCTTATTTGAATCTACTCCCCGCATAAGTTTTTTTTTTTAGTTCATGCCTTGATAATGATTCCGTAGCTTGTCTAGATATCACAAACACCAAGGTTTTCAAAAATAAATGACATGAAAATTATTACCCACACATGACTAGGTAAATTTGACCTAATGACCTAGAGTGTGATTAGTCCTTATCAATAGACATATTATTACAGCCTTAACCCATGTTTTGTTAGCTTCTCCAACATTGTTTGCTATTTGTCTTAAAAACTGATAAGTTTAGGGTTTGTCAGCCAACATTCATATTGATTACTGACCGAATCCTGCAACAAGATTCTAAACATTGTGTGAAAAACATCTAGTAAATACTAAGAATTTATGCATCATTTCGATTGAAATTAACATCAATCATTATCTAACAAAAACTGAGATAAAAAAGTTTCTTCAGGAATTTCGACCACCACTTTTCGTCCATGTACAGAGATGTGGGAACGGCTATTCAATCTCGTCATTTAATGTTCCAGGAAGCAGTCAACATTTTATTCCGTACTTATCACTCAGTTTTTCCTCATCTTTTTAAGTTTTTTTGATTTACATAGAGTTGTTAACCAGGGTTTTTATAAATTACTTGATTTCAAAATAGTTTTAGCAGCCTACTTTGTGGTTCTTGGGATAGATTAAATGCATGATCAGGTGTCACCACTGAGTGGTCAAACATTTCGAATTGCAATCGGCTCAATATATCGTGGACATGATTCTTAGTGGGGATGTAGGTGCGTACTGTTGATGAGTCCCATACCAGAACGAAACATCTTTCGAAAGCTTCCTTGTTTCAAGTGGCTATCTGACTTACGTCACTTCACAACATAAACATGATTAGACGCCAGCTGAAACATGAGTAATTTGGCGCTAAGAAATGAATTTCGAACAATCGAACAAAGTTTCAGTTTTTAAATGAATGAATTAAGTGTTAGTCGAAAGATAAACCTAATGACACGATTTGGCAGAGTGACAGCTAATTATAATACTGTAATCTTGACTCAAATGAATAAACAGGTATGAGAACATGCTACATCTTGAGAATATGCTGTCAATCACAATATATAGGAAACAGTTATCTTGATAGGATGCACACACGTCTGCCCTTTGATTATCAGTCTCTAAAATCTAAATGAAGAGATAAAATAACTGAGGCAATCACCAGACTATCAAATTATATTTCATTCATCCACTTATTTACATACGAAACCTGATCACGCAATGTACCGATAGGAAGAATAATATTTATACAAATGGAAATAATAATAGCTAGGGAGCGAGAGTGCAGATACATTATTAATTGATTATAGTTTTTAAACGACAAATGATATGATACAGTTTCCGAGTCTAATGAGAGGTACGGGCGATGGAAACACAACAATGACAGAAATAAAATAAACAATTTACATGTACTCAAAATAAATGAATCTTCTGAAAAACGGTTTAGAAAGTTAGTTACTCTTCCTAAATCGTCCGGTATAACAGAAAATAAGACTTCTAGCCTGAATAACTGGATTCGTGTTTATCAAAATAACATGTTTATACACAAAATACTAAACATCAACATATACATGATTAAATGCCGACTTAAATATAAATAATTTGCTGATACAGAATTCGTAGCTCAATGAAGCTAAAACCTGAATATCAAGCTTAATTTTTCTATCCTACCATAGACAAACTAAGTAGTATTGTATCTTGTGAATGCTTTCAAAATGGTGGTTATCAGATTATTGTTTTGGTTTCTTCATTATGTTGATATATAACAGTGTCTTCTCTCATTCTTCAATAGCTACTTTTATGCAGGATACAACCAGTAAATTTAGGATTCTCGCTACTTATAATTGAATGTTTAATCAGTTTAGATTAACTTTCTTCATACATTTTCATTCAGACAGATTGAACTTTCTGAAAACTGAGAAGTTTCTTAATTGACTAGTCTTATTTTTAATGAGAAACTTTGATTTCAGCAAAATTTCTTTATATTCAAATTTTTAATGAAATGTCGTTACGTGTAGAAATCAACTTATCGTAATATTCTATAGTCAGTTAGTAATAGATAAATTATCACTAATACCTATCTAAATCATATGATAATTAAATAGAGTTTAACATGATAATAATTAGTTTTCCGTCTAATGAATGATAAGATATTGAATTTAATCTACACTTGGATAATTCGTGTTTAAAACTACAAAACCTTTCCACTTAAACTAATATTCTGATGACATACATTAACTGTTTCTGTCAAAATTCCTCATAAATTTCCCTGAGAAGTTCAGAAGCTGGGAAAATACTGGAACTTGCTTTCTCAAGTCGTTCGCTAGAAACATTATGAAAACTGACTTGACATATTCTGTCGAATAATTCTAAGCCTATGATATACATTTTTTGAATGATTCCTGTTTAGATAAGTTATTTTTTGTACATAAGCGTATTTCGAAAGGCGAACTATTGTTCAAATCTACTGACTTTTGGCAGTTATTTATGGTTTGATTTAAAAGTATTCTGAAGAATAAGAAAAGTTACGAATCAGATTTTGGTGTTCTAGTACACAACTTCACAAATTGTTACGACCTCCAATAAGATGAATGCTACTTCTAAGCAGCTAGATGCACTTTCGGATCATCATAGAAGAATATTCGCTATATCGAGGCAATCCGCTCAGGATGCACATATAGCAACAGTGACTGACCAGCTTCAGTCTATAACAAATCAATGGGAATATATAAATTCATCCCACTATTTTGATTCATGGTTCATAATTTGTAAAAAATGAATGCTGTAGGAAGTTCACTCTTCCTATGAACCTCCGGGACTTAAATTTTAATGATACCATTGAAACCCTGATTCACATCGTCTGTGGACAATCACTTTCGTTTAATATCTACTACTGCTGTTTGAACTGAAGAATCAGATGATGAGGCAAAGCATCCAGGACTTGTCAATAAATAGCGTTAGAGACTCAATATTTTGTCTGTGACTAAAGACTACTTTAAATGTCTCGTATTTTTCTACAGCCTGCAATAGTCTAAATTAACTGATACATGAACCAGAATTATCGATAAAATAGAACACTATCCTAGCATAACGCTTCAAGAAACCAATAACGAATCCCAAAGTTGATTGACCCAAACCACGATACCTTAACGGTTAAAAACAGTGACCGCTCACTATACGTCCACTTAGTGAGAGAAGAGAAAGACTACTACTTAGAAAACAGAAATGGTGAAGGTAATAATAGTCTTTATCTCAATGATGGCTATACAAAAAATGGCATTACAAATTTTCCAATTCCCATAAAAACTATCGTTGCATTATATTTTCTCTTAAACGACAAAGAAAAAGCCATTGCAGGCAGAATGCCGTTGTTACCAATTACAAATATATTCGAAGAAATTCAAACTTAAATGTCGGCTGATAAATTCATTCTACTTTCAAGCATGCTGGTCCACATTATGGCATTAAATATTCCCCTCGATGTCAATGGTTATCGTGTTACAAGTCAAAATTAACCATCGTAGTACGTAGTTTCTCAAATTCATTCCTTTTAGTGCATCACATATTTGGATTTTATTGGAATGATATAAGTTTGTGTGCAAATTGGCTTGTTACACGATAATACATAGCTTCAAAAAATTCCTTTCTTTCATGTAATAATATGAATTATGTTAGACATTTACTGAAATCAAATTAAGTAGGTAAGTAGGAAACAATAAAAATATTCGCATCAGAAACCTTGAATTATTTGCAGTATAAGAATAATTGACATACCATTCGTTTACCCATCATAAAATTTTTGAATTTACGAAGAACAAAATGATTACATATAGCAAAGTGGATGATTTATTAAATATCATGGATACTTAGTAACTATAAACAGTTGAAAATCATTATGAATTTTTAGTTGAAAGTAACAAGATCGGAGATGCGCGGAAGGATAACAATGATTCATATAAATGGAGTGGGAAAAATCAGTATAAAAATCGTCCGTTATTAATACCTGAATAAACTAAAAAAATTCGAATTCTAGAGAAAAAGAATGATACACATAGGTAGCCCAGTTTCGAAACCCTTATGCTGAAAATAAATCTCATACAAAACATAGCATTTATGTTAGTACACATTAGTGTACAGCAAATCAGTTCAACTGTCATCAACTGAAAAGATCTTAATTTATTGGATTGACTAAATATCACTGGGACTCGTATGACATTAACACATACATGCGTAAAGTATATCGGACTGATTAATCATATAGTATGCATAACATTCTATGCTAGTGTACAAAGGTTGTGTCGAGCACATATCATTTCGTAATTATTCTGTTACATAAGTATAATGGTGATCACATGATCAAAATAAGTTACAGTGTTCAATCGTTCCGGAAATAGTAGGTTAATTATGTTTTCTTTTCGAATCCGAAATTCTAACGGTAAATCCTATTTCGTAAGATCTCTCTAGTGTGTAAGTTTGTTTCGCTTAGCCTTTGGTAGTTTGCGTCTAGCCTGAACATACGTTGTGTGATGGAGAGAGTCTTTAGAGAACAGTGTGTGAAAATCTGAGGAAGATAAGAACAAGAGAGGAAATGACGTCTCATTATTCACACTAGATGCACGTTTATTTGATGACAAATCAATCAGTCAGAGTACAAATTTATACAAACGCAAAACAATCGGAATCTGATAACTAAAATTAGAAGTAGGTAGAATTAGGTTTAATTATATCACATAACTCCGTCGGTATCTGAAAGTAGCTGAGGCTAATGAAGGAAAGTGGGAGGCTGAAAAATCACGTGATAAGAAAGATGGCTGCTGTGATGAACGTAACAGTAGGTGAGCCTCATCCAACGTCTATCACCAAATGTATATGAATATGATGTAATTTAGAAATGATATAATACACAAAGTTTGTATATGTAAGCTTTAATACTCCACTTTAGTAGAAAATACTGCGTAAACGATGGTTATTATCATTTTTTAGAAATTTGGGTTGAGGTAGTTAATTATTCTAGCAAGTTTATGTATATTATAAATGAACGACAATGTTTAACGTCAGGATATACATCCATAAGATATGGTATTAATTCCATGTGTTATATCCGTGTGCAAATTGTATTCCATGGTAATTTCCTAGTTAAAGAAGGTTGCATAGTTTAATATTGTAGCTCATCAGTTGGTAATGAATGACTTCATTGGATTATGACTACATCGAGTTCTTTTAATCGTATAAATCCTCATAAATCACACTGATTCATATACACTTACAAGAGGTAGAATAGGTGTATAATAATCACCAAGTAACCACTGAGTAATTACGTATTTATTACTGCCCAACCAAATTATTTTTATGCAAATCTCTGATTTGGTTACAAAATTTACAATTTTAGGTCGTTTCGCCGTTACTGACCAGAATCAGTTGGTGGACCATTGAAACTATAGTGAATTACGAAGTTATTTCGTTCTGGTATAAAACTTCTCAGTAGAAGCCTTAGACCTTTATTTTGTGCTGGTTTCCACTCGTTAATGCAATATACCTGTGATCATAAGATAAATGGCACCCACGTCACCCAACATTACAACCTAAGACGTTAACGCTTAGCTACTCGGGGGTGGCGGGGGGCTGGACTTAGATGCTTAAACTAGTTGATCACTGAATACCAACTGATGTCATCCTTTTCTAGCACATATATATAGGTCATGAAATTAGATTAAAAGAAATGGCTTATGGATTTTTTAAATGATTATCACATACTGACAGAAGGGAACTCCCAGCAAGGGCATGTATAATTTCTGTAAGACTCAAACCACTGTCACTTAGTCGAAATCATATTTACTAATGGTCCAAATGATATCCTATTATCTGTGAGACTGAACTATCCACATATATTAGAAATCGATCAATAGTATGATGAAAGAGATCATGGATCAACTTTAATCAATCAACCAAGTTTCTATTAGAATATGACTGCCATCTAGGAGGGAGAAACGAATCTAATATACAGAACTTTCTAGTTACCTATTTGCTAACTTCCAAACATCAATTAGAATGTGTTGCGATATTCTCTCACTTAGTACAATATTTTCATAATACTTCCAATTTTATTTCATTACAGTATGTAGTTAGATATCGTTATCCAACTAATACATTGGTAATTAATGAAACTATAGTGTTGGAAGTTCAAATTATTTGTACCTTTTTTAGATTTAAATAGCTGTCTAGCATCACTGGTCTTCTTAGAAAACACAACCACAGTTAAGTACACCAGACCTTATGCATGAAAAATGCATTACAGTATTTCAAGTTCCATGTAGTTGGTGCACATGCAGTCAGAGACTGAAGTAAAGGATCGTGATACTATATGTGATGAGTCTGTAAAATGGAAAACACAATGAAAACCTGAATGGGCTAAGAGCCCATCAAATAATTATTAGGATGTTATCTAAAAACAAATTTAGGTGTTTCTGTAAACATGAGTCATTCACATATATGCTTATTAGTTGCTATCCAACGCACAAGGTGTTTGAAGTGAATAACCTAATTACGTCATGTAAACAATGTATTAGTCATGTAGAATCCTTTAAATAAGAAAATTAAAAATCAACAGAGCCACCAAGCCCAATAAAGTAATCATTCATATGATTATGTCATCAGATTAACATGTGGTATACAGTTTTTTTACTTTTCTTTCCGCTACATACATGTATAATCTAATAAGTTTATTTGTTTGTTTTTTCACTCCTCCCATTCAACTATTCTCTCGTCTACATGAACAATACAAATAAATTAGCTGTATCATTGTTATCTAATGCATGCAGGCAATATTATGCTTGATATTGAAAAGTTAACAAGAACCAAATTAGAAATTGAACAATTATTAAGAAATTTTGAAGCACAAAAATTTTGTTATTTACCATTTTATGTATTTTTATTGAAACCAATGCATCGATTATTACAATATCGTGTGATACTTGAACGATTAATGCGTTACTACGGTGAAATTCATCCAGATTTATCTGATTGTAGAAGTAAGTAGGCAATTATAAAGTAATGTAATTTTTCAATTGTTACTCATTAAATAATTTTACAAGTTTGTGTTTTGCAGAAGTTGAGATACTCATTTTCGTTATTTATATACACTAGTGATATTAGCAGTATCCGACTGTTCAAACTAAACTAGACGAAGTGATCCTTGTGTCTGCGATTTAGTGATGAAACACAAGGGGTTTAACTATTCATTATTCACTTCGGATCAAGGGGATTCTATAAATACTAGAAAATTTCTACAAGTACAGAGTTTACAGCAATCTGTAATTAATAAATATATTGTCAAATGTAATTTATTAGTCTTTTGGAAAATGCTCACTTTATCATGTAGTAAGAGGTCAAGCAAAAATAACAATTCACTAAGACAAAAACACACCTAAGGATAATACTACCTACAAAGACACCTATTTACAAGTAAATTTGGTAATGCGTGTTAGAATTCTACATGGTGCTTCAATTACTGTAAGACTATAAATACCCCTCATGAACAATATCAACAGAACGATCTGATTAAGCGTTTTTTTGAAAAGTTTCTTAAAAACCTTACTTATATTCGAAATAGGTATAAATTACACATTATTCAGAATGATAATAAAAACCCTGCAACTATCCATTTCACCTAACGCGACACACCAATAAAATAAGTAACTGATGAATGAAGACTAGAAATAGAGGGCACTTCATGATTATTCCCTCATATTTTATTTATTTACTAGTAACACAACGGAAAAGGTTTTGTATTTGGTTAGGTTCATTTGATAGGAATAGTCATTGATTGGTCCAATCCTCTGATATGACAATTTTTACAGAAGCCATAAAACCACACAAAAAAGACTTTTGTAGTTTGCATTATGTGCTGGCGGTCACTAAACAACAATTCAAAACAACCAGGTGGTAAATAGATGTTATGTCTTAACACAGAAGTCCTCGGTAGTCTACCACCTCCATCTCACCAGGGGCAAAATCTAGAACTAAAAGGTCTCGAAGCAAACGTTTAACACTTAGACCACTGAGTTAGCATTTACTGGCTTACATTTCTAACTCCAACCTATTCACGATATTCGATGTTCGTCATCCAACAATATTGTCTGGTAACTGCTATATACCTGAATCGGTTAAATTTTGCTAATGATGTCCTTATACTAGAATTTCTAGAAGGATTATTATTCTGTGATTGCAAAATAAAATCCGGTAACTATTAAATAATTAAGTTAATATCGGAATATAATTTAACTATAAATTGGAACATTATTGTAAGCATGAGTCATTCATTGGAAATAGTCATTCGAATATGTGTATATTAGTTGCTGTTTAACGAACCTCATAATTACGTCATATAAACAATAGATCAATCATTTTGTGTCGTTTTTATCTGTTCTTATTAGTCTGGCAACAGTTTATGTGTGCAGATGTGAAGAGATAATTAGTCAACGCCTAAATTTCCGATGCGCTAACAGATAATACTTCTAAATATATCCATTACTAGGATATTCAACAATATTGAAAGAATAGTTTTTATTCGTGGTTCAAGCAAATTCATACAGTGCCTATCTCTTCATTTTCTTTTTTGACAAATAGCTTCTCTTAGCATTGTTAAATAAGAATAAATAAGTTTTCTGTTCATCAAAATAGGATTGTAGATGATGGTGGATAAAAGTTTCATCAGTAGATAACCTGTTGACGTTTTAACCAAATGATAATTGGTTCAACTTCTACTATGAACATCAACATTGAGATACAGGTACATCCAGATGACATATTCCCAGTAGAGAGGAATTAGTGTTATGAGTCCTCTTATTTGCCTCAATTCAACTTTACTTAAACGTATAAATATCTGTTATTTAATTATTCTTTTTTTTTTCATTTTATTTACAAATGTGTAGTTGCACATGCCAAATTAAATGATCTTATTCAGTCACAATGGGAATCTTATAAAAAAATGGAAAACACTTATAAATTACTAGAAATTCAACGAGATTTAATTGGATTTAATCCTGACATTAATTCATCCTCAGATTTATCACAGTATTCACATTTACAAAATGAAAGAAATCATAACAATAACAATAATCATGATAATGATAATAAACAGACATTCAGTTCAACAATAATCTGTGGTTCACATTCTTTAGGACCAATTTACCATCCTAATAGACAGTTTATTCGTGAAGGATGGCTTCAGAAATTATCGAAAAAAGGTTATCAACCAAGAATGTTCTTCCTGTTATCTGATCAATTAATCTATGCTAGTCGAATAATGTCATCTCATTTACAATTTAAAGTAAGTGAAGTTTTAGTTATTTTCATATTTTATTATTAGCATACACTGGATAAAGTTATCTGCAATGTTTGATGGATTCAATATACTTCTTCAATAATGAAGGATGTATGGACAACCTCAGGTACCAATTTCATCGTGACTAATTATTCGCACCGATTAAATTTTCACAGTCAGATTGATTGACATTGCCTATTTAAAAGAAAATATTTCATTGGTATAGATGGTTAATTACTAATTAAATATCTCATTAATAACAATAACATCACTGATTATAACGCCAAATAGGCTAGTCTGAATTTTAAAGTGTAAGCCATTAGTTGTTCAAATACTGCACCAAAGCCACTGTTGATGAGTAGTGACAACTAACAAGAAAGAGACCTAATGGCTCACTATAAATATCTATAAACATCTACCCTCTCCCATGATATCATTCAATATTTATGCTATAAATTTGTTTGTTTAACAATGATTTCCTTTAGGCGATCTCCAAATGATAAGTTTTTATATAATTGCAACTTTGTAAAATGATTTACTTTTATTTTGGATAAACAGTATATGATGGCTGTTAGTGAAAGTATCAATTTCACTGCAGTAGTTGGTTTAAATGTGAAGCTTCGGTTGTTATTTCTATACAGTTTTATCAGCGCTTACTTTAGAAAACTGTGAGAATTTCGACTGATTCATAATTTTTAAACCAGTAGACTCCAGTAACCTTACTTCTGATTCGTTATTATCTAAGACATTATTAACTTGAAGTTCCTATTTGTTGTTGTTGGTTGTTCTGTTCATTTAACTAATGACTATTTAATTGGTTTGCTTCCCTGCATGCATTAGTGGACTCCATTTATATTAGTATGCCTGTTTATTAATGTAACTAACCAAAATATGACAAAAAAAAGATATGACTACTCTTAATTTTAGTTCTCTGTAATAGAGTTTAATAATGCAACATGATGTTATTTCTTAATAAAACTGTATAAACTTGTTTTTCTTCAGTGAAGCAATGTTAAGGTTATAGTGTGATCACCTGCTATACGACTGCATATATAATATTTACTTCAGAGATTCCTGTTAATAAATAAAACTATTTTCAACGCATTAAAATGATGTACTTTCGTGAAGTACTTTAGTTGTTCGTTTTCTCATTTAAATGTGAATCGATTTCACTGTAATAAGCTTATCTACATTTCTGATCTCCTTTGTTGAGAAGGAACGGGTAATCAACCAGGTATATGGTGTCTTTTGTGCAAATGTTTCTGATTTATTCAAATATATTCATCCAGTTGATGATTGATTACACATTACTTTCATTTAAATATGATCAACTAGACAGTCGACAGGTGATATGATAGTACGTGTTTCTAGTAACTGCATTACTCCCCAGGATAAATTGATTCATCAGAATTAGGACTCTAACTACATAATGAAGAGGCGGCCTAGTGATGAATGTCAATTGATTATAGGTTTGAACACCGATCCATCTACGTCTGTTTGGGTAACCGGGTAGTAATGCTATCCTTCAACGATGTAAGTGTGAATCAAAGCCAAGTATGGAAATTCTTTACCTAGTACATAAGTAACTCATTCAACTACGTAATAAACTCACTAGGATTATAGCAGTCTACTAGAAATACACTAACCTCATTGACCTGTGATAAATAAACTGGAATTGTTCCGTAGTGAAATTCAAAACACAGTTGTCAAGAAATGATAAGATTTAAACAAACTGATTACAAATATATAGATTATTAGGACAAACATTCACAATTATATTAGTAATAAATAATTACTTTGAGATACCGTTCATTAATAATGTTCGTGTACCAACAGAAAAATAAATAACAGACATATCTTTCTTATTTGTTAATTTAGGTCCATGGTCAATTCTCATTACAAGATTTAATGGTTGAAGAAGTGGAACCAGCACATAGTTTTACAATTTACTCAGGTAATCGGTGTTTTCTCGTAGCAGCTTCATCAGATTGGCAACGTGATCGATGGCTCGAAGATATATCCAGAGCTATTTTAGCAGCTAAAACTAGACCATCATCATCAACATCAATAATGAATGAGTCAATTGTGAATAATATTGAAAATCATAATGATGTATCAATGAAGACATTAAAATCTGGTATGTTTAAAGTATTAATCGTATTATTTTTGTAGTCAGAAATGATAATGTTGACTAAATCCTTTTTTCTAAAAGCGGCATTATCACAATAATAGTGATGATAATAATAACATTACTATTATTATTATATTCCTTCTTATTCAGTATCGTATGGTTGATTACACTAACACAAAATATACAAAATTACATGAAAATTCTTGTCATAGAAATACTTAACTCGTGAGTATCCAAAAATATGTTTGTTAAATGATCGTCATTCGCATTTACCAGCAAATGTCTACAGGTTGTTTAGAGCCTTATGAGATAGAAAAAAAATAGAGAGAAATAAATGCATCAAAACGATTACTAACTGACAAGCATGGTAAAAGTCGCAAAGGGAATCTACGACTTGCCTTTTGTTTTATTCGTGACTAATTAGCCAAATGTTTTTAAATGAGTACAAGCGTCTGGACTTAATAATTCATTGGAGAATATTGTGTCGTTGACATGCATAGACAGAACTCGAGTCCTAGTGTCAGCATAAACACTGGGATGCATATACATTCAGCTAATGAGTCCTGAATAGAATAAAACGTTTATCCTGGATTCAACTTGACAACCACAATCAAAATTTAATTATATGCGAAAATTAAGGCTGTCTCGAGACAATACGCAATAAACACATCAGAATGGAGTCCGATTAAATCCAGAACTTGATAATACCAAGGAGAAGATGCAAACACATACAAAGTATAGATTACAATTTCATTATAAGTTGATAATTAATCGATCAAACATCTATTCAGTAAAAACCATTGAATAATTGAATAGAACTATTTCGTTCTAACTTTCTTATTTTTCTTGTTTGAAAATATCACCACATCTACATTTCCTTCAAAATGATCTTGTTCATAAGAATGAAATTAATTATGCGATGAATTCACTTCAAAACTTTGATTCAAATGTTTGTTTTTCTACTTACCTTAGTAATGAATGTTTATCGGTGCAGATTGTAGTCAAGAACAGCCACTTCTTCGACCCATCATAGTTCACAGTAATGCATATTTAACTAATGATATTTTTTCCGCGAAAGTTTCTTGGTACATGATGTTAATCGGTCAACAGTAGTCGAGAACAAACAATATTCAACCCAGATTTTTAGCAAGTTGGCACTTGCTGACAATGGTTACACTTACAATCTTTAAGGGACTAATGATTCCTCTTTGTGAAATCCAACTCCGATTCATCTAGCTTCACATTCTCCTTTTAATCAGAATTGAATAAAGTTACAGCTTTTTTAGACTGCTATTATTATAGGAGTAATGTGAAACAGATGCTTGCTTAGCTACTGTATGTCCTTTGTAATATTGTCTTAGTGGGTGGTAAAATCACTACCCTGACTCAAAAACCAGGTAAAAATGAGGTTTAATCTCATCCCGGGCAAAATCGTTTTAAATAACGTGATTAAAATCACACCTCCAAACACACACGTAAAATAAATATGCTATTCATAAGTTGATTACCATTTCAACCACACAATAGTTACCAATCAAAGGTTTATATTATTTATAGTTAGACGGAAAACACCCATTGAGTCATAAATAACTTGACTGTACAACTTTAACGATGATATCACAAAAAAGAGCAGTCTTCACTGAACCACTTTTCTGTTGTCCATGTTTCAGTGTATCTTTTACGCTTTTTTTAAATATTTGATTGAACACATCACAGATTGATGTTGGCAGGTTACCACTGAAAACCATTGAACATTGGACAGCTGTTTCGTTCTAGTCTGGAACTTCTTAGCAATGCGCACCCCAGATTCCGCCCCAGAGACTTCAGGTTGGCGAACACTAAATTATTTGCACCAGTGGGCTGGCATCTTATGGTAAAATTCCCACTTCCATCAATTTGTGATATGTAGCGCGACGATCATTCATTGCCACTGGTGACAACTGTCTCACTCCCGACAAGTTTATTTATATATTTGAATGTAATTACACAAATCAGAAAAAATTTAAAACATTGTTACTCTTATTTCGAATCTCATAGTGAGTCGATAAAGAATTTTAGAGGCGCGTTGTGTAATTCATTGATTTTAAAATTAATAATGAGTGATAATTTGGGTTATGCGTAGCAACATAGATTTAAGGATGAAGCATTTTCGAGAAAAGCATAAAAACAAAAGTAAATCACCTTTTATGTCAGAAAAAGAGTGATAAAGACAAAAAAGACAATATTCAAATTTTTAAAAATTAATAAAGTAGGACAAAAGTGAAATAATCCAACTGATAGAAACTTACTAAATAAGTCCATGGTAAGCTGAGAAATTGGACGTGTCTCTTTTGAACATATAGTTCTTGTTTCTCCATGTATATGGTGAGGGCTTCAGTCATACAAAGAAAACAGAAGCAAATTATTTCCTAAAAATTTCCTAACAATATAGACCAAGGTCTAGAAATTCGTCGGTCGATTATTGCATGCAAGTTTTCTGTATATCAATTTTCGTAACTACCCGTCGAGTTCCTTTTACAACTTGACACCTAGGTAACAGAAATTCGGTCCATTTTCCTTTACAAGCGAAAATTTAAGTGATGAATAGAAGCCGTTGAATATTTACAGAATATTTAACAAATTATCGTCCACAAATATTGTATACAGACGGAAACTTAGTTGTTTGTATTCGTTACATATTTCATTCTACTAGCTGAAGTAGGAACTCGACCACTGGACACCGGCCCAGTAGAGCGTTAAACGTTCGCTGTGAGACCCGAAGTTCCTAGGTTCTCTTCCCCAGAGAAATAGATGGTACACACTTCTAAGAAGTCCCATTCTGGTGCGAAACACCTGTCTAATATTCCCGGGTTTTCAGTAGTATCCAACTTAGATTTATCTGTGACGAACACAGACAAGTAAATTAAGTACCAATCTTCAATAAACCACCTCAACTAAACAAATAAAATTTGTAATGGCCGATTTCAGTTGGCTATTATCAAAAACTGAACAAGAAGTAATCTGGTACTAGTAGACCTAGGGGAAGTCTCGAGTCGATTTAATCTTTGTCTGTAAACTGTATTTTTAAAAGTGAAATGCACATTTGAATTGTATCTTAGTAATAATTGACTGAGATGATTGGTTGATATTTCAATATTGGTCATCTATGAAACGAGGGTCCATTTAAAGGGACATCAGTAAAAAGTGACTTCTTATCAAATTAGATCATACATTTGCTGTTTACGTTTACATTTTATGTGATATTAGTGAATTCGAATAGATCTCTTAAGAAGTATACGTAAATTTGTTGTGCTACAGGTTTAAGGAGGCTGATTAACCGTCTATGTAGTGGTATTAGGACAGTGATATGTCGAAAAGAAGACAATTAGGTAATCAGAATCGGCGTATTTTTTTAACCAATATATACACCTCACTAATATTATGTTTGTTTCACGTAGGTCCAAGGTGTCTTGGCAACTAACTGTAAACAATTTATTAGCAACATAGACACCTGACCGATGGAATTCGAGCAGCATTAAACTGGATTAGTTAAACCACACGCTTGTTACTACTGATTAGTCAATCAATACACACCTAATGAATACCTCTTTTTTGTAGTGCCTATTTCTGACTGATTTGCAATAAATAACTATCTCACCATATTAGTAAAAAGCAAATGAATAATACCATCATTCGTTACAGAAAATGTTTCAATCAAACAGCGAATCTATTCAATAGATTTAATGAATAGAATGATGTTTTGTCATTTTTCTAACAGTTTATCACTCCAGTTGTCATGGCGATGTTGGGAAAAATATACATCATACTGAATACAATCAATATAAATGATACTAGCCAATACTAATAATTGAAGAATTATTTATAATTATACAGAGAAATAAAAATAAGCAAGCAACTCAGACATAACATTTTATTTGATATCACTTATTGCTGTAACAATATCAATAATAGTAAAAGGAAAATTGGTTGTACAGTTTAAAGAAGGGGATTTCTGAAACTTTCACAGGGTTGTAAGCATGTCTGACATCATTTGCAGAGACACTAGAATTTATAAAGCTATAAATAGTTGTTTCACCTTATATCTTAGTAATTTCCTCAGTAGTGAGTTTCTCAGGACGAAACAGTTGTCCAGAAGCCTCCCCCTAACTCTCGATAACCGTTTAACAATACATAAACTGTAAATTAGATTACGAATAATTCTAAAGTTACTCTCTCAATTTATATATATATATATATATATATATATATATATATATATATATATATATATGATTTATTACATTATTGTTGGATAGACTAATTAGAAAAAGTTATTCTCAACGTTTTGAATGTTCATTAGATAAATGAGTACTTCATATTCGAGTGTAATTTAATAAAATATTTCATTTCAAACACCTGTGGTTATCCACCACTGTCTACTATGAACATGCCCAGTTTAACGTGTTGCATGAATACACACTCTTTGAACTATAAATTACAATCCTGAAGGCGAAAATAATCAAAAATGCTGTAGGCAACAACTGAGCGGTAACCTCGGTTAACCAAGTACATTAATCAATTGAGATGGCTATTTTTTTTGGATTGGTATTTTAATTAATTGAATATGTCACAGACTGATGTTGGCAGGGTACCACTGAAAACCACTGAACACTGGACAGCTGTTTCGTTCTAGTCTGGAACTTCTTAGCAATGCGCACCCCAGATTCCGCCCCATAGACTTCAGGTTGGTAAACACCTAGCCCTCTGCACTACTGGGTCGTTTGACGAGTTCCACATTAGAACGAAACAGCTGTCCAGTGCTCAGTCGTTTTCAGTGGTACCCTGCCAACATCAATATGTGATATGTTCAATCAATTAAATACATAAATGTCTAATTAAGGGGGCTGGTGTGGAGATAGTTAATTTGTCAATGCTGATGTCACGAATTGATCCGAATCGGATAACCACTGATCAACTGGAAGTACTGGAGAGCTGTTTCGTCCTAGTATGAGACTTTCCACAAGTACGCATCCACGACCCCTTTGGGGATCGAACCCAGTACCCTCTGGCTCCGCGACTAGCGCTTAACCATGGGACCACTGAGCTGGCCCCTAACGGTTGATATTTCTAATTCAGTCAAATCGTGATACGTTAGCACGACCTCATCCATTGCCATCGGTGGGTAACTGCCTCACACGCGACACGACTGAACCCCAACAGTCATATCTTGAAATAATTAATGTTCATCATTCGGATCCATTTATACATAAAATGAGTCATATAAAGGTATTACACAAATATTTTGTACTGATCAGTATAATATCCAATCACAAGAGAGTAAAGTTCATCCATAGTTCATCTCTCCCCATTTTTACATCTTTCTTTGTTTCTCTTCATGTCATGCCTAGATTTAAATGCTTTAGGATCAAATAGAATTTCTGCTTTACCAAAATCACTAGGATCTATATGTCAGTTGTCTATTATGTCTATTCAACTATTGATATACGCAGCATAATATGTAATATCGGTTTGTATACACACACATACACTTGCATACATATATGCTTGTTGTTATTTGCTGGTATGATATCTGTATATTTAAATACGTTCAGATCATTTCTATGCCAGCATATACAACTTGAAATGGGCAATCAACTAACTCCATATCACTGAGACTGATCTAAAAATGATTTCTTTGAAAATCGATTTACGTGTCTAACCTAAAATATGGACATTATGATGTTTAACAGTTAATTCATTTAAATGTCATTTAGAATTTAGTCAAGATAGAGTTCAGACATTCTCGATAATTGAATAACTTAGTAACATACTAAATATTCAGCTACAGTAGTTCATAGGAACGAGAAAACACAGTGCTTAAATGACCGTGCGAAATTTCCCAGTTATTCAATAAGTGATACACTATCGTCGTCAAGGTTGCAGTGAATTTGAGGCAAAAATCCATTCCATAGACAACAGCTAAGGATTAGTGTTTAAGCGAAAGATTAGACATTATTAGTCAAAATTCGGCTTTTAATGTTAGGAATATGAATTCGGGTCAGGTTTCTGCGTTAGAAATAGGTTATGTAATAAAAATTAGTACTAACACAGTGAGCCTAAAAGTTGATGCCAAATCACGTAAAGTTATGGTGAACAGTTTGCTAAACATTCGACAAAATTTATATAAAAACGCAGGGGATTGCAGCAGTTTTCCCAACCTTTCGCATTTTACGGCGTTTAACTCAAAGTTAACCTATGCTATTCCCTACTTTGGATTATGTTTTACCGAGTCTTGCAGTACTGCTAAACTGTAGCTCGGAAATACGTTTAGGACTTAATGCTGAAAATAGTATTCATCAAATTGATTAATATTATTAATAGGAATTCTAGTTGAAAGTAGGATTTAGCATTATAATATGAGTATATAGGGTTATACATTTGTTGTTATACTAAGATTTTAAGATACATTTAGGATTATAACCCAATCAACATAGAACTTAGTAATAATGAATAGTTATACTGTCACTTAATAATAGGTTTTTGTATCCTTAATAAAATAAGGTTCATTATACTATACCTTCTTCATAGAAACCTTGAGTAAAACGGCATTTGTAGTTAGAACCGTATATATATATATATATATATATATATATATATATATATATATATATATATATATATATATATATATATATATATATATATATATATACGGTTTGAACAATTGTTTATGAGGTAAGCATTCGGTAACCAGTTCTCAACTACGGTTCTCTGAAAACTGACCTTACGTCTTTTCAGTCATATAGACGAATTTCTTAATCGTCGTACCCATGGTTTAACAGTCGCGACGCCGCTTCATAACTATTATTCATTTAGTTACCATGTCAAATATTAATAACTCTAATTATATAATTGCCTTTTCCCGATAAGCTATTCAGTCACTAATACTGTCTCCCGATGGCTTAAAGAGGTAAATGAATTGTGATGATTGGCTCATTCGTAAACTGACCTTGGGCATATTAAATATTATGTTTCCTCATTCCTTAATTGAACCATGGCCAAATATTCGAAACCCTATTTGCTCTCAAATACAGCTTTGAACATCTGGCAAGCTGTAAATAAAATTTCAACAAAGCATATAAGCAAAACAATGTAGTTTCCACTTAGATCTTCATCAGGTTTTACCCTAATAAACAGTAGTAATGATATACAAATATTGAAAAATTATGAAACTAGTCAAAACAGTTTTATATGAGTCATCGATAACAACAAAATAGATTAAATCGAATTAATCATAATCAGTGAGACGTGCAATCGGATAGAATACTGACAGGAGTGCCCAGTAGACATAATAATGAAGAAACCGTATGAAAACAATATTGCAACAACAGAAGTATACAAAACGTTGGGCGGATCAGACAGTCAAATAATACATAATAAATGAAGATGCAAAACAACAAAGAGTGAAAATAAATGAAAAAACAAAATAGAATAAGGCGAATAAAGATGTGGATAGTTGGAAACAACCCGTATATTAAGTCGTATTTGATCAAGGAGAAGACAAAAACATTACAAACTTACTTGGAATACAAAAAGATTAGAATTGTTAGCTGGGATCCGAAGAACTTTCTATATAATGATAACTGCCTCTATTCGGAATACAGGAAGGTATTCAATAAACAGTTCTGAATGCTTTATATTTATCCACTTTATGATTGGTGTCAACCAGGTGAGATAGTATATATCTGTGAATTGATTAATCTAGACCTTTATCGGTCCACGAAGGGAGGCACACGTTAACTCGTTGGCACACAATTGTGTAGCAGTACTTTCTTTGTAGCTCACTTCGTAGGAGTATCTGAATCGGTAAAACCGTATAAATGTGGTAGAAACTAGATAACTTTTCCTTGAGTTCTGGAGTTACCAAATCGCCTTAATTAACATCATATTCACACATAAATGATACTGTATATCAGAATAAAATAGGATGGAGATCTAACTGATCTAACAACCCTGTTAACTTATTAATGTTGTTCCAATTTGCGAAATTGGACATTTAATTATTTAAATACAATAAAGATTCCCTAGAATTAGTATTTAAACGATCACTACTCAATACATTTAGTAACTAAGCGATATATCATCAATTATCCGAGCCCGTTATCCACAACGTGTAATTTTTATTATATTTCGGTATCAGGCTGCGCTACATTGACTAGTTTATAGGAGTCAGCTGAGGATGACTGCAGACAATCGGAATGAATTCTTTGATGTAATTCACACACTAATATGCAACACTCATCAATAAAATGAACGAAAAACTGACTGAAAGTACTGAAGAAAATACATCTCTTCAACATTAAGGTCAACTAATAAAGATATTGAGTGATCGATTGAACTTGTGAACTATTTATACATACCATTCGGTTGCTAACCCATAATTGTAACCATGCTGTAATAGTTCTACTTTGATACATGAATTCAACTGACCCGTCAAGAACTAGATGAGTCACACACACACACACAAAATACATTATTGTAAAGATCTATGAAATATTTATATGTATAAAATAGTCATATTTTCTTCTACCTATATGTTGTCTATCTACACTATACACCAATCACATGTCTCATCCAGACAAGTCAATATCATTAGTTTTATAAAACAAGGAATTCACCAAAGCAAAATTTTAAAAAAAGCTTTAATGAAATGACGTCATTACTTGTTTTGTTTATTTAATAGAAAAGATAACCGTTAAAATAGGTAGTATTATGTTCATCAGTATCAAAAATTGGAAATTATTCATTTCATCGAAATTCATTAAGTCAATGTAGTAGAAGAAAATGAAATTAACCGAAATCATGTATAAGTTGTAGATTATTTTATCTGAAATGTTTTCAATATTCACTAAAGATTATTTAATTTGTATTGTGACTGGCAAGTGGAATCCAGGACGTGCGTTTCGTCCTATTTGGGACTCATCGGCTGGATGTACCTGCATCCCAATGTTGATGTTCACAGTGGGATTCGAACTCAGTCCGTTTCGTGTCATACGCCACCGCGTACACCACTAGACTACTGAGTCCAGACAGTCACGTTTGTGCAATGGGCAAATTGGTACGAATATACAAATTCATGCTACTATTCACTAAAGATGTTTTATCCAGTACCTTCAATCAGTATCCTGGATACTGATTAATAAAATGTTGTTTTCATTAAGAGAAATCATTCGACATTTTAACGTTTATAAGAATAATACTTGTATTTATTCATTTAGGAATTTCTACACCGGACATATTCATATCAATAAGCCAGTAATACAGTTCTGTATAATATAGTGGGTAACATTTATGTACGTTAACATAATGAAAAGAAAATTAGCATAACAAATAAAATATTGTAGTTCGACATATAGGAACGAAGTAAATGCATGTATGAAAGAATAAATAAACTTAGGGTCTAGAAGAAGACCTGTCACTAATGGTCTCCAACCACTGATCGCGCTAACCCTAATCAGTAAGTCTACATCAAATAACATAGGTCAGATCAGCAGTTTGGTCTCAATTACTTTTCTTCTATGCTGGGATTTTACCAAGCATTAATCCTTTAGGAATGTTGAGAATAATAAGTTAAGGGGTCAGTAAAGTTGACTAGTTTATTCCTTATGATCAATGTAAGGGATAATATAGACCAGTTATGAAGTAATATTTAGCAGTCGGGAAGAGAAAAACGCATCCCAAATCTAATCATATTGTCATTTTACTAAAAAGAATTTCAAGCGTTTGGAATAACTTTTTACACGAATAGTTCACTTTACTATACTACACTCAACAAATGAGAGGAAAGTAGCATAAAGTAATGGGCATAACACATTTAATAAACCTTGAAAACGTTTCAAATAGTGTCAATCAAGTTAAAACTCTAAGGTTTTTGTAAAAGTCTTTATGTAAAATCTACTATTTGTAGGCTTTTTAAAATAAAGGATTATAACTATCGTTTACTTTCAAATTTTCTTGATTTATTCAAACAATGACTTACTGGTTACAAGTCAACTGTCGCTACGTTTTTGAAAACAGAGATTTATTTACCAGTTGACTGTTTAAGTCAAGCGAGACTGTAATTACTGTTGGAGTGCAGCCAGATAGTAAAATTCCGTACACCTATTTTCTATTCGTCAGATACATGTACTTGCATTCCAGTGTTGACAGCAGACTTGTGTAACCGGTAAGTGCATATAATCTGAAAGTAAGTGAATCATGCCGTCGATACTGTTGTGGATCCATACATTCACGTACATCCACCTAACAGGTCTCGAATAGCATGAAAGTGTATTCTGAATTCCACTTATAAGCTGCCACTCAACTTTGATCATCCCCGTCAACTACAGTCATATGAAGGAAGTCCGCTAAGGATGCTCATATTGCAGCACATGTTAATTAAATTTACCTCCTAAAAACATCAAATGTTAAATATTATTCTTCTAAATTGAAATAGGATGTAGTAAAGAACATTACTGAAGAATTTACAATAGAATTAACAAGCTAAATAAAAGCTTAATTTATTAAAATAAGAAAATTAATTAATAGTGTCATTAAAATTGGATTTTAAATTAGCAACACCGCTTATGAAACTCTTGAAATAGAATGAAAGTGACAATCGAAGAATATCACATGTCTGTATGCATTTCAAATGACACTGGATGACTGGTTTTATACTGTAGGGTAGATAAAATAATAAGAAATAAATGATCATGATCTTAATTTTAATTATCTTCATCCATACTAGTAAATGTTTATAACACGAACTGGACTTCAGACTTATTCGGTTGATGAGTTGTAACGAGGAAGAAACCGAAATCTTGGATCCCACTGTAAACCAAATACCAAATATACTTAACTTTGGGTGTATACGCCAGAAGTAGTGAAATGAATTCGTACCATTTTCAGCACATTTACACCAATTTTAATAATTTTCCACGTAACAATAGAACTAATAACTGATGTAGGAAACAAGTGTACATAACTTTAGGACTTGTAAACTAGAATATGGGAATTTCAGTCTGAGCTATGAATGGAACCAATTACTGGTTAATATAAAAGCGAAATTAACCGCATGAACTGAACTGTATAAAATGGAACATTAGTATATGCTAAGATTCCTTAATAACATGGTCTTCAACAAAACATTTGGTTCAGAGAAAAAAATCTCGGCTATTTTATTCGCTATATATATATATATATATATATATATATATATATATATATATATATATAGACTATTGTACAGTTTGTTAATGAAATTGCCGAAACATGATTCACTTGACTGAACCAATTTAATGTTGCTTTTAACTCAATGGGTGATTTCCATTTAACAAAACTTTTGTGTTACTAACTAAAGTAAGAATTTCATTAATTTAGTCTGATTTCTTTTAACTGTTTCGTTAAGAAATAATTTACTTACTAATCAGAGGTGCTTGGAAACTCGATTTTCAAACGTTTTATATATGAGAACGACAAAATGAACTTGCTTTTGAACCTGAAAGCCACTAATTGAAACCCAGTTATCATTTTAACCATTTATCTCTACTAAATTGTTAAGAATTAATCAACAACTGATATGTATACTGAAAAGAGACGTTATTCGTAACAACCAAAAGCTTATAAAACAGAATGCTTGCATAAATGGGATGATATGTATTTTTTTAATGGTTTTTCTCTGTGAATAATACCTTTGCAAAAGTCATTATCTACGAATGATGATTACCAATAATAAGATAGTTGCCTATGATCGACATAGACCCTGACACACATGTTACGTTAGCTCAAGTTGTCATACTACATCAACATGACGAGATGAAATTAACAAGATGAAGCAAAGCTAGTGAAAACTGTCAGGCAATGAGAATTCAAGAAAACGGAGTAAAACCTTATTTATGGTGAAATACTAGAAGATGAGATCAACAGGAAGGTAAAGAGTGGACATATCTACACCTTCACAATTGCTACTTTTACTTCATTGTCGAGCTTCTCAATCAATCAATATTGTCTAAAACACTTGTTGTTTAATGCCCCACCATTTTAAAAAAACAGCTTAATTGGAAAGCAGAAAAAACAAGATCTAAGGGTAAACACGTATTGCCGACTATACTATTGTGTGATAACGATAGGCTATTCTTCCTAGTTAGCTAGTAATAAATAAATAAATAATCTACAATCTAGTGATATAAGTTCTTTAGGTTTATCTGATATGCACTCATTTATGAATACAGAATATATATATATATATATATATATATATATATATATATATCTTTTATTTTATTCTTATGAATACTTTTTAAACATCAACAGGTACTTTTGAATCCGATTCTGCACAAATCTTACAACGAGCTGTAACAAGTGTTCACGTATGTTGGCACAGATGTTTCACACTGTCAATGCAAGATATACTACGTGCTAACGAGGTTACTAAAATATTTCATTTTCTTCAATTTTATTGCACTAAATTTTAATATACCGTATAAATATCAGTCAGATTTTATTTCGTAATATACAAATACTCGAATGATCTTTTCTTGAAAACGCTTTTCTGTTAAGTTACCATTATTCGTTAGCTTTCACAGGTCACGCGTTAGAATTCCAGACCCACTGACTTTACTCACTGCCACACACACACAAAAAACGTGACTGAAAACCGGTTACATAAATTTGTGGTTGTGACTATCCTTCATTCAAAATTGGTTTCGTAAACTAGTTGATATCATCCAAAGAAATGACCCCGAAATAAACCATTCCCTTAATTCTATTGAGAAGATATGATAGGTGAAGTTTAACTAAGTATTATAGAGTGTAACAGATGTCGCTTATACTACTGAAAGATAACTGTACTACTTCTTGTAATGACCGAGTCTAGAAGTAAATCGCATTAGACTTCCGACTCGGTAGTTGTCTGAAATTATAGTACATACCAGTGATGTTTGTAACATCAAGGTTTGAGTACCGACATATCGTAGGTGGAGAAATATTACAAAGTTCCAAACCAGAACGAAATAATTGTCTAGTACTACAAAAATAAAGGAAATTGATTTTATAACAAATAGCAAAACAACAGATACCTATATAAACGGCCCGTCATAATTTCAAATTTTACAGTTACATAATAAAGATTACTACTGTCAGTTTTCGGCTATATTTTGTTTAAATTGTGGAGATTTAGTGACACTGTTCAATTGTACCAATTCAGGGTAGAGGAAGAAAGAACTTGACTGGCCCTAGTTACGTAAGTCCATTCACCAATGTTAGGTGGTGTCGGAGTCAATTCAAAATGCATCGTCAATCTCTGAGATTACCGACCGTTGACCAAGGTAGTGCTGACAGGTGTATGTAATGTAACGTACTTTTCAAGTAATCCCGTTCCTATCACAAATCATTGATGATCTTACTACTTTTCTGCAGTTAGCTCAATTTTTGATACGATATCAATATTTTAACTGAATAATCAAAAGTGATGAATTAGTATTTTTTAATTTAAAGTGATTATAGTATACAAACACTAGAAAATCAGACGGTAGTCAATATGGCAACGAAAAACGTAGCAAACATTGATATTAGCCTATCAATACTGTTTATTTTTAACGTATCAAAACTTCATTCAACATTAATTAATTTAACTGGAAAAATAATCCATACTTCCTGTCTCTATTTTACAACTAAAGTATATGTAGTCTTAAAGTAGTGAATCATATGACAAAGTATTAAGTGGATGCATATGATGAATAATTAAGCGAATATATAGTTCATGTTATTTCTGGATATAGAACTGTTGAAATCAATTACTGCGTTAGAAGCGAATAAGTGCCTATATTACAAAATGATTTAGGATGTGTTCATTTAGATAGTGAATGACTTTGGATGTAATCTGTAAATTTTAGAAAACATAATAGTGATCAGCATACATACATCCATTTCGATATCAATATTTCAGTGTTAGAGTTTATGAATATAGCAGTTTCAGTTTTACTATGTTCACAAGCCGTTTTGATGAATAGGGATAATTATTGAAATTAAATCCATGCCTTTCAGTAGAAAGTTTCCGTTTAATTAAAATAATTTGATTAATACAAACTTAAATACACCTACCATACTCATCTAACTGAACGGCTTGTGGATTGATGAATTTGATTTAACATACAGTATAAGATAAACATTTCACTAGTTCAGAAGACGGATAGTGTAACAGCAGCCTCTGCAGCAGTAAGCCTCAATATAAACAAAGGGCAAAGAAAGAGCCTTAGATACAAAACGAAGAACACTAACCTAATTACACTTGATGGAGAAATTATGGAAGATGTGGAAACTGTTGCATACCTAAATAACATCATCGATAAACAAGGAAGATCTGATAATGTAAAGGCACGGATTGGTAAGGCAAAAGTAACATTTACACAATTAAAATATATCTGGAACTCTAACCAGCTGTCAGCCAACATCATAACCAGAATTTTCAATACAAGCGTCAAGACAGTTCTATTGTATGGAGCTAAAATATGGCGAACTACGGAAAACACCATCCAAAAGATACAAGCATTTACAAGAAGCTGTCTGCGCAAGGTACTCCGGATCCGTTGATCAGATACCATCAGCAATAATCCACTATGACAGAGGACAAACCGACTTTCAGCTTAGGAAGAAATTGGAAAAAAGGTTTGAGGTGGATAGGATACACATTGAGGAAATCACCAAACAGCTTTACAAGGCAAGCAATAACTTGGAATCCTCAAGGTAAAAGGAGAAGTGGAAGACCAAAGAATACATTGCTACGGAAATCGGAGGCAGATAGGAAAGGAATTAACAGCACATGGGAAGAAGTGTAAAGGAGAGTGTAGGACAGAGTTGGCTTGAGAATACTGGTCGGTGGCCTATGCTTCATGAGTGGTAACAAACATTGATTGATCGATTATGTCAGAAAACGATTCATAAATCTATAGACTGAAATCCCGCACATGTTATCCATGCATAACAACCGATAACTTTAATAAAGCAGAGAGATTCAGATTGAATTATATAATCTCATATTTGTTTTCTTAATGTAGTGGTTGTTCAAATTAATTCCATTCATTTTAAGGTTTATTTATCTAGACAATTTTGAGCAAACACTTATGATGTAATATTGAACAGGAATTGAATAATTATTATCCTTCTTTTCTTTTCAGTATCAAACTAGTGGATACCTATTAAGAAAATTTAAAAACAGTAATGGTTGGCAACGACTATGGGTTGTTTTTACTCAGTTATGCTTATTCTTCTATAAAAGCTATCGTGATGAGTGTCCATTGGCCAGTTTACCATTATTAGGTTATACAATAAGTAAACCTGGACCAGAAGATCAAATACGACGAGATAATGTACTAAAAATGCAATTCAAAAATCATGTATATTTTTTCCGTGGAGAAACACGTCATTCATTCGAAAGGTATGCTACAATATTGACTGCAGCATGTGACAGGAAATGTTGAGTATTTTACAATGTCATATCTCAGATATTCAACATGCTTATTATTTAGTTGTTTTAAATGAATCAGAGTGAATACTTTCATTACAACTCACTGTAACTATATTTGTATAGAATATAAAGCTAATCGGTTAGATAATGCTAGGAGAGTGTAATAAGCTAATAAAACTGGTTACATTCTATCCTGCTAAAGTGCTTATTATAAAAAAGATCATATATACTTCGACATTTAGTAAATTCCATTAAAAATTCTGATACACTTAACTCAGAATTAACTAAAACAATCAACAACAAGTATCAAATTAGCTAAACTAATTTGTTATGACTGAGCTGGTAGTGGAGCCTCTAAAAACTATGTAACTCTTGTTCTAGACTGAGGGTGAATCTCAAACCACAATTGACTGTAACTGTATTATTCGCAATCAGCCAGCTGGAATAAAAGACACGCCGTTACGATATAATTTACAGTTACCCCACAGACAACAGGACCATACAAAGTTCAAAAGCAGTACAGTGAACTATATAAACAACAGATAAATTTTATACTTCTAGACGATATTGATTCCCAGTAGCAACACAGACGATCAACTTATTCAATTCAATTTAACTAAACAACGTTTAATAGTGCCAACATCCCATTTCCCTTGGCAACACGTATTTCTATAATAAAAAAAGGTAGTGAAGAACAATCTACTTTATGCACTATTCACTATTACTAATTTTTACCACATAGAATATTCAGAGAGATTTATTAATTTAAGAAAATGATAACATTATCAAACTATTTGTACTGTGTATAAACAAAAGTAGGAACAGATGAAAAGATGAACTAATTGCATAACCTGAGTATGCTACATTTTATCAACTATGAATCGTAACAGACCTGTGACTCAATAGTATTGGCATTTGAAATTATTCACATGATAAATGAATTAACTAACTGTGAACTTAACTTATTAAATAAGAAATTCAACTGTATATTTAATGAAGTGATCTGCTACACACTATCTGTTATGTAATTAATAATAAGAACTAAATGGCTAATTGATTGATATCATAACAAGTGTAATAAATAACCATTTTGCATAGTTGTAAATTGAATAGAAACAAAATCACAAAAAAATACAGAAATTTACTTGATCACAGTGTTCTAACTATATTTATGCTATTTAAGTTGAATTGTGACCGGAAAATAGAATCCAGGACACACGTTTCGTCCTATTTATGACTCATCGGCTGGATGTACCTGCATCCCAATGTCGATGTTTACATTCAGATTTGAACTCAGTCCGTTCTGGTGTCAAACACCACCGCGTTCCCCACTAGGCTACTGTGTATTTTTATGCTATTCAATACAATTCTTAAATGTAACTTATAAACTTTAGAATAAGTTAATTATTTCAGTTATCATTGTCTTTTTCAGATGGGTTGAATATCTTAGTTGTGCAGCTGGTGCCAGTAGACCGTCAATTATACCGTCAACTAATAAGTAACTAACATCAATCTCTTTTTCGAATCATATCAGGATACAACAGCTCAAGATAATCAAAGCAAAACCAATGAAATTATCTTACGTCATATATGTGTGTGTGTGTACAGAAAAACAATCATATCTGTGAAGTTATTTTTTACATACAAAAAAATTATATTCACATTGAAAAAAAGACTTCGAAATTCGATTTCAATTTCCTGTCTAAAAATAGGATCAGCAACATCAAAGTGTAATTGTGTATGTATGTATGTATGTATGTGGAGATGGGGTAGTACTTTGACCATATGCATAACATTAATTGACTAGAATGAGAATTACTTAGGCATAGTTACTTACCAATAGTAATAACAATAACAACAGCAAGATGACTCATATATTACCAATTGTAAATTCAATATAATGATCAAATTATTCTACTTTGGATAAAGTGACTAATCAACAACAATGTCGTAGATGACAATAGTGACAATAACAATCCATGTGAGAAAACGAAATGAGTCACAAAAAGTCCAGTCGATCAATAAAATACACATATTCGTTATATAACAATTTAATTCAGGTGGCATGTGAAGATAAGTGTAAAAACATTGACATTATTTACTAGGGAGAAGTATTGTGCACGATATCGATTCATAAAAAATTGAAGACGATGAGATGCAACATCGAATACAATCTACGCAAACAAAAACTGCGAAGTTTCATCGAAAAGAAAAATAACAACACGTTTCAGTCGACAGATTAGTCCAAACCTCTTTCAGGAAATTATCAAAATAGAAAAATGTTAAATAGGGTCAACAAACTATTCGAAACTCATACCTTGTCAAATCAACTTATAATGTTGAAATTATGCATAAAGTAAGCATGTGTGAGAATGAAATAAATAGTGATATGTGTTGGTGTAATTGTCTACGTGCATGGTGTTGACAGTAACGAATCAGTGAATTAATATTCCGTTGGAGGGCTGACAATACAATTGTTCTTCGTGAAGGCCTTTATAATGCCGATGAAATTCTACTGACCGAGTTGTAATGTGGCTACTATTCAAAGTGACTCTCTATTACATGCACTAACCACCAGCTCCCGTCTATACATAGTGGGCTCGGCTAAAATTCCATTTTATAGGGATGTTCTTTTAAAACAGAACAGATGAGTTCATGATATTTGGTTGCCGAACATGTACATGACATTTTAGCAAATTATATTTGTAAACAATCTTAGCGAATGAAGTTGATAAAAATGTTAACGTTTTGTTTGATAGGTTGTTTCGAGCTTCATCAAGGAAACAACCAAAGATTATCGAATATAAATATACAATGCAACTATGAATGGCTGGCTAGTCGCATGTAAATAATTGACACTTCCCATGAGTAATTATGAGTGAACTAATGTTCAGAATGTCATAAATGATGTATTTATGTGTTATTTAAAATGTTGGAAACACATTTATGCACAATCATAGCCTTAGGTTATGATCACTGTAAAAAGTAGACGATCTGATGATTCACTTGTAAAATCGTGCAGAATTTGAATTTCTACAGACATTAAAAGGTACAGTAAAGGGCTCTAGCATTCCAAATGGTTACGAATCGCTTAATGCATTCTCAAAATGTTTCTACATCAAAACTCTGGCTACGGTACGTACTTTCGTTTGTACGGAAGCAGACTCATTTGATGAGTTTTTAAAAAATGTAAGAAGTATTTCTGATAGCATTAAATTCACCAAGTAGATCGAGACTGCTGACCAATAATTAGCCTTTCTTTACTGTTTAGTTGGAAGAATATAGAATAATTGTTTGAAGATTGACATTTTCCAGAAGCCAACGTATTCTAAGAAATACCAAGACTGTAAATCAACACGTTCTACTATGTAACGGTTGCTAGGTCCATGATAAACAGAATTCATCAACTTGTCACAGATAAAAAGGATTAAAAAAATGAACTGGATTTTGTGACGTCCACATCGATGATGACAATATACTAAGAGTAAATTTACTAATCGGGAGGATAAGGTTAAAGGAACTTAACAATCATAGAAACGAAATGTTTACATTACCTACCCATAGTTAGAATGATTGAAATAATGTTCTAAAACACAGTTCTGAGAATTTGTTACTCTTCTTCAATCTCCCAACATAACACTATGACATTTAACTGTGTTAATTAATTCAATTGTAACTTTACATTGAATTAGTTAATTTTTGTAAAATTTATTTATTCATGATTTTTTTAAAAGAAATAATTACTATAATTAAATTGTTATGTAAACGAATGCGCATAAATAAACGGTTCTCAGTACTGTTGAACTATTTGATTCATTATTCAAGCGTTCTTCCTTTCAATGACTAGAAGTTATGGATCAAAGCAGACTGATTATAAGCTGAGAATACTTGGAAGTACTAACAGTTGTATGTATTTCGATTGCCGAAGTACGTGTAACTCATC
Organism: Schistosoma japonicum; assembly: GCA_025215515.1. Lineage (NCBI taxonomy): Eukaryota > Metazoa > Platyhelminthes > Trematoda > Strigeidida > Schistosomatidae > Schistosoma > Schistosoma japonicum. Next base: position 61,203,257 of record CM046061.1, on the reverse strand, counting down.
AATCAGCACTGGGCAATGTGACCCCTTGGGTCGCAACACCACTACTTCAATATCCACTTACTTACAAATGCTATGCACTACAATGAATAAGACTGTATTATATAGTAGTTATCTTTTATAATCCAATTTACCGCTATCAACAGGTTTCATCAACACTGCATCATGTAAATTTGCATTAATTTATTTTGTTTAGAATTATTTAGTTGAATTACAAAGTCCGATTGTACAACGTTTAACAAACATACGTCTACACTTTGACATTCATTTGCTTTTACTTGTTTTCAGATCTGTATGATTTTACAAGTGAATCATCAGATCGTCTACTTTTTACAGTGATCATAACCTAAGGCTATGATTGTGCATAAATGTGTTTCCAACATTTTAAATAACACATAAATACATCATTTATGACATTCTGAACATTAGTTCACTCATAATTACTCATGGGAAGTGTCAATTATTTACATGCGACTAGCCAGCCATTCATAGTTGCATTGTATATTTATATTCGATAATCTTTGGTTGTTTCCTTGATGAAGCTCGAAACAACCTATCAAACAAAACGTTAACATTTTTATCAACTTCATTCGCTAAGATTGTTTACAAATATAATTTGCTAAAATGTCATGTACATGTTCGGCAACCAAATATCATGAACTCATCTGTTCTGTTTTAAAAGAACATCCCTATAAAATGGAATTTTAGCCGAGCCCACTATGTATAGACGGGAGCTGGTGGTTAGTGCATGTAATAGAGAGTCACTTTGAATAGTAGCCACATTACAACTCGGTCAGTAGAATTTCATCGGCATTATAAAGGCCTTCACGAAGAACAATTGTATTGTCAGCCCTCCAACGGAATATTAATTCACTGATTCGTTACTGTCAACACCATGCACGTAGACAATTACACCAACACATATCACTATTTATTTCATTCTCACACATGCTTACTTTATGCATAATTTCAACATTATAAGTTGATTTGACAAGGTATGAGTTTCGAATAGTTTGTTGACCCTATTTAACATTTTTCTATTTTGATAATTTCCTGAAAGAGGTTTGGACTAATCTGTCGACTGAAACGTTGTGATCAATTAATTTCACATGTGGATAAGCCAAGGGTACCACATTTCACCCAGATGATCATGAAATTGATAGTACTTATTTTAATGTTATTACGAAAAGTGTGGTCATATAAACCATAATTCAGAGAGAAATGATAAATTTTTAAAAAGGGAGGCCAAATAATTGATGCATCTGCACCACTGTGGCTGATCTTGAAGCACATCCCCTTGCTCTAGTCTTCATGAAGTAGTCCGTGACTGATGCCATGTCTTGGTTTAGTCATTTCTAGTTTCATTCCATCCTTTTTTAGCATCAGTCACAATCGCACGTCCAGATAGTCAGTGGTTGAGCATACATATCACACATCCCAACCACCTTAGTCAAAGATTTACATACTCATCAACTAATTTGCCGTCTTTCTCTAATACACTGTTTAAATTTAGTGTTTGTTATATACACAGCACTTAATTACTAATAAACTATTCGTTTAAATGTTAACGAATGTTAATACATACTTGTTGTAATTTGTTTACGCATTTGCCTTGTCAACTATACACATTGAATAATAATTCATTTAGCTTGGTGTAAATGAGATATAAATTAAAGGATTATAAATACTGATATTAAAACAAAAAAATGCAAAAATGTACTCTGTATTTCATTCTTTTATTGCAACAATGAAAGAAAAACAAAAATATTAAGATAGATACATTGTGAAATGTGACAACATAATTATTACAGTTATTCATTTTTATATAAATGAAAAATTGAAAGGAATATCTTGTTTAAGTTTTTTTGAGAATAATGAAATAGTATAAATAAAGTATAATTCAACAAAATATACTTCAACAGATTTATTATCATTGTTAGAATATGAATTTTTGATAGAAAAATATTAGATAAGTACAATATTCATTTGTCATTGATTCAATCTTTGGTATAATCATCTGTAAGAAAGAATAATAACAATAAATTGAATACATTTTGTTAAGGAGAGTTAATGAAACTTGTAAAACAAAAATTGAAACTGAGGATATTATCAACGTGGAAAGCGAAAAATTCCAGTATTCTTATCGACACAAAAGTATAACTAAACAGCTTTAGAGAAGTTTAATATAAGTCGCATAACTTTTGCTGAGTCATTACTATTGTGTTACTAACTTCATATCATTTTACACTTAACAGTCGGTAACCTACAGAACAAGCCTTCATAACTCCACTTCTTGACTGTAAAAATAAAGCACTAACTAGAGGAAAACAGTTTACTACCGCCATATCCTATTAGAATAGATAGTATGATGTGCTGTTCAGGTTGACAACTTATTATTTTAACGCTCTTAAACTAACTTGCAAAATATGACAGTTAAAATGACACCAGAAGGAGTTAAGAAAGAAGCTGAGAGTAATTAACCTGTGAACCACGATTAAGTAAAACGACCTGGCGAAATTCGTAATAAATACTGAAAAGACCTAAAATTCCCGTTGCACAAGACAAGTGTATGTTATTATGAAGTCAGTATTAGAACTAAATTGTCAAAATATTTTTAGTTAGTAATATCATTAGCATTTATCATTAAATTGCATAACAATGAGCATATATGGAAGGAGATTTTCGAGTAGTCGGTAGAAAACTATGCAGGCACTTGATTTTTCAGAAAGGCAAAAGTTTGAGGGAGCTGACTTTCGTTGTCGGATTAGATTCCTCGCCAAACAGTGACCACTAGATTATTCGGGCCACAAATGATTCTTCACAGGACTGATTGATCACTGAGTAGTGACCATTGTGAAATTCATCTACTCCTTTATAGTGCTGACTGCCACTCGAGTAGGGTAACTTAAACACGTGGTCACGATGAAACTTGATCGATAAAATTTGATCAGTACTAACAATAGCTACATAAAAATCACCTTAGTAACGACAATTCATCCAGTAAAACTATGGGCTTCTATGATCTTTAAAATAAGTTAAAAATCGTTAGGCTGAAAAGTCAATGGTTACGCAAACATTTTTGCAGACTGAAGAACATAATACAATGGGTTCATGCATTAGTGACACTATATTATTATCATTATATTACAACACTGCAAAAATGATTTCGTAAAAGTTACCTGCAGTAGCAAAAAGAGCTCGACAATCGAAAACTGTTGCTAATTCTGTAATCAATTTATGCAACATACGACAATCAATCAATTCCGAAGATGGAAGTGGAGGTGAACAGGATGGATAGAAAGATGGTCCGTGAAAACCTCGATGAAGTTGTAGGACAATATTACAGAAACAATATCTTAATATTATTGTTCGCAGGAAATCATCCGAAAGAAACTGTTGGTAAGAATAATCTACAAACAAGTTTTAAAAAGTATATATATATATATATATATATATATATATATATATATATATATATATATTACGTTGAGCTGTAAGATACTGCTTGTTTGATTTATTTTAAAATAGATTACTGAAGTAATAATGATACTGACAAAAAGGATTATGTACATACTTAAGTAGCTATTACAATAAATATATAACTCCTAAATAAAAGATTAGACCATTAAGAAGTAATCCACTCAGCATTAACCTATGACTGTAAAACATAATTTATAGCAATAGAAGACCTGAGTAGGTTGCCAGCATTCAATTAGGGATGTCTATGAAGAATCACTGATGTATCTTCGATAGACCAAGTAAGCAATGTTGAAGTTTGGCACATAGTACTAAACAAAAATGGCAAATCAATTGACCTTTGACAGGATTTATCTTTCTGAAGACCATAAGTTCCATTATACTTTTACATATGTGTTTAGGTTTCCTATAGTTGAATAATATTTTATTCATAATGTGGATGAATTGCATTAACAAACGGATGACGTTGAGAGTCAAAAACTATTTTGGTTCCCATAATTACTGGTGTTGATTAATGTTAGCGTTTTTCTAAGCTAAAATACCTCAGTTTGAAGGTTTAACTTCAATAAATAAGTTGCTAATATCAATCCCTCTCCCACGTTTATTCCAGTTTCAGCAACCAGGTAGTATTGCTAGACCATACACTTGGAATTTTGCTCGAAGACAATATCTACTCTGCCCTATCTGCCCGCAGAACAGACAAAACAATCAATTCAACTTTTTCACTAGTTAAAAGAGTAGTTTAACAGTATACACACTTTAATGCTGTTGAATGGATCAATCTATTTCAAATTATCACTCTGAAGATGGTGATGATGACAGATCACGTTAACGCATTTTTAAAAACTGAAAAAAAAGCTAAACATTTTAGTCATCAAGTATCATACTAGTTGTCTGATAATAAGTAGTATTATCCATATATCGAAGTCAGTCATAAACAAAGTGGAACCTGGCATGTAAGCGCATAGCTCAAAGTTGCCTTTCAGTCAGTCAGTCAGTTACAACGTAGAACTTGGTACATGCGAACATCAGTTCAAGTTGCCATGCCCCAATTACCAGATAGAGATTAAATTGTCGGACCAAATACCAGAGTAGGGGAAATAGTAACAGAGTAAGAACTAATGGAAAGGTGTAGAGATCAGAGATAAGATTTGAAACAAAAAATTGTGATTCAGTAAAGAGAAAATTATGATAAGCTCAAAAACTTAGAATTGAAGGAAGACAAGAAGTGGATGCACCTGCGCGATTGCCAACGATTTTGAGCCATATCACCTAAAGTCTCTAACCAATTGTTACGATCATCGTGTGTGCACTACAAACCAAGTAGTCTGCATCTATTAACATAATTCAGCCTAATTATGAATGACTTCATGGATTAGTGCCATGTTTTCGTTTGGCAGCCTCTAGCTTTCTTCTAGCCTACTCCTGCACTAGACAACATTGCTCGTCGAGATAGACAGTGGTCAGGCATACGTAACACATGTTCCAACCACCTCAGCTAATGAAGACTTATTAATTCATGAATAGATTTACCATACTTGCCTAGTACTTCATTACTAACCCATGTATTGCTTAATCAGTGATCCCAGCAAACACGAGCAATGTTTCAGAGTCATCTATAATCAGATACTAGAAGCCTACGAATAACCTCTATCCTCAATGGCCATGTTTCATATCCATAAAGTAAAACAGATCGGACTGCTGCGCAGTAAACGCGTCCTTTCGTCAGTAAACGAATGTCTCGCCTACGCCACAATTGACGCAAGTTGGCAAAAGCCGATCGGGCCTTATGTATACGAACCGAGATTTCATCAGACATCAAACCTTCAGGACTAATAAGGCTCCGAAGATAAGTAAAACGGTTAACACATTCAATTGCTTCGCTCCCTATCACTAACTTCAGTGCTGAATTAAACCAGTCCTGATGCAACATTTTGCAATTGGATGTAGAGAATCCCATTCCAAACATGCTTACATTGATGCTTAAAGTAGTCAAGAGATTTTGCATTTTATCAGCATTATCACCCAATAGAACTATATCATCTGCATCTTCTAAGTTAGCAAATTTATCTCCTGGAAGGAGGTCAACCCCGGATAAGTCAGACAATGACAATTTTAACTCTAAAAGCACATCGATGATAAAATTAAATAAAACTGGGGAAAGTGGACAACCTTGGTGAACATCGCTTGAGGTAATCAATTTCGACGACAGTCCGTCATAGGCTCTGACTCGATATGTAATGTTCTAGTAGAGAGCTTGTATGTGGTTGATGTACTTCTCCAATACGGCTTTCAATGACAGACATTGCCACATAACCTTACGATCGATAGAGTCAAATGCCGACTTAAGGTCAAGGAATACAGCTACTGTTGAATGTCTGAAAGTATGTCTATGTTCCAGAACCTGCCTAAGTGTAAATATTTGGTCTGTACAACCACGTCCGGGTCTGAAACCACCTTGGTTTTCTCAAGTTTGCTCTTCACGACCCCAGCTAGGCATCGACGTAACAATAAAACCCATATTTTTGACGCCATATTAGTTAAACTGATTCTTCGGTAATTGTCACACGAGGACTTCTATCCTTTCCTATAGATTGGGACGATTAGTGTTTGAGACCAGTCAGATGGGATTACGTCCAGTTCCCGAATTCTAGCCAGTATTTCAGTCAATCTCGATGCTAAAACTGAAATGTCATCCTTAAATATCTCAGGGGTTAATCCTAGTTGCATTTATTACATTAGCATGTTATAGTGTATCATAGTGTAAGAACTCCACTTTGGGTAAATATTTGAATTCATTTAGGATAACTTCAGCAACAATGTTGCATTGAAATGATATCCTGTTAGATACACATTAAAACCCAAGATTAAAGAAGTGTCAAACCTACGGTAGATTACAATACAAATAGCAATTTGACAGTTATAATAAGTACGAATGTTTTTTAAATATCATGAAGGACACATTACATTGGCCATTAGATAAGTAAGAGAGAATAAAACATTCAACAATAATACTTCAACTGAGTATTTGAACTAATTTATTCTTGAGAAGCTGCAAAAAACAAATGGACCTTGATAAATTCATCATAATTAATTTTATAAGAATGTTAGATGAATCCTATAAATGATTATAATACAACACAAACGAAACATCATCATAGATGAACAAAAGTACACATACCTAAGTTCCGTGAACGTGTCAAAACGTGATAACATTCAGTAAGGAATGATTCGATAATGCTTTGACCTCGATCCCATATCTTCATTGTAATTTTAGTCAAATTACACGTTAGACAAAATGCAGTTAATGGGCAATGTAAGAATAATGTAAAAAGATTTCCCCGGTGTCGTTGACTTTCCAATTTTTCTGGGATAACTTTAGGTGAAAGGAGACAAACGAAAGGTTGCCCAAAGAGATTTGGAATATTCTGAAAACATCCACATGAATACATATAGAGGTTTATAATGAGTAACTTCAAAATAACAGCATTTAATTTAAACGATATATTTTCTTATGATTATGGAGATTTAACGAATGGCAATAAATAATATCCCATACCCACATCCGAAATGACATGGTAAAGAGAATTCGCCCACCCTCTCGAAATGCTCTCATAAGGCTACGCGTATTGCCTTACTTAGATAAGTCCTACTCACTGCCTTCTCGAGGTCGAATGTTGTTTACTAAAGTGGAAGGATGAACGTTAACGTACACTGTTAAAACTGAGTTGACGGGCATGGAAAGTCTACCTAAAAGAGTTGAAAAACTATGATTTAAAACCAATGGTGTACATGGACAACATAATCCTAAAAGAACGAAGGGCGTGAGAACTTTAGTCATTCGTTGCCAAGGGACTGCCTCTCTTGACGATTTCCCACTGTCTTGTGAATTGACTCTAAATTCAAAGGCTTAAGGAGTGACCCCGTAAGAAAACCAACTGCATCGGTCTAGGCGTCCTGGTAGTATTCTAGCCTACATACAACTAAAATGATTAATAATCATAAAGAAAACGATTTGCTTATTTTATTGCCTCCCGAATTTAAATGATACTTACTATCATTTTAATACCAACTTCCGTATTTTATGTTACATTCCTCCCCTGCCTGATTTTGTTTCCTTCGTGTATTTCCACTACTTATTAAAATTACTGAGGAGCTCGTCCATGGTGAAAATTCCGTCCTATCAATTTAGTCACAAGTCGATGAACGGTAGACTTTATGATTGCTGCCACGAATACAAAAATCTGATACAACATTTCTGAGGTCACATATGCTGCCTCAACTGAATTCTTTCAACGCTCGCACACTGATGCAAATCAAACAACAGATGGGTTTATGAATATTTTAACACTGACGTATTTTGCATCTCAGACACTCGTGTTAAAGACTAGTAGTGTACTATAAATACACTCACCGTCATTCGATTCGAAGTGTGTTCCACCTGACCTTATCCAGGAACTCTGTAGCATCGACGTCATGCTCCAACAGTGTCGCGCGAAGCATCAAAGTCGAAGTAAAACTTATCGACTGGATCCTCAGTAATAGTCGCTCATGTGATGTCAGATTAGGTTCCATCAAAATGCAGAAAAACTGGCGTGGAGAACGATGTCATTTTTCAATCTTTGTCTACACAATGACAGATTTCAGTCGGGATGCAATCGACGACACGTTTTACCATCAATTAGACAATCTCCTCAAGAAAGTAAGTTCGATAGACTTTGTAGTACTAGAAATTTGAATGTACAGGTCGAGCGGGAGAAAGTCGCTAAGGCAGCAATTAGGGACTCAATCATATCAGGTCAGTTAAAGATGACCGTTTTCTACGGCTTTCTGCACACTACAACCTGTTCCCGGCAATCATCGCCGATATGTAACCTGGCGTCTTCTACCTACAGCATAAGCCAAAGCATATATTGACATGTCGATCACCTACGACTGATGTGGCTGTGTTCAAGACTGTCATTCCTTTCGGACACCTACCTGGACAATGATCACAGTTTGGTTTATCTTGCATATAAGCGTACCAAAAACGTCATGGCCCACCTTCTGTTGTAACCAGATATCAATCTGAGTTAGATTCTAGGTCAAACAATAGTCCACAGAACAGCAAAAGTGAATGCTGGTTATTCGCTTAATGCCATTAAAATGGAGTGCCACATTTCTCGTTATTTTGAGAAACGTCGCTCCCATTAGCATTTGGATTCTGCAGGCACCTTACAACTCCTTGAGGTCCGCCAATCCAACGTGATGACTTATGAGTTTGATAGCGAACGTAGAAAATTACGTCATAATATTGTGACAAACCTTGAGTGAGAACCGAGAGACAGTAATCAGTGTGTTAAAGAGCTTGAAGCGGCAGCTGCATTTGATAATAGCCAGAAACTTTTCCATCCAATACACACCACTGGCAGCAAGAAGTATAGTATAAGTGAAACAATCTGTGAAGCTGATGGTACATTATTCACCAATACATACGACCACCTTAAATGGATTTCTCGAGGATCAGTTTATCTGGTGTATCACCGACAACTTCGATCAGACTACCTTACCCTCCCTGGTCAGTGACGACTGGTTAATCTGACAAAGAGGTCTGTAAGGAACTCTAACTTCTAAATAGCAATAAATTACCGGACACAAACAACTTGACCCTAGCTCTTTTTAAAGACGGTGAGAACCAACAAAGTTGTTAGGAAAACTGAATGTTTCATCATCACGAAACAGTCGTCGCTCCCCCAGCCGCACATCTTTAAAAACGGGCTCACGTAGTCAATGTAACAGCTATCAAGGGACAAGTTTGATCTCAACTACTTTCGAACTGTTGGATTTAACCATACTTTGCAGCTTTTACAAAATGTGTGGAAGACCAACTAGCAAGGAGCACGCTGGTTTTTAACCAAGTCGTGGATGTGGCGAATTCGTCACAGGGTTGTCCAATCTCACCATTTCGCCTCAACTTTGCCATCGGCGATACTATGTAAAGCTATTAATTTCCCTTTCATTACACCATAGTATTGAGCACAATATAATTACGTCAATACAATCATGCCTCATAGAATATAAGCTAATTAACGTGGGAGTTTAAATAACTTCATTTAAAGAGAAGGGTCACTAGTTCATATGCGTACTAAGTAACCACTTAAAAGGATGTAATTAGTATGAATTTCTACCTCCACTATTATATGCAACAAAATAAGACTTATGATATAAAACAAACTAATTTTTACCCGGAATGTTGTACTGTTATCACTGTCAACTATGAGAAAAAGAGGTTTGCGTGTGTACAGTAGGAGATCACCAGGATGAATGCTGAATCAAAAAAAGAAACAGTAAATAACAATGAATTTTATTGCAGACAAGACTGACTTCATTGAATGATTGGTGGAAACAAACGTACAGTGCCGGTCTTGAGCGATTCTAAAAACGTCACCTTCAGCTAGTTTTAAACAATCAAATAGTATATAGTTGGAGTTTAAGTTGAGTAATACAGTTTTGGTTAAGATAGAACAAACTGCTTTGTCTTTAACGAAAATAACTAACGCAAGGTTTGCAGGTTAGCTTAAAAATGAGATCACAGTTTTGTAATTTTAATTAACCAACCTAAATCCCAATTAAGAATCTAATACAGACCATAAATACCAAACGCAAAGTATGATTAGCTGCATTTCCTATTCATAATAACAGAAAGCCCTAAAAAATTAATCACTTCACTATAAACAGGCTTTTTTTAGATTTTAAGTCAAAACTAGTAGCTTAATTCTTTTAAACATATAGATAATTTTATGCTTGTTGTGACCCTGAAACAGATTCCTACATCATTGGTGTTATAATCACCGAATAATCATTTGGAAATTGAGCTGCATATAAAGTGAAAAGGAATGATTAGTCTTTTGAATATCGAAAGACATCCTTAATTGAGTAACAATAAAAGCATGTTTCCCTTCCTCTAAATGGTAAACGACGTTGAACGACTGGACTAAATTATCTCCTATATCGATCACAAGATATGTCGTAGTTAAATCCACAAACCAATTAGCTTGGAATTCCCATCAGGCCTGACGAAATTCTATCACGGATTCACTGAAAACCTTGTTTTGCTCTCGTCAACTAGCTTCAAGAATGAAGTAAACAAGAAATCCATCTGCAATGCTCAACAATTCATTCTGTATTAACTTTATGATTGTAGAACATGGGTTGCAGAAACAAAATATATATATAAGCCACAGGTCCTTGGTTTTAGGTGTATTTGAAACACTTCTCGTGTATTATGGGACGACCCAGTGGGCAATGCTGAGGCTACATACAGAGTACCTGGAGACATTGCAAACCGTTTGATGAGGTAGTAAATTTTTATCGGTTGAGGTGGTTGGGATGTGTATTACGTATGCCTAACCATCACCTACCCATATGCACAATTTTAGCTGGTATAGTACAGAAGAAAATAGTGAAGGCCAAACCAAAACATGGCACTAGACCGTGAAATCACAGCCTGCTGGTCTGAGGCGTGTTGGTAGATGCAAACTACATGGCTAGGGTCTATGTGAATGTCGCAACTAATAGTTAAATACTATAGATGACATGGCTCAGAAACAGTCACAGTGGAGCAGGTATATTCACTCTCTCCTAAATCATCAGTTTAAGATCATTTTATACTTTTTCACAAATTAATTCATTCTTTCTGGACTACATTTTATACATGCACACATTTTTTATGCTACCAATTAAGTAACTATTATTTCTACTAATTTGGTGTTCATTTCGCTGTGTTGCCGAGACGTGGCAACTCAGACTGATGCATATGTACATAAATGCATACGCAGTACAAGTGAGGTATGGGAATTTGAGTTAATGCTCATGCATGTCACACTGTTGTTTATGATTGAAATTAATATGTAAATAGTTAAGACCATAAAGTTAGCAGGAGAGAGTTCTGACTGCTGGATGATTAAATTAGGCCCATATTAGAATATGCTCATTGGTTTATTCTCGACCAATTGATGATGATGGGTGAACCCTCATATTTTGTTAGGGCGGCATAAAAGGGATAACGACCAATTTTCGATAATATATTTTCAAGGAAATATTGTATATAAATTTATTAAGAAAGTAATAAGCGTTCAGTAATTTGATTTTTATATTCTCTTAATTGAAAGCTCCCTGGACCTTGCACTGTTTTACAGTTATGGTTGATATATCTTCGACTAGTTATTCAGTCTCTGTAGTCTAGCGTTCTGTTTTGTATAACATGAATTCATATGTTGTTATATGTCGGGATTAGGAAAATGATCTATACAATAGTTTGTTATGGTGTGAACCTGCCTACTTTAAGTTTTCATGTTTCGGATGAGGTACTAAGGTGTGCAGATTGAAAGCAGTTAAAGAAGTCATTGGTCAGTTGCAGGACATCACGCTGTTGAATGAGGAAAGATTATTTAACGTCGGGGTTAAATCACATTCGTAACAATTTTTCTTCTCTATCTTCTGGTGCTCGAGTTAATGGGAAACATATTGTTACTACCGAATTCTTATTCTGATTCGAGACCAGTAAAGTAAAATGCCAAAAAATTAGTAGACAGTGGGGAATGAAAAAAAAAGTGATGTATTATACTACTGTTACCATCACTTAATAAAGAAAAAGACGTCGACACACATGTAATGAAGAACTAGAAAAAGTAAGAACAAAGTAATACATAAGTTGAAATGCCTTGTAAAGATTAATTTTAAATTGCTTGTCGGCTAGGTACCAATGAAAACCAAGGTGTTGATAGTTAAGCATTCGTCCCAAGACCTGAAAGTTTTGACTGATTTACGATCGGGTCTTGAATGCATATTGCTAGAGAGACACTCTAGGACAAAATAGACTTTCTATACTTCCTGGTTTTCAATAATACCCAATCGAAATCAATCTGTGACGAATTCAAGAAACGAAGGAAGTAAGTTAAAACAAATTGTATTAAATATGTATATAAATTATAACACAAATCTGAAAAAATGATTGAGTAGATGAAACTGATTTTTAACCACTTCAATTCAACAATTTAGTCAGTATTTCTGGATGAATATAAACCTGGACGTTATCAATTAAATAGCATGAAAAGTCCTGACGTTTGACTTCTGCATCATCTACGTTTGAACTTCAGGTAGTATCAAATAAACCCACACTACAGCGTAGTTGAACACTGAGTACATTAAACCTACACTCGATCAATGAGTTACATTACACAACATGTATCACCTAAGTTTAAAAGGTAATAACATATCCTTCTAGCTTATGAATAGGAATATCAAGTTTTCACCTGTCAATGTATGAGAAAATTAGCACATTTCTGTAAAACGGTAAGATAATTAAGTTGCATCAGTAGATGCTGAATACTAAAAGTATGAACAACCTTTTTATGCATGAAATTAATTTTTAAAGTCAGATGTCAAAGATGGTTGGTGACCAATCATCATAAGCAATGTTGAACCTGGTATATATAAGTGAATCAGTTCCAGTAGCCACATTAAATCAAGAAAATCCAAATGAAATCATAAAAGTGGATAAATATAGTTGAAGGAAGATTTGGCATACGCAATATCATGCATGAGGAAGAATGAATTAGCACAACTTCCAAACTCAGGATCTAAGGGAAGACTAATGAACGAATCAGCACTAGTGAGCCTCATCCGAAGACATATCATTCAACGTCTCTAAGTACTAGTAACAATAATTGCGTGGATCGAACCAGGTAGTCTATACCACCAACAGCATGCCCTAAATAAGTAAATGGATTTGGAAAAAGATGTACCCAACTAGGTGCTATTAGACTAATGTGCTGTGAATAGAGCTATGGAATTAAAAACTCAATAGCTTTAAATTTGAGTGAATTTGCTTTTCAGAATTAATTCATCACATAATCTACGCAATAAATGCAAACTTAGAGTAAATCTAACTACTACTATACACAAATAACACTTTTCAATGGTGATATGCATAATATAATTGACAAACAAGTTTTACCAATGAGGCTCTTTGAAATTAGAACTTTTTGGTTTCACGCTGAATTCCTGTTCATGTCGATTATTTGTAACAACTCCTCCATAATCGTAGCCAGCTGCTCCTATATTCGCTGTTAGAAAGAAAAACAGTTATGTTTAAAAATCCTATCAAACACAAACATATACATTGCTTAGCATGATTAATGTTGTATAATCGACTCGTCATTAAAAAGCCACAACATTGGATGACAAAGGAAATCACTAATCGGTTGTGTTACCATGCTTCGATTGTTATTAGTCAACATAAGACCAACATCAATTGCCATAGCAACTCGCAACAGACTATTCCTGCATTTCACCATGGCAACTAACGTTGTTCCTAGATTGGAATAAAACTAACACACAGGGTAACGCATTAAATATATGACCCTAGTTATTTAGTTGCTGCCTCGGTGACTAATTAATACACAATAAGGGCATAGTAACAAAGTGGATTTGAACAGCGTATATTTTATATTTCAGGTAGGCCAATGACTAGTTCAACTTAAAAGTTAATAAACAGAATTTGACTTATGAGAAAATAATTCTAACATCAGCCTAATTTATCCAGAAAGTAACTATTTTAACGTGAATTTTGGTTACATATACGTATACTTTAATTCCGTACAAATATATGTTAACCTAGCGGTAACTGTGACTATGTGAATAATTACCTTTCTGTGTTGTGGGCAAATCAAAACCTGTTGCAGAACACAATGAAGTGATCAGTAAATTAATGAATGTATAAAAGATTGAAAAAAATATGTTTACATATAAAACAACTAGGGTCAAGGTCATCTGTTGTAGTGAAATTAGTGAATATATCGTAAAATTGCACTTCACTTACAAGCAGAGGTTCATACTGATTAATAACTGAGTAGTGATTAAAGTGATATTTAATCTTTTGTAATACTGAATAAATCCTATAGATCAAGTTACAATACAGTCACTGGTATAAATGATTCTATATAGAGCGCACTACACTATGACGGAAGGTAGTTTGATCGATAGGATTCGTTCACAAAGCGTTAAGCGAGTAGTGTATTGGCCACTACTTAGACAGCCAGTCACGAGCAATGTAAAACTTGACACACATGTACATATGTTTGAGTTTCCGCACAACATTAGCACGACGAAAACAAATTTACAAGATTAACACGAGAAGATTATTCAAGAGGAAGCAATGGTGTTTCCGAAAGAGTAATGGAACTTGAGATTTGGAAGAAGATAATTAGTAAATAAACTGGCACCTGTGTGATCGATTCTGAGTCATGTAGTCTAACGTTTCCAGTCACTCATTGTGACTATCATGTGGACCCCAACCAGGTAGTCTGCATCTAACAACGTGACTTAAAGTGATGGACAGACTTTATGGACAAATACTGTGTTTTGATTTGGCCGCTCCTAGCTTTTTTCCATCCTAATCCAACGCCACCCAACATCGTGCAACAAGACATGTGGTGGTTTAGTATACGTAATACATATCCCAATCATCTCGATAAAGGTTCACAATAGAATTGACTGATTTCTTATTTTTTCTTAGTACGCTGTTTAAAAAAATTATTGCTTACCCAGTTATTACATGATATGAGGGCGATACATCGAAGAAATCTATGATCAAACGGCATAAAGCCTACACATACCTTCTATCTTCACAGCCCATGTTTCTTTATTACACAGTGATCAATTAACCTAAATATCCCCGTCATACACAGCGCCAGTTGTGACCCGAATAGCTGAGTGGTAGTCGGTCTCAGACCATAAAACCAGGTGACTCAGAGTCGAGTCAGTCAGCCATTAGTAACGTAGAACCTACCATATATACACATAGGTTCAAGATGCCATACCGCATTAACACGACGAGATTAAATTTACAAGAATAACACAACAATAGAATACAAAAAGAAAGAATAGATTAAAGATATGTATGAAGGAATCATAGAATTTAAAATCTAGATGAAAATAGAAAGTGAATACACTTGCGATACTTAGTGCTATGCGTACACCAAGAAGGTCACGAGAACTTGCCGCTAGGTCCCCAAATAAAGAGTTAATTCCTCTGTACCTGTGTCGACTAGTGATATGTTTTCTTAGGTGAGACGAATACGTGGGATCTTATTGGGTTACTACTGTCCGCGATACAATACAGCTAAATTATCTAGGGTAGCCGGATTCTATGAATGATCCCCTCGATAGTTTGTACGGTTGGTGCGAATCGTTATCTCTGGTACTTGTACTTCAATCGGATACTACGATTTGTTTTTTCCCAACCCACAGCCACTCCAAAAGACAAGACTTGCAAGAAGATTGTGAAACGAAAATATATCCCACATTTGAAATTGAATTAATTGATAAAAATTTACAAATCAATACAACTTTCGCTTGATTTAATGAACGATTGTAACTTTGGGGATTTGGAACCCCCCCACAACTAGGTCAAACTAAGTGAGTAACTGCGCTGGGATCCTGTATGCGTGATTCGGAGACAATGCATAATTAATCGTAAGAGATTCTAGGGTTTTAGCTAACGAGGCTTACTGATTGATTTGACACAATGTTCGTATAGTAAAAGATTTAATATAAAGTTTAGAGATAGGTTTTAGTAAACCTGGGGTAGAATTTCGAAAACCTGAATAATCAGTACTAGTGACACGCATAGGAAGGTTGGGGGGCGGGGTGAGAAGTAAAAGGAATAGAAACATAGTGAGAAGGGGAAGGATCACGAACAAGGTGATTTTGAGTGCTACCATAGGTATAAGTGTGGTCATCACTTTGTGGTTGAACATATCGTGGAAGGTTTCTTCATGAGGTACCTAAAAATGAAAGTGGACTAGTGATCTTCACGACCCGATGTGTTAAGTACGTCAGCGTGTATCCCCGGCCGTAGCTGCTACCTTGACATGGTGATCGGGTTTCCCTATCGTGATGACCCAACTGAGCTATATTGGCTGGAACACATGTTCCTCTAGGTCCTACCATAACCGGTAGGTCTGTTGGAGAGTGATAAAACTAAACGCAGCAACCTAAGATCTAAGGGCGAAGTTGTACTGCTGACTGCAGCGAAGTGTGACAGCAGTAAGGTGTTTCCCTCGGATAACCAGCATCTGCAGCGATGATGCCTTTTTAACGGAAGGACGGGGTTAGAAAAGGTCGACTCTTAAAATGTCACACTTCACCTTACTCCACGGATTTCGGTCTCCGGCAGTGAGGCCTTCTAAAGAATGGAACTAACACTTCGAAAACTCCCCATAACAAGGTCGTGCGTGATCGGCCTCAAACAGTTGTCCATTGGGCTTAGTGATCGTGCTCCAAAGTCACTATGACCAATACTAACTAAATGTCCATTTCAGGTACCTCAAGAAGTAATACCATTCCATGGGGTGGGCAACCAGAAAGTGAAAATTGCACTCATACTTCAAACAGCACACAAGATCATCTTGTTCGAGGTCAAATCCCACCATTAACTCCTAATAACTCTCATTATCACCATGCCTAATCCTACTAGCATAATTTTATCACCTCGTGCCTCTAATGATAATGAATTGAGTTCACAAAACGTTATTCCTAGTCTCCTGAAACCTCGCACTAAACTATATATCAGAGCTTTCAACGTCCGAACCTTATGTCATATAGGACAACAGGCTTCCTTAGCTATGACTCTAAAATCCCACTCCATCGATATCTGCTGCATCTTTGAAAAGCGTACACAGGATCCAAGCACAGTCATTTGCTTGGCCTCACCTTCTAAAAATAAGAAACCGGCTCGATTCACCCTTCGTGTTTCGGAGACCCCACTGCTACCACACGAGGCCTTGCTGGTGTAGGTATAGCACTAAGTTTAAAAGCTGAACAGGTTCTCCTCGACTGGATTCCAAACGACAGTCGCTTGTGCGCAGTCCGTCTAAATGGAACGGTAAGGACTCGTAAAGATAGGGACATACGCCGTTGTCTCTTTGTTGTCTCTGCCTATGCTCCCACTGACTGCAGCTCAGATGAAGTGAAAAATGAATTTTACAGAAAGCTTTTTGACCTTCTATGTAAAGCTAAGCGCACTGATGTAGTGATAGTGGCTGGTGATTTTAATGCCCAAGTAGGTAGACTAAATGAAACCGAAAGGAACATAGGTGGATCCTATGGTGTTGAGGCTCAACGAACAGATAATGGCGACCGTTTACTACGACTACGTTTAGATAACAGCTTATTTCTCGCAAGCACCAACTTTAAGCATAAGGAAAGACATCGGTTGACATGGGGGCCTCCGAAATCAACTCGACGCTGGACTCAAACAGACAACATTGCTATCAGCCATCGTTGGAGAGGCTCGATAGAAGACTACCGCTTGTTTTGGAGCACATGTTTAAACTCAGATCATGCTTTAGTACAAGCGCGTATTAGTCTGCGACTCACTGAACGTAAAATATCCACGACAAGGATTCCTCTCAGAGTTCAACTTAATGATGAAAAAGTCAAGAATACATTTCAGGAACAACTAGAAAACCAATTAGTCAGCTGTGTAAACTGTACTCATCCCGAGTTAGCTTGAAATGATATCCAAAAAGCTGTTTAAACAGCAGTAATATCTACTGATAAACTGAACCTAAAGGTTAAGAAAGCTCAGTGGATTTCAACTGCATTTACTGAACTGATAGATGCTCGGCAGAACATCCCGTCTGCTTCTGAGCAAGATGACGAACGAAGGCAACGTAAACACGCAATGATCGTGAGCAGTGGTGGGTGGCGAGAGCTAAAGAAATGAAAAAGGCAGCAGCAATAGGTAACAGTAGACAACTGTCCAGACTTATCAAGGAAATAGGTATCAGAAACCCTACAGTAAGTGAAACTATCTCGGAAAAAGATAATTCCACTATCCACTGTCATCCCAGAAGATTAGACCCACGAGCAGAACACTTTAGGGAACAGTTCAACTGGCCCTCGACTTTACTCCTGTCAGCCCACCATCCCCAAACAATCTGAAAGGCAAATTAATATTGGTCCCCCAAGTCTCAATGAGGTTGAGGCTATAGGAAACTTAAAGCAAGGGAGAGCGGCAAGATCTGATGGATTAACCCCTGAGATATTTAGGGACGGTAGTCCAGCTGTAGCAGCAAGATCAACTGAGATTTTGGCTAAAATTTGGGAACTGGACGTAATCCCATCTGACTGGTCTCAAACACTAATCGTCCCAATCTATAGGAAAGGATAGAAGTCCTCGTGTGACAATTACCGAAGAATCAGTTTAACTAATATGGCGTCAAAAATATGGGTTTTATTGTTACGTCGATGCCTAGCTGGGGTCGTGAAGAGCAAACTTGAGAAAACCAAGGTGGTTTCAGACCCTGGACGTGGTTGTACAGACCAAATATTTACACTTAGGCAGGTTCTGGAACATAGACATACTTTCAGACATTCAACAGTAGCTGTATTCCTTGACCTTAAGTCGGCATTTGACTCTATCGATCGTAAGGTTATGTGGCAATGTCTGTCATTGAAAGCCGTATTGGAGAAGTACATTAACCATATACAAGCTCTCTACTAGAACATTACATATCGAGTCAGAGCCTATGACGGACTGTCGTCGAAATTGATTACCTTAAGCGATGTTCACCAAGGTTGTCCACTTTCCCCAGTTTTATTTAATTTTATCATCGATGTGCTTTTAGAGTTAAAATTGTCATTGTCTGACTTATCCGGGGTTGACCTCCTTCCAGGAGATAAATTTGCTAACTTAGAAGATGCAGATGATATAGTTCTATTGGGTGATAATGCTGATAAAATGCAAAATCTCTTGACTACTTTAAGCATCAATGTAAGCATGTTTGGAATGGGATTCTCTACATCCAATTGCAAAATGTTGCATCAGGACTGGTTTAATTCAGCACTGAAGTTAGTGATAGGGAGCGAAGCAATTGAATGTGTTAACCGTTTTACTACAGATATACAGCATGTTGACGAGTACCAAGTGGCACGAAAACTAGGTTAAGGCTAACCCCGAAATCACCTTCGGTCACAGAAATCAGTCAGTCAGTCAGTCAGTTACAACATAGAACTTTGTACATGCGTACATCAGTTCAAGTTGCCATGCCTCAATTAGCAGATAAAGATTAAATTGTCGGACCAAATCCCAAAGTAGGGAAGGTAGTAACAGAGTTAGTACTAACGGGAAGGCATAGAGATCAGAGATGAGATTTGAGATAAAAAGTGATTCAGTAAAGAGAAAATTATAATAAGCTCAAAAATTAGAATTTGGAGGAAGACAAGGAGTGGATGCACCTGCGCCATTGCAATCGATTTTGAGCCATATCACCTAAAGTCTCTAACCACTTGTTACGATCATCGTGTGGGCCCCAACCAGGTAGTCTACATCTTTTAACATGGCTCAGTCCAATCGTCAATGACTTCATGGATTGGTGCCATGTTTTCGTTTGGCCACCCCTAGCTTTCTTCCAGCCTACTCCTACACCAGACAACATTGCTCGTTTCGGTAGACGGTGGTCAGGCATACGCAACACATGTCCTAACCACCTCAGCTGGTGAAGATTCACTACTTCATCAATAGACTTACCGTATTTCCCTAGTACTCTATTCCTAACCCATGCATTGCTTACCCGGTTGTCCCAGCAAACACGAGCAATGTTTCGGAGACATCTATGATCGAATACTAGGATCCTACGAATATCCTCTACTCTTAAAGGTCATGTTTCACATCCATAAAGTAAAACGGATCTGACTGCTGCACAATAAACGCGTCCTTTCGTCATTAAACGAATGTCTCGCCTACGCCACAAGTGACGCAGGTTGGCAAAAGCCGATCGTGCCTTATGTATACGGGCCGAGATTTCATCGGACACCAGACCTGTTAGGACTGATGAGGCTCCCTAGATAAGTAAAGCGGTTAACGCATTCAATAGTTTCACGCCCTATCACTAACTTTGGTGCCGAATTAAGCCAGTCCTGAAGTAACATTTTACATTTGGATGGGGAGAATCGCATCCCAAACATTCTTACATTCATGTTTAAGGTGGTCAAAAAATCCTGCATTTTATCAGTATCTTCACTCAGTAGAACTATATCATCGGCATATTCTAAGTCAGTAAGTTTATCTCCTGGAAAGAGGTCAACCCCAGGGAAATCAGACGATGACAATGTTAACTCTAAAAGTATGTCAATGATAAAATTAAATAAAATGGAGATAGCGGACAACCCTGACTGAACACCACTAAAAGTGGTCAATTCCGAAGACAATCTGCCATAAGCTCTAACACGACATGTGGTGTTCGAGTAGAGAGCTTGTATATGGTTAATGTACTTCTCCAATACGGCTTTCAATGACAGACATTGCCACATAACCTTACGATCGATAGAGTCAAACGCCGCCTTAAGGTCAAGGAATACAGCTATTGTTGGGCGTCTGAAAGTGTGCAAATGTTCCAGAACCTGTCTAAGTGTGAATATTTGGTCTATACAACCACGTCCGGGTCTGAAGCCACCTTGGTTTTCTCGAGTCTGCTCTTCACGAGCTTTAGTTAAACGTCGAAGTATTATTGAAGCTAGTATTTTAGACACTATATTCGTTAAACTGATTCCTTGGTAATTGTCACACGAGGACTTCTGTCCTTTCTTAAAGACCGGAATGGTTAGTGTTCGAGACCAGTCAGATGGGATTACGTCTAGTTCCCAAATTCTAGCCAAGATCTCAGTTAGTCTCGCTGCTAAGACTGGACCACCTTCCTTAAATATCTCAGGGGTCAATCCATCTGGTCCTGCCGCTCTCCCTCGCTTTAAGTTTCCAATAGCCTTCACAACCTCACTGAGACTTGGGGGACCAATATTAATTTGCCATTCAGATTGTTTGGGGATGGTGGGCAGCAGGGATGACGCCGTGGGCCAGTTGAACTGTTCCCTAAAGTGTTCTGCCCATCGGTCTAATCTTCTGGATTGACAGTGAATAATGGAGCCATCTTTTTCGGAGATAGTTTCACTTACAGTTGGGTTCCTGATACCCGTTTCCTTGATAAGTCTGAACAGTTGCCTACTGTTACCTATTGCCGCTGCCTTTTCCATCTCTTTAGCTTTCGCCACCCACCACTGCTCACGATCATTGCGTAAGCTTTTGATTAGTTTGTGTCTAAGTTGCCTACGTTGCTCATCATGTTCAGAACCAGACGGGATGTGTTGCCGAGCATCTATCAGTTCAGTAGATGCAGCTGAAATCCACTGAGTTTTCCTAACCTTTAGGTCTAGTTTATTAGTAGATATTACTGCTCTTTCGACAGCTTTTTGGATATCGTTCCAGGCTAGCTCAGGTTGAGAACAGTTTACGCCGTTTACTAATTGGTTTTTTAGTTGTTCCTGGAATGTATTCTTGACCTTTTCATCATTAAATTGAACTCTGAGAGGAATCCTTGTAGTGGATCTTTTACGTCCAGTGAGTCTCAGACTAATACGCGCTCGCACTAAGGCATGATCTGAGTTTAAACATTTGCTTCAAAACGAGCGGCAGTCTTCTATCGAGCCTCTCCAACGATGGCTAATAGCAATGTGGTCTATTTGAGTCCAGCGTTGGGTTGATTTCGGAGGCCCCCATGTCAACCGATGTCTTTCCTTATGCTTAAAGTTGGTGCTTGCGAGAAATAAACGCTTGTCTGAACCAAGTTGTAGTAACCGGTCGCCATTGTCTGTTCGTTGAGCCTCAACACCATATGATCCACCTAGGTGCCTTTCGGTTTCCTCTAGTCTACCTACTTGGGCATTAAAATCACCAGCCACTATCACTACATCAGTGCGCTTAGCTTTACATAGAAGGTCATAAAGCTTCCTGTAAAATTCATCTTTCATTTCATCTGAGCTGCAATCAGTGGGAGCATAGGCAGAGACAACAAAGAGACAACGGCGTGTGTCCCTATCTTTACGAGTCCTTACCGTTCCATTTAGATGGACAGCGCACAATCGACTGTCGTTTGGAATCCAGTCGAGGAGAGCCTGTTCAGCTTTTAAACTTAGTGCTATACCTACACCAGCA
This sequence comes from Schistosoma japonicum, assembly GCA_025215515.1. NCBI lineage: Eukaryota > Metazoa > Platyhelminthes > Trematoda > Strigeidida > Schistosomatidae > Schistosoma > Schistosoma japonicum. The sequence goes on along the minus strand of CM046061.1, from coordinate 61,180,750 downwards.
AGGCCTCGAGTGGTAGCGGTGGGGTCCCCGGAAACACGAAGAGTGAACTGAGCCGGTTCCTTATTTTCACAAGGTGAAGTCAAGCGAATGACTGTGCTTGGATCCTGTATACGCGTTTCAGAGATGCAGCTGATATCGATGGAGCGGGATTCTAGAGTCATGGCTAAGGATGCCTGTTGTCCTATTTGACATAACGTTCGAATGTTGAAAGCTCCAATATACAACTTAGTGCGCGGTTTTAGGAGACCAGGGATAACGTTTCGTGAACTCAAATCAATAGCATTAGAGACGCGAGGTGATAAAATTATGTTAGAAGGATTAGGCATGGTGATAAGAGAGTTATTAAGAATTGAAGGTGGGATTTGGCTTCGAACAAGATGATCTCATGTGCTGTAAGAGGTATGAGGGCGGTTTTCACTTCCTGGCTGCCCACACCATGGAAGGGTGTTTCTTGACGAACCTGAAAAAGAAGATAGATTAATGTTGGTCTTAGAGACCTGAGAGCGTGATCGCAGAGCCCAAGGGACAACTGCTTGAGGCCTGTCACGCACGGCCTTTTTATGAAAAGTTTTTCGAGTATTAGCTCCGCACTTAAAAGCCCTTAGTGGGCACCCTTACCGCCGGAGACGGAAATCCGTGAGGTAGGGTGAGGTGTGACATTTTTAGGGCCGACCTTTTCTAACCCCTCCTTCCTTGTGAGAAGGCAGCATCGCTGCAGATGCTGGTTGTCCGAGGGAAACACCTTGCTGCTGTCACACCCCTCAGCAGTCAGCAGTACGACTTCGCCCTCAGACCTTGAGTAGCTGCTTTTAGTCTCATCGTTCTCCAATCGACCTGCCTGGCATGGTAGAACCTACAGGAACATATGTTCCAGCCAGTATAGCTCGGTGGGGTCATCACGATAGGCAAGCCCGACCACCACGGCAAGGTAGCAGCTACGGTCAGTGCATGTAACTGACTTTGATTACCTTATAGGACTGAGAATTTAACTGATAGTTCAATTAAGATTTAGTGAATAAGCTATTCCGACCATTTTCGGAAGGTAGTAGTATTTTCTTATCACAACAAAAACTTCATATTCACTGGAGATAATATCAATCTGTGAATAGAATTTGAAAGAAAATCACAAACGCCATTTATAAACAAAGCTAACTTTATTGACAGATACTTTCTAGGTGCCTGTATCAAGATTGAAAGATGTCAGCACAATCAAAATATTAGAGAACATCAGTGAATTCCAAATTTTTTAATCAATAACCGTAAAAATAGTTTAGAAAGGTTAGTTTGACAGTGAATGATTTCTTTAATTTGTCATAACGATCAGGCTTTTATGTTGTAACATAAGTGTAAATCACAAAACAAGCCTTTTAAAACGATCAAGATTTATAGCTCAGGCGGGTGTATTTGTATAGTTAAATAAAAGCAAATGATGCCTAGAACAGTGAAGAGAATTTCTTAATTACGCCATTCAAATTAGATAGCTCGATACTACTAAAAATAAACTAAACCATAGTAGGATCTACAGCCTATAAGATGTCGGATGCATAATTTAAATGCAGTAGACTATTTTCATTGCCAATTAACCAAACAAAAGAATTTCAGTAACACTTAAAAAACCTGACTTATTCTATACATCCTCGATGGATAATCCACTTTAAAGTAACCTCGACATTTGAATATCAGTGTGTCCAACTGATTTCTTTTACATTTTAATAATAAAATACCGGCAGTTGCAAGGCTGAGTCAACGGTCGGATTATTGAGCAGTTAACAAAAAATGAATATAAACATACGTAGCAATCTCACTAATTAACAGACAGGTAGGTACTAGTCGAAGCACATCAATTTTTTGGGGACTGCGCGTAAATACCCCCGATAAGTGCCAACTTTTATAGACAGCGACGAGTTATTGATTATATATATAAAGTTTCCGGTATTGAATAGATGCTAAAAAATATGTAAATTGCGAAATCATATTTGTCAGAAAAGTGTAAAATATGCCAAAAAATGATACGATAATTCTTACATTCATTATTTTTCACAGTGGGGGCTCTAATACCCTCAGCTGATATGTATAGCAATAATACACCAGTGGGAGGAAGATCTTTGAATGCCGTAGCAATGTACGTATTGAACTGTGAGAATGTAGGTTTGTACAACAAATATTTATGAGGATTTGTCACTTCAGGGACATCAAGAGGATAACTAGCAGAAATACCATTTTCTAAACCATCTGCCACACTAAGTCTAGAATTACGACTGTTCAACATCTGACCTCTAGGATCTCGTTCAAATGTTTGTAGCATACGATACATATCCAATGATAACTCACTAAAACGAATTTGATCGTAGCAATTCCCAATGATGAGCACTTCAGAAAGCTGTAAGTGACTTGATTCGTACCTGTCTACTCTTGGAGTATTGAGAGTGTTTAATCGTTTTGATGCATAAATGTGTGGTGTGTCACAATCAACAATTTCGCAAATTGAATCACCATCTACAAAATCTTTCATTTCTCGTATAACCATAATCCATCCAGAATGATCATCAGCATCATAAATGTCAATATATTCATCAACCTGTTTGGAAAATTCCTGAATTCGATAAGCAATATTAGACAATAAATATGACATACTCTTATCAATTCATTTACCAGTTTCATTTTGCGCAGCAGAAGACACACTAATATAAAACGGGCGTAATAGCGAAGTTTTTTAATCATTAGATCAGGTTTTTCTTCTTTATTGGCTTTTGAGTAATAATCTCGAGTTCTAACTGCTGAGAAGAAGGCAAATGATTCACTTAGATAGTGTAGATCGCTAGTGCGTAAACTAGTTGAGAAAAAAGCTAAGTGGGTGAAAAGATACTTACTAATAATGGTGGTATAACTGACCAATTTTGGAGGCGACCTCACCTATCTGCCATCGTTTGAGCCCATACAGTTCATCTAGTTTTTGTCTATGCTGTTGTTGAAATCGCCATAGCTTTGTATATACCTCGAAAGTACGACCAAAATAAGCTTTCCATTGTCTATGGCCATGTTGAGGTAAGTCACTATAAATAAATTATATAAAGCTATATAAAAATTAGGTTTAGAGTATCACAGGTTAAAAATTGCTTTCTATGGATAATTTAATCACATTACAATACTTATTACAAATCCAGAAGAAGTTAACGTCTCAGGGGAAGTATGGAATACAGTGGACAACATGAACGCGACTGGATGACTTGAACTTTGCAGATGACCAAGCTGATCTACCTCCCCCCCACCCTATACAGCAACAAATGCAAGCGGAAACAGCCAGTGTTTTAACAGCCTATGCAGCCGTAGGTCTCAACATGCACAAGGGGATAAAAAAGACCCTTAGATACAACATAACGGGCACCAACCCAGTTACGCTTGATGGGGAAGCTTTGGAGGATGTGGAAACCTTAACATACCTAGGTAGTGACATTGATAAATAAGGGAGATTCGATCTAATGCAGACACGGATCGCCAAGGCAGAGATAGGGTTTTGACAGCTAAAGAACATCTGGAGCTCAAAATAACTGCCACCAAACATCGAAGTCAGAATTTTCAATACAAACGTCAAGACAGTTCTATTGGATGAAGCTGAAACATGGGGAACTACAAACACTATCATTTAAAAGATACAGGTATTTATAAACAGTTGTTTACACAAGATACTCCAGGTCCTTCGGCCAGACGCTATCAGAAACAAACTACTGACTTACAACATCCTAAACTCTCCTGGGCACTCACTAGGAGATCTGCTTAAAATGAGTTTAAACATATCTTAGAGGGAAAACCCGAAAACCTGAGAAACAATACAGTAGATTGGATTGTAGACACTTTTGATTAAGAACAGTCAAACCCTGGATTTCCTTATCGAAATAGTTCATACAAACTTTATCGAGGCATTTACAAAGAAAAATCTCGATTTATTCTTAAGGACTTAGACCAAATTCTCATGCTAGCCCGATAACACATCCTTTATCTATATATTTTTTTAATACCTAGGTCTGTACCTGGTGGAACTGATGATCTGTTGCTACCAGACATGGAAGCCCGTGAAGTAAAAGCTTTTTTATCCCGTCCACAACTATTTACTGTGGTAGAGAACAAATCAACCACCAGTTGAGGAAGAAATTAGGAGAAAACTCTGAAATGAATGGGATGCACATTGTGAAAATCATAAAACTGTCACAAGGCAAGCCCTAAATTGGAATCCTCCGAGTCAAATAGAAAGAGGAAGATCAGAAAACAGAGAATTGAACAAAGACACTAGAAGAATGAATAGCACTTAAGAACAACTAAAAATGAGCCTAGGACTGAGTTGGTTGAAGAATCCTGATCGGTGGCTTATGCTCCACGAGTAAAAGGTCAATGAATGAATGTCAGATTCTAGAGCATAGGCTTATTTACCGATGATCTACAATAGTCACGTTCCTTGCCTTCAAAGCAGCATTTGACTTTGATATACGAGAGGTTCTGTATCAGTTTATAATTAAGAGGGAAACCAAAGTACACAAACTATGAAGGCTCTTTACTTGAACAACACTAGTCAAATTAGAGCACACGGCGAACTTTTGAAAGAACTATCAACCCCGGTTAATGTTTGTCAGATCTGATATTTATCTTTCTGGTTAGTTCATCACAAATATCCTCTCAGCAACTACATTTTGTTCGCCTTTCAAGTATTAACCTACCAAGAGGCATATCCATATACACGGTATATGAAAATGTTATAGTACTATCTAGTAAAGATGCCGACAATACGCAGTTCCCCTAACACAGTGACTAACAATGCAAGCATGTTAGGGATGCGCTTGTCTTACTCTAAAATTAAAATTTTACTTCAAGACTAGTCTGTAAAATCGCCTAGATTGATCGTAACATATGTAATAATTTATTGCATTGATCATTAATATTGGAAGTCACACCAGACCTGTTAGGTTAGTGTTTGCCGAAATTCTATTATGGATTCACTGAAAACCTTGTTCTACTCACGCCAACTTATTTCACTAACGGTGTAGACAATAAATTCAGCTGCCAACCAAAAGACGAATGCAAAGCACAATAGATCATTTTGCAGTAACTTTATGACTGAAATAGGCTACAAAAAGGAGAAACATATATAAGCTACAGGTCTTTGGTTTTAGGTGAATTCGAAACAATTCTCGCGTATCACGGGACCCGGTGGATAATGCTGAGGTTACCCGGCAAAGCTTGCGAACCGGTTAATGAGGCTGTGGATCATCATTGACGCACACTTTTGGCCAGTAACAAAGTGAGGTGAAGGAAAACTCAGGGTGGTTAAACTAAAATATGGTATTAGTTCATGGAACGATTATCTACCAGTGTGAGTCATGTTGGTAGACTACAACCATAAATGTAACAAGCGACTGAAAACAACGGGTGGTATGACTGAATCGATCGCAGTTTTATAGGTGAATCCGAGGTTTACTTTTCTAAGGGTGTTGATTTCTATTATTCTGCCGAAAAAGCCCTTGTATTCCCAACTGTTAATCTAGTAACCTTGTTAATTTAATCTCGTAGTACGAGTTTTAAGTCGGTACACGGGCTAGCTCCCGTATGAGACAGGTTCTACGCAATGATTGGGCTTTAAAAAAACTCGTTTAGCAAGGTACCAGTGATGGTTTTCCAAAACGATGACGTTACGGAGTCCATCTGCTTTAGATATACGAGCATACTGGAGATTATCAATATAAATGCACGGCATTACATCTTCCAGCTAACAGTTAGTCATTAACAATGAGAGAACCAGTCACATTTGCCCATAAGTTTAAGTCGCAATGTCACTTGCACGACGAGATCAAATCTACAAGATTAACACAACAATATAATGTAAAACAGAAGGATAAAGGTAGGTACAAAAGAATAACAGAACTTAAAATCAAAACGAAGATAGGAATTGACTACACTTGCGCTATTGTGACTGGTTTTGAACCATGTCGTAATGTATCCAAGCACTGATAACGACTATCACGCGGAGCCCAACAAGGTAGTCAGTATCTAACAATATGGCTGAGGGCAACACTCAAAAACTTCATCAGCTAACGCCACATTTTGGTTTATCCGCCCCAAAACTTCTTCAATAATACCACCACAGCCAAGAACGCACGAGGTGGGTGGCGGTCCGGTATACGCAACAAATGTCCCAACCATTCCAATCGAAGGTTTACGACCACTTAGACTGATTCATCATGTTTTCCTAGCACTGTTTAACATCAACATTACTTCAATTGCTGTTATCATGCAGTTGAGGAAATGTATTTAAAGGTTTCGAGCACAGCCCATGGGTGGATGCAATGGTTTTAAGTAAAATAAACTTGGGTTTGTTCTGCAAGACGTTGACCATAAATTTAAATAAAACTGTCATATTTAATTCAAAAACACCAAAACAAAACGACCTACACTACGTGTAGATAGCGAAAAACAAAGTAAAACTAAAGCGACTCACAACACCAGAAGAATCATAACTATCAACAGTACAGAGACAAAGAGAACTAGTTTTCACTATAGCTAACATTAGACTAGCAACAAAATGATGTAACCGTGTATGCCATGTAAAAGATCCTTCATGTTAATTGTTATTAATATCACAAATATACCGACGCTTTGGCCAGAAATCCTCGAATACTTACTTAGTGAAATCTACATTATAAAGTCATAACTTCAACGTTCTTTGAGCACTTGATATCATTACGATGAAGATTATATCGATTTTGAGCAGATTCAGGTTTAAAAATAATGCAAACAAATTATAGCTATATGAACTTTGATAAAACACCTCCAAACAAAACTAATACAAATAGCACATTTAATGAACGACCATACCGTAATCCATTGAATAGTTGTTTCGACTTTTCCAAAAGATGGCAAAATTCAGAAACAATGTTCTGATCTCCCTGTCCTACATTGATATCTGAAGCCATAGATGCAACAACAACGGCATCAAGCAACGTGCGCGCGCAAACCATTTAATTTGTAACAGCGTCGTTTGTTGCATGATATATAACCATATAAACAAACTTCAATGTAAAATACAATCGGTCTCAAAACTGAGAGTATAAAGGAGATCTAGTGATTATCTAACAAACCATACTTTTAATGGTGTGAGAACGTTGAATTCAGTTCTTCAATGGGCTATGCAGTAGTAATATGAGTTAGGAAACCGTCCCTTAAATATCCGCTGTGCATATCTGCTCTTGAGTTCATTGAGCTAAAAAATCTTTCGCACCCAGGAACATTTTGAGTTTTAGGATTTATATTGAATTACTTCCCAAGTAAATTACTTTGACGCTTCAAGAAGGTATACCGATCTGCCAATCACATTTATATACTCATTAGCCACCTTAACCGATTATGATGACACTCTGATTCACTTTTCACAAACAGAAAGCCAGTGGTTCATTTAATCTTTCTGTAGCAAACTTTTGATTATGTCTAATATTGTCTTCAATAAATTAGTAGAAGTCACAGATATCACTTCCATTAGCAGCCCCCGTAAGTTCACTACTCATCATCATGCATATCATTGGAATGTTGTTATCTCGAGGCTTGTTACTCCTTTCTACAGATTAGGTTTCTTATTTTAACAGGTGACATTGGCTAGTGTGCAGCATTTTGGTTCTATTCTCACAAGCTCTATATAAACCAATGTTGACATAGTGGATTTAAATTTTTGCATATTCACTGCCCGGATGTTTTGATGGGAATGAGATGATTGCTCGCAAACTGATATAAAGGTGACGTTTCCTAAAAATGCTTTCTAATGTTATTTAAGTGATAAATTTCATTAATAAACTTTCATAGATAGGTTATCTCAGTGCTGTTTTAACGCAGTCCTGTTGCTGCTTCATAAAATCTACATTCATACAAACTTTCTATTTGTTAAATGAACTTGTGTAGATTGTTATCATTATATTTGTAGCGGTAAATAATCCCCTAAATAAACAAGTGTATATGCTCTTGACATTGATACTATGTTTGTTTTTTGAGGACACGACTAGCTGAAGGCGCTTGGTGACGCAGCGTCACCAGATCACGTCACAACGTGGAAAGCAGCTCGTTCTTTAGTTAGCCAGCTTATACGTTGCTACCCTATTGACGCTCTACTCACAATCAGATATAACTTTTTCTACATCCCTCATTGGCTTCTGATTAGATTTTATTCGTATGTATGGGTTTAACCGTTAGAAGTTGCTGTGATTACATGGCAAACGTCACTTGGTCATGTACCTGGTGCACTTCATATTTATACAAATTTTGGGACTATTGATATTCGTATTATTGCTGTTTTACAAATGAAGTGGGCAGATTATTTTTGATATTGATTCTAGATTAGGCTCACCTCATTTGCTAAGGTAAAAAGCCGATGAAAAGTTTCGTTACAGTAGTTCATGCGATTTTTAGAAAAACACTTCTGAACTTTAACTACAGCTTTTGCAATTTATGCCTAATTTTGAAATTTATGTTTGGAGTTGCATTTAGGCAACTATCCATAGAAATCTCGTAAATCTTCATTTTTGGCAGTGACAAGATTTACAATCATGTTACAGTATCATTTATTCTACAACGGCTGACAATTTATTTCGTGGTTAATCCATAGGAACTGTTTTGATTTCCATGTAACCAAAAAAATGGTTCACACAATTTCTTTACCTAATTGTACAAACGTCCAAAAATTAATTCATGTATTTTCTGCTTTGGCTTCAGGTTTCAGCTTCATTTTCTAACCAACTTGGAAAACTCTCAAATTCTTATTCATTATCAACTTTATAGACTCTGGGATAAGCTGATATGCTGGGATCGTAGGCTGTACTAGTCATGAAATAAAAAGTAATTTCTGTTGTTTCGCTTTTTCTAAGAAATAAGAGGGAGTTAGAAGCACTTGGTGACATCACAAAACAGGACTAAGTCTAAGCCTGATAAAGCCTAGTAACGGTAGATTCTGGCTGAGCTTGTGTTAAATAAGAACAAGATTTGCTGGAGAGCCGTCCTGGTTTTGACTAAACAAATTTACAAGTGACAGGGGTCAACCAGCATTGTTGCAGACGCTGGTTATCTGGGGGAGACACTTTACTGCTGTCACACCTTGCTGCAGTCAGTAGTACGATTTCGTCGTAAGATCTTGGGTTAGTGCTTTCAGTCTCATCGTTCTTCAGCAAACCTGCTTGGCATGGTAGGGTCTAGAGGAACATGCACTCTAGCCAATATATCTCTACTTTGTCAATAAGGTAGGCAAGCCAGATCATCGAGTTAAGGTAGTAGATACAATCGGGATACAATTGAAATGGTAGTATAAAACACAGTTTTGAGAGTTCGTCACTCTCTAGTCGTTCAACATAAAAATACCTTATTAGCACATGTATCTGCTTTATAAAAAGGTATGAACATACTGTTGTGCACACAGTAATAAAATCGAATTTTTCGGTTGCCTATAGTAGGAAGTTCCGAAATTATGCCTTTTAATCAGCTATCTCTGGTGAAGGTCAAGTTTCAGACCAGCATTATCTACACCCTTATGTTTGGTAAATTACAGAATCTGTGCAACCAGCACTTTATTATGCACAATCAATTCCCTCTGTATTCATAAAGATTTTTATATTTATGGACTTCAAATTTTCACAATTTGCATTCATAATAAAATACTCTAGTATGAGCTGACGCTCTCTATTTACTTGAATCTCTACAGACAATAGCTTGATGCCATCAATTCGACTTAGGTCTGTTCAGAAAAACTACAGATTCGCCAAATATGTATACATTTCTTAACTGCAGAGTAATCTTATTTATACTTAATGTAGCCTTTAAAGTCAATTTCGCAGTAAGCTGACAAAGTTCTGAGTTTGCTTTCATAAAAAAGTTTACGTGTACTTACTCATGCCGTCGTTATACAAGAAGGACTTAGATTGTCATAGTCGTGTTCACACCCTTTGCCCATAAGAGGATTACTGACCATTTTAAGATATCGGATCTGATTCTAATAAATGAAGATGCCCCAAAAACATAGGTGCGACATTATGATTCAGTCACGAGACTTTTTTATCTAACAAAAAGCGAAATTAGTTGGAATAGCTACCATGTGCTGAATTCAAAATCGCACCTTTACTTGTTAATAGTGGGATGTACGACAACTTTTTTGTTGTCTACATGATCTATGTTGGTCATCGTTTTCGGGTTATACATATATTTGCGCTTAGTTTATTGTTTTTTTTACATTTTTGATGGTGTTCTAAAATGCTGAGCAAAGAGGATATGACGTATGCGGTTGAATCTATCAGGACCAGGAAAGCAATTAGCGGACTATTAGGACTATTATTTGACCCAAGGATTAGTGATCTTAGTTAATATTAGAAAATGATGTTGAGAATGCAATTTATGATCAAGACTCAGGGTTAGGATTCTCTTGGGTAACAACAGTCTCAAAGTGATCTCTTATTCAACTGTCTCTATCTGTCCAATTACATTATTGCCACCAATATTTAAACTCAGCATTTCTTTTTATCTGTCATTTAATACACAGAAGATACACTCACTTTTACTTAATGTAGGTCCTGTTTTCAACCCGTGGATTTGAGAGAATATTAAGAATGCCAACTCAAATTTTAAAAAACGATCCTATTAACACCTAAGCTTTGGTAGTGGCCTTTGATCGTTCATTTACGAACTAAATGATCATGTAGTAAAATATATCCTAATTTGATCTACAACCTGTCTATAGTTATCCCTCTAAACTAAATTTTGTTTGTCACGTCCGAATACTCGTAATAAATAATCCTTTTAGGATATTTAGGCAATAGGATCACGTATTACTTATATTTACCAGTGTAGCGACTTAAGTTGACTAGTTAAGAGTTGACTTCATTACTTATGTATACACTAAAATAATAAAGCTTAAGTATTCATTTACTTCCTTATTCTTCATAGGGATTATATTTCCTATTATCTTATATTGAATGTTGAGAGACAGTGTGTTTGAATGACTAACATCTCGATTCACTGTCTCCTGCCCACGATACGAAACGAAGACCATAGATTATTGCTTCTTCTGTTAAATAAAACGGAACCTTACTTAATGCTAAACCAACACCCAATAAGCGTTTGATGTATCAATAATTTTTTTACGAAATAACAGGGGCTTAAAGTTTGTCCAGCTAAATCTTCAACAAACCTTAATATAAGCCCTAAAGAGCTGTCATACATCACCAAAAAGGTCGACTTTATATCACTTTTGTGGCCTATCTTAATTAAATACTTAGCCATAGAGGATTATGGTTGCTTACCATTTACTTCTGTTTTGTCATTAGTGTTCGTTAGTTAAAATAAAGCTAGAAATATTAACTAAAACTTCAGAATAAATATGACCATGGTACATGTAAGATTATAACGATTTATTTAACGCATGAGTCATTTTTAGGGAAGCGACATAGCCGAGTATAAATTTTGATACAACTTACAATCACAACGCAATATCCTAACGCCTTGCACTAACTCTGATGTCTACTCAGTCGCAATAATCCAAATGAACTAACAAGAACAAGATGTGCTACACATGGTACATGTTTTACAACGATAACACCACCACAAGCAATCACATACGATGTGAAATGGTAAGTATGTAAACTCACTATTTACAAGCGTACCACTAACAGAAACAGTATGTTTTATTTGCAAGTAGAGATACAAATGGAATAAATGTTGGGATTTCCACATCATATCTAGCGGAACTTACCTTGCAAAGTACTGTGAACGTACACTTTAGATTTAATGATGAGATATATAGACAAGTAGATGGAGTAGCAATAGGTTCGCCACTGAGACCAAATTCTTCATGCCCGGTGTCCAACCCAATAATCTAAAGACGATAATCAACATATTGGTGTTGTATATGAAGTTGCAGATGGCACATCAAAAATATGTAGTGAAAATTTCGATATACAGGATATATATAAACCCTTTATAATCGCTACTTGTCACTAAAATTCGGAATGGAACAAGAATGCTACCCACGACTACAACTTCTAGATGTTCTACTTATTAAAACAAATCATAAATCTCTACAGAGAACAATGTGCGATCTTTTTTGATAGTTTTGAGTGTAAAGATTCCTCCAAGTAACACTTTTTTATGCAACTCATCGTTTTGCGTTCAAAGTATATTTATTCATCTTAATCCGTTTAGCTGTACATTCTAATGACTTTTGACTGTAAATGAGATAGTTGGTATTTATTTTCATTGTAATATTTGTTTTTTCCTTGCGTTTATGCTGAAGTTCTATTATTTTTATGAACTGCATATACTTTGTTTTACTGGACGTTTCGGCTTTGGCGGCTGGCATGTTGATTCGTTCCCCTTCCTAATTGCATTGCTTGAAATGACTGGATTTGTGCATTTTCTGATTGTGGATGAACGTATATTTCTAGAACTTGAAATATTGTGTTGTAACAAGTAGCATTTGATACATTGCTACTGATATTTTTATAGATTTAGACATCACCTTCTGGACAAGCGATACTTGATCTATCCCAAAAGGATAGAATAATATTCTCGTTTAGCTCTTGAAGCTGAATTGACTATTCCTATTTTTAGGATAAATTTTGGTTGAATAAATGGTGGTGACATTTATTTGGATAATAATTCACATTTTTATAAATAATTTTATATAGAGCCGTTCCTTACCTAACCATTTGTTTTGGATTTCGACTGGGCAAGGCCACGCTTATCTAAACCGACCTCGACAGTTATACTTCAATCCAAACTGAAGCAGTTTGGATCCTACAATCAGTTTTGGAAAACCTACATGGACCTACGTTGACTAGCTTCCATAGTTGAATTTGTAGTAGTCGCTAACACCCCCCCCCCACTCACTGCCGAACATACAAACGGTGATTTATAGACAGTTCGGAACTATATTATTACAAAACAGAGCTTGACCGTAATTTGTTAGTAACAAGCAATTAAAATTCATATCTCTCTAAAGGTTCCAATAACAAGAAAACGTAACTTAATTTGCTTGTAATGTTCATGGTTCTGCAGAATCTATTCTAGAAATTTTATCGATAATGAGCTAGTCTTTCTAAGGTCCATCTCTTCAAAAAACTGATACTTCACACGCTCTATCGAGAAGAACACGAGGGAGAAGTAGCTCTTATGGACGAAGCATGCTGTCTCAAAGGAAGAATTATGCATGACCGTCGAATTTAAGGAAGATATTTCAAGCGATATAATTAAAAATCTCCTAGGGAGATCGATTAGAAAGACTTTTTCTGTAGCAACTCGTCGTATAACTTTCAGGATTTCCCATTTATATACCTCCGGCTTAATGACAAACTGACATGTCCGACAAATTTAACGTGCACTTGTCAGTTTACCTGCTGTTGTGAAGATAGGTATATAGGTAGTTCGTCGAGATCTCTCCTTTTCCCTATCCGTGAGCGTCTTCCTGCACGGCTGAGCAAGGGATAGTGCAGATCATTCACCTCTTCTATCCTACAACATATAATAGATTCAGGGCATTCAGCTTAGGACTCATCATTTGATATTACCCATACAATTCAGTCAAATAAACCACAAGCTCTACGTCCGTATCTACTTTATATTTCAGAAGCTCTATCGATCGACAGTTTTAAGCCTAAGTTGTATTTACAAAAGCAATCTATGAGGTCGCTTTTTACCATGACTTCAGTTGAGAGTTTCCCATTATTCGACTTACTTATGAACTAATTTTCATTTTTACGTATCTTCACATCTCATTTCTACCTCTTCTCATGTTTGTCATTAATATAATAACAGTTATCATAATTACTATAATCGTTACAATTATTATTATCATCACAAAGTCTGTCTCTAACCAAATTTTTTAGATTTTCATTCACAAATCTTCATTCTGATCTAATGACAAGCAAAATTACTGTGGCTCCACTTTACTGACTGCACAATTTTCATGTTACACAAACCCCCTTCTTCAGTAAATAGCCATTACTAATCAGCTCAATAATCAAGGATAGAAAGCATACTCCAAACATCAGTAAATCAAGCTAAGCTTCATCATCGTATTATGAGACCAATCAGCAGACCGTTTGTAAAAATTTAACTCAATTTTGTTTTACTCTATAATCCTAAATAATCTTTCTTAAAAATTGTCAGTATGTAAGACTTGCTCGAGCGTTACTATGAGTTTTCTAAACGTATAATTTTAGGTGATCTTACTTCATTTTAACCCATGGTGGTTTCGATGTTTTTAAACTTGCAGACTTCTTACCACTAATCTAAAGAGAATACAATTTAGCGGATAATCAAATATTCCCCAACACAATCTAACCTAACATCCGACGAATATATGGTCAAAAAGATTAACCTAAGAAACTAACTAGTGGAAGATTAAAAAAAATTACATTTTGCCACTGAAACCTAGTTATCTAATGACAATGACAACATTTACTAGCACGGATTGACTTTTTTATGTAATGTTCTTCAATTAATTTATTCTTATAATTCTACTGTTTATTGTATGTTACACATAATTAAGTATTACTACATTAAATTCATATCAAATATAGTTATATTATTCACTATTAAAACAACTGCATGTGTAGTATGAGGTGTTTATTTGGAAAACTCTGTATAGTCAGTTTTGTCTGTTAGAATCTAAGCAGGAAAATAAAAAGAAGAGAGTGAGCTAAAGAAGATAAAAATGAAAACAAATATCAACCAATATTGTATTTGTAAAGGTATGTATCTCTATCTGTTTTGCAAAGATATCATTCTCACATGACAGGGACCATTCAGTCTCATCAGACAGTTAATGTTTTTGGAAAATATAGATAAAGAAAGATAAAGGAGGGGAAAATGCGAGGATAAGATAGTTTATTATATAATGCATTTCCATCAGTAACAACATTGGTAATACTTATTTATAAATAGAAACTTTAATATCTAATTACATCAAGCAAATGAACGGAATTATTAGAAAGGTAGGTCAATGCTGACACTGCATTTTTAATTGGAATAGTGTAAAATGATATATTTTCATATGTTAACATACAGATTCAAGATTCTCCGTAGGCTTTTTGAATAGTTTGTTCAGTAGCCTGTAAATAAGGTGATCTTTCATCCATACTCCGATCGAATACCGAACCTGGTGCAGCACCTTCAAAATAAAGTACAGAAGTTGTAAATTATTAACATAAAATTCCAATAAAACAAAATTGAAGTTATCCTCAATGTTTTCAGTGTTCGACAAATGTATTGTATCAAATTTTTAGTTCATTTAGTGAGTGAGTGTTGCCTCTTAGAATGTGCTTAGTAATTAAGGACTTTATTTAAAGTATCTAATGTAGCTCATCGCAACATACCTGATGGAAAATATATGGATAATCAAACGTACGTCTTGAAGGGAAGTCTTTTTAAAAACATTGACAGAAAATACTGGTTTCACAGTAGTAAATATTGTAACGATGTAAAACTAGTGAAACTTACCATGTTACTAAAATTAGGTCTTAAATAAGTCATATAGAAATTTGCACCTTATTAAGTCACTTTAATATCGATGAATAACTTCGAGATTGATTGTAGTAGAAGTTAGTCGTAGCATATTATCTATCGCTATTAAAATTAATACTGACCGTTCTATCCAGTTCATCTGTCTAGATTATAATGATGAATTGTATGCAAGCTATACAACATGATCTGTCTTTTAGTTTGTATACAAATTAAGCTCAAATATAACAAAATTTATGTAAAAAGAAGCCCAAATTCACCTTTATTACTATTCAAAGTACATTTCAGTTATAAGCATAATCAAACATGCAGCCAAAATACCATGCGTTAAAATTTCAAAGAGGAATAACTTCAATAATGGTTCTTAATCAATACTTTCTCCTCACCTTATGTAAAACTAACTACCTATAGAATGTAATTATCTATAGTTACGATCTCTTGGTTAATGCTTTATAATCTTATGAAGTTTGTAAATGAAATCCTAACCGAATGGATCAATCGTCGTTACATTATCCATCTCGACTGTTATATTTACACTGAATGTATACTATAGAAATCTACAATAAACTGTATAGATGATCTATTCAACTAATGAAGTGAATACACTCAAAAATATATTACTTTGATGAAAATTAACTATTCAGTGAACGTATTCCCTATTGTCTACTAATGTATTATATTATTGTCAAAACAAATGAACTTAGATCATTGAATCAAATGTAAAACAATTGATTATTGAAAAAATAAATTCAACATGCAGAATATCATCAGCTAACTTTCTGTAATTTGACTATTCCAGAGAAAATTAAAAACTGTTACTACGAATGTAGATTTTCATCTTAATTATCATGTTAGAAAAAAAGTGAAATTAGAAGCATTTAATAAGCCATATCAATAATACAGCTCATTTTAAACTTAGAAATAATTTAAGTCTCTAGTCTATTTCATAATAATAGCAAAGATAAGAAAAACAAATACATGGATATAGTGAAGTTAATTAACTGCATGTAAATCAGAAGCCATTAATGCTAACATTACCTGTCATATCGTAATTGTTGGCTACAACAAAAATGGGAATTTGTTTTTGTAACAAGGAAATGTAGTTATTTGAAATAAAATATCGAATGAAATGCTACTTTTTTTTATTACCTAAACAAGGAAATGTCTATTGATAGTACTTGTATGACAATTACTTTTTCTTTTATTCTGAGAGTCCATTTCGATGAAAATGTTACATCTGTATTGGCTATTAAGAAGTATCAATGAGTATAATAATCAATAATAACTTAAAAATACTTTCTATACTTTTAAAACTTCTATACCTTTAAGTGACTAATTCTGAGAGAGAATCTCTAGAATTCTAATAATAAGCAGTGACCAATGGAGTTTAGCGATATTATGAGTAGATCAGTTAACAACTCGTGACATTGGATGACGGTTGTGCAATATTAATAAAGTACTAAAATTAGTCATTTATCCAACAGACTGTGAAGTCAGTTTTCTAGATATGTGCACCACTATAACGTTCCATACTAAAATGAAACATTTGTACAAGTGCTTCTTAGTTTTCATTAGTTGTCTAACATCAGTCTGTCCGTATTGTAAACTACAAAAATATTTACAAAATCCCACTAACTTAATGTATCTTTCATTCATTCCCTTACCTCCCATACTTGACTGTGGTAATTGTTGTTCAAGTATTTTGTAAGATTTCGGTTGAACATTTTTAAATGTTGGACCACCATGTCTCCACAAATGTTCTTCAACTATTTCAGCACGTGGTTCAGGTTCACCAGAGGCTATATCAATTGATCTGTTAGCAGCAGCAAGTTGCTGCATTGTTTGATTATACGCAACGACATTAAAATCGCGTCTAAAAGACAAATGAAATTAAAAACAAAGTATCAAATATTTTACTGATAACAATGAATTTAAATAGAGGCATCTTTCTACTCTTTTTCTTTTCTACTAACACTTGGAAAGGAGAATGTTTCACTCTAGTAAAAAGATGAATAAGTTCTTAAGAAGTGGAATGCTGAATACTTACTTGTAAATGAAGCGGAGAAATTTTGTTTACACAGTGGATAACTGAAAAGTATATGGTTAAAATAGTTATCTAAAAATAATCATTCAGTCATCAGCGACGTAGAATAAAGCACCTATGTGTGTTTATGGAAGTTGCCACACTGTATCAGCATACACAATTGAAATCATCAACATGAGTACAGTAGTAACAGCAGTGGTCAAATAAGAAGTAGCAAAAACAGAATAGAAACAGAGAAGAAGAAAGAAATGGTCTATACAATATAGAATATAAAATAACCTTAAACTCAGGATCTACGGAAGGATGAACAGATAATAAATATGCATCAGTATGACCCATTCGCAGTCATGTAACACAAAGTCTTCAACCCTGGTCAAAATGATTACGTGGAGTCAACAAGGTAGTTTACACCTGTCAACTTGATCTAAGTTAATGGTTAGTAACTTCGTGAATTGATGTTACGATGTGCTTTGGTTGACTCTTATTAGTCAATAAAACTGCCAATAAAGTTGCAACTGACAATATTTCTCATTGTAAATATACTGATATATATTTTATTTTATAAACATTTCTGTTTAGTTAATGAAATTACTTCTTTGATAATGATTCAAATGAAATTTATTGATGAGATTTTGGAATAAACGGTACTTTCTTTACCGATCATAAGTAACAACATGATTTATCGTGAGTAGTAGTAAATGAGTGAATTATGGTAGTTAATATCTTGCTTTAATCAACATGGAAGATGTAGTGATCATGGAAGATGAAATAGGCCATCTTTAGGTAACGGGTTAATTCTTAATGTGACGTGAAATCACCAAAAGCAATAGTTGTAAACCTCATTTCTGGTTTTGTCAATAGCCATTAGCAAAATATATATGCAATATTCAATTGAATTCTGTTGATGCTGTAGTGTAAACCTACTTAATAATAATACCTATCTTAATGCCATGCTCCAGTTTCATAAACGATAAACTTGTGGATAATCAATAAGTTTAGAAAATGTTCTACAGCTATTGGCTGTCATTAATATTTATTCGTAAATGTCTACGACCAGTCTTGTTCTCATCGCATCTCTCATTCCATTAGCAAATATATTCAATGTATAAATTCTGTGGTAATTGCTTTCCATTTCTCCAAACAATAAAAAAGAGGAGAAGGAAAATGTACTAACTGTTGTGGTGGTTTGTTTTAAAATCACCAGTTACTGGATTCGCGATACGTTGCAATTATTTTATGAAAATGTTTAAGTACACCGAGTTGATAAATAATCTCCTGATTGTACCAAACCGATTTACTCTATACGTAAAACGTATAATGAAATTGCGACTCAGGAAGTATCATACTTTACCCTAATGACTTATTTTTCATAGGGCTTATAATTTTCAAAGCATTCACTTTATTTTTTAAATAATGGTTTCTAGATTTTGAATATGTTTCAGTAGTTGAAAGCAGTTTCAAAAAATATTTGCTGTAACTTGAATATGTACTTGGGAGTACATCAATGATATTCTCAGAATTACCGCATTATTTATTAATGATAGGGATTTCGTAAGCAACGTACAACTAACAAATGACCAAGCAGACTATTATCTATTAGAACTGAGACAACTTTTTTAAATCGCTGTCACATGAATGTTTTGTTGACTGATTTATCTGTCAAAGTTTTATCCTGGAATCAGAGTATGAGAAATGGATACTACAGTTAAAGAAAGCACTACTGACAGTCTAAATAATTACAGAATCGAAATGCACTGAAAACCAAGTAGGGTTAATCCGATGATCTAAATTCATACAAGTTCCTTTCCTTTACTTGAATAATGTAAAAAGTAACCACTTAACAGAATTTAGATCTGTTCAGATTGAAGTTCAGTTAAATAATACCATTAAGAAAAATCTATCGATAAAACTTCATTAACAGCAAAGACTGGATACTATAAATTGTGTCAGTAACTTTCCAGTTATCTACTGTTCTATATTACCAAATTATAGGAACCTAATTTAATTTAAACTTACTTTTTAACCATGAAATCTAAGTCGTTGCCAGGCCCTTAGGATTTCAGCTTTCACTTGAGCATGTGTCATTCCAGTGATTGGTGTAGCACATATTTTTAAAACTACATCACCAGGTTCAAGTCCAGATTTATGAGCTATCCCGTTACGTGTAACCTAAGTACAAAAAGAATATACTGATATTAATATAAGTAATCATAAATGCACAACTTTTTGTTATAACTAAACAACATTGGCACTAAACATATTACATAAGTTTATTTTTTTCAGGAAATTTATTCACGGTGATCTGAATGCTTAATTATGACAAAACGACATTTATGAATTGACAATAAATCACAATAAGTAGATGCTGTTCTCGAGTGATGCTGTTACCCGAATTGTAGAAGATTATGTAGAATAACACATGTTGCATGCTAATTAACAGTAGCTTGTAATACTGTTTGTTAGCAGTTTGAAATAAATTTTAAGGCACCATTGTTTACAATTATCCCACTACATTCTAACATTATCTGTAAATTAACAGAAGAATCTAAGACAGTGATAAGTTAGGCCTTCCATTCAATGAATATTAAATGTAATACGATAATTTCAGTAATAAGTTTTATATAAATTGACTTCGTTTAAAATATTATGGATAGGTTTCAACATTGCAAGGATTAACAAGACCTCCATCAAGCATGATTATTGTGCATTTTGAAATATGCGCATTTCGATTGTGCAACTGTGTCAGTTTATTATCATTTGAAGACGAAATATTAGAAAATGAACATTTTTTAGTGAACAGAAGTGTTTACAAATGGTTTGTAATTATACATAATGCTTAAAAATATGATTTAGAGAATTACAACAATTCAAGATGTATGATTGTTTATTGTTGATTATGTAACTAATGCATTTTCCTACCTAACTACTTAATTTGAATAAAAATAACAAACATCTTGAGTAGTATAGCAAAAAACTTAAACACAAAATATATCAAATATTTGTTTTATATGAAATATGTTTAAATTATGATGTACAATTCATAAATATCATAGCTCTTGAATGTACACTGTTGAAATGATTCAGTATATGAAGAACATAATGATCTCATATTGTTCCCGACTTACATCGAGTTGGTTCATTTTTGAACATTTTCGTGAAAATTTAATTTAGAAGAACTGTGAGGAGCGAGGAATTTCCTAAATATTTTTTCATCTCAGTAAATTTTGTATATGAAATAAAAGTAGGTCTTTTCATTAATATGTAATTTGAACAGTATAAACAAAATTAAAGCATTGTTTCCACTAGATAGTAATTCTATTTTACTTTGTTTTTGATAAAATGCTCTTTGATTCATCCGTATTACCAAACATTTGAAGTGATGTCTTTTTGTCGGGATAAGTATTGAGTTTACTCGTTTGTATCTCCCCAGATTGATGTCCGGTGGATATCAGGGAAAACCAAGGAGAACTGAATAGTCGTTTTATTCCAGTGTAGGGCTCTTCAACAGTGTACGCCGCCTATTCAGCCAGGAAATCGAATTCAGAGACTTCGAGTCTCTCAAGGAACGCTTAACTATCTACACCACTGGGCCAGTATCCACAGGTAGAATCTCTTAATTCTTTAATATATAGCATATTACAACGATCTGTGAAGAGTAAAAAATGGTTGAACTTAATACCTATCTTCATAAAACCATCTCATTTCTGCTACAATAACCACCTCACCACTGACTAACTTCCAGATGTTGTTGTATTTGCGAAAAATTTAGACATGTCGGGGGTGAAACAGATAGCAACAATGTAGTTGACTAATGATCATACAATATCATAAGTTAATGATAGTGGGAATTCTATCATATGACGCCGGCTCAGTAGTGTAGATGTTTAAACGTTCACCTTGAGACCCAAATGTTTAGTTCCCAAACGGAACAAATAATGTTTACTAATAGGTATCTCCATACTAGGTCAAAATAGCTGTCTAGTGCCTCATGGTTTTTACTGGTTACAAATCAACATCGATCAGTGACAATCGCAAACAATTAAATATTTCCTCAAATATGGAGTAAGTGAGTTCTGTCTTCTTACTTAGTTTATATAGGTTCAGTGAAACAGTTTCAACTTAGTTTACGTTATTTATAAATGGCATATGATTATTTATTCACTGTTTCGAGAAGAAACATTTATTGGCTCATCATATATTTGGCAGAAAAGTCTTACAGTGTTGATGGAGATAAAAGATCTATAGTGAGTAGCTTGTAAATTTAACTAATACACAATATTTCACTTCCTCTGGCTTAAGAACTGGATGATAATTTGATATTACGAATTGGTCTAAATTAGGCAATCAGTGATCACCAGGAAGATGTGGATAGATGTTTCATCCTAGTATGGGACTCTTCAGCAATGCATATCTATGAACACACCAGGGATCGTACTCAGGACCCCACGGCTCCATGGTGAACGCTCTGCCATTAAATCACTGTCTGTAAAGTGTTCACCGTGGAACCAGAGAGGTTCTGGGTTCGATCACTGATATGGTCGTGAATGCGCATTGCTAAAGAGTCCCATACTAGGATGAAACACCTATACACTGCTTCCTGGTGATCAATGGTTGTCTAATTTGCACCAGTTCATAATATTACATTAACATTCAACAATCTCCACAATACCTAATTATAATTAAGAATTAGAGTTTCAGACATGATACTGTAGTGTTGATACTGGAATTGTTTTCGAAACATACATGGCGTATTATTAAGTGAACAATAGTTGTTATATCTGATTAAGATTTTTTAATTGTCTTTAAAAGAAAAGGTTTTATTCTTAATTGAAAGCAAATCATTGATTAATACATATATATGTAACTGATAATTGTCTTGTAAAGTACTAACTATTCTTTATCATAATGTATATTGAAAGGAAGAGTAAGCATAATTGTAGAACATATACAACTTTCAGAATGGTTATATTCTACGGGATTTTCTCTTTAAAATGGTGATAAAATCTTTTTAAGAGCCGTCTTGGATATTATTTTTCATCAGCTTTCATACAGCATTAAATTACTATGTATATTTTGTATATGAATTAGTGTTCTACTTAACTATTTTAACTTGATGCACCATTGAAGGTTCCATAGTTCATCGTATATCACTATTACTGTTGTATCAATAATTAGTCATTCATGAAAAAATGTAGAGCCTTCTTCAAATGTGCATCGAATCAAGTTGTTAAACTACATCATAATAACAAGATGAATATCAGTGTTAGTAAAAAAGATAAAACAGGAATTATAATAAGAGTACAAAGAATTCATTTCCGAAAAGTAGGATACAGGATAATTTTAGAGCTCTGGATATACGACTTTGACTTAATTTATTTAACCGATGGTCACAATAATTTTAAAGACCCCAGCATGGTTCTGTCTGCAGTCGACTCATTGCACAATTTATTTAGTATATTAATCTTTCATTGAATATCGTAATATGAAACGTGAAATTTGTCTAAACTGAACAATCGAATATGTTCTAATAAATGAACAAATAAATGTTACTCAGTAACCATGTGATGAAAAACTTGACAATAGGCGATAACTACTTTCTGACATCTATGAATATTAAGTAATTAACATGAAGAAAATAATCAGAGATAATACCTACTATCAAATTCATAATAGTGTATTACCTGAATCAACAATCATTAATTCAATCCTTACAAAGTTATTTGATAAACTGATACAAAGCTTGACCTTATTCACATTTATAAACTACAGAATTAAACGTTTTCTTACTAAGCATCCATATATATATATATATATATATATATATATATATATATATATATATATATATAGTTTTATTTAATTCATTGTAAGTATAGATCATTTTTTTATGAATAAATGCGTTTGTAGAGATCGTTGATGAAATCAGTGAACATGTACTTTGTCCAGAAAAAAAAACATCATACACCTTGGATAACTTATATGAATATTAGTATTCGCATATACTTTCATTTACTAAAACTAACTAGGTCATTATGATTACGAAAAGTTTTGCCTGATTTTCAAATTTTGTATGATTACTTATCAGTAGAGAGCTACAGCATAAAGTACTCTAAATGATTGTATTCACGTATGCAAGTTGTTTAATAATATGCATCTATTCGTAATGTTGTTAATATGGATTGCTAAATCATGGTCAATTAGTTGTTCATATAACACATCTATAAGGTGATTAAAATCATTGTTTTAATATAACTACGTTTCATACTAGGTACACCGATATTTCAGTGAAATTTCGCTAACTTATCGAATGTAATGCCAACTGTGATCTAACCAAATGATTTATTCCTAATAAATTTTTATTTCTATAGTGGCTTATGTAGATCGGTAGTAATACCGCAAACTATGAAAGTGGGTGACGTGAATTCGAATCTTACAGGTAATATCGATTCACTACAGATTTACTGTACACCTCGATGAAGAGTACAAACCAACATAATACCTCAATCAAGTTGGCTTTTCTACCGACTACCTTCTACCACGCCACATACTTCAAGAGTGTTTGCAATTAAACAACATAGAATTTTGTATTCCATTTAAGAGATCACTTATTAACAACACTAACATATTGACATGTATATAGTGTTTCCAATGATTATTTACTTCTTAACTAGTCTTTAATCATTTATTTATCCAAATAAAATATAATGGTATGTATAGCTTCAATCGTAATGTTTATCAATTAACCAATAAACGTATCATTCTGTGAACTAATAAAGAACTTTACCCTCTATACAGGAAAATCTTTAAGACAAAGTCTAAATGTATGTATAATAGCAGTTCATTTACTGCTTGTATAATATAAATAGTATACCATTCTACATTAGAAATATAACGTGAATTTTATTAGCCTGATATATTACTATGAAAAGAGAAAAGTGGAGAGACAGAGAGAGACAATAGTAGAATCTGTAATCTTCACTGAATTCAAAAGCTGTAATACAGGGTTTCTTGGTGGTTTATTTTACATTCCACTTCTAAAAGAAAACAAATAAATTGAATAATTGACGTTTCACGTTAACAAAATTTAAATGTCATCTGATTTTAATGATTTAGATAAGGAATTTTCAGATGACCAGATTGTTATTTATGACCATGTTTGAATATTTTCGACTTATTGAAATAGTTACTTATTAATTAGAAGTACTATTATCAGTTCATTTAAATAAATAAACAAATAAATAGGATAATTTAATTTGGATTGTGACTGGCAAGTGGAATCCAGGACGCGCGTTTCGTCCTATTTGGGTCTCATCGGCTGGATGTACCTTCATCTCAATGTTGATGTTCACAGTGGGATTCGAACTCAGTCCGTTTCGTGTGATACGCCACCGCGTACACCACTAGACTACTGAGTCCAGACAGCCACGTTTGTGCAATGGTCGAATCGGTAGTAGGATGAATTCGTATATTCCCATTGATTTGTTAATAGACTGAAGCTGGTCAGTCTCTATTGCTATATGTGTACGCGGTGGCGTTTGACACGAAACGGACTGAGTTCGAATCCCACTGTGAACATCAAAACTGAGATGCAGGTACATCTAGCCGATGAGTCCCAAATAGGACGAAACGCGCGTCCTGGATTCCACTTGCCAGTCACAATCCAAATTAACTGATACTTGTGAATATTCGCTATATCGAGGCGATTCGCTCAGGATGCACATAGAGCAAAAGAGACTGACCAGCTTCAGTCTATAACAAATCAATGGGAATATACAAATAAATAGGATGTTTCACTACTTCATTAAAACTTCTAGTTATTTCATTACAATGTTTGTACAATTTTTTATTACTAATAATATTGAATCTCTTGTTGTCTCCTAATCATTATACGTCTTTTTTTAAATGAACTGACCATTCACAAAGGATTAATTAATGTTCTTTGTAATTTTGTATGATGGGAATAAGAGGTTTGTAGTTTCTTCAGTTCTTTTCTAGTTTTCATCATCATAGAATTCTGCTAGTCCTAGTAACAATTTACTTTGTGGAGAAATTGTTTTTAAATGATTTGATTAATGTTGGTAGGGTGTCACTAAAAACCACAGAACACTGGACAGTTGTTTCATCCTAGTATGGGACTTCTCCTAAGTGAGCTCCCTACTAGGATGAAACAGCTATCTAACGCTTCATAGTTTTCAATGATACCCCACCAACATCAATCTGTGATGAAAACGCCAACTAAAACTTAATACTAATTTCTATAAACTACTTTAACTCAATAATAATATTTATTAATATGATTTTATTGAGGAAAATGAATAATAAAATCAGAAGTAGGATTGAGATTTGAAGAAACAAAAAAATTTTCAAATAAATAATTCAAATAAAACAAACTATGAACTAAAGCTGTAATAAAGTAAATGATCTAACGAACTGCTTTTGTATACACAACTTAGGCTCCAAGTAATAGATCGGGAAAGTAGATTTAGACTTAGACTCCATAGTAAACTTGACTAGATTTTATAAATCATGCCAAACGATGAATCTTAGGCCAGATGGCCTGAGTCAGCAATGCGGTGTAGAGTTAACAATAATGATCTGCGTTTTCCTTCACTCAGCCAAGCCGGGATATGCTCCCAGATACTGTGAGGAAGCAGCTTCAATGAACCATCTACTTAAATAACTCCTCATTAGCAGATAAATGCACGTATGATTTATCCTCCGTGTTATAATGCTCTTTAGCTATAGGCATAGTAAGAGGCAGCTCCTAAACGTCGTAAGATGGTTTGCTGCAAGAAACGTCTTTCTAATCAACCTATATCTCTCGCAATATCTCCTTTAAATTCAGGGTTCATATATGTAGCTTTCTTTGGGACAGTATGTTTCGTTTATCTAATTAACTTGTATCGATTTGATGAAGATATAGGTAAAATTCAACTTTGATGCTATGGTTCTAATGTTTCAGTGTATTATCAGACATTTTAGTTGAATATTTCTACTTAAACATATTCTAAATATTCTAAATATTTTATCACAACAAAATAAGGACAATGATTAAGTAATGAGTATATTTTTGTAGTTTTATCAAAGACAAATTTAAGCTAGACACCCATTGAAAACCAGAAAGCATAAAACAACGTTTATTGTCTTAATAGAGCACTTTCACACTGAGCTATGAAAATACTTTAGAATTTATAGTCCTTGGAACAAATGACTCGCCATTGAATGATTAACGAATGCAGCTTCAGTTATCACGACATGTTTCACAACTTCATTCGATCTTGTTGGTAGATAACTACTTTACGTTCAACATGTTTCAATTCCAGTGATTATAAATTCGTATTAGAACCCTATGAATTATCTCTCAAAATTAGTTACTAGTGTTACGTGATTATTGGTATTTGGGACTTACGAATGTTGTCATGCATTTTTATTTATTAATGCTCTATAGAAGACCCGTTAAATTAATCTCTTACTCCCCTTCTGTACATCTCTTGATAAAAAAAATGCATGTTCATTAGATTTATAATGATATTCATATGCTACACTAATTACTGTATGCATCTGAAGAGAATGCAACGAAATATAATGAACTTCGTGTATTCTACAAATATGGTTGTTCTAGTCTTATATGTAAATTACACTTTATTTATGAAGTAGTTATACTAATTTTCTATTAACTTGTAAAATTTACTTCTTATGGTATTTATTATTACCTATTTTACTTTAACCAACTTTGAGTTGAGGTGGTATTATGGAAAGCGGTATTTGATTCCTTGTTTCTAATCGACGCAAACTGATTTCTTTTAAATAATATTGAAAACCAGGGAACACTGAGAAGATGGTTCATACCTATTTAAGAATTCTTGGCATTGCACACTCTTGGTTACACCAGGTAATCAAACCCAGGACTTTCAGGTCTCAGGACAAACACTTACGAATCAACTCCACCGGACCAGCATACAATGCTGTAGTTCTCACTCTAATCAATTCGTGGTATAGTATGATGGTTGTTCATTGTCACTGTCTCACTCTCAACAAGTCTGAACTCCACCAATCACAACTCTGCACTAGAAATTCAAAAAAACCCTAAAGACAGTTACTAGTGAGCTGATTATTACAACTGAGTTGAAGTGATTTTGTGGTGATAGGCATTAAGTTTAATTGTTTTTGTTCGTCACAGATTGATATTGGTTGAGTAACACTGAAAAACAGGGAGCACTGAACTCCCGCTTTGTCTTACTAGTGGAACTCTTAAGAGGCAATGTGTACATTACATTCTGCCAGGAAACAGAGTCGAACGTGATGAACGCTTAATCCTCAGCATCATTAATCCAGAGTATAATTTTATGAATTACTGCAAATATATGAAATATGTATTGAAATTTTAACAACTTCCTAATAGTTATATGTGTTCAATCTTATTGTATAAAACTGAGAATACACAAGCGTTCAGAAGTAAACTTGTAAACTTGATCTTAAGATATATACACTAAAATTTGACCATTTACATACATTCCTTTCTATTTGTCAATCATAATACAATTTTTGTATTAGGCTGAAAGAAGTTTATTCATTTTTCGAAATTATCAAAGTTCACTAAGTTATTAATATTAAATTTAGATTAGTATTAGAAAATTCAACTGATTCATATATATAAGTAGAAGTTTGTATTTTCTCATTGTTTATACTAAGGAATGTAGGTGATTAGTCTCTATTAGTTTATCTACATCCTGAATAGATTAATTTGATCTTGTTATTTAATTACAAGTTTTTAGTAACGTTGAATTGTAACGAACAGTAGAATCTATGGTTGATGATTTATCCTCTTTTGGAATTGTTAACTAGTTATACTGGCATCGCAGTGTTAATGTTTACACTAAAACGAAAAGTAGTATCTTTCGCTTGAAACACTAAAGTGTTATCTACTGAGCTGTGAGATTCAGTTAACCATTCACTTGTGAAACGTATATGAATTTATTTGTAAAAAGTAGTAATTTCCTTTTGTTGATATTATGGTCTGCTATGGATTACTTTCAATTAGCATACATAAACTTAAGCTGATCATTAATTTACATATTTCTAGTGTTGCTGCATATTTTAAAGAAGTATGTGAATACATCGAAATGGAAAGAAATGAAATGTCTTAAAAGTAAGGTATTACTGAAGATTGTAAAGTGTATTAATTCCTATTGTGAGGTAGCTTTTTCATTTTTAGAAAGTAAACAACATCTCTTGTGGAAGCTTACCTTTCAGCATCTTTGATAAAAGGTACTCAATCTACAACTAATATAGAATGATTCAATGGACGTTTAACACTAGCTTATCGATATTATCAATAACGGTTGACGATTAAGCATTTTCTGTCTTTCAAGTTATAGATTGTATTATGAATCTTGTCACTGGGTTAAAATCGTCACATTACTTACCTCCACAATACTATGAATTTATTGAATTTCAAATATTTGATTCTATGGCTGCTAAGTATAGATACTTTATTAACATTATGATAAGAAATGGTCAGTTTGTTATGTTAGACGACTAAAGAACAGTAACGAACTCTCAGAACTGTGTTTTAGAATACTATTTTAATTATTTTAACTGTGGGTAATGTACTTTCGCTCACTAAATATAATAAACATAAGCCTTCAAAAGATTGACTAAGATCGAAATAGGTCTCCGTCTTAGACACTATGTGACGTAGGTTTGGATCCAATAAAAACATAATTTCTTTTAAAAGTCCTCCTAATAAGTGAAAATTATCTCAAAACTTAGGATCATGACTACTCACTGGTCACCTCATTACCACCACCACCTCATTCTCTTAATAACAAATAAACGAAAATATAAATAATAATAATAATACTAACTCACTTTATGAACAAATACCGGTAAACCTTGATCCACACCACCTTGTAATGCAAATCCCCAGGATTTATCAGATGTTTGTCTACGAAGACTGATCACTACTGGTTCAAGTGCCATTAATGAGATATTAGTATCAGTAATTGTAATAACAATAATAATGATAACAAAACATTAACACTAATGCTATAAGTAAAGAATCCGCGTCTACTAGAATGTGAAGAAAACGACACCTTGATTTGTTTGTTACTGTACAATCGTTTATTCTGAATACAGAAATATGGATGGTTACTAAAAAAAATTTATGAAAACATTTTATTACATTACAGTACTGTAGCACTAAATTGGGGAGGAGGCGGTGGGGGAGGGGTGGGGAGAATGTCAGGAAATAACCAATCATGAAAGCTGAAAGAGAGTGAAAATTATTATCTTTATAGGTTTCTTTATAATTGATAAGACTAACACAAAATAAGGTATGAATATTAACAAAGAAATTACATTTAAACTGTTGTTGTTTTGTTTTTTTGATAGTTGAATTACTTCCTATTGTATTCATCATATCTGTATACAAATCTCGTTTGATATATTCACTTATTTGTGTGAACTAATGTGTATATGAATACATTCTAGAAAGCATACAAAAGGAATCTATTGAAATGATTGGTTAAATGAGTAGCACATAAACATGGTCTGCCTTATTTATTATTGATCATTGATTTAGGCTACATAGATTCTGTACAATTTGATTTCCTTACCAATACAGAATCAATAAAGTAATGTAAATCTTACAAGAATAATCCGATTACTTCATAACATACAATGTATTTTATAGTTTGTTTTTTTTTCCTTCTAGTGAAAACACATGGGATTGTTTTCTTTAACATGAAATCAAATTAACTTATACTACTGGTGATGAACTTGACTGATTACTAATAATTGTATAGTGAAAAAATAATGTTAGTTGTGTACTTTATAAGATAAATAGATAAAATACTTCCTGTTTGGAATTAAATCGAGGTTCGATCATCAGTCATTTTTAGTTCTGGGTACATATACATGGTCATTATCTAAAAGATAAGAAGTTAGATAATTCAATACTTTTAACAGCAAATATGAATTATCATTACCGAGTAACGAACAGTTGAATTAACTTGAACCACTTAGAAGAAAAAGTGATAAGGAGATTTTAAAAAAATCATGATAATTCTGAGTTATCGTTAACTTAGGCATTCTGAGAATTGCTACCTTACGTCCTGGAATGATGATTTATACAACAGCTGCATAATCTATCCAGAATAAATAACTAATAAATTTGCAAATCTCTGTTTTCGTAAATGTGAAAGGAAATCTAATAGACCCCTTTATCTGTGACATCTTAAAAAATTACCCAAAAACAGTTCTGAGAAGGTATTATTTACTATTACTCCCTGTTTTCGAACATAGCCAATTTCTAGCTTAATATTTTATTGTATACGTCATATCGAAGTTGGAATGTTTGTTCATATGTATTACATTAGATAATTTGTCAAACGTCTATTTACAGTTTGCGAATTTTATATCCACATATAGATCAATATCTTACTGCATTATCCAGACCTCTCATGCAATGAAGTATTTTAAACAGGAATGATCACTTGAAATCACTACCTACTTATGAAGTAAGTAGGAAAGTACCACTTAAAACTAAAGTCATCCCATATATTTTCCAAACTTATTCCATCTCCTTTCTTCAGAAACTGATTTTCATCAATCAAGACTAATTTTAGATAATCTAGTTAATGGTCTGTCAGTTACGAATTTTTCGTAAAATTTCAGCCAATCCTTATTGGAGCAAGCAGACCCAGTTCACAGTTTGCTATCACTTATGTTATCAATATTCAAGAGATAGTTGCACTGAACACTTGAAAACTAAAGCTGACTAGCGTCTAGTATCTGTCCAAATGAGAATCAGATTGATGCCTTACATTAAGCTTGTTTGATATTTTAGCATTACCCAGGTTTCTATTGAACCTTTATATAATAGGCAGTAACTTGAATGAATTCAATTAGTAACTTTATTATTTACTGCACACTTTGTTCTCTTTTTTTTTTTAAATTCGAATGTGTGAAATTATTAAACAGTTGCATACACATATGGCGAACATTTGTAACATTCAATTGATCATATTCTCTTTCACTTTTTATTCATGCCAAATATACACTGGAAACATTGATCATTGCTAGAAATGTACACGTTGAATCATCATGATATGCATAATATTTGCACAAAACTCATTAGTTCAATTATAGGATAAAATTTACACTGAAATAAGAAAGGGACTATTTTTATCATTATCTAAATTTTATTTTAGTTTAAAAAATGTAAATCTATGATATGGAACTACTGTCTAATACGACATATGGTGACAGGAACCTTGACAAGAACCAATACCGAAAAACCCAGATACTAATGCCATAGCTTCCATGCCTGCATGTCTACCCCGCGAATCCTAGTTCCCATGTCGGATAGAAGAATACAAGATAGGTGATGTAATAACTTAATCAGTCAAATTATATTTCACTCATACGTTTAAATGCACACAAACCTGACTATACAGTGGACAAATGAGAAGAATAACATTTACTACAAGGGAAGGACAAGAGTGATTATGAACAGACAGAACACATACATGGTTAATTAGTTACTATTACTGAATGTAAAATAATATGATAACAGTTCATGGGTCTAGTTGAAGGCTAAGATGCAAGGGAACATGATAATAATAGAAACAAAATAATTGATTTCCATATACTCAAAATGAATTTGGTTAGTCTTCTAAAAGTTAGTTATTCTTCTTGAATCGTCTAATATAATATAATCTATAACAAGTGATTTGTCCTTGGCTTTGGTATGTTGTCAGGTATTTAAGAATAATTCAGAATTCGGACATATTAACAACACGCAATGTGACCTAGAGCTTATGACTTCTGATACGGACTAGTCAGCGATATGTGAAATAATAAAACTGCTACAGTCAATACCACAACAAAACACAAAGACTGATTGTTATATGCTCGTAAGTCTGCTCTGATATTGCTAGAAAAACACAAACCAATCGATCCGACCAGACGCAGTCACGCTTTTTTTCAAACATTCCTTTATGTACATGTTAAACCTGATCTCACATTCAACCATTTAGGAAAACAATATCAAATTGAAACAACAACAATTATAAAGAATTGGGGTAACGTGTACATACTTAAATAGTTACAGTTCATGAATGGAATATTACACAGCAATAGTTAATGGGTTAGACAGGAGGTTAGAGAGAGAGGAATATACAAATAAAATAATTAAAGTAAAACTTCTTGTATAAATGCAACTAAATATACGAAACAATCTTCTGAACAACAGTTCTACAAGTTAGTTGTACATCTTATTTCACCTTATCTGTCAGCTCAAATAAATTGAATAAACAAGATGATCATGAATGTGCGCATTCAATTTTGTCATAATATCAGTTCACACATTTAGAGTTATACTAAAATCAGTGACATTGATATTATCTTTAATGTCCATAGAATTAAGTAATATATTTGTAATATTCCAATTAAGAGAAATTAAATTGTCTGACATTTTCTTAAATTTGCATAAGCGGTTCCTTCAAAGTTTAAATAATACAGTGTAATAAATGATGATCAAAATATTCAGTACAATTAAATTGCACATTTGAACGTGTTGAAGTCTTGTCATTATGGATCAAGGTGTTTCATAGTGAGGCATGCTTATGTGTGATATATGAAGTGAGGTGAATGATGATAATGTGTGCGTGTTTAGCATATAAGAAGTTTGGCTTAAATTTATCCTTGGCTGTTTGAATAGATGATGCAAGTAAGATGAATACTAGGGCCTTCTAATCAATTAAGTGTAGTAGGGTTCAGTGACATGTGAAGTTAAAAGAATTTTTCCGGATTATTTGGATGTTTCTTATATCAATTTTATGATCGTCACAGATACATGGCCTACTACTTCTGACTCGATTTGAAACTTTTCAAGCTCTACAAAATTACTAAGAGGTCGTTTTGGGTAGCTCTCAAGCATATTGGAATGAGTTATGAATTCTTGACATAATATGACTTGTAAAAAATATTTTATTTAGAGATGAATGAATGTTTTCTATAATTCTAAGCAAACAATCTCTAACAGTGTTAGTTGTTTTGTAAAACGCTTGAATTTCATACTATCTTAGAACCCTTTACAATAATTTTCACCTGTCGTATCATGGAGACAAGGTAGAATAATGATTCCAATCCACAACGTTTCACCAGATTTATTATTCTCAATGCTCATCAGTCGTGTTGCTTTCTAGAATTTTCTACTACGTCATGAGCAAGCGAATTATATTAAAGTAATTTTCATTAAAGTTATCATTTAAACTGTCTGAAATCATCCATAATTGTCTGCTATGAACATGTTAGTTTAATGCACTGAATATTTTGAATAGAAATACAAAACTTGTGAAATTCAGAGTTTGAAATGAAATCTTCAATGAAAACTTCACTGTAATACCTAGTTCTCATTCAACAAATGAACAAAAACTTACTGAAATCAAGAGATAAATCACATAGGGAACACCGTAAGCAATAAGGATAACTTTATTCCATCAAACTAAATATTTTGATTAGATGTAAATGTAAAGTTGAGGATATAAATCACTAAGAACTTATCATTTATGAGAGAACTATTCTGTTATACGCTAAATTTTAGTAGTTTATTATTCAACATTTTTCTTTCTTACTGTAGGGGCTTCAAAATTCCCTCAAAATAGAATCGTTTATTAAATAAATCAAAAAGTATTGTATCGATACTTTTTTGTAAGATTGATTTGTAAACTTGCATCAATCAATTCAATTTTAAGTGTGAGATATATAGACGTTGTTTGCTAGTTTCGTCTTGTACTTTGTTCCACAATATAATCTTCCTACGAGTCTAGTCTTTTGGAGCAGCTGTTGGTTGGGAAGGAACAAATTGTATTATCCGATTGAAGTACAAGAATCAGTAAATAACGATTTACACTAACCGTACAAATTAACGAGGGAATTAGACATAGAATCCGGCTACTCTAGATAATTTAGCTGTATTGTATCGCGAATCGTAGTGAACAAATAAGAACCCACGCGTTTGTCTCATCCAAGAGAAAACATATCACTTATAGAATTATTTTTTTTTGAAAATAAGTTATCTACAGTGATCTAAAATGAAATTATTCAAAGACTATTCAATTACTTCTACATAATGATAGTTTATAAGCATATTTTTAAACTCTAACTTCATTCATCGAGATAGACCATCACAGTTTAATTAACATGAAACAACAACTTAGATTCAACGCTGTCAATACTTTGATGAATAACTTTTTGTTACTGTAATAGATTGACAAGTTGTCATTTTGTTCAATTAACAGAATGAGAATACAAATGATCTTTTCTCATGATCCACACTAATATCTATACAGAATTCCTCGCCTTCCCCCACCCTTGTTGTAGTGTTGAATAATGCTGCAAAATAAATGATTCAATTTTAATACAATACAAAACAGATAAGTGTTCTTCAGTGATTCACAATGATTTATAATTCATACTAACGTAAGAATTGTAAAGAATCTGGCAATTGTGGACGTTTACTTCATTTAGCTCGAGTTCTTATTACAAACTGTTATCGAATCAATAGATTTTTTTAACGGAAGAACACTGAACAGCTATTTCATTAAACTTTGGTACTTCTCACTATGTACAATATCGAGTTGTGTATGCATAAATATTCCACAATGTGATTATGTAATCCTTATTAGCTAAGTCTGATTTTCCAATAGTATCAGAGAGTCATGAAAACTACTGTAATTAGAAGTAGTATCATCAGATATTCAATTTCTAAAACTGACAAATTACTGAAAAATCAAAAAGTTCCAGAAACTTATTTCTTTGTTTTGATTGTCTTGTACTACTTATTACAATATTAATTAAATGCTAAAATACAATATTTTCTGAAAATTTCTTCACTTACTTACTCAATCAGTTATATCAATTTTATGTGTACAGATTATTTTCCATTAGCTTTATTTCATGTTAACTAAAATGAAACCGTATGATCAAGATAGAAACTTCACACTTGAAAATAACAACAAATGTCGAAAGTGATTAGTTTGTTTTCATGTGAACAGCATAAATTAAAACAATGACGCAATACTATCAATAATGATAATATCAGTAATTAAAAATAAAGTATTCTCTGTTAATGTCTATTTGTAAATTGTTAAAAACATAACAACCGGGATGTTTGAATTTGATGTCATTAATTGATTTAGGTTACAGATCTAATGAAAACCAAGAATTACTGGGCAGATGATTTATTTTGGTATGTGACAATTCAGAAATGTGCACCCATATCTCAATGGGTATTTGTGCGTTTTTAATATATAGCTAAGCATCAGAACACTGAGCCGGCACCTAGTCGTTTATTTTTATTTCAGTCAATTAGCGATATATATTGTGTGACTCCCCTCAAAGTCATTGATGAAAAACTGCTACGCCAAACATGACTGAACCTCACTAACGTCTTCATACGTGAGTTCAAAAACCTAAAGTTAGCCGCTAATCAGCTTATATTGATCATGACTAAACTTAAGAAAGTTAGGAATGTCGACGACTGTGTGATGACCTATCGGTATAATGGCTAAGCGTTGAACACAAATACCGAATGTTCTGGACTAGATCCCCAAGGAAGACATGAGCGCACACTACTGATAAAACAGCTGTATAGAACCTTTTGATCCTCATTGATAGTCAAACCTAGGTCATATGGTAATATCAAATTCAAAATTCAACAATGTTAACCGCACTCAATCACAGCTTGATCTGTGACCACTTCAATGAATTCAACATCAGTCGCTCATAAAATGAAATGATTATTTTTGATATGCGATCCTTTCATGATGCTTAATCACTGATCATGAGATTTAACATCATTCATTAACCAGACACTGCCCTGAGAATTAATTTGGCATGTAACACATTGGCTTGGCTAATACCTCAATGTGGACAGCACTGTTGGGATGTAGACACATTCGACTAACAAGACTCAGGTAGGGAGAATCATGTGCCCTGAATTTTATTGCTAGATGGAATATGAGTTTACCAAACTGCCCTAATAGTTTATACGAACAATAAGTAAAATAATAATGAATGCCTTTTCATGAAGTCATTAAACTTATTTGTATTTCATAAAGAGAAGAATGTTAGTGCTGTTGTTAAACTACATTTTCGTTAAGGAATTCGAATGTAATGAGTCAATATTGTTTAGGTGCTAGTTCGAGTGAATTTCAGTTAAATTTAGATTTTGATAATTGGAGCACAGGACAGCTGTGTTACTTTAGTGTGGGACTATTCAGCACTGTAAATCTGTGACCCAATTGAAGACCGAACCCATGAACCTCTGGCTCCGCGACGAATGCCTTACCACTAGACCACTGAGTCGGCTGGTAACAGTTGATATTTCTGATTTAGTCAATTCGCGATACGTTTCCACGACCTTATCCAATATCATAAATGGGTAACTGCCTCACACTCAGCGCGGTTGAACTCTACTGGTCACGTCTTTTCACTAGGACTCCAGGAATAACCTCAAGTAGTTAGTCACTAGTGAGCTGATATTGATTTTAATTGGTTATTGTGGCGATGACTGACTGTAGATTTTGGTAGCATGAATTGATCTGAATTAGACATGCAGGCGCACTGCTGAATAGTTCCATACTAGAACGAAACGGCTGTTCAGTGCTTCCAGGCCATCAATGGTTATCTAATTCAGACCACTTTGTGGTATCAAAATTGACATTCAACAATCTCCTCAACAATCAGTTATAAATGTAAATTACTTAGCGATATGTCGGGTATCTAAATCCTATTATTAGTATGAATGGAAACGTGAGTTAAATACTTCGTTTTTATTTATCATTAATTTTCATGGAGTAGGTAATTGAATGGTATTCCATCTATTCAGATTATTTCAGTTCCTTAATATATGTAGAACATCTGCTGTTAATCTTTCCCTATAGGTAACAGGATTTACTTAAAGAATCTCTACTCCAGTGAAATCAACTCGGTGTTCTGTTTCTACTGAATATATTACTATTCCTGGTCTATTTTTAAGAT
The DNA here is from genome assembly GCA_025215515.1 of Schistosoma japonicum. NCBI lineage: Eukaryota > Metazoa > Platyhelminthes > Trematoda > Strigeidida > Schistosomatidae > Schistosoma > Schistosoma japonicum. The sequence continues at coordinate 61,143,129 of CM046061.1, read as the reverse complement.
TTCCAATATCATCCGATGATTTGAGAACACTGTTACCCCTCAAAAGTTATCTAAATATCTTCTGCACATAAACAGCATCAGATTGGTTATACTTAGTTTAATAGATCTAATTTTCATCGTTCCTATTTTGAAATAGCACCATTAACTTTTATTGACGAATAAACCTCTACTGAATGCCCGTTTACTTCAAAAGTTTTATTTTACTAGATTCACACCAAATGAATGAAACCTGCTTGTTTTGTGTAGAAATAAACTATATTTCACTTTAAGGATCATGTAGTTTAGTTACCTTATTTGTATTTTAGTCAGAGATCTATGACCTATGAGGACCAGTATCATTGAATAACTTGGAAATACATCATACGTTAAGCATAATCTTAAAAATGTTCACAATTATATTTTAACTCAGTGATCTGCTGAATAGTATCATAATTACCACGACAACTAAATATATTGTGTTTGATTTCGTATTATAGTACCTGTGGTCAGTGATCGAAATTCGTAAACAATAATGAAACAAATGTTGAACACTTCATGGCTTTCATCATCCATTTGATGATTATGCGACTTAATTACCAAGTACAGACTCATGTACTTGATTTTCAGTCACACTTTATATGTGATGGCTACTACTATTGTAGGTAGAATGAGACTTAAACCTGAAACCAAACAATTAATAGTTGAATGCTTTAAATACTAGGCTACTGATTTATTCATTCCTCAGAGAATATCAGATTATGATGAAAATTCTTTTGCAGATTATATTCACATAATAACACCTAAAATAATGAAATCTGCATAAAATTTGAACAATATGAAGACAAATAAACTGAAAAAATTATTGAAGTATTTTCTGCTGGAGACGTATGCCACTTCAGTTTTAGCTGATAATTTTCGGATTCTAGACGAAATAACATCAGAAAATTAACTTCATGTTTATAAGTACGTGGTGATTGTAAATTTATAACTACATATTCAGAAAACATTACAATTTAGTAATACTTCTATTCTTAACTGTGGTACGCATAACTTCACTTAATATCAAACATTAGCCTTTGAATTTCGTGGCGAACTTAGCCATTGAAATCCCTCAACTATCATCCAGTGACACACACTTATAGCTTCATACCATTATGTTCTTCAATCTTTCCTGTCTTGAAGTTTTTAAACAATACGCCACAATTCTATAATGTTTTCAGTTCTACGGGGAATAGTTATATCTTGAATTATCGGGCTATCACAATATATGAAGAATAATTTGACCTCGATAGTTCCAATCAGTGCAAGCGCAAGTCTATCCCGTGACTACTAGTCCCCTAACCGGAATAAAGGAACAAGACAACTAAGCCAACCACCAGACAGCCAGATTATATTTCACTCATTCATTTGCATACACACAAAACCTGAACACGCACCTACACCAACAGGGAGAATAACATTTATACAAACGGAAACAATAATGACTAGGAACTGAAGGTACAGGTACATGATTAGTTAATTATTGGTCCTGAATAACAAATAATATGGCAACAGTTCATGAGTCTAGTCGGAGGTTAAGGTGATGGGATCATAACAATAATAGACATAAGATAATAGATTTACATATACTTCAAATAAATGAAATAGTCTTCAGAAAATCAGTTCACAAAGTTAGTTACTCTTCTTGAATCGCTCGACATAGCACAGATATTATCACATTTAATGTTTGTATCAATAACTGTAATGATGACAAGGCCCTGGGTTCGACACCCTGGCAAAATCGAGAGTGCGTACTGCCACGGAGGAAGTTCCATTCTAGAACGAGACATCTGTCCAATACTTCTTGCTTTTCACGGGTACCAAACCAACATCAATCTGTGACTAATAGAAACAACTAAAGTTAATACCGATTACCATAAAATCACTTCTAGTACAATTTCTATTTTACAGCTTCAGATCGATATTCTTTAAGGTTACAATATAAACTATTCAATTGAATATCGACCTTCATTAATCCTATAAAGTTTAACGAAAACTGTTGTGTGTGTGTGTGTGTGTACTGTAATTGATTTGTGTTCTTATTATACATCAAATAAAAAAAAAGCAAGTGACCAATCAGGAAACAAGGAGAATGTATTAATTAATCCCAATAAATAAAATTAACCAATGAGAAAAATTCTGAAAGGAACTGATTGTTGTACTTGTAAGTAGTATGTGTTATAAGTTAATAAATTTACTAGGAATCTACCTAAATTGCAAATGAAGACACTTATCTATCTAATATAAAGATGTTTAAATAAACATACATCAGAATATTCAATAATTTTGTTGGTCAGAGATAGGAAAGAATGAAAAACCTGATGTATTATTAAACTTACAAATTATAGATCGTTCTGTTCTATTATCATGAGGAATAGTGAATACATTCAATGTTAACATATAGATGATATTTTATACGGAGACAAAGTAGATGAAAATTATGAAAGAAACAATAAAAATACGTGTAGGCTAAATGATATAGTTATTTTTGTACAGAATAGATGAAGTGCTGTATTACATGGTATGTATATTTACCTTGATAGTATAAACATTCCTACCATCCAGTTAAAATAATTATGATGTATACTACTATTTGGTAACATTGTAAGTACACTAATTCATTTTTCAATATTTTATTTAAAACACGAAAACTATAGATTCATATCAGGTGGTTAAAGATAGTTGACAGTAAAACCTGGACCAATGTTTCAAGAAGGTTTTCAGACTTAAAACTACTTTGCTATTTGAGGAGTTATTATCAATCTACTCGAATAACGAAATTTGCATTGATTTATTAATAGAGTAGTGACTAATGTTATGTTTATCCAGTTCTTAGCTCGAACTGAATTTTATCAATTAATTTGACTAGTAATTCTCTACAACAATTACAGATTGATAAATTTGTTTTCATTAATCAAATATATACATGATTATACTAGTCTAGTTAGTAGAATTCAATTAACAATAAATGTTAAAGCATGAACATTTCAAGGAGTCAGTTCGTTAATAATGTAGTTACCGGATTAATTAATTAATTAATAGATGATAGGACAGGTAGATACATGTGGTGATATCTCATAGTCATTAAAATATTATTTCTGTGAAATATTTCTATTTACTTTACTAAGATTAAGAGAAAAATCCAGAAAGATTGCTTCATCTTTCCAAAATAGTCAGCATACGTTTATTGAAAATGTAATAAAATGATAATTTATGAGCATAAGTAGTGACATAGTTACACTCCTAATAATTTCTTCTTAACTTATCATGTACAAATTAGTAGTGATAGTAATGCTTTTGGTTAAGATTGTTTACTTTTAAAATTTGCAAAAATACGAACTGGAATTAAAGAAAGGGCCTGAAATAGCGCATAAACGGAACAATAATGGAACTTAAGATCTAGAAGAACATAAAAAGTTCATCTGTACCACTGTAACTGATTATGTCACATCACCTAGTATCTCTAACCACTCATCATCATTATCAAGCTGACCCCATCCAAGTAGTTTGCATCTAATAGTCAAAGAATTCATGGACAGATGCCGTGTTCCGATTTGGCCACTCTAAGCTTACTTGCATTCAACTCCTACTCCAGCTAACTTTGAGTGATGAGGTAAATAGTAGTTGGGCATACACAACGCATTTCCCAACCATCGCTGTCGACGAAGGCTTCGAAGCTCATCCATTGATTTACCATTTTTCTTAGTACCCTATATCTAATACCGCTATTGCTTATTCTGTCATTCCATGATATACGGACGATACTTCGAAGATTTTTATGATTAAAGACATGGAACTTATGTATATCTTCTATTTTCATAGCCCAGTGTTTTGAAAACATGGGTTAAAATAGAGTGGACTGCAGTACACTCAGCCTTTCTTTGAGAGACGGATATCTCGCCTACGCTGCAAATGTCTGAAGATGGCAAAAGCTAGGCAAGCTTTCTGAGCTATAGAAATAATCTTCGGTTGTTCTCGATTGTAACAAGCTGAGATAATTCAATACACACAACTTTGGTTATTTACCATCCTATAAGTTAATCCAAGTGTAGTTAGAATTCACGCAAGCTAGGATTCCGACATTCTAGACTCGATTCATTCGAGTGGCTTAGTAACATGTCAAATATTTAAAGTTTTACAATGATCGACACAATGTCCCAAAGTTCTTTGTAATTCAGTATATTCCCAAGCGATTCAAGTGTGACTAAAATACACACGAACAAGATAACCAATACTCGCTACAAATATAGTCCATGGAATTAATGCAGTAGGGGAGTCAGAACCACATAGAAGCAATTATATTCATAAAAAAATACACAAATATTGAAACGTAATTAATCAGTCAAAACAGATTTTAGCAGCTTGAGCATAACTGAGTGTCACTCGAACTAGGATTCAGACATTCCCCACTTTATACATTCAAACAGCTTAGTAACATATCAAATATCTGGTGTTTACAGAATGATGCGGAGCAACCAGTAGGAATACTTTATCATACTTAATGATCACATGATGCTCAACACTTATATTTACTTCATAAAGATCTAGATTAGTACAAACGCGCTATGATACAAGCCATTATTACATACATATATTTCCACTTTGACATAGATTCGTCAGTACAGCACCTAAGATAAATTGACGCGTAATGTTGATCTGACTTTTTAATGTTTTTTATATGAAACAAGTTTACAGAAAACCTTACAACCATCTTATCTGCCTGCATTTCCTACAGTTGTATATAGCAATATGATCACTAGTAACTAACTGTGAGAGCCAATTCTTAGAGTTCTATTGATGAGTTATTAGAGAGTGGGATTTAACCAGGTTTGAAATAATACAATGGACTAATAATGATTAGTCGTGCAATATCGTGAACTGACTGAAGTTAAAAATGTAAACTATTAGACATTAGCTCTTCATAAAATAATTACTCCCTAAACATATTTCAAACCTGACAGAATATTAATAGATTGTCATAACAACTAAGATTATATAAATAGGGTCTATATCAATGTATTTATTGATTAACAGTTGATCTGAATACCACACTTTCCAAGTTATCTGGCATTCATAAAATTCCCTTAATTCAGATCTTTGAAGTCACTTTGCTAGAAATCATGCTCACAGTAATGAATAAGCATTATAATCAGTTATAACACATTATATTGGTGTACTGCTAATCTATGCCTTGTACGCGTAGATGAAGTCGATGTCTACTTTGTCAAGTAAAATGTTCCTCTCATTAGGTGTAATTTATCTTGTAGATCATATATCATTTGTCTTCATTTATCAGTGTATCTTTTGGTTTGCATAAAATGAAATCATTGGGTTATTTTTTAAGAGACAATGATTCCGAAGTGGTTCATAAGATGTCTTTCATATATATATATTCGAATAATCCCTTTTTGTTTTCTGAAGCTGATTTTCTGATACTCAGTCGATCTGCTAAACATCATTTTGATAAAGTTGCTAGAGTAGCCATTCTCCTTAAAATCAAGTAAATAAGTATGTTTGATTTTCATTATAGTGGAAGTGTTGCAAAGAATAGTTTCACTATAAAACGATTATTTAAATGTTATTTCAATTGATTAATCAGATAAAAGACTCGAAATATCTTTCTCTCATTCGCTTGTGACAGGCTTCCAACTTCCATCACATTTTCTTTGCCTTCAATAATAATAATAATACGCAATTATATACGTAAATTTGACTATATGCGTCATTTTCTTCTAAAATGAACACATTGATAGGGTCAATAACTGTTCTCTTCGCATTATGTTTTATCATAAAAGATTCATTTGAAACTTTCTAAAACAATATCCGACTCTGGTTATTTAGCATGTAACTAAGCTATTCGAATATACTAAACCGGGATTGTTTCAATTCTAGTTCGAGTAGATTCCAATATGATTTGCTCAACATATTCATATACACTTTATTTTGACCACTGTGATACAATTTTTTGGAATTTATAAATGTAAGAGTCTATTGGCCAAATTATAAGAATCAATTGTTCGCTCGAATATTTGTTATTTTAAATTACTCCATTGTATACATTTGAGTACTGCGGAGAGTCAGTAGCAGCACAAGTAACTCAGTGTTAATGGTTGTAGATCGTAAAATTGAATGGCTTGAGTTCGAATCCCCTCCCACGAAGTATGAGTTTCCTAAAGAGTGTAGGTGCCCCCTGCTAGCTTTCGCAAAGTAGAATGAAACCTAGATCATACAGGTTTATCTGTTGACTATCCCCAACCATCTTACACATACATCAGTTGATTGCATTTCTGATAGATATTTAGTGTCATTATTTTTATACTATTCTTGTCTTAAATTCCTACTTAAACCACACTGTTAGCGTATAATTAAAGACTCTGCGAGCGATGACTAACTATTTATGTACCTCTTACTTGGACTTTTGCATCACAAATAGTCTAGCTCTGTATGTACGTTATTGTACTAATTGTGTTTATGTGTAGCCAGGAAAATCATCCAAGCATTTGTAATACAATATTCTGATTCTGAATTAACTGGCTTAACTCTAAGTGTTTATTCCCCTCTGGCTGATACTAGATAGATTCAGAGGATGACTAGCAGACGTCAAGAATACTTGATTATTCCAAAAAAAATGTATTCTCACTCGATCATCTATAAATTTCATGTATAATTGACTAGCTAAGATTTAATATCATACACTAGCCAAGTTAAGAATATCTATTTGACAATACGAACGTGTTTGAACTGGACAACCATTGGTCACCTCCAAGCACTAGTCAGCTGTTTTGTCCTAGTATGCGACTATTCAGCAGTGAGCATTTACGACCCCGTTAGGGTCCGAACCCAGGATCATCTGCCTCCATGGCTAACGCCCTTCATTAGACCACTGAGTTGGCTCCGAACGGTTAATATTTCTGATTCAGTCCATTTGTGTAACGTTTAAGCTACCTCAATTATTGTTGTCGGTGGGTAACTGCCCCACACCTGACACAGTTGAAATCCACTGGTTATGTCTCCTTATTAGAGTCCCATACCATGACAAAACATCTATCCAGTGCTTCCACGGGATCACTGATTGTTTAATAGACTAATCCGTGATATCAAGTTGATATTCAACAATCTCCACAATACCCAATTACAATTAAAAATATCTATCAAGCTACAAAGTATAAATCTTCAGTATCTAAATTATATCACTATTATGATATACAATATTTTTGTATTATGAAAATATCTCAAGGTCTATAATTCATGTGACTAATATTCATTAGCTAAAAGTACAATTTATACTTTTATTAAAGAAGAATTGGCATAGTTACAAACTGTGAAAAGATGAAAAGTAAAAGTAAATGATGATTTAAAATAAACAAAATCATATGAAATGAAACTTAGAAGATACGCATAGATACAAAAAAAATGTAAACCGTTGTTTGTTTGTTTTTTTCTCTGAATATTTATTCACTTCTTTCTTTTCCATCTTTTTCTTATCTTCTAAACAACAATGTTATTTATTTTCCATTGTAAACAAACAATTTTATACTAAAATATTAATTAATTTCAATTGAAACTGGAAACTACATATTGTTCTAATTCATGTGCTCCATGATTTACATTAATACTTTACATGATTCAATACAGAAGGTCATAGTCAAAGTGGAACATGGCACAAATGTCTGTTAACTTAAGTTGCTATATCATATTACCACAATAGGTTACAAAGAAGTCTAAACAATGTAATAGTTATGGTGATTAGAATAACTAAAGATTGAAAAGTGGTTAGAGAACAACGAATGGAAAGTAGGTATGGATGACAAAGTACCAGAAATCATCGTGTAAAAGGTAGAACATGGGCTTATTTTCATTACTGTGACTGATTTCCAGCTGTCACTCAATATCTCTCGACTAGGTAGTATACACTTACTAGAATGGCTCATAACAACAGTCAATGACTTCATGGATTGATATCATGTCACAGTTTGGAACACACTCTTGTTCTTTTTTTAAATTACTCTTAATCTAGCCAATTTATGTACGTCGACGAATGTGGTTACTGAGTATAATGAACACATGTCTCATACACTTGAGTCCATAAAGATCCATAGGGTTTTTGTGCACTGTTGTAAATAAACACTTAAAAGACGGTCTATTTCTTCAACTTGCTGCTTTGATGACCGGTAGGTTCAGTGTGGCTGGTTTATTCAGCAGTTCTTTAAAGTGCTTTATCTACTTGTTTTGTTGTTCGTGAGTCTCAGTGGTTGGTTTACTTCTTTGTTCTTAACTGGTCGTGCTAGTTTATTGTATTTTACAGATAGCTTTTTGATTGTATCAAATAGATGTTTCATGTTGCCTTCTCTTGCAGCTTTCGCTCACCCACCCCCGTCATTGCTAGGTATCCCACACGGCGACAATCATCAGCTTCACTTATTTGGTGGCTTCTGTGCATTCGGCCTATGCCTTGGATTTCTCCACTCATGTTCAAAGTTTATTAATTGGCATCTTCTTGTCCTTCCTCTCGTGAATCTTATGCAGAGTATCAACAGAGATCCATTCTTTGTGATGGTGCTCCTTCCAATCCAAAACCTCCTGATATGTATAAGTTATGGCTTCTTGAATCCTTTTCCAGTTGTTCTCTATGATAGTTTCCTATTTTTCTAGTAGATCGTGTAAGGCTTGGAACTTGTTGAGAGCTATCTTGAATGCGTTGAGTTGGCCAGTATCGTGAAAGAAGACCACATTAAACTTTTGTAATGCTGTTACTCCAGTTGTCCAATGCTTCATTAGCCTGTTTCATTTTGGGCATCGCTAGGTGGTGATCTGATGGTGTATCAGCTCCTTGTTTTGCTCTCACGTTCTTCTGATAATTTTATTGTTGCAGATGTGATCGACTCGGTTCTCGGTAGTGTGGTCTGATGAAACCCAAATAAGTTTGTGTATGAGTTTGTAGGGGTAAATATGGTGCTACCTTTGTTGAAAGCACATAAATTTACGTACCTCTCACCACTTTCCTTCCTTCCTTCCAGTTTGTGTCGTCCCACGATATCTTCATATCTAGTGTTGTCAATTCCAACCTTGGCGTTTAGGTCTCCCATCAGGATGACAAGGTCGTTAACTAGACATTTCTTTAATATTGACCGCAGCATCTCATAAAACTGGTCATTATTGTCTTCGTTACTGTCGTTGGTGGGCGTATAACACTGAATGATACTTATTGTTATCCTCTCCTTTGTCTTAAAGGATGCTTTAATGATTCTGAGTCCATGAAGTTCTCATCCTATGAGTACTTCCTGTCCTTCTTTGAGCAACATTAGTGCCACTCCTTGTGTGTGAGATATTTTCATCTACATGACCGGTGTACAACGGTATCTCTCCCGAGGCTAATCTCTGCTGTCCAGCTCGTAACCAATTAGTTTGACTTATTCTAAGATTCTTCAGCTATTTGGATGTTACTCGCAGTTTCGTACATTGTGTGGACATTCCATGTACTTATATTAATTATTACTGGTTGTCAGAAGGGTCATCGGTCTCGTAATTTCCGAAGAAACTCAACTTTCACCATAAAGTCATAACACCTCGAAGTGAATACTCATGTTCTATGGAATAATTCAAGTGTTTTTTTACTGGTTAGCGTTTTTTTAGTAAGGTTGTCTTCAATGGGATGGAGTTGCTAACTTTATACCCAAGCATTCTCCATAATCTGGAGTTGGGATCAACAGTAACCCTAGGGGAGATTCTAGGCGGATGTATATATCACAAGTGAACGATCCTGCTGAGGTTGTGTTTTCTAAGCTAGGTGACTTACCCGTGAATGCTTTGGTCGTTTACTAAAAACCTAGTGACTAGACTTACAAGCTTATCAAATTCATAGCTGCTTTTTCTATGTTCTATTCATTAATCCATTTTGTAATGCTGGTGAGCGTACACAGTTGGTAATGACGATATTCAGTACTGACAGTTGTATATTTATTGAATTATTTTGTTTAAGAATCAGGCGCAAATTAAAAACTGGTTTGTGTTCTAGCTATACTTTTTGCATACGCTTCAAAAATTGGTAACACGTTTGAAGACAGAACCAATTATATATGCATAAAATCAAATGCAATACGTGGCTACTTATTCCTTGGTTAAAACATTCACTAAGATTCCTGTAAGTAATATCTTTAAGTAGTGAGACTGTGATGAGACTATATAGTACTTGAGTGACACCGAAAATGACCATGGATTGTGACTACTCTTTCATAGTATAAAAGTAAATTGATTATAATGAATCTTTCTTTAGAAATAAATAGTGACTTTATGCAGACCATGAGTTCTTTTAAGGTGTGTATTTGTTCTTCTAGTAGCTATAGTTACTCATATAAAGACTAATTAGCGCGTATACAATGACGGGCTGTTTAATCTACTGACTGTACTCAAATTTTACATATTTGCAAATCATTCTCTTGCTTATAATTCCCATCAAAATATTTTATCACAATGTTCAATTTTCCACCGAATCTTCGGAATATATAGATAATAAACCTCGACTATGTTCATAGATGTTTTGGTTGTTGCTAAGGTTTGGCAAATTATTTAACTGTTGACATAATAAAGGCTTAAGATATGAATAAGTTTATGAATATAAGTAATATTACTTTGTTTAAGTACTTGTTTTCTATGTGAGCTAACATTGTGGAGATTTGCATAATATGAATTCAATTATGTATAAGACCCGGAATCATTAGGGTTACACAGCTACTCGCTTCTTTTAAAATCTAAAAACACCGTTCTGGATAGAAGCAGTTTTATCACTTTTCATGGTTGCCCAGTTTTAGAATTTGCCTAACAAACATGAAAACTACTTATGAGTAGCATACATTTTCTCACAAAAAAAGAACCATCTCCATGATTCAATATGAATGGTTGACGACGACCGCATTTCCTTGTAACTGGAAGGTATACCTTCTAGCTACCTAAATCTAGAAGTGATGACATGATATAAGGAACTTTTGTTCTCATTGGTTGTAACTAATTAACTGTTATCAAACAGAATCATCAGTAATTTTTCTCGAAGAGTACATCTACAAACCATTTTAGTTAGTTGATGCATTCATTTCATTTCTCATCGTGTATGAACACCAGTACTGGTGTATTTTAGCAAATTTTTTCCCGAACTGAGCTACATAACCTCTGGACTAGTTGTATTACTTCTGAATTGTTGTTGGATCCTTTATTCACGATTTGGATATTTCTTTTCCCGACTGTACTTTTATAAATTAGCCTAATTCGGACGTTAATGTTGTCATTATTTATCATATATCTTTGTACTAGTACTGTTAATTGTACAGATAATAAGGAGCATCCAATTAGCAGATAAATGCAGACAAAGCAGTTCGTTAGACTTGTATTCACATCGTTACTTCTCTCTCCTTATATTATTTTAAACCAACTTCACAATTTCAATTGAAGTATGCACTTATACAAGTCAACATTACACGCTAGTCATTTCGAAACTAATAAGAGTATGAAGAGGAATGTACTATACAAAAAAATACATAAATTTAAGAATAGGAAACACAACATACTGATAACGGTCTGAGGAAACTAATCATTCAGCACTGATAAGGTTTTATCCTGTCATTTATATAAGGTTTAGAACAGCCACAGTTGAGTAGCTATCCGATTAAATTTCGATTCACATCTAAAGTTTCCATACTTTGTGCTATAATAGCCGATTAAAAAGCAAACTAGAAGTTACGATTTTAGCTAAAAATAGGTATTTACCCCAGTCTTATCTGATATACAATAGATAGAAGTATGAATCAACCACACTAAATGCTTAAGGATTTATGTAGGTTTCTAAAAGTTGGACGACGAATCGATTTTCAAAGTAATCTTTATTTAGCTTAAATATATACGATTTAAATGTAGGATTTTATATATTCTTTCTTAATCAAAAACAAGCTTCACAATGTCAGTAGTGCCATTAGGATAGATATATGAGGTTGAACTAATACGTTGTCCCAAATACAATACAAGTAAGGATAAGAAAAAATTGTTTGCAAAACGTCCAGCTTTTCCATTGGAAATTATATCGATTTAAGCTATAAATAATGTAGACATTATTAATGTAACAGATAACACAGATGTACGCTACTGACTTAGGCATTTGTAAAAGGGCTTATCATTAATGCAACTAATTGAAGTCCGACTCTCATCAGCACTACGTTCAGAAGGTTTTTAAAACTCTCAAATACTGTGAAACCTCCACTTGTACTTCACTTGCTCAACTGACTGTAAGAATGCCGTAAACAGGTCTGTCAGCTAACTTTGTGTAAGACGGAGTAATAAATTAATGATGTAACTCACTTGCAAAGTACCAACTCATGTACTCGGCATGAAGCTACTATGTAATTCTGGCTGTCCAAACCGAAGCATATGGAGCAGAACTCTGACCTGCAATCTAGTAGTTGAAAGTCGAACACCTTAACAATCAAGCCACTAAATAAGGGTGATACAACATACCGTCATATTAACTGGGTTGTTTTCAGACTAACGATAATACTATTAGGAAAATAACCATTACTTATAAAGAAAATACAAGAAAAATTAAACAATGACATTTTTTCAAAAAAAAAATAGCAAGTACACAAGAAACACAAATAGATGAGATTATATGCATGTGATTTTTCTACAAATTTTCTTTATGACTATCACGTTTTCGAGTGTCGTAATTGTCCCAACCTTCACAACATGGTTGCTTGACATGTCGGAACTTTTTACAACATTCCACGAGTGCGTTTATTTCATTCACACACTGGGTTTCATCATAATCGTTCTCTAATGAAAAAAATACAACAGTAACAAACAATCACAAGTTCAGTAATAAACAAGAACACTTACTAATCAAACAAGCTTGAATTTTACATGCTAAATATTTGCATGGTAGATTCATTATGTAGATAGAATCACTACAAGAAAAAAAGAAAGTTGTACTGACCATTATCATTCAAGAAGTTTTATTACAATACAATTGCAAACTTTATAAGAATGATTCATCGAATTCGATTAAAAAAGGGTTTGTTTTTCAGTGAGTGCAGTTGGTCAGGTTTTATTGGAAAATGTACATATTAAAATCAATTAGATAGTGAGATTAGGCCAAGAATTTCAGCAATTTGATCGTAGCTAGCATTGTAATCCGAGTCATGCGTTTTATTTTACTTTAGATTCGTCAGCTAGATGTAGTTGGGTCTAAGTATTGATCCGACTATTCAGTAGAACATGTGTTGTGCTTTAAAGCGATAAGTACTCAGTTCGAATCTTAATGCGAACATTAATTGTAGGATGTGGAGACATACCATCATAAGTGAGGTAAAACAAGCGTCCTGGATTTCACTGCTATCCATAATCCAAATTTGCATAAATATGATCTGTTAGATGTTTAAAAATGATGTACTCATAGATACATCACATTAATACACAAAACAAGCAGAAAAGTAGTTTGTTATACAATGATGAAAAAGCAATAGAAACAGATTTTCAACTAATTTGTCGAAAACAACTAATTTACAAATAGTGAGGTCGAATCCTGTCAATTAAAGCAAATAAAATCAGGGTAATTCTGAAAGAGATAGGATTATATATACTCTGAGGAACGATTAAGGATAGCAGCTCTACATAGTCATAAACTTCATAAAAGCGCTATTTTGTAGACTATAAGCACACGACTTTCTGAAAAATAAACAAATGTTATGAACATATTTGTAACCCTTTAAGTGCAATTATGACCAAAACCGTAAAACTCAGTGGTTTAACGGTATTTAACCAATAAACAGTAGGTCCGAGTCTCACTCCACTTTAGTTTGGGACGCAGAATAGTATCGTTAGCCCACACGGTGCAGTATAAAGACAAACACAAGGATCTTTACTTGATATGAGCATATATATGTTTATAGTAAGAGGCGGGAAATCACACAAAACTAAGCTTAATACAGTGGCTTTGCAATTAATTCACTGTTTTCAGTAATCGTAATGGTTATCAAAATATTTAGCTCAGCTAATTTCAAGGCTATACAGTGCTGTAAACAGGATACTGCCGTGGAGTCTGACAAACAAATGCTTAACAAGTATTCGCTTCTATTAAGTAACATAAGTATCCATTCCTTGGGACCTTCTATAAGAATATATGATTATATATTTGATCCTATCTTCACTGAAATGTTTGTTGGCTGAATTACGACTGTCTATTATCAGCAATAAAAATTCTACGAAATAAAACGCATGACAAACTATCTATTTTAAAAACATTGGCTTAGTGATAATTTTGCCATCGGCTGACATGTCAATGTGAGTAACAGCAACTGGCCAGTCATGTTAACTGAAGATTATGGTAAATCAAAAGTCGATTGAGACTGAAATTTGTAAATTATTGGGTTCCTTCATTCAGTGATGCAAAAGCATAACGCTCCATGAGAATTTGTTTTTTCTATCTATTTGGTGTAAATTAGGTGGATATTACTAAAGAATCCCAAACTAAGATAAAAACAGCACTTTATCAAAGCTGGATTTTGATAGCTATCTGGCCGATGTCAGTGTGGTGCGAATACTATTTTCAGACCATAGAGACTTTTCACAAATCATTCAAGTAAATAGCATTAATATTCGCGCAAAATTGCTAAAATGTTAACAATTTGTCCGCCCATCATCAAAATAAAGAACAGGAACCTTTTAAGTAGACCGAAAACTTATTTTTGCTAATATTACGATACAATAAATAACACAAAAATAACTACTCAATTATATATTGTTGTAAGTAATGATAAGATAGTAGAACATTCTTACAACTTATGCAAATAAGCACTAATATTTGTAATAAGGCCGTCCAATTATCGATTCTCGTGTTTAATCAAATATCTCTATTTGAACCTACATTTACAGGATGTGTTGTCTCAAATAGTATATATACATACTGAGTAAATCGGAAAAAACAAGTTACTAATTATCCTTTATTTTCACTTCATGATAAGATTTGTGCATCCTGAGCTATGTAGTAAATAGGTTATTAATTGTGAACAAATTGTTTTATAAAAGCATCTTGAGAATTTTTAAATATCTTTCTAATACGTGTTCATTTTATCCAGAGTTCTATCCTCACTGTTGTAAATTCTGGTTGATAGCTTACCGACGTCTTCTGAATGCTATCTGTGTCAACTGAATGGACTTAAGCAGCCAACTTTAAAAGAATATTGGTGCTCTTTAGAAAGGTTTTGAGGATACGCGGAAAAGTTTAAACGTACTTTAGTCTACCTCCCCGGGCTTCGAACATTTTGGGAAAATGTCGCCCCTTCTCAAGTAATGCTGAATTTTTGATAAATGATGGGAAAATTTAGTAATGTAAGGCAGCTAGAAGTGTAGCTTGCATCAACTTGAATGAAAACAAAAATTAGTTTCATCTGAGAAAAATGACAAAACCTACATTTTAAGACTTTAAAAGGTTTAATAATGTTGGAGAAACGTTCAGTGATGTTTTTATTAATGCTACGCCGATCAATCATATTTAGGAAAATTTTTGGGAAACTTAATAAGCAGACAATGGGAAAATTTGGGGGAAGTTAAAAGCTATAAGTATTTATTCCAGCCAACATTTGTTATCAAGTCTACATTAACGGGTACGGCAGACGAACTTGTAATTCGTAAGTTCAGGATTAATAAAGTAATTTGAAATATTACCATTGGTTATCCGATTTTCAATTTAAACACAATTCTCTCTGCTTCCGTCAGTTTAAATTACCATGAAGAAAAACTACTAAATTAATGAACTCTGCAACCCTGATATTTTTCCAAAAACATAGTAGATTGAGGCATCTGCGAATGTCAGGCGAATAGTTTGAGAATTTAATACGCATGCACAATTATGATGTTGGGTATTAAAGGTAACGTCACTACGACTGTATTAACTGATTTGTATAGTTCACTTTCTATGGCAGTAGCATCGTCGTAATTCCATTGAAACCTTGCACAATAGAGATTTTCATAGGAAATTCTGCGAAAATTCCAGCAAGTATTTTGTGAGAAAAAACACGCAACGAATTTTGACTCATAATTAATGCGTAAAGCATAGTTTGCCAGATGATATAATTGCAACAATCCCGTCACTCACTTTATCAGTCAGTGACCAACAAAAAATTTGTATTTCGAGCTGGTAAGTGAAGGCTCCTTAGCTGCTTGGCTATTGGCTAATGAAGGCACGTTATTCGTAATCATACCACAGATTGGTGACCTTGTTGTCTACTCAGTAGTTATATGGGAGATTTTTAGAAATTTTCTTCAATAAAGTCTTCAATTCAACTGTCGAACCTTATGATATTTGTGGTCTTATGTTACATTTTGGACTACGTCGAGCGACTGGTTTAGTTATAGTTTCTGTAGTGTTTTATACAAGTCGTTGGCCATAAGGTTTGAATACATATAAAGGGTCAGTTTTGTTTGTTGCTGAAGCCTATTATGGATCGCTGGTCATGTTTACCAATGAACAAAGATATAGTGTATGGCTTTCAATGAGTACTCGAGTACTTGGACGCAGATCCTCGCATAATTCCTTAATCAAACCAAATCAACTAAAATTATCTATAAAAAGTATAAAAAACGGTAGTGGATACTTAAGTTCGTTACGTGCCTACTTCAGTTACTTCTGCTACATTAAAAATGATGTACTACTCACATACGTACAGTTTATATCTCTATTGTAAGGTGAAGCCGAGTCCAAATGCTGATATCGTGTTACAGTCACCTCATATCCATCTTCTAATCACTAAGTAAGAAAGAGATTATAAGTGACTTGTTCGCACTAGTTTACTTGTGAAAGCTGAGAATACATTACAGATCATAACAATACAAATACTTTCTCAGAATATACTACAAATCACATAAAGATAACCCTGCTTGTACGCTTAGAATGAATTTACTAGGAGTACTGATCCTTCTCGACTTGAATCAACTGATACTGATATATTAGGTAATTAATTCTTTGTCTGCTGGTCAGGACCTTCTAACAAAGCTAACAGCTAACACATTGCTTATAAAAGTCGATATGCAGTAGTGGTATAAAGATAAGTAAACAAGTGGGCACGACTTATCGACAGAAACCGAGTCCTGATGCTTAAATTGGAATGGAATATAAGAATATCTTTGTGTTCTATACACTCTAACTGATGTTGAATTTAAAAGAGATTACATGTTAAATTTCCACTTGTACTAACAAGAAACATGAAATTTTCCTAAGTGCAATGTATTATTCATGGTTTGCATGTTGTAGTGTTCCAACTTACCGGATTCCCAAATGAAGATAGGTAATTGTGGTTTCGCACTATCACAATTGAAGGTTATAAGGATGGATTGTTTAAACCAAATCTACAAATGATACTTAAAAGAAACCGAAATTCCGTTATGTCATTGCAATAAAGCAACTAATTGTTGCTAGATTTATCGATGTTCCAATGACCGTATATTTATGCTTAATTTCTTTCTGGTTTTGATAGATGACAACAGATAAGTCCTCTAAACTGCTTCCTCTCCTATGCTATATAGACAGACAGTTTCAAGTGTGAGATTCAAGGGATTACATATACAACGAAACTTATCGTATATTTGTAGCAACTTGAGTTGACTAGTTAAGAGTTGACTTCAAATCTTAAGCACACGCCTAAACAATGATGCTTAAGTATTCATTTACTTCCTTATTCTGCATAAAGATTATATTTCCTATAATCTTAAGAGGTTTTTGTATGTTTGGATGATTCGTATCACGCTCTACTGTCTCCCGCCTACTATAGTAAAATAAAGACCTATTCCCTAACAATCTGGTTTCTTCTGTCAATAGAACGGGACGTACCAAGGCGTTAAACTGGTGAGCTTCCTATTGAACACAATAGTTAATTTCTGTTGTGCGTATCACTATTTCTTTTTGTATTCAGTCGTGAAAATAAACCTTCTGTTTTGCAGTAATTAAGATTATATGTATTTTATACACAGTATTTCATTTCTATCTCTAGGTGCCACTAATGAACTCACTATTCTTCCGTTATTATCACATTATTATATTGTTCACACACCATGTCAGACTTGATTCAAACCAAAAGCCTAGAGAATGTGTCATCGGTAAACATAAACACCGTTATGACTACGAAAATCTGACTCCCATAATCCGATCGTAGTAACCCCGAGTTGTGGTTTGTTCAACTGGAGCATTATTTCACTCAGCAAAATATCACGTCTGAAGAAGTTCAATATCGAGATTTATGTTCAGTCCTACCCTCTTTAGTAGCCAAAGAAGTGTGCAACTTGATTTTAAGTCCACCAACACCATAATCATACACTATCCTAAGACGAGAAATAGTGAATCTTCTGTCATTATCAGATGGACAAAGAATTCAAAGGCTTTTCCAAGGAGAAACATTAGGTGATAGGTCACCGTCACAGTTTTTGCGTCATTTTCAAGCTTTAGTGGGTTATAACACAGTGAGTGGAGCAGTTCTTAAACAAGGATGGATACATGCTCCCCAACGCCACATTCAACGCTGTTTGGATGCACAAGATCCTGACACCTCTCTATGTCATTTAGCACGTATTGCGGATAGAATTATGGAAAGGAGTCTCCTAACTGTATTACATATAATATCATACTCAAAAAAAAGAATCAGCAAATGACCAGGTCATAGAACAACTCATTGCGAGTGTTAAAAGTCCAACAGAAGCTACCAATTAAATGCCAATTAGTCAGAAAGATGGGGGCAGGTCACCACAACTACCGAGATCCAAATCACGGAACAGATCACAAGAGTTCGAACAATCTGGACAATTTTGTTGGTATCATTGGAAATTCGGTGCCCAATCGACCGAATGCAGCCAACCATGCACCTGGCCTAAACAGACCTCGAAGAACCAGGGAAACGAATAATCCCTCCACAGGTTGCGACAACTGAGGGGGGTGCCTAAACAATCACTTATTTCACGTTAGAAATAAAAATTCAAGCTTGAACTCTTTGGTGGATACTGGTGCTACGCTTAGTATCATTCTCCAGAACAAAACCGACTTTAGTCAAAAAAAAACTTGCCCAGTTACACTTCAAGCTGCCAATAAGACTAAAATCTCAACTGTAGGGAAGAAAACTTCGACGCTAGATTTGGGGTTTAAAAGACAACTTTCTTGGGTTTTCACTGTAGCCGATCTAGATCTGACAATATTAAAAATGCATTTCTTAGAGAGATATGGATTTTTAGTTGACACTTAAAAACGACGTTTGACATTAAGAGAAATTTCGAAATATACAAAAGGTAAGGAAAGTAATATCACATCTATAAATTTCATACGAACTCCGTCAGTAACAACGGAAAAGTTTCAAAATATACTCGCCGAATTTCCGAATCCAACAAAACCGAATCCTCAACCTTCCAAAAGTAGGTTAAAAGTATGTCATATAATCAAAACAGAGGGTGCACCTGTTTTTATAAACTCAAGAGACTAACGCTTGATAAGCCTAAAATAGCTAGAGCCACATTCGATTACATTCTACAGCTGGGCATAATGCATTTATTTGGTAGCCGGTGAGCATCTTCTTTGCATATGGTCCCAAAAAACCTAAAGGCGATTGGAGACTGTGAGGAAATTGCAGAACCCTTAACTGTCAAACGGTACTGGACAGATACCCGATACCAAATATCCAAGACTTTACAAATGGCTTACAGGATATGAAGGTATTTACTAAAATCGACTTAGTCAGGACAAATCACAATATTCCAGTAGCAATGAAAGATATTCCGAAAACGGCTATCACAATACCTTTTGGACTAATCGAGTTTGTATGCATTTAACACCTAGGTACGTTCCGTTCTGTTTAACAGAAAAAACCAGAATATTTGGTAATAGATCTTTATTTCAGTATCGTGGGCAGGAGACAGTAGGGCGCGATACAAATAATTCAAACACACACTACTTCCAAACATTTAGTATAATATAATTGAAAATATAATCCCTATGCAGTATAAAAAAGTAAATGAATACCCGAGCTTTATTATTTTAGTATATACATAAGTTTTAAAGTCAAATCTTAACTAGTCAACCTTACTTGCCACATTAGCTTCCTCCTGGAATCAACTTTCGTAGGAACGTTGGTTCGATCAACTTAACAAATAAAACTGAGTTCTGCCACTGTAGCTAAATAGATAATTAATAGCTCGTCCAGTACCTGACATTAGATCAATGATAAACAGCCTGTTAGTATTCGACGATACTACGTGGATGTTATTTACCTTTAGAACTTGTTGTCTAATCTCGTCGTTCACAAACGATGACTGGATACTTGGTGAATTTGACCTTCTAACTATAACCAGAGCTTGGAAAATAACAGAGGGTAAAAAAATGAAGCAAGAAAATCAGCGGAAATACCGCGAGTGGGCTACGCAACATCATGTTGGTGAGGTACGATTTTCCCATGCTCTGTCCGGCTATCGTGTGTTTACTCACCTGCCTCTTGAATCGCCCCCAAGTCAAAATGAAAGAAGTATACTTCAAAAAATATTGATGAAACTCCATCACTCCTAAAGACCTCTTCTGTCCATCGTTACTCTAATAGGTGTACCAAAAATGGTCACCCAGTTCCGTATGAAGACTTTCGGTCACTGTTTCGGCTGTGATGTCCGCGACAAGTACGGCAATAGGGAACCTTGTGAATCTATCTATACATGTAAATAGATACGTAAAACCATCTGAACGCGGTAAAAGGCCTACTACGTCGATATTTATAAGTGCAGAATGCACATCCATTAGGGGGAAAACTCCGATGGGTGAATTTGTGTGTCGGCTAACTCTTGATTGTTGACATATCGAACTCTCTACTACTAATTTATGTACATCTTTCTGGAAATCTGGATATATTTACCTAACATTGATTAGTTTAGTCAAAGATTTCGTGCCATAGTGAGACAAAAAACAAAATTTTTTGAATATTAACGCCGCATATTTTGAGGACGAAAGGCCGTGGCACAGCCTGCGTCGTGTTACAGTAAGTCAGAACACCTTCTATATGTGATGATAGCTTTTGGCTGATAGTAGATTTTGTAATTCTTAATCATTTTCCTGGTTGCCTTTCAGAATCTCTAAATTTACTGTAGACTGCTGTGTTATATTCATTTCTAGTGGACATAATGCGTCTTCCACCTGATTATCTTGACCTTTTACGGGACGTATATCACTAGTAAACTGTAATATGTAGTCGAGGTGTCGGACTTTTTGAGGTGAGTATTTATCAACTTTCGCTTTTAATGAATTGATTAACGGTTTATGATCTGTATAAACTATAAATTCCCTGCCTTCAAGCATGTATTGAAAATGTTTGAAGGCTAGGTAGATTGCGAGTTCCCGACCGAAGGTAGAATATCTCGTCTCTGAGGAGAATGGGTAGCTGCAAATAATCCCTAAAACAAATAGTTGCATAGCCTTTCAACATTGACGCTGACCATGTTTGTTTTAGCGGACACGTTTAGTTAAAGGTGCTCGCTCACGCATTACCACCAGATCACGGCTCAAATCACCGTGGGTAGCATCTGTCTCTAGTTTGCCAGCCGTCAGCGCCTTCTGATTACTTCTCATTCGTAAGAGTGGGCCCAATGGTTATACGTAACTTGGTCATATACCGGGTGCACTCCAAATGCAATAAATTTCCAGGCGATATAACTAGTCGGTTAAGAGTGCCGCCTACAGCTTTGCATGAAGCATCTACTACCAAAACAAGTGGGTAGTAAGAATTTGGATACGTTAATATAGATGCATGAGCAAGCTTATCCTTTAGTTGGTTAATAGCCTCAACTGCCTCAGAGGTCAGCTTGAATTCTTTCGGTTTTCCTTTAAATGAATCAGTAATCGGTTGCATTAGTTGTGCACAACCGAATATGAATCTGCGATAGAAGTTCATGAAACCAAGAAAATTTCTAAGTTGTGTTAGAAAGCTTGGTATAGGGTATTATTTAATAGTGTCCACCTCTTCTTTGAATGATGTAATTCCTCCAGGGCTTATGGTATGTCCAAGGAATTCTAGTGTTTCCACACCGAAAACACATTTACTTTGATGTGTGTTCATACCATTTTCGTTTAGTCGTTTCAACACTGCCCCCACATGTTCATGTTACTTTAGGCTCAAGCTGAAAAATAATAAGTCATCTATGTACTCCTGTGTAAATGGCATATCTCGAAGTAGATTATTCATAAACCTTTGGAATGCCTGTGCCGCGTTCCGTTGGCCGAATGTCATGCGTGTAGCAAAGTTATCGACATTCGGACCATTTCAATATACCTTATGTTGGTCGATTGTTACTGACATTCATGACTAATAGGACTTACACATCTGAAAGATTAGAATTTACTCATTTCTTAGTTGACTTTAGAAGATACAGCTTCACTATGACTTACAAACCTACCACTCATCGAATGAGTAATCTGTAAAATGCAGATTATATCCTTAACCTAATAAGCCTAAACACTCTCATGTCTCGGTAATCCATTTTCTTTCCTAAGTGTCTCCTGTAATTTTCCGTCCTAACGGGTACTATCAGTACCCACCGTTACGAACCCAGTCAAGAAAGGCGGTCGTCACATGTTCATGGTCGCATATTTGGTCTGACTCCTGGCAGGTTCAAGAACTTAAATATATTTTTAATTAAATTAATATACATTTTTTAATTCATTTGCATGCACAGATATTTACATCATGTCTATTTTCTTCCAGGTTAACAAACCATTCTGAAAACCAAACACTTACGTATAAATGGACACTTATAAATTATAATTGTACATTTTATTTTTGTACTTTGAATTTTTATACAAACAGTGAAGTGTTTCTTTAGGTGTGATGGAGTTTCATCAATATTTTTTGAAGTATACTTCTTTCATTCTGACATGGGGGCGATTCAAGAGGCAGGTGAGCAAACGCACGATAGCTGGATAGAGCATGGGAAAATCGTACCTCACCAACATGGTGCCGGGTAGCCCGCTCGCGGTCGTGTTTAAATATGACAATTTGAACTCAAAAAAAACATTGCGATAAAATGTAACAATATAACAAAATGCAATCAGTAATTGTTAGCACCGCAATATATTAATAAGTACAACATTCTGATACGATAAGTAATTACAGTGAGTTGTGGTGATTGAGAAAAGTGATATTTGATGAAAAAATACGCGGTTGGTCAACCTTAATCAAAGTAGCCGAATAACAATGTTAGTCAGTGGTTTGGTTACAAATTTGACTAAAACTACGAAGTTGCATCAATCATAATCAGCTTCTTTCCTTCTAATATCCAGGCTGAATCATGGCCTTTTTAAAAATTAAACCAAACGGAAATTAATCAGATGTCCGAAATAACAAGTACCAGTAATAAGCAAATGCGATAACATATAACTAAACATATTATTTTGGCTGAACAGATTAACTTTCTGTATTTTGTTTGTAGAATCAGTTCCTGCTGTTTAAAACAATCTTTAGTGCACTTCCACTTATTTAACTGAACTGAAAAACCTCATCAAAGCTGTTATTTATCTGTCTAGTAGTATACAACTTTCCAAAACTTGGTCTAAGCTACTGATTTCCAATGACTAGTAAAAAATACCCGAATCGCATTCTAAAACCTCCCTCAAAGGACTACGATAACCATTTGTTATGATAATTTACTATATTTAACATAAACCTGATGTATAATTTTAATATGATCCGACTGTCCAGTTATTGTTGGCCTGACTACTTAAAGCTCCCATTCTTAGATTATCAAAACCATTATTAGTCAGTGAGCCTCAACGTAGAACCTATTAATTACGTACACTAGTTGAAATTGTCGTCTCAATTAGAATAAAGATGAAATTTTCAGACGAAATCCCAAAGTAGTCAAGGTAGCAATTGTTGATAATAATGAAGTGGACTGGTTCAGAACAATTGCCAATGATTTCATGAACTGGTAAAATGTCTCGATTTGGCTACTTTCCGAATATTTATTGGTGTATGGACAACTGCGCTGTTGTATACGTTGGTGACATAAAACCGTACCTCTGATATTTAACCCCACTTCCTGACATACAACCAATAAGCTTTGTTGTACAACGATTAGATAATAATAATAACGGTAATTTACCCTATTCCTACTTGCTACACGTTCTTAAATTGCATAGGGCGTACACGTTAGTTACGATTATTATGAAAATACAATAAAAGTGGAGGGCATAAAGCTTCCTTAACCTCACCTTATGTAGTTAGCTTTGTATATTCATAGTTCTCTTTAATGAAACACTAAAACCTTGTGGCATTAGTTTAAAGGTACTCAATAAACCAGATGTCTCAAAGGGTTCAAGAATGTCATTTTCGAGAGTAATAAATTTCACACACTTTTTTACGAAGCTTCTTCATCATCTGTAGTCAGCGAAATAAATTTCACCAGTAGTATCAGTCAATCACATTCACAATATTCAGACACCAACAAAACCAACATCCAAGCTCATAAAGATCAGGATTTCACAAAAACGATATTTGACGATTGGAAAGAAGTTAGAACAAATGGATTAGGTTCTACATAAACTAGATCTTAAATTACCAATTGTTCTTGGACTGGCCTCAACACTAGTTTTACTTTAATTAGGAGAGACAGCTGGATTGTCCTGGTCCTACTCCTTGACTGTCCTTTAGAAGAGTCTGTAATCAACTAGCAGATATTAAGTTTTAAACTAATGGATTTTCCTGGATGTTATTATAAATTTTCTACGTTCGCAGGACAAGAAACAGAGGAGCATATCATGACCGAGTACTTTGCGAATGTTGTCAAATGCATTAAATAACCATTTAACAAATAAACGTGCAAACAACTACATAAATGAGAAATAAGTAGGCATTCAGATAGATGAAACACTTGAAACTGCCTGGAAAACTGTGCTATAGCACGGATAGTAGAGAATCACTAAGAAAATGGTTGCATAAGGCAACTGCCTGATGGACTTTTTCCCTAACCCCCCCCCATACTGCCAAGAGCAAGGCAACTAGACGGTAGTTGAAAGCCTCTGCATTGTTGCTTCCCTCTTCATTTACAGATGTGATTGCACCTTTCTTTCACTCAAAGAGTAGAGTGTCCGCGACCAGAGAGCAGGGATACGAGGGGAGAAACAGAATAGATCAGCACATCTTCTGTGGACTGTGGGATGGATTACATCCAAGCCGAAAGACTTATATGCCCACGGACGCCATAGTGTCTCTATGATAACAAGGGGCCTGAACTTCACAATACTCTGGTTGACAGAAAAAATGATAGGATGGTTGACAGTTAGGGTAGGAGTGTTAGCTAGAGAGACGTTTATTTGAAATTCATTGGCTAGTGGGTCAGCAACCTATGGATGTGAAGTATATACCATCATAGAGTCTCAATTCAGTAAGCTTAGGGTCACATCGCCTCTCTTCCCCATGTAGCTATCAACCGTTTATTAATGCATTCCACAGACCTTATTAGGGCAATCCAACAGGACCCTAACTAAGCAAGAGCCATTCTGTCCTTTATGCTACACCACTGAACATCATAATGGTTAGGATTTAGGAGAGTGGTTCTCCGTGAAAATGGTACATAAAGAGCAGCTTCACCCCCTTAATGAGTACGGGCTGTAATTACAAATAACCGGAAGCCATCAAGGTGAGGTAGAGCATCGGTATCTTGACTCTTAGTCCAGGTTGAACATAAGGCCACAATACTAGGACATTTAAAGTGTAATGGCTTCCCGATTTCCAGCATTTTCGATCATAACTTCCTCACATTAGTATACAACCAAATGAAATGAGGGCGGTTTAGTCTTGTGGTGGATTTTATAATTTAAGAAGAGTTGACAGGAAGAATCCTGGGTACCGAACCAGTTCTTAGAGAGCTGGCCACCTTGATATTTTCGAGAAAGAAATTATCGAAAGAGTTCCCATTTTGCTTTGTTGTGCTGTTGAGTTTGGATGATCGACTGGCTTTGTGGGATAAGAACCATATGAAAAGTCATCACAATCAAGGTGCTTAATGACTATTTGTGGGGTGGCTGAAGAGACCTCTCTTAGAGTCTGTCCACCATTCTTGCAGATCTAGGCCACACCCCTGCCCTTGGAAAAGCATGAGATTTTCTATGCTAGGACTTTAGGGGATCCGTTACCTGAGTTGGGGTGAAAGAGTTATATGAATTGGTTTGTGCGCTCTCACTCCTTTGTTCGCTTGTACGTTTGCTTGAAAGGGTTTTTCCGAGGTTTAACCCCTCTGAAGTGTGTCATAAGTTAGCTTGGCACTTAGAAATCCATCCTTTTGCCCAGAAATACTGTGCATAATGATTCAACACCCAGTTTAGCCTATTTGGATTTCTCCATTTGTGGATTAGCTCCGTTGTCGATTACTATCTATCTGGCCTGATTCAATGTAAGGAAGCTTCTATTTGGCTCGTAGTAAAAAAAACATCGAATGGTATCACCTCAGTGTTCCTTAGGTTATCCAGGGTAATCCATTGTGGTCTTGATGATCTTTTAAAAATGTTAGATGTCATGGAGTCATTCTTTTAAGTGTAAGATGACCAGGATTTACTTCTAAAAGCCACCTGTATTTGCCACCTATCAATGGGATTATTTATTCTTTGTAGAGCATTTGGACTTCTAACAATTAGAGGTAGGGGTGGAGCTGTTCGTAAGGACTGTATGTAATATTTGATTAGATCGTGTGTCGTTTTTGACAAAATATTTATTAATGTATGTGAACAGTCAAGATCCGGAGAAATTACATCAGGGCTACAAGTGGTATTTAGTGAAGTTCCCGATTTCGCATTGTCAGATATTTTCTACCCAGTAACCACGGGGTTTTTTCTGGGTATAACACGCAGAACTTTTGGTATTTGTATTCATTAAAGAACTTTTTTCTGGTTATCCGAACTGATTGGGGTTCAGGTGCTTCTACTTAGTTATTTCTTGTTGATTGTTTGTGTAGCTAAATAAACCGTTAAAAGAATTCATCCCATAACATCCAGGTGTCAGTGGAAGATCACAGGAGCAATCGTTCCATTTAATACACACGCCGCATCTCATTGATCAGGAATATTTTTCTTACACTCCTAAGACTGACTATGTGAGTAGCATCAATAACAGCCATCTTTGGTAGTGCTGGTACAATGTTAGCTTAAAACACTAAACATATAAGCCGATAGATGCGATGCCAATTAGGATAGCTATGCAACCGTAAAAGGAGCACTCGTTTAACACTATCAAGACAATATACTAGCCACCAAAAGTCTTCAAAAGGCTAAGTAAATCTGAGTTCAAAAAGGTTGGAGGATTCAAGAATTAGACCGATCCAGAGCATTTTTAGAAGTAGCCTGCCACTGTTTTGCAAAAGAACCATAAGATTCATAAAATGAACCTACGCAGAAAAATATGGTATAAACACTTGTGAGTACAATAAAAATTAGTACTAGAGTCTTTACTATGAAACACTTTAACCAAAACAATTACGGTTGAGACAAAATTACAGTCTTCAAGCTAAAATAGATATTAAAGTTATAAAGTTTTCTAGACAAGGAGAAATATTACTTTTCTTTTCATCAGTGAGCTCAAATATTAATAGAAGTCCAGTTGGCTTATCGATTGCCAGACAATAACTTAGGACAAAACTAGTCATTCCTGTTTCGAATATTATGTTCTTGATATTAATATACATTTCAGATGGCTTCGTTCCTAAGGTACAATTGAGGGTTGAATGACCTACATGATCACACTTAAAAAAGCACGCTTCGGACGCTTGACCTTAAGGATTTGTCATAATCTAGTATGTCTGCCCTTTTAGAGGATATTTTTGACGTTAAAGATGTTGATAAGGACGGAAAAAAGTTTGACAAAGTTTCGAGATTATTTTGTGAAAGTGAATCATTCAAGATGGGACTGATTCTGGATATTCACGCTCTAATATACAGTCTTACAAAGGGTGACAAGTTCCGCATGGTCCTTACAAAGACATTACTAAATGAACTCACGGTGGATGCTGATGATGACGATGAAGATGATGCGGCTGATGAGACAGATGAAAAGTTGGCAAACAGTAAGATGGCAGAGTTTGACTACGTTTGTTACGGGAAGATATATCGAATAGAAACCCAAGATAGCGGAGTTGACGCGAGTAGACTGTCATGTTATGTGTCCTTTGGTGGGTTGCTCATGCAGTTAACAGGAGATGCCAGCAATCTCCAAGGTTTCCGAGTTGGGAAACACTTGTACTTAATGATAAAAAAACTAGCTTTTTAAACTTTTGGTTCTGATGTTCATGTGTACATATATCATTAGATTCTTCAAGAAAGAAAATTATTCGATCGTATTCTTGGCAGTTATTTATTCTAGATATTCCCCGACTAGTTCGATTATGATGTTATTTTTCAGTGTTTTACATAAGTTCCTCGCTTAAAACTAGTTAGTATTCCTGACTTGAACAACAAATATTGATACTGAATATCTTTACTCTTTCTGAGCAAAACACTGTAACATGGAACCTTTACTAAGTATGTCTCGCATGTAAGTACGTTGGTAGCTAGAGAGTCGGATAGGGAGTGTTCATGTGGCACTTTAAAGAGCAAGTTAAAGTCTAAGTACATTTACATTCTCCGGTGATCGTCACTGGCAGCAATACATATTTTTGGGATTAAATTAATCTAATAACCAGAAATGGGAATAAAAAAAGTAGAGCTTTATGTATGATATATACGTTGATTAGCTAAAGTATCTAATAACTCCGTCAGTCTCGTGTGCTGTAAGAGGTATGAGGACAGTTGCCACTTCCTGGCTACCCACACTACAGAAGGATATTAATCCTTGAGGTACCTAAAAATGAAACTGGGTTAGTGTTGGTCATGGTGACCTGGGAGAGCGATAGCAGGGTCCATGGGACAACTGCTTGAGGCCAATCACCCACGACTTTGTTATGGGGAGTTTTTGAAGTGTTTCTCCTGTTTTTTGGAAGGCCTTACTGCCGGAAACAAATCCGTGGAGTAAGATGAGATGTAACATTTTTAGGGTGGGACTTTTTTAACCCCTTTCTTCATTAAGAAGGCAGCATCGCTACAGATGCTGGTTATCTTAGGGAAACACCTTACTGGTGTCACACTTCGCTTCAGTCAGCAGTACGACTTCGCCCTCAAACCTTAGGTTGATGCGTTTAGTCTTATCGCTCTCCGATAGACCTGCCGGGTATGGTAGGTCCTAGAAGAGCATGCGTTCCAGCCAATATAGTTCGGTTAGGTCATCACGATAGGGAAACCCGACCACCATGCCAAGGTAGCAGCTACGGTTGAGCAACAACTCTGTTCCGAGTGAATAAGCTATGAGAACCATATTTGTTTTGTCCCATGCCCATCATGTTAACACGTATGCAGTATTGAAATTCCGGTAAAGTGGTGAATATGGGGCTTACGCAATATGCTTAATGTTTAAAATAAGGTATTGGGTAACATTACAGTAACTTAAAACCTAGCCTCCAGCAACTAGGGTAGCAGCATTGTCAGAGACCACCTGAACAGCGAATTCCCGAGCTAAATGCCTTGACTTCGTAGCTTTCACTATTTGTAGACAACATCAGCGTCCACTTCACGAGCAAAATGCCGCCAAAGCCACTGTGCAAAAGCTTTTCTGGAACTCTATGTATTCCATTTTAATTGCAGACAACATACAGTGTAGAAATACGCAGCACTAAATTACAATCTAAACGAAACTTTCAAGCGCAATCGTTGTCTTAGTAAGAGTTACCCCCGCTTAGTTGGACTAACTCAATTAAGATGCTTCTTCTCCACCTCATGCCAGTAATTTCATCTTGAAGTGGATACCAAAAGTCGTTCCTAAGATACAATGAAACCGAATTAAAATATCAATATTTTGGTGCTTACGAGTATTATAACTACATAGTGACGTTTTGTCTCACTTCCGGTAGGCGTTGGTTCTGATTTAATGAAATACCACTTCTCTCGAGTTTATCAACATATTTTGCTGACTAACTTTAACAGGAATGAGAGCTTATCCCTGGAGGTAAAGCACAACATATAACTGTAATGTGGTGTCACTCAGCAGTTACAAGTAATCTGACCAGTGGAATCCGCTTACTACGAGACTAAGTGATGTGCTGGTCGACTATTAATTAGAATTTCTAGTGTCAAACTGTATCAAAATGACATAGGTATAGAGTTGATCAGTTTTGCATGTTTATTACATTTGTCCAGAGACTTACAAACCTTAAAAAAGGTAACAACATAACTTGTTATAAGTTTTTATCCTCGTGAAGCGAATACCGACCAAGTTTTTGTCGCAAACCGACGCCGTTGTAAACACGCTTTGTTTACATTTGAAGACGTACCTACAACGATACTGTAAGAAAATGCCCTATTGTATTTTAAATGTGTAAATATATCTTTGTCCTCAACTCACTGCATCATGCGATGGGTTTTCAGAGCGTAGTTTCCAAACGCTAGCGCAAGGCTTTTTTCCGTTAATGACTTTCGTAGAGTCACCGCTAATAAGCATGTTCAAAATGTACTACGTAAACCCATTAGTATTGTAAAAAAAACCTTCAGTTGGTCCAATATTAGGTAATAAGCCGTCTCTGCATCAGTCCAAATTGTTAAATTATGTACTGGTAACAAATAGTACTAACAGGATACGCGGTGCTGTTATAGTTAGCAAGACATTCACAACTAATTATGAGAGTAATTCAACTTATGTACTATTTAGATATTTGACAGTGACATTCTGTCCCTACAAGTTCAAATCCAAACCAATCCTTATGCAATAAATAAACACAAATAATCCGTTTTCATGTGAGAATCTCTTCCGAGATTCTGGCTAAAGGAAGTCATACAAGTTCTCTAAATTGAAAATGAATCAAGACTAATTACAAAAGTATCAATTAAAAAACATATGCTAGAGTTGTGTGCATACCTTAATTCTCCGGTTAATAAGTTCCAAAATAGTGTAAGCAACGAGATCGCTGTCCCAACGATTAGATAATTACGAGTAGTTAAAAAAACACCACAATCTTAATACATACTTAATCCTAAAAGTGTGGTATATGTGAAGGACAATGTTCTAAAGTAAAATTGGAGCATGGAAGTTTAGATGTTAGCTTTTTTTTAAAAAATAATACAGGTCGATTTAAGCTCCGAGTCATTCTATTATATGTTTAAACGGTTTTAGTCATACACTTACGAAATGCAGCCAATTGACGAACAATTAGAAACGTCTAAAATAATTAACTAGTTGGGCGGAACAAAACATTACTGCAAGACCACCACTGAGAACGTACTAGCGGCTTCATTAATAGTAGAACCAACCGATACCGGAATAAGCTAGGCAGTCAATAATGTCGACATGGTAAAGTTAGTAACTTCAAGAATAATACGATTTAAAACCTCCAGCGTCTCCATATGAAAAATATCAGGTGCCATGGTACAGTTTTGCACACAGCTGTGAAACCAGTGATAACAACCGGGTACTATTACAAATAGCAAGGACTGCATACACTTTGTAATTAGTATACGTTTATGCAAAACTCACTAAACACAATAACAGATACTTCCCGGAATTGATTATCTTGAGTACGATCCGAAAATGAAACTTCATACAACCTTTTGAAAATACGAAACATTCTGCAAGTGAGTGAACCAAACCTTCTCTTATTCAGGTCATAGTTAGGAAGTACATGCCAAATGTTTTAGTCTATAGTCAACGAACACGAAAGATGGTTTTACGGTCCATGAAACTTCCAATATCAGAATGTTGTGCAACAACACGCCACTTGCAAGGGAATTAGTTTGATGCTAACTGTCGTGTACTTACAATGACCACGACCACAATCTAACTAAAATACATGCATTGCCGTCCCGAAAATTGTGCCTATAAATGTTGAGTATGTAGAAACTGCTTAAACCACTTGAACATAATGAAAAGAGACTTTAAAATGTGACCTACACATCGTAACAGAAGCCCTGTAAGTGTGCTAAACTACTGTGAAAGTGAACGTTTAAAGGTAATTAGGGAATACATCTAATATATTTGAATTACCTATCATTATTACCCCACAAATGAAAGCTCCCAAGGTAAACTACTGATACAAATAGGCAATACGTTCCACTTAAAACGGATCAAGTTAACGTAACGAAAGGAAACATGTATTTATCAAATTATAGCTGTATGTTAACAGGATTTGGCAAACAGATAAGACCAAAATATCACTTCGTTAGTGGTACATAATAATCGGTTTCAAAAGTTTTGCTGGGACAAATATAAATTCCAAAAATTTAAAAGTAAATAGATAACGAACGAAATGACTTATAAGTGATGTGGTATATTCATTTAAAAAAACTAGCTTAAATGGGCAACTATTGTTAATCAGTGGTTCAAAAATAAACAAAACAAGGAATTAACCTAATTCATCCAGACGTTCTTTAAACTCGAAAAACACGGAGTGGATTTACACCTTTTAGGAAAGCCGATGAGAGACAAGCAATCAAACTTGTTATGATGGCATCAGCAATCAAATGAATTAATGGCACAAGACGTAATAGGATACATCAAGGATTTGCAAATAATCACATTTTATCATGGACATACTTTTAGAGTTAACATTGTCATCGTCTGATTTCTCTGGGGTTGACCTCTTTTCAGGAGATAAACTTACTGACTTAGAATATGCCGATGATATAGTTCTACTGAGTGAAGATGCTGATAAAATGCAGACTTTTTTGACTACCTTAAACTTGAACGTAAGCATGTTTGGGATGCGATTCTCCCCATCCAAATGTAAAATGTTACTTCAGGACTGGCTTAATTCGGCACCAAAGTTAGTGATAGGGGGTGAAATTATTGAATGCGTTAACCGTTTTACTTATCTAGGGAGCCTCATCAGTCCTAACAGTCTGGTGTCCGATGAAATCTCGGCCCGTATACATAAGGCCCGATCAGCTTTTCCCAACCTGCGTCACTTGTGGCGTAGGCGAGACATTCGTTTAATGACGAAAGGACGCGTTTACTGTGCAGCAGTAAGATCCGTTTTACTTTATGGATGTGAAACATGGCCTTTAAGGATAGAGGATATCCATAGGCTCCTAGTATTCGATCATAGATGTCTCCGTGTTTGTTGGGACAACCGAGTAAGCAAGGCGTGGGTTAGGAATAGAGTACTAGGTAAATACGGTAAGGCTATTGATGAAGTAGTGAATCTTCACCAGCTGAGGTGGTTAGGACATGTGTTGCGTATGCCTGACCACCGTCTACCGAAACGAGCAATGTTGTCTGGTGTGGGAGTAGGTTGGAAGAAAGCTAGGGGTGGCCAAACAAAAACATGGCACCAATCCATGAAGTCATTGACAATTGGGCTGAGCCATGTTAATAGATGTAGACTACCTGGTTGGGGCCCACGAGATGATCGTAACAAATGGTTAGAGACTTTAGGTGATATGGCTCAAAATCGATTGCAATGGCGCAGGTGCATCCACTCCTTGTCTTCCTCCAAATTCTAATTTCTGAGCTTATTATAAGTCTCTCTTTACTGAATCACTTTTTATCTCAAATCTCATCTCTGATCTCTATGCCTTTCCATTAGTACTTGCTCTGTTACTACCTCCCCTACTCTGGGATTTGGTCCGACAATTTAATCTTTATCTGCTAATTGAGGCATGGCAACTTGAACTGATGTACGCATGTACAAAGTTCTACGTTGTAACTGACTGACTGACTGAAATAATCACATTAGGACTAGCAGCGACAATATATTTACATATTCTCCAATAACGTTAGCCAGAATCCAAATACAAAATACTACCATAGTTGATAATTACAATTTATTTCAATGCCATAAAAAGTTCAAATACTTTAAAAAGGATTCACCGTAACATTTTCTAATGCTTTATTTTGGAACAGGGTGTTGACAATGATGAAAGTTAAACACATGTCAGAAGCAGATTACTGTCCACGAAGTAAAAAAATAATTCCCGTGCTCAGGCACAACATCCCAACTAACCACTTCACAGTTAGTTCTTCGTGAAAAATAAGTTTACCAAAAGCTGCCTATAAATCTACATAGCGTAAATTTATGCCGACTTACTGAAAACGCAAAATTTGATAATGTGTTTGTACCTATTACCACAACACTTTTTTGACATGTACGAAGTGCGATGACAAACGCCAGCCACATCACGGCATTTAGGACAATAGCACAACCATAGCCAGAAATAATTAGAAGATTCACGTTTACATCTGGAAACCACTCTATCAATTTGGTTAATATATAGCCCTCGCTCAATAACTTGCTATACAGACCGGTGCACGCTGCGCAAAATCCTGAAATAACAGCCAACAGATAACTTAATTTGATTGAAAGCATTTATCAGACGATACACCGAATCATTTGGAGAAGAAAATCTGCAAAAAGAGATTAAAAGTTTGCTTCCATAAAAAAGTCTTCAATAGAAGTACTATGTCTGAATGTTTCAAGTGTTTTTATCGCTAGAAATATATATAAGCATAATCAATAACATAAATGACTATCATGAAGGTAATAATTATCCTCATCAATTAACGTATATTTATAAAACTATTTTTTTAATATGGTGGTAAGGTTATTACAGTAATGTTTCATCTAAGATGGAAAGAAACGGATAGTTAGTAGTATTCCCGGGCTAACGGTGTGAGTTTATTGTAGTTACTTAGACCTAGTTAATCAACGGAGAAAGCGTACTGTTCATCTCTCACCGATGGACAAATAAAAAGCTATGTGAAACAGCATATGAAGACTGTGAAATAATTAAAAGGCATACGTTTAAATATTAAGAATCACTGGGATTAGTTTGCTGATGCTATTTTCAACTACTAGAGTTAGAAACATGCTGACGAAAAATTATCGCATCGTTGAGAATATGATTTTATAATAAACGGGTCGTGATTCGTTGTTAAATGACAGGAACCGTACTAGAAGAGAAAAATGTTCAGTTGTGCGAAGTCAGTTCTCCCAATGTGGACTAGATTCGATAGTCAACTAAATCCTATAAGACAACTGTGTGGAGTAGGAGAGCAGATTCGACATTGTTGAGACATTCTGTCAGAAAGTGGAGGCGATCTTGAGGCCAGCAGAGAAATATTCACAGGATAAAAAAAAAGAA
Organism: Schistosoma japonicum; assembly: GCA_025215515.1. Classification (NCBI taxonomy): domain Eukaryota; kingdom Metazoa; phylum Platyhelminthes; class Trematoda; order Strigeidida; family Schistosomatidae; genus Schistosoma; species Schistosoma japonicum. The sequence continues at coordinate 61,107,920 of CM046061.1, read as the reverse complement.
AAAAACAATTGTAAGTAAGATCAACCAGAACCATTTATGTACGAAACTTCAACTGACGCTCGAGATCGGACTCAGACATTTTTTTAAGATAATGAATGACTAGATCTGTAGTAGTTATTTCGCATTTCAGGTGTGGTATATTGGTTGTTATTCACTAGCACCCATAGATTTCGGCCACACTCACACTTGCGTAATCTAATTATTATCCGAATCACTAGTGATTTGGAGAAACTGATATATATTCTCCCTCTTGACTAATTTTCGGGGTAAAAATATAGCTAATAACAGGTGTTATTATGAATTATTAACTTGTGTAATCAACAATAGTTGTGCGACCTGCATTCCACGGTGACCGCTGACTTGCAAACAGCGTTCAACTTTGCTTTTCAGAACAAGCAAATTGTCATCCCAGAGGACTTGTGTCTAGGTAGTAGGAGTATTCCTGGTTTTGGAGAGTACACCACTGGTTATATTATTTCTGAAGCTGAGAAAAGGGTTAAATTAAGGATAACTCCTGCAGTATTATTCCTCGGTGCCCATAAAGTACGAGCTCTTTCGTGTTCTATTCCATAGGGTGATCTTTAACGTCCAGTTTGGGACTGAATCATAGTAAGTGATCTATTGGGACGGAGGGTAATGAGTTATATGGTACATCAAGATCATATTTCTCCTTGGCAGGACTATAATATAGGGACGAACCAATCGAATGGCGACTTCCCATCTCAAGGTTCCTTTGATTTTAAATGTTTACAACCCTTAGATAATCTTGAAACATTTATTAATCATGTGAAATTATTGTACACAATTGACAAATATTTTATTTTGGAAGATGTTTCCAGTATCAATAACATTAGGTCCTAAGCCGATTTCTTACTGGTCAATGGTCGCCTAGCAAATGTCAAGGTAGTACCTATATTATAGTCCTGCCGGTTTTAGGCAGAAACCCTAAGACTGAGTATGCTTTATTGGCAGCGGTATGCCGATTGGAAGACTCCTCCCCCCTCCTACAGAGTATCACAGAGAGTCATACCCACACCATTTTATGAGGCATGCGTGATACTGTACCCACCAAGTGTGTACGTAAAGAATGTATCTACACCGTTCATTTTACACTTATTGGTACTAATAGGGAGCGAGATCCTGGAAGCCTACTAGTGCATTCTCCCCAGATCGTCGAGATGAATTTTAATGACGGACTTTGTATTCCTCTTCAGATCTTAAGATTATCTGTGTAAGGGCTAGTGACTCTAAATTAGGAAGATCATTTATAAACAATAAGTGGTTTAAAAATAAATTCATAGCGTTTGACGATGTAATACCTAGATGACAGTTTGACTGTTGAAAAATAACTCGAGGAATAACAAAAGACTTTCAATCAGTATAGAAATGAAATTGATTATCATCGCAGAATACATTCAGGTACTATAAACAAGCGAAAGGCCTCGCGTACCGTAGCGGCTCAAAATTTGCGCCTGTAAGCAGATTTTTGAAATTGACTTCACAGAGTTAGCTGTCGTTCCTTGAGATCTACTTTTAGATTGAAAAGTTGTTCTTGGTTTTTGAAGATTTTAGAACACGTTGCATTGCTTCTACAAAAGCGAGAATAAAAAGACTTAAGGGCGACAGCACTAGTAACTAAAGTATTGTGCCATCAAACTTGTCTCTCAGTGCCCAAAGTCAGTGAGTGTTCTTATAAAAGACCTAGCGGAAGCCAATCATATTGTTTGAAGCGCCTATGCGTCAGAAAAGACAAAAATTAATAGCGCTTATTGTGGTGTAGAGATCCTTTAAGAGACAGATGGCTTGGAGCTCGGTATATGACCAAGTTACGTTTGTCGTATAACCGGAGCAACTTCTAACAGTTGAAACTTCTCTTACGAATAAGAATTAATTAAAAGGCAGTGAAGGACGGAAGAGAAGTTATATTTGATCGTAAACAGAGCTTCAATGGGATAACAATTTCCAGGCTGGCAAATTAGGGAGAGATGCTCCCCACGGTGGTTCAGTCGTGATCTGGTGGTACTGCGTGACCGACAGCCTCCAACTAAACGTGTCCGCTAAAACAAATGTGGCCAGCAACAATGTCGAAAGGCTATGCGATCATTTATTTTAGGGATTATTTACTGCTACAGTGCTTATCTTTCGATTGTAGGACGTCCAGGATCCACCTTTTAAAGTTCAAAGACCGTCCATCACTGGGAACGGTCATGACTATCTTGACCCAAAGACAAGGTGAAATCGCTTTCCTTGACACCGAACAAAGTAATAAAGTTTAAACTTAAGTTATCGTTGCCGATCTGCGTAAGCGTGACTAGGAATTCACCGAGATACATAGATACTTTAGAATTTAAGACCTATGTGTTAGTTCTAAAGAGTTTTCGAGATTGTAATACCCTGAAAAATAGATGGGTTTGTGCAGTAAGTATTCATGGTTCATTATAATTCATCAATTAGTGCTTATTCTTCGCGAAGTCACTCTTAGAGATCAGTGGCTGAGGGCTATTTAGATGAACTATGGGTGAAACTTAACCAGCTTACATGTCGTTCTTGACGAGGATGGCGTAAGTGTGGGTGAACATTTATGGTTTGGAAGCTTCACGCTGTAAGAGCCAGGAGTAACGTGCACTGGAGTGCTTGATTTAGTATTGTTAGATATTTTCTGCCCAGAGGTCACAGGTATCTTTGACATTTTTACCGTATTATTCTTCTTTGGTTTAACAGCTGGAGCTTTCGGGGTCAGTGTTTGTCTAGAGGAAGCTCCTTCTGAATCCACATTTTTTATCAATCATTCCAAGTGGCGTCTAAAAGATGGCAGCCATTCGATAGTGAGTGATGCAGCAGCTATCTGAGCAGCGATAATGCAGTGGATAAAGTGATATTATCTACTATTAGGAAACGAGTATTTAAACTACATTTGCATTGTCCAGCGCTAATGTTTGCTAATGCATTGTCTACTCAACCCCCTATACATATATATAAATTTCCGTTTATTTGAGTAGGAAAAGTTCGCTTTATTTGCTCTGTGAAGCTATGTCGACAAAAGTGTCGACACATTAGTTTTACTATCAAATGAATAAAAATGGAATGGCAGCAAAAAAGACTGAGGCTCATTTGTTAAGATCAATTCTGTCCATGAAAATCTTCATGCAGAATGTGTTTTTAATTTAGACCACGGAACTCGGCCTTCGCAACTTTTGGGTACAGAATGCATCAGTCAGTCTAAGGAGCACGTGTGGGAATTCGCAAGAGCTAAATGGAGCTAAAACAGATCTTCTGAAGACATTATGTTCACCCATATGAATTTGGTTAAATCTCTTCACTAAATACATTGTGAAGGCCATAATCATACAATTTATGGTAGCCTTTAATACGTGAGTGCGAATTTGCAATAGTGATGACAGCCGACGATAATTGTAACTGAAATCTTAGTCATTATTGTCCCCTCCTAGAGTACACTTTCAGTAAGGATGACCATATACCACATTATTAGCTAATGATTCCCGAGCCTACCATATAAAGAAATCTGCTTCTCTAATCCTTAGACTCCCATGAACGGTTTGAAGTACTCACGAAGAACAAGCTGTAATGTGGTCGTGGTGTGATGCGTAGCGTAGTTGGTTATGTTTAATAATTTAGCCAATGTTTTATCCAAACCTAAGTGCTTGACTTTTAAAAATATTCGTACGGATGAAAACCTGTTTTGAAAGGATAGTGCATGATATATCTGTTCAGTCTCATGCAGGAGCCACCTCACAGTGGAGAGGAATCTAGCACGTCAGTTCGTTAGGCCATAGTCTCGAAATACAGATTAATTGTAATGGGACGAAGCTTCAGCACTGTCTGGCAAAAATAGGATCAGCAAAAAGCTTTTAGAAATAGTACTAAATATAAACAGCGGTAACTATTGCATGTTTGTTGCTAGAAATAACAACAATAATCAGCTTGCAGGATTCATGGTGCTATGAGTTTTTGTTTAAAAAATTCAAGCCGTTTTCTACGTGCGGGCGGTTACTGTTTGTTGATACATTAAACGCTTTCTGGCTGATTGAGCTTACCATACTGTTATGTCGGATCCCTAAAGAAGAGTAAGAAGCTTCCAGAACTGTGTCTTAGAGAACTAATTTATTTACTCTGGTCATGAGTAGTGTAAACATTGCATTTCTATTATATTTACGTTCCTCTTACCCTATCCTCCCGTTTAGCATATTTACTGTTATTATATTGTCTCTTACTATGGACTACAATTAATTGATTGAGTACAAGTTTTCCCTATTCACTACCACTATTTCCTTAGTTCTGTATTAATGTTAGTTTACTAATTGATTCGCTGTGTGGTCTGGTTTTGTGTATATATAAAGGCATGATTGAAATACAATTTGATCCGATCTGATTCCATTCTGTCTGTTCGGCTCATCTATCGTTGTTATCTCTATTCTGGCATGGGAACTGGTAGTCGCGGGGCAGACGTGTCTGTACAGTGATTAGTAATCATCAAGGGCATTGTGTATTTTCACAATACATAACAATTGGCGACGAGGCTTATAGTGAATCCAACTTATGCAGTCATTGGTCCTAAGTCGTAAAACATAACACATATATCGAATACATTTTACTTCAAAACTTTTGGCTTAGGTTATACCCAACAATTTCATGTAAAGTGTGGCGTTCATGCAGACTTCACATTTTCCGTTCACTTGATGCACTCACACTATATATTAAAGTAAGGCGTTTAAATGCTTTAGTTTCTTAAGATTTTAACGTACATTGAGTTTATTCATCAAGTTTGTCTAACTGCCCTACAGTTGGTATATCATTCTGAGATTTTAGTGGTGAAACAATTCATGTAAGCTTCACATGAGACTTGGATGGTTACTATTAGATCTCTGAAAATTTCGTGTAACTTGATAAGGATATCAACATATATTTTATAAAGTTAGCTTGTGTTATGAAAAATAAATTTATGAAAGGTTGTCTCAAGTCGTCATAAGATTTATGGTCTTTAAAGGTGAGATTTTTCTTATTAAATATGTCGGAAGCTTCTAGGTGTGTTATTAATAGTTAGTTGATCCGTAGAATATTTTTGCATGATATAAGAAACTTTCATTTTCATGTTTCTAAGACTATTGTTCTAAATATTTTTGACGGAAAATATGATTTTCTGCCACCATGGAAAAACTATTTTGCATAATGAGTTGGTTTAGAGACGTTAGGCAATAGCTGATATATTGAACAACTTCCAGTTAAACACGACATGGAAACGAGTATTCTGTTGTGACTAGTCAATCGCCTTACTTCATCATATCAATTAGTATGGTGAATTAAGGTGGCATCAATATGAAAAAAATAGACGGTATTTTGCACGTGTCTGATTAAATGACGAGAATTAGGAGTGCACCAAATTTGGATACTTCAGTTTCATGGCATTAGTGACCCTACGAAAGTTTGTTAGTATTTGGTTCCACACACCATTCTCCTAAGTTGCTCAAAACTTTGTCTGACCATTTTTTCTGTATTAATTTTTTGCTTTATTATTAAAAGTTCTACGGAATAGTTGTGATGAGTATTGTGTGAATTTGTGGTCAAAGAAATAAACGTACACAACATAATGGTACTGCGATTCCTGGACTTTCTTTATTCAAATTGCTTTCATATTTAGCCTAATAAGTATACGTAAGCCATTTATAAATTAAGACAAGCGACATTTACATGCAATCACTTTCATGAACTTTATTCTATGTCGTTAAATATTGATTCTACATAATTCTTTCGGAAACATCCCCAATCGCAAATACTAGTCACCTTTAAGAAAATGAGGACGGTAACGGAGTCTTAATGATGCTGTAGGCAACAAAGTATCGCATTTCTTTATGTGTTTCATAAAATCTATAAGTATTATATGTCTATACTATATGTCTCCTCAGAGCATTGTCCGTAAATGTAGACATAAAGAAACCCCAGGCTATCAGATACATTAATATTAGCATTTACATTAACTCTTTGAACTGCGCAAACTTTAATTACTTCCTGAAACCGGACAAAATCACTTCAAAGAAACGATCCAGTCTTTATGATTAAGGATACGTCGAAACGGCAAAATGTCCACAGTGACCTTAATTTTAAATAAAAAAAGGCATCTGTTTCACTCAGCGGTGAAAAAAAAACCATTAACATATAAAACGTTAGTCAAATAACGAAATTTTCGCACACTAAAACAATAAATATTACGGTAGCATTGAAAAGCCAAGGAAAATATATAGTGAACGAAATATGTAATAAAAGTAGCTTACAACATAGTAGAACTGGTAAAGCCCGCCATTACGGGTTGTTTCCAATTGATTAACAAGACTGTAGGGTGGGACTTAGATAATAGTTGTATGTAACTCTGGTCAAACTTTTAATGTTAGAATTTTATCATTCTCTTTGATTGGATAAATCAACAATTCCATTAGAAGTCGTTTAGGCCCCTATTGTTACACTAGTTATAGACCGTATTCTGTCAATCGCGATAAAGATTTATAGAAAGTGGAACGTAACGAAGAGTCATGTAACCTTGGTCAACAATAAACTACCAAACATAACACTAGAATATGTTTATAAAAACTACCGTAAAGTAGACGGTTACCTTCGCATAAAAAAATTGAAATCGTAAAATGGAATGAACTTGGAGAATGCATATTATGTAGTGCGTCACGTTTAACACTTGTACGAACAATTAATAGATGCAACCATGTTTCAAAATGTATGACTCCTGATCTTTAACCTCATATGACAAGAAGATAGGGAAAAACAGGACAACAGATATAACATGGATGGCCACCTAATGTCTACACTAAATTCCAAGGGAAAATGCTTTCAGTGCTATCGATCGGCGATATGGTTGTGATACTTGGTCAGTAGTGTACACAAAAACTGCCATGGTTAGTATTAATAATTTGTATATATAGCTTTATACTGAAGAACCCCCTGAACACCTGAGCCTGTGTACCTCAGCGCAGGTGAAACTTAAAGAATAGTTTTTAGAAACAAAAATGTATCCTATTGACTTACCATGTAACCACTGCTTTGACTGAACTCTAGCATAAACATTAGAAGAGTTTTTGAAAGCTGGTAGTGCTGCATAACAGGTTGAAATATAGCCACAGTGTATACTGATTAGCTAGGTACTAACTCTTTTTTATTAATCAAAGTAATAATAACCAATTCCACAGAGTTCTAGATGAAAATATATATATATATTTACTTAATCTGATGAAGACAGGACATTAACTTGCCAATTCATATCACATTCAAGTTTGTTTCATATTTACAGGTATTTTCCCTGTGACCATGCCAATTCACTATCCTGGACATAAAAGGCCATTAAGCATATGCTCCCTATCTTTTTATATCAATTCGAATCCCCGTCAATGAACGTTTCCAAACAAATGCGAGTCCAATAAAACTTATCTTAAAGATTTTAGCAAATTTACAAGTCTACATATTTTTTTGTTAGGAAATAGCAATAATATGTTAGTATACAGAAGAAAATAAGGTTTAGAGAGATTGGATATGAAACCCAAACTTTGAGCCTCAGTATGCGCACTTTTCAAAGGTGGCGAAAAGCTTAAAGGAAATTCATGGCTTATCCATCTGATAGTCAGCTTCTAGCCAAAATAGAGAGTAATTTCTATACAGTTACTCCTTAATTACTGAATTCAGAACTTCTTCAGGATGCTGATCTTTCTCAAGTTACTTCGAAAAAGGTTAGGTCGGCACTAGAATCTCATTTCAACATTGACTTGTCAACTGAAAAGTCTAAGTTGGAAACTATGATAATGTCTACATTGGAAAAATTACAGTCCTCAAGGTCCAAGAGTAGGAATGGCAGTAAACGTAGCAGTAGTCCTGTGAGTCTCGGTATTTGAGTAATTTTTGATATTTATCTATAGGAGCCGGAAGAATTCACTGAATCTGATGCAAGTTGTGAAAGTGAGCCTGAAGAACCAGTCAAAAAGAAGAGGAAATAAAGCTTCCGATGATGAAGATTATGCCAGAAGTTTACACGCCGAAACTAATGGTATGAGGCGGAGAAGCGGTTGCAGTAAGCGTGGTTTACTTTCTTCACATAAACATCTAGACAGTAAACCGAAACAACAAAAACAACCTGGAAGCGGAAAGACAGGCTTTACACGTCCTTTGTTGTTATCTGATGAGTTGGCTGAGTACGTTGGTGCTAAAGAATTATCGCGTTCTGATTTAGTTAAGAAATTTTGGAAAATTGCCAAAGAACAAGATTTATTCGTAAGTTGCGTTACATTCCGACCTTATTTATAACTAGGATCCAAACAATAAACAATTCGTTGTATGCAACGAAGATTGGCAAAGATTATTTAATTTGAAACGTTTTCGAATGTTTGGAGTTGCGAAGCATTTAAAGCGTCATATAATTGGTTAGTTTTCTGTAGAACTCATATCATCATAATTGAACTTACAATGAACTTCACACTATGTAAATCTGTGCATAACCTGATGTTTTTTATCAGGTCCATTCCAAATAAAATCGTGTCAAATGATACATTCTCAGATCCATTTAGTAATTCACGTAGAAATCTAAGGTTTCATTATTTATTTTCATATATTTGTTTTCACTTGCGAACTTAAGGAAAGACAGAATATCAGAGACTACCTAGTACCATAGATCTGCTTTAGTTTGCACTTTATTAATATCTATATACAGGTAAATATGTTTTTGATTTCGAATATGAACATTAGGATCCTAATGAATGGTTTTCATTAAAAATTATCGAGTCTGTAAAAGTCGAGTTATATTATGCTTTGTCTTTTTACGTGACCTTGTTCTATGACTCACTGTAATATATAAAATACATTAATAATCCTTAGTCTTCGTTGTCGTTTAATCAATCTTCACAATTCTATTGATTTCAATTAGAAGTTCCACGTTAATATTTTGAAGAAGCGTGACGTATGTGTGTAGCCGATGATGAAGCTTTATTTACAGTAGGTCCATAGTATTCTAAAAACGATGTTCTATTTACAATGAGTTTCCACCAGCTATTACTCCACAGAACGAAATACATTATTAACATTACTATTAGTTTTGCTGTTCCCACGTAAAGTAGGTTCAGTAAATTTGTAGTCTAATTGTCTATGTAGGATGATTTCGGCAGATATACATCATTAGCCAAATGTGCGTAATTTTACGAAAATTTTAAACATTGGTAACCATTGGATAAAAAAGCTACTTTTATGTGACTTTAACGTTGTTCAAATTTGAGATAAGCTTATTTTAGCCATTAGTTGGCTGTGATCTCTGAGAAACATAAATCTGCATAAAGTCGTAGTTTTCCCAGCTGTTTTTATTATTTCTTTACCATAATTAATATCTGCCTATTCCCTATTGCCAGTTAAATATGGATATCTGTAACAGTCTTTTTTATATAAGTAATCACACTTAGAAATTGATTTCCATCTGCGAGGTACATTAATGCAACCTACTAATGACACACGAATTCGTGAATTAGAGATTTAAATTCGCGCTTATAGATTGTAATGTACATGTATGCCGGTTAATACCTCATCAAAAGATGTACATAAATTTATCAGTCAAAAAATTCATTAACGGTTTTCTAAATACTTAATTCGTCCAATATTTCACTGTATATAAATTCTTGTTAATGAATTCTTTGTATTAACATAGACAGTTCATTCACGGACACTTCTATAATGTTCCTCTTTTCTAAATACTTCGATGTTTCTTCACTAAGTCGCTCCTTGTCTTTACAATTGCATCAGCGTTCCACAACCAAAGTAGATTTGTGTTTACTTTTCCGTAGAAAAATCTGGTAAGTTGGTATTGTTTAACCGAAAACGTAACAGTGCCATTTCAAAGATCTTGTAATTCGGAAATTAATTATGCCAAAATCGTTCTCACTTTTGTGATTGGGGTTTATATAAGTCCTTAAAAGTTGGGTTTATATAGGTTACAACAATACTCCCTCTCAGTTCATTTTGTTGTAAGAATATCAGATCGAATGATTTGTGTTAATCGTTAGTGTATGTCCAGAAAAGATCCAGTTTCTCCTTGAAAGTGTTCACTAATGGTGCTGATACCAATTGTTCTAGCAGGGCGTCCCACTCGTCGACTACTTATGTGAGGAGAGGAATCTCAACTTAAGTTCAGTTGATCGTAGTTTTACAACGTTTCTATGATGGCTTTGGAGATAGTTGGTCCTTCGCTACGCTTTATCTGATGTATCACATAATAATAATTTAAACATCACAGTATTAATAATTTAGGCATAATATACTTCAATATCATGCTAGTTCTAATTGATTTGTGCGATAAATAGCTATTGAGTCTACCGTGTTATAGGCATCTTAAGAATTAGTCTTAAATATTAAGTATATCAGCAATGCACTAGTCACATGGTAGCAGTTTCGTTCTATGCTTTTTGTGCGAAATAGAACGTTTGAATAATTTTTTATTCTATGTAAAGAGTGAGCCGACTGTGCTGCTAATTTAACGTGGTGGCCGGGCTTGTCTGTCGTGATGACTCAATCGGGTTACACTGGCCGGAACATCCTTCCTCAAGGTCCTACCATGCCAGGCAGGTCGGTTGAAGAACGGTGAGACTAAAAACAACATATATAATATAAGGTCCGAGGACGAATTCGTACTGCCGTCTGTTCAGAGGTGTGACGGTAGTAAAGTGTTTTACTCAGACAACCAGCATAACAGTGATGCTGCCTTCTAAACAGAAGGAAGGGGTTAGAAAAGGTTGACCCTAGAAATGTCACACCTCACCTTACTCCACGGATTTTCGTCTCCGGCAGTAAGGCCCCAACAAGTACGGAGCTACAACAACGAAAACCTCTATCAAAAAGATCGTGTGTGACCGGCCTCAAGCAGTTGTTCCTTGAACACTGCGGTCACGCTCCCAGGTCTTTCAGACCAACTCTAACCCAATTCGCTTTTCAGGTACATCAAGAAGAATCCTTTCACAGTGTCAGCAACTGGGAAGAGATAACTGCCCTCATACCTCTAACAACACACAAAATCACCGCCATTCTAATCAAACTCCTTCTATTCCCAATATTTATACTAGCCCTACCTTCAAGCCTAAATTCCTATCTTCAACTTCTTGTGCCACCAGTGCCAACAATACTAACCCACTAAATAATGTCCCGAGTCTAGTGAGACCACGCTCCAAACTTCACATTGGTGCATTCAATGTACGAAGCCTGTGTCAAATAGGGCAGCAAGCCTCTCTAGCTAAGACTTTAGAATCCCGCTCCATTGATGTATGTCGTGTCTTCGAAACATGCATACAGGATCCTAGCATGGTCATTCACTTGACCTCACCTAGTCAGTGTGAAGAACCTTCGCTATACACTCTTCGTTTATCTGGCGACTCAACAGCGATTTCTCGTGGGCAAGCCGGTGTAGGTATTGCGTTACGTATGAGAGTAGAACTAGCACTTTTCGAATGGATTCTTGTCAACAGTCGCCTATGTGTCGTCCAACTAAATGGTTCACTACGAACTCGAAAAGATAGGGACACATGCCGTTGTCTTTTCGTTGTTTCGCCCTACACTCCCACTGACTGCAGCCTAGATGAAATGAAAGGTGAATTTTACAGAAAACTTTCTGAACTTCTTCATAGGGCCGAACACTAAAACTTGGTACTTATGGCTGGTGATTTTAACGCCTAAATTGGTAGCTTGAATCAATCTGAAAGACATTTAGGTGAATACTTCAGTGTTCCAGCTCAGAACGGCTACCGTCTACTACAACTTTGCTCAGACAGTCGTTTATTTCTAGCAAACACGAACTTTGAGCATAAGGAGCGACATCGTTCAACATAGCGACCTCCTGGCTCTACCCACCAGTGGACTTAAATAAACCATATCGCCATCAGCCACCGTTGGAAAAGCTCAATAGGAGATTGCCGATCTTTCTGAAGTACATGTTTAGATTCTGATCATGCTCCTGTACGAACACACATTTGCTTGCATCTTACTGGGCGAAGAAAAACTACTACAGGAAAGCACATTAGAATCCAGTTCAGCAACGAAATAGCCAAGATTAAATTCCAGGAACAACTGAAAAATCACTTAGACAATTATAAAGATGCAATTCAACTAGATACTGCTTGGCAAGATGTCCAAACAGCTATGGCATCTACAGTGACATTTATCAAGGACTTAAATCAACATGTCAAGAACAATCAGTTGATCTCGATGGCTTCTGTCAAATTGATGGACTCCCGAAAACTTATCCCATCAGGCTCCGAACATGATGAAGAATGAAGAGTAGTCAGATATAAACTGGCGAAAAAACTGCGTAACGACCGTGACCAGTGGTGGGTAACGAAAACAAAGCAAATGAAATAGGCAGACGTGATAGGTAACGCTAGACAACCTCTCAAGTTAATAAAAGAAACAGGGGTTAAAAAATCAAGTGTTAATAAGACGATCTCCGGAAAAGATGGAACACTTATTACCTCTCAGTTTAGACGTTCAGGACGATGGGCTGACCACTTCAAGGAGCAGTTCAGTTGGCTTTCAGCTGCTCCAGAACTTCCCACTATTTTAAGACAGCCAGAATGGAAAGTAGACTTCGGTCCCCTGACTCTGGTAGAAGTTGAAAAAGCTATAGCTAATCTGAGGCGAGGTAGAGCAGTGGGTACGGATGAATTATCTCCAGAGGTCTTTACAGATTGTGGTCCCACTTTGACGATTAGGCTGACTGATATTTGGACTAACGTTTGTGAATTTAACATAATTTCATTTGATTGGTGTCTATCGTTAATCGTCTCAGTATATAAGAAAGGGTCAAGATCGTCCTGTGATAACCATACAGGAATTAGTTTGACTAATATGGTATTTAAAATACTAGTTTCTATAATTATCAGACGTATAACTACAATTCATGATATTCAAATACGAAAAAACCAGGCTGGTTTCAGATCTGATCGCGGTTGTATAGACCAGATATTCACCATTCGTCAAGTTTTAAAACATAGACATACTTTTTAGCGTCCTACAATGAGGTTTCTTCTTGACTTGAAAGCGGTATTTAACTCTGTAGACTGAAAAGTTCTATGGCAATATCTTTTATTGAAAGGTTTACTACTAAAGTACATAAATTTCATTAAGGCTTTTTACTCAAACACTATTAGTCGTGTCAGAGCATATGGTGAACTATCATCCGAACTTGTAACCTCAAGTGGTGTTCGTCAAGGCTAACCACTATCTCCATTTTCATCTAACTTCACAGTTCATTTGTTGTTGGAAATTACACTCTCATCATCTGACTTTTCAGGAATTTATCTCCTACCAGGAGATCCAGCTATTGACTTAGAATATGCTGATGACATAGTCCTGTTTGGCGGAGACACTGATAAGATGCAAAACTTTTTAGCAGCAATAAACTTCAATGCAACCATGTTCGGAATGAGTTTCTTCCCCTCTAAATGCAGACTATTGCTGCACGACTGGTCTTCGTCATCACCTGAGCTAAAGGTAGGAAGTGAGGTAGTTGAGCGCGTCAACCGCTTCACTTATCTTGGAAGTCTGATAAGCTCTGATGGGTTTGTCTCGGACGAGATCTTAGTTCATGTTCAAAAAGCTCGTTTGGCTTTAACCAATTTAGGTCACCCATGGCGTTGACAAGATATTCGTTTCTCAACAAAGGGAAGAGTGTACTGTGCAACATTTCGCTCTGTCTTATTGTATGGGTGTGAGACGTGGCCATTAACGGTAAACGACACTCGTAGGTTATTATTTTTTGACCACCGATGTCATCGAAACATCGCTCCCGTTAATTGGATCACCAAGTAAGTAATAACGAAGTTAGACGACGGTGTTAGGCAATGGTGGTAAATCAGTCGATGAGGTTATGAGTCTTCATCGACTGAAATAGTTAGAATGTGTCGCGTATGCCTAACCACCGTCTTCCTCGATGCGCGATGTTGGCTAATATAGGAGCAGGATGGAAGAGAGTTAGGAGTGGCCAAATTAAAACATGGTATCAGTCCATAAAGTTACTGACTGCTGATTTAAGTCGTGTCGGTAGCTGCGGACGGCTTGGTTGGGGTCCTCACGAATACAATAACCAGTGGCTAGAAACACTGAGTGACATGACCCAGAGTCGGTCACTATGGTGCAGATGTATTCACTTATTGTTCTCCCTTAAATCGTGAGCTTTAAATTATTCCATAACTTTCCGCGCTCCCACAACCATATGTTCACACATTATTATTATTATTATTATTATTATTATTATTATTATTATTATTATTATTATTATTATTATTATTATTATTATTACAATGTGTAACTTCTACTAATTTACCGTCAGTCTTGCGGTGCCACAGAGGTATCGCAACTTGAACCGATGCACACATGTGCCAGGTTCTATGTTGTTTATATATTCATACATACATGTAAAGATTGGGACGAGTGTTAGTTCAGTGCATAGTTTGAAGATAATGTAATAAACAGTGTCAGAGTATTTCATTCAACATCTCTAACTCCTCTCTCTCAATTATAAGATTTGATTATTGAATCCAGCCTCATCCACTTTTCTTTGGACTATTAATTATATTTATTTCCCTTCACTCATTAAGCATGGTTTACATCCTAGTGGTTTTATAAGTGTCTATTTACCTGAAATTTTAAATAATAGAATATTCAATAAAGTTAACAAGATTTCCTCAAACATGAGCGTATCTATTTGTAGGGGAAATAATACTGTGTAGGATTATGGCGTGAATCAAACTCATGTTACTTGATTACTTAACATAGTTGCATTGTATTTTCATGAGCTATAGTATGACTTTTTTCATAAATGATATGATTTTTCTCTTTAAGTATCGTTATTGTATCCAGTCGTATGTCAAACTAAGTCATTCCCTTACCATTGATTTGCTCTGAAATTTCATTGTACATCGACTAGTTTCAAGTTTCTCATAACTAAGACAAATTACTGCTGTACGTATGACAGTACTTCATATGAAACATTTTACCCACTGTATCCCTTTTACAGATACTCTAGAACAATTCTCTTCCTCAAACTCACTAGACGCATCTATAACAGCTTCACTAACTTGTCCACAACTTTATTTAGTCCGTTTTCATTTATCACCTACGCTTCACTTTTACAATGAAGTAGATCAAAATAACTTCGATTAACTGATATTTTTTTCGCTTAAGAAACTGTGATAGGTGTTTTCACTGATTGGATGATACTTATTGTTATCCTCTCCTTTGTCTTAAAGGATGCTTTAATGATTCTGAGTCCATAAAGTTCCCATCCTATGAGTACTTCCTGTGCTTCCTTGGGCTACATTAGTGCCACTCTTTGTGTGAGACATTTTCATCTTCATGACCGGTGTACAACGGTACCTCTCCCGAGGCTAATCTCTGCTGTCCAGCTTGTAACCAATTAATTTCACTTATTCCAAGTATCTCTAGGTTGTATCTTTTCATTTCCCCAGCAACTTTAATACTTGTCTCTGTCTCCCACATCGTTCAACAATTCCATGTACCTATGTTAATTGTCGCTCCAATTGTTAGAAAAGTCATCGGTCTCGTAACTTCCAATGAAGCTCGGCTTTCACCATGAAAAGTCATATCTCTTCGAAGTGAATACTCCAACTCCCTGAACAGAGTTTTTTTTCTGATTAGCGTGTTTTCGCAAGGTTATCTTCTACGGAATGGGGTTGCTAACCCCATGCCAACCCTCCTTTATCTGGAGTTCGCACCGGCTATGACCCTAGAAGGGCTCCGGCGGAGTTATGCAACTAACATAGTCAATATTTTTTAACACATTTGAATGGAAATATTTATAACCAAAAACCCTCGTAGAGAAGAGTGATACAAATGGAAATAAATGTAAAAAATTAACTGCTCTCTCCCTCTTGATCATTAGAAGAATAGGAAGTTTCAATTCAAGTTAGCAGGGTGCTGTGATACAACAGTTGGAACAGAGAATTTCCGTAAGTAAGCATTACAGTTTATATATCATTACTTAATTGAAAATAGGCCGTTCAGGCCAGCTTTGATTATGAACGCCATATATTGCCCACATAATATCCGCATGATGAAAAAAAAACTAACTTCCGTACGTATGCACTTTTTGAGTCCAGAACATATGGTTTACTTTTGCAGTGGAGCACTGGAAACATGTAAGCAAAATATGGATGCATAACATAATACCCGTTTTATTTAAACTTGAAAGATATACAAGTAAACTAGGAATGCATACTCTTTCATAGTTTGTCAAATTTTTAGATCGAACTAGCCAACGTTTCTGTTTGAATCTGTTTCATCTAAACTGTAACGACCATTTAAGTATACTACTATTCAAATAACAGAGTTTGGACCTTTAGCGCACCGTTCAAGCATTTGTTTGGCCTAATGCTGTCGCAGAAACCGATGCATCTTACCCCTACGCACTAATTGACGTTGAGCTGCATTACAAAGATCATCGTTTATTCGGTCTGTTTTCAGTTATTCACTACCGTATTCTGGATCTCTTTTGTCTATTGAGTGTGTTACCGGTAATTCACATGTCCAATCATATACACCTATATGCGAATAGAGCTGATAGATTTTGTTCAAAGATCTGATTACCGGATAAAATTATGTTTAAGATAGCAACCATTCTTATAACATTTCGCATTCATTATTAGTAACAAGAGTCTAACAATTAGTAACTTATATTTTCTTTCAGTTGTATGTACATTCGATACTTTATTTGTATTATTACTATATTCCCATTGCCTTAACCACTCATTAACTGTTGTCATATCATTTTTCATTCGTGAACTACGAATATTTATGTACCTATTACCCCAGTTTACTATCATTATTGTCTTTATTTTTTATCATTACTATTTTCCTATTTGGTCAGCTGTACGGTCAAGCTTAGTTTGTATATATAAGCGAATACGTGAAATATAAGATGATTGGTTGTCTCAGTTATCTTGTGTCCTTCTATTCTGCATGGGACTGGTGGAATCAGGGCAGACCTACGGCCATCGATCACTCAATTTTATTGTTCGCCGTCACCGTATTGGTCCCAGCATGGTTGCATCAATAATTTGGTCAACCGTTATCCGTATTGATCGGAGTTCATGTCATATCACAACTTCAATCACTTTGTGACATAGTGTAACTGTCACCCACTGTCGTTGATAGAAACCCGCATGACTATGATTCAGTTGAATCGACCCGTTGCAACTTTTCACTAAAAATCCCCGACCGTAGCTGCTACCTTGTCGTGGTGGTCGGGCTTGCCTATCGTGATGACCCAACCGAGCTATACTGGCTGGAACATATGTTCCTGTAGGTTCTACCATGCCAGGCAGGTCGATTGGAGAACGATGAGACTAAAAGCAGCTACTCAAGGTCTGAGGGCGAAGTCGTACTGCTGACTGCTGAGGGGTGTGACAGCAGTAAGGTGTTTCCCTCGGACAACCAGCATCTGCAGCGATGCTGCCTTCTCACAAGGAAGGAGGGGTTAGAAAAGGTCGGCCCTAAAAATGTCACACCTCACCCTACCTCACGGATTTCCGTCTCCGGCGGTATGGGTGCCCACTAAGGGCTTTTAAGTGCGGAGCTAATACTCAAAAAACTTTTCATAAAAAGGCCGTGCGTGACAGGCCTCAAGCAGTTGTCCCTTGGGCTCTGCGGTCACGCTCTCAGGTCTCTAAGACCAACACTAATCTGCCTTCTTTTTCAGGTTCCTCAAGAAACACCCTTCCATGGTGTGGGCAGCCAGGAAGTGAAAACCGCCCTCATACCTCTAACAGCACACGAGATCATCTTGTTCGAAGCCAAATCCCACCTTCAACTCTTAATAACTCTCTTATCACCATGCCTAATCCTTCTAACATAATTTTATCGCCTTGCGTTTCTAATGCTATTGGTTTGAGTTCACGAAACGTTATCCTTGGTATCTTAAAACCGCGCACTAAGTTGTATATTGGAGCTTTCAACGTTCGAACGTTATGTCAAATAGGACAACAGGCATCCTTAGCCATGACTCTAGAATCCCGCTCCATCGATATCTGCTGCATCTCTGAAACGCGTATACAGGATCCAAGCACAGTCATTCGCTTGACTTCACCTTGTGAAAATAAGGAACCGGCTCAGTTCACTCTTCGTGTTTCCGGGGACCCCACCGCTACCACTCGAGGCCTTGCTGGTGTAGGTATAGCACTAAGTTTAAAAGCTGAACAGGCTCTCCTCGACTGAATTCCAATAGACAGTCGCTTGTGCGCAGTCCGTCTAAATGGAACGGTAAGGACTCGTAAAGATAGGGACACACGCCGTTGTCTCTTTGTTGTTGTTATGACGCAAGAAAATGGGTGATTGATTGGATGGCCGAGTAACAATGACTGGTGCCTAGTTGATTATTGCGCGCCTGCCCTGTCCCCACTTAGTCCCAATCCGAAATAAGAAGAATGCGAGCCAATAGGTCAGACAGAATCATATTATATTTCAAGCATTCTTTTATATATACATAAAGTCAGACCACCCAACAAACCAATTAGAAAATTAACATGAACACAAAACGAGGGAAATAGTGGAAGTGAATAGAAACAACTTGTACACAACTAATTAACTGTAGTCCATAATAAGAAACAGTTTAATAACAGCGATTATGCTAAACGGGAGGATAGGGCAAGCGGAGCGTAACAATAATAGAAACAAAATGTTTATATTACAGAAAGTTCGAATAAATGAAATAGTGTTCGAAACCAGAGTTCTGAAAGTTTGTTACGCTTCTTTGTATTCCGGCATAACAGTTGTCTCTGCCTATGCTCCCACTGACTGCAGCTCGGATGAAATGAAAGATGAATTTTACAGAAAGCTTTATGACCTATGTAAAGCTAAGCGCACTGATGTAGTAATAGTGGCGGGTGATTTTAATGCCCAAGTAGGTAGACTAGATGAAACCGAAAGGCACCTAGGTGGATCATATGGTGTTGAGGCTCAACGAACAGACAATGGCGACCAGTTACGACCACTATGTTCAGATAAGCGTTTATTTCTCGCAAACACCAACTTTAAGCATAAGGAAAGACATCGGTTGACATGGCGGCCTCTAAAATCAACCCAACGCTGGACTCAAATAGACCACATTGCTATTAGCCATCGTTGGAGAGGCTCCATAGAAGACTACCGCTTGTTTTGGAGCACATGTTTAAACTCAGATCATGCTTTAGTACAAGCGCGTATTAGTCTGCGACTCACTGAACGTAAAAGATCCACGACAAGGATCCCCCCCCCAGGGTTCAACTTAATGATGAAAAAGTCAAGAATACATTCCAGGAACAACTAAAAAACCAATTTGTAAACAGCGTAAACTGTTCTCAACCTGAGCTAGCCTGGAGTGATATCCAAAAAGCTGTTGAAAGAGCAGTAATATCTACTAATAAACTAGACCTAAAGGTTAGGAAAACTCAGTGGATTTCAGCTGCATTTACTGAACTGATAGATACTCGGCAACACATCCCGTCTGGTTCTGAACATGATGAGCAACGTAGGCAACTTAAACACAAACTAATCAAAAGCTTACGCAATGATCGTGAGCAGTGGTGGGTGGCGAAAGCTAAAGAGATGGAAAAGGCAGCGGCAATAGGTAACAGTAGGCAACTGTTCAGACTTATCAAGGAAACGGGTATCAGGAACCCAACTGTAAGTGAAACTATCTCCGAAAAAGATGGTTCCATTATTCACTGTCAATCCAGAAGATTAGACCGATCAGCAGAATACTTTAGGGAACAGTTCAACTGGCCCACGGCGTCATCCCTGCTGCCCACCATCCCCAAACAATCTGAATGGCAAATTAACATTAGTCCCCCAAGTCTCAGTGAGGTTGTGAAGGCTATTGGAAACTTAAAGCGAGGGAGAGCGGCAGGACCAGATGGATTGACCCCTGAGATATTTAAGGAAGGTGGTCCAGTCTTAGCAGCGAGACTAACTGAGATCTTGGCTAGAAATTTGGGAACTAGACGTAATCCCATCTGACTGGTCTCGAACACCAACCATTCCGGTCTTTAAGAAAGGACAGAAGTCCTCGTGTGACAATTACCGAGGAATCAGTTTAACGAATATAGTGTCTAAAATACTAGCTTCAATAATACTTCAACGTCTAACTAAAGCTCGTGAAGAGCAGACTCGAGAAAACCAAAGTGGCTTCAGACCCGGACGTGGTTGTATAGACCAAATATTCACACTACGGCAGGTTCTGGAACATAGACACACTTTCAGACGCCCAACAATAGTTGTATTCCTTGACCTTAAGGCGGCGTTTGACTCTATTGATCGTAAGGTTATGTGGCAATGTCTGTCGTTGAATGGCGTACCGAAGAAGTACATTAACCTTATACAAGCTCTCTACTCGAACACCACATGTCGTGTTAGAGCTTATGGCAGATTGTCTTCGGAATTGACCACTTCTAGTAGTGTCCGTCAAGGTTGTCCGCTATCTCCATTTTTATTTAATTTTATCATCGACATACTTTTAGAGTTAACATTGTCATCGTCTGATTTCTCTGGGGTTGACCTCTTTTCAGGAGATAAACTTACTGACTTAGAATATGCCGACGATATAGTTCTACTGAGTGAAGATGCTGATAAAATGCAGACTTTTTTGACTACCTTAAACTTGAACGTAAGCATGTTTGGGATGCGATTCTCCCCATCCAAATGTAAAATGTTACTTCAGGACTGGCTTAATTCGGCACCAAAGTTAGTGATAGGGGGTGAAATTATTGAATGCGTTAACCGTTTTACTTATCTAGGGAGCTTCATCAGTCCTAACAGTCTGGTGTCCGATGAAATCTCGGCCCGTATACATAAGGCCCGATCAGCTTTTCCCAACCTGCGTCACTTGTGGCGTAGGCGAGACATTCGTTTAATGACGAAAGGACGCGTTTACTGTGCAGCAGTAAGATCCGTTTTACTTTATGGATGTGAAACATGGCCTTTAAGGATAGAGGATATCCATAGGCTCCTAGTATTCGATCATAGATGTCTCCGTGTTTGTTGGGACAACCGAGTAAGCAACGCGTGGGTTAGGAATAGAGTACTAGGTAAATACGGTAAGGCTATTGATGAAGTAGTGAATCTTCACCAGCTGAGGTGGTTAGGACATGTGTTGCGTATGCCTGACCACCGTCTACCGAAACGAGCAATGTTGTCTGGTGTGGGAGTAGGTTGGAAGAAAGCTAGGGGTGGCCAAACAAAAACATGGCACCAATCCATGAAGTCATTGACAATTGGGCTGAGCCATGTTAATAGGTGCAGACTACCTGGTTGGGGCCCACACGATGATCGTAACAAGTGGTTAGAGACTTTAGGTGATATGGCTCAAAATCGATTGCAATGGCGCAGGTGCATCCACTCCTTGTCTTCCTCCAAATTCTAATTTCTGAGCTTATTATAAGTCTCTCTTTACTGAATCACTTTTTATCTCAAATCTCATCTCTGATCTCTATGCCTTTCCATTAGTACTTGCTCTGTTACTACCTCCCCTACTCTGGAATTTGGTCCGACAATTTAATCTTTATCTGCTAATTGAGGCATGGCAACTTGAACTGATGTACTCATGTACCAAGTTCTACGTTGTAACTGACTGACGAATTTACTAATCAAGATGTTGTTTGTGATGTAATCAATACAAATACACAGTTGTGCACTTTAATAAAAACTGCCTTATAACAAAGCTGTTTTAAGCAACACATAACATATTTGTAACTTATTACAAAGCAATAATTGGAAGGTAGAGATTATTCCCAATATTGCATTAAAATGTACAATTAAAGATACTTTTCCGAGATCATTCATCACTAGGTAATTCAGACAACGTAACTTATTTACTAATTATATAATTCCTTACTTGGCTTTATCTATACAACATGTAAGAGGAGAGCAAGTGGTACTAGCAAAATATTTAAACCGAAGTAGGGTTCAAATCAGAGACTTCTTGTTGAACGCCCAGTGATTTACTCATTACGCTACACATTAAATATGTACAAATTTGTAAAAACAAGATTCATATGCTTTGTAGAATTGTTAGAAATGCTCATATGTTTAGGATTATGTTAAGAAAACTTTAGATTCTCAAAATAAATTTCATTTCATATGTTCATCTAAGACACGTTGAACTTGATTTGTAATTTGCATCAATTGTTGGCAGTCATTTTAATTCCTTTGAGTAACATTTAGCAACATTAACCCTCAACAAATTACATCATAAATTATTTTTCTCGCTCTTTCTTTGTTTCTATCTGTATGTGTTGTACAGAGTAACGCTTGCACTCTTAATGTCATTTACAATGTGTTGTAAATAAGAAATTACGCACACAAGTTAAAAATAATAATTGTTTTAGTAGTTTAAAGATTCCCATTGAGTAATTAGAAGAAATATTTAAATGAACACTTATTTTCGATAACTTTGTCATAAGGTTAATTAGAATGCATTTGGATTATCTCGTTGATTTGTTACGAACTGAAGTTGATCAGTCTCTATTGTCATATATGCATCCTAAGCGGATTGCCTCGATTTAGCGATAATTCACAAATATCGTTTGATATGGCTCTTACAGTTATGAATTCATGAAAATGTCATTACAATTGCAAAAATAAAGTATGTATGCATAAATATATTGAATAAATTGCATAGTTAGACAATGATACTTATTAGAATAGTGAACTTTTACATTGAATACTGCTTAAATCTATCCAAAAAATTTGTTGGTCGAAATTTGAATGGTCATTTAAAAACAGGGATACAAAAAGTAAATAATTACCATAAGGTGTTGAGTTGCTTTTAATAATACAATCAATATATCAAATCATGTAAATGCAAAAACGTAATAAAAGAAATATTATTATGTCGAGTTGGTTGTGATAATAAGAACAATAAAATAATTATGCTATGTAATGTGGGGAATTGTTGTCAGGATAACCATAATAATAATCATAAGAAGTTCAAGCGAATTAAGAGAGATGTCAAATTGGTAATGATAAAAAGGAAATTGGTGTGAATTGGAAAAATTGAATGTATAATTAGGAATGATGCAACTTACGGATAAAGTGAAAAGATGTTTGTGGAGTGAGACGTTACAATAGTCAGCTTAGATAGCACATTCATGGGCCATGGCAGACTGAGAGGCTGAACTTACCTCTTCTAGATGCATAAGTTGAGGTTTTTGAAGTTAATTATTCCGTCAAATATTCCATCTTTCGAATTCTGTAGTATGACACAAATAATCACTTTAGTATTTCTAAATGTACGCATAAATAATGATTGCCGATGATGTCTGATGATATTTCCAAAATATGTTAAATACGTGTTTTTACTACTATCTACTTGATGCTTACCGAACAGTTTAACATTCGGAACTCAAAAGAGACCTAATATTGAGAGGTGTGTAATAGTAATAATGAATAATTACTTCATAGGAAAATTCAATCACATAATTAGAAGCTACAGGATGGAGTATATGTAGCTGGGAAGAATATTAATGAAGTATTTCCCCATATACGTTTACTTCGACATTTACTGTTAGCAAAAAAATGCCAGATTCCCACTATACACATGTCATAACCACTGATAAGCATGTTATATTGATGCATTATCTTACTTTTTCCACTTAAGCTAGTCCACTTATCATAAATGCAAATTATCTCTTTGATAAACACAAACCAGACAAAATCATACTTGCAGTGGGACTCCAAATTTTATTGCTAGACAGTGTGCATAAATAAAAGCCCAATTATCCAAAATGTTTAATGCTAAAATCACTTTATTGGCAGAAGATAAGGATGTATAATTTGCATAAATTTCGCTACAGATTTTAAGATCCATCTTAATTAGTGAATAATTCATTCATTTTAATGGTGTGTTACAGGTAACAAATACAATTACGGTCAATTAACCTTGATGCAACCAACTGAATTACCGCGAGAACGTATCGAAAAGTTTGAAGCGAACTTTGCCCAGCTGATCGAATTCATATAACCTTATCGTTCAACAACCTAGTACCAAACAGGATGTTGATGTGTAGTGTCGTAGGTATGTAAAAGCAACTTACGGCAATAATTTGATTTTTCAAGTAGAATGAGTCTATTGGGGAGCAGTTCTATTTGGAAATTTTATTGAAAACTGAGTCACGAGATGACAAGACTAAACGGGTAATGATACTATCTGGGTGCCTTCAATCGATGTAGGTGGAGTGGAATTTGAACTTGAGGAAAGCCAAGTGAAAGTATTATCAATCCACCATCGTTTTGAAGATAATCTGGGATTTGAGATGAAGCTTTGTAAACGTTCCGAAATAAAGACAAGGCAGAGATATGATGTTTATGTCTTTTAACACTAATCTCTTACGATTTTATAGGCTATCCGCTTGGATTCTAGAGTTACAGTTGTTGTTGATTACATAGTTACATTTTCTAGAGATTAGCAAATATGGAGAGTGGAAATAAACTGTTCCGATTCACTGTTAGATTTTTGAATGGGTGAATCTACACTGATTGAGTTAGCTTTGAAATTACTTAAACGTTAATGGTTAACAAATTAATATTTAATAGCCGATTATTACAATACATTACCTTCTATCAAATAAATGAAATGCTATTTGTTTTATAATATGCACACTTTAAAATCATAACTTATCATACCACTTTGAAAATAGCTAATGAACACCAGAAATGTAAATAGACTAATTATGCATTCGCAAAAACGTGATAAGCTTCATATCGCCTGTTACTGTTTATCTTGAATTGATTTTTTCAAGATTTCTATAAAGTAGTATGGATGAAAAGTCTCTGGTAGTTGAGTTTATTTACAAAACTTAAAACCATGTGACTAAACTTTTTAAATACAGACTGCTGCAAGTTCATGGACATGACCCAAGTAGTGAAGCTTGAGTGTTTTATAATACAGATCAGATTTAAAATACGAAAGAAGGATAAGTTTTATCTCTACTTAATATAAACATATATTTACATTGTTAGCAGAATACTACTAATTTTAACCTTTACAGCCAGATGTGTTAAATGACTTCGCAAAGCCGAATGAAAATTATCCTTTGTTAATTTGATATAATAAGTTTGCATCACTCTAAACTCGTTGATCGTGTAACATCTGGAAAAGTACTTTACCATGTCCGAAGTTGTCATCTTTTTTCTCGATAAGTATTTGATCCTAATAAATGTCTTATCTTTGACTTATGAAACTAGAAACATTCAGTAGTATTAAAGCATTTACTATGCACACCTTCAAACCACTCGTCAAATGCTTTAGCTAGAACAGACATTTTGTTCAACCTTAAAAAAGGGGAGAAGAAACAATTAACGACAGTTCGATAGCAGCAGTGTACAGCTTCTTTTACTTGGATTGTTTACAATCTCGCCTAATTTGTGCTTCAAAAAATTAATCTGTGATGTCGTTAAGACACCAACATCGGGATTTCTACTTGCTAGTAAATATCCTACCCAATCGTTTAATTTGTGTAGTGAAAGGATTTGTGGCTGTAATTTGAGCCAATATAAGATGCGATCTATTACACAACTCATGTCCTTGAAAAATCAAGATATATGACTTTTTGTCTGTCATTAAACTAAAGAGCTAACGTGTGTTGATAGATTAACTCTAAAGGCCTTTAAGGATAGTGGTACAGCTTCAGTAATTAGGCTGACTGACACTTTGTCTAAAGTTTGAAAGCTGGACATAATCCTATCCGACTGGTGTCGATCGCCGATCGTTCCGATATACGAAAGGACCAAAGACATCTTACCATAACCATAGACGAATCAGTTTAACTAAAAGTGTCTAAAACACTGGCTTCGATAATTATAAAATGCCTAACTACTACTCGTGAACTGCAAGTTCAAAAAAACCAGGGTGATGTCAAACCTGTTTGTGGTTGTATCGACCTAGATAATCACCATTCGTCACATTTTAGAAAACAGGTATACTTATCGGCATCCCACAATGGTGGTTTTTCCTGACTTGAAAACAGTACTTGACTCTGTAGAGGTTCTATTTTAATCTGTCATTGAAAAAAGGTACCTCAGAAGTACACAAACCTTGTGAAGGCACTACTCTAACTCTACTAGTAGAGTCAAAGCGTTTGGTAAACTGTCACCTAAACTTGTAACTTTACGTGGTGTCCGTCAAGGCTGCCCGTTATCCTCATTTTTGTCTGATTTCATAATAGATTTACTGCTGGAAGGAACGCTCCTCATCATCTGAATTTTTAGGGATTGACTTCGTATTTGAAGGTCTACTAATTGAATTAGGAATATGCAGATGGCATAGTCCTGTTTGATGAAGATGTTGGTAAAATGTAGTCTTTTGATACTGAACATACAACAATACAAGCATGTTTCGATGCATTTATTCCCCTCTAAATGCTAACTGTTGCTTCAGGACTAGTCTGTATCAATATCTGAGCTAAAGATATGGGGTGAAGTAGTTAGGTACGTCGAACACTTCACTTATCTTGGGTGTATGATCATCCCTGATGAGTTGGTGGATAAAGAAATATGAGCACGGATCCCAAAATCTCTGGTCTTCACCACCTTGCACCATTTATGGTCCAGGAGAGATATCTATCAGAGAAAGGATGAGTAAACTGCACAGTAGTTCGTTCTGACTTACTGTTTAGATGCGAAACGTGGTCATTAAGAGTAAATGACATTTGTGAATTATTGGTATTCGACCACCGATATCTCTGAAATATCACTCGTGTTTTCTGGGATCACTGGGTAAAAAAATAATTAGGTTAGACCCCGGGTACCAGGGAAAGAGGGTAAATCAGATGACGAATTTGTAAATCTTCATCGATTGAGACGGTTAAGACATGTATTATTGACGCCTAACCACTGGTTGGTATAAAGACAGGATGAAAAAAAACGAGGGGTTGCCAAACCAAAACAGCATCACTTCATAAAGTCACTGACTTCCGGTGTGAGCCGTGTTTGGGAATGCAGACTGCTTGGTTGGGTGTGTACGAATTCAGCAACCATTGATTGGAGACTTGCGATGAAGTGATTCAGGATCGGTCAGAGTGGTACAGGTGAATTCACTCTTTAGATCTCTCCACTAGCTAATTCTCTCTTACCCTACAATATTCTACTTGTCCACACTCTCTCTTACTACCATTAAAGCAACTACCACTTCTACTAATTTGGTGTTTATCCTGCTGTACTACTGAGGTGTGGTAACTTGGACTAATGTAAATATATGTCAGGTTCCAAGCTGTGCATATATTCATACATAGAATAGCCGAGATATTAGTAACTACTGTGTATGTACTTGGGTTTTAACTACATACACAAAAATAATAATAACTTCCAAAGGAGCACAAGTGCTATATTAGTATGCAGTGCAAAACAATATGGTACTATCAACTTGAATAATTGTAGATGTATTCAATTTTTCCATACATTAAAAGGCTTAAAGCGCTAGAGAAGGCCACTGAACAAAAACATAGAATCAGTTTGTAAATATTAGCTTAAGAAGTGTCAGTAGATGTAGACTACCTGACTGAAGTATACGGTATTATCCTAACCAATAGCTGAAGGCTTTAAGTAACGTGGCTTAGAATCAGTAATTGTTGTGCAGGCGAATTAAACCTTCATGTTCTCCTAAATGCTGAGCTTTGAAATTTTTATATACCCTCCTACTGATTAACCCCAACTTCTCGAATATTTTTCTCTTTCCATGTAGTTTTTTTCATAGATGAATCTCTTTAGAGTGTCATTATTATGACACAAACCGTGAAAGGTGTTGTTTTATATATTGCATCTGATAATTAGGTTGTAGCAAATTTGGGAACTGACGTGATAATTGAGTAAATGGGCATTCGTTTTCATGTGGTGTAACAACGAGACTCATTGAAGTGGGATCAGATGTAATACCTTTAATGACTACGTTATTTTTATGGCAAGTTAACTTATGATTTCTGATGCCTATCAATAAAAGCATAAGAAATCATTCCCGATAGTAGGGACTACCACGTCTACTACCAGAAAGTTCCCAAGTGAACGTGGTATGTCATCTGAAACGTAGTGCCGAGTACCTTTTTCCACAAGTTGTAACTGCCACTTTATTAGTAGCATCGAGGGTTACCGTATGGTCAGGTGTTTTTAAATCTCCCCAGTTAAATGACACAATACTGACTTCCTCTCTGGTATCAACGAGGAACTGTGTGCGTAGATTGCTTTCTGTTGTGGATGTCCTAGTTGGAAACAGCAGCCTTCATTAACTGTCAACCTTGTAGTTTACCGGATACTTCTACTTGAAGTTACATGGTGAAATAACGTACTGAATTCCTGTGATACCAATAAACAGCTATTCCATTTAAGCTTACGAAATTTAGGCTTATTCTATTGCGAAAACGTCTCGATTGCAGCAGATTATTCGTAGGCAACTGCATCATAACAGTTTATTCAGTGAGTTTTACTTGTTATAGTACAGCTGACTGGTCGTTTAGTTGCGTTTGTAACTTTAAAACTGAAGAAGAGCTTGTGCGCTCATCGATTTTATCAGCTAGGTCAAAAAGTCTATCTATGTCTACGTCCTCATTGACACAAGTCAACATTTCTCGAATATCTTGTGGTATGCGTTCGAGTAACAAATTGTAAAATAAAAAGTTATCTGCTTGACACTTTTCCAGAACGTTACTCATATTGTCTCTTTAACTGTGATGGGGTGTTTCGAGGTTCTGATTGCCTCCTGAACATAGCAACTTTTAATTATTATACATTTCTCTGTGGTATGCATGCTTAAGGTATGACTGAACTATTTTCCTTAAAACACATCCTTCTGCCTACCAAGGAGGGGTGCTTGAAATTGGATTGCCTGTTGGATTTAATTGGTTAAAAATATAGCTTTATGCAATCTGAAGTAAAGGATTCTTAATTTCATGTGTGTGATCATTGGTATGTGTACATGGAGTCAAAGTGATATAGTCCGAAATAAGCGCATTAATTTAATTATCGGAACCTAACATCTCACCTACCACTTGAGTGAACATTCGATTAATACATTCTACAGCATACAGTTCCGTTCATGAATAGTAGTCAACAGAAATGTGAAACCACCGGCGTATAATCGGGGAAAAATTTGGAGCCAAATCTGTGAGGTGGGGAAACCAGGGTCAATGCGTGTCCAAATATGGGACCAAAATTAGGCATGCCGAAACGGGCGTGACCAAATGCTAAATAGTTTTCTCATACATTTCATACTACTTACAAAATAGGAGTAAGTGAAAATAATTTAGCTTCAAGTTTCAACAGAGTCCCCATTAAATAACTCATCGAATCCAAAGAGATTAACAGTTAATGCCAGAAAACTGGAGCTATTGAATGCACCTCCACGTAGGATATTAAAAAATATTCAGATTTTAACAATGTTTTCATGAATATAGTCAGGAATAGTGCAAGTGGAGTCGTTTCGTAAATAGCATAGAGCAATACTATACGAGGATTTCAAGAATAATGGGTTGTTTGGCTTGTGGATTTACTACGACGATGATCATAATACAAAGCGTTGCAGTCTGTGGAATGCATCACCATACGCAAGGTTCTTTATCAGCATAACATTAATTTTGTATTTTGCATCAGTAAAATCGCAAATAGATTGACGGTACAGACTAATCGGATATTTTGGTCATTGCGCACATCTGAGTAATATATATATATATATATATATATATATATATATATATATATATATATATATATATATATATAGAGAGAGAGAGAGAGAGAGAGAGAGAGAAATAGTTTGTAATGTCAGTTTTCCTCTTAATTACTCTTTTATCAGCCATTATTCACTAATTGAACTATTTCAACCGCGAATTGCTTGTTTCGATGGGCGAAAATCCGATTATATCCATGCCAGTATAAATATTCATACCTGTTGCTTAAACTCTGTCACACACCTCATATGATTTAATTTATTTTGATTACTACGTAAACAAACCAGTTGAAATTTACTATAATACGAATCAAGAACAAGCATGGTGTAAATGTTTATTTAGGCGAATGCAGATGAGTGATGATATTGGAAAGTGAAAAATGAGGAGTCTTTTTAGTCAATGAAGAATCAGCAATCAACAAAATCTGTACTATTCAAAAAGCCAATAGATGCTTATACACCTGTAATATAGGTATTCATTAGTAATCTTCTGGGATTTAACTCGTGAAAATACATGCCCATTTCTTTGTATTCACTTAATTACTTACGTAATCAGTCGGTTGAGGATTATTTGTAATTATTGAATCAGCGAATTCCTTAACTAGTTTTATATTCTTCTTGATAACATGCAATGTTTTTTCTTCAATGTGCTTGTAAACTTCTATTGCTATGGTAGCAGTATTAAAGTTATGTCATTATCAACAAATCTGCTGTCGGGTAATAATATTCTACAACAAAATAGTAACTGATAATATATCAGGTGTACAGATTTGAAGATTATTTACTCCAAAAGAACTCCTGACTTAACCGTATTACTTTCTCTTCACCATTTCTGCTTTCATGTAATGCATTCAATAAACCAATATCGAAAATAAATTGTTATGTAACTGTGAACACCTTGTTGATGATAAACAATTATGAAAGTGTTACGTTTGCGCGACCTCATCCATTGTCATCGGTGAGTTACTGTCTCACACCCGACACGATTGAACTCCACCGGTCACGTCTTCACACTAGAACTCTAGGAATTACCTCAAGGAGCTAGTCACTAGTGAGCTGATAATTAATCAGTCACAACTTTTCATTAGAATTTCAGAATTATCATTAAGTTAGTCAAGAGAGAGGTCATGAATGGGATTCCCTAAGGGGTGAACCGAGCTGGCACACTACCATGGAAAAGTCACATACTAGGACGAAACAACTGTCTAGTAGTCCCTGTTTTTCAGTGGTACCCAACCAACATCAATCTCCGACTAATACAAACAACCGAATCTAATATCTATCTCCACAAAACCACTTCATTTCAGTTAAAATATTTGTTAGAAGCACAGTGTGACCTTTAGAAAAGGAAATGAAGTGGTTTGCTTTATTTATACTATTCATTACGCTCTCATACTGAAATTATTACCTCAGAAAACACTTAGGTAGTTACAACATATTTCATTTTGTGTATACGGACAAAATATTTCAATGTTAATGCATGAAAATCATGCATACAAAAGAAATGAACGATTTCTGTGAACGTAGTATTTTCATCATGATTCAGACTACAACAATCAGAATCATACATTTTGTTAGGTCGGACCACAAAGAAGCGTAACAAACTTTCAGAACTCTGGTTTCGAACACTATTTCATTTATTCGAACTATCTGTAATGTAAACATTTTGTTTCTAGTTATTGTTACGCTCCGCTTGCCCTATCCTCCCGGTTCAGCATAATTACTGTTATTACATTGTCTCTTATTATGAACTATAGTTAATTAGTTGTGTACAAGTTGCTCCTATTCACTACCACTATTTCCCTCGTTCTGTAATCATGTTAATTTTCTAATTGGTTTGTTGTGTGGTCTGAATTTGTGTATATATAAAAGAATGCTTGGAATATAATATGATTCTGTCTGGCTGACCTATGGGCTCGCATTCTCCTTATTTCGGATTGGGACTAAGTAGGCAGAGGGCAGGCGCGGAATAACCAACTAGGCACAAGTCATTTGCACTCGGCCATCCAATCATCACCCAATTTCTTGCGTCATAACACATTTACGTGTAATTTTATTCGTCAATAAGCTCAACGACGTTTTATCTAAAGTCACATAATATGCTTGTAATCGGAATATACTTATTCGACTGTCTATATATTCATCGGTTAGTCCTACCTCATATTAATCTCGGCTTAATTTCACTAGAACACACTAACACAAAGTACCACTATTTCATTTGTCACCATTCATCGTTGACATTCTTGTCACTGTTGTTCCCTTATTTCTTTTATTTAACTAAATAATATACCGAATCAGAAGATAACTACTAATCAACGAAAATCATGTGATTTTTATTCATTATGCAATAATAATGACAGTCTTTTTATGAGCAAAAACAGATCAAGTCGAACTACAATTTACTGAAGAAAGTCGAAAACTACATCGAAAGTAAACTGAATTATTTGCACCCATCGCATCAACAAAAGTATCATCTAATGTCTTAAATGCCTCGTCGAGTGGAAAATTTGATAAACACACAGAAGTTACGAACAGGTAAACTGAAATAGAAATGGGTTTGGTTGACACGACAAGTGAACATATTTCATGACACTGAATTCTGACGAAGGGCAACTTGTAACTGAAATCAAGTCATAGAAAGGACAGATGGAGAATTTTGAAAAGCAGCTTAAAATAATACTTAGTCAGTTAAATGCTAATGAAGACTATTCATTTGTTGAAAGCAGACGGCGGAATACATCAGAAGATGAAGTACTTAATAAAATTATTGGTAGATATCAGCAGTTAGAAAATCGACTAAGTGATGACAATTTCTCTAAAGAATCCATATATTATTATCTCTACGTAATTTATTACAGTATTCAATAATTTATTCAGAAATTATGGGTGCTTTGAAGAAGTCAGTAAGCAATCGCTGAACAGCATATTTGATGTCGCATTCATGAATCAACTGTCGGGGTTTAATTGTCTATGTAAACAAGACATAAGAAACTCTATATACAAAGTACTCATAAACATTAAATCCACATATTAAACCTCCATGAAATTCATTTCAAACTGCGATTTCTAATTGCCAGTGAAGTAAAAATGAACTTGTAGTTAAACGTTATAAGAACTACTGAACTGTTATCAGGGCTTGGTTTCACAACATTCGTAATTGTTTTGAAGGGAAAACGCGTAGGAGGCAGTTTAAGAAGATGGTATATCCTCACAATAATGTGTGCTTTCTCTTATAATCATTCCAATAAATGAATATCCAACGATTCCTCCATACAGTCTACTATAACTGGTAATGAATTTGTCAATGAACTATTGAATAACAACATGTAATCCAAACTGCCTTGTTAAAATCCGTGCCGTTTAAAATGTAGTTACGAGCTACTTGGTTTACGCTCTTAGTCATATTGATTACACTTCGCAATAATTACTAAATAGGTAACAGCGTTATCTTCTGGGCATTTTAGCAGAGATATCTGCATTACTTACAAATCATTACGGAACCAGAATTATAGATTTGAGTGCGTCATAGTCGTAATATTTATACTACTAACAAAT
Source organism: Schistosoma japonicum (assembly GCA_025215515.1). Taxonomy (NCBI): domain Eukaryota; kingdom Metazoa; phylum Platyhelminthes; class Trematoda; order Strigeidida; family Schistosomatidae; genus Schistosoma; species Schistosoma japonicum. The sequence goes on along the minus strand of CM046061.1, from coordinate 61,074,631 downwards.
TGTCAGTAGTGTCGCTTTTTTCTCGACGGGTAGTAATAATACATTGAAACACTAACATTATATTACATTACAACCGTATTAGTGAAATTCTATTACATAATGAACGTTAACAAGCTTTCATAAAACGGTAGCATCTTTATACGAGTCGGCACAATTGTAAAGCTCTAAATTGTCTTCTGACTAATAAATTAATTCATTTTAGGTATTATTTTTGAAAAAAATGCTTTTAAATAGATTAAAGAGATTTACATTTGGTTTTTCTATGAAGATTCGTAGATAAATAGTTCACTGAAATCACTAAATTTTATTCTGTCCAATATTCAGCTGCTAATACTTGGTCGTTTCGTATACGTCGTTGTATTACATGAAGATTTAGAATATTGACTAATAACATTTTAGTACTTCGTCATATTCACTTTCTATCATTTACATAAACCTAAACATCACCTTGAGAGGGACTTTATAGTACTTATAGGTCACTTGATAGCATACCTTTAGTTGATAGTTCACTTCCAAGGAGACTTTGTCACTTGCTATACTGATAAGAATTTATTACAGGCTAAAGGCAAGCAGTACTGAACAACTATTTTGGGACAGTTTTATAGTGCTTCGTGATTTTGATTGTTTATCTAACTACAATCAGTCAGCGTTGTAAATTACAGAATTCAATAATTTCTTCTAACTCCTTTTATTAATACTGAGGATATGGGTTATTTACCTAGCCTTTGAAAAAAGCTTACTTAATCACTAGATAACTATTCACCAATTCTAAAAGTCAACTATACTGGAAGATACATGTATACATATGTATCGTATGTAATCCAACGAACAGTGAAGAACAATATTTAGTAACCTAAAAAGTGGTTATATTGTGGTAACGAGGAACAAAGTCTAATCACAACACGTAGGAGGAATAAAAGCAACCATGGGAAGCAGGCCTACAATCAACATTGATCGAGAAACGTAAAGAGCGTACAAATATATAAATAAAAGTAATATATATATATATATATATATATATATATATATATATATATATATATATAATTTATGATGTTCTCTATTTCCACCAAATAGACTATTTGCTGTGGTAAAGTCGACTTCTCGCAATATAGGCACAAAATTAAATCTATTATTATCACCATTGTTATTATCATGCAATCTAATCAATGTAACCTATGATGACGTCATAAAGACTAATTCAATACCAATGATTATTGCTTCCTTCGTTTCCTGTTGATTTGCATCTGATAATTGGAAATCCATGTTAGCAACTAATCATGCATAAATTAGCTTTTTATCATAAAACACAGTTATTCATATATCATACATCAGTGATACATATATATGCAATATGACATAGATTTTCTATTAATAGTAAGTAATACATTTCATAGTTTATCTGATTCAGTTTCACCACACTTTCATTTCATTTGTATTTTCTATTATTTCTTGTTAATTACAATATAATCTATTTCATCAATGCTTTGATTCACTTGATCATTCATTGACTGCTTCAGTTATTCAACTGTTCATTCAAATAATTAAGTAAACGTAAGTTGAATACAATTTTGTAATACAAACTAGATACTAAAATTACTATCACTAGGTGAACTATTATAAATGATATAATTAATCATTGTAAATTAATTGAAATTAGTTACTGACAAAAGGTCTGAATTACGTTTGTTACATCTAGTTGGGATAATTTAATGATAAATTGGCTTTCAAAAAAAAAAACACAAAGAAAATAACAATATTTCTATCTGTTAATATTCGTCTTTAATCTATATTCTGGGTATTCTAAATGGAATCGTTTTGAAACATACTATTGATATAAGTTTAGTTGTCTGAATCAAACCGGAAGGTATTTTGTATTTTAGAGGAGGGTACAGGACCATGTACGTTGAGGATTCTGACAAAGAGAAGAGTGGTGGAAAAAATGAGCTGACTACTCAAGTGTAGTTATATTTAATAAAGAAAACAATCGATGGTAACAAGAAAATATATGTAATATGACAATCAAACCGGAAAGTGAAAAAGATTTAAAGTCTATTACAATAATCGTCAACTCAAATCTCATAATCAGGGTGGTATTTAAAGTCAAACTATATAACACTTCTTCAACAAGATAAATAACAATGGCTTGAATGTGTAAGAACCAGAACTACGTTAAACAAAGATAAATGGTAAGAAGGACTACAGTAAAATGAAGTTCACTATATATCTCCTACAAATGATGCAATTTTACAGTTGACCTAAAACGCAGAAAACATTTGTTTTGGTCGATATATATATAATCTGACTAATGATGGTTTACTGACCCACCATAAATAGGTATTCAGTAAGAAAATAGTAAATTTGATCTACTTATACAGATTACAAACTCCTGAACTAAATGTTTCTTTCAAGAATGCTTTAACTACAGAGTCCACATCCAGTGAATAACACTTCTGCCTCCCACCACTTCACGATATATTGCGTGACCTTGTTCACTGCCATTTGTAAGTGACCACTAAACACCTGACATGCTTGTGCTGGTGATTAATTTTAGATGATAACGTCGCCTTGTTGACATGTTCAATTTAAGAATAACAGTAAGTCACATACAAAGTTTTACTTAAATCGTTTAGAAATAGAGGGATGGTATGCTCATGTATGATGAAGTCAATAATTCTAATATATACTCGAAGGGATTGACTCTTTTCACACAGAAACTAAAGTTACCTGTGTAACATGAAAAAAAAAGTGTCTTCAATTTATTGATGCTTTGTTATTGAAAAGGATAAATGAGGGGTATGATATGTAGAGTTTTCATTAAAGAAATTCACGGTCTTACTAGTTAATTCATTTTGTTATTCTGTTTGTCACCGGTACAAAAGGAATCTCGCTTTCAGTTTATTATTTTGAACTAAAAATGTCTGTATAGGTGAGGCTTTTAAAGAAGCAGTAACAGAAATAACTATCTGCTCATATGGAAATGGTTATTAAGGGATATTATTGTAGGCTATCACAACAAAAATAGCATTAGGAAACCGTTTAACTTCAGTGACTATAAAAAGAATGTGGCACACGTTTACTTTTAAATGAAATATAATTGTTGAATTGCATACTAACTAAACTAAGAATGATTGCAATCAAAGCATTCTTTCCATATACGTTAAACATTACATTTACAACCCGTTGTTATCTGTCGATACATGCCGAGTCTGGTCACTTCTATTAACATTTGGAAATTTAAATACTCTCATGGAAACAACTAAATAAGAAGAAATACCTGGTAAGTCTACAGTTACTTTCTGAAATATTAATAGTATAGATAGAAAAATGTTTAAATAAACCCACGAGAACGGCAGATTGCACAATCTCAGCAATCTCTAATGCTAACTATTATACTTAATGAGCAAAAACAATAAGAACATAGTATTCGCTAACACACAGGAAGTATCACTGAAGTTTCAATTGCTTGTGAATCACTGATTATGGACCATGACAACAGCAACACCCATTAAAGTCAAGCTTATAGATGCACTAGTCCCTTGTTCAGTCCATCTCCTTCTACTTTTTTTTAAATCGCTGATACAGTTCCATTTCAAACATTATCCATTTAAACTGATTTAGAAAGCTGTTGTGAAATGTCACTATGTTGTGTGATTTCAGAATAATTAGAGTGGATATATATATATATATATATATATATATATATATATATATATATGCTTACTTACGCCTGTTACCCCTCTCGGAGGAGCATAGGCCGCTCACCAGTATTCTCCATTCAACTCTGTCCTGAACAATCCTTTCCAGTTGCTGTTCATCCTTTTAATGTCTGCTCCCAATTCTCGACGCAGTGTGTTCTTTGGACTTCCTATTTTCCGTTTCCCCACAGGATTACAAGTTAGTGCTTGTCTCGTGATGCAGTCAGATGATTTCCGCAATGTATGTCGTATTTATTTCCAACGTCGTTTTCGGATTTCCTCATCAGCTGAAAGTTGGTTTGTTCTCTTCCATAGTAGGCTGTTGCTGATGGTTTCCGGCCAACAGACATTCAATATTCTACGTAGACAGTTGTTGATAAATACCTGTACCCTCCTGAGGATATCTGAAGTAGTTCTCCACGTTTTAGCTCCATACAACAGAACTGTCTTGACGTTCGAATTGAAGAGTCTAACTTTGAGGTTGGTAGACAGTTGTTTGGAGTCCCATATATTTTTCAGCTGTAGGAATTCTGCTCTTGCTTTGCCAATCTTTGCCCTTACATTTGCATCGGATCCTCCTTGTTCATCGATGATGCTCCCCAGGTATGTAAAGGTATCGACTTCTTCCAGAGTTTCGCCATCAAGTTCAACTGGATCGGTGCTCTCTGTGTTGAATTTGAGGATCTTGCCCTTTCCCTAATGTATGTTCAGGCCTCGTGATGCTGAGATTCTGCTTACGTTGGTTGTCTTCACTTGCATTTGTTGGTGTATGGGATAAAAGAGCTAGATCATCTGTGAAGTCAGATCATTCGAGTTTCATCCTACTGTCCATTGAATCTCAGTGCTCCCCTCAGATGTGGGGTTTTTCATGATCTCAATCCAACACTAAAAGAAAGAGGTGAAGGCTGAGAGCAGACAGCCTTGTCTGACACCGGTACATATTATATATTTACTTACTTACTTACTTACGCCTGTTACCCCCTTCAGGAGGGAGCATATGGCCGCCTCACCAGTATTCTCCATTCAACTCTAGTCCCTGAGCAATCCTTTCCAGCTGTCTCCAGTTACTGTTCCATTCTTCTTATGTCTGCTTCCAGTTCTCGACGCAGGGTGCTCTTTGGGCCTCTCCTTTTCCGTTTTCCAACAGGATTCCAAGTTAGTGCTTGTCTCGTGATACAGTCTGATGATTTCCGCAATGTATGTCGTATTTATTTCCAACGTCGTTTCCTGATTTCCTCTTCAGCTGGAAGTTGGTTTGTTCTCTTCCAAAGTAGGCTGTTGCTGATGTTGCTGACATTCAATATTCTACGTAGACAGTTGTTGATAAATACCTGTACTCTCCTGAGGATGTTTGCAGTATATATATATATATATATATATAGGGAAAGACAGAATACGTACTCTTAGAAGGACCTTGACTGTTTTTACAGTCAATCAGTGACTAACCAAAAACTAGATAAGTGACTCTTGGTCAGATAGTATCCACTGTAATGTACTATACCTTCTGTAAAATTCATAGGAATTTTCGACTGTATATCTTCAAATTTTTAAATATGCTAATGAAAAGTTAGTATTAGAATACTTTTGATTGATTTTTCAGCCAGTACCAGGTAGCAACATACTTTTGAATTGTGCAACCTGTTTATATAACTACATACCTAAAGTTACTTATTACCATAGGTAGAAGAATATAGTATGGAACTACCAATGCTGAAAACTGAGTTTATTTATACCTTAATGAAAATAAATATTCAATATAATGATCTCATATCTACTAAATGCTTGAATTAATCTTATACTTTTCACTAGATTGGACAAAAAGTCAATACGACTAGGAAACAGCTGTTTATGACCTTGTTGTTTTTAGTGATACTTCAACTCATATCAACCTACAAATCAAAACATTTTTACATAACGTCTACAACTAAACTATAATAGTTAGGTGACTTGCATCAAAATGAGTTCTTTAAGTTCCAGTGGTGAACCATGAATGACGAAGTTCAGACTTGTTAAGAGTGTACTAGTAGTCACTATTGGAATTAATTGGTATTCGCACTGTATCCCAAATTGAATGACATCAAAATTATGCCGATTGATGCTCTTTTACTGATTCTAATGGTTAAAATCAAGCTATATATATGCTTAAAAGCAATACATTTTCCAGTAGTATATCGAGATTTGCTTTCTAAAATGGTATTCTCTCGTGCCCTAAACTGAGAAAAATCTCTAGAAATCAATTAACTGGGGTGAAAAGTTAGATAGATCAAGAATAGATTAGATAGATTGGTAATTGTTTATTTTTTCATATATATAAATTAATTATTTAAATTAATAGGCAACAAATTAAATTAAATAATCTAAACAAACTAATTACATCCTCTATTAATTTAATGTCTAGATTAACTTCATTTTAATAAATAAATACTAAATTGAATAATAATTGTTTATGAATTGAGATTATTTGTGAAGATTGGTTTTTAATTTAGGTGATTGAATTCGTTACAGATTGATGCTATCGGAATCTAAGGTACATAGTTTTGAGGAGTTCCATACTGGGACCAAATTGCTGTCTAGTGCACCCATGTTTTCAGTGACATCCCTGCTAACATCGATCAGCGACGCAACCAATTAATGAATAAATGTTTTATTTAAACGTGATAAATAATGAATTATCAAAATCTCATTTTCATAAGATTGTATTACAAAGGTGAATACATCATTTTAATTAGACAGACATGCACACATTTGTTCACACTTATGAGAGATGGAGTAAACAATTGTTTTCGATATACTTTGCATCAGACTCTGCATTCATCAATTCATGAATATCATGTCACATTAGGTAGTATCATATGACTGAGAATATCAATATTGTGAACTGGAATTAGTAAATTACATGTCAATTATATTTTTAAATACTCGAGAATGGAGGGGGTAGATAACAGTAAAATGTTGTACAACAAGAAACTAAAGAGGTAGTGTAATATACTAAGGTTGAGAGAATATGTATTCATCATTACTTTTTAGCAGCAAAAATATTCCTATTCATGTGTTTAGAGGAAATGAAGGGGGGCTCCACACTAATTATAAGCTACATTTCATTCTAAGCTCTATCACCTGAGTGAAAACCAAACTACTAGATACGATTTCCCGAACTGTGAGTCAGCATTATCTATCAGTAAGTACAAAACTTATTATCACTGTAGGTTCTTTACTGTATACTACAGCAAGTTTTGGAACAAACTACTGTAAAATATTCACTCTACTGACTCTAACCAAAGGTTCAAACGACTAATCGATCCATTTCTAGAATCCAAACATTTGCACTAAATTTTTCCTCACTTGACATTTAACCCCGAAGTACTTAATAGTGACCCACTTAAAACACTACAACCTGTGTATGTTGCAGCAAAAGAAAACAAAAAGGAAGATCCTGATTAAAACTAACTTTTATACTACTAATTAATTTTTTTCCCTTTCTCTTTCATATATTCTCCTATATTACCACTGCCACAAGCTCATGGGCTGTTCCCTTAAGGAATTGGTCTCATTTAAGTAACTTCCTCCTAATACTGGTTAGCCCCATACTTAATGTATCAATAACTCACTGTTCAATTTAATGCACATGTATTCCATCACCACTACAGAATATCCCTATAAACATGTTCAGTAGGCGCTTCCAACCGAGTATCAAATACTATTAGTCTTATCCTGCATATAGACATGCTCTATGATACATTCTATTTACTCCCAACCATTTCTTGAAATCGTAATGCTCGAAACAAAACGAGAAGTGCACGATGATACAATACATACCTCCGGCATCCTAGTACAATAATCGTTGTTGTTGTTGGTTTTGTTTTAAATTCATCTTTCTATATAATGTGAATTTCTCAACACTGACTCTACTGAAATCTCTGTATATGGATATACCCATATCCTTATGATCACGCTCTCATATACAAAATGCTACTTGAGAATAAAAGTTACTATTATTAGTATTATCATTATTACATACATAATTTATATTAGTAATAAAATCACTTCTAAACAAGTGATAGTGTGTTACATGATGATATTGTAAATTCAAAAGTATTTTTAAAAGTACTTACGAATAATTAGCATAGCAAACATAACATCGAAGTGATTGAGGTAATTATAGTTTTTGAAAGTATAAATTAATACGTCAATAGAATGGAACATGGTAAATTACGCAATATCTTTCTAAGATATTGATGAGATAACTACAAGAAATCCAGTCATCGAAATTGTTACGTAAGAATTAAGTGGATATCCTAGTTATGCAAATATGAGACGCAATAAATTTCGAAGTTGTGAAAAGTATCAAAATTAATAGTATTAATAATAGCTTAATTCTCAAGTAACATACCAGTTTACAGGCATGATCAGAATGATATGGGTTTATCCACATACACAGATTTTAATGGAGTCATTGATAAGGAGTTCACACTATATAAAGGTATTTATTAAAAACAGGCTCAACAAAATCAAAGTTTACCATACTAGGATGCCAAAGGTATGTGATGTATTATAGTGCACTTCTGACAAACAACCGAGAGCTTTTCGTCTCTGGCGCTACGATTCCAGGAGACGGCTAGTAGTAGACAGAATAGTCCATAGAGCGTATCCAGATACGGGGTGAGGCCAGGAGTATTTGAAACTTGGATAAGGGCTCCAACCAAACACATATATAGAGTATTCCTCCATAGTGGTGGAATCTATGTGGGTTGATTTTGAACAGGGAGTTATTGATGCACTAACTGGGCTGATAACCAGAGTTAGGAGTAAGTTGTTTTAAAGGAAACTAATTCCTTATGAGAGCAATTGTGATAATAATAATAATAATAATAATAATAATAATAATAATAATAATAATAATAATAATAATAATAAAGGAGTGAGTGTAATAAGTCATTTGTAAATCACCGAAACATTTACTAGCATTGTTAGTGTTGCCTTTCATGCTTGCATAACAATGACACTGACTAAATTCTTATGTAACGGACTTCATTATTAAAATTCTTGTCGTCACTTCATCAATTCTTTCAACAGACATTATACCTGACTTAACATACAAGATATTCATATTATTATTAGTAATGATTGTTATATACAGGCATTTTCTACACTTCATTACCTACTGATGAGTTCATGTTTATATGCATTTATACAATTACTATGATACATCATCAATTCTACTGTCATTACTACTACTAGTATCCTTTATTTTATATACAACTTTCAACTTATTCATTAACTATCATCACCGCTTAGCAAACTATATATTCTCTCAACCTTAGTATATTACATTACCTCTTTAGTTTCTTGTTGTACAACATTTTATTGTTATCTACCTGCTCCATTCTCGAGTATTTAAAAATTTAATTGATATGTAATTTACTAATTCCAGTTCACAATATTGATATTCTCAGTCATATGATACTACCTAATGTGACATGATATTCATGAATTGATGAATGTAGAGTCTGATGCAAAGTATATCGCAAACAATTGTTTACTCCATCTTTCATTCATTGTGAATTTAGTCATATAATATTCATCTGGATAAAAATCTTTATTTAATGAATTAATGGTAAACTTCATACCTTTATATTGTATTTTATACTATTGAGAAGTTTATTTATTGGAAACACGAACTGCATTAATAATATTATCGTAATCATTGTATAGTTATTCAAAGGGTGTATACCTGGATCTGATAATATTGATTATGATGATGATAAGTCGAAATTAAAATTTATTCATGATATATTAGATATGATGTGCTTTGGTTAGAACAAACGAAAGGATTCTATTCATCACTACATGTAACTGTATTTACAGTTAAGGTTGTTTCGATTGTGTTGCTCTATACATTGATAAGTCCTTTTAAGGAATCATAACATGCACCAAAAAAAACATGAAAGCTACGCGAAACACCAGCCTTGTAATCCTTTAGAGCTTGAAAATTTGCAAATCAAATCAGTAATAGCAGTGCACACTATTTACAATAATCGACGAATGTAACATCAAAACCACCCGGAAAGGAATTTCCTCACTATAAAGAAAGGCGAGTAGCTGAAGCATTTCATATTTTGCTAAAATCTACTGCACTTCATCCTAGTTGAACTGTCTATCAAAACAACTAGAATTAAACCGTATCTATTTTCTCATATATATATATAACTGTATTTGTCTTTCAGGAAAGAAAATATTTTGGATGAGCAATGCAAAAAGATTAATCATATATCAAATAGTACTAAGAAAATCAATGAGATTCAACCTATTTATCCCAAACTAGATTTCCTTGACTGCTTATTCAAAGGAAGTCGTGGTAACAACGTAAAAGTTGGCATCTTTCGATTACCAATGCATTTTGGTAGCTACCTAAATTGTAAATCTACACATTCACTATCCTCAAAGGTCAATGGTACGTTAAATTTTATGAACAATAGTAACCGTCATATAACAGAGATGCTAGACAAACAAAATGAAACAAATATAGTCCTGGCGACACTTAGAGCAAATACCTATTCAAAGAGTTTTTAAAATGGATCGTTGACGATATGGCGAGAAAAAATGAGTCAGTTAATCTTTCAAGTGAATTGACTAGTACTGAAATTATTTAAATATAGGATACCTAGGGAACAGCAACCGAAGTGTGTCTGTGAAATCAACTACAGTTAGTGAAATCCGGTTTGTGTTGGATAAACATTTAGACACCCGAATGTTAGGGTAAAGGAACACAAACTTTGTTCAGAACATGTTCACATATTTTCGGATGATCTACGAAAGCTCGATAATAGATAGGTTTTTTCACTACGCGCCTTAGAAACAGGACATAAAACTGACTTTGGTGGTGCCGAAATGTTTCAGTAAGTATACGGTGGATACAAAGAACGGTTGACAGCTGAATCAATCAATAAATGAGCAAATTAAGCAACTTGAATAGGCAACATGGAATACAGTTGGTAACATCACGATAACTGTTGATTAACAAAAAGGTTTGATCATTCATATCTACCCCATCGATATTGTCAATTGCGCCAGTAATCATTACAACTACAATTACGAATCAGTCAATTATTGCATTAAATTTATTTCCAATAATTTTATTTAACAATATTACGCACTATTTAACTAACATCAATCAACATAGTTGTCAGCATATTTCATTTACACATATGCCCTAATTACACGTCTAATGGTTCAGTTGTTCCCACCCATAGCCTAAGGGTTAACTTGTCACTGTACTCAATAGTCGCTATGTATATCAGCATAGTAGCATGCACATATATGTCACTACTTGATCACATTTACTCATATTCCTTTTTTGTATCAGATCGGCCTTATACCTAGTTTTTACATAACATAAGTGGATAGGTGGATTGGTTGAGTGAATTCAAAAATTCAGACCAGATTGCCTGGTGAAACGTTGAAATCTTGAAATCCCAATCTCTGAGGTTATTTCAAATATAATTTATACTTCCAAAGTTTATCATAAGTTTAACTTTCATATAAATTATCGCCATTTTGCTAACTATACATACGATGTTTCATACCGATTAACAGGCGAATGCATAAACATGTCTCACTGGGAAACACCTTAACCTATAATTACAAGACTTCAATGTGTTGAAACGTGCAATTTGATTACTTTAAATATTCCGGTTTTGATTTATATCTTTGTACTATTTAAACTTACGTACGTTTAATTCGGCTACTTATTTTCTGAAGAAGTGGCTTACACCAAGTTGTTGAGTCATAAATTTCAATTTCTATTCATTTGGAATACTACATATATATTACTTAATTTACAAACTACTTACTCAACGTTCAGTTTATCTGAAATTATCAAGACTAATCTCATCTTTAAATGGGGTATTTATTTTATCTAACTGGCTATTTAGAACATTTTTGTTCATCACACTAAATCAGTCATGGAACCTGTCGTCTAATGATATTAGTAGTTTCAGAAAGAGATATCATCAGTCTTCATTGTTTTAATGATGTGTATAAAATCCATCAACACAAAAGGTAACCGCTTACTACTCATCCGTTCGATTCCTTCATTTCCTTAAAAATTAATAAACATGCATATAGTTTGTTTTTTGGTAAAGCGGTTCTAGGTCTACCCCGTCAGACAAGAATCTTGCAAGTTACAATAGCAAAAGAAACAACCAATTAATTAATTCCGAAATGTGTCAAAACTTATATTATTAGGGATATTAGGCACTAACGTTAATTTTATGTTTAGTATGGAAAAATTGATACCAACGTTAGCCTAATATAAGCTCTTTACTTTACAAACTACTCTTAACATATAATGTGACATCAATCATGAATAGCCTGTAATGGAACATGTATACAAACCCACCTAAGGTGAGCGATAAACAAAGTAACTCACATGCATTAATATAAACAAATGCGACACATTTCACTTTTATCTGATTATTATCGGTTATAAAAGTAATCAATTCACTTGACAATAAGTGTATATTTTATAAATGAAAAGTGCTAACCCACTAGTGTGAAGTTAATACTAATCTCACTGAAAATAGCTACATAACTTTTGTAACTAGTTATGAAATAAGTTAGTAACATATCCTCTAAATACTCAAAAAATTAGCATTTAATTGAAATGACGGGTTAATTCATGAGCGAATGTGATGAAAAATTTTAGTTTCTTGGATACCTTATTAAAAGATAAGAAGACCAGTCAATAAGTAGAAGTGTGTGTTGAATGAGCACTGCTTATCAGTATACACATTTCTTCAGTTTCGTATCCACGCGTTACAACAGAAATGAAGTTAGATGTCTAACAATCAGAGCTGGAAGACTCTATAAACAATATACTAAAATCTATATTCGGAGTATTAATAGGAATTGGTTGCCCACTATAATTTTATAAGGGGAAATATGTCTGCAGTTAACAGGAACTATAAAGCATTGACTGTCAGGTAAAAAATTCTTCCCTTAAACTGAGGAGATGTAGCTACCTATGTATTATAGGATAGACCAGCAGAGTTGTTTAGATATTTTATGCAATAAATCTCTGTTATTCACTATTTAACCAGTAGCAGTTACTCAACTGAGGGATAAGTTACCTGTTACATCCATATGTGTCTATGAAATTATCTGTTCCTTTGGAGGAAGTTATATTGAACATACGACTAGACAACTTAACCAACGAGTCAGCAAGCATCTCTCATCTTGGTTTAGAAAAGATCCTGTGAAATCTTTACACAGTTCTATTTTGTCAGACTTGGTAGACAGTGGGCATTCGGTGGATGGAAGCAAAGTATTTAGAGTGGTATATAGCATGTCATCAAACTTTCCAGATGAAGGTTCGATCTCATCTCCTACATGTAGCAAAAGCTATAGTGATTCAAGTTAGTAACCCTAGTTTATGTGTCCAAATATAGTGTGTATCGAATTCAGTAATCTCTACATACAAGTATTTCCTAATATTAGAATACGACCATGGATAACCATTTATTCCATAACAATTTTTTGTTGAAATAATTTTCCCCTCCCTCCCCCCTACTGATGAATCGGTAAATCTCGAAATTTTCTAACCTTCTGCCTTTACTTTTTCATGAAATAAAATCAATAGTATTCAGAGTAAAATCATTGGTCACAGTAGGGTATATAAACTGTTATTTCGTAAAAAAATACCACTTTCACTAACGGCAACCAACATTACTTGTAAAGGCAGTGTTAAGGAATCCCGTTTGAATGTAAATATCCAGCATATGCCTTTGCTAAGACGATAAAGAGATACTGAACTGTTCCATCGTAGTAGTGTTCAATACGACTATAAAACCAACTACTTGGCATATAATGACAATTCGTGAATGTAAAAACTCATTGATGACGAGTTCGATTACGTAAGATATCTGTCGTTTTCTGACACCTTAAATGTGTCCGATTTTGAGCATAATTCTTTTCGCAAAAGAATGATCCCACAAGACTTAGCTAATGTGCAGCACAAAATATTTTCAGACTTCAACATTTCCGGTAGATAATTTGTTCAAAGTAAGTGACTTTGAAAATATTTGGAGCTTTATTATTTCACTTGATGGTGTGTGCACGTATTATGTAGATAAAGATCGGGATCTTCAATATCTCTTCTTCTAATAAGGGATCAGGTTACTTTCGTCAAGTATTAGCTTGTCGTTGGTTTAGACGGAACTTTCAAAATAAATTGCAACAACCTCCAGTATCGAAATACTCCAATCGATGCCAATTTGATGACCATATTATTTGTACTCGAATTCATCTAATGAACAACAACAGAAACGATCAAGGAGTTTCTTCTGTTCTACAAAACTACAACAATCAAAAGTAGATGGATGATGCGGTCTTTTTCAATGTCACTCAAAGTTGGAAATTTTATATCGCTGTGATTGATGTAATACACTGATTACAAAAAAAAATAAAATACTTACATTCTGATTAGAATGTATTTAGATATGCCCGTCAATTTATCACTGACTGAAATTGATCAGTCACTGTTTTAATATGTGTATCCCCATCGGATAGCCTAGATATAGGAATAGTTCATAAGTATTGTGTGATTTTGACTGTGAGTGGGAAGAGGGATTCAGGACATGCATTTCGTCCTGTTTAGAACTAGTCAACTGGAACAATACTTGTGAACTATTGTTATATCGAGGTCCATCCGCTCAGGTATACATATAGCAACAGAGATTGATCACTTTCAGTCCATGACAAATCAACGGGAAAATTCAAACACATTTTAAGTATATATGCATACCTGTTGCACAAGTGTGGCTATCTGGACTTAGTTGTCTAGTGACGAATCGGGGGGAGTTTGGCACAAAATGAACTAAGTTCGAGTCCTAACGTGAAAATTAACACTGGGATGCAGGTACATGCAGCTGAGGAGTTCCGAATAGAGCGTGATGAGTCACATGAATTCCACTTGCCAGTCACAATCCAACTTAAACAATACTTTCATCTTATAATAAATTCGCCATTTTCTGTTTTCCTTTACAAAATGCATACTGAAGTACTTCAGCTCCTGTTATTGACTACAATGCATTGTATAGTTCATTTGTAAATATTTTTTATTAAGTCATTTCAAGTTGTATATAACAAAGTGCATAACTATTGTTCTCGGTTGATAATACACCACATTTTTTTCATTAACATAAAACTGCTAACGTGACATAGTGAAGTTGATTAAGAATATATATATATAACATTGAACTAATTACAGCTATTTGTAAAGTTCATAATAATTCAACATTAAACATTATTAACGAATTCCTGAATTCTAGATAATTAAGCGTGAAAACATGAATGAAAAGTTACTATAAAAACTTTGTTTTACATAAAGAATGCATTAAATGTACGTGTATCAACTAGGTTTATGATAACATAAAATACACTTTTAGATGAGTATTTAAATCAATTTGATTAATAAGTTATTTGAATTTATTTCAATGTACTTTTGTAAATTGAAAACTGTGAAGTTTCAATGTTGTCAGAATACATTTTAGAAAGTATATCATTTACTCATAAATTGATTATTAGTAATTAATGTACACTATTCTAAGTTATGTTCATATACAAATTAAAACAATTTCATTGAGTTTAGTTAAGTGATGATAATAATTTAAGTTGCATTGTGACTAGCAAGCGGAATCCAGAACGAGCGTTTTGTCCCATCCGGTACTCTTCAGCTGAATGTACCTCCATTTCAATGTTGATATTCACAGTGAAATTCAAACTCAGCCCCACCTCTTGTCAAACGCCACCACGCTCACCACTAGACTGCTGAGTCCAAACAGTCGTATTTGTACAACGGGTACATATTTAATTAGGATTAGTTTGTATCTTCTCGTTGATTTATCAAGAACTGAAATTGATCAGTCTCTACTGCTATATGTGCATCCTGAGAGGATTGCCTCGTTATCACTAAATATCACAAGTGGTTGACCAGTTTCAGTCCATGTCTAGTCAACGAGAAAAAACAAACTCATTCTAATTTTCGACTTATTTTTTAGTTAAGGTTCATTATTTAAAATTAAATACATCATTTGGACTAAAAAACAAAAACACTGAAGTTTATTTGATCAAATTCGTCACAGATTGATGTTGGTAGGATATCATCGGAAATCAGGGAGCATTGAACAGAAATTCCGTCCAAGTATGGAAATCTTCAATAGTGCGCACCCCATATTTTGCCTCATGAGCTTCAAGTTGGTTAACATCTAACTCTCTCTTTTCACGACTGGGCCACCGTCCAGTGGTGGAATTCCCACCTTCATCAGTTAGTGACACAGCACGATGATCATTTATTGTCATTGGTAGTAACTGTCTCACTCCTGACAAATCTGAACTCCACCCTTCACGACTTTACACTAGAGCTTCAGGGATATTCTGAAGTTAGTCACTATTAAACTGATTATTTTAACTGGATTAGGGTGGTTTGTGGAGATTGTTATTAAGTTTAGTTGATTGAATTCGTCACAGATTGATGTTATTGAAATCTACGGTGCGCGCTGTTGACGATTTCCATACTAGGACGAAACAGCTCCCCAATTTCCTCTAATTTCCGATGATACCCTACAAATATCTCTCTGTGACGAATTTAATCAACTAAACTTAATACCAATCTTTACAAGCCATATCAATTCAATTTCACTTGAGTGTTGTTCTGTTCGATGTTATAAATGCGAGCTCTTTTCATTATTTTTGTCAAGTTTCTTTGAAGTTATTCAATATTACTCCTAACTTAATGTTTAGATAGACTATAAGCAATCATTGTAAAATCACTGTAATAACAGAACTAGCGACCGCCGTAATGAAAAGCTATGAACTGTATGCTTATAACTTTATACAAGAGAACATTTGCTTATTTATCAATCAACCAGTAGTAAACATAGTTTAAGCCATTTGTAGGGTGATAAGTCATAAGTCATCTTTGACGACATCTCTTCTTTTTCATGGAACTGAGTGTTTTAAGTCATACTTAGTAAAGTTTTAATATCAGTTATAGTAAGACGATAGTCAAATGTGAGTCCACATCAATTACTTATTGTTGTTAAAATTTCAGAGAACAAAAGAAACTTATAAATGATATCACAGTGAACTGCTCGAATTTTTCTATCAACAGAAACTCTCCCAAATTCTGTCAGACATCTTGCAATTTTCATAGTTGAAATCAGAAAACTTGCTAAAATTCGCAGAATTCGCTATTTTCCCAATAATGATAAACAAATAATACTGTCAGAAACTGATTATGCCATTGAGAAATACAGAAAGAAAAACTAGAGAATGTAGTTTGTTTGTTGCCGCTATTAAACTGCTGAAAAGTAGATGACAGTGGTTGATTGTCGCACAGTATCACAAATCAATGGAAGTTAGGATTCTTTTTTTGGGAGCCGGCTTGGTGGTGCAGAGGGTTCGGTGTTCATCAACTTAAAGCCCCTGCCGCAAAATATAGGGTGTGCACTGTTGAAGAGTGCCATACTAGGACGAAACGTCTGTTTAATGTTCCCTGATTTCCGATGGTACCCGACCAACATCAATCCGTGACGAATTCAATCAACTAAAATTATTTATCTTCACTTTGGTCCTAAGTTTCTTCATACACACATATATTCTTCTCTATTGTATTGTATTATCGTGTTATCCTTGTAAATTTGATCTCCTCATCCAGTCTGATATAGTAATTTGTATCTGGGCGCATATACACCACGTTCTAAGTTTTTAATGGCTGAGTGATTGAACTAAAATGTAAACTTTTTTCTGTCTTTTTACATAACACTTTGTATTGAGCTCATACAATAAAGCAAAACACACATTATTAACATTATTCAGTATTTAACATAATAAGCTTACTGTGTTGAGATGAATATAAGCCATAATAACCAAGGTTATTTCAGGTAGATGATAAACCGATGGTCAAATAGTACATTGTAAAAACTTCATTGTTACACATTTTCATAATAAAAGACATTCTTTAATTTAGTGGTAATTCTGTAAGTCATTCATTCAGTCTTTTGTCAAAATCTATATGTAATGTAACGTTAAATAAATTACTCATCAGCTGTGCTCGTATACAAGTACTATCAATGATTTAGTGAAAAGATACATGTGTGATTAAACGCTATGTAGTGTATAAATTGTAACTATTTATTTTAATTGTTGACGGCAAAAAGGAACATCAATAATATTCTTATCTGTCTATACTCACCTGGAGATAACCATTTTTATTAAATGTAGGTGATCCTCTGATAATCATTATTTATTGCATAGTAATGATATTCTAGCATTATTGTATCAAACCTTACCACGGACAGTGTAGCTTCTACACTCTTATAACTTATTTGTGTAGAACATATGGAAGAAATAATCACATCTTTGTGGCGTTTAGGAACTTCATTTGTTACACTTGAAATCATACTTCATATCCAGACAACAAATATGGTAATATAAATTTGTTAAATTTATTGTTCCATTTACTCCCGTTTGCTGTTATTGTTACTAGTCTGCCTCCAGTGATAACATTAGATGTTATTACTATCTAAAAAGAAAAGTGATAGAACAAATAACTTTTCCCTTGTATTGACAAATTTACCTTACCTATAGGTAAACAGTGCTGCTTGTATTCGTCTTGAGGCTTCTGGGTTCGATTCCCCGATGGATTCGAGAGTGTGTACTTATGAAGAGTAACTGTTCAGTGCTCCCTGGTTCTCAGTGGCATCCAATTAACATTAAACTATGGCGGTTACAAGCAACGAAAATAATACTGATTTAATATTCATATTAGTGAAATTTTTGGGCCAGGCTTGGTAATATTCTTTAATAGTCATACGTTTATGACTGTGTGAATTTGATAACATTTTATTTATGATCTGTGTCACCTAACCAGATCTGAAATAGTGTTCGAGTGGTTTAGTGTTAATGTTTGCCACTGTGGCTTTGTGTGTTACTGGTGTAAGTAACCGTAAGATCATGAGTTTTCATGTGGCAGGTGAAATTACAATAAAACTTAGCTTATTATAGAAGACTGATTCATTTCCGTACTATAAACCTCTGTATTCACTTTAACTTGTTCAAATTCCGTCTATTCTCACAAGACTTGGAAATACTGGGCCCAATCCCTGACGATATCGTTGTTATGTATTAGTGTGGAGATTGAATGTTGAACAAAATAGCGCTGCTTAGAACTCCTTGATTTATGATTGTTCTCTAGCTGAAATCAATTCATAATGATAACTATTCTAGAATTGAACAACTCACTACAACAAACCAACACAACATGATCAATCTATAATCATTTCAACTAGTGAATATCATAAACATTTTGGTAGACCCATCATATTACATTCTCATATTGAGTCTGTTTTTGCAGTATTACAAATATTTATTAATAAAAGTCTATTGTTGAGGAATCCCATGCTAGAACGAAACAGTTACCCAGTGCTCCCTAGTTTTTACTAGTACCCTGCCAATATCAATCTGTAACAAATTCAATCAACTAAACTTAATACTAATCACTACATACCATCTCAATTCTATTGTAAATAGTTTTAAAAAAAGAGTCGTTTTCAAATCATCACAAAACTGTATTGTAATTCAATGTTCCCTACATCCTTTCGATACAACTGATGAACATTATGAATTTTCCGAATAATCTTCACCTACATAATTCTATGAATCATTGATACAATATTTGTAATTTATGTTTAATTATAAATACAATTTCAATCTAAAACAAAATAATTAATGAATTAATTTACTAATTAGAACACACTTTTAACGTCATTATGTAACACATGTGATATGGTTATTATTGAAATAATAATTGCAATCAATTCTTGCAATTAACTAGTTTAACCAGTTACATTTGTCATAATGTTGATAAAATCATTCAGAATGTATTTTCAAATGAATTCATTGTTAGTGAGAAACTATCAAATTGACAGTCATTATTTATTCCGTTATTGAATGAATGAATGAATGAATGCATCTATTTATACGTTTAACATACCTTGAAATAATCTTCTAAAGATGGTGTATTTTGGTTTGATTACGATATCTGAGCTGGATGGTATTATTGTGGGGCTTTCATCGTCATTCTGGATGACTTTATCGGCTCAAACTTCTGTTATAAACGAGCTATGTAATTTTCTCCACCAGTAATTAGAAGCTTATTCTGTCGATCTCGTATTTAATTAGTTGTTATTGACTCTTGTTCTGTCACTTTTTGCACAAATGTGCAATTAAATCATCCAGCTCAGAGATTGTAGTCAAACTAAAGCCATTCTCTTGAGTTACAATTCTACTCTACCATCTCACGGTGCATTTTGAATCGTCTCATTACGTTAATGGTTATAGGGAATAATATTTTAATTGTCCCTTTTGTGAGTGCCTTCATAAGCAAAATAGAAACGTAATTAATTTTTTAACTGAAAAATCTTGACTTATCTTGTTTAATAGAAATAGGTATATTTATTAGGAAGGAATATCCATTATTTATCTTTGTACGTGTATGATAATAACAAACCATCGAAAAATTGGGAAAGTGAAAACAAAAGGCTGCTATCAGTTTATCAGGTGAGTAAACACTTATTCTCATCAATAAGTTTATTCAATCCATACACTATACTTTGGCTTCCAGATCTTCCAATTATTGAGGCAAAACATAACAGGATCTCATAGTTCCTTTGAATAATGATAATCTTTTGATTGTATTGCGTTCTCCGAGCTGAACAACGTGAGCCAATCAAATTATTCAGAATAACGAATAACAATTAAACTATTTAGTTCTTTGAACTAAATATGGTCAGAACCATCCTCCTGAGCTACAAATCTTCTCTATCATCTCAAATGATGATGATCCTACAAACAGTGCAACGATACATTCTTATTGATTATGTGAATGATACACAAAAATATACCTCAAGAGATTCAACCTCTCTCAGAAAACTCGTAGTGCCTATGACATTTTGACTAAAAAAAGATGAATTAACCATTGATTTTTACGGAACAAATATTCGAAATTGTGTATATCTACATTACACCTCCATATGTATTGACGAAAGTAAATCGAAAGCAGATCTAGCAGAGAACAATGGACCGTTACTTTTCGGTTATTATGTGGAGATGATAAATCCAGCTAAATTTGAATCCTGAGGTTACGCAGAGCATTGATCAGCTAGAAAACTGAATCCAGTGTTTCCCACCTGCCTTATTTTGACGCCGAAATTGAAGGATAAACTACCTAAGCAAGCTACCACTCTTTTACATCTGTAATTTCAGCTTATCATGCAGGGTAAATTACATCGGTAGATGCTCTGGTAATTCACAACTTCCTGCAAACGATTATCTTCTGTCATGATTAAACAACGGAGGTGTTAAAAATGTGCGACAGTTTTGTCTCAGCCCATTTAATTGAAATGCGTAATTCATCCCTAATGTGAATCAATCTAGAGAAACTAATAATTAACTGACAAGCTTATTTAGACTCAGGGTCCTTCAAACAGAAGAACAGATAGCCATATTGGTTAAAAGGCCAGTACTTGTTATGCTAAAGAAATATATTTAACCTCTTTTGTCGCAGCCATCCCATTATCCTAAATGCCAATATACTCCTTAATTATATGATGAGTTATTTTGACTAATGTATATATGGCCTTCTGTTCATATATTTTCACAACCTAAGCTTATTGTATCTAGATACTATTTCTATTGTTCTTGTAACTCACAAATCTAATTCATATTATTCTTCATATTGTTATTATTGCTATTCACGTAAACATATATTGAATTCGAATATCATTAACACCATCCCTCTGATTCTTACTTAATTTATATTACTTCATGAATGCTGTAATTTTTAAACTGAACGTTTGATCTGATTTTAGGTGGGATAATATACCCATTTCTGCAACTCTGCTACCTAAGTACAAGAAAACTTAGTTGAAACCCTAACACTCCGATCTAAATTAATTTGCTCTGAAGGATGAAAGTGAAGAGCCAGTTAATAATAATAATAATCTACGTATTAGCAACGGTTATCCAACTAAATTCATCATTAAACACACGAACCAAATGAAAGGAAACTTGAAGTTGAGTGTCTGCTCCGAAGTGGACATTATTTTTGATGTATAGCTTAAAAATGACGTCACCAGTAAGATAAAAACGTATAGGTTGAGAAGAATACTGAAAACTTTCTGTTATCAAACTGAACGTAATATTTTACAATGGACTCTTGGTTTCTCTTTAACGAAAGAGAAACTGTTCGCGTTCGCCATCTCTCTGTGGATTTATCCGTTTAGCTGCTTCAGTGGAGCAAATTATGTAGGAAGCATAATCCCACAGCTTCGTCATCGTCTCGCAAAACACCATCCGCCTCGGTCAAACAAAGGGTAAGTTAAGCAGATTAAAAGTTCTACTATGGGGCACTTGATTAATACAGGAAATCAAATCAACCTTGATAAATCTTTTTAAATCACTTATTGAATTTTATAAATAATTCAATATACCTAACAAATTCATCTTTTAAGTAAGGCTGAAGCTATCCCCATTCATATCCACAATCCTGATCTGTGTTTTCAGATAAAGTTTGTACAATCCCTCGCTCTACCTTGGCTATTATCAGAGGTCTTAGCAAAGCGAAGATTAAAATAAATATTTGTTTAACGTCCTTTTCTCAGTTTTAGTTAACTTTCAAAATCTTTCATCGTTGTGTGCTTAATAGTAGTCCTTTTATTCTTACGTAACTGGTGTTCATTTGTTTTTCTAACTCCAATATCAGTTTACATATGAATCATTAAAACCTCCCCTGTTGTGCCTACAATTTTTACAGCATTTTGATGTATTCAAACCCTGTCTGTCTCTTTTGTTTATGTTATTCATTCTCTTCATTATTACAGATGGCGTATTAATATTTACTTCCTTATCAAAACATTTTGTTTATTCTCTTGCTTAATATTATGTAATCAGTCAATTTTATATCGAGATATTCTTATGCAATCACCTTTGATTTATGACCTTTGATTAGTAGTCACTTTGTCTATGTCACATTTTGTCAATTATTCATAATTATCATCATGAACACTTTGGTACTTATTATATTATAATCTGATACACTACCATTTGATTAGTAGTGATTCTATTATTATTTCAAATTGTTGTGTACTAATATTGTGTTTTGATGAGAAACTAATTGAAAAGAAATTTCGTCACTCAATTGTTGCTTCTAAATAATGTCTATTATTATTATTATTATTATTATTATTATTATTATTATTATTATTATTATTATTATTATTATTATTATTATTATCAGATCTGAGCGAATGTAATGGATTTGATTACGACTCACTCCATTTTACAAATTCCTATGTAAATGACATCATTTCATGCATCACTCAGTCTTTGACTAAACACTTAATCGGAATGTTATTTAATCATCCCTTTCTGATTATTCTGATTAATAAACATTTCACTTTAATCGGCGTAGAAACTTACACAAATTAAATATTACATTATTACTATGTCGATATTAGTAATTGAAATTTACAAAATCAAATTCAAGTACAGTAAATCTTTATCGAAGTGATGTATTTGCCTCAAAATTGGCTATTCATTTAATGATCAATAATTGTGGACTCATGTGATGAGATTACTAGTACGTTTTGCTTAGTGCTCAGGATTACAGTTATTAAGTGACCCATTAAGAGCT
Source organism: Schistosoma japonicum (assembly GCA_025215515.1). NCBI lineage: Eukaryota > Metazoa > Platyhelminthes > Trematoda > Strigeidida > Schistosomatidae > Schistosoma > Schistosoma japonicum. Next base: position 61,051,183 of record CM046061.1, on the reverse strand, counting down.
CAGGGGTACCATTGGTTGTATTGTATTGTATTCCTTAGTTGTAGAATCATTCACACACTAGCGAGCAGTCCGACCAGATATGTTTCAATAGAACGACCACTATGAATATAAAGGTCAGATTAACACACTACACCAAAGCGATGTAATAAAGGTAACGAGTAGGTGGGCACACAGACACACACACACACATAAGAAAGAGATACATGATTTCTGGCAAATACTACAATGTTTATGAAAACACCAAGACTAAAAGTGTGTATGAGTCAAATAATTGTCTAATTTACATGATCTAATTATTGGAGACCACTATAACCCATAACTATAGAACGTGGAGAGAATTCATTAAAATGAATATACATCGTTCAGACATCTTTGTTTAAACGGAAATGGCAATTTTTAACCATTTGAAAGTACATTTACATTCTGGTAACTGCAAGTATATTTAGACTAACTATAAAACTAAAAACTAGAAGTGGTATTTCTGGTTTGTCAAATATATGTATGAAATCATCTCTATTTTCACTACAATTTCATAAATACCCATAAGATGATTATCAATCATTTTTTAAAGAGATAATTTTCGCGAAAGACTACATCCTAAACACATCTATTTATTTATAAACATGCCAATCAATTTTGTACAACATACTAAATTGTGTAATTCAATATGTTGATGTCAATTCCTATATTCTGGATACACCACAATGTTTAGTAATATCATGAAAACAATGTGATATCCTATGAGATTATATTGAATTATCGAATGCGCATAGAATTTTACTGTGTCACAATGTTCTACTTCAACTTAATATTTCTTTCTTTTTAAATAGTCAACATTGTACGGCAAGATGACGCTAATTCCCTTCCATTCATAATAAATCAGAAGCTCTAAAAATAAAATACACATCCAATCATGATTACTGATATTTCTTCACTTATACAACATATGTGAGATAGGGTAAGATAAACACAGATACTTGACAGTAATGTAATCGAAGAGGAGAGATAACATTACCGATCTTGGTGTTGATAAAAACTGTCTAATTTTCAGTCTGATAATAATCCACTCATTAGGACAGACAAAAGGGTTGTGGGGGGGGGAGGAGGACCTAGTACTGCAGAGTTTATACACCAAACAAATACATTTCCTATGCTAATTATTATGTACTATAGAATGTGTTATACGTATATCATACTTATGTATCGTCATTTTTTTTGCAGAAACATACATATTCCTTTCAACAATGAATTAGCTTGTCAGATGATTTTTCAACTTATGCAAATTGAGATGATTTATAACTTTGGCAAAGGAATATAATTATGAGTATTATTATTCGGCAAAATAATACTCTTAGTATTCATCGACTAAAACATCATGTTTCTAATGTTTAATCAACAAAAGTCTAGTAAAATCTTAAGAATAGCATGACAACTTGCTATATGCTCAGAGCTTGGAGATTTTAAATTGCTAATCCATTGTAATAATGTATTGTCAAACAGTTTCTTGTAGTTTGCCATTTATTTAATGTTAAAAATCAGTTCGCAAAATGAAACTTAAGTAAATGATAATAAGTCAGAAGCTTCGAAGAGGATTCCGCCTAAATTTCATCATTTAGAAACTATCTGTGAAGTCAACTGTCCTTGGAAGCTTAGACTCGACTTCACAACTGCTCTCTAGACCCCGAAAGTTATCTACTTTGGAACCTCAAACAGAAAACAAAAGTCATGAAGTCTGGAAAAGGCTTTAATGCGAAGATCAGTTTGTATATGTGAAACAAAGTTATTTATTGTAGTATGTTCAACCTTTATATTTTATAACCTTGGAAAGACGATAGAATTGTTACTTGTCCAAACGAAAACATAACTCATCATTTTTTAGAATCCTCCTTGACTTATTTAAAGAACACTGATTAGTGAAATTACTTTCCTTATTTTTCCGGCTTATGGAAACTTTTTAAGGGAATTATCGAAGGTTACTAATGTTCACTAATAAGATCGAGTGTGGATCACGCTTTATCGTAAGTCGATTGAATTTTAAGATGAGTCGATCGATCCTAACCCTATGAATGAACATTAGTGTGAAAGCCAACGAGACCTAATGTATTTTAAGCTTGACTACATGTAGGTTCATGGGTAACACTGGTAATAATTCTTAAACAGAAACAAAACTCCGTTTTCCGATGGTTTCATAGCTGTTGCCAGTTTATAGTGAAAGTAAGTAATCCACAAGCAACCACTTTTTAGAATGATATGACTAAACTTCTAAAATAATCTGAATTTATCAGAAAAACAATTTACTTAGTCCATAAAATCTGCTAAAACGATAAACGTATCTTTAAAACGTAGGAAATTATGGTGAAGCCACTTCGGATACCGAACATCAGTTATCTGGCTTAGTAATTCTTTTTCCGCTTACAATAACTAGCAAAGTCCTACAGAAGAACCAGATATATATTCTTCTTAACTATATTTACTTTAGTAAAACCTTACCTACAACCTCTCAACACTGCAAGCCACATGAAGACTCGAGTACTTGCTGTGTACAAATATAATTCATAATATGACCAACTTAATAATATTCTAAAAGCCTAACCGAATGATACGAACTCATAAAAGACTGCTGCAAAATAACTGTGGCTTATCTCAAACTTATAAAAAGTGCATTACAAATGAAGTCTTCGAGTGGCAAGCTCCGTTTAGTCCAATCAGACATACTTGATGAAAAACAAATATAAGTGATCTATTAAGTAATATGTATAAATATGTAACACTCGTTCACCAAATGAATGAAAAAGGTGATAAAGAATGTGGTGAACGATATACATAATTTACTTAGAAATGTTGTATTTGTAATGACATGAATACACTTAGGGTGTTTTTAATTATTACAGTGAAACATTAGTCTAAGAAGCTATGTGCATAATACAAGTGGGAGGGGGTGATTGTAGAAGTTCAGAGTTTTATAACACAGAATGAATGCACCACAAGACTCGTACGCATTAAATGCCATCCACGGCGCAATAGTCGATGCAAACTGTAGAATTGTTATGCCGGACCACAAAGAAGTGTAACAAACTTTCAGAACTGTGTTTTGAGAACACCATTTCATTTATTCTGTCTGTAAAGTAAACATTTCGTTTCTATCATTGTTACGTTTCTTTTACCCTATCCTCCCGTTTAGCATGATTGCTGTTATTTAACTGTCTCTTATTATGGACTACAGTTAATTAATTGTGTACAAGTTGTTCCTATTCACTACCACTATTCCTCTCGCTGTGTATTCATGTTAATTTTCTAGTTGGTTTGCTGTGCGGTGTGATTTTATGTATATATAAAATAATGCTTGAAATATAATATGATTTTGTCTGGCTGATCTATTGGATCGCATTCTTCTTATTGCGGCTTGGGACTAAGTGGGCATAGGGCAGGCGCACAGCTACCGACTAGGCACTAGTTATCTTGGCACGCGGTCACCAACCCCCTTTTTTTTCTCACGTCATAACAAGAATAGTCCCAGACTACAATGAAATTGCTATCCAGTTACACACGTCAAATCCGTAAAGTAAATTACGAACATCTTTGTTCCATCAAGTTTTTAAAAATAAAAGAAAAAAAATTGTCAGTATTTTTGTATTGCTTTTAATCAAAGAAATGAACTAATCTCAATTAAACCTCAACAATAATTTTAAGATTACTAAAACAATTAGAACAGGCTTGTGGTCGTACATGCTGTGAATTTTTAGTGCACAAAAACATTCAGGATCTGCATTGTTATGTTTAATGAAGTCCTGATTTGTGTCAGCTTAATTTATAAATTCAGAGTAATCATTAATCAGTGGATTAATAGAATGAGAGATATAATCAGACAACTCAATGTCACTGACTCCGAAAGTGGTAATTTGTCATAGGCTTTCCTATTTCGGGTGTTAAATTTTACATTGGTTTAGTTGATGCTCGCAGTAAGCATGTGATCTAGCTCTTGGGACTCGTGTTTATTGAATTAAACTGTTGGGGAATAGCTACTTCTATTGTTATCCAACTTAACAATCACCTCGGAAATGTAACTAACCGAGTGTAATTAGAATCCGTAACTCAGTAGTAGAACATTGGTGAGTGGTCAATGAACGACCAGTATATTCTGAAAAGAATCGTTTCAAATGGGACGAAATCTGCATCCTGAATTCAACTGTTAGATACAAGCAAATTTTACTTGTAAGTGGATAACTGACAATAAAATACATTTACCCAATAACTTCTATGTGTCTAATAATTAAGCGTATCACTTATCATGTATTTGGAGGTCATCATTACGTCTCCAAATATACAAATTATTGGAAATGAGATCACTGTTGATAATTTCATTATCATTTATACACATTAGGAGAGTTATTGTTAATGAATAACAAATATAAGGTAGATTAAAGGTAGCGAGTAACGAACATAACTGAATTATTTGAAGTGTGATCGATGAACTGTAACAAAGTTCACTGAAACCACAGCAATCACTTGAAAACAACAAATAATAATGAACTAAATGTAAAGTATTCATTCAATCCCATTTCTTAAATTACACGAGAAGTTTAGGTTGTAAACATACAACGTTGATAATTATAATTGATTACTTTAACTTTGATAGAGGAATACCAAATACTCAAGGAAGGAAATTTTATTTTTGACCATGTCATCGATATATGTGCACAAATGTACTTACTGTCTCTTTTGAAAAGTGTTTGTGAACACTATACTGTTTAGTCGTCCAAAGGATTAGGTAAATCTATCAACAGTTCTATTCTCGCACACCTCATAACTTCTGGCCACGTTATTCCACCAGAATCATCCTTCTAAATCATTCATAAAGTCAAATGAATTGGCTCAAAATAGGTACAAATCATAAATGTATGTACGGAAGGGGCTATAACTACTCACTAATTCGAAAACGGAAGCGACATATTCAAACACTCATTTTACCGTGGCTTAAAACTTCCTTTGTTTTCTATCATTATTATTTAACTCTTTCTAAACTTGTTTTAATTAGGATTCGTTGTATCATTCCAATATTGCTTTCTTTATTTCTATTAAGTGAACAATACTTTCGTAGAATGACTTCGTCTTATAATACCTTCAACAGCTTTCCAGATTATTGTGAATTCTGCTTTCGATTCAACCTATACGTGGAGCCTTTGGATTCTTGATATTTCCTCATTCACAAATACTGATTTAATGTTTCTATTTTATTATGGACCGTTACACTTGAAATTTTACTACATATACGATTGCATAACGAATGTAATTGCCATCGTTGGGAAGACCTTCGTCGCTGACTATTCAGCTTTCGTTTCCAATAACACACTTGGTAGTTTCAACTTTATTTATTAAATTGTACTAAATATTGAGGAATATTTCAGTTAATCCATTGAGAACAACTAGATAAATTTCATAAAGGAGAAATTATGAGGAATTGTGTAAACAGATCCTATATGGTTTAGTTTTCTCGAAGTATCAGAAACCTTTTAAAATACAATGATTTAGTCAAAAGAGGTTACCTTCGATCACATTAAAATGAAATATATGGAACTTCTATCACATTCAAATTTAGTCTATTAGTGTTGGTTCCCAATAGAATTTTGGAGATGATTATGCAATATATAACGCTAATAATAATATAATTATTCATAGTAAATATTTCCTAACTTTCAATAAACTGAAAACATGAATCATCAGTACGACGCAGAATAAAATGCTTAAGTGATTCATAGTTAATGGTGAGAATGACAACGGATGAAATTTACTTAAATAATCTAGCCGTCACCTATATCGCCAGATAAAATGTATAAACAGAAATTTATAATCTGAATAATAAAATCCTGGTCTCGAAATACTGCCACGTTCTCATTCTTCAGTGAAATCTTACAGTGATTACAGAAAATATATCAGACAGAAGTAATAAATAAATTCTTAATGGAAAAGGAACTAACGTGATCACATTCCAAATTTTGTCTTGGGAAGTGACGTTGAAAACAAATATTTAAAACGAACTTTGTGTCTGTGGCTCACTTGTTTTGCATGAATATAAAAAAATGTTGGTATTTTAAGTAATACTGGAACCCGACACTCATTGCTACTTTGTTATTGATTGCACTAATGAGTCGTGACTTGAACTACTAATATACCTGCATTCAAAACTGTGAATTATTAGTATCGTCGATCTTTGTTTTTTACTTCCCAAAAGCTTTTCTTTCAGTTTGAACACATCTGTCATAATAAAAGTACATGAACTAGACCGAAGTCCATCCTCTGATTCTAGTCTGTAATTGATTATCATTGCATGTTGTAATAAAAATTCTAGATCACATCCATCAACTCCAGTATTCCACAAATAATACTACCACAAAATGAAGCGATCATAAATCAGTGTTTGGCATTTTATAGTGGTATTCAATTTGACACATTAAGTCATCATTATACATGGATGATAATGGATACATTTTCGGTTATGAATCAGTTTGAAGAGCTTTTATCAGGTTCCTACTAACTTATCTGTAAATCAACATCATGAAAGAAAACTTGATCCTGTTAGTGGAATATTAGTTGCTTATTTTACAATGAAATTGGGAGGTCTGTATCTTCTGAGAACGAAGACATTCTGGTATGATCCACCTTACTTTCAGATTGCCTAATTTTTTTAAGTAAATTGAAACGCTACAATTAAAGCATCTTTAAAAAATCCGCATTCCAAAATTAGGATTGTATCACTTGGTGAAATTGTGTAAACGAAAATATGATTGCACAACTTACGTTAGATTGTGGCTGGCAAGTGGAATCCCACATAAATCATACTTGCGAACTATTGTTGTATCAAGGAAGTCCGCACAGGATGTACATATAGCAACAGAGATTAGTCAATTCCAGCCCATATCAACTCAATGAGAAGATCTAAACACTCAGATTAGAAGGTATAGCTGTTTTTAAAAAATTATGTGGATTTTAGCTCCTTATTCTTCAAGTCGCCACAATTATTAAACTGTTTACATGTTATACTGGTTTCCAGGCAAAAAAAGTTTAAACCAGTAACTTTTGTTTGACGATGTGTTGTTTACGCTATTGACGACTCGGAATATCAATGTGGATATTCAAGTGCAGATGATTTAAGAAGTCAGTGTTGTTAATTACCTTGATTTAGCTGGATATTAGTTACTGACAATCGTCGCGATTAGAGTTCGTATGTTACTTTTAAGCTCTGTTGTATTTCAACAATTGCTTGTCAAGTACAGTTAGTGACCTTGTAACCTGAAAAGTAAATTTCAAAATCGATCCATTTGATTTACCACTATACCTGACCACTCACATGATATAGACGAAATAGATAAGAAAATATTTTCGGGTCTTTTGTTTTTCAACGTAATTTAATTAACCAGTGGGTAGACCTACTATCAGAAATTTTTCTTAGCTAGACCTCAAGAATAGAAACAGTAACCCTGTTGCAAAATACCAATATCTTATGTTTTATTACCGAAATTACATGAATACTATGTGATGAAACTCTATCCTGTAAATAAACATACACCTCCAGTAGGCACAATCATTCCTGCATCAAGTTTCTAAGAACGATAACCAATTTTGACTGACTAAGTGGCGTCAAACACTGCAAACCATTTACTAGACTACAATCCTTATGACTCATGAGAGAGTAGAAGTGCTTTCATACCATACAATAACTGTCTCCATTGTCCGAATGCGTAGTGTAAATAAATGTCCTTGAATTTGGGGTATTGAATTCATGTGCACATCCACATTTGTATGTGAATAGACAATCTACCTGTCCTCAATTTCTATAATCAACGATTGCTATGGGTCAAGGTTATAACATGTGAATTCGTCACCTCTATTGGATGTCATTTAACAAATGAGCGTAATATGACAAGCTCTATTGACCAATCAAAATGAGAGTAAGCACATGAAATGTTTATGGCATGAATTTCACGTTGACATAGTTCATTCCTGGTCGGTTATGAACGAACATACATTTATTTGTCATATACTTATCTAGTCCTACACGCGTCGAGAAGGTTGATGCTGGAATTATTCTTGATATCGCAATACATGTAGTGTCCATGTGAAATTCTTCTCGGATTTAATAATGTCTATATCATGTGCTGGATGTGGTGGTCCTATCGTAGAGAAAACTCTGTTAAACGCAATTGATCGTTTTTGGCATACTACCTGCCTGAATTGTTCATGCTGTGGCTTACGGCTTGATGAATTGGGGCCCTCTGTTTTTGTTCGCTCGAATATGCTGTTATGTCGACAAGATTACCTTAAGTAAGCTTATCATCCCTACTGATTTATTCTGTACCCGAATTCCGATATAATTCGTTGGTATTATTGGTAATTTTTCAACCACCCATCACTGTTCTTTGAGTGTCGGTTTTGTTATATTGTACACCTTAATTATGCATGTCATTTTCCCCCATCCTGTTTATTCCTACATTGTGTTTAATGAATTATGTCGATAAATCAGGTTTCATATAGCTCTTAAGTATTACCACCAATGACAAATTCGACTGCAATGAGTCAAATACTTTTTTAGTACATTGTTTTATCACACATATAATTTGTTTGTTTCAACCTTTATAGCCAGTTCACTGATGTCAGTATTTGTCATCATTGTGAGTACATTCAATGAGCGGTTTACACTATACGTTTGACAGCTTCACATTGTGGGACCAACAGGTATCCCACCATTCTACAACAAATTTCAAGGTCATGAAATTGTCCGTTTTGACTACCTCATTCACAAGTTAATTTACTGACTTTAGAGTCATACACAAACAGTCAATTATGGTTCAAGGTGTAAGTGTTCAAACCTGTAAGCACCAATTTAAACAGTTATTAATTAGATGGTTATGTATTGAGTACTTTACCTTTATTATTATTATTTGTTGTTTCTTAATTTCTCCTTAGTCTTCTTGTGCATTCATCTGCCTGTCATTTTTAATGAATGCAAAAGATTTCACTGGTATACATCCACTAAGGTTTTCACTTTGGTTCATTTCCTACATGCTCGATTTTCATTTTATATTAGGTTTTAATCCTGTTCCTGTGATTGCCATTCTTCTTTTATTTGATTCTGGAATTCTTTGGTTTTTATAAACGAAATGACGATAGACTAACTAGCGCACACAATCAGATTCGTAATTATAAGTGTTAATTATCTGTTCGGTTAAATGATTACATTCGCAACACTCCTATCACTGAAACACCTCTATCCATGACAAGTTGGTCAGCACTTGATGATCGTTGTTGATATGGTTACTGTTTTGTATTTTGTAGGATACTTAGGTTCTCAGAAGCAACTTGTTAAACGTAATTTCTTAATTTGTATGTTTCCGTTTTCCAGTTTCAATATCATGTCTCATGTCAATTTGTACTTAATTGCGCTGTAGAAATAGACGATTTCATTGAATGAATAATATTTTCGAACTCATTTTTAATGCTATGTTGATTTCCATACGATAATTCAACTATTCAAAATAAGACTAAAGTATGCTATCTGCAGTTGAGCGACTGTACAGATTTGTTTGGGATGGGGAATTTGAGTCAGTAAATAGCGGATCACAAAATGACTGACTATTGAGAGAAACATTGTGAGTTGAGACTTAAGGTTATTATCAGTGTTTGGGTTGAGATAGTACAAGGTGTATTACACTTCTCAGAAAAATTATTTAATAACAGCTAGGGATTTGTTCGAATATAAAGCGACGCCGAAAGTGAATACTTACCATTGTTATGTAACTTTTGAGAAACAACTATAGTCCTAACCGAATTCGAAACCTAATCTAACCATAAGATGTGATTGTGATGCAACCATAGACAGATACAACGTAGAACTTCGTACGTACGTACATCACTTCAGGTTGCAACCATGACCCTAATCCGTCGTCATAGTCACCCTCCAGTGTAACCCTAATCGTTATTTAACCCTAACGTAAAACCGAACCCGAGTCCTAATCTTTCCTTGAATTCTAAGCCTTATATACGCTTCTAACCTGTAACTCCAGCCCTTACTCTAGATCTCAAATCTGGAATCTGGAGGCTTGATCTTCGAAATTGCATAAAGTAGTCTTTCCATCTTGTCAGCGTACTCTTACGGTCTTTTTTGTGTACTTTTCATGCATAATCAACATGCTTATTTCATCCGTGCAATGACGTTAAAACAATTTTCCACTCTGTTCAGTTTAGATTTGGGAATATGGTCAGTGCCTAGGTGCCAATTAAGGTTAAGTGCAAAGGATTGGCAATCTTCATCCACTGTTCACTATATCAGTGTATCATGTTGCGCATTTAATAATACTTCAACAACAGTCAGACACGTAGCTTGAATATGTATACGTCTACTTTTATCTCCTGATTTTCAGTACCGATGGCCGTATGGCTTATAGATAGATACAACGCAGAACTTCGCACGTACGTACATCAGTTCAGGTTGCCATACCACATCAGCACAGAGACGCAACTGTCAGTTCAAATCCAAGAGTGATAGCAATAGTAGAAGTATTAGCAGTAATGCAGAAAATTAGGGAGCGAAGATATGATTCGAAAAGTATTATTCTTTGAGATAAATTTGAAAGGAGAAAGGTAGAGAATTTAGAAGGTTAGATTTCGAGAGAACACAAAGAGTGGATGCACCTGCGCCATTGCAAACGATTCTGAGCCATGTCGTTCAAGGTCTCTAGCGATTGGTGACTTTCGTCTCGCGGACCCCAACCACGTAGTCTACATCTACCAACATGACTTAGTCCACTTGTCAGTGACTTCATCGATTTCTGCCATGTTTTGGTTTTGCCGCCCCTAGCTTTCCTCCAACCTATTTCTACGCCGCAAAACAGCTCGTCGAGGCAGTCGGTAGTTAGACATGCGTAACACATGTCCCAACCACCTCAACTGATGAAGTTTCAATACCTCATCTATTGATTTGCCCTCCTTTCCTAGAACCCGTTTCCTAACGACAGCATTGCTCACTCGGTTGTCCCACGATACTCGAGCAATGCTTCGGAGACACCTATGATCGAAGACCAGTAACCTACGAATGTCTTCTACTCTTAGCGGCCATGTTTCACTCCCGTACAGTAGGACAGAGCGAACTGCTGCACGGTACACTCGTCCTTTGGTTAGCAAGCGGATATCTCGCCTGCCCCATAAGTGACGCAACTTGGCAAAAGCCAATCGAGCTTTCTGTATCCGTGCTGAGATTTCGTCAGTCACCAGGCCATCAGCACTGATGAGACTCCCCAGATACATGAAGCGGTCTACACGCTCGACTACTTCACTCCCTATCACTAGTTCAGGTGCCGATGCAACCCAATCCTGAAGCAACATTTTGCATTTCGAGGTGGAAAACCGCATTCCGAATATGTTTGCATTGTTGCTCAGGATAGTCAGAAGACTCAGCATTTTGTCAGCGTCTTCACCAAATAGGACTATATGGCTTGGAGTCATCTCCATCGAATAACGTTTTATCTATTCTCGTATGTAAGTAACTGAAGCTTTTATTTACATAAGTGGGTAGTATAATTGATCGTAGAGACTAATCAGGTTAATATGGTGCATTTACTGAAGCTAAACACTTTTTTTTTCTCAAAACGACCTTAGCATTCAACAACCTTTATATTTTGTTCACCATAGTACTTCCAGATGCATTTCTAATCGGGTCATGTCTAGAACTTGGATGCGTAGATAATAAGTCAGTACAATCTGCTGTTTCCTTTGATTGATGATTGAGTGGTGGCCAATGTAATGTTTTTCTATTACTTTGCAGTGGCTATAAGATTCTTTCGACCATGTTTCAATTGGCACGATTCTAAGTCATGCTTCCATTTAGGCTGTTCCTCTAGGCTGTAGTTCTCAACACTATTAGTTTATATGTATTATTAGAAAAACTGCAAATTTCTTTCAAAAGAGTAAATTCAAACTCGTTTATTAATGTATGAAACTATAAGATTACATACGGCACTTCACTGTAACATAATCCTTTTACAAATTGACTTCTTATTTTTTAAGAACAAGTTTGGTCTATTTATTATCCTTTCTTAATTAACTTCTCGCATGGTTGCTTCTATGTACTTATGCGTGTATTTACTCTTACGCACACAAACATGCTTATGTTGTTACGCCTTGTTAATGAGTAAGTGATATACCTTTGTTGTTACGTTAATTAGGAAGAGCCTAAGTTAAGTTGATATGTAATGTTATTCTAATGCTACTATTATATATATATATATAATCAGTTCCTTATTATGATGCTACTTCATTTCATTACATTCCTCGTTCCTTTTAGCCTTGTCAATTTTCTTTACCTCATTTCCCTAAATTATTCTTTTGCCATGTTTGCTACTAGTAGACAAGTAAATTAGACAGATAAGCAGAAAAAAATAAATGCTAAAACAACAGTAATATTCCTGATAGGAAAATGGTAGTGACTATAAGTGGAATTAGTTTTCTGTTTTGTTGACCGACTTTGTAGGAAAAACGGATGGAAATTACAGGTGATGGTAGGGTGTGTGAATCAGAATGAATGTCAATAAACAAATAGATTCATCTCAAATTCTGATCATAATCTAATAACTCATTTAAACGTCAATCTTACTTAAATTATTTGTTTTGTATATGTATAGAATCGTTTCTGTGTGCTTGGCAATATAGATGTATTATGATTGCTAATTAATTGTCTTTTTCAGTCAGCTATTATGCTAATTTTATCTATTGAATATTGATTGTTTTACTTATGAGACTAATGCGTTTGAAATTCACATTAGCTATATTTGTTTACTTGAAATTTTACTACTTCGACCATCTGGCAAATTCTCCTCGTTAAGATTTGAAGCTTCATTTGGAGAAAATAATTGCTATTCTTCATTTCAGTAATTTGATCTAATTAGATATTTTAATTTTCCTTATACATATATTCAATTTATTCTTTTGTTCTTCGTTTTGACATATTTAGTTTGTATTCTTAACCACACATAGTTCGTGTTTTATAATTTTAACCTTAACTACCAGAGTTAATAGCTTATGTCACAAGCCAAAATTTATAGTAGTTCGAATCGACTAACCATTTACGTAAAACCGACGAAAATTGTGCATATAAACTAGGGTAATTGATAATTATGTTTCAATAAATGATAAGTATTTTCCTCGCTATTTTGTAGGTTATTTGGTCTATCAGGAACATGTGCCAAATGTCGAGTTCAGATTCCTCCAGATGAATTGGTAATGAGATGTCAAGACAAAGTATATCACGTGAACTGCTTTTGTTGTACTCACTGTCATTCTCCTTTGCATCCCGGTGATAAAGTTTGTTTTATGGACGGTAATTTATTTTGTGAGCATGAATTCCCTCACTTGTTTTCCGGACCACCGAAACTGACTTCGTTAAGATTAGCATCATCCTCTGCAAGTCCTTGTGCTTCTAATGATTCTGATCTTGGACGTGGTCAAATGACCATTGAGTTGCCAACAAAAATGAATGGCCCTTCACCCTCTAGATCCTTTAATATGAATTCAGCGTCTTTAGAGCAACAACCACCACCAGGTTCTGTACCTAATAAACTCATATTTTCACAATCTGATATTATATCATCACTCAGTCCTCATCCATCCAGTCCAAATATGTCGTTTCCTAGTACTATGCAACCAAATCAAGATAATAATCAGATTATGCAGCATGGTTTTTATGTTACAGACGTCGAACAACCGTTCGGTGATACATCTATTGTACAAAATACATCCGATAAACCTTTGAAATCATCTATGATCAGTACAGGAAATGAGACAACTAATGGTCGCAAAAAGCAGCAAAAAGTTAGTTGAATGTATTTTATTAAAAATTCCCGTCATGAAAATTAGAACATCGTATTCGCGAACAATATTGTTTTCGATTAAATCTTTTTCAAGCTTTACTCTTATATACAACAGTATACGCGAATGTAGCAAAATGTTAAATCCGTCAGGGCAACTTCTGTGTCAGTTACGGAAGTAAGAGATAGATTACGTAACTGATCAAAGTAAATCTAAAGTACGAATTAATGGTTAAGGAATATGTGTACTAGTAGTGATAAAAATGACAAAAACATTTTGAATAAATATCTCATTACAGGAAATAGTTGAAAATCTGAGAAAGTAAACTTACCAAAATATTAATTGCTGAAAATTACGCAACAGGAGTTGTGTGAATGAACAATTTTAATTCATGAACGATGAAAACAGTATACTAGTTGGTGAGGTAAAAATACAAAAGATTATGCAAGGAGGAAGATATAGGTGTGTTACAAATTTCTTTTGAACTCAGACTACGGTTGTTGATTCGAATCACTATAGCTTCTGCTACGTGTAATAAGCAAATTCGAATCCCATTAGGAGATTGTTAGTGTATAGTCATTACTTCAAGAAATATACTTAGAAAGTAAGTAACGGTACATTTAAAGTACTGTATGATTTACATACTCGCTAACATGAAAGTTCATAATGAATAAGTTGACATGATATCACGAATTGACAGAAACTATAAAATGTTAGCGGTTGATTTCCATCTCACTTGTTGCGTAACATCGTATTTGCTGCAAGACTCAAATATCTTCGATCCTAGGGATATTTTAAATGTTGATCATGGAAGAGTTTCAGCACAAGACTAAAAGAATATTCTGTTCTTGATTATCACTTCCTACAAATGACACGTCAACTGTATCCGAATAATCACACCCGCAGTCGAACAGAATAATGCTACTTAAGCCTAAGTGTGTGTACAGGCGGTCCTATATTTAATGAAGATGAATTTCCCCTAAAATCTTACATTCAAAGTAATGAAACAGCAGTCAATGCTCAACGCAAAGTGCGAACACATATAAAATAACTAGTTTATTACGAGTAGAAAGATAGTTATCAACTAAATGGGAGCGATCTTCTTATTTATCAATGTTCAAAAATCCACAGCATATCTTGTTTGCGATGTTTATGTATGTGTGAATATTAAAGACCTTCAGAAGATATTCTTGGTGTAAATTTTTATCAATCAGAAATTACAAATAACCATTAATTGTTATTGAGTCCTATGAAGTTGATTAGTTAACTTGCGTTACTATTGTATGAATGGAAATCTACTACATTAATCTTCCCAGAACTGTAGTTTAGCATTAAGCCGTTGGGTTGGCTTATAACACATTTTAAAATGACTAGGAGTGCTGGATACTTCACTCAGCATTACAAACGTGGCAGATGGCCTCAGACATTTTGAGGCATATTTTTATTAAGTTTTTATTGCTTAAACTTCATCTATATTTTTTACATAGATGTTTAACTGATTTTTTTCTTGTAGAAAGTAGACAATCGCCGTTGTCCTGCACTTCGTGTTTGTTGAGATTAGACGATTATATTGTGATTGGTCTTCAGAACCTCAATTCTTTCCGCGAATTTTAGAAACTTTTCTTAGCAAGAGGCAGAGTCATACGTTTATCCTTTCCTGTTTCTTTTTTATAAGAAAAACTAGTTTATTCGGAAATATGTTTTAACGATCTAAACGTTCAATATCCACCCAATATTCTCCGAAATAACAGTCTGTATAAATATTTCTTTTGTCCTATCTTTAATCCTGTTCATAAAAATAACTGCTTAAATCTCATATATTCTAGAGAACATATGTTTTATGTTGACTTACATTTATTGTCTTAAAGTGACTGCATTTGAAAAATCTCAAGGGCACCTAAAGTTGCGCTTAATCTACGTGATCGTTGCTGCTGAGATTCCCCAAACTCGTTACGTCTCAGCCAGCCATTTCATAGATCTTTCTCAAGAACACTAACGGAATAATACCTATTGGGGGGAGGGTTGTTTTTGCTATATCTTTGTAATATTTTAAGGAGTTGCTATCACTGTTATGTCCTTGTAGAGCGTTTATCTGTTATGCATGTCCTATGTCGTGATGACTTTTTAGGGCAGCTGACCACTAGATGAGGCTCAAAGTTAGTGTTAAACAGTCAGTGATAGGGATCACAAATCATCCTTTATTTAAGTTCATCTACTGATGTATCAATGAAATTACAGTGATTTAAGTCAAAAAAAATCATATGTGCACAGATCTTACAATAGTTAACATGAGTGATTACAATACTACATTACAAATTACATTAAATGCTAGTTAATTATTACAGAGTTTACATTGGAGTAATTTTTAGGTCTAGATAACGCACATTGAAATACTTGAGTATGATGAGAGTTCAACGAAAACAGTTTAACAAAACAAGTCATATGCTTGATTTCCGGATAATTATATTTTAGGGGCAATGAATTCCCCAACAGTTTGTTGTTTGGATTCATTATTTAGAAATATTATACAATCATGATTGTCATTTCTTAAGTTTAGTAGAGGTCTCATTAAATACGTAATGATGGTCTGGCAGACATAAGCTACCCTACTTCGGATTCGCCAACTGATGAATATCTACAATGTAACACGTAGACTATGAATTGTTTTATTGCTTTTAAGTGAATTCAGTTATTAGCTTTACCGCAAACCCCCTGACTTTTACTGTAAAAAAGCAACGTTCATTGGGGAGCATTATATTTGACTTAAGTGTGTCTTAAAATGATCCAGTCAGCGATAATACTTTCCAGTTTTGTTGGATTTGCTGTCATTAGTTTACTAAGACGGTCGTTAGTTTTGACCATCGTATTGTCCAGGCATCCATTCTCTTGAAACTGCTTAGTATCCATCTGTAACAACGAGCTTCTTCCTGAAGTGACTACAGTCATAAATTTGATATGCTAACTTACTTTCTATGTTGATGATTGCGAAGCCAGCAACTTAGCGTGTTAATAATGACTTGTAGTTTGTCACAGTTTACTTAGATCTTTGTGATACTTGCACCTAGAAATCAGTCAATGTACATAAATTTACACTGCTCATGATTGTTTGAAAGCGAAAACAACCTAGCTATTTTTCCATTTTCCTAAGCAGAATTTTTTAATCGGAATCCAGATACGAGTAGGCCTACTTACCTGTGGACAGTTGGAAATGCAAGTTGATCAGTAGGGACATCTTGTCTTTTAACACTGAATATTGATTGAATTGATAAGAAAAGGCTTTCGTATATCACATCAGTCACTGAATGAACTATTAAAAGAACTGATTTCGATTTTAAGGCATGAAGCCACATGGATTCTTTTCCTTTTATAAACATTGAAGAATATTTCAATTTAAGTAAATCTGGTTTATCAGTTACAGTCGCCACTTCAAACTATTATCTGGGTGGTTTTGACATCCATCTTACAAATTCTAATCCCACCCAATCTATTTCGGTTCCGATAATCGGTTCGTTTCATTATACTACAATTAGTGTGTAACTCGCTACCGACTACATGAATATGTTTCTGATGAACAATATACATCACTTGTCAGGGATGGAACCACATGAAAAAACCTGACCGATGTGGAATTTAATTTTCTCTTTAACAGAAAACTCCTTAGAAATTCGCGTAAATGGGATGTACCTTGTATGTTATTTTTGTTTCGGCTTCACATAATTATCGATACAGAAAGTCACATTTCCGTTGATGATGCTTATAAATATATTGAGAATGCACAGTTCAAGCATCCATTCCAGAGAGCGCAATACTAAGAGTAAGTATATCGCGATACTTCGATCAATTTAGAGCTGTCAGAGTAAAGCTTGTTTTATAAAATGAATCAAATTAGTAAATGCACCATTTAGAGCTGAGTACGTTGTATTTTCATGTATTGTTCCGAAGAATGTAATGATTCAACCAGTAACCAACTGTTTGAAGATATGTTTAGGCTAAGAATAATTTATTTCCAAGAGTCGTCTGCATATTCGAATACAACAAGTACTGAGGTAATGCGGACAAGATAACGGCAGATAATTTCCTCCATTTCGTAAAAACACTTGACGTGGCGTGTCACCAAATATACATGACAGTATTCAGTGTATGCGTTTGAATGTAAAGTAATTGCAAACAGATCTTAAGATAACAACATTTTTTTAGTATGTAGCTCGTCTTAATCCGGGATGCGTGCTTGAGACTCGTAAACGAGTGTCTAGGTCCTTGTGCTATTATTCACACTGACGTTTGAACTCAGTACCTATCGCCTAAAGCACCAACGCACTTTTCTACTGAATCCAGGTATCCACTAACTTGCTCAATGGATGTAAATATGTTAAAAAGAGTTTACAATTTTTTTTCACCTTACTGATAAAAGTACCCTAACGAAACGTTAATCTGTTTAGTCAATTAGTTAAACGTCAACATACCATATAGGTAGGTGACAGCCAAAAACCAATACTATTATTTGCCTCCAGGTTTTTCTGTAATACGTTTCCCCTTATTTGTAATTTTAAATGAAACGAATGTGCAGTAGACACAATATCAACTTATGTAAGGCTTCTTGTGTATGCATATATTGAATAACTAGTGCAATACTTTTCTGTTAACGTAATTGTATGCAGATACGATTTTCGGAAAGGAATGTAAAACTGCCCAAATAATAATAATTTGAATTTTGATGGAATATACGTTTTGTCGTGTTTATCTACGATTTTCATCATGGGATTCGTATTATTTTTTGATGTGTAAACGTACTATTTTGTTATTCTTTTCATACCTTTAGCGAACTCCCTAATGTAAATTGTACCGCTGAATCTACAGCTTATTTAAATCCTAATTATTTATGTACCTGGTAAGTGTCTAATAGTCTTCAATGGAACTGAAGTGATACATGTAAAGTAGTGGATATTATCGTTTAGTGCTGCATCACATCTTTAGTGGTGGCTAAGGTTATCTACAATGTTCCAATATTCAAAAAGTGTTATTCATTCGTCATTTATATGAGTATTTAATATTAGTGCAAATGTTATTAAAGAGTTCATCTCAGTCTTCTTGAATAACCCTTGGCTGTCTGCTATTAACATATCGGTGCAGTACAGCCTAACAATCTGCATGAAAAACACAAATATATAGAAGTTAGAGCTGAAAATGAAATCTTTAGAGTAATATGCATCCTTGTATAAAGGACAAATCCATAAAACAAGTGAGAAAATGCTAGGCGCACTTAATTAACGTCGGAAACGTAGTGGATAACCCTAATTTCACTGGGTGATTCTTGTTCGCGGTCCATTAACTTCAGTTGACATAAAACTAAGTTGACAGCGCAATGTTTGACTATAGATAAAGGTGTTTTTTTAATGAAATCTTAAGTACCACGTTGTAACAGATTATCAAATAGAGTTTCACCTATAACAACTTAATTTTACGTTTTCAGCGCCCACAGATACACACACAACTCGACGCAGTTGAAAACGAAACAAGTAACATTATTTTACACAAAAAGTAAGTCAATTTTCTTAATCTCGATACACGCAATTAAAAATGATAGAAATTTATTGAATTGCTTGTTGGAACTCCTGCCTAACCCAGTTATCTGACATCCAATCGGCTACTTCAGCTATCCTTTATGTGTATTTTGAAAAGTCAATAATTATGCTTAAGTGCTAATCAGTAGAGAACAAAGAACAAAATGTACAGAGATTGAAAAAGTGAGAAAGACAAGTCATATGTGTCTGAAGAACATCTGTATTGTATGTCATCTAGACTGTTAATTGGCGAATCTTATGAACCACTACACTATCATTTTATTCGGAAACTAAAGCTTGTAAAACTACCAATACAGAGATAGCACTGCATTAGCCTTAAACATTTTATTTTAAGCTTTTCTGTGATAATTAGGTGTGAGCAGGTAGTGTGTGTATCATACCAATCAAATAACTCATTAACTGAATTGCTACAAGTTTAGTTGCATGACACTAAGTGATAGTTAATTAGTGATCAATATTATGCTAGTACAGACTTTTCAGCGCAAATCATATCCCGTCAATCAAGGTGCAATGTGGCCACTAATCTGAATGACTTTCCATTACTTTCACTCACTGTTGTGATGTAAGCTGGTTTTTAGGTAGTCTTCATACTATTGGTATGTCATATTTCAGCAGTTTTTTCTTGAGGAGAAACATCATTAGTTTTCAATGCTGCAATATAATTGTTATCATTCAATCACAGATGACGTAGAACCTGACACATATGTACATAAGTCCAAGTTTCTATACCATATTAGCATGAAATGATAGCAATTACAAAAATGACACAATAGGATAAACGGAGGGAAGGGGAATACAGCAAAGGTGTGTACAAAATGATAATGAAACTCAAGGTGTAGAAAAAGATGAAGAGTGATTACTTTTACGCAATTATGATTGATTCAGAGCTATGTTATACAGTATTCCTGATCACTGATTACGATAATCTCGCCGATCCCAACCGAGTAATCTGCATCTACCGACAAAGCTAAAAACAACATTCAAAGACTTCATGGACTGATACCATGTCTTAGTTTTTTGTCTTCAAGAATTTTTCATCCTACTCTTTTGCCAGCCGATATAGCGCAATAAAGCAGGCGATGGTTACAGCATAGTCATAGTCTAAAGATTGATCGACAATCTTCTACTGAGCCTCTCCAACAGAGAATGATATCAATTTGGTTTGTTTGTGATCATCATTGTGTTGATGTTAGAGCTCGACATGTTACTCTTTTTCCTTATGAATGATACTTATGCTCTGTAAGAATAAATTTCAGTCTGAACATAATTGTAGTAAACGGTTTCCATTATCCATTCACACTATCGAAATGCCAGAACAATCCGCCTAAGTGCTTTGCAGCTTGTTTTGGGCCTTAAAATACCGTTCTATGATATTTCTGTATGAGCGTTTAGCTTCCTGAGGAGGGTTTGATGATGTTATGCAGAATTCATCATTTCCTCCATTCACGAAGCAATCAGTGGAGGAATATACAGAAACGACTAAAAGGCATCGGCATGTCTCTATATTTCCGAGTTCTTATTGTACCACTTAGACAAACTGTTATGACGTGAAAAAATAACTTCTATAGTTGATGGATGACACCAATTAATGGATATAGCCTTGTGTTCACGTGGTTGCAATAACAGCGCCAATGAGTACCTAGCTAGTCCCAGTATGTTTACCCAATGCCTACTCGATCCCAAGTCAGAATAGGAAGAATCCAAGCCGATGAATCAACCAGACAAAATCGTATTATATTTCAGGCATTTCTATATATATATACAAAAAATCAGATCACACAGTGAACCAATTAAGTATTTAACATTAATATGAAACGAAGCAGATGGTGGCAGTGAATAGTGGTAACTTGTACATAACTTATCAACTGTAGTTTATAATAAAAGGCAATATACAAACAGTAAGTAAACTCAAAGGGAGGATTAGGTATAAGGAACGTAACAATGATGGAAATGAAATGTCTACGTTACTCACAACTAAAATAAATAAAATAATCTTCTTAAAGACAGTACTGAAAGTTCGTTACCATTCTTTAGTAGTCCAACATAACACAAACTGTACATAGACGACTGTCAACAGGAATCTTCTCAAGAAATGCCTGTCACGAATTTTTAGTTTGTGCAGGAAGGTCACGAGAACTTTCTATCATATTCCCAGATAGACGACGAGCGAATCGAGCTGATTTCCAATGTTGATTTGATGAAGTCGAGTGATTAGTTACATTAGAATCCTATCTACGTGTTTTGGAGACACGATATATATCAGTGGCACAAAATTCTAAGGATAAAGCTAGCGATGCCTGATGACCTATATGACAGTGTTCGCCCATTGAAAGCTCCATAGTGGAGTTTAGAGTGCTGTTTGAGGATACCTTAGATAGCATTTCGTGAACTCAGATCATTAGCACTTGTCGAACGTGTTGAAGAAGTAGGAGAAAAATAAGAGTTGTAGGTGAAACTATAAAAAATATTAGGAAAAGTAATTTGCTAGTGAATAGGGTTATCTCGATTACCGTTATAATTATGGGGGCAGTTATCAATCCCCGGTTTCATACTGTTATGATGCGAGAAATTTTGGTTAATTGACCGAATGCCGATTAGGTATGACTAGTCGATAATTGTGCGTCTTCCGTATGCCCACTGAGTCCCAAGCCGGAATAAGAAGAACACAAGACGACAGACCAACCAGAGAGAATCAAATTATGTTTCATGCATTCCTTCATATATACATAAAACCAGACCACACAGTCAACCAATTAGGAAACTAACATTAATACAGAACAAAGGAAATAATGATAGTGAATAGGAACAACCTGTACACAACCAATTAACTGTAGTTCATAATAAGAAACAATATACTAAGAGTAAATATACTTATTGGGAGGATAGGATTAGAGGAACGAAACAATCATAGAAACGAAATGTTCACATTACCCACAGTTAGAATAGTTAAAATTGTGTTCTAAAACACAGTTCTGAGAGTTTATTACTCTTTTTTAGTCGCTCAACATAACACATACACTATAGAAGAGTTATTTTTCTGAGGTACTTTAAAACGAAGCTGGATAAAAGTGGTCTTGATTACATGACACTGTGACCACAGTGCACAAGGGACAACTGTTCAAGGCTAGTCACACGAAATTTCGGCAAGTGGTTTTTGGTGTGTTAGCTTAGTACATGTAAAGGCCTTACTGCCGGAGACGAAAATCCTTAGAGCAATGTGTTGTGCGCAAGTTCAGTGCCGGTCTTTTTAAGTCCACGCTTTCTTTATGGTAAGGCACCATCAGTAACATGCTAATTACCAGAGGCATAGATAAGCTAGAGTTCTCTTTTGAAGGTATCATTAGAACAAATAACTTTTACACTGTGATCTAGACATTCAAATAGATTTTGCTAATACCTCAGTGGAACAAAATTCAAGAAGTTGATGCGAGATAAGACAAAAGATTAATCCAGCTGATAAAAAATCTAGGAAACGAAATACCAGATTCGAAATTTCTACCAGATTTAAGGAGGCTTATCCATAATTTTTATGATGTTGCAATTGATAGGAATGATTTGAAAGTCGTGTTCCTTGGTCCTAAATTCTGTGATATCTGTGATATGGCTAATAAGATGAATATAAAAGTTCATTACGAAAACTTCTATGTACAAACATGAAGTTTAATACCATCTGTTGATGGAAACCCAGAAAGGCTTTAGTCAACTTTAGTGGCTTGTTAATATAAACAAGTGGACGGTAAATGCAACATGAATAGTATTCTGACTAACAGACACAAAAGAATCTCTACTCAAAATA
Source organism: Schistosoma japonicum (assembly GCA_025215515.1). Lineage (NCBI taxonomy): Eukaryota > Metazoa > Platyhelminthes > Trematoda > Strigeidida > Schistosomatidae > Schistosoma > Schistosoma japonicum. Next base: position 61,027,951 of record CM046061.1, on the reverse strand, counting down.
AAGAGTAATTAAGATCCAGTAATTACAAAACCAGACAAAAGCTCAGGAATAGTTCTTATGGACAGATCAACCTATTTTGAATAATGGACAATACACAGTGGTCAGAATAAATTTGAGCAATTGATCTCCACAAGACTGAACGGAAACTGACACAGTCATTAAGTAACCTGAAACTGGCGGGTTCCGTCTCTGAAGATCTATACACTGCTCTCAAACTTACGGGAACGGTGATAACCAAACTCAATGGTCTACCAAAAATACATGAAGGCGGTTTTCCACTCTGACCAGACTTATACATAGTAAAATCATCTTATCATGTAACAGGGGATTATCTCTTAGAACTGTTAAAGCCACTTCACAGTCTAATCGTTAAGCACAGTACTAAAGATAGTTTCGACTTCGTCGATAAAATTAGCGACCTGAATATGAACAATAAATTTATGTTATCCCTTGATCTATCATCTCTATTTACGTATGTGCTTCTGATGGAAACGGTTGATTTAATGTCTAATGAGCCACGAAACTGATGAGTGAAGGTTGGTATTTCCATACCTTCTTTAAAAGAATTAATTCTTAGGTATTCAATAATCTTTCATTTTTTGTTCAATGAAGTCATTTTATTGGCAGTGTGATGGTATCTCTATGGGGTTACCATTAGGTCTAGTCATAGAAGATTTATTCTTAGCGAAATTAGAACTCGACCCTCTTAAAAATATGATCTATTAGCTAGCATTTTACTTCTGTTACATGGATGATACCTTTGTTGTCTTAAACAACAAGGATGAAAAGTTGATCACATAAGAAACCTTCAATAAAGCTCACTAAGCATTCACCTTCACAATGGAAGGAGAAACCTGCCACAGCATTTCGTTTCCTGGGATCTTATTGATAAGCAGAAAAGATATTACGATAAAAATAAATGTCTATTGCAAAACAGCTACATTAAAACAGCATGCACATTATTTAAAAGTTTCCTTCCATTTCAGTATAAGCGAAATCTAGTCGAATGGCTTGTTCATAGAGTGAAAATTATTTGTTCGAATGGCATATTCGAAAAAAATTCTAGCTTGTTCCATGATCTGTGAAGCATAAACTAATATCTATTAAAGTTCCTTAACACTCTCATTTCTATAACAAAAACGAAAGTGAAGTCACTATCAGTGCCGAAAGCCCTTGTTCCTGAAACTACAATTTAGAAGTGTCATAGTTAGTGAGATAATAGCACGACGTATACAAATATTCATCGAGAAAATATATTTGATGAGATCATATACTTCTTGTTCTAGCCAACTAATAATGAATTTGTGGAATTGATGATGTTGGATCAGTGGAACGTTTGGTTGTAGTTCTTCACGTGCCTGATACATAGATAATGCTTAGCATTTATCTGATTCCTTAAATGAAGAAGACCCTTATAACTCAGCAACTATCTTCGGCCAACACTTAGGTATTCTAGAAGGTTCTACGCGTTATACAAAAAGCAAAGGATTAGTTGATTAGAAGATAATTTATTTCAACGTGCCTAAACCAGAAAGCGCGAATAAGGTAAGGTCTGCTGTTCTATCATACTGTAACATGCATACCAAAATAAGAATATACAATAAGTGAAATATGTCCAGAGTTATTAGTGGCTGCTACAAGTTCACGAAATAAACATAAGCTGCCTTAATCAGCTAGCTTCCATGTGTATTTTCTAGTTATGTAGGGCGCATCGCTAAAAACATACATCGCTGTATTTCTGAACATCATCCTAAGTGGCTGACAGAAGGACTATTCATGTCTATGAGAAACTCTATCCTTATACATTTAGCTAACACAGGCTATTACGTGGACACGAAGCAAGCGTTCATAGTCGTATACAAAATTCCATCTAACTTGCCTTATTGATCCTGAATGCGTTTCTTACCAACAACAGAAGTCATATGATTACATTTGTATAAATCTAGTTTTTAGTTACATGAGAAGTTAGCTCATCTCTATTTATCTTGGTATTCTTCATAACTTCCTATGTTTCTCTAAATGTTGTTAACATGTAATCTCAAGTCTATTTCAACTTTACTTTTAGCCTTAAATAATCTTTCTTAAAATTTTTGTTTCATCTTTACTTCGTGAAGATCGCTATTTAATTTTATTTCATTCTTATTAAACCAGTGATGTAATTTACTTCTAATTCTACATTCCATGGAGTTAATAAATGATTATTATGCAATTATGAGTAAATTTATCGAAATATATTGTCAGCTAACTCACTATTATTCACTTGGCATCAATTTTTTATTCAATTGTAAATTATATAATAGTGTAGAACCTTGATGAAAAACTTAGTGTTGGTCACTACTATGTGTTCATTGTAAAAAATCTTAGTTCTAATAAAAATCAATCACAATCTCTAATTGTTCAGTAGTTAGTAACAAGAATTTCCATTTCTAGAGTATTGTTTTCAGATTGAAAATACATCTTACTGATAAATTCTAATTAGCATGAAACACAAATTCAAAGCTTTCTGTTTATTTTCACTATGTAACCAATTTTGTACAAATATTACAACATAAATTCCTAATGAATGTAACAATTGTAAGCTTAAATTACTTAGATTTCATTTTTTTTAAATTCAAGAATTCATTGAATTTTATACAAGTTGGGTTTACTTGTAAAAAACAAACTATTGTTACTTACTAATGAGTTTTCTTGTTAAAATCTATAATCCTAAGGCGGTGACTTTCATTGATGTGTATGAATATGCATAACAACCAACAGAATCTAAACAATGGTTATGTTTTTTTTTCTTCTTTACTCTTTTCTTTTTTGTTAACATTGAAACTATCTATTAGCATTAAACACTAATTAGTATAGATTCAATGAATTTGTGATTATATAGAATATATGACTAACTAATTAAAATTTCTCTGTCAACTTTCAATGAAATTTATTATTTATAGTATACATTATTCATACTTACTTACTACTTTCTGTAACTTTCTTCCACTCTCTTCCATTACATAAACAACTACCTCGTCAATTTTATTTAATTGAATATTAGAAAAAAAAAAGATTTTTTAACCAATCAGAATGTTAAATATTCTCTAATTTATTATTTCAAGGTTATTTACCATTTTTAATTGATTAAATATCATTATTAGAATTTGTATTCATTTTATTAGATTTCACTATGCGTTTCGATGGTTACAATTTTACAGTAGAATATTGTTTCAAAGAGAATTGTATCCACATATGTTTGTTATATTTTTCACCAAATAATATTTACTCATTATTATTGAATGATTCAAATTCATCTCTTAGAAACAGTGTTTAACGCGAAAGATTAATTCCATTCAATCTATGGAATGGATTTAAGATCGACTCATTAGTAGTTGTAGTAGTATTAGCATAATATGTGTATAAGAAAAAGCATGTAAATTGGTTTGAATATTGTTTATAGGATGCCTTAAACATAGGTTTCAAACCTATGGTACTTGTCAACAAAGGTATATTTGAAATCTAATAGATATTATACTATCTGTGAGATTCAAACTCGTTTCACTAAGTTTCAATGTCTCTGACAATCAACACTACCATTTCGGCGGCAACTGGCTACCTGTGAGACTGAGATATCTGAAATGACTGATTACTGAGTATTAGCCAACATCTAGTCCTTCTTAGTTGTGATCAAGTTACAATGTAATCGCTAGTCATATTAAATGTGCCTTAGTACACCTTGTTGATGATGGTCAACAATCAAGAAACTGCGGTCCATGGATTCCTTTAAACCATCTTACATCAGAATGTATTAAAAACAGTAGAGAGTTACATAGGCTGAGGGCCACACTACAACTTGATCGTTAGAATTCTATTTGTACTGAACTTTCCAGGGATCAATCAATTTCAGTGATAAGTGCTCGATTTCAACATCAAAGGTTATTTACGGTACATTTTATCTATTACTGTTATTATACACTATAAAGTTCTGACTAATCAGTCATCATCATTTTATAATTTCTAATTAATTATTTGATTCTTTTCATTCCTATAGTATGACAAATATATTTCATCGATAAACAACTAATTTATGTAACTTTATAACTTTCATATTATATCAAATATTGGTTGATTTGAACTTTTCCAACTGATTGAAATAGTTTTAAGGTTGAGGCTAACCACAATGTTTCAAATGCTCAGCATTTTCTGCTATTGGATGAATTAATATTACAAACTAGAATGTCATTTTAGTTATTTACAACTGTCGGTTATGAACATTTTAATGTTGTACAATCCGATATACTGGGCTAGAAACGCAAGTCAGTACTTAATATAACAATTTCTATGAAAACCACTTTATAACGTGTAGTACTTACTTACTACAAGAAAAAGAAAATGACTGACAATATATTTCGTCAACACTATAAACGTTGAAGATAAGCTCAACCGTGTTTTGAACTGGTGAACTATTTGGCCACTTTATTTTCCAGTAAATAATGTAGAATGTCTTATAGATTTAATGGAAACATAAGGAAATCTTGATATATTCTAATCAGAAACATCTTCAAAATAATGATGGAAAAGTTTACTGAGAAAGTAGTGAAAAATTCTATTTGTTTTAGAGTAAAACTGTGAAATGTATGATTTGAGAAATTCTAGAAAATATTTTAATATTATCTGGTTAACTTTCGATAATGCTAATAAGATGTCGTCATTGGTAACATATTCACAGTGAAACTGATGTTTGACTTTATATGAAGATGTTGCGTGATCAAAGTCATGAACCACAGTGAAATGTCTGCTTACTCTATCTTATGCTTACATTAGTCATCTAACTAGTTTTTATCTACTATTGAGACTATCTTCTAAATAAAAACCACTCAAAGTTACATAACACTTCTTTTGGTATTGATTTGATTAATGAACAGGTTTAATGTCAATAAATAAAACCTGTGTTGTGTACCAATTTAAGTGCGATATGTAATCAACATACTCAGCTGAAAAGAATGACGATTAGAACGTCTGAACAAAGACTGATTACTGTCACTAGTAAATAAGAATACATAGTGCGCTGTAGTTTGCACAATCACACATAAAAAAAACTAATCAGCTTTCAAAAAATACAGTTGATGGAACACTAATGTACTAGTTTTAGATTTCGGAAGTGATAAGATAAGTCATATTGAATGTTAACTAAATAAAGAGTATTAACGTTTTATGTGATCATTACTAGTGATAATATATTACTAGGTATATTTAATGCTGAGGATAAATAGTAGACTAGAATGTACATTCGTTTTGATTATTCATTATTTGGTTGATCGAATTTGTCACAGATTGATGTTGGCAGGGTACCACTAAAAACTATGGAACAGTAGACAACTGTTTCGTCCTGGTAGAGAACTTCTCAGCCGTGCGAACCCTAGATACCATACTAGGGGCTTCAGGTCGGTGAACGCTTGACCCATTGCATCACTATACGGATATCCTGTGGTAACTTTCTCACTAACATCAATTAGTGATTATTTATTGTCATTGGTAGTAAATGTCTCACTCCTGATAACTCTGAGCTACACCACTCACGACTTCTCACCAGAGCTTGAAGAACATCCTGAAGGTAATCACTAGTGAACTTATTATTGTTGCCGAATTGAGGTGGTTTGTGAAGATTGGTATTAAATTTAGTTGATTGAATTCATCACAGATCGATGTTAACATAAATCACAAATTGATAGAAGTGGGAATTCCACCATTAGATGCCGACCCAGCGTTGCAGAGGGTTAGGCATTCGCCAACATGAAGTCTTTGGAATGGAATCTAGAGTCTAAACTGTTAAGGAGACCCGTGCTAGGACGGAACGGCTGTCCAATGCTTCCTGGTTTTTAATGGTACTCTATCAACATCAATCTGTGATGAATTCAATCAACTAAATAATAAACAACTAATCTCCACAAACCATCTCAATTCACTATTTGGTTAAAATGCACAAATACATTTTATTATAGTCATATTATGAAAAGCTGTTATTATAATTACTTTTGTGCAATGTGTCGGCCATTTAATTTACTGCCTTTTTAAAGTGTGTATTACTAAGTTAATTGTCAGTCGTTGGTTCTAACCAATTGTGAAAATTTATAGCTCCATTTTGTTTTAAAATGTTAAGAGATTTGCTATGAACGAAACTTTATAAGTCCAAACTTATGGAAAGATTTGTTTTACTATTTGTGTTTCTGAATAAAGCAGACCAATGATAAGTCACTAGTAGTGTTTTAATCATTATGACTAAGGTTGTCTACTAGGCAGGAAACGTTAATGTGTTTTCCGTTATTAACCATAGTAGTAGTATGCGTAGAATGAATTCATTGTTTATCAAATTTGGACAGACTGGTGAGTGGTTGGTAGGTATTCGTTTACATATTTGAGTTTATGTTGATTGTACTTTTGTTAGTAATTTAGTTGATGTGACTTTAAAAAAAGTTTGTTGATTTTAGAGGTTGAAGGGTTTCATATAAGATAAGAAAACAATAGGACTTTTTTAAATAGATATTTCTTTACTACACAAATAAGAATCAAAAGTCTATGAATATAATTCCTGTAATCACCGTATGGACAGAATTTAGCTTACATTTATGGTATGAATCAGTAAAGATTGTCAATATGTTTAGGAAAGTTGAATATAAGATTCAGTGGTATCATTATTCAGTCTGAGTGTATTCCCACGAAAATCTGTTATGCTTTTAAGCATAACTAATAGACTAGTATACAGTAATTTAGATATGACAGCCTAATGAAGCTGAATTTCTTCAAGAGCAAACGAATTGAATATCAAATTACATCACTGTTACGTGAATTAACTTTAATAATTAATTTCAAAATATAACCTCAGGCTAATTGTAGTTGTGTGTTAGATGTTACAATGTACATGATTTTGATGTAGTGAATAAATTTTTTTAAAGTTTGATGAAAAGTAAATCGAAGCATTTATTTAACATAATTAGATCATTTACTGACTTCTTTTATTTTTAATTTGTGCTGCCAGTTTAATTCTTCCTCTACTGACTATAAACTATCTTGTCTTTATGTATGTAAGAGCTGACTAACCGTTGCAAGTAAATAACTTTTGAAGTTTACCTATGTCCTGATCAATAATTCCCAAATCAAAGTGATCAGTTGTATTTGTCAACCAACTATTTTCACAGAAACTTACTCTACAAGATAAATCATCTGTGTTATTATTATTTAGTTATTTTTTCATTGTTGTTTAGTTACGATGAGTTCTCTGAATTTGATGGTTCGATTGTGAGGCTTCCTTTGTTGTTTCCAAAGACATAATCAATGCTCATGTTGAGTAAAAGTATGCATTTTGATTATTCCTTGCGTTAAGTTAGTGCATTTTGATGACTGTGTTTGGACTGGTTGTAATCACAGGTTTACCTACGCATGTATGCGCATACTTAAATGAATACATGAAGTTGAAATTTTGAGTCAGGAGAATTCCAAGAGTGTAACAGATTTCTAGAAGTATAGCGTCCAAATCAGTTGACTATCACTAGATACAAATTCATTAATCCAATCACCAATCTATACAGAAAGGGTCAACCAGTCTCATAGTCGAATGTCACCGTACCAGAGGCAATAGGAACTAAGGAAAACATGAAAATGATATGATATATAAATACATTTCAGATACAAGGTCATTAGAATGGTATCTTTTATCATTAGTAGAATAATCGAAGATGTTTACTTCCACCTGAAAGTAAGAGCTGATGATATTGTTCAGAATAACAGCGGTCGTCTTGAAAATAAAACGTCTAACTTAAACAGCTCCACTTGGCCGATACATTCCAATTACTTTAATATTCTGTTTTGATTCAGTGGATAAAGAACAGAAGCCAATATATTGTAAGTTGTACTAATGTCTGCTGCTTCATGGAGGTAATTAGTATCATTATAGTGTCTAGACTATTTTATTAATGTTAGATATCTGGCATCAGTTAACAGGACACCGTAAACCTAGGTTTTAAGTTATTTGATACACCTACATCAATCATAGTAAATATCATACTTTTACACAAGGCCAGTCACTGCAAAACTGTTCAGTGATAACAAATTAGACTTTGAAGTTGAATAACATGAGTTCCAACCCTCCTAGAGAGCACCCGTTAATACAATTGCTAATTAAGACCATGTTAATAAGCGTCAGTTTAGACAAAATCTTGGTCTAGATTTTCCATCTAACTACTTTCATCCACGTTACAAGTGTAAGTGTATTCCTGATGATATTTATTATCAAAATTAAGATTTAGATTCGATTCTTACTATAACTTTGTAGCTTGAAGAACGTTTATCTTGTAGTTGAAGCAGTCGGTTTCTGTTACATAACACACAATAAATTGATTTATATCCTAATACATACTGTTACTGCTAACAAATGAACTGTATACTGTTAAATTTTGTAATTGAAGCAGAGTTTTATTTAATAAAAGGCTTTACAAATTTAAGCTCAGACATCTATACCACAAGAGTTTATAGTAAGGCGTTCGCCGCAAAACCAAAGGGCCTTGGGTTCGACATAGATGGGGTCATGGATGCACACTGTTAAAGTGTCTCACACTAGGACGAAACAGCTGTCCAATGTTCCTCGGTGACCGATGGTTGTCTAATTAAGACTAATTCGTGATATCAAATTGACAGTCAATAAACTCCACAACAATCAATTACAAAAGAGTTTATGTGTGAATTATTTATGTCATGTTAAGCACATTGTTTTAGTACTATATATTTTCAAAAGGAATAATTTTCAATGAATTATTTTAATGTTGATTCACCTAAGATTAAAGTTCCAAATACTTGAGGTTAATTGTATCTTGATTAGTTATGTGATATTCATTAAGGTCTAAAATAATTTGAGGTACTAATAAAATCTATCATGCACTATTTCAATATATTGTGTAAATACATAACAATGTGTGCCCTCGACTGTATTTGATATTGGTCTCATAAAGTTCAAATCTCATGACGAGAGCTCTAATTATTTGGATTCCAAGAGTAGATATTTTTATAGTCCAATCAATTTAATGCTAACTATAGTAACTATCCAACCTCCCGTATTGTTGAACTCCACTAATCATTACTTTATCTTACAATTTCCGGAACTCACAACATTATTTAGATTGTTATTTAATAAAACCAGTTCATCACTTTATTTCTTGATAGTTCTAATAATACGTCAACTCTCTTAATGTTAGTATATGTATGTAAATAATATTATCATCTTAACATAAGTTTGCAGTTCTAAATTAATTTTAAGATTTCCGGTAATCAAATTATAACTGACAGTTAGGTAAGTGTTCAGTACATTACGCATACTAATTCATACTTATTTTACCCTGACGAATAGACCAAGTCAATTTCCAAGTGGCTCAGATAATTGTAATAAGTTTATATACTAAGTAATTAATAAATCGAATCAACTGAATTCCTCTTAACAGTGTTGATGAATTATACATAGTAGACAAAGGTTATCCTCAGTTTTCAGTGTATCGTACCCAACAATTTCTGTTATTTTTCGTTCATCTAGTAAGTGAATATTGTATGTTAGAGTGTAATTTTCACTAAAGGTTTCATTTTAAATGATTAAAGTTATCCATAACTTAGTGTAAAGTAGTTGATACGTCAAATAAAGTACAAATATATTGAAAGTTAGAGCTTGAAATGAAATCTTTGATGAACCCAACACTCTAATATGCAGGACTCGTACAATAAACGGAAAAACGACTGATATTTTTAAGTATGACTCATAGAATATTGCAAACCCTGATGGTAATCTCAGTCTACAAAGTGAATACTAAGGTCAGCTCGTTGAATAAAGTCTAAAAACTTCAGTAAAAAGTAGGGAAAGGTATAAAATTCAATTAATAAAACTCGAGATCAATAAGAAAAGTTTTCAGCTATTTGATTTGCTAAAAGTAAAAAGTTCATATTACAAATCCCAAAGAAAAAAATTAATAAAGAGCACCTTTTGTATAGAATTTCAATCAGACTAGGTTATTACGAGCACATTTTCGTGGAATTATTAATGAAAGTATCGTGCCAGTAGATATTAGTTCATAATGGTCTATAATTGGTCAAAGTTGTGTCATCAGTATCTCTTAACTAGCGGAACATTGACAATTGAATTATGATTTAAAATCATCAGTAATAATGATAATAAATATATACATCCTTTGTCAAATTCTCCATTCCCACTTAGAAGCTACATATCTCTTTGTATTCGGGGATGATTTACACTTTTAAAGCTCTTTAGCTTCTACTGTATTTACTGACTTTAGAGCATGACTGTTTTTGGTTATTATGAATAACTTAGGCAAGGTCATGAGGTTTGATCAGGATCATTCACTTCTTATCTTCTGACTGTAAAGAACTCCTTGTAATTGGCTCATTTCGCTGTCTGTTGACTTACCTTAACTTTCTGTTGGTTCTTGTTGACGTTTATGGATCATCTTGGATCTTTGCCTTAAAAAATTTCTTAAAAGAAACACCATAGTTGAAAATTGTTGGATTCATTATTCTAACTGTAATTACTTGCATATTGTATAATCTTGAGAACTTAGTTACAGCATTTAGAATATTCTTGGTCCTTAAATTTATTTTAAACAAACATCAATTAGTTACATCTGCTTTTGAAATTGCAATGCATCAGTTCCCTATGTATGAATGCCACTGAATGCATTTATCCATAATTCTTACATATTTTGCATCTAAGTTTTGACACAAAAGTAGTAACGTGATAAATTTAGCTTTTAATTATGTAGTATGGCTGGTCCCGTATTGTTGATAGGCATTCTACCATCAACTGAAGGAAGCAATCATGAGGCCAGAAATACATAGTCAAGTAGATATAAAACATGATATAATCATCCTGAACAGAATCACAGTATGGTCATCTAAAATCAGTCAATTGTGAAAATAAAATTAACATTCAATTAAGTCAATCAAGTTTTATGATAAAAATTTGAATATTTTCGCCAAGAATCATCTGGTATATATTTTGATAAGCGTCAAGAACTGTTTATATTCTAGTGGAGTCATTATCAGTCGTTATTTTGGGAAGTTGCTTTTCCTAAGTTATCATGCTAGCAATTTAAAAGCTTCTAATTTCTAGTATTACGCTATTCATCATCTTTTATAAACATTATAAGTTTTTCTAGTTTATAACCATCCAAAAAATTCAGTGAGGTTCTACAGCATAGAACTTATGAAGGTTAATTAAACATTGATTCATTAAGATTACTAACATAAGTAGTAGTATATAAATAGATAAAAAACTACGATCAACCCTCTATCCCTTGAAAAAACAAACAATAGGTTACCAAGCATAAATACAGGTAGTTACTAAGCGATGTAGGATATTTGTTATTCCGAAAGTTGTGATTGGTTAAATAACTCCAGCTACTAAAATTTCCCACATTTTCAATGTTCAATGAATTTATCATATCCAATATTTTTGTCATTTATCTGTTCACTTAATAGATGAGAATTGTATATTATAGTGTAATTTTTATTAAAGATTTCATTTCAAGATTTATCATTTGTTCTCCTCGTGTCTTTATTCCAGTATATCGTCTTGCACTACAGCGATATGATCAGATAATGTGTAGATGACTCCAGCCAGTTAAAGCTTTGAAATTGTAGTTGGAAGATGAAAGATGATGATTTGAAAGATATGACATACTCAGCTATATTCTAAGGTTTTTAGAAGCGTATTAACGACTAGGAAATGCGATGCCATCTTATGAATTTAAAAACTAGCTGTTTTCAATTCCATGATGATGTTAATATCAGGAAAATTTATCACGAATTCATTTGGCTTCAAATACCCGGTATATTACCAAGTAATTTAAACATGATTGAAATACACTCCAACTAAAAAACGGACGTAAAAATGGTTTAAAAACGCACCGGATAACCAGATTCATTTATTTACAACACAATTGTACACCTTTGATCTAGATATGACAATGTAATGAGTGGTTGTAAACATTAGAAAGAAAACATACACAACATGTACATTGTGTAATCCAATTAGACGAATAAACCTATGCATATATATATATATATATATATATATATATATATATATATATATATATATAATCTGGAGTCAGTACTTATATTGATTTAATTTCAGCATTTGTCGTTATTGTTACACAATAATAGAATAAAGTTTACATCACCAACTGGTTAAATGACTGATTCGTATATATAGGAGAAACTGATTACATTCTCTTTACAGACTCATACGCACTTCTCAGGTGGTCATTAATATTCTGAATTAAAATTTTTATATGAAGTGGATGCTTTTGGTAATATCATATTAACTGAGTTAACCGATATAGTTGCATATCAATCACTCTCATTCTAAGTGACATCACCAACGCCATCTTTATGTAGAAGTGAACATTTTTAGTAGTTTAACAGATGTTAAATTACTTCGTTTTAGTAGCCCTTGTTTTGATTGCTTTCATGAAATTTTCATTGTTTTTACCTATTATTATATTCATGTTTATCGTCTTTAGGAGTTGACGTCTGATCATGTGACCGACAGACCTTTAACGTACTGGTTAGTACATTTTATGTCGATAACTTTATTTATTACTGATTGATCTGAATGCCTTACTTCTAGAAATTTCCGGATATTTTTGGAATTTCATTGACCCAGAAATTCAAGGCATATTTTAGTCGAATTTCCTCATCGTTGTTTATGTCCATTTATATCAATGACAACGTATCACGTCAATTAATCGTATAGTCAGAGGTTAACCAAAGAAGACAATCAGTAGGAGCTAAGAACCAATGAAGACAAAAAACTACTTGGACGCAACCAATTGCAAATGGGGCATTCAGAACGAAATGGCCTAATACTTGTGGAATTAGTGAAAATGTTCACTTTTACACAAAGTAAAACCTGATGGGATAGTCTAGAACTTATAATGAATGCTGTGGATTTGGACCATTTAGCTCAGGGAACATGACCATCATAATAGAGTGCTATTATCATGAATTACGAATATATATTTCTTTGAAAAGGGGATATTTGGTGTTAAGTGATTGCCGGCTGTAGACAGGAAGTTCTACTGTCTGACTTAGATTCCTTGATTGTAAACAATCTAGGACTGTTGCTGGAAACATGATCTAGATATTCTGACGTTACGCTTGGTTCTGCCATCTAAGAAGTGTATAGAACTGACTGATAAGTTCTGATTTACCAATTGAAATCATTTTATGTTGTTAACAACTCACAACGGCTTTTCTTCAAATAAGTTTACGATGATTACATTTATTGAAAATAGTTTCATAATGTTGTCACGATTAGATTTCGAAATAAAAATTAGGTATTATTTTTGTAAGTAAATGTGATTGTATTGTATTTGAGTAGCTAGTGCGAACCCCATGGGATACCAATACAAAGTACTAATGGAAATCGAATATATGTCGGAAAATAAAACCACCACCAAAATTTATATCCCGTTCAAGCTAGTATCACTTATGGAATATGTAGTAGTTATCAGATAGCTGAAGATGAAGGTCATAAAGTGGTCGATAATCTTTTACAACATTCAGTTTAACACCTGTAACGCAGATATAGATCTACTAGTACCGTTAGCAAAACATTAATTCAAATGACATCTCATCCCCAACAAACCTATGTTCTAAATGTTTGTCGATTAATATAAATCTTCGATGCTAGAAGGTTAGAGGTCAACAATAGGAAATCCTGGACTCGAGTTTGATGCAGGTCGGCACTCACCAACAAGGCTTAACTAAATGCTTGACGCAAGTTAATGATCTCGGGGGAATTTAAACCCCTGTTGCCTAATTTCACAGTATGAGATGTAGGAGTTACTTAGGTTAGTGTCACATTACAGCTTGATGGATAGAATTCCGTCAGACCCAAAGATTAAGCAAACATAACATTGATTGTTCCTTAGATATCAACCAATGTAAATTTGAAACTTCGATTGATACGTTTCTAATGACTAAACTCTGCAACCCATAGTCACATTTATGCAGTTATGATAACATCATTCAGTTACGTTTTGATACTTATTATTATCGATACAAATGGATAAGGACATCGTTTATTATCATTTCACAAATAACCTACTTATTGTAAACATAAAAAAAAGATCGTATTGTATTGTTTAGCATTTTGTTAGGCTAATGACTCAAGGGTGATAAAATAGGGATTTAACTAATTTACTGCCTTCTCATCAACATCATCATCTACTTGTTCATTTTCTAATTAACTAGCTTCTCATTATAACGTAATCAAGAGAAGAAAGAATGAATGTTAGAAAAAGACTTGAAATTATGTTTACTTTTTATGTCATTTATTATTGTTGTATGCGAATATTGGGTTTATATTTGTTTCTTATGTTGTAAAATAGTCAAGTTGAATTTAGTTTGAACAGTTCTTTTACAACATATTTTGTTTTTTTCAAACGACAAAAATATTCATTAAATTTTGACTAACTCAGAACTGAATGGATCTAAGTTAAGTGGAAACCCTGAAAAATTCCTTGAACAACTCTTCTGAAGCTGAGAATATAGTGAGAATACCATCCCTAAATTATGTGGAAAGAAGTCTGGTGAAAAGTACTCAACCATAAGAAACTCACACAGTGGACGGAACAAATTTCAAATGTCACAAAATCATTATTTGTATTGTCTGAAAATGGAAAAAAAATAAATATGAAAGACAGAGGAGAGGAAATATCACGAATGCGAAAATATTAATTTTCTGTGTCAAGTATTTCACAATATTTCGTAAAAGGGAGGATGTTGAATGATAAACAATATGTAAGCCTATTAGTCAGTCCTTAATTTTATAGGTTTGTAAGTGATCTACATGGCAAGTATGTTGTTATATTATTTGATATCTATTCACTAGGATTTATTACTTCATTCAGAAAATTTTTGGATAGACTTCACTCACTCACACATCGGTTCAGATGATCGAATATGTAAGCGGAATAGTTATGCGATTTTGCCTAGTCATGTCATATAAGTTAAATCCAATAAGTGGAGATCATTCATATAGATTATATCCGTACCATTAACTGTCTGATTAATTCGTCTAAATACTGAATGATCATATATAATGATTTTAATTAATGCTTTTCAGTTATAATAGATAGCAAATTATCGACTTTGACATGATAGAATAAAAGTAAATGAAGAAATTATGTACAGGGCGTTAGATCTCAGTCTTATTCACTGTCGGACTGAACGCTTAAAAATCACATTCATAGTAGACAGGATCTAATTGAGTTTAATACCTTACTAAAAAATGAAGAGAAACACTCAACAATCCAGGGTTTTGAATAGTTAGGTCTCAAAAGAAAATGTTTAGTTATATATTCTCTCTGCTTTATTATGGAATGAGAGACGATATTAACACTCCATATTCTGAGTAATGACTTCGGTTCTAACCTATACTTGCTTTTAGGTAGCACTAAAACTAATCAACTCCAGAGTCACCACAAAAAATTCAAAAATTACGATTAAATAGAGTGAGTTTGGAAGTACTGTTTTCCTATTGAATTGGCCAGCCACTAGAAAGCCTTACATGAATAAATGGTATCAACCTCATCAAGTAAATGTTTTCAATGAAAAGCTGGATCATCATTAGGAAATGCATTAGAAGGTTTGATACATGTCATTTGACCTACTATCCTTATTCTGAAAATCGGCTGATTGATTGACATGTCATAGATCTTACGCTTACTGATGATGTAATACTTAGTTTGCAACAGGATCCTTACTCCTGAGATGAAATAGTTGATTTTCAATGTGTTTCTAGCTGAGTTTATTCTGTGATGAACACCCACCATAACGAAAAGAAAATATAATGATGCACCGATATTATAGATGAATAACATATAACCGTCAGTGCGACATGTGACTGTTAGTACTCTATACAGCACACTGAACGATTCGCTAACAAGATTATACGACGTAATGGGACGCTGAATCACATGATACTTAGAAATATCAAATTCAGTAATCCAAGCAGGAAACAAACAATCAGAAGATCATAATAACAATATCATAAGCAGTCACTTTTAAAAAAGAAAAGTACGTAAATCACTGTATTCTATTTACTCAAATGTGATACACTACCTGTTTCGCTTCCCATTAGCCTATCACTACCGACCATAGTTGGCACATTACATCATAAGTTAAATAATCCAGATTAAAATTTCAAAAGCTCTTCTTAAAAACTTGTACTTTGAGATATTTCCACAAGTGACTACAATACATTACATAAACATTAGAATATCTAGCAAAATCGACCAACACGTTGTTGAGTGACCTTAATTAGAAAACCAATGAAAATTACGATACACTTGAATGTTATCTTATCCCAGTACCAGACTCCATAGGAGTGCTTTCTGTAACCTCACAAGAGATCGAACCAAGAACATTTAGGTCCTCACGATCAGCACTTAACATTCTAACCATTGAGTCGGTGTGCATTACTTTCAATTTCTAACTCCAGTCAGTTCTATCAATTGTAATCAGTGATATCTGTCTCAAATTTCACCAGGCTGAACTCCATTGACCATGGTTTCTCTGTTGAATCTCTGCTATTATCCTCAAAATTAGTCACTTGCAACAGTTGATAATTGTTACTAGAAAGTGTTATGGAGATAGATGAACTATAACTAATTGCTTAATTTAAGCAGTAACTACAATTCAGTTCGTACTCAAATCGATAAGTAATATTTGTATATTTTTGTATAAAATGACAATAATAATAATAGTAATGGTAATAGATATGTCAAATTTACCTGTCACCATCTCTGCTTGAGTTTTAGGTCAAAACAAAACAGGGAGTTAGAAGAAACAATTATTATTTGAATAAATCATCATTTTCATTACATATAATGTTAATGTTTTTTCATTGATTTATTCAAGTAGCTGTCACTTTTGTTTCAGGGAATTATGTAGACTTACTTAGCAACGTCAACAGTGTTCAAAAAGTATGTTGTATCTAGCATCATTTTTGTTGATTTAATGGATGAGTGACACATTAAAATGCAATTTTCATTAAATATTCTATTTTAAATCCTAACTTTACATTAGATTGATGTTTTTCATCTAACATATCTGAATGCGCTACAATGACACGTTCATAAACAACAGTCGGTGATAACTCCATCAACTTGAAATGAAATATTTGGTGAAAATTCCCCTGTAACATGAAGCACTTATCCACCAAATGTAACGAAAAATAACTAAAAGTACTAAATATAGCCCACTTCTTGAACATTGAAAATGTTGTGGATAATGTTAACCTTTACTAAGATTACTATTAATCCCATTTAAATTACTTTAATCTATTGAATTTACTAAGGATAGATCATATTTTTTCACTTTAGAGCCAATATTAATTATTGTTAATAATCAATTTTATTGATTCACAATTTAAGATTTCTGCTTAGAATTGATTGATTTTTTTCAACAACAAAAAAATCACTTGATAACATGAAAATACTTAATGTTTATTTAGTGAAACACTGAATTTAATTTTATTGATTTACATTTTAGTAACTAAAGAATTAAGTTTATTTATAGTAATCTCAATTCATAGCATTAATCAGTCATAATTCAATCACTCTAATTCTTTCACAACATCAAATAGATTAACAGTCTTGGTAAGATGCATTTCATGTAATGAGAATACTTTTGTTAGTTTTTATCATTACATTATTAAGACTACTAACTATATCAGTGAATAAAAGAGGCAAATAAAAATGATACACACTGTATTCGATTGATGCCATATGTTTGAGTACAATAAATAAAAAATATTCTCAGTATATAATATACGAATTAGCAACAAAATTTTCATTATTTTGTGAATATTCAAAAGTTCTGTTTAAAACAGTGTTCAGATACCAATCATATTCATCTGTCAATTAGTCTTGTTCCTATGACATCTTTTTTTTTTGTCAATTCTAAGTTTATTTGATTTCATGCTAATCTCTTCTAATCTCTCTAAAAGACAGATAAAGAGGAGGAAGAAAATATGGGAACCATTTTGTGGTACTTCTTAAGTGTTTCAGTAATTAGCTTCCTGAAAGCTTATGAACATTTTATTAAATCACAGTAGTACAATTTTATAATCGACTAACATAATTAGTTAATTAAAACAAATCTAAAATAGGTACAGCAATTTATATCAATAAATGTACATTTGGAAAATAGTGGTGGCCTAGAAGTTTGAGCAAGTCGCTATGTAGTATAAATTAAAATTAGGTAGTTATAAATTAGGTAATAAATTAATGTTTTCAGCACTAATGCATATTGTTATTAATCTTAATACCACTTACTTCGCACAAACACACCATATATATATATATATATATATATATATATATATATATATATATATATGCTAATGAATTATTGCCAATTTATACTAAATGTTCTTGTGTAAATGTGTATACTTGTGTACATTTATTTAACAAAACAAGGAAACCAAATTAGTTTCACCGGATACAGTGGATACCAATTTACTTGAAATAATGTCATTTAATTTAATTGAATTGGAGATGCTAATGTATGTGCTAATGAAAATCTGATGTTCTACTACAAATATTCATATTTTCACTTTAATCGAACTTCTATGTCTGTTTTCCTATCTCTATATCTCTTTTTGTGTATCCATCCATAGAACTACCTCTTCAAACTTGCTTCGTACTTTATATATCTACTCTTCAACTCTCTATATAAGTAACAAGAATAATGGATAATGCAGCTTAAAGTTGTTCTTTTTTTAAATATTCACTTTTATTATATTAATTACTAGATATGTACAATGAAAATGGAAAATAAGTGAGAGAGTAAATGTCAGTTCCATCGTCTTCCCCTCTACCCCCTCCATCCATTTAGTCAGCTAATGGATTTATATATGGTAGTTACTATAGGTTTTAGTAATAAAAATATTATATTTATTATGTGATGATAATTTTTATAATGTAGCCTGTTCGTTTTAATAATAATAATAATAATAATAATAATAATAATAATAATAATAATAATAATAATAATAATAATAATAATAATAATAATGGAAGTTATAGGATTTAGTTAGTTATGATCTCGATTAAAAGATGAATTTCCTAATTTACTACACAATTATTACTGTTCATAATAAATGCATTAGTCTCAAAAATGTATTCATGATGCCTACTATTGTTTATAATAGAAATGTACAAATAAATTGATTGAATAGTAAATGACTACTTTTATGCTATGGCTTCCATTATAACTACTATGACGAATATAAATTATTATAAATCATACAGGTAGTTATACTTTAATTGTTGTTGAACTCAAGCAGTTTTATTGTATGGGCTTCCTTATACACTTATTTATGTTGGTATGCACTGATAAACGAATTAGTTAATACTAATGAAATGATAACATGCATATGATAATCATGTTTATTAAATAAATTCGCCCAAATTATCCACAACTTTTAATATGTTTACTGTCTTGTAGTTTATGATATTTTTAACAAGTGCTGTATACCAGAATGTGATTTCTATTAACGATTTCATTTTAAGAAGATGAAGTCATCCGTAACTGAATTACACTCAGAACTCATAGAATTAATGAATAAATAAATAACTGAAGGTGCTCGATACGATACATTTTGTAAACAACAAAAACTATGAAACTAACCTCAGACAATAGGTGACAATAATTAAATTAAACGAAACAAATTTATTTAGTTGGTCACAGAATATATTTTAAGGATAAAAACAATCCCACATTTTTTTTAAGCTGTCAATTTTGCTGTCATACTAATACTACTGAAAACGGAATACATTTGTTTTACTCGTTATTTTGATAATGTACACAGTTATACAAAAGTTTTGTGAATAATTAATTTAATCTTGGCTGTCATTTGTGATTCTATATATTATGGTGAGGAATATGCCCCGTTTAGTATTCTAAGCCTCAATAATCTTCTTTTAACAATAATAATTGTGAAGTCAATATGACTGAAACTATGGTAAAATTTGTTATGGTAGGGGGACTTTAACTCAATAAATCACTTGTATTTGATAGCTTTAGCATTTTAATCTTAAGATATATACAAATTTTATTCATATTGTGGGTGAATTCATTGATTCTTTTCAAGTCTGATTCAATCAAGACCATTTAAAAATGTGAATATTTTGAACGGTTTAAAGTTCTATATCATTAAACAACCTCAATTAGACAAGCACTAAAAACAAATAAGCACTGGATAGCTGTTTCTTTCTAGAATGGGAAATCTCTGCAGTGCACTCTCACATCCCACACCAGGCACCTAATACAAGACTTTGAAGTATTTATCCGAGTAAACGAAATTGATTTAAAGTTTCATTGTAACATGTCAGTCTCATTCTTGTGGTATTAATGGACCACTGATTAGCCATCAGTGTCACATTCACATACTTTTAAGTGTTGATCGAATTCTACCATTCCAGGTGAAGTATAGTCCATAATAATAGTAACTTGAAATCCCAAAATGTGCATCGGTTCCTTTATGAATATAGATACTACTTGATGTTGAATGACAACCGTCCAGAATTTTACGTCTAGGTTATTCTGTGTGTCACCTCCAACCCCTAGAGATTCTTCGAGATTTTTATACTTTCTTAAATTAAAATTTTTAACGTTTTCTCAGTCGAATTCATGTCGATGGTTATCCATCCAATAAGAAGATATCATGTCAACCAATTACATAGCAACAGATCAACTAAAAAAAAACATTCAACAGGAATGTAAAAACAAATGAAGACAACATAATTCATTAAAGTCACAAATGACAAATATACCCATTAGAAGGAAATGACTTAACACTTTTAGAATAACCGCAATAAAATTTTATCATTAAATCATTTTACTAAAATTCTAATCGCCATCACTACAGATTAAACAATAGAAAATTAAATGAACTTTGCAATAATAAAATTCCCTAATCTAACTGAAAGTATTCTAGTCAGTTGTTCATGATTTAAATTGCATAGTTTTCTATATTTTTCTACACTGAAATTATTAGCACCTGTTTAATTGTAGTGAAAATAATTTAGAGAAATTGAGTTGATAATAGAATGTGATTAAATGGAATGAATTTAAACAAAATTTACAGTAGTAACTAGTGATTACGAGAAAAAAAATTCTCAAGACAATTTTTCTCTTTAATTTAGTCCAAGAGTTGTTTTGGGTGAATGTAGCTTTATTACCTTCTAGTAGAGAATATGATAGATAGTAATTAAGTTGGCGAAATATCTACAAAGAAAAAATAGTTAGGGGTATGATATAAAAAAATAATTAGACCATATTTTAAAATATAGGGTTAGTGCGTAACAAGAGAATTCAGGACTCCTGTTTCATTTTATTTGGAACTTATCAGAGAGATACACCTATTGAATGTTGGTGTACATATTCACACTGAGACTTTAAATGTCAACTCATCCTCCGTTGAGTTGTGAGTCTACATAGTCACTAATCTTTTCAATGAACTATGGTTTAGAATATTACTAGTAGGGGTTTGAATAATCACGTCTTTGTTGCCGGTATAAGTGCATTCTGATCAGATTGAATAGCAGTTTTAATCGAGTGATCGAAATTCAGTCATGGATATCATCAACGAGATGATGTTATGCTACTACAACCCAAAATGGTGAATGTTTTTAATGAATACACTTAAGCTGTAGAATTTCTATCCATGATACTAAATGAAGAAGGATTGATACTTGTTGTTCTTTAGCGCCTTATTCCCGACAGTCTTTCACAATTGAGATCCAAATAGATAATGAATACGAAAAGAAGCTTTGCTTCAAATGTTAATTCTTTGGTTAATATGTAACTCTAATAACTTATCGAAAACGTGATAATATTGGCAATAGAATTAATGATTATTCAATCGATATATGACACGTAATCCACTTTTACCAGGAATTCTTTTAGAAGATCCTAACTATCTTTTATTGAACTAAGTATTCTCAGCATATTATTATGGGCTTTTGGAAGGAATTTTCAAAGGCCATTAGCAAAGATGAGAACATAACAGTTACAAATCAAGCATAAAATTCAATCCATTTAGTATCAGTTTGGTAATGTGATAAGAAGACGACGTTTATCAAAATTAAGTGACATATTTGCTCCATACATTTGGAACTATCAGATAGTGCAAATTTGTTAAAACATGTTAAAAACAAGTTAGAACATGAAAAAAAATAAAAAAAATACTATACTCCATAGCCAAACGCTTAATTCAGACAAGCCACGAAATTGTTACCAAGTCAGCCATTGTAGTGTTGCAGTTAAAGTGGTTTAGGATGTATATTAAGGTTTTTTGAAACCATAGTAATATGAAAGTCTAACCACCCCCTTCTTGTGTGTTCGAAAAAATTGTACTAGCACTAAACGTCACCTAGTAATATCGACTTTACGTCTGAAATGGAGTGTTTTTCATAATGTTTCTATTTTCTTATCTTCTGATTTGTCTAGTTTGACCTTCATTTTTCGTATATAAGTATCTTAACAGGTTTGTGTATGATCAGAGTGCTTGAAATGCGCTGGGCCAATATATCACATAGCTCTGATAAACTTCGTAATCTTATCGTATTATCAAAGTTTATCAATTTATCTTTATGAGGAATTGATAAAGAAGACCCCCTTCTGAGCATTCAGTATTATGTTCAGTCAAAGATCATTGAATGTTTGTGAATGACTGCTGTGAAGTGGTTTTCTGAAATAGAATTTATATATTATTTTATGAAGTACAAAGTACTAAGTTAGTAATAGATTATTATGTAATTTAACATTTCTTTAATGGAAATTTATGATTTGCTAATATTCATTGCCGTTATATCACTTTTTTATAATTAGTGTTACTTTATAATAATGTTAACAAGTCAATAGTTAATTTAAGGATCATTTCTATTAAACAATCAATATGTAAGTAGGTTCGTTAGAGACTTGATACTTCAGAAATGATATTTTTCATAAAATAAATAAACGATCAATAAGGAAAAATAATCACTAAGTAGTTTTAATGTAATGATTGTTTCATCTATTTTAAATATATATTTTAATTAAAATAGAAAAATCAATAATTTGTCATTTCTGTAATGGCAGTATTGATTTTTTTATTATTGAATTTAGAAAACTCATTGATAGATTTTGATTACTGTATTAAGTCAATTGATTAGTTTGTTTAAATTATCATTTCATTTTAAAAGGTTCATTTTATTGTTTCATTTTCATGGTTAATTCTATCATGTGATTTATTCGTTGGGGTTTTTGCTTTCTTTTTTTTGGTTATAAAAATACATCTACATTTGAAAGTGAAACATTTATTTTAATTTTAGAGTAAGTTGTTATAACTTTCCCTTTTTTTTTTGAAATAGAAAAGAAATGATATATAATGAATTGGGAATGTTAGACATTGTAAACTAGATAGACAGAAAGCTATAAAGGTTTATAAAATGAGTTATATATATTTGTAATGAAGAAGCGACTTACACTAAGCCGCGAAATGTCAGAAATTTTAATTTCTACTGATTGGAATTTTACAAATATATATAACTCATTTTATAAACAACCTATCCAATGCTCAATTTATTTGAAACTATAAAGGTTTATCTGAATATGATGTAATGTCGTCACAGAAATGTTAAGTTATCAGACCCCTAAATAGGTCGATTTGTGCATAACAATTAGTTTCGGGGTGTCACATTGTTAATATTAGATAACATAGCATTATGTATAGTAGAAAGTGGCTGAAGTAGGAATTCTAATTTTTAAATCATTTAGTTTCAAATGAAAATTTTCGATTTATGTTGCTATGTAGCTGAAGGAAGTATGTTGGTTGATGTATTCTGTTATTGAGTTAGTTATTGCAAGCCATTTAACAATTTTTTCTATTTTAATTTTATGTTGCTTAAACGTGTATACAAAGAGTGGTGTTTCTCTTAATTGTTTATTATTTATTTTAGACACAGGGTGATTTTTCATCTTTTTATATTCTGTGACTCAAAATGACATAAGATTTTACGAGAGGTAGCAGTCTTATCGGTTATTGATTTGTGTATTATCAGCCCAAACTTTATATAAATAATGAATTAAAATCCCCAGATGCTGGAAATCTTTGATCATAAAAACCTTCGAGGTACCACTTCAGTATCCCGGCACAACTGAGTAAGGAAAGCTGGGGAATCAAAGATAAACTAATAGCCAGATATGCTAAATCATCTGGTAAGTTTGTTAACTTTTATTCGACAACCACCTACCTCGTTGCACGATGTTGGCTAGTGTAGCATTAGATTGGAGGGAGGGGGGAATATATGCAACATGATTAAAGTGTGCTATGCGACTTTGAAATCGTTGGGTGTTGGTCAGAACACTGTTAATAAATGCAGACTTTATTTTGGTATCGATCTTATATGGTATAGGAACTTCAGCTAACGCACATATGTACTAGGCTGTACGTAATTTATGACTGACCGGCTGACTGAAATAGAATTCACGTTAGAAAATGAAGTCAACTAATCTGTCTCATTTCTTAATAAGATTTTCGAAAGGTGAGGATAGATCTTTGTTAAGATCTGTTTACAGGAATGAAACTTAAGACGACCAGCTAACTAACATCTATATTTGGGTGTCATTAATTAAAAATAGGAATCTTATTCACTTCTTATACGTAGTATCTGTATTGATGAATATGGTGAAGATAAACTTCATGTAACCAGAAAAACAAGCTGAAAACGGCTATTCTAGCAATTTCATAAGAAAGAACATGAAAAAAACATCGAAAGAAAAATACCAGAAGTTTCATTTTTACGAAATTTCATTATATCACTGAAACACTTAGTGAACTTGAGAATAATTTGTGCGCATCACGTAAGCGAACGTTTTATGAATTAGTTTATTTAGCTGGTGTAGATTAGTTTCATAGACACTTTGTTCTTTATGCCAGTTTTAGCGTAATCACAGAGCGAATCCTTTTCAGTGTCTTTTCATTCCTAGTTGACTGGATTTCCTAGTAGATAAGCATAAATACGATTAAGATTATTTGGATTATATGTATTGAATTATGAACATCAAATTTTTATTTGTTTACATAATAATTTTGTCCTAGTTATGGGTTTGCCACCCACTTATCAACTGGTAAATTATAATGTGTTTCCTCGTTTGTCATCTTTATATTTTTAAAACTGTTGAAAAAATATACACTTTCAATTTTATTTTCAAAACTGTCATTACAA
Organism: Schistosoma japonicum; assembly: GCA_025215515.1. Classification (NCBI taxonomy): domain Eukaryota; kingdom Metazoa; phylum Platyhelminthes; class Trematoda; order Strigeidida; family Schistosomatidae; genus Schistosoma; species Schistosoma japonicum. The sequence continues at coordinate 61,002,635 of CM046061.1, read as the reverse complement.
GCAATAAATAGACTTCAATTTCGATTAGTAACTACTTTATTACGTATATACATTTAACTTATTGTGTTAAGACAGATTTATTCAATGCTTCATTAACTTCTACGTGTAATTATAATCGAATTGGTATTAGTGTGATAACTCTGTCTTTCTCTTTCTACACCGAACTTTTATGTCAAACTATATGTAATTGACAGATAAAGATTCAACTAATACAAGTTTTAAAACACAAACTTGGTGGGTTGTCGTTGAACATATCATTTAATTAACCAATTATACACAGTAGGGTTTCGTTCGAAGAAATGTAAACTACTGATGAAATTGTGAACTTTGTTTTGATTTTGTGATTGTAAATGATATAAATAGTTCATATGAGACTTATTTCTATATTGTGTAAATCAACGACTTATCTGTATAGGTAAATAATTCATAGTTCAAAGTCGACTAGTATTATATACCATGGAGCCTAAAGAAGTTAAATTTTTAATGGTATGAAATTTATTTCACTACCCTTTCCCTTCGCTCTTCTCTCTCTTCCTCACTATGACCAGTCAAAAACGTATTTATAAATGTCCAACCAAGAGCCTTATTCCATCAATGTAAAATGAGTGGGTTGTGGTTTGTTTGTCAATTTACAGCTTTTATTTGCATAATCATGTTGGTTTATGTGTAATATTTTTCGGGAGATGTTTATGAGTGTCGGGTTTCGAACAGAAAAAGAGTTTGTTATCCATGGAGGTCATTGTAAAGTGAATACTACTTACATTAAATACGTGTGCAGGACTAAGGCCAGAAACAGTAGGAAGAAAACGGAAATGAATAAAGAGAAAGTAATACATTTATCTTTAATTTAAAATAATAATAAAATCAGTACAGAATATTTCACAGTATGTAACATAATAATTGTACACGTTAAAAAAATTATCTGTTTATAAAGTTGACTTTAATATGTAATTAAAAGCTTACTAGTAGTATCATAAGCCTGACATTATTCTGAAGAATTATTTACCGCAACTTTACTAGATATCCATATTGCTGGGTCTTCGTTATTCGAAGTCAGACTGATCGAAACTTTATTTGCATTTGTACTCCTACTTGTCCAATTGTTGATAACCTTCAGAGTAAATATCACTTTTATAGAAAACAAAAATTTCATTTGGATTCATTTGACATACTCTCTCCGTAGGTTACTGAAGTATTCGGTAATAAGAAATAAATGCCAGCATTTCATTTAATATTAATTAGATATGGAGGCAAATTTTATTTGAAAGATTTATATTACTGAATAGTGCAATTTCGTTCTTATGCATAATACAATCTCACTTAATTCACTTAAAACAATATCCACATTTATACCTGATAAAGCAAAGCACTTAAACTGATTGTTTCGATTATGCAGTTGAACTTAAAAAATGACTGCAACATTTCAATAACTGACAGCTAATAGAGTTCATATTAATAATCTTTCTTAAGATACCTTTCTTTCTAATCAGGTATACGGAAGGAACACGAAATTAGACTGCGATTTCACTGGAAATGTCACCGATGGTTGACGTACATTACAATACCTACTTTTCTAATTATGAACACTTGATTGTAGGTAGTTTTCAATTGTAATTACAGTTCTGTGACAACTTTAGAGTCCCCATCGAACAATAACTAAATTCATCTCTTCGAATCAAATAATAAATTACCCAATTTCGGAAAACAATGAATGTAAACTTTCAATTTAATAATGAGTTTACAGACAATTAGATGGTGTAGGAATGGGGTCACCACTGAACCCACTTTTCGCAGATTCCTTTTTGTTAAAATTACAGAATAGTCTTCTCAAAAACGAGGTCAGTCAATTGTCATTCTATTCTTAGTATGTAAATGTAACATTTATGGTCCACACAAATGAAATAGACAAGAGTGGCATAGTTGAAAGATTTAACAGAGTTCATTCATCAATCACTTTTACCTTAAAAAAGAGCCTAGTAAGAACATCTCGTTCCTAGACAACCTATTAACACGAAGAATATATGGTACAAATATATATATATATATATATATATATATATATATATATATATATATATATATATATAAAATCAACGTTGATTTGTCAAAATACTCATTTCTACAGTTCTGCACCACTGAAATATAAAAGGGATTTAATGAAAAGTCTTTCGCATTGCACTTGATGCATATGTTCCAAGGATACTGTGGAAGAAGAATTAATCATCATTCGAAACAGCTCAGCATGAACGTTTACCGTTGAAATTTACAAATAAACATATGATGACTACAAAAGCGAAATCAGAGAACGTAACTACCCTTATGAAACTGAATTTTTTCAAATTACTGTTCTTAGATGACTACATTAGTGAAATCACGACGCAATGAATTAGAAAGTGTTACAAAAGACGTTAACTACAGCCAAACTGCATACCATATTCTACAACCGCCCTATCATAGAAACTAAAGATAGACTCTTTGAATCTGCCTCATCCTTGTGTATATACCAATTCAACTGCTCCTGTGGAGCCAGTTACATTCGGCGTACGATTCGGTAAGTCTGGCATAGAATTTCCGGACATCACTCAGCATAGCTGATCAAAGGTCAACTATGGCAAGTAAACAGCCCTATACTTGCATATTTGGTTGATATGAGACATCAAGTAGACGTCACAAAAGCTTCTAGAACCATATATCGAGTATCATCTAATCTACTGTATGATTTACGTATACGTCTTCTATATATAACGGAAGCCATTGGTATCCACCTTCTCAAACCGGACCTGTTTGTACATGTTATATCTTGTTATGTTCGACCCAATCACAAAGTATGGAAAATATAGTATGACGTCGATAATTACCAATCAGTGTCCGAACGCATCTGCTCCGCGACTACCCCTCCCCAAGCCGAAATGAGGAATATGAAACAGATAAACCAACCAGAATGGTACTGTATTTCAAACGTTCATTTATATATACACAAAACCTGACCATACAACACACCGATAGGGCGAATAACATCTAAACAAAACGGGAACAATAATGACTAAAGACTGAGGGCACAGGGACATTATTAATTGATCATAGTTCCTGAATAACAAATGATATGACAACTGTTCACTAGTCTAATGGTAGGTTAGGGTATTGGGAACATGACAATAATAGAAATGAAATAATCGATTTACATATACTTAAAATAAATGAAATAGTCTTTTGAAAAACAGTTCATAAAGTTAGTTACTCTTTTTGCATCTCCCGATACAACAGTACAAAAGAAATTTGTACAACCTCTTTCCTTGTATTGGGCATCATAATAGCCGATGCTTGGATGGTTTGCAAATAACTTATTACATTCGATTCTTTCATTATTATTACTACTATCATCACGATTTTGATTCTTTTTATAACTTCAAAATTTGTTGCCTCTTAATTATCACTTAATTCTTACGTAACAGTCACATTTCTTGAAATCACTTCAGTCTTATCTCAATAGAGATTATATAATCAATAATATGCTGATCCATTTAATTATTATTTGCATACTTTTAGAAACTATAATAACCCTATTTACCATCATGATTTAATGGCTTTGTTAATTAGCTGTAGTATTTTATAAATACCTTTGAATTTGTAAAATTATTATTTAACACAACCAATTATTTGGTAATGATTGGCGTAAAGCTTTGATGAAAAACTAGTTGAAAATAAATTTCTTCTCTACTTTCGTTCTTTCTTAGTGTCTAAATGGGATTCATACCTAAAGTATTTAGCCCATGTAGCATCGTTTATTGTCATCCAAATTTCCAGATATCACATATTGGTGATTTTTGTCGGATTCATTCTAAGATTCCATGATCTTTTGAAATACTAGCAATCAGAGTAATAACTTGTTAATTGAATTATTCATACTCCGAAGAGATCACATATTTCACCACAAACTTTGTATTCCATTATATAATTACATATGTACATATATAATTAAAACAGTTTACTACAATTATTTCATAATCTACAATTATCTTCAATACTACACTAAATGAACAATAGAGCTTTAACTAAATGAGGTGTGCTTTGTTAGTAAATTTTCTGAACTCATATTCACCATTAATATGGTAGTCACATTGGTTCAATTATCAGAGTAGTCCAGGTTTGATAAATAAACACCAGATCACTCAGATGACAAGATTTAAGAGACCAGAAAATTTTATAATTCATCTCCTTATCCTATTTTCGGTAGATAATCTTTCAGCCGTAATATGTAGGCCAAACTCAATAGTTGGCTTTATCTATTGGCACTGAAATAATAGTAATTCAGTGAATAGTGAGTAGAACGAAAGTATGGTTACGAATTTGAGTGACTCTTGAAGTGATGATTGGTTATTGGTGGAAAATTAAGTTAGTATGAATTAAGTTAAGATTTGTTGTGTTATATATCTCCACTGAAATTTTTTTGAAAATGCGAATGAATAACCCGAAAACGATAAGACGCTAGAGTTGAATATGAACCATGAAATCTAGTGTTAACTTTATTAACCACCCAAGAAGCTGAATTTCTCAGACACAACAACACAAAATAGCCTTATGAAACAGTCACCTTTTTGTAATTACCGAGTTTTTACATATTTCGTCAAAATTAACTTGCTTACAATCTATGATCAACATGCCTATTTGACTTGTATGTCGTACACTTGAAAATGAATTTTGGAACCTTCTGTTGGTTCATTACAATATCATAATTCCACTGAATAGTGTAATAATCAAAATGGTATTTTAACTGTTATGCTCTACTAAATATATGGGAAATATTCGTAATTGTCAACTAAAGTCATACATTTTAACGAGACCTCTTTGGTCTTGTATCCGAATTACTTGGGGTGAATGCATAGGTTTGCTAAAGCTTTAGCTTTGCGAATATTCAAACGCTACTTCTGAGTTAGTAAAATTGAATTGTATTTACATGAAACTTACACTGATTATACTGACTTCATACTGAAATGGGTGCCATCCATATTATTCTACCTGATTATCGTATTACTTTCTTTATGCTCTAGTAGTTTAATTAACCTTTATTTCCCATTTCTTAACAAATTAATTGTGATCAAACTGTTCAAAGTGTATTGTACTAAAGCACACGTCACATTTGTTTAGCAATTCCTATTCAAATTGTTACATTAATTAAGCAAGAGATGCTCATTCATTTTCATTTGTCTATGTAAGCCCATGTTTGATGGTAATCAATAATAATGTGACCTTTTGATGTTGTCAAGGTTATTATTATAACTATTATTACTGTAAAATTTCACACCTTGATTCGTTGTGACCTTTGTAATACGATAACGCCATATAACTCATACTGTAATAGTTACTCATGTGACTACCGTTTCTTGAAGCATAAAAGCTCTACTGAAAATAAGATTTAGATATCGTGGGATGTTCTCATGATCACGAGATTCTATTAATATTTGTATACACTTTTAACAAGTATGCCAATCAGACAAAGGATTAAAAGCGAATGACTTTGACAAACTTTCAGGAAAAAGCGGTTACGTAGTTTCATTGCAGCTGAATGTAAATAACAAACATTTTTATTAGGAGGAAGGGATAGGAGGGGAAATCTAAATAGAGCGTACACTATGTCCAGGCCATGTGGAAGTGAGGAATGAAGAAGTGCAAAGGACTATTATAACCGACAGAATTACTCACCTGGCAGCGGTCCACCAACTTCATTTATGGGCATAATTATTCAGTCTTTGGCATAATGCCTTCTAATTATTTTTAGTATTTTCACGTCCACATTATTGGTTAGGTCAAGCACTAGGAAGGGAGCATATTTATTTCCAATAATAGTAATACAGTAAATAAGGGAATATCGATAATATTTGATTATAAGTCGAACTGATCAGCTAACGTGATCTAGTTATATTTATTGATTTGTTACATTACAGAAAATGTCCTAAATTAATTTAGTCTTACAACTTCTCAAAGTATAAAGCGACTTTTAACAATTTCATTATCAGTCAAATTGAAGCTAGTCTCTGAAAGTCGGTATTAAGTTTTAATTGATTGAATTCACTACAGTTGATGCTAGTAGGGTACCACTAGAAACTAAGGAGCGCTGGATGGTTGTTTCGTCCCAGCATGGGACTCTTCAGTAGTGTGACCCTTACATTCCACACCAGTGGCCCCATGCCAGTGGGATCTGGGGTGTGCACTGCTGAGTAGCCCCGTGCCAGAACAAACAACTGTCCAGGGACTCCCTGGTTTTCAATGGTACCTTACAAGCAATTAATCTGTAACTAATCCAATCAACGAAAACTTATATTACTATTCACAATTTTACTATATAATGTTTTAATTACAAATAAAATGAATCGATGAGCAATTTTTATAGAGTCCTCAAATGAATTCAACAAGAATCTTTTGATACGGTCAGATCGCTGAGTTAGGACTCAATTATTTCACATTCTCGACTTTAGTTAATAATTAGTATGGTGTACTGATCATCAGAACCTATCATTGAGTAAATAACATTCTTTAAATACTAGAGTGAAACAGATGTTTACGTCTAACTATACACACTAGTCTGTGGTTAGATGATTAGAGGTCATCGGTCAAGAAACGCTAGACCTGTGTTTTGTGCCCGTTGGAATTTGTTGTTAAGGCGTACACAGAATCTTGTGTGAACAGAGAGTTCCATAGTCTAAGGGGTTACAACTTACATGAGTTCAAGTCCTATACAAAGAATCACTTCCTTCAGGATTGTAAATACGATTGTTTAGACTACCAGGTATTACGAGATCTAGGTTATGGGTTACCTTCTGACTACTTCAGACCACCGTATATCAAAACGTAGTGCATGTAATGTCAAGTCATTTAGACTAGTGGTCACATTTGAACTTGATCAGTACTAAGGAGTAAACATAACATGTCAGTAATCACTATTCAGTATTCAATCATTGTAAAAACTATTCTATTACTTATTTTGTATCTACGTAGATGTTATTAGTGTGAGCATACTGATAGGACGTTGACAGTTAGTGGTTCTACTTTCTAATATCCTTCCGGAAGTTATGAATCATTATCATTATTTTGGTTCTCTTAAGTAACATTATTTAAGTGCACTTATGGATGTACACTGCTTCAAAGTTCTATATTAGGATTAAATAGCTATATGATCTTTCCTAGTTTTCAGTAGCTGTCCAAAACTGATCTGTGATATAAGTCTACAAAGTTCCAAAATCCTCACAACCCTATATAGTAAGTAAAAGGTTAGAATAATATGAACGATTCATAAAAATAAAAGGAAACATTAATTAAACGTAAGGAAGGGGGTCTAACAGAAGATATAGTTTGTAAGATATGATGAGTATGGGGAATATTAATTTAAACTGACAAACAACGCTCGAATGAAACAGATTTCCAGGGTTTTTACTAGGTTTTCAAGAATTATGATCAGTCTAGAATAACAAACTGTGAATAACTCATTACCATAAACGTGATGCGCTAAATAAAAATAGTCTTCACTATGAAATGAAATATTTAACGTGACCACTACATATTCTAACCACAATGTAACCACAACTTAGAAATTATGTAATGAAAAAGTTGATACAAATCTCATGTAATAGAATCGATAAATATGTATATTGTAAAGTCCTTGAGTTCCAGTAATTGTACTACTCAATGGATTTTCCATAAGTTGTATTAGTTTTTAGATGAAAATTTACTTTCTACTTACCCCAAATATAATGAGAAATTAATTTTAACTGTTCACACAAATCATTATTATTGCCGAACATTGTCATATACCTCAAACTGGACTTTGTACTATATTTTAATCCCGATTGATATTGCACAGTTATTTAAGCCTGAAATAAATTGAGTGTGAAATAGGACTTATAACTTAGAAATTAAAAGCCAAATGCCTTAAGCTTTAAGTTTCCTATCCATTATTACAAATCTATCTGAACACAATAAGCTTAGCGGAAGAAAAACAATCAATCACTGACTAGATTAATGTAATGTTATTTCATTAAGAAGAAGCTTTTTCAACATCAGTTATTAAAATTTTCATAACCATTAAAGGTTTGTTCATCACATGGATTTTACGTTACCTTAATAAGTCGACTCATTCGACTCCCGTTGTTTCGACTTTATTTTATTTAGTAAATGAGTCGATGGATACAAAATTTAAGAGAGGTAAGGAGGAAACACAAACAACCACCTGTTACACAACTCGTGACAATCTCTAACGCTTTTTTTACTTTATCTTAAGCTGATAATAAATATTATTATTGATTGTAATTGTCACAGATTGATGTTGGTAGGGTACTACTTAAAGCCACGGAGCACTGGACAAAGGTTTCGTCTTGGTATGGGACTCCTTCATGGCAGTACATACTCTTGATCCTCCGTTTTCAGTAATAACTGTCAGATGTTTATGTTGAAAGCGAACTACTAACCTAATACCTATTTCCATAAAAATCCACCTCAATTCGAATATTATTAATGTAAAAAAATTTTTAAGGAAATACATCTTATTATCATTATTATTTTGAAATTATGAGCATTAGACATTTCATGATTATGTTCATTAAAAATATCATTATGGAATATTCTAGGGTTTTTTGTCTCATGTTTAGACATAAGGATACATAGAGAGAAAGGGATTGCGAATGATAAATGATTAATTTATCTTTAAAAAATAATTCTGAGTAATATTGATTCTGTCATTATTATTGTTATTTCCTGATTTGTACTACTGGGCTCATTACAATAATTTTAAGGTAATATGGAAGTAAGAACGAAAATAAATAAATTATCTTTAAATAAATAACAAGATGCATCATCATCATCATCAACGTAGAACAAGGCAAATACGCCCATAGGTTCAAGTCGTCATATCACATTAGCACTACGAGATTACAGAGGTAACATAATAACAGAATACAAGAGAGGAGAGTGAAGTAAAGGTGTGCAGAGACTAATAATAGGATTCAAGAATTAGATGAAGTTAAAGAGTGAATACACTTGCGCCACTGACTGATTCTGAGCCATGACTCCTAATGTCTCCAGTCATTTATTGAGACTGTCACGCGGACCCCAACCAGGTAATCCGCATCTACCAACATGGCTTAGACCAACAATCAAAGACTTCATAGACTGATGCAATATTTTGGTTTGGCCACCCCTGTCTTTGGTCCATCCTACTTCAACCCTAGCCAACATCGCCCGATGAGGCAGGTAGTAGTCTGGCATAACAAGATGCAACTAAACATACCTTTCTAAACTTCTCTCCCTTTATGAATTACATATACACATGAACTTGTATTGCTAATTAAAGTACTTACATTTGATACAACATAATGCAATCATTATAAAAGACATTTGTTTAAATAAGCTTAATTAAAGTTAAGGAAGTTGTCGTCATCTTCAGGATTAATAATACACTTTTCCTCTTCTACTTATTTGCCAACTTCTAGTCTCAATGGTTATTTTCATTGTCAGTTTTTTTTAGAAAAACGATAAAATTCAAAGTAAAAAATGTATTAATACTGTTGATATTCTGCTTCTCTTACATTAACATACTTATATACGTATTGATATATAAATATTGATTTCTTCATAAATGTATGTTTGTGTGAAGGTGATGGTGATGACAAAATAAATAAAAAAAGAAAATGCTAATTTTTATTTTCAGTGACTAGTTTCCTTTCTCTTAAATTTTTTTTCTCCAAAAAAAAAATAAATAATAAAACATTTCGTTGTTGAATTAATGACAAAATTAATTGCATTCAATTAGTAGAGTAGACAATCAATTAACTAATGAATTAATCATTTGATTAATTAATTAATTAATTCATTAATTAAATGAGTAACAAATTAGTTGATTACTTAATTAATCAAAATAGTTTATTTATTCATTTATTTTTTTCTCTCTCTAAAATCAACATAAAATTTTCATTTCATTTAAATTCTTCTCTTTTTTTTCTATATCTTTTAAGGTTTTTCATAAAGTAAGAATTAAATCAATAAAAAGAATTATTATTAACAATTGGGAGTTTATGGAGATAGTTACTAATCGGATGGGGGGGGGGAAGGGAGGGTTATGGAAATAGTTATTATTGAGTTGATAGCATTTTCATGTATTTCATGTTATTAAATTGATAATGTAAAAGATGGTTTAATGATTGAAATACGTGTATTGGTGATGATGTGATGTTTGTTTGAAAAGAGAAAAATATTTTTTTTTAAAAAAAAAATCACAATCATTCTCATTATTATTGAAAAGAAATTACTAGAAAATGTGATTATATTAAAGATGACTATTGTATTATCAAATCAAAATGAAAATGTATCAGCGAAAAAAATTTTCATTTTAATCAAGTCGTTTACTAGAACTGTATACATTGATGTTACCAAGTAACTATCTATAACGAAATAGAGAAGTATTATATCATTTGTTAAAATTGAAAAATAGTCACATTCTCAAGTGTCGAATATTTTAAGTGATCATCTAAGGTAGTATTGTGTTATATAACAAAGTTGTCAAAAATTAATTAAAGCTCTCAAGTATTGGATGTAGTCAGTTTAAATAACAGTCATTTAAATGTAATAGAAGAGTTGTAAAATATAATCAATAACTTTACAGAATATTAAGAATATGAAGAGTGAGTGGTGATGATAATTTGTAAGACAATTAAGCCGGGTGAGAAAAAAAACTAAGTGAGGCATACAGTTTACTTGTTCTTGTAAGGCAAGTTTATATTGGCAGTACAAGGCGCGTACTTTCCAGACGAATATCTGAGCACTATCCTGCAGGATTATCCCGATGATACTGCAAATCTATCAATAGCTCAATTCTAGATCATTTAGTCAATTCAGAACATATGTCGCCCCGGGGATCAGCCTTCAAAATCATTTACACAGTTAAAAGAACTGGTTCAAAGGGAGTACTGAATCAGTAATTTGTGTACAGCCGAGACATTGGCAATTCAGCAACTCAAGCCTAATCATTGTGTTCAAAAATGTATGTTCAATCCCTGACATTATCATGGTCTTAAAAAACCCACGTATTTCTGATTTAGTTTTCTTCTCACCTGTTTTAAATGTCCTACAAGTTATTATCATCACTTACTCCTCAACTTCTGCCAAGTTGATAAATACCTTATACAACCATTCTACTACATTTAGATGATTGTTATTTAGACTGACTACATCTGATACTTGAGGAATTTAATTGGTTTTTGACAACTTTGTTATACGACACAATACTACCTTAGATAACCAACTGAAATGTAATGAACCCTCCCCCCTGTTAATTAGACACTTTAGAATGTGACTATATTTTGATTATTTTGACGAATTATATAATGCTTCTGTATTTTGTTATGGATAATTACTTGCTAAAATTACTATAAATACGATTGTGTACAGTTCCATTACTAGATGATTTCATTGTAAAGAACAAATTTTCCCGTGATATCTTTTACAAATCTGTACAATTAATGTAAAGGAAGATATTAAATTATCAAGTTACAAATATAGTTAATGCATTTATGAATCATTCTTATAAATGGAATTTATGTAAAAGTATATAAACGCTTACTCTCCTTATCTATTAGAAAGGTTCAAAGTAAACGAGTATTATCAAACAGTTAGGAATACGTAGCCGCATTCGGCTGTCATGTTGGTTCACCAATGAATCCAGCCAATAAATGCAGAGTATGGTAGAAAAAATTGATGTTTCAGAAACTTCTTGTTGTTTTTATTATAATGAACGCCTAGAATGAATAATCAAGAATTCCTTTCTCTACTTATTAATAAATCAATTGTGATTGTTTATCAATTTTCTGTTTTGTTTTATGAGAATTTTAAAATATCATGAAAATAGATCACTTCATTGAAATTATTATCCAAATTATACATATCTACATGGACACTAATACACTTAGTTACAAAATGAAACAAATAAGTGGGAAATTTCAATCTGTTTTAGCTATACACGAAGCTATTCAATTACATTCATGTGCTATAACTTGCTTGAAAGCGACAATAAATAGTTATAGGTTTAAATGTCACTTTATCAACAATTCAGGTTTTATTATGAGAGGAGTTTGTGCAGATTACTAATCTACTCATTTTACTTTTACATTTCAAATTTGTTTGAATTAGATAATCACTGAAAACTAAAAAGCATTGGAACAGCTGTCCCGTTTTAGAATGGTGCTCTTCAGCAGTGAAAATCCACAATCTCGCGATGGAATAAAACAAATAACCTTTAGGCTTTGTAGTGAACGCTTAACCATTAAACCACTAAACCAGTTGGCTTCCAGTGGTTGATATTTTTAATTCAGTTAATTCACGATACATTTGTTCGACCACATCAATTGCCATCGGTGGATAACTGCCTCACACTAGACATAGTTCAATTCTACTGGTCACATCTCACTAGAACTCTAGGAATTGCCTAGAGAAGTTAGTTACTAGTGAGCTGACTATAGCTGTAACTGGAAGTTGTGGATATTACTAAGTTCTTTAATTTTATATCATTTTACATCACAGATTGACTATTATGGATTCCAACCCTAAGCAGATCATGAATGTTGCTTAAGCCTAGCATATTACGATGAAACGGTCATCGAATGATTCATGGTTTCAGTAACTATCATGCTCAGATCAGTTCTTCATATAAATTCAACTATTTCCAAAACACCTACTCACAGGAAACTGCAATTATTCAAAAATAAATCTGTTCTTGATAGTCTGTCTATGGTAACCAAATTCACTCCAAATGTCTTCCATTAATTCTACTGCTACAACTATTTTCCCTATTCATTCAATATTAGATATATGGATTCCAGAATATCGTCATTCACTTTTTCAGAAGCATAGACACCGAAGGAAAGTATGCGGGCAAGTACCTTATTTCTGTTTAAGCTTTCTAATAATCAGAATTTCAAGAATTTACAAGTCTTCTATTATACCGTGTAAATATGTACTGTTAATGTTTACAATTATTCTGTTCGAACGAATTACAACATTTACAGTTGTGAAATAGGTATTTCAAGCGTTTAAGAAGTTTAGGCAGCTTAAGCATAATAAAGTTTCCATTTATTATCAGTGAACTATTACACGAATTGATGATTAATATTGAATTGAATCAATGATACCTAACTAATATGTAAAGTAAAACAAGAAGTGCTTATTTCCAATAACTTCCTTTTTATACTTCATAGTTATAAACTAATAAGTAGTTGGTATAAGTCACATATAAAACTGATGTATTTCGATAAAGTTTAATAGATCTGAAATTTCAAGGATGAAATATATTAGATTTCGTGTTGATCTCAATTTAAATGCACAGCATGAATGAACAATCAAATCACCTAAGTTATAAATGTAGAGTAATTATAGCTAATACTAAGTTCATTTATAAATGTATACAATATGTTGATGGTATTGACGACATTGTAAAGTTGTAAATTATAATCAGCAGCATATAAGTTATATGAATACAACATAAAAAAAAGAGCAGCATTGTCTTTGGTTAATTATAACTGAAGTAATATCATTTGAAGATGAAGAAGAGAAAGATCGGAACTAAACTGACTTGGTTGGGGTGAATCAAATATAGGTTAGGGTAAATAAAGTGGTTGCATTTTGTTTGTTGGACAAGTAAATAAATACGCGTTGATTTGACCTTTATTGCTCTAATTTTAATTGAGATAGTATATTGAACTATATTGGTAAATTATTTGGAACTTCATATGATATTTAACTTGATCATATTTTACAAATGTCAATCGAGTAACTACCATATGTAGATTATTCGCCAACTCTGTGACTAGTTGGATAGCTAGTTTATGATGTGACACTGTTTTATGAAAGTTAACTTTCTTCGACTAGCAAATATCAGTTAATCTCAGCTTCCTGGTTTTGATCCCAGAGATTGTGTATCTCATTGATTTATAATGGTTATCAGATATGATTCAGAATAAAAGATTGAGATAATCATGCTATAACTTTTCTTTCTAATCTTCATATTAGTAAGGTAACCATTTTTAAGTTGAGAATTGTTTTTAGTAGTTTCTTTTACTAAACGTTTTGTTTAATCACTATTACTGTTCATTAATTTATTGATTTTATTTTCATAATCTTCATTTTCACACAATATTTGTGGTTCATTTGTATGGAAAATTTTTTTTCGTGCCCTGTTATGTTGGAATTAATGGGTTTTAATAAAATAAATCCCTTGAAAGTAAAGAATGTTTGATCTATTCTGATGAGATTTGTTAACTATCGGCAAGTTGATAAATTATAGTGATATTTACAGTTTATAAACACTTCTGTTTTGTATTAACTAACTTGTCAAAACCTATTTTTAGCAATACATTAATTTCATTGTATCACTAATGCATTTCTGTTTAACTATTATAATAATTCATTAGCTTGATAGTGTACAACAACCTCTTTGAATTTTATGATTTATAAAGTGTAGTATGTAAAGTGTATTTGATTATCACTTGCTCTACATTCAACCACAACATAAATAGGTTTCAGTTATCTACGTTATTCTGTATGGCTACTAGGTGTAAAGCATCGAATATGTCTAGCAGTTCATCTGATAGCCAACGTTTATCTAAAAGCTTCGATGAGCATTGGTTGCATTCGCATGACTTAATGAAAATTGTTAGCCAAATCTTTCGCGATTTCGCAAAACATTTCGCTTATAAGCACTGGGTTCCTGAAGATTCCATAAAATTATTTGGGTACTATGGTCAACTCTGATGACTCGTCGGCGTTATAGAAAGCTTTCATGAGGACAGAGAAACATAGTAGTTATAGTGTGTACAGTAGCGTCTGGATCAAATGATTTCAGGATTCTATTCCATTTCATCGAGCCACTGGAGGTAGTAAATCTGGTGGCTAAAAACTCCAGATCAGGAAATCGACAGAGTTGTTTGGAAAAATTTAGGAAATTGAATGTTTTATTATCATGAAATACAGCATTTATCACCCCCACTCCCCATCTTTGAAACGGGCTCATGTAACCAATGCAGCAACTATCGATTACTTCCAAACTATTGGCTTTTATCATACTTCACAGATTGTTTAAAACTTGTGAGAGACTGACTGGTGAGAAGCAGCCCGTTTTCAACCAAGTCGTGCATGTAATGATCACATTGTCATCATCCACCAAAAGTTGGAACAACGTCACATGTAGGTTAACAAACGTTGTGTTTTTGAGATCAGGCAGCCTTCGATTCACTGAACAGGACTGTACTCTGGGATTGTTTGTTGAAGAAGGGTGTGGCTGAGAAGTTTATTGTTATCTTAAAGACACTAAATACAAATACCCCAGGCATAGCAAGGGTATACAACCACCTTTCTCCACTATTCCATACCATAAGTGGGGTTTAGAAAGATTTCCCAATCCCACCATTCCGATTCAAAGTTGTCATCGTCGACATTTTAGAAACAGATCTGAAGGAGGTGCCTGCTGATGGTGTAGGGTTGTTACACGGAGAAAAAATTTACGACCATGAGTATACATATGATATTGTTTTACTGTTTGATAACACACAAACCATCCAAATCGCACTTAATCAGTTGGCAATTAATATCCTTAGGTATGGCATACAGTCGGCACATTCGAAATACTAAGCACTTATGCAAAATTGGAAAGTGTGTACCTGTTCCCACTCTTTATATTGAATATTGAAATATTCAAAAGTTGGTGTATTTGTGTAGTTGTGTGCATGCTAATGGTCTGTCAGATGAAATTAATCTACTCACAATGGGAGCCAGATTAGCTTATACAAAACTGGGCAGTCTTTGACATCGTCGCCATGTAAGTTTGGTTGTAAAAGGTCGGGTTTACAACACTCCAGCGAGAGCAGTTCTAATATATGCTTGTGAAACCTGGCCTCCACGATCTGGAAATGATCGATTTTTGTCTATGTTCGATCATCGTTGCACCCTCACCCAAAGCTTTACAGACAACCGGTGGGAACATTACGTTAGTAATGAAGAGGTTCAACAGTATGAGTTCTACTGCAGTGATGAGTACCCAATTGGTATCACTTTCTCGAAACATCGGCCTTGATGGTTTAGTCATATTTAAGAAATGTCAACGTAGAGGATTCCTTATAGTGCATTACTTGTGACGCTGGCACTGGTTGGAAAAAGTGGAGAGGCGGTCAGTTCATAACATGATACCATGAAATAAAAGGAAGCTGTAGAGGACTGGCCTTTGTCGGTCCATCCTAATTTCCTCATTGGAGTCTTAATGATGGTACGACTCAGTGGCTTGAGACCACATCATATTTGGGTCCGTAATAGAAACCAGTGGATATTCCGGTGGAGTTTCCTAATGAATTCTTCATTAAAATGCAGTGAATTCCCAATTGAAATGAAGTATTTCTTGGCTGTATTTCTGTTTGAACTGCGTCTTTGTTATGACAAGCAAGTCAAGAATAATAATTAAACTTCCAGAACTTACTCTCAGAACAATATTTTAAAAACTTTGATTGTTTACATACTAGGAATTATGCTCTTATTATTCTCATGTTTATTAAGTCCTTAACTTTCCTTTGACTTACTGACTTTGGTCGTACTGTTTTCCACTGGTGAGATAGAAATAATTGATTGTGTAAGTGTTACTTCAGTTTTCTATTATGGGACTCTTCAGCAGTGAGCGTCCAAAACCCCATCAGAGATCGAACCCAAGACCCTGTGGCTCTGCGGAAAACGCTTTACTATTAGACCACTGAATTGGTTCCCAATGATTGGTATTTCTAACTCAGTCAACTCGTGATACGTTTGCGCAACCTAATCGACTACCATCGGTAGGTAACTACCTCGTACCCGACATAGTTGAACTCCACTGATAACGTCTTCTCATAAGAACCCCAGGAATTACCTTAAGAAGTTAATCACTAGTGAGCTGATATTTGAATTGTTGAAAATTCTATCAGTCAATAATAATTTCTTGATAGAAATTATCATTTAGAGAATGCAGAATTCTTCATACTGTCCAAATCATTCATTTCAATCCACTTTGATCATTATATAATCTATAGTTGTATAAGAGGATAAATATTAATATTGTTTGTATTAGTGCTATTAATCTCATTCTTTAAAATAGTTAGCTAATGTATAATACACAATCAAATCTATTTTCATATTAATAAAATTAATCTTTTCAATTAATTTCTACGGCATAAATAAAGTTGTATTGTTTATATTCATTTGGTAAAGTATCAGTTTGTTATGTTAAATGTACAAAGTAAAATAAACAAAATCAATTTAACAAAGAAACTGATTAATAATCGGTATTAATTAGTGTTTTTTTTTCTTTTAACTTTAACATTTTATTCTGTATTTCTTTCTTTTATTTCATTTTAACGGAATCTTCTTTTTTTCTGTAACTGTTAACTACTGTCAAACAAGCTACATTGTATTGTGATTTGTATTATGACAGGTGATGAGTGACAGGCGTTGTTGTTGCTGTTGATGTTAATTTTGTATTCATCTTGTTCATTGAAGTTACTTAATTCTTAGGCATCAATTTTATGCGCGTTTGTTTCAGGGAATGTGATAGTATAGAAGTCTAAAACATCATATATTTGTCCAATTTAATTAATTTATATAATAGTAGACGTATTTTAATTCATCTGTCATGATCTGTCAAAATGATAGTGAATTTTTAAAACTTACACTAAACAATATGTACAAGGGATTTTATAGGTATTTTCGTTCAAAAAAGGAACGAAAATATTTACAAAACTTAGGCGCCAAGTGTATGTAAGACATATGAATAGAATATATTTGTTAATAATCTTAGCGAATGAAATAAAAGGGAATTCTAACGTTTCGCT
The DNA here is from genome assembly GCA_025215515.1 of Schistosoma japonicum. Classification (NCBI taxonomy): domain Eukaryota; kingdom Metazoa; phylum Platyhelminthes; class Trematoda; order Strigeidida; family Schistosomatidae; genus Schistosoma; species Schistosoma japonicum. The sequence continues at coordinate 60,984,756 of CM046061.1, read as the reverse complement.
CGGCAAGCTGGTCCGAGCTTCTTCAGGGAAATAACCAAGACCAAAAATCGAATATAAATCTAAATAAGAGGCCAAATTGATTACGAATATCCAATCAAATACATGGTATGAAATTGTTATATGAGTCATTGTCAGTGAACTAATGTTGAATTTGTTGTGGATGCAGGAAGATGTGCGTATCGTGTGTAGTTTCTTGTTACAATAATTTGCACACATGCGGTTCTGAGCTATGTTTACGTAGAGGGATAGACAATCTGAAAATAGGCTTGCTATCAAATCATAGTTGGAGTAAATCAATGCAATGATAATTATGGGTCATGGGATGGTACAAGGAAGTTCTAGTTATATGGTGTGTTGCTAAGTCGTTTGAATGTATTGAGTAGAGTGTCTAAATTCTAGCTTAAGTGAACTCTCATTATATTTAAATGACTTGACAACATGCCATACGATTAACGCTGTAACAATGACAGGCTACCGCTGCTTTATTTGAATAAAATTGACGACAGGCCTGCTAAAAGTTCAGTGGTATTTAGCTGTTAAGCTAAGTGAAATGATACTGTTGAAACTTGAGTAGCAGTCCCTATGATCAAAAGTTTTCATCAATTATGTTCACAAAATTATTGTATTAGGTATTATAACTATCTAGTGTTTATCTCCCTGATGCATAATGTATTCAAAAGCATAGAGATTGACTTCTTAATCACTTTCCGATCTTCTGCTACTGAATTTCGAGTAGGAAAACAGATAGGAAATACGAAAACAGACTTACATTCAAGATACCTTTATCACAGTAAACAAGAGTATGTATAAGTTTATACCTTATTCTGAGACTTTATAAACTCCGAGAAATTATTTTAATATTGATAATGAGTGAGTATTTATCTCTTTCGGATCAATAGTACTTTAAAACTTACTTAAAAGTTTCTAATAAATGTTTTCAGTATTTCCCCGATTTCGGAGACATTTTTCGAAAAATTATCGAGTAATGTTAAAAGTTCTCTGCATTACAATTTTCGTTTGAGGTAAAAAATAGAAAATAACAACTATCACATTTATTCTTCCTGCTGTTGGGAGAATTATGGGTACGTGTTAAACAATCAACAGAATGTGAAAATCTCGATCGTTTCCAAGAATAGCAAGCAAACAACGAACAATAGATTTGTTTTGCTTCATAGAAGTCACTGTCATTCAATGTTTGTAAATTTATCGATGGTACAAGAAAAAGAAAAGTTGATAAACCACTTTTTACCATTAAAGAATTTCACCTGTTACAATAATCTCAGTTTCGAATATAGCATCACTAATTGGCCTAATTTAAAAAACCATTGAAAACTAGGAAACATTAGACAACTTTGTCATCCTAGTATCGGACTCTTCATTAGTGCGCATCCACGATTTCACCAGGGAATTGAGCCCAAGACTTCCATGCTCCATAGTGAACGCCTAAACGTATGAGACAGGTACCCGATGATGAAAATGGACGAAGTTGTACGAGTTTACCCCCAAATTGACCTAGTTAGAAATACCATCTGTTGGAAGCTCGCTGGCCCAGTGGTCTAATGGTTAACTTGTTCGTCAACAAACACGAAGGTCCTGGACTCTGTTCTCTGACTGGGTCGTGGATACCAACTACTGAGGAGTCCTAAACTAAGACGAAACAGTTGCCCAGTACCGCTTCTTGATTTTAATGGTTATTGAACTCAGACCAATTCGTGATGATAATTTCGAATCCAACAATCTTCGCAACACCCACTTACAATATCAGTCTTGTTTTAATATTCTAATGACTCTTATTTATTGAGTTAATTATATTCAAACTAGATTGTTGGATAATTTAATCAGTTATTTTCATTTTTCAATTAATCAGTTTTTGAAACATAAGAAATATTGAAGTGATTCATGATAGTTCATAAAAGTATTTATTTCTATGCTACATAAATTGATCTAAATAACTCCTATTCAAACTAATAGTTACAAAATAGCTATGTAGATTTGATAGTTTAAAAGTACATTTGAACTTCAGATTAACTAATTTTCGATGATAATTCAAAGTGAAATCAGTTCTAGGAAGTAAGTAATACAATAATTTGCACTAAAAATAAGATTACACGTTATTATTATTGAGAATAGAAGACACACGAATACAATAATGAAGTTTATTGAATGAAACTCTACCTACACATCAGCAGTTCTGGTTGTTGTGTGGCAAAGGTGTATGTGATAAACGTGTTGTGGTAATGAAGAGATTCGGAAAATAAACAAAAGCCAAATTGAAAAAAATAGACTCTATGGTTTACCTATCAATCAAGGAATATAAAATGTGTTACCGTTTAGCACCACAATTTTTACTTTATGGTGTATCTGTTGAAAACTTATCTTCTTTCTTTTTATGATTCTCTTATGAAAACTGAATAATTCATTCTTGTTTGATTAACGAAATTGTTATGGTCAAACTGAGGTGGTTTTTGTAGATTTTTGTTGTTGATTTGTTGTTTGTATTCAACAACGATTAATGTCAATATTATGAATTAGAAGTTTATTGTTATGAATGCAGTTTGTAATTGGTAAAATGACTAAATAGAATGCTAACCAATAGATGAACACAATGATAATGATTATATTGAAGAGAGGATTTCGTCGAAGACTGCATTATTGACCTACAAATGAATTGAGATCAAAGACAAGAGCACTTAGCAAAAAGAATAGAATTATTTATCTAATAAAATAATATACTTATACACAAATTATTAACAGAAGAAGAATAGACATAATTCAATATCATGAATAGTTGTAAGACATCATTCAGATATACAAATACAAAATTCAATAATCACCATTATTCATAAATTGACATATTGTAAATTTATTGTGGAAAACCATTAGAAAATATCATGTTTGGGCTATATGATGAACTGAATTTAATGAAGTGACTGAGAAGCATATTTTCTGAAACTTTAAAGTGGATCTCATGAAATAATGATTTAGAAAAATCAGTGAAACTCAGAGACGGTAAGAGTATAAGTATAAGAATATCGAATGACTCTTATGATCATCTCGAAGAATTTTGTTTTGACCTTCTTTGGTTAGAAAGTATTGCTAGTTAACTATACTGTTATGAAACATATTCCTTTATACAATTTAGTGGTAAGTGTATGGCTGTAAAATGTGGCTTTTAATAGTACATGATAATCCTAAGTTATTGGTGTTTGATAATCTATGTTACCGGAACATGGTTCTAATTTGATAAGACAATCGAGTAAATAATAATGAGGTTAGATACAGGGTATTGGGGATAGTAAGCTAGTTGATGAGTTTGTAAATATTCATCGATTTAAGTGGTTGAGATATGCATAGCTTACGTTCAACCATCGACTAACTCGTCGAGTGATACTGGCTGATATTAGACTAAGATTGAAGAAAGCCCGGGGCAACCAAACCTAAATATGTCATCAACCCACATAGTCACTGACTTCTAATCTGAGTCGCGTTGGTAGATTCAAAGGTCATAGTTAATTTCTGCGCGAATGTAACAACCAATCGTTAGAGACTTGAGTTATATTGTTGAGTGGGGCAGTTGCATTCACTCTTTTTCTCCTCGCCTAAATCGTTTGTTCAAAGTTATTTTATATCTCTCCACGAACTAATTCTTCCTTCCTGTACCATATCCTAAATGTTCACACTCTTTCTTACTACCAATAAAATAGCTACTACTTTCACTTTGGTTTTCATCATGCTGATGAGGTGCGGCAACTTGCTCTAATCACATACATGCTATATTCTGTGTTATACATACATGCATATAAAGAAAAAGCAAGATATTAGCAACTACTGTGTGTGTACTTCGGTTGTTATTCCATGCACAAAAAGTAATAAAACTTCGGAAGAGACTATGATGTGATCAATCGAATGTAGCTACTTAGACCAATGCACATATGTATGCAGTTGTACGTTGTACACATACGTTAGTGGTGAATTAAGAAGACCTTCAAAAGCGCCATCTCAAGATATCTCTCTGGCATAGGGGACAAGAGTGACGTTTTGAAAGTTTTTGAAACTAATTAATAAACAACTTAGTTCCACTTCCTTAGAATTCGCCAGTCATATCGGTCAAGCGCTTAAAACCAGATCTCTGTATTTAAAAATAACTACTAGTTTAGTCAGTCTCAACCGTGGTAACGTTAGCTATATTGTTTTTCAATCCTCCCACGTATTTAAATTACGTCACCTTTAAATTTTACAAGTCTGATTCTCGAAACTTACCTCATCACTAACTTGTGTTCAGATTTCTCTGTTACGAAATCAACTAAAATCTTCAAGTCATTAGTTTTAGACCTTTTTTCTGTTATAATACAATTTTTGAGTACCAATTATATTTAATTGCAACAGTTGTTAGTCAGTTTTATTGACTTCATATGCATCTTCTATTCAACATGTTACACACCTATTTACTTCTAAATAACTTCACTTAGTGAGTATGTTAGATATTTTATGAATTTTAACTTTAAAATCTTATAAGTTGTAAGTAGCAGCTGATGACAGTCAAACGAAACAAGATGAATTCATATATTCTGCTCAAATGTTTGTTCTTACTATCTTCAAATTTATCAACGAAATCAAAATATATGAAACTTGATATAACCTAATATGAGCTAGTTGAATGTATTTTTAGTATAGAAACCTAGTTATAGTGGTGTTATGTAATTTGAATATCATTAAAAAGACAAACGACTGACCACATTTTTCCAACAAGTTTCAAATGACCACATCATCGATGATCAATTCCCTTTTCAGCTATTAGTGCCATTTAATCTAACCAGCATAAGAAGAGTTATGATCAGTTGTAATAAACCGATTACAGAAACCAAGCAATGCAATAAAATAAGTAATTTTCCTGCATTATTTCGACAAAAATGATGTCAAAATTACAATTTTGTAGGTTTACATCAGTAAGTGACTTTAGTTAGATAACCGTTGAGAAACATGAAACACTCCAGAAAGCTTTTTTGTTATAATATGCGATCCCCATTAACAATGAACATTAAACCTACAATCGAACTTAAGACTTTAAAGGCCATTACAACTACTTAGGGAATGTATATACGCAAGCTGATAACATGAAGCCATGCACACGAATTTAAGTAGAACAAAGTAATTCTGATAATGTTGAGTTCTGTGAGTTAAGTAGTGTAATTGTAAAGCTTTCATTATTTTCTGGATATTTTCAGTGCTTAATTCAAGTAGAGGTGAGTAATTTGATTATTACACAAGTTCCTAGTCAGAATTTTCTGATGACCATATATCCCGGTGGTTATCTTCATTATTACTTTCGCTATCGTTGCATTCGTTCAGTTAACTTAGTACTCAACATTATCCAAATCATTCACCTGAGCTACACATTTTCTCCACCATCTAGGGATTATAATGACTTTTTGTTAGCCTAGACACACAATGTAGTGTACTCCTTAGAGTAGGTAGTTCAATACATAAGAAAGAAAAGCGAATCAAACAAAGATTTATTGACTACAAAAAAGAGGGAAAACTAGTATGAACAAAACGTATCGTTATTTTAGAAATGTTTATCACATAGACTTTCAGTAATATCTTGAGTCATCCACTAACTGTACTTGATCCATGAATGATGATTAGTCCATTAATTTATTAATCTGACAACCTTGAATCCTTCCCATGTCTAATTCAGTAGACTGTTCATTTACCTCTGACAATTTAATAATTTCGATCAACTTGACAAAGAAGGGAAAAGAAAGCTGTAACAAATCATCGTACCTAATATATTTAACATACACAAACACACTTCCAATTATCGAATATGAAATATACAAAAATTGAATAATTACATAATAATAACATGAGTTACGAAGAAGAGACATACCATTATTTCTCCCTGTAAAAGCATTCAATTATGTAATTCATCATAACAACAAGAACAATAATAAATTTCTTTAAATATCTTTTTACACAATAATACACCTCGTGTTTTAAGTAAAAAAAGAGAGCCAAATTAAAAACATGATTTTCACTTACTTTATAAATCAGGCAAAATACAAGTGGGGGGGGGGAAGCGGGAAACGGAAAGTAGAAGTGACGTAAAGTGTTGTGGATAGGATAGTACGGTGGTAGCAATAATAATAATAATAATAAAGGTATAGATGGATAGCAAACAGATTGGCAGCATCTATTTAATCACAAGAGAAAAATCTTTTTTTTTTCAAGAAGGAACAACAAAAAACTCAAGTAAATTGTCCTGAAAAGAAAACAAAGACGAGGGGAATCTATCTGCATTAAATATCTTATAAAATAATAATGACGATGATGAATTAACGATTCTATATCATATAGTTGTTTACATCATTTCTGTAGACTTATTGAATAAGAGAAAAAAATCAACTGTTGGAGGGTAATATTCAATGGGAATGATGACACTGATGATATTAGTTAATAAAGATAAACGTGATTGACAAAGGTCTATAAATAAAAATTTGAGATAAAATGATAATACACATATTACATTATCATAATATGCAATGGTCGTCACATAGTTTTTGGAAAGACACGAAAAGAAAATTGAAATAGCTATTTCTACTGCTGTCGGTTTGTTTCCTAAACAAACAATAGAACTCAAAATGTGCATGTGTAGGTAGTTGTGAGATAGTGCTGAACACACGTGCAGGTATGGGCATGTATTCTCTATAAATAGGCGTTTACTTTTATTGATACATCTATTTCTACTATAAATGAGGATACAAATGAGCACTTATGTACCACTTATTTGGAAGGGGGAAGAAAATGAAATGTAAAATGAAAACAAAATAAAATAAATAAGTAATAAAAAAACCAAACAGATTGAAAAACAACTGAGAACAAAGCAAACTCAACCCAGCGTGAGATAGGAAAGTTGTTTCACTAAATAAAGAAGAATTTAACTGTTTTTAATGTTTTATTTAACTTGTTTGTTCAAGATTCTCATCATTTGAAGTGGATGATGGGGGTACTGGTGAATTGGCAATATTTGCATCGATCGTACTAATAGTTTCCGGTTGATCTGTAGTTGTAGTAGGAGTAGTAGACGGAGTAGAGTGCTGTTGATGATTTTGTCGACGATGTATACGATGACGATGTCGATGACAATGATGACGATGTTGCCGTCGGCATCGATGACGATGTCGACTCTCCCAATATCGTGGTAAATTAGTCAACAAAGAGTTGGGTAATGTGCCTGTCTCGATTGATTCTTTAATTTTACTCAGAAATTCACTAACGGCAATATTATTATTACTGTTGTTATTATTATTAGTAATGGTAGACGAGGATTGTGCTATTTCAGATTGTGTTGTTTGAATTGTACTTAGATTTGGTATATTTGTATATAAACGTTGCCATGCGTGAAATAAACTACTCAGGAAAACTGGTTTTCCATCCTTATTCGCACATAACATTAACCAATCCCATGTACTACGTAATATTTGATCTGAGTCTAATTCTTGTAAGAATGGTAATAAAATATAACAAAATCCCGTCTCCCAATCTCGACGAGAATTTGAAAGTGGTGATGAAGAGGTAGGGTGAGGAGGAGGGTTCTGAGAAGTAGACGGAATACTCTCACTTTGATTGCTGTTAGTACTAAACATCATCTCCATCGTATTGCCAATTTGTTCTGAATTATTCAGATATTCGGTACTTGAAACATCATCTGGATTTAAACCAATTTCACATTTTTGACTAGATGAAGATAATGGACTGAGTAAATCAGAATCTGTCATAGTTGAATGTTGCATTTCAGCTGTCGTACCACAGTCTTCATCATGTTCTATATCGGCTAATGGAGCACGATCACTTATTGTTAGTGTAGGTGATAAAGAACTTAAAGTTACTGGATGTTGATTGACATCTACATCTTCATCAGTACAACTAGGCGATGATATACCACACATGTCAACTAACACTGAATGGTGTAAATTTGTTAATTCCGTAGTAACACTGGTCTCTCCAACACATGAAGATGTTGAAGAAGTACTGGATGATGATGATGATGATGATCTTGAATGTGAAGAAGGTGACTGAGTACTTTCAGTGGGTGGTTCATTTAATTGTCTTTCTTGTTCATTTATTTCTGACAATTCATGATTATCAGATATAGATGGTGAAGTTGGTTGCCAAGATCGATAATATCTTCGCCTTCGAAGTGTGCGTAGTCTTGATTGATCAGCGTTACCATGATTATCATCAATATTGAAAGAGATAGCAGTATCAGTCATTTGAGTAATCGTAGAAGTTTGTTCAGATATAGTTCCACTTAGAAAATCACTGCCATGTTCTACAACTACATCTTGATCTTCATTTGCTTCCTCTTCTTCAGCTTCTTCTTCTAATGCATTTTGTGCCATACAAGTTGATGCTTCACGGCGTGTCATACTACATGATACCAAAGATGTAGTTGGATTAACTAAATCTTGTTTTTTTCCATGATGAGTTTCATGACGATGATGTTGAACTCTTAAACGTCGACTATGCGATAAAATATATGGTTTATGCTTGACTTTAAATGCACTCAATAATCCACATGAATCTGAAATACAACAAAATGGAAAGTTAGTTAAAAAAAATAAAGAACATTTCATTATGTATGGTATTCTATTCATTGTAAATCACCTACGGTCCGCATGAATGATATATATATATAATCATGTTCTGAATCTTGGAAAATAAAGTATTCAAACTCTGTCTTCTCTGATCTCATGGTCAATTTTAATGACTTATGCCCTTTTGTGGACTTCTGAAAATGTGGCGATTTGTCAAGAAAATTACTTTTGTCAAGCATATACACATTCATTTTTTTCGAAAATAAGTTCAAGAATAGTTTATGTTATCACTCTTAACATCAGAATACAGCAAAGTTCGTATTAGGTGAAATGTAAATCTACCATAGTAAAATATCTGATCAAGAAAATTTAACATAAAAGATAACATTAAAGGATACTTGTAGGAAAATTTACAATGTTGAAACATTTACCGGAAACGATGATGTCACAGATATTGTATTCTTTTTCAATCGGTTTATAAATGCTCTAGGACTGTTTTAGAATCATGTGCTTTATATTTCTGATGATGTCGACACAATGCATCCTCCTTCACTGGCGCCCCGAGGATTCAAACCCCTACCCTCCCAACTTCTCGCTTCGCAACACTCACTAATTGGCTATTTGGACCACGAGAAATGATAAGACCGAGTAAAATTTTATACAATAACTAGGATAGATTTAGATTAATAATCAATCACAAACAACGTTAAGTCTGAAGCCTATGTTAGATCAAGTTGATATACAATATTAGTACGACGAGATTGTATTGACAAAGTTAGTACCACATAATAGTTTAACGAAGCTGTGTATGAAAGAATAACAGAGCGTAAGATTTAGATAAAGGGTGCACCTACTCAACTGTGACTGATTTAGAATCACGTCATCTAATATCTTCATCCACTGGTCGCGATAATTGTGGACTATAGCCAGGATGATACATAAATCGAGGAAAAATATGATTGCTACTCCCCAGAACCGTATATCTTACTGAGTTACAGATCGTAAGAGAATTCCTGGCCTGTGAGTCATAAAAATAATTATTTAGGAGGAACAACACTCTCTTTACATACTTTTCTAACAATCTAAAACTAAGATAAGTAATCAAAGGATGTGTTGTTTGATTCAACAACAAAGAAGGTTGCATAATATGGTAGACAGATATATACTTTGAATGGTATTCCTGTTAGCGAAACATGCAGATTTTCCTGGGAAAATTCTTCGTCAATAAATTGCCCAATACAACCCATCACGTGATCTTCTTTTAGCACGAAAGACAAATAATCTCATGGATCCATCAATTTCTCATTCGGTAACAATTTTCATTTTAAAAGCGATAACATGACTGATACAGTAGTCACTCTTAGAATTGTGTACTAATTCAAAAGTACATATTTACACTGCAATCGCAATTCACTGTCGTCATACTGACCATATTATCACAGTACCGATCTTAATTTAATCCACTTTACGGTAATTAACCGTTAATGAAAAGACTAATGTCATTCGCTTAATCAAGGAAATGGCAGCAAGAGAAAACAGATCAAAGTTCATTTGCCCGTCTTGCTTTCTACAATATCCGCCTTGTTGGTTTGCATATAAATATCACTACGATTATCATCATCAGTACAACAATCACAATTTATTGTTAGTGAACTTATTTTAGAATCAACGAAATAGATCTGTTGTTTTATTTGCTTTTAAAATTGAATTGATTCAAACATAAAAATTAGAAGAAATGGAAATCATATCTATAAGTAAACTTACGTTGCCAGATGATTTTAATATTACGTTTCTCAAGTTGTGGTTTAATTGTAGATATTCTTAATCAATCTGGACGAAACAATTACCATTTACTTAATTTAGAACTGATTTACTTAGGTACTCCACAAGGGTTATATAAGTTTGCCTTAATAGCCTTATATATGACTAGTTGCGAATGTGTGTTTTGCTTTTCTATTTATGTTTGCATGCCTGTTAATTATTTTTTTCGGTTGGCCTCTGACCATTTGATTGACTGATAATATATGTTATTATTAGTAACAATGATCATGAACAACTATTGAGATAAATTCTGATTGAAAAAACTCCAGCATTCTGAGCTGAAAATAGTTTAAGAATTGCAGAGAATTTCTGGAAGTTGGTAATTAGATTAGGCAATCAACACATCAACACAATCTCAAAATACCAATCCATTGAGAATAGGTTAATTTAAAAGACAGTCAACAGGAATGCAAGAACAAATAAAGACCACTAAAAAGATTAATCTAAGGTTTATGTAATATAATGAAGTAGTTGCAGATAATGTTGAGCAGAATAACAATGAAAGCTTCTGGAATAGACCATCTATTTCAGAGAACACAACACCAATGTACGTGTATATGTATACATAACACATTATTCATAATGTTCTACCATACTTACCAAGACATTCAGTTTGCAAGCCCAAAAGATAATAAGTCGCAGTTAATGCGGCAGCTTTTGTATAACTATTTTGTGAACGCTATGAAAGAAAGAATAATAATTTTCAATAAAACTGGCAAAATGTAATCACGAGGAAGAAAAAAACGACATTTTAAGTAGGTATAAAGGCAAAATAATGTAGTGTAATGCAAGCACACATTTTACTAAATAACCAACCAGCCAAACCAATGCATTCATTCAGTTTTCTGCCTTATACATGTTACATAATAGTTAATTTACCGCATAAAGTCAAAACTAAAAGCCAACACACTCACACAGTACACTTTTAGTTTTAATTATAATCAGAATACATATACACACACTCCTTCTATTACTAGTCCTACTACAACAGCCGATATCGACGACTGAAAAAAGTAATGATAAAGTGTACAATTAGGATAATATCTTTTAAAGATTTGACATTTTGATACTAACAATAAATAGACGATTTTCAAGTTACGAATGTAAAAAGTAAGAATAGGATGGCTATATACATTATTTCTGGTCTGAAGTAACACAATATTGTAGGGCAATCAACTAAAAACAAAAACGCTTGTATGTTTATCAATTGATATTAATCTGAAAATCAGATATGCACAGGAGTTGAAAGTTTCAAAATAATGTAGGCTGCATGAAAACGAAATTTAAATTTATAGTTATTATAGGCTAGGTTGGCAAACACCAGTAATTACTATGCAGTTGATGAGTGAAATTCTCAAGGGGAGAAACTACAACATTCCCACTAGATAATACAAAAAATATTGGTTATAACGATTGATCGATAGGATTTGTAGCTAAGGTTATCCGCAACGTCTCGGGTGTTTATTTTTTGCCAACTGAGATTGCATCACATATCAGAATGTAATGTGCATCAGAGATATCAATTCAGGCCTCAATTTATGTTGTACTTGTATTTTCCTCCGACATATTGGAGTGCTCTACACTGAAGTGTTCACTGAAGACAGTTATGGATAACTTGCAATGAAATAATTAGTGAAAATTACACTCCAATATAGAGTACTTGCTAAATTAACAGAAAGATGACTAAACAGCTGGGTCAAGCATAATCATTGAACATTAAAAACGTTGAAGATAACCTCAGACTGAATTGCCATATATACATTTGGCAAGAATTATGATTATTGTTTAACGAAAAGCGTTATGATATAACGCTCAAAATGAGAATATTATAGATGGATCAACTATTAACTCGAACATACAAAGTGATCGAAGAATGTTTATCGTGATCGTTTATAAAAAATGAACTCGACAGAAAGGTGGTTGCCCAAGGTGATATCATAAACAGCATGAATGAATTTAAAAGTCTTTAGACTGGAGTTAAGTCGACTGATCTCAAAAAACATTGATAGCTGGTCTGAGCCACGTTGGTAAATGTAAACTACCAAGTTAGTGTCTATACGATGACTGTGATCAGTGACTGAAAATGTTGGGAGATATGGATTAGAATCAGTCACAGTGGTGCACATGCATTCACTCTTTATCTTCCTCTAGATACTGAATACCCTTAATTATTCATACATACCTTTTCATTCCCTCCTGTTGAACTATATTTTCGTGCTGATCTTGTTGATATGATCTCGTCGTCTGAATGTGGTATAGAAATTCGATCTAACGTAAATGCAGTTTATGACTGACTATGACAGCACGATTTACACAAAGAAATAAACGAAAGTCAAATAAATGAAATGCGGTAATTTGGTATTAAAACTTGATTACAGATCTTCGGATGTTCAAGGTGAGAAATAATAATTTTTTTGGACAAATAGAGAATTAAAGTTTCTGCTGACTTTTATTGGAAATTAAAAAAAACATTTCTTGACAGTTTCTGTAAAACAATTAAAAAGTTATTACTAGATCAGATGTGTAACATGACTCTAAAATACACTTCGACACGGAAGAGTATAGTTACGTAATTGTGTTTATTTGAGAGTGTGATTTTAATTGAGTTTCACGACATTTCAGTAAAGTGCTGCTACCACCAACTACTTAGATTGACTATTCTTCTCTATGTATTCCCGTCTATAAACACGGGAATAAGTAAACCAAATAACATGAAATACTGAAACGTCTGGTTATGATAGGTCAGAATGCATAGTGTCTTCTCGATGATTGTTTTCAGGCTTTATCTTAAAACTGAGCCATTCGATTTATCTTTATTGTAGAGTGATGTAAATTATTTCAACTGCAACTCCAAGCAATTCGAGATATTGTTCAACTATCAACCAATACTATTGGTAGGTAGGTGTTTCACTTATAACAAGGATGAATTTCACTAGGAAGAAAAAGATTGTCTATTTATTTTCTTACTTTAGGTGCATGCAAGTGGTGTGGTACAATGAGAATACGTAGCAAGACTACTTTACTAAAATGGATCCATTGTGCAAAACTTAAAAAATTTCTTTATAACATGCATCCACAGTACAAACGTAAGTAACAGAACACCATATGATGAAATGCAAAGGTTATGACAAAAAATAAATATATTGCACAGACCATATGCTATAGAGAAAACTCATTTACAAAAATGGTCGTTTTAAGAAATTACCATAAATAATGTGAGCTTTTCAACTAAATCTCCATTTCTGTGAACTTCACAACGTGCAGTTCGACCAGTAGCAATATGTGCAACGACGAGAACAGCCTAAATATGAATAGGAATAGATTAAACTGCAGATCAAAAATACACTTAAGTTTGAACAATAAACAAGATATTATCTAACAGCTCATAACTGAATCAATCAGTCATAACGTAGAACTTGGTACATGCGTACATCACTTCAAGTTGCCATGCCTCAATCAGCAGATAGAGATTAAATTGTAGGATCGAATTCCTGAGTAGGGAAGCTAGTAACAAAGTAAGTACTAATGGAAAGGCATAGAGATCAGATATAAGATTTGAAACCAAAATAAGTGATTCAGTAAAGAGAAAATTATGATAAGCCCAAAAACTAGAATTTAGAGGAAGACAAAGAGTGGATACACCTGCGCAAACGCCAACGATTTTGAGCCACATCACCTAAAGTCTAACCATTTGTTACGATCATCATGTGTGCAATACCAACCAAGTAATCTGCATCTATTAACATAATTCAGCCTAATTGTCAATGACTTCATGGATTGGTGCCATGTTTTCGTTTAGCCGTCTCTAGCTTTCTTCCAGCCTACTCCTACACCAGACAACATTGCTCGTCGAGGTAGACGGTGGTCAGGCATACATAACACATATCCTATCCACCTCAGCTGGTGAAGATTCACTACTTCATCAATAGACTTACCGTATTTCCCTAGTACTCTATTCCTAACCCATGCATTGCTTACTCGGTTGTCCCAGAAAACACGAGCAATGTTTCGGAGACATCTATGATCGAATACTAGGATCCTACGAATATCCTCTATCCTTAAAGGCCATGTTTCACATCCATAAAGTAAAACGGATCGAACTGCTGCGCAGTAAACGCGTCCTTTCGTCAGTAAACGAATGTCTCGCCTACGCCACAAGTGACGCAAATCGGCAATCAATCATTTGAGGCGCAGTTAGACTAACTACCAAAACAAAATATGTCCATAAAATCTTAGACCCTCACCATTCAAAAAGTACTCTTAAAACTAAATTAAACTGCATGTGTGAGTGGAACGTTCCATATCACAATACAATTAAACCCACAATAAAGACATTTCAAAAAGTAGGGTGTGAGCTAATGAATATTAGTATAGATTGGTAAAAATACGATACTATAAACCCATTCATCCCAAAGATTTTCGGATTCAGATATATATAACAGTAAAAGTACAATTTATAGAATAAGAAACAGGGATTGTCAAGTGTCAGCGACGATCTAACTGATTAACTAATCAGCACCGAGCCAGGAAATTTGAAAACAGCCAATCAAAAATAAAATATTTGGATTCATTGAAATACAAAATTCGGTACATGCATGCATGTGTACACAGGTAGAAACATAATATTGTGAAGAATGAAAACCACTGAGTTATACCATTTTTAGAGCTCTAACCATGAAGCCAGGAGAGACAGAAACCATCTCTATACAACTGCCCTCCATTACCATGATACCATATTGTGAACTCACTACCTCTTTTCAAAATCTGTTTTAGAATCGGCAAATAGTGGACGATACGGAAACCTCTATAATGACATTTCTAAAATATGACTAAGCCATCGGGGCCGGTGTTTCATGATGGTAACGCCAATCGGGTTGTCACCACAACGCCAGAACATACACAGTCGAACCTCTGGGTTGTTAATGTGATATTTGCACTGGATGCCGATAATTCCTAGGAGACAACAGTGACCGAACACAGAGAGATGCTGAATATTCTTAACTCAGAAAGATCGGATTTCATAAACATGGAGAAGAATAGATTCCACTGAAGCGTTGAACACCCGACCTTTCAAAGCTGGACACATAATATAACGGCACCAGAAATGGTCGAGATTAGCACATACCGATCTGGCTTTGATTGTGCGAAATTGATTCTATTTGTCACACCAACACTAGAACATATACGACCATTCGGATACACGAATCTGTCAACTATTGCTAATGGTTCATCACAAAGAATGAGAGTAGGTACACGCTCTCGATAGTTTTATAAAGTACTTTGTATTACGAAGGTGAAAAGTGCGAATCATACCTACAGATGATAATTGTCAAGTGGTTAAGTATAATCTAAATAGTTGATGTTATCACACAATAAGGCATCTGTATTCTACTCACAAATGAAGGAAAGTTAAGTTCCAGTGATACAAAAAGCCATGTGAAGTGTTAAGTTACTACTAAGTAAATCGTATACAACACAAATAAGTTCTATTCGTAACTAAAAACTTGGACAATATCACTAAATATAACCCTAAACCTCAAACCTGACACAATCCATAACACTGGATCCGATCCTAAACCCTAACTCTGGACTCGTAATTTTAACACTAAACTCCAAAGAAAAAACAGTTCAATACTCCTAAGTGGCAGTTTGTGTGCCTATAAGGGTTTTAAATGAGGATTTCATCGACGCCGTTAGTGTTATTATCACTCCTAAATAGTAAAACTATTGAGAAAACCAAGGTAATTTTTTTAGGCACGTAAAGTCACCAATAGTATCATTTTCCAGTTATAGTTACTAACTTCCCATTGGTTAATAGAGTTCCGTTTTCCTTTATGGATGTGAAACATGGCCTTTAAGAGTAGAGGATATTCGTAGGATCCTAGTATTCGATCATAGATGTCTCCGAAACATTGCTCGTGTTTTCTGGGACAACCGAGTAAGCAATGCATGGGTTAGGAATAGAGTACTAGGGAAATACGGTAAGTCTATTGATGAAGTAGTGAATCTTCACCAGCTGAGGTGGTTAGGACATGTGTTGCGTATGCCTGACCACCGTCTACCTCGACGAGCAATGTTGTCTGGTGTAGGAGTAGGCTGGAAGAAAGCTAGGGGTGGCCAAACGAAAACATGGCACCAATCCATGAAGTCATTGACAATTGGACTGAGCCATGTTAATAGATGTAGACTACCTGGTTGGGGCCCACACGATGATCGTAACAAATGGTTAGAGACTTTAGGTGATATGGCTCAAAATCGACTGCAATGGCGCAGGTGCATCCACTCCTTGTCTTCCTCCAAATTCTAATTTTTGAGCTTATTATAATTTTCTCTTTACTGAATCACTTTTTATCTCAAATCTTATATCTGATCTCTATGCCTTCCCGTTAGTACTTACTCTGTTACTACCTCCCCTACTTTGGGATTTGGTCCGACAATTTAATCTTTATCTGCTAATTGAGGCATGGCAACTTGAACTGATGTACGCATGTACAAAGTTCTATGTTGTAACTGACTGACTGACTGACTAATAGAGTTAAAGTGTGACAATATTGATTCATTGATCCAGTTGGATTTCCTGGGCTGGTCCTGATTGGTTATAATCATTACTCGCCGTGAGCATAAATCAAAATTTCATCTAAAAGATTGTCTCCAGTATCCGAGTCTTGGGAACGAAAAAAACGAAAACAGGACATAGCTAGAATCTACGGGTCAGATTTCAAACTCGTTACCGAAAATCTAATTTATCTCAACACAGGTCCGTGCATCTATAGGCTGAAGTGGAATAGTACTTCCGTGAAATTGTATTTAGTGTTAAATAATTATTCAATTATACTTAAAGACCTAACAATTTTATAGTATTTAGAAATTTACTTATCTTCAAATCACCGTCACATAGATGTTAAGAATACTCAAACGACTTACGCTTTTCAACTTCAAGAGAAGATAGTTACCAGAAACATTACATAAATGTGTTGAATACGAATGTGCCTAATCACTAAGGTCCTCAGTCAGTCATGAAGAAGATTAGAAATAGTATATATGTGAACCGATTCAGGTTAACACACTGCATCGACACAAAGTGACGGTAAGATAAGTAGTCATAAAGAAAGTAAGACATAAGCAATATTATTTGAGAAGGATGAATTAGCGGAAAGTCATAAGATAATTTTATACCTCAGGATCTAAGGAGAGGCAAAGGATAGGTACATTTACACCATTGTGACCGATTCCGAATCATGTCATACAATGTCTCAAGCCACTAGTTTCGGCAATCGTAAGAGCCCGAACAGCGTAGTCTGCACTTGCCAACATATCAGACTACCAGTCAATGACTTTGTGGATAGATACCGTTACTGCCTTTTTTCTGTCATATCCCTTATTATTAAATCAATGGAATGTTATTCATAGAATCACATGCTATCTGACTGAAACTATGCTATCAGACATACTACAATGATGAATTCCGTGCATAGGTATTCGTATACACAAAACATAACACGTTGTCAATCGTGAGGGTAGCATGTTTGAACATGTTTAGATTTACAAACAACTACATCAGCTTTGTTCCTTTTAGCTATCAAAACTTGTAATAACTTGTATAGGTATAAGTATTATTTTAATAATTAACAATTTACAAGGTCGAGAAAACGTCTAGTGAACAGTGGCATGAGTACGATTTTATCTCACGTATGGTTAGTTTATAAAAGTTTCTTATCACCGATAACATTTATGAATAAGACAATTTAAAACAGGTAGTTTGAAGTTTCTCAGTGAAAAAAACATCTTTTCATCAGAAAGCCCTAACGTGTGAATCCCATTAAGAAAATGCAAACAGGAAATTAGACTACATTATAATGCATAATAACGAAGTACACTGTTATGTAACGGCAAGTTAGATGAAAACTGTAGTGATTAAACCACAAGAAAGAAGATAAAATCGCTGAGTTCCCATTTATCTCCTTTGTTTACCTTACTAAAATGGACTGCACGATTATTTGGATAATTCGGAAAATATTTTATGCTCCCAATATGACCAACTGAATGATTGATAAAGGGTTTCAACTTGAAAACCAAAAACATGCCAGTATATGTTTAAAAATCCGAAGACAGATTTTTCAAGTATTTGAATTTGTTGATTTAGGCCATAAAACTGGACAAATCTCCACAAACCATATGGCGAAATAATATTATTATGATTATTGATGACCAGCTCTGAGGGAGATTTTTCGAAGTTTTAGTAGAAATCCCTGACCTACGAAATCAGTCAACCATAGCATGTGATGAAACGATTACTTACGTATGACACTGGATGATAATCGTACCATAACAATAAACTACCCGCTTGTCTAAATCTAGGACTGAACAGTTATCTGGTGATTCCTAGTAGTCTTCGTTTGTGACGAAAAGCTGAGAAAATTGAACAAGCCTCCATTTTACACTTAAAAATACCATTTTATAATTTACTGAACTAACCTGTTCTTTGACAGGTTGAGGATAATTTGATTCCAATACAGCAACAATGAACTGAGCGATATTCCACCAATGCTTACTAACCACAGTATCTATGAACTGAGAAAAGATTTGGAAAAGAATGAAAATAAAGAGAAGTAAACTTACTGAAGAGAACGGAGGCAATATAAGACTCACTGCTAAACAGGTGATCAAAGAAGATTTACTAAACAAAACTATGTCTGTAACAATTTTAATATTTCAACTGAATTGATCACACACATTTCGACCTTTAAAATATGAAGTAACTAATAAATTACGAGATAGTAATTAGGAAAATACGTAGTTTCATTAGATTTGTAAAAGAAAGTATATTTACAATGACTGGTCACTGAATAGCGACCAATGTCAAGTTTGTCTAGTTTGCAATGTAAAGAGCATTTTTTTAGATAGAGTTGCACTGTGGTTACTAATCTAAGTGAATCGACATCGGCTGCACTGTGGAGTGACGAAAGATGACGGGAGGCAATCGATAGGAAACTGAACTTAGGTTTCATACTGGTTGAAACTAGTTAGCAAGATATACTTGTAACCTTGAGGGAGCTTATGGTGCTTAATTACAAAACCGAAGCTACCGCTCGGTTAATCTAGCTGAAATTGAAATCTTATAATACTGAGAAAGCTGACTATACGCTTCAATATTCACCTTTATGATATTAGAAGAAATAAGAGGTTCAGAAGGTGAAACAGTACCAGTTATGATAGACCGTCCAACTACCCTAGTATTAGTCCACTATCTAAGACTCATTAAAATGTATTACATGTGAATTGCATCTTTTTTTCAGAAACGGAGCCAGACGGTTTATTTAGCATGCTGAAAAAGAATACGAGACTATATAGAAGCAGTGCGATTAATAAATCCACGATGACAAGAACATACATATATTCATTTTTAAGATTTCCCTGCTGCCTTCTGTATAGGGATCGGTGATAGCGAAAGTAACATCTCACACCGAAAATGTGTGAGAACATTTACACAGAATACAAGTTAAACGATGTTTGACTAAGTAAGGATAATTAACGTAAAACGATTCTACACCATAAGAAGGGCAGGATACTAATTAGATAATAAAGATAATTTGGATTCTACAAGACAAGTTTAGTGGTTAAAACATTAAACTTCGAAGGAATAGATCAGAGGTCCAAACTCAGCTTCAACTAATTCTATGTAAATTGACGGTTGGTATCACCCACTCTCACATAGTATACTTTCAAGTACACAATCTTGTATTTGATAAATGAGCTACACTGACTCAAATGAAATTATTCAACGGAATTAGTTAGTTTTAGTGCATATATACATTATAAATGCAGTAAAATCCAATATCTTTAACTCCAAACACCAACACATTATTTATTCAGCTACTAAGTTCAGACTAATAACAACTTGTAAAAGATATTAGTAAGGGATGTAATTTCCCGTTGTTGCCACAAAAAAATCAGATCGAAGGGATCTGTTTAGAATATACGTCATGAAACATGGTTCTGTTAAGAGATATAAAACGCTATTATTGTTATCAGAATCACTATAATAATAAACTGAAAAAAAGGCTTACATGTTCATCACGGAGAAGATTACGTAGGAAAGTCAGTGTTTGATAAACAATTAATACATGAATTTGTGCAACATTTTTAGACAATTTAAATTTAGGTTGTACCTTATTATTAAACAAAAATAATGATTGATGTTCATTATTAGTATTATTGCTATGATGTGGACGATAATGATGTTGATGATGAGTATTGAAACAATTGAACAGATTTAAATTTGCTTCATATTTTTGTCTAGAATCATCATTCGCTTTTTCATTATTTTGATTTAACTCATCAATATGTTTAATTTCAGCATCTTCTTGTGATACCATAATTCCTGGTACTGTAGAAGTTCTGTAAATAATAATAATAATAACGATAATAATAATAATAATAATAATAATAATAATAATAATAATAATAATAATAATAATAATAATAATAATAATAATAATAATAATAATAGTGATAAGTATACAAAATTCATGATTTCAACAGTCAGCTTTCTATGAAACCGTTTTGCCACGAAGTTTACATCGAATTGAGAATCAATGAAAGTTCTGGAACGATGTTTCGTTTAAGTTTGGGGCTCTTTGACAGTATGTACACATGATCCTACTGAGAACAGAACTCAGAACTTTTAGGTCCCACAAAAAATACGCATTACTTCTAAACAATTTCATAGAAACATCAAAAACGAAGATGAAATAGAAGTCCCCCTCCCCGGACGAAAACTTTCTCTCAAATGAGAATGAAACTCTAAAAACCCCAGAACCTATAAAGTATGAAGCAATATTAACTTAATTCAAATGTAAAAATTCATCTCTCTGTTGGCCGTTTTATGATAACGAAATTTTCCGCAGTGAAAGAAAGTGATGAATTATGCTGAGGAAACAAGATAGTGAGAAAGAACAACAATAACACACATTTTTAAAGCAAACTTTATTCTTTTCATGTGATTAGTGCACACGTCCTGTGAATGTGTTCAAATAAGATAATTGATTGTAGAGACTTTCTCAGTTCGAGAATGGCCTCTTACAAAAAATGAGATTATTTGAAGACCTACTGGAATATTTAAGTTTTTGACTGTTTATTAGTCCCTTAATTGTCCAAGTAGAATAAAGTAACAATCAAAGTAGAGTCGATATGTTTTCAGGAGGGGTGGTGATAAAGATGGTTAAAGCGACCGTAGGAGTAAGATGTTAGAAAGGTAGAGGTAACAAAACTAAAACATGACATTAGTTCATGAAGTTTTTGACTGTTGGTCTAAGTTATGTTGGTAGATGCAGACTACCTGGCGGGGTTCCGTGTGATAATCGTGATCAGTGGTTGGAGACACTGGGTAGCATGGTTCAGAATTCATTACAGTGGAGCAAATGTATTCACTCATTACGTTCTTCTAGATATTAAGCTCCATTATTTTTTCGCACATATGTTTGCTTCATACCTTCCTGTTGAAATATATTGTCGTGTCAATCTTGTAAATTTGATATCGTTAAGCAGATGTGATGTGGCGACTTGGACCAATACACACATGTGACAGGTTCTACATTGTTCGTGACTAACTAAAAGCAGCCGTATACCATGCATTCTCTAATAAAATGCATCAAAGTACGATAGGAAATGTATTGCATATAAACTACTGCTTAATATAAACTAGCAATATTAATATATTATGACGTTACTAGATTTACCGTTTAAATCTATTGTATATTTTATTGAGAATTCCATCAGATAATTATGGAATTATGAGAACTTTATTAGTTGTTTTGATTAAAGACGAACTTTATTTAGCTAAAGGACACATAAAAAATTGAAGAGACTGGGAGTAGGATTACTGAAGTCTAGATTGTGTTAATCTTTTTAGTAACACATTATAGCTCATTCGTTATGTTACATATAGATATTCTACTCAGTCTAGTCCTATAAAAGAAGAGTGTACGTTTCTTTTGTTTGTACGTAGCTGCATGCAGTTATCAGGTGAGAATTCGCGTACTAGGCTTTGGGCCACACTATATGAAGGCTAGCGATGCAACTGTGTTGTTGAAACTGAAGTAGATGGGGTGCAGTTCTAAGCTGCAATATAATGACTAAACATCTTAACTGTTGAGCCACAGCTTCATATATTATGTAAGCGAATAGATTGCTCATTGGATTAGCGGTTTATACAATATATACAGAAACCACAAAATTAGAATATACATAGACAGGAATTATTATTATTTACAAGGTAAGAGACGAATGCGATTTACTAATAATGGAATCAATTGCATTTAATTCGATTGTTATATAAAAAATAGTACAATATTTTAGAAATCTTAGCGATTGGAAATTAAGTAAATAAATTTCAATGTTTAATCCGGGAGCCTGGTCTGAGCTTCTTCAAGAAAACAATCAAAATGCAAATGACTAAAGTTTAATATGGTTCAAAGTAATTCTAAGACCAATGCATGTTCAATCATGTAATGATATTCAATTGTGTGCAGTAAATCTATGTGAACATTTGGAGTGAATAGTGGCATGTGAGAATGAAAGTATATATGTGTATCTGTATAGTATTGGTAATACTGATTCAGAGAACAAATAGACCTTTAGGTCACAGAAAGGTCCAAAATAAAAAAATACTCATTTTTGTTTACCGAAATCTGTAAGTACAAATGAGTAAACAAATTGTTAACATTAGATCGACAATAGGGAAAATGTGAGTGCTTGTGAGTATGCATTGATGTTTACTTAAAGGTAATATGAAGTGAATCCAAAACTTAATAAATAAATCAACAAATAATCATTTCAAACAAATGTAGCCTACATTGTAACTGAATGTACAGACTAAATAACTCTCAAAATGTGTTTGCATTGCCGAATTTCTAATTTTTACATTATTACTGTTTCGCCTATCAATACAGAAACGGTAGTTTACAGTCAGCATATTCAGTATTCATAAAAAAATTAGTACAGTTAGATATTTAGTTAACCCTTGAGAAAAGTATGTCCAGTCCATCGAGTTTTATAATGACAAATATATCGTCCACATACTACGACCGAGTATTAAAACAGACCACACATCTCCAGATTGAACTAGACTTTAGTGAATGCATCAATAAATTTGTAAGTAGTGACCACATAGCAAATGGTGCTTTTTGATCAATAGAGACTACTTCGAAAAGTGAATAACGTGTAACGTGAACACAGTCCCAAGCTGCTAATAACCTCGGTTGCACACTAGCACGATAACCTGATATCAGTCAGTCCCTTGAAGGCCACCCTCATAAAATTGTTAGACAAATCAAGTAAACAATCGCATAGAGTTTCACCTGATTATTTCATAGTGCCTTTTGAAACTCTAACGGAGGCGATTTATTAAAGCATATTTTGGACGAATATTGTGTACATTAGCACAAAAAAGGAGAAAAAATAGAAAGAGCTACCTACCTATTTCCTGAGTTCATATCATCGAAGTTGGTTATCTTTGCAACATTATCTTCCCATTCATTTTTTATAGGAAAGGAAAAATTGAATTCGTTATTTGGAATTGATGAAGCTAATTGTAGCAATTCTAACCATACACCTTTACTAACCAATTCATGGAACAAATTGATACAAACACTAGAATCAGTTGTATGCAATAAATTACTTAATCCCCATATTCCATTCAAATGTAATACTGGTATAATATCATGAAAATAAGGATGCTGATGCTGACTTAAGTTTGTTGTCGGTGAATCATGTAGTGTACATTTTGCAACTGAAGATCGAGGTGAGTTGTTGCTGTTACTACTATTATTATTACTTCTATTATCAGAGGTAATCATGGGTTGGGTGTTTAATTCAGCTTTAGATATTAGTGACGATGATGATAATGATTGTATGTTTCCGATTGTCAACAAACGAATGAAAACATTGATGAAATCATCAATTAACGCCTAGAAAAGCAATATAAACATTTATGTGAACATTCTAAGATAATTTTGTTAACAAAATTAAATATTCAGGAGGAGGTTATCGACATTTCCAATGTTCAATAAGTATGTTTTTAAAAAAATATTTGGTTGCTTTCAGTTTATTTAGTGAGTGAATAGTGCACATTAAAGTGTAATTTTTAATTTCAAGCTCACCTGTCTTGTATGAACATACTACTGTGGCACAGTTAGACATGCCGGATGAAAAATACAAATACATTGGGAGTTATGGTTTGAAATGTAGTTTTTTAAAATAACTTTTTAATGTGTAGTATTCATTCACTAAGTGAACGAAAAATGACCGAAAATACAGAATGTAATATACTTGTTGATCACTGGAAATAATGTAAAACACCTCAGCTGATGCATAATTAAAAAATGAGAACCAAAGGAAAAACATCAATCAACTATGATCAATATTGATAATGCTGGCGCCTAAAGAAGAATGGTTATCTTCGAAAAATGTTTTTCGGTAGATTATTTTATTTATTTTGGTTGTGTGAAAAGTGAACATTTTATTCCTATTATTATTACGTTCCCATTGTCCTATCCACCAGTTTATCGTATTAGCTGTTAGTATATTATTTTTCATTCATGAATTATGTCGAATCAATAGTGTATACGTTATTCCAGTTCACAGTGACTGCTACTCTTAATTTGTATTAGTGCTGATTCTCCAATTGGTAGACTGGATGGTCAAGTTTTATGTATGTATAAAGGATTGTTTGAAATATAGTTTGATCCTGCCTGGTAGTCAGCTCAGTCGTCTTATCTTCTTCACTCCGGCTTTGGGGGAACTACCAATCACACTGCATGCGTGTGGGCGCATACTGATTGGCCATACACTTTCATCATCATAACAGCTTACTGACGCCGTAACAGATATTCAGTCTGGAGCATAGATTTGTATTGTAAAAATAACAGTATAGAATTCAAACTATGATATCAATTCACATCCCTAGTGTGCAGAATGAGAACATACGTTAAATATAACCACGATCTTAATGGATTGAATTCGGTCCTTGAAAAATGTATTATTAGATTATTTTTAATATACCTGCTAGTAAATTCATAACTTGACGATTAGCGCATATCTTTCTCAGGTTGTTTTTGAAAAAGTATCAGATTTCAGAAAAGTAATCTGACAAAAGTAATCAGTTTTCTATAAAGATCTACATCATTCGTGTAGTATTGTTTATAAAACACAGATTATATTTAGACAGAAAGGAAATTAAGTAACATATTCACAAGGACTGTATGGCACTGAAGATTAATCAACAGCAGTTTGTGATATTTAAGAAAATTATACAGAACGATCACCCTAATCAGCATTCAATTATGATAAGTATAAACAATACGATAATGTGTGAACTACTACCGCTACAATTGATGTACGGTAATTGAAACATTATCTTGTAGTTGGAAACTATATTTTTTGATATTAACTGCATCATCATTGTTTCTAACACCAGAAGCGCCAAATACTGTAAAATTATTCTTTGTTATGACCTGAATGAAAGTTTAGTGGTACATGATCTAAGAGGACAAGTGTGGTTCAAAAACCCGAAATGGCATTTATCAAACAAAATTCGATCTTTCTGTCTGATTCACGGAGAATTTTTAAGTAATAAGTGCAGTACAATGAGCTGAAAACAGCATGCGTAAATCCATTAAATAGGTTAGGCAAGCAGGTAAGCAATAGTAGTGTCCCGATAATCTTTTCGCTAAACTGACAATTGAATAGTGAATTTTAATAAATAATAATTTTCATCGATGCATATGATGATAAGTTCAAGCTCAACAGAGTTCAGTTGAAAAAAGATACAACTTATTGTTAAGGAAAATTGTTCACTTACTTCTTTTAACGGACACATGGGTAGGGCTTGATTGATTAAACATGATGAAGCTGCTTCAACTAGTTTGGCACTTAAATATGAACCTTGCATTGTATTCGGAAGATTATCATCAATTAACTATAAACATTTCATATGAGACAAAAAAGATATGATATATATTACTATGTAAGTTATATTTTAATGAATAAGAAGTATTTATCAGAAGTCATTCATAAAGAATTAAGAGCCTAGTACAACTGGACCTAGAAAAAATTCTTAGTGACTTTCCAATTATTTTCAGTCAAGAGACAGTACATAGAAATCAGATACAGCGATTTGAAACATCCAAATAATTGAACACAATCAGTTAGTGAATGAATTGGTACATACATCATTTGGATTCAATTTAGTAACAAGAATACAGACGAAACTTGTCTACGATCAGTCGGTTATATCATACAGAGTCTAACGAAAATATTTGTTGGCTCGTGATTGTAAACAAGTATGAGATGAAATATAAAAAAATCAAGTGAGAAACAATTTAGAACAATGTAATAATAATGTTAAACAAAACAGACACTGAGAATATGATTCGAGAAGACAAAATGAAAAAAAGTATGTATGAAGGTACATTTAAACTCAGAATTTAGGGCGAAATATGTTGTGAATATGTATGCATCACTGTGATTGATTCATAACTATATCACAAAAAGTCTACGAGTCACTCGTTGGGGGTCATCGCGAGGACTCCAATAGCAGTTTTCCGGGTACAATCATTAGAGCTTATACAATTTGTGCTGCTTTTAACAAATGCATAAAAAAATATGTACTTAGTTGGAAGTAAATCGCATTAAATTTAAACAAAATGAAACTGATTAATTTATAGAGTTGAAAATAGCTTGTTTTTATAATATCTGCATATCACTTAATATTCTGATGGAGATAAATTTTAAGTGATAACCTAGATATTTCTTACTGTCATGATAAACTGAGTGGAGAAATTAAAACAAATATGTCGTTTCGGTAATATTTTTTCATTAGATAGATTTCAGGTTTAGTTAGTTGTGTAAAATATTTGAAGATCGCTACATAGATATTCCTAGAATGAGACCAAATCTCCTTGTTCAAAATAAATAAAATGGATAACAGATTAAAAGCATGAACAGAACGTTAAAGTAATAATAATTATTATTAGATTGAGGTGGTTTGCAGGAGATTCGTATTGAGCTTTAGTTGGTTGAGTTCGTCACAGATTGATGTCAGCAGAGTACCACTGAAAACTATGGAGCTGTTTCATCTTAGTGTGGGACTACTCATCAGTGCACACCTCAGGGGATTTAGGTTGGGGAACACCCAACCTTCTGCACCATTAGGCTGGCATTCAATTGTGAAATTCCCACTTCCATCAGTTTATGATATAGTGCGACGATTACCCATTGTTACTGATGATAACTGTCTCACTTACGATAAATTTGAACTTCACAAGTCAGAACTTCTCACTACAGCTTCAGGAAGATGTTGAAGTTAGTCACTAGTTAATTAATTGAGGTGGATTGTGAAGATTGGTTTTAAGTTTTAATTGAATATCTGGCGCTTCCTGATTTTCAATGGTACCCTGCCAATATCAATTTGTGACGAATTCAATCAAGTAAAATTCAATACCGATCTCCACAAACCGCCTCAATTCACTTATCATTATTGTTAGGGAATTCAACTCTCCAAGAAAATAACTATTTCGAAGTCGAACATAAAACGTGTAAACTTAATTTGTGAACTTTCATCACATTAATTTCATTCAATGTGAGTCATACTCTAGATTGCATTCGATGACCTTCAATTGTATCAATAAAATGTTGCACTTTATACACCTGTTATATTTAGGAATTGATGATTCATAATCACTGCAATGATAATTGGTGTATGCATAAATGTGTTAAAATTCAAGTTGTTCGGTATTGTTGGTTTATCATCATACAAGAGTTCTTTCTTTCACCTATTTGGGACTAAGAATCAGGGTAGACTGATCATAGGCTGAAAATATCTGGAAGCACGTATTTCGGTCACCAAGATGGTGTCAAATAGATTAGCGAAAAAAAACTCATAAATTAGCACTCGGCAGTAACCCTCTTCTTTAGGTTCCAACAATTATATAGAAATAATTAAGACTTATAATTAAGATGTAAAAATGAAAACTATATAAATAAAAATCATTACTACATAAATTATAACTAACTTTTAGTAAGTATCGTCCAATTGTTTGATTTCTGAAAAGTGTATGATGTAAACTGAATGATCGTGATAGAACGTGTAACAGCACAACAACAGAATGCTAAATATTTTGAAAAGAGTGAGAAGAAAATAAAATGTGAGAATATATAGTCAGTTATTAAGTGAGTAGAAATTGTGGTTGATTTACGTTGATACAGATGTGTTGAAAAAGAGGTTGATGAATAAATATTTGTGAGAAATGAGTGGGTATACGACTCAATATCAGTTCATCTATTTGCTCTTTGGATGTTCAAGACTTGCTAATGAAAAATTTTTATAGAATAGAGACGATAAGGAAGATATCTGCACATCATAGAAAGAAAGAAAACCTATACTCTACAACAGAAAATATTCCAAAACAACATCATTCACCGTCGATAATGTCTTTGACATTATATTTCCCTTAGCTTGCAAAGAAAACATTGTTTCATTCTTAGTAACATTTTTTATTAAACGTGATGTTTCAAAATGGATTATATGATTAATCGTCAAAATTTAAACAAAGTGTATTGTAGAAGTTAAACGCCAAATTTGAAAAGTCATATGATAAAATATTTCATTTTTGAGAAATCTTAGCAATTTTATCTGATAAACTGATACGAGATTGAAATTAAAATCGTATTTTACACAGATTTATTCACATTCAAAACATAAATAAAACCAACATAGTTTGAAAATTGTTTAGTGAAGAATTTATTTTTGGTTATATTCATGTTCCATAATTTTGACCCAGTTTTCTAAAGACGTTTGCAATGAATTACATCAAGAAACATTGAAATCATTGAGATTTTCACCGGAAAAAAATTTTGTTTAATGTCTGTATTATTAAAAAATGAAGAATTTCGAACACTGATTGATACATGAGTTACAGAGATAAATGTTTAACTGACCTAGTCTTCAGTGCCGAACAAATTCCATCAACCAAGTTATAAAACTTGAAGTTTCCAGGTGACTACTCTCCAACCACTCTACATCGAAAGTCCTCCATTTTCAAAGAAAATTCGTGTACACAGGTCAGAAAGGTAATACATTTAATCAAGAAACAATATAACACTACAAAATGTATGTAAAATATATATTGGAATCACTCTCTCTGATGGGAAGATGTTTACAGTCGAAGATTATAACAATAACAACACGAACATCCACTATTTATTATACTAAAAAAATATGCATGCACTATACAGCCGAAAATATGGTGTTTATTCGGATAAATTAATATAAAGGATGAGACATATTCTTCAGATGTAGTTGACGTACAGAATCCAACGTATACAGAAACCATTAATTTTTTTACAGAGAAAAGAAATTGTGACAGATGAATGAAATTTGTGTCATATCGCTATTTCACATTAATACACCCGGTTAGCAGTGAGAGAAAAACAACTCGAAATTGCTGTGAAGTAATCCTTTTGCTTGGATGAAGGAAATATTATAAGAGTAAAGAAAGTCAAAGAATAGAACTAGATAATGCATACCTGGAATTGTAAAACAATATTCTCATTTTCGGAGCCTAGTGACTTTAAACGCATAGCGAAGTCAATAAGTTTTTTGCACATTGTTAATTCACCAATCTAAAATATTAAAATGAATCAAAAACTATTAATACTACACAGAGGTTTTAAAAAATAAATTTAAGATAAACTTCCTACTTGTATCAATGTGAATTCATATAGCTAGTGTTTGATTACGTCGATCACTCCGATTATTTTAGAAGTCGTCTTGGTGTCAATGCGCTAACGACTGATAAGATTCCAATATAGATACAAAAAGCTGACTGATTATTTCAAACATGAGTCATTTAACGCACAGATAAGATATCATTGTGGTTATCTAACGAAAGGTATATTGTGCAGAAGTATGTAGTACTGATGCTCATAATAAATCTTAGGATCGGAGTAGTCGACCCCTACACACTAGAGACCAATTATGAACTAACTATTAAAAACCATTATTAGAACATGTGGTTAACAGCTGTTATACCAAAATATTTACACATTGAGCTTATACCTAAATAGAAATTTATAAATTCAGTTTCATATACATATAAGCGAAAATACATTTACAGACCTTAATTACGGCTAATAAGTTCTTCATAAACAAAAGTAGAAACAAAATCAAAGTCAGTTCAAATCAATTCGCAAAGCAAAAATTAGATTGATCTATGGCGCCATAGAAGAAAAAACTTGAATGTAAGGTAGCTTATGGCCGAGAAATATAAAACATTTGTTATGAAATATATGGTTTTATATATTAAGTTGTAAAAATAAACTTCCATAGGTATATTTATTTTAGCTAACATGATCATCATGTTACAGCAATACAACGCACAAGTGATATTACAAACACTCTTTTGGATGTTAACAATACAGGTGTACAGAGTTTTGAGAAAATATTTAGATAAGTGGGAATCAACCCAATAAAGTCATAATAAGAGAAAGAAAGACCGTTACGGGAACTTATTTTTTATTAAATACTATTTATATCGCTTAGGAATTTTCCATCTTCTTACAAATATGAATTACCGTTAAACTCTGTCTGTCAATCTTCAAATGCGAGGTATCCAGTCAGTTTCATTGTTGTTAAAGATCCTACTTGCATAATGGTTGGTCGTTTACTTAGTTCAGTGTTTTTGATCTATACAAGATTTGTCTATCTAGTGCTATAAAACGATAAAAAATTTTCCGTGTTCAGTAATCAGGAATCGAAGCTAAAGTCTTTAGTTCAACGTTCATTATTTATATCTTTAGAGGGTTAATAAACTTCACTTAACATATCTTAATCGTACAATACATTTTTTCTGAGTAAAATATATTTTCAATTGAGTCAGATATAAGCACTATATGATTTGACTTTTTATAAAGCAAAATAGGAACAGTGAAGGAATGAGGACAATAATCAATTGGATTTCGATCATCAAACAGCCGTTTTCTTTGATTTATGGTGCAAATTGCAAACCACTGTCGTAATCTACGGAAATTATTAATTGTCTGTAAACTCTTCTCATTTTCGAAAAATGTATTTTAAATAGTACAGTAGTAAATTTCTCCACTTAATACACAAACTAAAGCGAAACAACATTTTTATAATATGGGATAAGTTAGTTGTCTACCATTAAAATTATTGTCAGTTTATGATACTACACGTTTCCAATCACTAATTTACACTGTTCAGAACATTACTGAAAATCAAACTTTTTAACAGACAAGTTAATCTACGTTTCATAGTTCATTCTTTGTCTTGTGATTTCAGCTGTATACTGTACTGGAGAAATGTCATTTATTCCCTTCTCACTTTTGGTCAGGTAGTTATCAACGACGGAATGATTTTTACAAACATATTTCTCAAAACCTTATGCTTCGCCAAGATCGTATGGACAGATGTCTTTAAGCTTAGAGCAAAAACAAAGAAAGCATACTTGATCGGTGAGGCTGTGAACCATCAATGACTGGGGTAGCTACGACACGATGTGCGAAGTTTGGACATAGGATTAGACTAGGAATAAGTTACAGACAACTAAGCCACGACATGGCATTAGTTCACGAAGTAACTGATATTAATCTTAGCCATGTATATAGGTGCAGACTACCTGGTAGGAATCACGGATGATAAACCTCAGTCAATAGTTGGAAACATTAGGTGACATGACATGGGATGGGTCACGTTACTGTAGATGCATGCAATCCATATCTTCCTCTAGACCTTGAACTTCAACATTCCCTTACATACACCACTTGATTTCTTCTTCTTTAAGTTTAGTTACTGTTACCATCAGTGCTACTACATCTTTTTAACTCCTTCGTTATTCATCTTGCTAACTTGATCTCCACACGCTGATGTTGCGTAGTAATCTAAGTTAAAACCCAATTGTTCCAGGCTTCAAATTTATTTACGACTGAGACAACTTTAAAAATTCAGTTCATTAGGAATCATACAGCGATTCGGTGATACTTTTAACGGCATTGGGATGAGGTCAAGGTTATTAATAACTAACCACAATATTAGCTGAGTAGTTCATATATATTTTTGGACATGCATATAATCAACAGTAATTTCAACTTTATACTAAATCAACTACCTTGAACAAAAACAAACCGAGTACTTTTCAAAAATAAAAATACATTCAACAAGGTGAGCACCAAACTTATTATCACTCACAAGAATTCGAGTGGCTTCATGTCCAGACGCCAGACACGAGAATAATTTAATTAATGGAATTAAATGCTCCAAAAATTGTGTATGACTTTGCTGCGTTCATTGTGAAGAACATACGCACAAAAACAGAAGAGAACAAATATAAAACTAAGATGAAAGCGTAATGTCGCATCCATAAAACATGTTAATTTAGAAAAAGGATGATAATAAAAATTTACCAGAATATCTTGATGTAGGGTTTTCTCTCCTTGAATAGTGGAGTAGATCTAGTATGTTTCCGTAAGTTAAATGAAAAGATGCAAATGGAACTATGATTAAGGAAATAACCTTCTAAAAAAATAAATATATCATAATTTTTACATTAATTTTATCAATTCCTATAACCAATCCAAATATCTCAGCCCTAAATGAATCCACTTGTGGCCTGAGTGGCTCAATAGTAGCGTCTCATACTCTGAAGTTGTGTAATACCAATTTGAATGTCATATAAGGTCATCAGTTCTCACAAGACCTGTGAGTGTTAAATGAGGCCTATATAGAAACTTAGGTCTAAGTCTTTCTGCAGGCTATCTCTAATCACCTTACATTAAAGTATAATGCATGTGATTGTATCACACAGACTAGTAGCAACATAAAGGCAGCATCGATGGAATTCGGTAAGCACTAAGGTCTAAACAAACATGGTATCGGTCATTACTCACTGGTCAATTAGCACATAAAACTACCGATGTTTATCTAATAATATAGGATTAGTTAAGGAGTGAGTTTTCATTTATATTTCCATTATATTGGATTTCATTTTTTCTAAAACCCTTTATCTAAGCTGTCAAGCGTAGAGATAATATTAGCGCTTAGTATACTCACAAAATGAAACGTACTCTATTTCACCAAAGTCTTTTCTGTTACATGATTATAATGAATTTGATCTAAGCTCTGAGCTAAAGCTGGATACAATCATAATGTAGTCGACATTCACACTGAAACTTTGTAAAATTTCAGTATTTGAATAAAATGGTACAGGCATCATAAAGGTTAACTGCATACGGAAAACTAAAGAATTAATTCTAACTTAAAATATAAATACATATAAGTGACTGGTGATAATAACACAAAAAATATATTCAGCTAATAACTAACTATTATTACAGCGGTAATACGACCTATTTACTAAAAACAAAAGTTTTTCAGATGGTATAAATTTTTTCGTGATAGTACTGGATTCTGGAAACTGATTGATTTATCTAGAAATCACAACCACGATAAACTCAATAATTTCACCACATTTCAGTTTAAAATCGATACATTTTAAGGCACTTTGAAAACCATTCAGCTTGTAGAACTCAATATAAAGTCATCAGTAAATTGCAGAGATACAATTCAGCAAAGTACCTAACGTGAACCAATGAAATATAAATCCTATTTAAAACTTTATTTGAAAAAGCGAAAAAAAAAACATACCGAATCGGATGCTTCTTGTACAGCTTTCAATAAAGATGTAACACGATAGTCTACCTCACGTACAAATGAATTGGTATATACAGTCCACATATGCAACTCTGGACTTTTGTCCAAGACAAGAACTAGAACATGACATGCCCATGTCAATATACGTGTAGCCTCTAAATGAAGGCAACTTTCTGTAAGTGGTTGAATGATCTGAATCAAAAAGAAACGATAAACGCCATACAGATTTTTTTTTAAAAAGAATACTTATCGTAAAAAATTTAATATGACCAGCATATCATAACTTAGTCAACGTGAATAAATGAAAATTCATGACACGAAACTAAATGTATGCGACGCTGTGAGACGTCAACAATTGATAATAATAAGCCTACAGAGACAAATAAACACAAACAAGACCACCAGAATGAAGTGATTTAACACTTATTGAATAACTGGAAATTTCACTTTTACGTGAATAGTCGCGAATTTTGCACAGAATGACGATGAAAGCTTCACAATTAAACCATCTAACTCAGAGTACAGTGCCGACAAAAAGAGGCAATAATTCTTTACTGATAATGAAACCTGGGATGGAAACACCGGAAACAATTATAGGTTTGTGTCAGGTTTGAGTCACATTCAAAATTTGAGAGTGAACGATTCCACTCAATCGCTCAAACAGGATTGAAATATAGATGAATGAAGGCCAGATACTGTAACCAAGAAGTCATCGTTTTATGCGACAAGAAGTTCGTTATTAAACACTTTAGAATAGGTAACAAGAATTGCTTTGTCAAGTATACGGAAACTAGACTAATTGTATATGGTTTCCTATAATGTGTATATGAAATAATTGTTAATTATAAATATGCAATTTTATTGAAACGTCTAATAGTTACGGGAAATTGCTTAAAACACAATGATACAATTAGAATTCGAATATATAAAAAAATTGAAGTATATTCATCTTTACTGGCAACTTATTTTTATTTATAACGAGAAAAAAACAAACAATAAAGTATGATAACGCCATCAAAATAATAAACGACTAAGATAGATCTGTTTTGAAACTAGTCAAGATTAGAACGAATACTTTGACGGAAAATGGGCGCCATGTGTATGCAAAACAACATAATAAAAATTATATTTGAAATAATCTCAGCAGCAGAAGCGACAACAATAGACATAATTTAGTCAGCTAATACACTTGAATAGAAATTTAACTGCCTTATTTAACAATATCATATAGTCTGATTACTGTCATTAATGATATATTTTACTTCATTCCTATGTATCTCTAGTTTTCTGTCAAACTTCATTGTTTTTAGTCGACATAGATTGATGCTGCTTGGACACCAGTGGAAACTAGGGAGCACTGAACAGCCGATTCGTCCTAGTATAGGATTATGTGGCAGTGCCCATCCTCGATTTCGACAGCTGTCTAGTGTTTCCAGTGGTACCCAAGTAACATCAACCTGTGACGAATACAAGTAACTAAACTCAATATCTATTTCCACAAAACTATCTCAATTCAATTATTTGTCAAATTGTTTAATATTTCCCAGGCTGCAGCCAAACGTTTGATTTCTTAACTATTTTTGACAACAATATGATACAGATATAAACAGATACACTTATAATATATACTACATTTTGAACACATTTTCAAATCAAATTGATTCGTAATCTAACTACACACAATATTCACCAATCGAATGTGATTGGGCAACGGATTAGTTTTTTGACATTATATGTCTTTGATAATTTCGATTTTATTTGTTTCTTCCTGAAGAATCTAGAACCGGTTTGCTGGGTTAAACTCTGATGTTTTAAGAATTCAGTAGATGAAATTATTTCAAGTACAAATTATATTTCTAACCAGGATAGATATTTGTCAGTTTAAAAATATACACAGCTGTTTAACAAGGACATCTGACTATAGATGTTACTATGATGTGGCTACCAAGTTCGTCTGTCGCGATCAACCATTAGGGCTATAGTAGCTGGAACGATTATTCTTTTAGGTCTTACCATATCAAACAAGAGGGATAGGACTAAAAGCAGCAAAGCGGAGGCTCGATGGCGAGATCAAACTAACGACTGCACGAGGATGCGACGATAGCAAGGTGTTATTCTAGGATAATCATCATTGCAGCGATGCCGTCTTTTTACAAAATAATAAAAAGGGATTACTCCACGGATTGCCGTCTGCGGCAATAAGGCCTTCATAAGTATGGAGCTGATACATCAGAAAGACTACTCATAAAAAAGATGTATATGACAGGCCTCAAACGTTGTCCGTTGGGCACTGAGGTTACACTCCGAGAACGTTAAGACAGCATCTTACATAGTTTGCTTTCTCAGGTACCTAAAGAGGAACCCCTCAACAGTGTAGGCAGTCGAAAAAAAACCGTCTTCATACGTCTAGCAGTATAATCAAACTACTTTACTTCTCGTCATTTCAATTTTTATGTTAAACTCACGACCTCTGTGTTCCACTTCCTACTTATGTGACACCAATACCAACAAATCGAGTTCTAGAAGTTTTGTCTCAGATCTATTGGAACCCGTATGATTGGGATCCTATTGTTAAACACACTCCTAAATGTACTAAAGCCTTGTGGCTAACAGTAATCCGCACAGGATGTAAATATGATCGTAAAGCAACTAATAAATAGTGATTCTTAAGGTCGACAACAGAAAAACCCTAACATTTACACATTTCTCTTGTGAAAAAACAAACTTACTAGTAAAGCAATATCATCTCCAGTGATTCCTAATCCAGCGGAAGTAATTACATGGGTACCAAATTGATCTACCGCTTCAACGGTCTGTGCATTAGCGTACTGATTAGCTAAACGCCAATAAATTAAACCACGAAGTAAACCAGTTAGAGCGAATGTCCCATGATCTAACTGGTGCACATGAACATGTTGAAACAGTTATATGACTATCGACAGGACATGGTGACCCTGAATGTTTGTCAATCGAAGTGGCTGAATCAATAGAATTCTGATGAAACTGTCGAGATTTATTATCTGGATAAAACTCATTTGGAGATGTAACAGTAACAGTAGATGTATCTACTGAAGTACTGTTGTTAGTGAAGGTAAT
Organism: Schistosoma japonicum; assembly: GCA_025215515.1. Classification (NCBI taxonomy): domain Eukaryota; kingdom Metazoa; phylum Platyhelminthes; class Trematoda; order Strigeidida; family Schistosomatidae; genus Schistosoma; species Schistosoma japonicum. The sequence goes on along the minus strand of CM046061.1, from coordinate 60,947,517 downwards.
AGTCGTAGAATTAGCCGACGACATAGTACCGCTGAGAACTCGTTTAGTACGTTGATAACGTGGTGTTGAATAGCAAACATTGGGCGATACAGGGGGCATAGTCCCTGTCAAATGACTGTAACAAGCAATTAATTTAATAGGTTCCTCTTCATTGTAAACTGAATGTTAAGACGAAACAATGTTTATGATAAAAGAAAAAGAAAAAAAATTTGTGAAAAAGGCAGTAAGATCCAATGCATATACATTTAGAAACAAATTGCCATTTAATTTCTTTTTTGAAAAACCTAGCGATGTAAATAATGAATATTTATGGCCTAATGGGAACTAATAATTGAAGAGGATAATTGTCCAAAAATCGTAATTACAGAGTAACTAAATAAGTTATGATTTTATTTACAGTCAGAATGCATTTCATACCTCTTAATGAACATCGAAACAAGCATAGACAAATGCATTTCATTCTAATTATGCAAAACCTATTTTTAGAGCAAAATTTCGAAATCTATCATTTTTCAAAAAAAAATAAATAAATAAATAAATGATAATCTTATACTAACTAAAATGATGAAGGCAACCTGAATTCTAATAGCTTCGTTTTCCAATCCAAATATTCAGCATTCTGTTAAATCAACAGGTGTAATTACAGTAGCGTGTTTTGACCTTATTTAATGCAATTATAGTACATGAAATAATTGTGAAAAATTTGGTTAAAAAGAAATTACAAAGATTCACTAAATGCAAACGGAACAAAATTATATTTCACTTGAAACAACTAAATACTTGTGATAAAAATCTGAAATGGTTTACATTTTTACAAACTGCTCAGGTGGTTTACATTTACTTCTGTGGTGCACAGTTCATTGGAAGACATTCATAAAACCTGTCAATCAACTGAGTCCAAATACTTTTTCAAGTTCAAAAAATTACAACTAAAATATGATATTATTCAAGTATGACTATTTCCTAAAACCTGATGAACAGTGAATATCTGATCCACGCATTGGGGTCGAGATCTGAAACGAGGTTTGTTTTCTAAAGTTTGTTGTTTATATGTCTCTGTAACTAACTCAAAAGGATTTCTATCCTTTTTCTATAAAGCGAGACAGTCAACGATTAAGAATAGTAAAAAAGGATTATGTTCAGCTCCCAAACTCTAGATAATATCTTAGCCAATTTTACTCAGTCAGCCAGTTACAACGTAGAACTTGGTACATGCGTACATCACTTCAAGTTGTCATGCCTCAATAAGCTGATAGAGATTAAATTGTCAGACCGAATTCCAGAGTAGGGGAGCTAGTAACAGAGTAAGTACTAATGGAAGGCATAGAGATCAGAGATAAGATTTTAAACAAAAAAAGTGATTCAGTAAAGAGAAAATTATGATAAGCTCAAAACCTAGAATTCGGAGGAAGACAAGGAGTGGATGCACCTGCACCATTGCAAACGATTTTAAGTCATATCACCCAAAGTCTAACCATTTGTTACTATCATCGCGTGGGCCCCAACCAAGTAATCTGCATCTATTAACATGGCTCAGCCCAATTGTCAATGACTTCATGGACTAGTGCCACGTTTTCGTTTAGCCGTCTCTAGCTTTCTTCCAGCCTACTCCTACAACAAACAACATTGCTCGTTTCGGTAGACGGTGGTCAGGCATACGTAACACATGTCCTATCCACCTCAGCCGGTGAAGATTCACTACTTCATCAATGCCAACTTTACTGATGAAACTGGACTATCATCCGTGAAGAACTGACCTAACAAGTTCTACTGATGTATTGAAATAGAAATCAGACGATCGTAAGTATGCTTTTAATGATGTATTATAAGATTTGAGAGTAAACTGAAGTGAATAACACATAAATAAACAATTGAAAATGCACCAACATTTCCATAGTAATAAATGGAAATTCAAGTTTGAGTGAAATTCGAGAATTTCATCGGGTTGAATAAAGCCATAATAGTATTGCACACATACTGATTAAACTGTGATTGAATTGCTAATCGATGACAATAAAAGATATTACCTAATTGATCTAGCAAATAATTAAACTTTGAAGCAAACGTAAACAACAACTTGTTTACTAGAAAAACAACTTACTTTTTTGAAAGGAATCCAATGCATTTGGCAAATGAAAGAATAAATGTAACATCAACTTCAATGAAAATCTAGCAGCCTGAAAAAATAACAGAACTAAAATTAAAAACACTTGAAGACAACAACATAGATTGCTTACAAATATAAAGAGGTTACAACAGTGTATATTACAGAGCTACTGAATAACTGAGTTGGTCCTATTGAGTATATTCGGTGAGCTAACTATGCAGTTAATATCAACACAACCCATGAATCGTAAGTATAAATTTCAGAATCAAAAGTGTCATTTCATACAAAATATTAAAGCAAATATAATGTAATTTATCAGATAGGAAATGATTATAATTACGCTTATCAAGAATAGTCTTGCTAAAGCATCAAACTTCACAGATTTGCCGACCTTGTTACATCAACCTTTACATAACAGAATAGTATTATAGGTCTTAATACACAAAGTGTGATTAGGAAGAATTCACGGACCTATACTTCAGCTTCACTGATGATTACAACCGAATGCTGATATTGCTATGCAAATTCTAAATTCTGAACAAAGGCATATTTGAAGATTCTAAGGATAAATAACTAATCCATACTCATCCTTTCAGAAAATATATTTAGATGAGTGTCATGTCTAAAATGGCGTGTTCGCAGGTAAAGTGTCGAGAATCTTTAGCCATAGTAGACTAGTTATAACCTTCATTCTGAATATACGTACGACTGAATAAATAGTAAAGGCGGTTAAATGTGATATTTTTATTGAAAAACCTACTGTTTTACTGATTAATTAAATATGTTACTTCACACTTCATTTACCAGGTGAAGATAAATATGTACGGCTTAAGGTCAAAAAAGCCAAACCAAAGTAGATTGGGGTTTGTGCAAGACAGTGGCTGAAAGTCGAACGCCCTAGCCACTAAGGCCTCGTTCCACTTTGCAATTTATGCAAAATAAATTGCAGTACATTTTTCATGCATACCTTTTCTGTTTTTAGATAAACGTTGGATAGATAACAATAAAAATAACCACAACAATACAGAATAAATGTAGGGAAATATTGGAGTAAGAAAGTATCAGTCACATACCAGTTGATTACTTGGACTAATAGTACGATTACAACCAATACGATTACATAAAGTCTTTCCACGATTCATAGGGTTTAATTTAGGTTGATCGCCAGACCGAAGACGATGTCTACATGAAATTAACATAATAGTTTGATGACATAAGTCCAAGGCGCCACATAGATGAAGACGTTCAGCTAATTCAGAGCTTGTAGATAGTAATGATAAAATTTCGATTAGTGAACACCTAGCGTTTGGTGTTAATACAAGTATAGATTGATGAGATGTCCGTAAAGTAAAATTGCTGTTGTTGCTGAGTTCCGAGACAGTATCAGGGACGCTTAGTAAAAGTGAATTAATCAATATTTGTAATGTTGTTTCTGTGAAAAGTTCCTGAGAAGTTATAAAGAAATAAATTCAATAACTTGAATAAGATAAAATAATACAAATTATTGTAGTTACAGATTGTGCATAACAGAAATACTGATAAGAAGTAGATATCGACATTTCAAAGTGTTTCCCAATGAAATGTTAACTTCTCAATCTAATATTTTGATTAATGTTTCTATGTGGTTAGTTTATTTTGTCGTCGAAACGATCACAGCAGACTATTTAGTTGTCTTCCCAACTATAATTTCCGTTTGGTTAGCATATATATATATATATATATATATATATATATATATATATATATATATATCCTTATACGATACTATGAGAAAGCATTCTTACTTGATGCCATTAAATTGATCCACTTAGAAAAATCATGTAAGATAATTGATATGAAATGAACTCATTTTTGGACAAAGGAAACTGAATGAATAACACAATTGTATAAGAATCGAACAAACATTATGCACCCAAAGTTTAAAATTTTATTAAATAAACCCGTCATTTAAACACTGAATGTCAGTTTAGGTCCTGTGATTTAGCTAGTGAAACTGTTATGAGAATTGTCAAATTACAAATATGAATCAGTGGTCAATAAAGCCTTCGTATAAACGATTACAACTTATTATTCGAAATGAGTAATATTTGACAAATTCCTCCCTGGTCAATCTGTGATCCAATCAACAATCCATTGTAGGAAATTTCGACACGATATATTTTCGCTAATGAATGATTACTGTATGTTAGCATACTTCATTGCTTTTGTTCTCACATCATTAATATTCTTTCTAGTTGTGCTGATGTGGCGTCGTCTATTGAATAGATAGTTTGGTTCGAATGATTAAAACACCTATGAAGCAGACAACTATAAAAGTACCACTTAATATCCTTTACTTTAGGTTCCAACTTGTTTTTACATGATTATTTTGACTAATTTTCCACGAATACTACATCCAATTCACTTCTTTCGATTATTTTCCGACTTCGATTATTATCTTTAATTTGCTTTGATTATTATTACCACTTCCCTTTTTATATATGTCGATTTTTCGTCGTAATGACATGAAGCATGCGAACTTAAGTCGGTAAACATTTATATCACGTAGAATATTGCATAAGGCTGTTTGTCTGTCTATTTATTTGCTTATTTATCTATCCCGTTGACGTGTTATTTACAGAATAAATGATAGAATTTCAATAAAGTGAAAATCACTTTTGTTTATCTCTATATGTCATAAGCAGTGGATTTATAGGATTCACATATACAAATGTTGTTTAGATTAAGCAACTATCACAATATACATCAAGTGATAATTGCATTGAAATAATAATTAGAAGCGAAAACAATCTTACGAAACTAGTCTAGAACAAACAACTTTGTGATTTGATGTATGGCATGTAACCTTCCCAAACACCTCGTAAAATATATCGAACACATTACACAACTTTTTGAATTTTTAAACACAATTAGGTAGAATTTTAGCTGATCAGCTCAATATATCATAGGCTGGCTGAATTCTAAGACACTTAAACAATGTAAACTAAAGAAAAAAGACTTGAATCTGTATAATGGTCGATTCTATATTCTATTTATTTGAACAATAAGCAAAATAACTTAACACTGTAACTTATTACTAAGAAAATTATTTGTGAAACATCAAGTAACTCCAATGTCTCATTCTAACATATGATAGGAGCTTGTTAGGCATAGTCAAAAAATCAAAGTTATTTATCATAAATATGGTCAAAAAATTACTAGGCAATAAATTGCTAATCGATCATTTTCTACCACACTCAGCGTCTTAAAATGTTTTCCATTCACTCAGGCCCCAACTATAGAAAAATTATTTTCTCAAAAATGGGCAAAAGCACTTATAAACCGGGACATATCGTCTTACACATACTTAGTGTTGTTAGGCGATCCGATCAGATAAATCCCAATAATTAATACCAGAGTTTCTAGAAACGTAGAAACAGCTAGTAATCAACAGACAAAACTACAAACACTAATCTATGCTGCAGAGGTTAATCATTGTTATAGTCAGGAATGGGAGGACAAATGATGACAATAAAAACCTACAACAACAAATAACCAAAAACAAGGTTACCAGGACAAACTGATCTTAGGCAAAAAGTGAAAAGCTCATTTCCACACTATATAGTAAACTGTATAAACAGTCACTTACAACAGCAATTTTTTCTCGAAGGGATTGTGCAACTACTGAACTCAAATCTCCAGCTCTGAAAAGACTACGCAAGAATAATAAATCTGCTTCACGAACCATGGGATCTGTTTTCTCATTTAAAATTACTATTAATAATGGAGAGTAAAAGAATAACACAAGATAACATAAACTGAAAATTATATCATGTTATTCAAACAAAATACCGATAAAAGTAAATAGGCATTGGAAATTGAATTGTGAATGTTAATGTACATCTGATGTAATTAAAGAATCCAACAGCTGTTCTAAGCTAAGAATGAGTTTACCAAAATGTCCTCAGTGGTTAGTAAGCGCGCTGTGCTCAGCGATTCCGATTATCTTTCTGTTAATTTAGTGGATAAATTTGATGTACTAGAATGTAATTGTTATTGAAGATTTCATTTGAGGCCTTAACCTTTGTAGTATTATTATGCCTTTCACAAGGTATGCTGGGCTGTACTACGATTTCATATTGAAAGTAGAGTACAATTTAAACTTATAAAAACCAAACTCTAATATATAATATTCATCCACTAAATGAACTTGAAAACGATCATACAACACACTGAATATTGGAAAAGTTCTCCTGTTTAGAAATAAGAACTAAAGAGTAATGTTTGTAATGTTTAAACTGAAGCCAATACACAGTAATATATGTGCTTATACGCCACATGTAATATTAATTTAATTTAGGTAGACATTTCTAAAGGAAACTGTGGTACAGTAAACGCTTCTGGACTACATTAATGAGATTCTTCAGACAAGGAAAGTTATCATTTTTACAGTACAATCTATAGTAACTTACATATTACAAGACAATGAACTGACGAGTTGTGAATATTCTGAAGTAAAATAAACTCCTACTTATATTGTGATTTCTATATAACTATATAAATAGCATACAATATACATAAAAAATAATTAATTTTAAATTATAAATTATTTCGTTGATCCGAAAAATATATATCAATAACTTTTGTAACAGTTAGGTATAAAAAGAAGACATTGACATTACAACAGTTGACAGTTATGAAACTGTCTATTGAGGACAAAAATATATCTCAAATTGTACTTATTCCGCTCCAAAAGAACTAAATGTTTTTAACCTAATTAAAGTTTGTATATTTAAGGGTGCTTTTAGCTTAAAAGAACCTATTAAATTAGATAAAATTCGTGTTACTCTGCTGAAAACCATTAAAGGAATACTCCGTATGACAAAAACCTGAAAGTTGTACTAAGTGATATTGTTTATTATGTCGTGAACTCATTTCCTAGTTTACTCTAGTTTCCATTAGGATACTAAGTACAGATTCGTGTACTCTGCTTTGACTTAGACTTTCCATGTGTAGGTTAATTATACTCTTCGGTTGTTTAAGCCGAAGTGGAAGTGAATCTCAAACTGACGATTTAGTAGTTAAAGATCAAACGCCATAACCATTAAGCTATCGCTCTACAGATGATATGCATAGGTAACAGATAAATTTACCCCTTTTGTCTATGAAAGTAAGTAATCACTAAGCTGCAATATTATAGTTTGTCTAGAGACTATGCACCTTTTAAATCAAGTTCATGCTTCAAAAGCACTGGTGATAAACGCACATACACTCAATCTTTCAGAAACTAAGCATATTATACTCTCAAATAACATAAACTAACAAACATATGTGCTTTATTTACACTGATTGTTTAACAGGTAAGCAGATATATTAAGTATGTATTATGAAATAGTTCATCTAATAGGATCTTTTAAAATAGGAAATGGGATAGGGAAAATCTAAGATTTGATTCACACATACAAATACTATACAGTTAAAAATACAGTGTTATTCTAGTTATTAGCTGTTAACAATGTTACAAATTTTCAGATAAATATTGTCTATTAACTGTTAGATATAACTAGTAATTATAAAGTGAGAGTCCAGATAACCGTTAAACTGGTGAAGCAGTTATTTTTGTGTTATTTCCCTAGTCTCCGGTACATTTCATTTCTTATTTTAAGCTTTTCTCATTCATATATGTGACTGACTAATACAGTGTAATCTAGGTGTAAAAACATTGCACAGCGTAGTCACAAAAATCACTTTAACAAATAATACGGTAATAATTAATAATAATAGTAAACTTACAATTCATGAAATCAGTCAAAAGTTCCGAATGGCTAAGAATATCTTCTGATAACGAAGAACAGTCTCGAACTAGGCTGTTGACCAAACCAAATAAATCGATGCATACATTGATATGTGTTGTTGACCACTGATTTAAACGACTAAGTGAATTAAGTAAGCTGAAATGTATGTATAATTGAATATAAATTAATATAAAGTTGAAAGTCAGGGGAAAATATACATGAAAGCATGAATAGATGGCAGAATGAAACTAGATAAAGCAAAAAAAATTATAATCTAGATAGAATACATGCATTGTTACTAGCTATGGAACCCAGGATGAGTCCTATTATGGACTCATAGGCTAGATGTTGATGCGTACATTGATGCATGAACCAATTATCACTTGCTTCAAACTTCGACGTGTTATATACTGAATTCCTGTGTTCAGATAGTCACTAGCAAGATCAAAGTGTATGGTGATTTATGTCATTAATAAATATTATGATTCTGTCTTCAATATCAATAACGAAATAACACAAAACTTTAGGAATAATATAAATGCAATTTAAATAGTTATAATTTACCAGGTGAGTTCTGCAAGCTTGAAATAAGTTATAAAAGATTTATGTGGTCTTAATTCTAAGCTAAATTTTAACGCATTAATCATTGTTTTATGCTCCATTGTCGTTCATCATTTGTAGCGTAAATGTAGTTGTATAGTTTTTTAAGACTTACCTTAGATTTTGTGATCATACAAATCTAATGTATGAAAGGAGTTATAACTTCGTATCATAAGGGAATTGACTTTTGAATATGGAAGAGTATGCTCAAATTAATCTGGATAGCCTTCTTTTTAGCAAGCTTGTGTTTTACGGGATAGGGGTGCTAGCCTTATGCCTAACCCTCCTCCTTTACCCGGGCTTGGGACCGGCAGCAACCCTAAGATAGCTGCGGGCGGATCTACGTTGAGTTAGGAAAGTACATAACCAAAGCTTAAACAAGAAATGCTAACGATAGTCGAATACGTGAAATTACATGTTAGTTGTCAACTTAGGTTAACTCTATATTACATGAAATATAGTCCTAAAGACCTTACAATATATGGGTTTTGGATATCAAAAGAACTCAGGACGCATATATTGTCATATCTGGAAATCATCAGATAGATATACCAGTAACACAGAGTTGATGTTCATGCCGAAACCTGAACCTACTACTAAATTGTAAAGTCATATAACTACTAGTTTTGTACTTTACTGTTTCCATTTACAGCTATGGAAAAAAAACATATGTTGGTGTAATAATTATTGAACTAGACGGTTTAATCATCTTCCTAGACAATACCATTGACAAAACCATAAATAAGAAAAGAGCTATTAAGATTTCGCCACAAACGAGAAAAAAAGTTTATCCTATCATTATGTAAAAACTCATCCGATAAAATAGGGACTTGTAAGTGAAAAAAATCTACTTCATAAACATTCTGTCAAATGAATGAGTCTATAATATAAAACTTGCAAAAAGTTACAGGTTACTTGAATTCTCAACACAAATAAAGAGCACATAATTTACTGATAGGGAAATTTATGCCTAAATGGTAGGTAAGAAATTATTGAACAAACGAAATCATTACAATAGTTCAATCCAAACTATGCTGCTACCTTGACGTAGGGGTCGGTCTTACCTGTTGTGATGACTTAATCGGACTATACTAGATGGAACAATCCTTCTTCAAGGTCCTACTATGCCAGGCAGGTGGGTAGAAGAGCGGTGAGATTAAAAACAGCATATATAATGTAAGGTCCGAGGACGAATTCGTACTGCCGTCTGTTCAGAGATGTGATGGCAGTAAGGTGTTTTCCTCAGACAACCAGCATAACAGAGATGCTGCCTTCGTATAACGGAAGGGACGAGGTTAGAAAAGGTCGACCTAAAAATACACACCTCACCTAACTCCACGGATTTTCGTCTCCGGCAGTAAGGCCCCAACAAGTACGGAGCTACAACAACGAAAACCTCTATCAAAAAGGTCGTGTGTGACCGGCCTCAAGCAGTTGTTCCTTGAACACTGTGGTCACGCTCCCAGGTCTTTCAAACCAACTTTAACCCAATTCGCTTTTCAGGTACATCAAGAAGAATCCTTTCAGTGTCAGCAGCTGGGAAGAGATAACTGCCCTCATACCTTTAACAAAATACAAGATCACCGTCATTCTAATCAAACTCCTTCTATTCCCAATATTTATACTAGCCCTACCTTCAAGCCTAAATTCCTATCTTCAACTTCTTCTTGTGCCACCAGTGCCAACAATTCTAACCCACTAAATAATGTCCCGAGTCTAGTGAGACCACGCTCCAAACTTCACATTGGTGCATTCAATGTGCGAAGCCTGTGTCAAATAGGGCAGCAAGCCTCTGTAGCTAAGACTTTAGAATCCCGCTCCATTGATGTATGTCGTGTCTTCGAAACACGCATACAAGATCCTAGAGTGGTCATTCCCTTGACCTCACCTAGTCAGTGTGAAGAACCTTCTCTATACACTCTTCGTCTATCTGGCGACTCAACAGCGATTTCTCATGGGCAAGCCGGTGTAGGTATTGCGTTACGTATTTGGGTAGAACCAGCACTTCTCGAATGGATTCTTGTCGACAGTCGACTATGTGTCGTCCAACTAAATGGTTCACTACGAACTCGAAAAGATAAGGACATATGCTGTTGTCTTTTCGTTGTTTTGCCCTACACTCCCACTGACTGCAGCGTGGATGAAATGAAAGATGAATTTTACAAAAATCTTTCTGAACTTCTTTATAAGGCTAAACACTCGAACGTGGTACTCATGGCTGGTGATTTTAACGCCTAAATAGGTAGCTTGAATTAATCTGAAAGACATTTAGATGAATACTTCAGTGTTCCAGCTCAGAGAACGGATAACGGCTACCGTCTACTACAACTTTGCTCAGACAGTCGTTTATTTCTAGCAAACACGAACTTTGAGCATAAGGAGCGACATCGTTCAACATAGCGACCTCCTGGCTCTACCCACCAGTGGACTTAAATAAACCATATCGCCATCAGCCACCGTTGGAAAAGCTCAATAGGAAGATTGCCGATCTTTCTGGAGTACATGTTTAGATTCTGATCATGCTCCAGTACGAGCACGCATTTGCTTGCATCTTTCTGGGCGAAGAAAAACTACTACAGGAAAGCACATTAGAATTCAGTTCAGCAACGAAACAGCCAAGATTAAATTCCAGGAACAACTGAAAAATCACTAAGACAATTATAAAGATGCAACTCAACTAGATACTGCTTGGCAAGATGTCCAAACAGCTATGGCATCTACAGTGACATTTATCAAGGACTTAAATCAACATGTCAGGAAAAATCAGTTGATCTCGATGGCTTCTGTTGAATTGATGGACTCCCGAAAACTTATCCCATCAGGCTCCGAACATGATGAAGAATGAAGAGTAGTCAGATATAAACTGGCGAAAAAACTGCGTAACGACCGTGACCAGTGGTGGGTAACGAAAACAAAGCAAATGAAATAGGCAGACGTGATAGGTAACGCTAGACAACCTCTCAAGTTAATAAAATAGACGGGTTAAAAATCAAGTGTTAATAAGACGATCTCCGGAAAAGATGGAACACTTATTACCTCTCAGTTTAGACGTTCAGGACGATGGGCTGACCACTTCAAGGAGCAGTTCAGTTGACCTTCAGCCTCTCTAGGACTTCCCACTATTTTAAGACAGCCAGAATGGAAAGCAGACTTCGGTCCCCTGACTCTGGTAGAAGTTGAAAAAGCTGTAGCTAATCTGAGGCGATGTAGAGCAGTGGGTACGGATGGATTATCTCCAGAGGTCTTTACAGATTGTGGTCCCACTTTGACGATTAGGCTGACTGATATTTGGACTAACGTTTGTGAATTTAACATAATTTCATTTGATTGGTGTCTATCGTTAATCGTCTCAGTATATAAGAAAGGGTCAAGATCGTCCTGTGATAACCATACAGGAATTGGTTTGACTAATATGGTATTTAAAATACTAGTTTCTATAATTATCAGACGTATAACTACAATTCATGATATTCAAATACGAAAAAACCAGGCTGGTTTCAGATCTGATCGCGGTTGTATAGACCAGATATTCACCATTATCAGATGAATTATCCCCAGGGGTCTTTACGGATTGTGATCCCACTTTAACGATTAAGTACATAAATTTCATTAATGCTTTTTATTCAAACACTATTAGTCGTGTCAGAGCATATGGTGAACTATCATCCGAACTTGTAACTTCAAGTGGTGTCCATCAAGGCTAACCACTGTCTTTATTTTCATCTAATTTCACAGTCTATTTTTTGTTGGAAATTACACTCTCATCATCTGACTTTTCAGGAATTCATTTCCTACCAGGAGATTCAGTTAGTGACTTAGAATATGCTGATGACATAGTCCTGTTTGGCGAAGACGCTGATAAGATGCAAAACTTTTTAGCAGCAATAAACTTCAATGCAAGCATGTTCGGAATGAGTTTCTTCTCCTCTAAATGCAAACTATTGCTGCACGACTGGTCTTCGTCATCACCTGAGCTAAAGATAGGAAGTGAGGTAGTTTAGCACGTCAACCACTTCACTTATCTTGGAAGTCTGATTAGCTCTGATGGGTTGGTCTCGGACGAGATCTCAGTTCAAATTCAAAAAGCTCGTTTGGTTTTTGCCAACTTACGTCACCTATGGAGTAGATGTGACATTCATCTCTCAACGAAGGGAAGAGTGTACTGTGCAACAGTTCACTCTGTCTTATTGTATGGGTGTGAAACGTGCCCATTAAGGGTGGATGATACTCAAAAGTCATTAATATTTGACCATCGACGTCTTCGAAACATCGCTCGTGTTAGCTGGAATCACTGAGCAAGTAATAATGAAGTCAGACGACGATGTTAGGCAAAGGTGGTAAGTCAGTCAATGAGGTTGTGAATCTCCATCGACTAAGGTGGTTGGGACATTTGTTACGTATGCGCAACCACCGTCTGCCTCGACCTGCGATGTTGGCTGATATAGGAGCAGGACGGAAGAGAGTTAGGGGCGGTCAAATTAAGACATGGCATGAAGTCACTGATTGCTGGTTCGAGTCGTGTCGGTAGTTGCAGACTACCTGGTTGGGGTCCGCGCAAATGCCGTAACCAGTGGTTGGAAACGTTGGGTGACATGGCTTAAAATCAGTCACAGTGGCACAGAGGTATCCACTCTTTGTCCTCCCTTAAATCATGAGCTTAAAATTATTTCATGACTATCTTTCCCAGCTTCATCTCTTTTTTCCCTGAACCATACTCTATATGTTCATTCTTCTTTGTTTTTATTATTATTATCATTGAAGTAACTTCTACTTCTACTATGTGAAGTTAATCTTGCTGTGCTTTAGAAGTATGGGAACTTGGACCGATGCACACATGTGCCAGGTTCTATGTTAATCATACATACATGCTTCATAATATATATTTCATGAGCACAAAAATTTAAGTGATACGAGTGTTGATGACTAGACAACAAACCATTCTTAAAGAAGTAGGTAACAATAGTTATGTTATGCGACAAAAATTGTGTAGTTCTATGTATTTGACTGATTGTAATATGACTTTGAGCTCCTCATAAAGTTTGAACCGATCAAAATTATCCTCAATATTCATCACAGCGTATTTTTTTAACAACCTAATTGGTAAATCACTACATGATAACTGACTGTCATCATATTCACCATTTCATTTATGACCTCAGATTGTTGATGACAGTTTTTATCGGCAAAATCTATTACCTTTTGGTTTGTGCAATGGCCTTTTGCTGCACTTTAATATATTCATTCACAAAGGCATTGTAATTCACTTACTGACTCTGAAATAAGGCATATATCTGATAAAAAGGAAGGTAATAACATTTATTTGGTCTAGATGACACTGCACAGCCACAGATAGTTGCAAAGTAAGCATAAATATTGTTATACACCAAGAGCTACTGACACTCACCGCGGACGAAGAACTGGACTATTTCCAACAACTAGCTTATTCATTACGCTAGCCACGACGAACTGACGAAGGATTCTATAATAAGGTCAATAAATATAGTAAATAACATAGATCACGAATAAATATAAAAATAATGAACCATTATTATTTAAAAAAGAAAGATTTGTGTTACGGAAGTTGCAGTAAAAACAGTATCCAGCAATAAATGATGGATTTTTTAAAATTCATTGCACTCACTAACCAATAAGAAATAAAAACTAATGGAGGATACGATAAATTTACTATCTTCTGCTTAATTATTAATTAGGAGGAACTATTTCACAAAATAAAATGTAGTGTAGACTGCGTTTTAGCTTATAAGTAGCTAACAAGGCAACAAAGTACAGTGAATTCATCGTATTCGGCAAAGTATCATTCTTCCTTTGTTTAAGCCAGGAAGCCTGGCTTCCGTGTCAAATAAGAGATTGTTGGTAGATGTAGGAAAATTGGATTATTTCGGATGAAGAAAAGTCGATATTGCAGTTTACGGTAGTTGACGCATCCATTCAATTTCATGCTTCTCGAAACAACACTTAAATTTTAGTTTTTTAATTTAACTACTTACAAGTAGTACAAAGTTTAAAACAAAATTAATATGATTACATTTACTTAATGTAGACGGCCGAAGAGAGCAAATAGTAAATAATCTCTTTTCACTATCCCACCACAGAAAATCTAGGCACAATGTAAGCTAATGAATAAGAGATTTATTGGACACATAGATATATAGCTTCTATATATGAGGGTGTGTAAGCAGCTGAAACAGAAATCAAATGGGACACGGGAATAACCAAGTTGATCAAAGATTGCAGTGTCATCGAAAAAAAAATCCAGCTTCAAACATATTCGGTTAGCAAGTTACTTTTTCAAATTGCACATTGTCAGTAAATTTAGCAAGTTATATTATATAGCATTATAACAGAACAGGGTATAGTGATGAGCTACAAAATCTTCTGTCTTTAGTACGATACATTTAGAATATTTTGATTCTGTCAAACAGACGACTGTGAAGTTATGAATTTTAATAATCGTATGAATAAATTAAATTTATGCTCCACCGACAATTTGAAATAATCGATGCGGAGGATTAAGTTGAAGTCATTGCATGTGATTTTTATGCACAAAAATGACACTTTAGTGAGTTTATCCACTAATAAATTTAATCTCTAAGCTGAGAAATGTAACTAATTCTGAGATTTTATTTTTGCCAAAATCTAAGTTTACCATGGGTTTCTTGTGTTTATTTAAATTAAATGACATTTTTAGTGCACATTTCAAGCTGTGACCAGATGTTAGGTAACTGAAATGGAGTCTAATGTTTATTGAAATGTTTTCCTAATGTTTTGTATATTAATTAAATGGATTGATCTCAACATCTAATCGACTTTCAACCAGTGGACTGTAAGTTTGGAACCCATTATAGGCATTCTAGTTTGAACAGTCAGGTAATATAAGTGGTTCTCATCAAAAGAGGTATGGCTCAAAATAAAGAATATAAATATTTAGTTGATTATTAACTGGAATTATAAAACTAAGTATTATTTTTTTGTAACCACCATTCAAAATGGAATCTTTGATGAGACATCTATTTTTGATTGAGTAGATGACTAAATACACGGCATTATGAATGCGTAACGGAGTTAATCATAAAATGAAATCATCTTTATTATAACAAAGCCCAGTCATTTTGTAAAAGAGGAATTTGAATGTAACTGATAAACAATGTTAATAATTTCATAATAAAAAAGTCTAGTCGTACTCAACAGAATAGTTGAAACTGTCTTGAACTTTCAAGATATGTATTACTTTACTAAGTTATAGTAGAAAGCAAACACATTTATGAATAATAAAGTAAATTTTCGACGCTTGTAACTGAAACAATACGGTGATAGCGGTTGAAATCAATAAGTATGCAATAGGATTTATCACGTGTTAATAATATAACGGTACGCAATTATTTACATACCACGTGAACAACCCTTTTTGACAAATCACGTAAACAAGCAGACAGCATTATATAAAAGTAAAATCCTTTGATAATCAATAAATGCACTTAAAAGAGAAAAACAAAATCAGTTTTGGCATTTTTTTTCTATTGATCAAATAAGTTGTTTTAAATATTATAATATGCAAATACGGTATCGAAAAACCTATAGGAGATTGCACTCAGGCAAAGCAAATTGAATAAGGACATATATTTAATAATAAATAACGGAAATAGTCAAAGAGGAATTCAGACGGAAATATTTAAGTATCACTTTATAGGTACAACAAAACCTATTTATTAAAAGATACTAAAAGGATAAATATAGGCAAGAATAAATCAACGTGATTTAGTGTAAGTTTATGTTTATCAGTAGTTTCATAAATGTACAACCGACTTAAGGATTTTCAGAAATGCTAATGATCGTATTTTTAATCTACTTATAAGAAACCAAAGATAAATTAGTGCAACAGAAACATCACAAGATGAGATACATGCGGAACAGAATGATCACAGTTTCTAGAAAAATAAGAGGAAAATCTCACTAAACAGTACCAAGAACAGTACAAATAATAAAGAATACAGGTCATATAGGAACACAATATTGAGTTTGATTAATCGGTATCTCCTGTAGTTTACAAGTAACACAAGAAACGACTACAGCATGATCACGATTATTGTTTCTTCTGAATAGTAGCTATTAGCTACTGAAGTTGAATATTCAGTAATAATCTCGCTCTAATAGCTGATATGAGCGCATAAATGATAATTCAATACAATTCTTCTTTATTCTGCAGCATCATGTCATAAGTTGATAATATCTCTACTTTATTCACAGTCAAAGTGTCAACAATAATTATCAGTATTGTTGTTCAGACACTAAGGATCATATACATAAGCATCAGCGCAGTATGTCTTTAAAAAAATGATATCATTAATAGAGTAATGTTTAGTGCCATTACCTAGATACATGGTGCTAGGGCCTCTGTATCACTTACGTGATGATATCGTATGAAAGCGATTTTTTCAGATATAACAGTAATAGATAAAGCGAGTTATCAAATTGTTTCGGTTTAGAAAAGTCGAATTTCACAAGTATGAATGTAAAACAAACCATTATACTTCGTCTGATCTTTAACGGACAGACAGACAGACATAGTAAGTGTATTGAAGGTAATTCTTATGGACATAAACCTCTGCTTCTCATTAAGTGTATAATAGCTATGTTTGACACACAACTACTGACAAACATGAACATCTCAGTTGATTCCAAACATTTAGAACAATCGGTTTGGTATAGACATTGGCTCTTGCCAAGTCTTGTAAATGTACTAAGTACTTTTATGGTGAAAAATAGAATATGTAAAATAATGAGGTGTGGTCCTAATAAAACGTATACCATTCTAAAGAAAGACGATATCATCGAAATCGAATAACAAAAGCGCAGAGAGACCAAAAATATAAAATATAACATAATTCTTAAAGTCAAAAACTTGCCGAATGGATTTTATTACGAGTAGTGGATCATCTGAACAAATATATCGTTCTACTGAGGTTTCAAGACGAGCGACCACTTCTTGCCACAAACTTGAAACACCTGAACTGTTATCTCGGTCTGTAGGTTGGTCAAAAGTGGAAAGATTCTGAGCAACGTCAGAATCGATAGATGACGTCTATAATCAATTGAAAACGTAATCATTTTTTAGTATGTTAATAAAACCCTAACTTAAGTATAGCTTTGTAAAAAACAACTAATGACTAAAGTAATGACAAGGAAAAGCATTTTATACCAGTGTTATGACTGGAAAATGTACGACCAATTAATTGATATGTCCCAGAGCACACAAAGTTACAATAACAAATGCCAATGAGAGTGTTTGGTCGGTCCTTGCACGTCTTCTCGATGCCCACTCAGCCCCAGGTCGGAAATAGAAAGAATAGGAAGGAATAGAAAGCCGATGAATCAACCAGACAAATCACATTATATTTCAAGGATTCCTTTACATATGCATAAACCAGACCACGCTGTCGTCAACCAATTAGGAAATTAACTTTAGTACAAAGCAAGAAAGACTGTGGTAGTGAATTGAGGTAATATGTACACAGTTAACTGTAGTTCATAGATGGGAAATAATATACTAACAGTTAATGTGCCAAATGGAGAAGTAGAGTACGACGGATATAATAATGATGGAAACAAATTATTTATACACAACTAAAGCAACTGAAATAAAATTTCAAACAAAGTTCTAAAATTTAGTTATTCTTCTTGAATCGCTCAACATAACGAATATATGCGTGTACTAATAAGTTTCCCTGTATATATAAGGAGAGGTTATGTAATACACTTAATGGTCATATTCTCACACTAATTAATCTCCTAACGTCCTTTGAAAATAACTGATAACTAACAAATGTAACTATAATTTAATATAAATTTGGATGGTATTTTACTGTTAAAAAATAGTAAGTAATAGAGTATATGGACAGAAATCCACTGACCAAATATTCACCGACCGTCAGATTCTAGAATACACGCAGTTAAAGACTGAGGTGGTTAGGTCATGTATTACATATGCCCGACCTTGGTTGCATAATGCTACCTTGTGTAAGCAATCAGTCAAAGACGACATCGAACTGATCACACTTATGTACAATGGTCCAAGTTGCTACACATTAGCGAAACAGGGTGAATACTAATGCAGTAGAAGTAGAAGTAACACCAGTGGTAATTAAAAAATAATGGACAAAGAGAACCTGATTCTAAAAGGAAGAATTGATTCGTGGAAAGGAAGGAATAACATGTTTTAAGCTTGGGAATCAAGAAAAGATAAAAAGTTAATGTACCTGTGGCACTGATACTAATCCTGAGGCATATTACTACACGCCTCCAACTACTGGCTATGACGATCAGCAGACCTAAACCAGACAGCCTGTATTTATCAGCACGGCTTAGACAAACAGCCAGTGACTTTGTGGACCGTTACCACGTCATTGGTTACTTCGACCTTTCCTCCAACCACCTAATCAGCATCGCACGTTGATGTAAGTGGTGGCTAATATAAGATAAGATGAGAGAAAGCTATACGTGGCAAAGCCAAAACACAGCATCAGTTGAAAAATCCGTTGAGTCGTTAGTCTGGACAGTGCTGGTAGACATAGACTACCTGGTTGGAGTTCACGCAATAATTGTGATCAGCAGCTGGAGATACTAAGTGACAGATTAGAATGTCATTGTGGGGGAGGGTCATCTACTTACGGTCATCTAAATCACAGGTCCCATTCTTTTTCATTCCTTAGTGTTGAACTGTATGGTATGGTAACTTGGGATAACGCATATATGTGCCAAGTACTGTGTTGTTTATGACTGATTGACTTAACAAGCATTAAGTAAAACTGGGCATTACCTTCTAAGGTAACACGTTTCATAAACAAAATTGAAATGAGAAATATAAAACGGAAATGTCCTAAGATTGGAAGCAAGTAGTTCTTCAATAGCACCATAAATACAACAAGTTTTTCTGCAATCATTATTGACTGAGATTTATTTCATTGCACGCCTGCCTTCAAAATTGGTGTCATTTCTACATTTTTAAACTCATAGGAATTGCAAAATAGCTGTAGAATGAGCCATAATATTTTCAGAATAAGATCGAATGAGCAACTAAATAACCTTGCACGAGTACTTTAGCAACCTAAGGTACCTAGGCTCTGTTT
This sequence comes from Schistosoma japonicum, assembly GCA_025215515.1. Taxonomy (NCBI): domain Eukaryota; kingdom Metazoa; phylum Platyhelminthes; class Trematoda; order Strigeidida; family Schistosomatidae; genus Schistosoma; species Schistosoma japonicum. The sequence goes on along the minus strand of CM046061.1, from coordinate 60,927,892 downwards.
AGTAATCAATTAGTCAGTTACAACGTAGAACTTGGTACATGCGTACATCCCTTCAAGTTGCCATGCCTCAATTACCAGATAGAGATTAAATTGTCAGACCGAATCCCAGAGTAGGGGAGGTAGTAACAGAGTAAGTACTAATCGAAAGGTATGTAGATCGCAGATAAGATTTGAAAAAATATGACTCAGTGAAGAGAAAATTACAAAAATGTTCAAAAAACTTAGAATTTGGAGGAAGACAAGGAGTGGATGCACCTTCTGTCTAGTAATAACTGTTGTCAGGTGAACAATAAATAATTAAGCAACCATCACATATTTAATAGCAGGGTTTCAGAGGACTTGAGACATTATTTTGTAGTTCAAGAAAGCTTACTATTGCATCTCGACGACTATATATATGTGGTAAAACCCCGCTCCGTTTAAGTAAGCAGGAAGTATATTACCAGCTCTCCCACAAAATTTGGCTTGAAACCAAGAACAAATCTGTACCTAATAAGAGTTTAGTATGTCAATGCGCTAAACTATAAGCTGCACTAACAAAGGTTTAAGTGACAGACTTTAGGATATAGTAATCAGTTATGGCTTTTAGTATAAAGTACAAAAGTGCAATGTCTCAATCGACAACTCACGACTGATTCATAGAATCGAAACTATGATAGGAGTATAAAAGTAATAGGGAATCATAATACTACTGGGGAGATTAATTGCCACTTAAAAGAATTAATCAACACTTTTCCATCACATGTACTAGGAAACGTTATACTCCGTTATATAGATGATATGTGAGTAGATTTGGATAATGTTATGTATTAAGGATGGGTATTTATGCTAGAAAATGTTCAAAACGAAATGCTGTATCAGCTTGACATTGAAGTGGAAGATAACAACTTTCCTGAAGACTGATATACGCTACTAACCCATATAAAAAGTAAGAGTTAAAAAATATACATAGTATGTCAAAATATCTGACTAAATGACTTTACTGTCCTGTAGAACTAGAAATATGCCACTAAAACTGGCTTTAAAAACACAAAACTTGCTTAGGACTACCTTCAAGATATTTATACAACGCTGAATACCAGGAGCTGATGTGAGAAAAACTAATCAAAAAGTCAGCAGGAAAAAAATGTGAAACCTGGATCTAGATTTATGATGCCACTGGAAAACAACCTATAGACGATTAACGTCTGTACAGGGAGTTATTAAGGTAGAACCATTCATTTTGGGAGGCAGTTGGCTTTCAAAACAATACTTAAGATCATACATGAAAATCAGTTTGTTAAATAGGATCGGTTTTGAAACTAAAGAAAAATTTTGTGGAAATAGGCTGTAATCCAACATAAGTGTGTAACACGGTATTTACCATACTTTAGTGTGATGTGCTTTTATAATAAAGATACATCACAGTTGAGACTGGTAAAGAGTGAATTATGTAAAAGCATAAATTTGGGTTTCCCCACAACGCTTATATTAATCATATACTGAGAAAATTTTTGTTAGGCTTCGCTTATATTTCTATGAAACAGTATAACCTGTAAGTGGTGATAATAAATATAAGCAACAGGACTTTGTCTGTTCGGTAGATTCACGCAAAAGATGCACGGTCATGCATCTAGACGAATTATATTCATTAGTGTAGTTGATGGTAAACACTACTTTGCTACATTAAACTGTGGTGCTCTACACAGGTAACTAGATGGAAACCTCAGCTTCATAAACAATAAACAAATGTTGTGAAAATTTTTAAAGATAATAACTTTTCAATCGGTTAAATCATACCGACAAACGAAATTTAAAAGAAAAGACAAGTAATGGCATAACACGTATTGCACTTTTAGTCACTTGGTAAGTTTTGTAGATGAATGAAACTTATGTTGAGCGCCATTCGACTACGAGATGAAGGCAACATATTAATACTATGAATACCGAGCGTAAATACATTCATATTAAGGTATGAGGAACTAACAATGCATATCGTGAAATTTCTGATAATTTTTAAGACTGCAAATCCAAAACTGCTATGAACAGTAAAATTCATACCAAATGATTTCTGATCCTAAGGAGCGCCTAGTATATAGAACTAATTAGTTAGTATGGAATGCTTTAGATGACATTAACGCAGTGTCCGGAAAGGCCCAAACACTTTAAGGTTGTTTCCCACTTACTGGTTGAAATGAAACTTAGTATCCATCAACAATAAACAATATCCTAATACAGGCAAAGATGACTTGTTACTGAATGAAAATATGACATACATTGTCGATACACGTAAACGGTTAATTCAACAAGAAGACTTTGACGTAAAGCACTAGGCTCCAAAAACGAGATAACTCTCATTGTACATTGTTTAGAACTTTTTAACTTATCTTATTTCGTTATATTTACGTATTTTCACCAGTGGCTCTGTAGTGAGCTTCAAAGTTATTAGAAGGTTGAATATGAGTGTAAGGCATGCAAAATTCATATATATCTACTTCAAAACGTCAATGCTACAGTTAGTAATAATTGCATGTCGCTTTAAGAACACAAAAGTTAAGTTAAATGTTGTAGTAAATAAAATTTGTGCAGGTAAAGAAAAATACATTACCCAAGCAATATTGCTTGGGTTAACATTTCCGTTAGCATAAACGCTAATCACAGTTTGGTCAAAGTCACAATTAAGCTATTTTAACAATGAAAAATTGATAATATATCTGCAGGAATATTAATTTCTTGGACTGATGAAAATAACTAGACATGTAAAATTTACCATCAGGCGAAAAGACCGAAAAAGCGCCTAATAAGGTCGAATGTACGAAGTACAATGAATATCACGGTACACATAGCCACAAATATCTACTTGACTAGCTGTACATTGGTCTCAGTACCGGCCAACAATACCCCTTGAATGATGCAACATTCTTACAAACAGAAGAGGTCACAAACTGAGGAGCAAGTATAAGTTCGGACTTGCAAACCATTGCATACTGCGACGCAGCAGCTAAAGGGTTTAGAGTGTTATGGTAACTCCTCAGCACATTCAAATGCTTTGATGAAGAATTTTTTTAAATTTTATCTCCTATGTACATAAGACTTCATCTCGAGTACTGTATTCGTGCAGCAAGTCCCTCTCTTACTAAGGAGCATGAGCGTATTCAACGAGATGGTTTTAAGCTTTGCAAACCTTCCTTTTGATAAGTGCCTATAATACCTAAATCTTTTTCTTTTATTTAAGAACATGAAGCAACCTTTTGTTTTTTATTCCGTGTCTTCGTGAACTCAAATCAAGCAGACGCAAAGTGAGAATCTGTTTATCAACATCGAATTGTCAACAGCTGGAACGCGCTGTCTGAACAGCAGGTAACAGATCTATCTGTAAGCTCTTTGAAGAAAAAAAAGTTGACATACACTGGATAAACTACTGAAAAGATTATTACAGGTCACTAGACCTAATATTCTTATTACTGAAGACTGAAGATTAATGATTCCACTGCAACTTCAGTTTTAACTTAATAAGGAAAGATGACTGGGTTAATTGTGTTAGTTCTGACGGTGAAAGTCCCTCAGTTGATCCAACTTCTTTGTTAACACTGCATGAAGGATTATTATTAAAGAAACATGGGCCACTAGAAGGAAAAACGCTTTTTAAATTTCCATTGTACCCACAAAATTGGCTTATGTGGCGTATCGATACCGATTTTGAAATGCAGAAATGTTACTAACTTTCCTTATGAACCTCACCAATAGCTAAATTGTAGGTTCCACTCACCACTTAAAAAGTATAGTTGTGTAAAACACTGCCAAAAACTCGATGATATTATAAACAAAATGTCCGACACACAAGTAACGGAAAAGTGACACAAACAACGCTAAAGGTTTAATTCACAGAATATTCGTTTGCAGTCGACCTAATTAGGTTCATTAAATTGAAAATTGAGAACTAAAAAGTACGGAGTGATTAGATGTTGATTTCAAAAGAACACTGGTCAAAAACACCTTACTTGTCGCTTCAACTGAAACTAATCCGTTTAAATTTAAGACGTTATCCCTGTTGCGTTTCGATTAATAATAACTAAAAACTAACTCTATGAGGACAAATGCTATTGTATCAGGGTGTTTGCAATAGTGAAGGGCTACTGGCAGAAATTGTTCTGTTACTTGCATACTATATTCTTGGATTTTCAATTGGCACTCAACAATGTCAAACGATTTTTAAACATTCCTAAAGACAACATGGTATATATAATTCATTAATGTAAGAGTAATACAAATTTTCTGTAAATATTCGATACACTAATGGTTAGATATGAAAATTATGATAGTTTGTGCTGTCAAATTAGTTATTATTAGATTTTTTAAACAGTATTCAGCAATGGATCTCAAAATTTAAGTTTGTCGTCATACTACACTGGGACGTGAAGAGTATATTTGACACGTGATACAGTCATCTCTTCGTTTATTTGATCTGCAATTTCTGAAACAAACTCAAAAGAAAGAGGATTTATTTACGTGATATATTTTTGAAACGACGTCCAGAAAGTTTCTGAGATTGTGCAAATTCTTTATTATGAGTAGTCCATCTCATGCTTAATTTATTTCAAATGGTCAATACAACTTTTGAAAAGTAATTTACACTTAATGGTTCGTATCAGGAGGCATCTTGACCTAATTATATGGGGTTCAAATACTTAGCGATCAATAATAGCTAACTTGGGTATGTTAGATTTCTTGCGATGTAACTAGTTTACTTAGGCATAAGATTGAGACCAGTTTCAGACGATTTGTATTAGTCAATCTCCTTTCGCATTGAGATAAAATAAAATGTGTAAGCCACAACTCCTAAAACTCGATTGTCTGTCAAGCAAGCTAAATTGATGTCGTATTTCTGCTACCTTGTTAACTAAAGGCACATTCAACTATCATCATTATCTTAAAGCCTGTAAGTAGTAATTACTCAAATATGGTTGTCAGGAAGGCTATCAGACTGACGTTATTGAACACTGTTTGGTCGAATTATCGTCCGTTGTTAGACCTGTATAATTCCCGCGTAAAATTGGTCGTGACATTCGTGGAATGAAGTGGTACTCAAAAGTACAGAACATTGTTTACTAACTTGCCGTTTGAGACTTGTCTTTGTTTTATCAAGGCCGAAAAACTTGTGCTGTTGTCGTAGACACTGTATTATCAAGTACTCTGGCTGATTAGATAATATACACTTAAAATCACATGTGTTGTTACTGTTGATTTGAATTCTGGGATAAAAATAGCTAGTATTCTGAAAACTTACAATCGCAACCAATTAGTCCTATTCGATTGACTCACGTGACGATATTAAATCATATAAAAAAGAGACCCACTTTTCCTTCATACGACGATTGTTGACATATTTGCTTGCGTAGGAACCATCTTCTTAAAAGATTGAAGGAAACTGAACATTGTTGTTCAAAGTAAGATACTGTAGAACATACTTTACATCCAATGCCGTTTCCTTCCCTAACTCAAACATAGCTTAAATCTGGGGTCTCTAAATCCATTTAGGGTAAAGGAGTATAATTAATTAATATCGTCATGGAGAGAACTAAATGGTCCCCTTATTTGGTAAAAAGCTTACGTACTCATAGTAGTTGAGACTAAGAAAATAGCTCTGAGCTTTTTCTATCCCAAAAAGTCCCCAAGACTTCAAGGTGTCTACGAAGTGACAAAGAAAAAAGATGACAACACAGACATACACACTTAAATCAACAGGAAACGTCCCTGTGCGTAATCTAAGGGTATGTGGAGTCATAATATTACAAAGTCTGGCTTACCTCATTCTGTCTCCTCAGTTTACGTTGATAGTAGTATAAATGATAGGTGACTGCAATGTTTCCAGTTTCTCATTCATTTAAAACGGCTACAAATGAATTATCGACGTCCAGTACTCGAAATAAGAGTTTGGTTTTCTGAAGAACGTAGTTTAGTCAGCCGGATACGAGCCTAATGGTTATAACTCTGTGAAAAGCAACATTTCCATTTATCAAGCGACTAAACCGTCAAAGTTAGTAGATACAAGCCTCCGCGGAATCGATGAACAATTTATCCCATCGACTTATGTTCCCTTAACCAAGAACCCATTCAAACGAGCCTAAGTAAATACTCCAATAAAATTATTCAAATTGGTGTCAGAGGTGACCATGAAGAGTATTGTTCCCAAAGCGGTTGTTTCTGCTCGTGAGAATGAACAGTTAAATGAATTTAAAGACAGCCTACTCTGTTCTGTTGGTCGACATACCTGCTCGCTAGTCATCAGGGGAAAGGTACCTGCACAAAAAAAGTTTGAACTCTTCATTGAGTTAGATTACTGGTTTATGTTTTACCCACTAAGTGATAAACGTTGCTTAATGATAAAATGGCACACTAAAAAAAAAGATTAGCTTGATGGTGTCATTAAAAAAAGTAACCATACAGATCACCTGATTGGTAGTTACCTTAATCCATTGAATGTTTCTGTGTGCCCGCGGGCAGCTGTTTTCTATATTTTTTGTATCATATAATTTCTATAAAGCATACTCATATTTCACTTTGACTTTCATATGCCATAAAACCAGCGGTGTTCAAAAAGAGTTGGCCAAAGTACATGAACTACGAATTTGCGTTGAATATGTTATATATAGCTGTTGCCAGTCAGCCAGAGCATAATTCTGCAAAGTGAGTAAGGGTGTTATACTGAATAGTCAACATGATGGAGAAGAAAATGATTTCAATCCACTCATATTAGTGGGTCAGGATGACTTATGTGACTCTCTATTTTGGTCACGAGTGAAGGACCAGATTAATGATATTTGTGTTGCTGACTTAATGGCTTTCTGTATGACTCATGTACACAACCCAAATTAGTGACGTCTGTTAATGAAGACAATTTCGCACATGCCCACTTAAACTGATATACTCTAAACGAAATTTCAACAAACAATGTCTGTTAAAAAGAGTGTCTTCGACAAAACATTTATTTATCCTTATTTTACACTTTTGGCATCGATTCTGAAGTTACCTTAGCCTTTACTCTACAAGTTTACCTCACTCACTGTTTGGTACAAATTTACAACCTCTATTCAATACTGTAGTTTGACAGAGATTCGTTGAGTTATGCCATACTTATTGGTGATTTAGCTCTTTGATCTGAAACTTATTCAGAACCTAAATCTACCAAATTCTAGTTTTGATTATCAGGTTTTCTTGATTTCATGATTGTCTCGTTACCAAGTGTTTTCATTGTTAATTATTTATGCATCTGATGTACATAATGGATCATCGATTGACATTTTCTTTCATTCCTCTTTCTTTCAGATATTCAAATACTCCAGTCGGTACATTTTGCATTAATAAAGCTGTTGATTCATTGATATTCAAAAGAATAATTGACTAATCGATATAATTAAGAATACTGGTTATGAAAGTGTGTCTAGAAGAGGGCAATAGCCAAAAGTTTTTGGCGATGTCGGGACAACTTTAAGGCGAATGTCTCCATTTAACAAGGTCTATAGGAACCGATGATGTCAGCGACAAGAGCGATAAATCACAGGACTGTTCGTTTCAAGAGTTATCATTTCCATATATCTCATTTTTGAATGAAGCCTGGCGATGTACATTTTAAAATTTTCCGGTCGATCTTGTGATTAGTTGTAGCCACTAGTTTTGTGAACTACGCTTCACGATTGTATTCGTCGTTATACTATAGTAACAGATCATTTTAATTCTTCAGAATAGGTTACTTTAGCGTAGCAAATATGTTGAAGGAGGTAGGCAGTTACATTTATACACTTTAACAAAAATGCAGGGCGAGTGCCAGTTACATACAGTGTTTTATAATCTCCAATAAAGAAACATCACACGTTTGAAACGATAAATGTTCTTTATTTAGAGAAAACCAGTAGACTGAAGAGTTCTGGTACTCAATTTAGGATAGACATTCAGCTATCTGAAGAGTGAACTAAGCTAATTAGCAAGTGTGATGAAAATGGGAGCCGTATTCACTAATTTCCTCGCTCTTATAGGAAGAAGTATTTTATGTGAGTTTAGAACAGTGGTTTCTGATAATTTTTGTAGCTCATTTTCAGTGGCAGCACCTTTCCACAGGAACAATAGTAAAACACGTGAGGAATAGTAGGCATAGTGCAAATCCATCTAAAGTATTTGCAGTCAGTGAAGAGAAGTCAACTAGAACACTTAACTATGTGGTTGCGACTTCATCTTTCGTAACTGGTCCTTTTGCTGTACAGGATTTGAATTACAGTCAATCATGGAATATGCTTATGCTGAGACGCTTCTGCTCCAGTCTAACGACAATGGCTATAGCAGAATTCATGTAAAAAGCCTTCTTAAACCTCATCAGATAGTAGTTTTACACTTTCTATTAAAGAAAGAACAGTCTGCTGAAAAGCAGTCTTAGAGACGTTGCTAAAAAATATTCGCGGCTGAATCACTGGGTCGGCTTTCAGCGGGAGTACGATCTGAAGCGCAACTATGATTGCTGTACGTACCTGAACAAATTGACACAGGTTGAGCAAAAAATTAGAGGTAATAATACATCTAAGATGTATAAAAAAATCGAGCTTGGTCAACTTACCCCACATAACATCAAGCAGTTTAGACTGATAAATCAAACTGTTTTCCCGGTTACTTATACAGAGAAATTTTATAGTGATGTTCTAAAAAATAGTAAAATGTGCAGACTAGCATATTTCAATGACTATTGTTGTCGGTGCTGTTAGCTATCGAATAGAAAACTGTTGTGGTGAAAAATGCTGATTTAGCTGCAGATGATAATTATGGTCAGACTAGTCAAACTATCAAAAAGTGTTACATTATGACTTTAGGGTGCCTTGCACCGTACAGAGGTTATGGTGTAGGAACATTAATGCTAAAGCATGTAATCAAAAGCTGTTTAAAGCATGGGGGAATCAAAAGTATCTACCTACATGTTCATGTTGGCAATGAAGGCGCAGTTGCTTTCTACAAACGTTTTGGTTTTGAAATCACTGGAGAGGTAAATGATTACTACCGACGCATTCACCCTCAAACTGCATACGTGCTTGAGAGATGCTTGTCTGCCACAGAAACACGAGAATCCGACTCGGAATCTGACTGAAATTTATTATAATGTAAATACGTTATTTATTTAGTCATCAAATATACTAACGATGTATTATTCTGTCTTTAATTTGATCCTCCTCTCAAGCTAAATATAGGTTATGCTTAATATGGTTACTCTTTACGCCAGCTTCTCCTATTATGTACTACCTAATGTTGTATAGTGGTCATATAAGTTTGTTATTCATTACCGAACCGACAGACATATAAGTCAGTTCTATCAATCTCATCAAGGCCTACTGCTTTGAATAACTTTATTATCCGATTACACGAAGAAATATGAGGAAATTAGTGGCTAAAACCAAATATTTTTACAACCTAAACTACTTCTACATGTATTGTTTCCGTCCTACTGCCCTTAATCCTGTTCTCATCTCCCCGCATACTATGCGTATGTTCATATTTTATACGTAGTGGAATAGCAGGCTTTACTAACCAAGTGTATCATCAGACTTGGTTGTGAATTAATGCTTTCTAATAATTCATACATGTTTAGAATGATTTCATTATTGCAATTTCATCAAAAAATGCCAAAAAGCTGCTTAGGTTTCAGTATAATCATGCAACCCTATAACCAGCTACATTCGTTTGAAGGTTTTGCACGAAGGTGATGAAAGCTCTTTGTACTGCTCTAATCAGTTGCTTTCTTGACTTCAGTCTGAAGAGTGTAGTCCACTGACGTATATTCAGGGTTGATTAAATATAGGCGGCATCAGACGTGTATCGTAGATCACTTCTCTTAGTCCATCTTATGAATTGTCTTCGGTTTGAAATATATCTCACTGTTTGATTAGTATATCTCAATAGCACCAGTCATAAAGCTCGTGATCTCTCAAAACTTCATTGTTTTCTTAGGACCAGCTTGAAGACTGTTTAATTATGTAATCATACTTTGCTTTAATTACAAACGACATGATCAAACTAGCATATCTATTAGCCATCTCTTCTTGATAATATTATCGTCTCGTCGATGTCTCAAAATATTTTACTGAATGACCTGAAGGGAAGGAACCTAATAATAATGTATTGGTTCCCTTATGTTGGTTTGAGTCTACTTAGGCTTCCTGATGTCACACTAATCGGTAGACATTTTTAGATTACTGAATGATAATTTCATGCAATAAAAAGAAACGGGATCGGTTTCAGTTATCAAATTTCGCACAAAGATAATTCAAGAGAATCCATAAAACCAGAAGGAAAGGTGTAGGGATGTTGTCAACAATCGAAAACTAAATAAAACAAGCCTGGAACCTAGTATAAATAATACAATATTACAGAACCATAAGAAGGTAAGGAGTAATTCGGACATCGTATCATATATAAAAGTTTGAAAGATAATGCATTCCTGTAGCTCCGTAAAGTACTTGAACCGACTTGTATTGGCTTCTCAGACTCAATATTGGAAGTCTCTAGCCTCTAATCTATGGAGGATAAATATCAATGACGTCATTAGCTGATAGTGTTACTCGATTTACTTTTGCATCTTCCATGCTAATTAGCATTTTCTAAAGGAAATGAGTCCAGGACTTTCAAATTTCGTGGATACGCACCTTTGAGGAGTCTCATACTGACGTAGCAGCTGTCCAGTACTCAAAATGTCTTGAGTGGCTGTCTAACCCAAGTTAGTTCGTGATATCATATTCTACGATTCCCACAACATCCGGCTATAATGATCTAAGAATCTCAAGCCGTGGACCAGACTACATGTTGAAATTCTATGTTCATATAAAAGGTAGGCAGTTCTTTTAACCACAAGGTCTCGAATTCCTGCTTTGGTCTGCGCAGGTACACTCACTCTGTTTTCCCTTAAATCGTGAGCTTAAAATCATTTTATACCTTTCAACGAACTGGTTTTCTCTCTGTATTATATTCTGCATATCCTAAATATTCTCTACTACCATTGACGCAACTGCTACTAATACGGTGTTTATTTCGCTGCGATAAGGGTGCATGGCAACCCGAACCTGATGCACATATGTGGCAGCTTCTACATTTTATACACATACAAGGTTAGCTATTTGTAAATAGGTTCCATTATGCTAGCAGATTCCGTTTCGGATAGAATTTCCAATATATTGGCACTTGCTTAGAATGTTGCCAAGGACTTAATAGTGCATGGTCTAGAATCTACACCGAAAACTTTTATTGGCATAAAGCTTAACCAAAACTCATCAGTCTACAACTGCTTGCTCTCGTAAATGTTGGTAGGTGCATAATTATGCCCTCCCCATATTGAATTTACTTACGCTCACCCTTTTTACAGTGTGTAAACATCTTACAGCAAAAGCACCCAGTTATGTCCAAATTATTGGCTACCGTCATTTTGTGCAGGTAATACGAAACATATAATACTAACTTTAAAAGTGAATTAATTTCACGTATATTGTAAGGTACATCTGGTCACATATTTACACACCACACTGAGGAACCTAGACACAAATATGTTCAAAGTCAACAATTATGGAGTGACGATATACAACTTTCCACACTTCTCTCTACTAGTATTGGGGTTGGATAGCTTAGCTTAATCTAAATTTTTCTTTGAAGAGATTCTACTGTAGATCATAATCCAAGAGTTAAAAATAAAAAGTACATACAACTAAAGGTCTTCGTTTGATTTCACTAGCTACATACTACACTAAACCAGAATAGTTAATTAGTTTAACATAGATGTACCGTATCGTTTAACCAAAGTTACATTATATGATTAAAGAAAGTACACTGAGTGTATGTATGTGTAAAATTATTTTATTTGTGAATCAGTAATATTAAAAACAAAATAAAAATAAACAGGCAAAAATAATCATTTAATCATGGGTTATTATTGTCGTTATTCATAGGTTTGCAAAACTGTCCATGTCATACATTATTATTATTAGACATAAAATAATAGTAGAAGATAAGAAACAATAACACATCTGTGTGTATACATGTGATCATTGGAATTTGAGTGAGGGGGGGGGGTGAAAGATAGCAACGGTAAATAATGGCTAGACAGAAAGAACAAAATAAAACGCTACATCCAGTTAGAATTCAAGTAGTCGAGTCCCTTTGAACCCTGCTTCGGTATGAATTGATTCTGAAATTAAGATGATGATATGTAGTGTTCAAAAAAGGCATTGAAGAAAATACATCACAGTCATAACAATTTCCATAAATATGTTAAATAAATTTCAACTGAATAAGTTGTAAATATACTGGGTCTTTCAGTATATTGGACAAAATGACAAAAGTTGAAAGTCCAAACCATTAGATGACAACTCAGTTCGTAACATATAACACGAAATTCAATACACTTTACAGGGGCCCTACACAAATAATAATCATATGCTTACTAATGATTAATTTTAATCGGTAGTTTCTAGTGAGAAGCTATGACCGACGGAAATCAAGCATGTCACAGGTGTGAGAAAAATATTGCCAGTAATAACGGAAGTTAAAAATACTAAACGCTGGGTGACAACTTAGTGGTTTTCGACTTCATCCTTTCGGGATTGTAGATTTACACTACTGAGTTTTATGATGTAACAAAATAGTTCTCCGGTGCTTTCAGATTTCCAACGATTGTTTAGCTGAGGTCATTTCGTGATGTAAAGCTACGAAAGTAATTCCCGATTTTATGAAGATAGTTTGACGGTAATTCGTGCTTTGGATTCAAAGTAATTTAAGAGAAAGTGTGGAGAAGAACAAGTTACGGCAATATAAAACTTAGATGTAACAAAGCCTTAAGTGTTATATGCCATGCAGCATATATATATATAGTTTTGATAATTCCTCACTTACGCCTTTGTAACAAGGTGGTTACGAATTTCAAGTAAGAACATATTGAAGCCAAAAGGAACAGTCACAAAAAACTCAGTAAACAAAATAGAAGAATGTAATATGGTAGTAGTGCACTGACTTATCTGCTAAACTACAGTGTAAAACAAGAGGCAAATAGTGCTTTTTTAATTCACGCCAAGCATTGGGGGTGGTAAACGAACTATTAACTAAGTTAAATTTAGGATCGGATATGAATTCACCACTAATGTATTGATATAAATAAACATGAATGAGAGCTAAGTATCGAGGATTACTCGATAGAATATTTTGGAATAATAAAATAATAACAAGTATTTGAATATTAGCATAATAACTTCAGAAAAATTTCTTGAGGCTTAAAAGCTGTAATTACATTTCGCAAACACAATGCCTACCGGTCCCCAAGTCATGCTATAAAAATGTAAACCATCACACAATTATGTGCAAAAGTTGATATTCTAGAACTTCATGTTAATCAAGATTCTGAGGGAAAATTAACGTGATAGTATATTCTAGGTAGAATAATTTATAGAGTTGTAGTGAACGTTAATAATAAGTCTTTAAAGGCACACAAAAGTCAGTATAGAAATGGCCTGAAATTGTATGCCGCAACATGATTTGTAAGAGCATTTACAAAACACTTACCAGTTGTTGATTTACATGGACTATTTGATTTCGACTTTTGTGTAGCCAACTTGAATGCACCATTATCGAAACTTGTTCGATTAGGATCCCATGTTGGGTCATCAGTCCATAAACAGAGTATACTCTTGGAATATACACCTAACTCTTGCAATGTTTTCGTATTATCAACGAGTTCTACACCCTGAAAAACGGGGATATTCATAAAAATCAGATGAAATAAAGCCTTTGTTAGCGTTATATATATATATATATATATATATATATATATATATATATATATATACATAGTTATAATAATTCCTCTCTTTCGTCTTTATAACAAAGTCGTTATGAATTTCAAATAAGGATATATTGAAACAAAACGGATGTCACGAAAAACTCAGTAGATAAGATAGGAAAACGTAATCTGTGCACGAAAGATGATGTGTATTCACGTGAAGAGGTATCCGTAATAAATACCGCCAAGATATCCTCAATTATGACTGTATTCTATCAAAGAGATAAATATATTGTAAAACACTCATTCATCAAGCAAATTTACTCAGTGAAGAAATTTCTTTAATAAATTCACTATCAAAGTGGAGAATTGTGAATATATATATATTATACAGCCTGATAATAAATTCATTGGAAGGAGATCCCCTCGCTGAGTAAGTCTGTTTTCTGAATTAATGAGAATATTTAAAGTAATAAACCTATTAATACTTGAAGAGCTTGTACCTTGAATTATCCTATTAAAGTGGTTGGAGAACTCAGTATGTGTCAGATGAAAACACCATTATATTATAGGCTTACATAAAACTCGTTAATAATATCAAGAAATATAACCTTAATCTTATATATTCCACTTTCAAATACAATTATCATAGTGCGACGGAATAGTGATTTGGTGGTTAGTTTTCAACCACTAGGTTTCAGGTCAGTCCCTCTTCACCTACTTCGGTTTAGACAGCTAGGTAGTAAAACTGGCACCTCCATACAGACTGCAGTGCAAAGCTGAGTAGTACACGGAGCTGCACTAGGTGCCTTTGTAACATGGCGTAAAGGCTATTAAAATGTAGTGGACGGGAAGTTAGTTATGAACAATTTAGGACCTGGTAAATTTGTGCATTGGTTCAAGTTGACACACTTCATTAGCACAGAAAGATGAATAGCAAAATAGTGGAAGTACTAGTAACATCAGAAATCATAAAAAGATTAGATAAAAACTGCATTTCGAGAAAAAACAATTAATTCGCAGGAAGTTTAACATTTTTAGTGCGCATGATCTAGGAGAAAACAAGAAGTGAATGAATCTACTTCATGTAATACGTCTTCAGCTATTGGTAACAAGTGTTGTGGACATTAACCAGGTAGTCTGCACTTACCAACATGACTCAAGCCAATGACCAACGACTTAAAGGACTGGTTCAATGTTTCCATTTATTTCCTACTACTCCTGAACGCTAGTCATCACTCCGCTTCGTGGTAGGGCGAAAATTTCATCCTAGAACATAGGTTTCATGATTGAAAATTAAGTGCTTAAACTATTCATCCATTATTTAATAAGATTACCATTATTATACAATAATTATAAACTTACATAGGACATAATATGTTGGTCAGAAGGCATAACACCTAGAATTTGCATTATTTGTATTTTCATATTCAAGAGAGTATCACTACTATTCACTTTGATTAATAGGTCTTTAGGATTTAAACGTTGACGTGTAGAACGTCTAATATAATTCATGGATGAAGATTCTAAATGGTGATAATTATTAGGCGACTGAATGTTTGTATTATCAGAAAGTACATGTTGTTGCTGCTGACAATGATGTTCAGGAGATGAAGATGATTGATTTAAATTAACTTCATTATCTGATGGAGGTGGAATTGTATCTTTTATGGGTTTGCTTTGTTCTAAATTACATCGTTTACTGAAATAATGTTTTATTTCATTCAAATTATCCAATTCCTATGGAAAGCAAAATAAATGTTTGCCATTTTTAAGAAAACATGATAAGAAGTACACTGGAGGAAAAGTTGACATGTTAAGAGTTGAAAAAAACAATAACAAATGAAGATTAAAGAAATTGGATTTATAATTAGAACTTTGAAGAATAGGATTATGTAGTTTTGTTTTTAACAAAAAATTCAACTTTTAACCAGAATAGTATGGTAAACATTAAAACAAAACAGCTACTACTAAATAAAGTATTATTTGGGACTTATAACTATAATCGGACAAATCATAATCAAGAATCAAATCGTAAGCAACACAATGCTCACAGAATTGATCATGAACTAATTAAAACCTTCAAGTATTTCAGGGAATCATAAATACTAATATCAATACTTTTGAAGCAACATAGTTGGTTCACAATAAGATGTGTAGCAACTTATTGGACGCAATACTAATGATCAGTAGACAGGAAGAGCTCCAGGACTATGCAAAGTGAAGTTTGTTTCTCTATAACTAATGATAACATATCAGTGTTGATAAAACATGGGGTTCGTTTTCGTAAAGCAAAATTCATAGCTCCTTATCCCCCATGTCATATACCTACCATAAAGCGTTCGTGTATTGTGGTCGGAAGTCTGACATACGGTGCAAATACTAATTTTGCATCGACTGTCAAAACCCGTGTTTGCGTTGCACCAACCTGATCAGAATTGTCCGGAATTGGAACTTCACTTGTTAACTGAGGACAAATTTCTGTGCTAGCTCGAGAATCCTGTGATATACAACCAATGGAGTCATGGAGAGAAGTGAGTTGTGACTGAATACAATTACTCAGTGCTTCGTCAAATCCAGTTACCAGACGTATACGGATTCTAGCATTGTTATAGATTTGATCACCGGTTGCGAATTGAGATTGACAATTTGAGCATAAAGTATCGTAGGAAGATGGTTCCAAACGCCATTTCAATTCCGAATCATTTTGGGGAAGTAAATACATTATTGGATAGGAAGTCGACTTTGCATCCAACCCATCTTGATCCAAAGATATATCGTTTTCTTTTAAATGATGAGGATAAGCGTGAGATAAAATGTCCCACTCATAAAATGTCAAAGGACATAAAGTTGACTCATTTATAAGAGCTTGCCATGTTTTTAGCAACTACAATTAATAACGAGAAGTAAAACAGATTTGGAAATGAGTAACCGTAAAAATGTAATAACTCTCATTGAATGAACAGAAATACAAAAATCAGCGATGTATTAAAGTTGAATTGTGGCTGACAAACGGGACGATAAATTTCGTAGTCTCAGGTGCATATACTTTAAATTTGTCAAGGATTCAGTATGATCAGTCTCTGTTGCTATATGTACATCCTGAGAGGATTACCTAGATACGAGGTTAATTCAATAATAAGACGAATAACGGATACAGAGTAATAGGAATAAATAATAACTGTTGAAAATGTGGTTCGAGAAGTGATAAGGTAAAACGTAGAAAATAATATTAAACCTGAAGATACAGAAAATAAAAAAAAAATAATATATCAGTGTTATTGAGACTGGGTTCAAGCAATGTCACTTAACATCTTCAACTAATAATCACCATTAGCATGTTGACTATAAACAGATAATCAGAACCTACTACAGTTAGTGATTTCATGGGATGATATCACGTCTTGATCCGACCATTGAGCCGAAGGAGACGGTCGTTCAAATATTTGTTGTGTATATCCGAGGAAACCCAGTAAAATTACAGAAGAGTAGCGGAAAGGATTTTGAAATTCAGAATACACAATTTTATGCTCACGAATTTAACATATAACAACAGCGACTATGTGGACTACACATTGTACTGCCGGGAAGAAGTCATGATAAATTTTTCGTAAAGCAATATGAGTAGGCCTGAAAGTATGACCTCTTTTGTAGTATACAGTATGCCTTATCATAAAAGAGTAATTGATAAAATTAACTGATAGAAAAAGAAGCTATTTGAAGCTGTACAGAAGTCAATGACAAAAGTGAGGTAATATCTCTTTGAGTCTAAAGACTTAATTGCCAGCTGATGAAGCATTTGTGTGTCTGTAGTCATTATACAGATAAGATCTGGTTAAGTGTGCAGTTTTTTTAATGTCCTATTCAGTCACCTTTCAAAACCAGAGGAGAAACAGTAGTAACAGGACAAATGTAGGAAACTTATAAAGATACTAACAAAATAACTTTCAAAATGAGTTGGCATCGAAATAGAAATTCATAATTCATTTCCACCAAACAAAGCAAGCGTTGCATACTTTTGAATTCAGACTTGAAATTCTTCAGTTAAAAAAAAGTTAATTTAATGTTATTAGTTGGAATCTGCCACTGTACAAAACATTAAGCAAGTTAACAATGTAATTAAAAAGACCTCAGCTATTTGATTATCATCACATCTGGAAATCGGCCTATCTGAAACGTCAAAATTGACTAAATGATTACCTTTTAAGCCGTCATAAGACAATGTCGAACGTAGATATTCTTGAAGTATACATAACATTTGAGCTTAGCATTTTATAACAATTATCTCGATGTATATTACCAAACAATTGGTGGGATTCCACAAATACGACTCCTAACATACATTATACCTTTCAGATGTGTGTAAGGGCTAAGGATATCTATGAAAATGTCAGAATTCGGATTAGGTGAATAGTGTTTGATCGATGACTTAGTAATTTATTGTTTAAGTCATCGAGTCACTGTTTTCCAGTAGGGCCATATAACAGGAAGTAGTTGTGTAAAACGGCCCAACTTCTTTCCAATATGTTTCGTTAATAATAATAACAATACGCTGAAAATTATGTATAAGTACATTTGTTATAATTATATTAATAGATAGAACAAATAATGTAAAATACGATTGTGAAATATTAATTTACTAACTTGACCATGTTCACAAAGTACACCGTCAGTGCTGAAACCGGATAAAAGTGAACTAGGTAAATTATCTTCTGTGGGGTTTCGAATAAACTTTCTCCATTGTATAACAAAATCCATTGGGATTAAGTATAAAGCATTAGTGTTCACATTATTTGGTTCTGTATCAAAGTCAGAAGAATTACTATATAGATTTTGTGATTTAAAAGTATTCTTTCTAAAAATAAATGAAAAAACAAAATCTCTAATGATCAAAAAACGTTATCCTAGATGACAAGTATCTAAGTTAAGTAAAATGTTAAACGTGGGATTAGTTCATGCAACCATTGACTTTTGGTCAAAGTAATGTAGATAAGTGTGAACTACCTGTTTAGTGTCCACGCGATAACCATTATCAGTGGTGCTGAGTGACGCTAGCTCAGAATCGTTACAGATGCATTCATTCTTTATATCGCACATCATCAGTTGCGTTACATATATATATTCCTTCTTCATGAACCCTTATTTACAATGACAAGTCGTTCACTTTCTCGTTGTTATTAATATTATTTTAACTATGTCACTATTCATCTTCATTTTGTTGAGTTGATGCGGTATGCAAATTTAGACTAATGCTTATATTTGTGTCAAACTATGTTGTTTCTAAATGAATGACTAGCCAACTAGAATATTGTTAGTGTTAATTAATTGACAGAAAGCTGTAGATCTAGAAATTTATTAGCACAGCATTACTTTTAGCACTACAAGATTAGACATTAGAAATTTTAATTTCTACGCATTGGAATGATATAAATATATAGATTATTCATTTGCATACTTGTATATCATATTCAGTGAGACTGCAAGACCTCAAATATATATGGAAATGTGTAAGCAGTGAGTAGTCATGATAACGATAGATCCTAAATAATTGAGTCAGTCAGTAGATCATAACAACGCAGTCTGTAAACAGATATGCATCGCTTCAAGTTGCCACACTACCTGATAACAGTGAAAGAAAATCATCAAAATTAGTACCGAAGTAATATTGATATCAGTGGCAGAAAAAGGAATACAGATAGAGAGTGTGAAAAGAAAAGAAGGGATGAGATAGTATAACAAAAAAATAAAAGAACAATTTCGGATTAAGATCTAGATGTAGACAAAAGGTGAATATACCTTAACCATTCAGGATGATTCCGGCAGATGCCACCCAACCACCTGTTGCGGTTATCGCACAGACAGCTACCAGGTAATTAACTTTTATTAACGTAATTCTTATTAACAGTCAATGACTTCATGGAACGACGTCGTGTTTTAGTTTCACAGCTCCCAGCATTAACTTAACCCACTCTCCTATGGTGGCAAACATCACAAGATAAAAACAGCATAAAGGTAAATGTTAGTTTCTTAGTTTTTATTTATTTATACACGTCTTGCAGAGATTATATAACTTCGTATTGCGACCACGTACGCTAAGTGATTTAGTATTATAATCCTTACATCATAAGGATGTGATAATGTGAATCTAAACAGGTTTATGAAAGCCTATTCGCACCCAGAGTAAACTCAACGATGAATAAACATATACATTTTTTAATTATGTTCAGGTTACTTATCTCTAGTACAATTACTAATTGTACTGCTTTATTGCAAACATAGATCATAATAATTCTGGATTATCTGTTAGGATCGTTGGGATCATTATTACTATTAAAGTAAACACAATCCAATTGATACTGATATGTTGCTTTCACGGTATTCATTCCTTTGTAACTGTCATTGAATTCTAAATACTATTATTGATTAAGATCTATTAGTGCCAAAAAAAGTTACACGTTGTTTAAAATCATCTCATGAGTTTAATTGCATAAATGACAACGAATTTGTATGTTTAGTCAAACCAATTATGCACCAATAGAATCTGTGATAAACATTAATGTTGGTTCTAAAGCCAGATTTCCATAGTAATCGTTAGTAATAATATTTTTAAATGTCATCAGTAGCAGAAATAGCTATGCCCAATGTCTGTTTGTTAAACGAATATGAACACATTTAAGTTAAGATAGTTTTGTGAAGACTGGTATTTAATGTTGCATGTATTCGTCAAAGATTGATCTCGGTTGTGTACCACTGAAAACAAAGGGACACTGGACGCTCACCGATAGATGCTGGTGGTCAAGCGTTCAATACCGAAACGTAAAGTTTCTGGGTTTAAATCTATATTCAGACTGAGAGTTCACACTGCTAAGGAGTTTGGAACTAGGACTAAGCAACTGTTCAATATTCCTTGGAATTTTATGGTGACGAATACAAACAGCGAATATGAGCAGATTTCTGAGGAAGCGTTTTACAAAAATTAGTTGACTTTTATTAATCTATCACTTATATTTCAAAAATAGGAAGGATCACGAAAAGTATCTGATATTCGTTTACTCGTTTCATTCTTCATTTATGAAAGTTCAGTTGATTTTGCATTTCTGCAGAATTACAATTATAGATACGTACAGGATCGGAAGTGCGATTTAATGTCTGAAATACATTAGAAACAACAACTTCATTACAATGTCGATTACACGATATGAAAATTTATTAACTGGAGGAGGGAAGAATGTATTTCTATTCATTCTTTAGTAATGAATATAACTACATACCATTTCAGCAAATTTACGATAAGTAACGTAAAACCAGAAGCATTGGAAAAAGTGTACTATTCTACTCTGTTAATCAAAAAAGACGAAATTACCCTTCATCAGTATCCAAATCACATTTATTCACAGTATCTTCTTTCATATTTACAGTTGTTGTTTGACCAGTAGATTGTAAAAGGCGCATACGTTGAACATTTGACAAGAATAAACCAGGAAGCAATTGACGCTCATATAAAGCCCTTTTTGTTAAATCAACTTGTACTGCATTACACTTAGAACAAGATGATTCTGATTTATTTAATATACTGACCGCATCGATCGGTGTATCATTATTATAAGGAATATAAACAGGAAACGTAGGGAATTTTCGCACCAGGAAATAAATCAATTAATCGATGCCATAGAACTGCTGGTAAATATCGTGCATTTTCTGTACATAACTGACCATGAGAACAAAGAATATCATGATTAAATGCTGTTTGTGTATGGAAGTGATTACTTGTCGGTGAGTCAGTATCATCGTCACAATTACAGTAACGAGCCCGAGTAAAATGACGTGCAAGTGTTTTCCACTGACGAAGAGACCGTTTGCCAATTAAATAATATCCAACTTCATTATTTGAGGCACTTGATTTAGACTTTTTGGAAAAATAAAAAGATATCGTATGAACTTAAAAATAACATTATAATAAGGGATTAATTCTAATGATTTCTTGAGTGCATTTTATTTACCATCCCTCCCCCTCATCTGTGAGTTTTAGTGACACTACACGGTTAACAAGCTAAAGTACGGGTAAAAGCACAATTTATGGACGAGAGCTGACTGCATACTACCTTATAAAACAACAACCTTCAAATGTTAACTTATGGTATAGATTAGTAGGCTGAATCATAAACGAGTAATTCTTTTTGTACCTTGGAGAGTGGAAGAACGTGGTGAGAATCTTCTGTCATACTTTACGATTTGATTTTCAATTACTACTGGACTGAGATAGTCTTTCACTAAAACTACCAATCTATAATTCTGTCAGCCAGTAAGTAGTATAAAGTAACATTTGTTTAGTGATCCTTAAAATGTTAGAGACGAATTATATGAACAATCAATCAATGCATACCTAGGAAATCTGGAACTAATCGATCAGAAATCAGCAATAATGTTCGAGAACATTAAAATTTTGAAGGCATCATTACCAAGGTTAAACTTGATAATTTCAAATAAACTGAACATTGAATAGGTGGCTTACAGAATTAGGTAGTACATATGTGGTAATCCAGTAAGCAGAAATTAAAATTTCTGACTGTTTCACAATGAATATGATTAAAAATGTACAAAAACGGAACAACCTATCATTAACTAATAATAAATATAGTGGAATGTCGTGGACTGGTACCGTCGTTCTACCTTATCATCATGAAAAGAATTTTGAAAACAACATGGGATTTAAGCGTTCCAAAAGACTACCAACACACTTCGATGCGCTTTAGTTAAAACAAAAGAAAATATCCTCCCCAACCTCCACGCAAAACTATGCTTACAGGTTAGTCTGTGTCAACTGTGATAACTTCTAAATTAATGAGTCTATTTGAGAAATAATGACTTGTTCCAAAAGATAAGAAGTCTACGAAAAATGACCTCTTATCAGTCCTGTAGAGCTCAAAAAGTTGCAAATCCAATCACCAATAGCGATATATGTTATTTACAATAATCATAAAATCGAAAAAATAACATCAACATTATCCAGAAGGGTTTTTTCAACTATGAAGAAAGGTATGTGGCTGAGACATTTCACATTTCGCTAAACCCCACTGGATTCAATATAAATAAAGGCTTTATTATTCGTCTTATTTGGATTATCTATTCAAAAAACAGCATCAATTAAATGTTTAAACATACAAATTATCACTAAATACTTTTACGTCACTAACCACATTTTTCATATCCACTGACGTTTAATAAACACACACAAGTATGTTTTACTGTGAAACATTTTGACCCATAATGATATGACTTCAACACGATCAGATTTGTAATTTAATTGTACTAAATATCTTGATTTTGATTTGTTCGATTGTATTATTTAAACCTACGTTAATATGATTCAGTTACTTGCTATTCTCTGAAGAAGTGATTTAGGCTAAGTGGCGAAACGCCAGAAATTTCAATCTCTACTCATTGGATTATCACAAATATACTAATTGAAATGTTGAAGGAAAACTAAGGAAAATGAATTACTATCGTCAAATGTTGTAGGGAAAGTGATTATTAGTAAATAAAGGCAAGATTTATTATTATGATTATTGAATAAAGTATTGATGAGAGAGCCAACTTAATGAATATACAATCAGAAGTAAATAAGGTGTTTACTATAAAATATATTAGAAACGTTTTCACCAGTCAGTCAACAGACAGAGAAAATGTTTGAAATGATGATTATATTTTTCATCAGTTAAAAAAAGATAGTTACCTCTTCATTTTGAAGACGTTTATGGTACGAAGAAGACAGGTGATTGGTTCGAGTAAAATAGTCCAATTCTTTAGATAATTCTTTAGTCGTATTTTTGACTTTCAACAGAGCAGCATTTAATAAAATACACTTTTTACATGGTTGAAACTGATTTAATCTACAATAACAACAGTCAAACGATCATAGATTTACTTAGGAAGAATATATTCATTAAAAAACAATATTACTGAAGTTTTATTTTAAGTGAAATTCATGTCATGGAAATATTTTCTATTCTCAAAACTGCCAATTAAGGTGAGTGGTTATTTTCGGTTTTCAATAGGCTACTTAGTAAGCAGCTAAATGATAATCATTGTAACGTGAAAACTTTTCGTCATGATCAACGTAGAGCCTGGGTGTTAGTCTAAGTAAAGGGGGATAAAGTGTGAGTTTATTTTGACTACTAATCCTGAGCTATGCAACTCATAATCTTTAACCACTTATCGCGATTACAATGAAGAGTATAATCAAGTAGTCTATACCTATTAACATGACTCAATCCAAGAGTCGTATATTATGGACAGATTTCCAGTTTCGTTTGGTCATCCCCATGCGTTCTTCCACATTTTACGTAGGAGAATATCGCATTTCAATGTAAGCGGTGGTTAAATATTCAGAAATATGTCACAGCCATATTGTTCTATGATGATTTACAACCTTAACATCATCAGTTACATAGACTTGATTCTAGAATTGTTCTTGCGTTCGTCCTACGATACATTGGCAATGCTCCGAAGCTTTAGCCTCAGGACGTCTCCAATTTTCTGTAAAACACACCATATCAAGACCTATATATTATGCGTTTGATAACAAAACGATCTGTCTCTTATACGATATTAATTTAACATAGGAGTTGAAGCATAATAATAGCAATTACAGTAATAATAAAAATGAGTTATCTGTGAAAATAAAATGCATACCTGGGAATATCAGAGTCAACTGAATCAGCTGGTTTCGGAAATAAAATATCAATAAGCTTTTTAAGACCTTCAGTAGAAACGGCTCTGTATGAGCCTGCGGCAAGATCTGTAGGAACGTGTCCATGTGAACAAGTACGTAAGGCATAAGAAGAACGACTTGGTAAAGAAGAAGGAAATATATATTCTTTGAGCTTTGTAAGTGATTTTGTTTGAGTCGAAGACGAGCAAGTATCTCCCATTAACAATAGATTATTAAGGCAATCAGATAACCAAGATGTTGATACTAAAGATACATCATCGAGAGGGTTTACTGACATCAAAGTACCGTCATCATTTTGTGGTGAGTTGATGGGATCGGGTAATTTCAAGTCGGATAGTACTCTAAGTAATTGATTTTTACGATTTACCTGTCAGAAGAAGGAAAAATATCAACAGTCCTAAGTGTTTATGCATTTGTCTGAAAAGATGATTGCATACTATGCAATTATTAATTTACTACATATCCTAAAAATTGTCTTTGAAAAATAAAGAAGGGTTAATATAACAATCGAAATTGATCTTTTAAACTATGTTTCCGTAAATATCTGAAGCAAAAACATTTGAGAATGTTTCTAATAAATTAAAACTGATATCGATACCTAAGTGATTAACAAAAAATGAGAGAGCTGCCGGAAAAAGTAATGATCGACACTTAAATCCGTGATAACAATCCTACTGATGGTGACTTAACATTCTTGAAATAAGTATAATAAGTCTTGAACTCAGTCTAGGGTGGGAGTATGGGTACACCACAAAATTGATATAGACTACCGATATGACTGGGGATGATAACGATATGGCGGAAACGCCTACGTTATACACGGGAGAACTAACTGCAACTCTAACTCGCTGAATTATCTACGCGAATAGATACTCGCAACCGTGACCAACAACTCAATAACTGATTACTCACCCAAAGCCAAATCAAGAAGACACGAATACAGCACTAAGAAGATTCGATTATATTATGTCCCAACTCTGTATATATAGTTACAACAGCGACCTTGTCGTAATTAGAGTAATTTGCACATTAAAAACTACTACAACCAATCACAAATAGCAAGGTCAGTGCGGAGAAAATGAACAGCGGTACCGGTTACCGCCTACTTTACAATTAATAAAAAATAGCAAAAATGAGAATATTTACAAGAAGAATAACTAGTTCTGTCTCTTCTTAGCAGATAATCAGAATGGATTTGTAGCAACAATACACGAATAGATAACAAATGTGATTGCTTACATGCTGCGAAAATTCTAGTCGCATTGAACCACTTTATATTAGAATACAAAACCTGGCAAGTGACATTGGTTAAATAATATTTGGTGGAAATATCGTACTTAATAAACACTTTAAGCAACATAAAATTACGATGAAAAAGTGATCAAGTGGTTTGCACTGATTAGTTGAACAACAGAATCACGTATCTGATAAAGTTATCCCGACTACTAAGCAGTGGAAGAATTATTATCTCGCTGACAAAATGACTTACAATATTAAATTCTATTTCAGACGCTTTGTATCAAATGTTTTCTAGTTCTTAATGGATTATATGATGAAACTTGACAATACTCAGAAATTAAATAATAATCTAAAAATAACTTCCAAGACAAACAGAAAAACAAACAAGACAAAAACTTGATGTAAAGTTTAACTAACAATCATGATTATTCTAAACTTTTATCTAAATTGATTAATTCATCACTAATAAAAATCACAAAGGCTGTAACTAGTGTATTATCATCAATAAGTATTTTGTAACATACTTTATTTTGTCGTTCAGATGAAAGCTTTTGTTGTTCAGTTAAATTCACTTCTTCAATCGTTTTGCGTAATTCATCAGGAACAGCAATATCTGTAAGGAGAGAAATATCTAAAGTGAAATATCTAATCATTAAGATATTAACCAAATTATAAATATATTTTATTTGATAAAGTGATCTGGAATAACTTGTAATAGTAAGTTGTTAATGTTTTATTTATGTAGTTGAATAAAGACACTGCTGTTTTTAAGGCAGCTATTACCATCAAGTAGTTCTATGTTTACATATATGCAATATTTGGAAGATATGAATAGCATTGTGTAAAGGGAAAGAGTTAAATTTACCACAAAACAACATCGAAAAAACGTAGAATAAGTGGTCGGTAGAGAATTAACAGAGTATACGTTTTCACTTAAGTGCACTACACATAATACAACACATCAATGTGTAGATTATTCTAAGAAATCTTAGGTGAACACAAAGAAATCATATAGTTGCTCGTAAAACTATTTGAATGTGGCTGAAGCGAAATTATGTGCAACAAACACTTCACAAAGTATATAAGTGTGAGAAATCTCTTCTTTGTTTAGTAGGCGCTTAGTACGACAAAAGAAGCTTGTTGTGAAACGCATTATTTCCTACAAGTTTAACTCAAACCAGCTAAATAATGAAGTTTCTTTATAATAGTCATGATTGTGAATCTCTAAACTTTTCAAGGAACTACTTTTTCTGTATTGTCGCTGGTTGGAGCAGGAATAAAGTATTTAGCTTTAATTTATCTTCTCAATAGATTAGGAGATGGGTTGAGTTGTCAGGAGTATAGTAATAGAGATGTGTCATAACAAAGATAAATGTATCAAGAATCAAGGCTTTGGATATTTCGAAAATCATAATCGATAAGTCTTTCAATCCCTTGGTAAATGTATACATTTGCCCATGATACAAAACCCTTTTTCATTAATTTCTAAGTATTACCGATAAGCCACATCATACATTAACACTTAGATAAAGAATAGGTAGCTTGTTAAATGTATGCTTAATAATCTTATCAAATTAAGAATTCCGCATTTTCTGTAAATAACTAAATACGTTAATATTTCAGTATTTTCAGCAAACAACTTGACTAACAGGAATAACAACCCCCATTCTTAACGATTGTTTATTACGTTAGCTGTAATACCGAATGTTATTTTACATGAGTGATAGCTAATCCAGTTAAGTCTATAATAAACACACATAAATATCAAGAAGCAGTTTTTATATAAAAGAATATGCTAGCTATGCTACCTTCATTTATATTAGAATTATCCACTGATTCGTAGAATACCATATATGCGTTTGTAGAACTATGCCATAAATTACTATATTCACTAATATCAGTGGGAATAAGACCATTCACAGAAGTATCCAGACGACGTATTTTAGCCGCTTTGCAACTGTAATACTTATCAGAAGGTTGACCAAATTTAGTAAAGCTTGATGAATCGGATGTTTCAATACTTGTTAGATAGCTTTGCAATGACTTAGCTGTTCCGTTAATTTTTGCTAATTTAAACTGATTTGATGGTATGTTGAAAACCTTGAAAAAGAAAAATACATAATCTCTATATTTCATTACAAGAAACCTAAACACTTTAAAACGGAAGGAAAGCAGATAAATGTAAACAAACCTTGTCTAAATATATGACAATTATCTTTTGTTTGTATTCTTCACAGAATCATGAGTACTACTTAAAATCGGAGAGAACTGAGGAAAAATGGTTTTGTCCTAGCAGTGGACTTTCAGATAGTGAAATGTGGTGGTAACTATCTCACTCTCTACTTGTCTGAACTCTAATAGTTACGATATCTCATTAAAACTACAAGAGTCTTGAAGTAGGTCACTAATGAGCCGAATTATTGCAGTTAGATTAGAGTGATTTGTGAAGATTGGATATAATTTGTCATTTGTATTCGTAAAAGATTGGTTTCGGTTAAGAGCTATTAAAAACAGGAAACACTGAATAGCTGTTCTGTTCAGAGTGGATGATTTTGCAATTAAAATAAATAAAATTCAACTACTGAGATATGTGTTTAAAACTCAAATGGTAGCTTTTTAAATCTTCTTGACAATATCTAGTTAAGCCTTGTGTAATATCTTTTGACATTTGGAACTATCAACATTTATTCAATCAATCAGTCAGTTACAACGTAGAACTTGGTATATGCGTACATCACTTCAAGTTACCATGCCCCAATTACCAGATAGAGATTAAATTGTCGGGCCGAATCCCAAAGTAGAAGAGGTAGTAACAGAGTAAGTACTAATGGAAAGGCATAGAGATCAGAGATAAGATTTGAAACAAAAAAACAAGTGACTCAATAAAGAGAAAATTATAAAAAGCTCAAAAAACGTGGAATTTGAAAGAAGACAAGGAGTGGATGCACCTGCGCCATTGCGAACGATTTTGAACCATATCACCTAAAGTCTCTAACCATTTGTTACGATCATCGCGTGGACTCCAACCAGGTAGTTTGCATCTATTAACATGACTCAGCCCAACTGCCAATCACTTAATGGACTGGTGCCATATTTTCGTTTGGCCGCCCCTAGCCTTCTTCCAGCCTACTCTTACACCAGATAACATTGCTCGTTTCGGTAGACAACATTTATTCACTATAGTACCATAGACTAATAATGGGTAAGAAAATGCTTACATCAATATCATTGCAAACACTCCAGCACTCATTCGACTTGAAGAGTGGATCGTCAACTTCAACACTTAATTCTTTATTTTTATCTTGAGAAGAACCAATACTTTTATAAGAATCCCTAAGAACGGCGATATAATGCCCTGAGGTTGGTTGATTGCCAATATGTAAAAGTACGCCACATAGACGATATGTACGATAACCTGGATCTGAAATATTAGAGAAAGAATATTTAAATGTTAATTTATTAAGAATGACAATAATACGGGCCATTAGTAATAATCTACGAGCATACTCAATGAAAGCAAACAAAAGTGTTAGAAAAATAGCGCCAAGCAACACATATAATCGAGTACAAGTTTATTATGATGTAATTGGTTTTTTGACAAATTGCACTTCTCGTGTAGTATCTAGCGTCAATATTCAGCTGCTAAAATCAAAGCAGGTTACACCAAACTAAAATGCGTTACCTAATAAATTAGAAGACTTTGTTCCTGCCCATTAATAATATTATGAATAGCAAGTGCTAGGTCATTTCAAACGATAAATGATTATCCATTGAACAACTGTAGCTGTATAAACAAAGAAGCACAGTAGAGTAAATGATAGTATCAAACCAGAAGGAAATGAGTTCCAGTCAATTGTGATGGTCAACAATGAGTTGTAAGTGCACACCTCATGATGAGACCCAGAAAAGGTAAATCGCAAGTCTTGAACTCCACAAGTAAGACAGAGTTCGACTATATATACATACTTGTCGTTAAATAGTAAACTCGCACTTACCAAGTTCATATACTCTCCTTCCAATCATACATTCAATTAGTTCTTTGCTTTATAAACTAGGATTTTGTACAACACTCTCAGTTATTTTATAAAACAAGATTTTGTCATATGTGACTGGAAATTACCAGTTTTTTGTACACTTCTAGGATAACGGTTCAGAGCATTTGGTTACCTTAAAAAATTGGTTCGTCACAGATATTTATTATTCATAAAACTACTACAGACTACCAAACTATACAATTTCCGAATATGTAACGAAAGCAGTCTCTCTCTATGTTTCTGAAACCTGCTTATGTGCCTTTCTTCCGATGACACTCTAGGTGTGAGGTATAATGATATTAACTGATTGTACAGAATGAGGTGTTTGCAGTTGGATTCCAGTCTCCAGTTTAATGGTTGAAAGAAATCACCCTAACTACTAGGCCACATCTCCATCATTAATCGGGAGCTAAATTCTGTAACTACTTCATATTATTCATTCTTATTATCAATTCAATAAACTTACTTTAACTATCGTGTAAAACTATTTCCGATTAGGGAAATTAACAACATACTGAACATTGTTTCGAAGTAATAAAAAATTATGCAAACATTGGATATCTTTTACGTGTAGGCACTAGAATGTTAACAAAATCCATTTATATCTCAATGCTAAGGTTCTACAAAAACATTATTCTCTGTACAGACCGATATCTGAATAAGATTGAAGGAGGAAAGTATTGCCAACTTCACAAGTCGATTTTACAACCTACTGTATTTCACATGACAGATTGTAGTACATCATGCTCAGTAGCTCAGTAAATGTTTGTAGTGTTCGGTCAACAGACTGGTGGAAATTTGCATAGAAGAATACTGATTTTTTTTAAAAACAAATTCCATATATTGTAAAAAGATAAGAAATTAAAACCAAGCAGTTTGCATCTACTAACATGGCTCAGACTAGTAGTCACCGAATTCACGAACTGATGGTACGTTATATTTTGGCCGATCCTAGCATTTTTCCATTCAAATCTTACGTCAGTTATCAACGCATGTAATGGTAAGAAGTGGTTGGACGTGCATAATACATAGTCCAACCACTTCAGTCGGAGAACACCCATAACCTGATCAACCCAAATTAACTCTTTTCCCTAATACCAGGCATTTAACCTCAACACTGCTTGCTCGATAGTCCCAACAAGTATGTGTAGTATTTTGAAGATATTTGTAATCAAATGCTAGTGGCTTACGAATATCTTCAAATTTTAAAGTCCATTTTTCGCATTCATGTAATGAGAGTGGGCTGACTACTGCACAATATACTCATCCATTGGTTAGTAGACAGAAGTCTGATCTATGCTAAAGGTAACATAAGTAAGCTGGAGGCAAACGGTCTTTCTGAATCTATGTTGAAATTTCATCTAGAAACAAATCCATTAGAGCTGATGAGCTAAGTCTGCATATCACGTTGTATTCTTCTGAGTTTGAAATTTTAAAGTGCTTCCCAATCAAATAAGTAATAAAACAATGCACAAGACAACAAATGCCCTTAGAGATGTAAGATATACCACAAGGAATTTCGCGACAAATATTAAAAGCTACTCTAAATCATACCTGAATCAGCACTTAGACATTCCACAGAATGTTCACAATTCAAATGTTTATAACTGATTTGATTATCACCAACTCTTGTCAATTGAAGGAGATCAGGTAAATGAATAGAAGCTTTATACTTTTTACGTTGACCTGTTTTTGAATCATAAGTAAATCGAAGAAACTGGATGCATAACAATGGAGGAGCACGTGTTATGTATACTCTTCTAATACCATCTCGTTTACGGCCACACTGTGAACAAGCATATTGATTATCTCCAATTAGTTGCTCTTCCTGTAAAATACAGTGGAGTACATGAATTATTCATTAAAAAAAACAATAAGAAGGAAAGAACATAGCAAGGTATTAAAAACAGTCAAAAAATTAAAAGGGAAACGAACAGTCGTCAATGTCAATCATATATAGCGTAGAATCTGGCATATGTGCATTGGCCAAAGTTGTTACACCTAGTTACTACAGCGAGATGAATAGCTAAGTAATAGGAGTAGTAATAGCATCAATAGGAGTAAATGAAATAAACTCAGGAAAGATGGTTCTGAAAGAAAGAATTGGTACGTGGAAAAAAGGGAAAAGATCATTTTAAGCTCAAGTTTTAACGGAAGATAGAGTAAATTCACCTGCGCCACAGTAACTGATTTTGAGTCGTGTCACTGAAACTCGCCGACTATTGGTCGTCGATGAGATAACATACTCATAAAAGATAATATTTGCATATGTTCATCATTTTCAATACAATTTGTAACTATTTATAACTGAATTAGGTGACTTGTTAAAATTTGTTTACACAGAACAAGCAAAACACCCATGGGAAATACAATCACAATTTAGCACTCGGACCTAGATTAAAGTAGGACTAATTGACAACCCTCATACTTTAAAGTGAACGCTGTGGGAATCTTCTGTGTATACGATAACATTCAGCCTAACGGTCCACAGCTTAAAGACATGTCTGCATTTAGTCAGCCTAGTACAAACGAGCTGTTAGCTCAAGCTGTCATACCACTCTAACACGACGATATGAAATTAAGATGAGTAATAAGTGGATCGAGATAATAGCAGTAAAGAAATAATGAGAATGACTTAACAATGGTAATATATTTCGAAAAGAAGGAATAAAAAGGTCTTGAGTTAATATTAATGAAGGAGCCCCCCCCCCCCAACAAGAACGAAACAATTTTATTATTGTACTATTACAATGCGTTTAAACTGGATTATTCATAAAACATAATAAACCACAACACAGATATCAACTATATATTTCTCCTTCCACAAATCAAGACATTATACATATAGAAAAATTGTGAAAAATTAAATAATAACAGGAATTATTGGTTATTGATCAAATGATCATTACAGTGAAATCAATGTGAGTATATTAAAGTTATGTTTGAAATAGTCCATAAGGACAAAGCCACAAGGACTGAGAATTCCATGATGTTATTAACGATTTTCTACCCTCTTAAAATGAATGTCTAAGTAAATATGGTTTTTGGTTAGTTCAGTCTAAGTTTCTTTAAAGTTTCACTTGCAGATTAAAATAAATTTGTATTTTTCCGTTGATTTGTTATAGACTGAAGCTGGTCAGTCTCTGTTGCTGTATGCACATCCTGAGCAGATTACCTTGATATAGTGAAAAATCACAAGTAACGTTCAAGCTGGAATGTGACTGGCAAGCGAAATCCAGGACCCGCGTTCCGTCCTATTTGGGACTCGTCAGATGGATGCATCTTCTTCCTATCAACGGAAAGATACAAATTCATCCTAATTACATATAAACCGGTTGCACGAGTGTGACTATCTGGACTCAGTTATCTAGTGGTAAACGCGGTGGCGTTTAGCACAAAACGAACTGAGTTCGAATTCCGGTGTGAATATCAACATTGGGATGCAGGTACATCCAGCCGACGAGTCCCGAGTGGCATGAAACGCGCGTTCTGGATTCCACTCGCCAGTCACAATCCAATTTAAACAATACTTGTCACTTTGCAAAGGCTATGTATATCACGCTAATTTACTGTGAGTTAAGATGACCTTATTGGGTAAGTATATGAAATATGATATATTTCTAACAGAAACTAAATATATTTGATTAAAATACAATAAAGATCACCTTTAAATAATCTCGTATGCAATCTGGAAGTGTTTTGGAGGATACCTTCAGGGATAATTCTAAAAACTTCGAAGGTAACCGGGACGTGAATCCGCATTTCAAACAGCTAAACAAAAAAAATATGGATAAAACGATTATAATAGACTAAAATCCCACATACGATATGTAAAATCTGTAGAATATAATGAATATATACTTTTAAAGTTCATAACAAGTGTAATAAACTAAAGACACTAACTAAGAATTGTATTATTTGAACACACCTATGAAAAAGCCAAAGCAGTGATAAGAATGCCGTGTGTATTTCATTTCTTTTGAAAATTCTCTTAGAACGTCAACAAAGCCACTATTACTAACATAAAACTAATATTCTTCAGATAATCATCCGGAATAGTATTGGAAATAAGTCAAAAGATTGGATTAGTAAAAGCTTACATCAAGGATGGTTAGAATAATAAATGAAGCCTGGTCAGTCAAATATGGCCGATATACAGATTAAATCAAACGTGAAAATATCTACAAGAATAACTATTCGCTATGTCAGAAAGTCTTGACAACCATGAAAAGGATGAAACGCTCCAATTATATTCACACTAACTATGATACCTTAAGAGGTAGCAAAAATGAAATCAGGGGATCATTCAATACTGCTAGAAATAAAAGTTAAATTAACAAACAATTCAGGGATATCAGCAAAATTAGTTAAGTTGTAGACGAAGAATCGGAATGACATGAAATTTTGTTGGGTTAATTCTCATCAACAATAGACATTAAATGTAGAAAAATGGATCGAAGCAACAAAATGAACATTA
Organism: Schistosoma japonicum; assembly: GCA_025215515.1. Lineage (NCBI taxonomy): Eukaryota > Metazoa > Platyhelminthes > Trematoda > Strigeidida > Schistosomatidae > Schistosoma > Schistosoma japonicum. Next base: position 60,893,639 of record CM046061.1, on the reverse strand, counting down.
TCAAGACTAATATGATTCCTAAAAATTTAGTACTTGATCACCTTAAGTCTGGTAATTTGTGACAATGTTAGTCAAAAGAGCCAAAAAATAAACAAGTCATTTAATAATGACCTATAGATTCCGGAATATGGTTTAAATACACTTTAATTCTTTCTTTCTTACAAACGCTTGATATATTATGATCCACTTTAGGCCATTTCATAATTTTTGGATTATTTGTTAATAAATAAAGACGCTGAAATAGGTAGTAATTAACACCTCATTAAATGTTCTTTAAGTTGAATTATTATCTTGAAACCGTACTCATTCGTCAGAGAACGAGACATTTTACAACATGCACAAAACAGACTATATATTATCAATAAAAGTGTCACACACTAACTAACACGAACAATTCATTTCACTTTAATCGAACCAGAGGATGTAACATTTAATTCAACAATAATTAAGGGAGAATAACATTTACTATCATTTCCACCTACGTATTCATGAACATAGATAAAGAACCAGATTACAAGAAGCCTAATCCATATTCACAATTACGGAAATGAATTCGACTGGGAAGACATTACATATTTTGCAAAGGTAAATCTAAGAATAATGAGAAATTTACTGAACTTAGTCAATCATTGTGTTGACTTAAAACCTGTCAACCAACAGGTTATTTGGAAACAAACTGCCTCCCACAACACAAACGCGTGGCACACGCCAAATAAATGAATGGAAAAACGGCTGGAAATGTTGGATACAATATTGGACAATAATAACATTGTGGATAACGTAAGTCACAATTTCGACAATATAACAGCAGAATCAATGAAGTGAGGTGAAATTGAACAATATATTGCACTTTTACAGTTTTTTCGACTGTCGTTTGTTAAACATCATATTAAATTTAGTTGCTTGTACTCGTCACAGACTGATATTGTTGGGTACCACTGAAAATCATGGAACACTGAACAACTGTCTCGACCTAGTATAAGACTCCTCCGTGACAGTGTGCACCTTAGACTTTGTCAGGGAACTGAACCCAAGACCTTTAAGTTGATGAACTGTCAACCTGGTGGAAGTGAGGGTATGCGTTGCTGACGAGTCCCATACTAGGGTGAAACAGCTGTTCACTGCTCCCTGGTTTTTAGTGGCACCCAAATAACATCAATCTGTAAAGGATACAGACAACTAAACTTAATACTTATTTCCACGAAACCCCGTCAATTCAGATATCATATTGACTGCTTTTCAGCACTGAGGGATTTAGGGGAACAAACAAAAGTTGGACAAAACTGTCCAATGGAAATAATGAACGTGTATTAAAAATGAAGCTTGCCTAAAAGAAAAAAAATTTAGGGAAGTAAACAATTAAAACGTACGTAAGTAAAGCAGTTTGTCAAGAAAAAAACCAACTACGCAGATTAATGAATAGAACAACTATTAGCTACCAGTGGGCTCTGATTATCCGGAATATTATCAAGTAATTTAAACACATGAAACTGAATATGCTTGAAAAGCTTAGCAACATATTACGTAACTAAAGTATTTCGAGTGCAAATGCTTTGCTGTTTTGCAACAAGTGTCTAAATCAATATTGTTAACCGTCATTAATACGTAGATAGAAAAACAATACTATATTTATACAAAATAATTTAGTGAACTCGTTTTTCTTGCAATGACAATCATGTTAAGAATATTAGATAAAACTATTTGATTTTTCAGTCTAAAGATATCAGAAAAGAGTACAACAAGTACACAGAACGATATAGAAGTTTCTTTTAGAAAAAAACTGAAGAAATATATAAGTGAGGAGAAGTTCGATTCTGAAGTAAGTAAGCATAAAATGCAATCAATAAGATATATTTTATGCTATCAAAATAATTTAAGGACAGAAATATTCCTATAACTGTTTATTGTACTTTATGATGACTTCCACTTTAAAATACAATTGAAAAATATGTCGAAATAGTTGTAACATGAAAGAAAACTTAACACTACCAATAAATGAATATGCACAGAAATAGTCTTCGTAAATAAAGAGATAGAGATACATTATCGTTAATTACGTAGACTCTAGGAAATCACAACTGATTTGTTAATTAGGCCGATGATAATGTGGTTATCTCAAGGTTTACAAAATACAAATCTGTGCCTAATGCAAGTTAAGCTTTTAGCCTATTCAGTATTTGAGTCACAACTATCAAGAATTAAATAAAGTCTGCAATCCAGGGAAGTTATTTAGTTAGTCAACTTGAATTAACTGAATTTGGAAAATGCGTATTCCAATTTATTGCTTGAATAGTAAAAGCTATGAGACAGTGAGTATGCATTAAAATAAAACACCACATACCCTCCCGCTCTGTAATTATTTTATTAACTGTTAAATTAGGATACATATTCACAACAAAAAATGTATGCCAAGTTGCTACAACTACTTATACTATAACTAATACGAATATGAGATATTGTTTTAGGCTGTATACACATTTAATAGGCGTTAAATTATATGATACTTACATACTACTGCATTTCACTCACCTAGTTTCGTAAATATATTCTCCTCTGATTAAATCATCAATAACAGATACACCAACTTGTTGGAAACGTGCTTGCAGTAAATTCATGAATAAACAGTGGAATTCAGGAGCATCCTAAATTAAAGCAACCCGAAATTGTTTCAGGCGGGAAAATACAATGAATTAATTTCTAACAATGGTTTAAATAACAAGTTACTGGGAAATGTAGTATGATAAATGATTACATCATACGCTGTAGACGAAATGTATTATGAAATTACAATAAATGGGCAAATACTATGAATATAATGTTTCTTACTTGTTGTTCCGTATCACACAGCCGTAATGCTTCAATTAAACCACCTGGATCGACAATGCTAAGAAATGGGGACACAATAAAGTAGAAAGTATCGTTAAGGCAAGTTATTATAGTGTGTGCATAAGGTAGGAACAAATAGAGAAATCAAGGTTCGAGAAAATAAGATTTGAATAAGTAGTACGTTGTGAAGATTCATTTACTACCGGATAAGAAATATCTCAGTCACATATTAATAACAATAATAAACGAAAGTAATTAACACACATTACTAAGTTCATAAATTGAAATTTTCCCCTTATAACTGGCGACCCACAAACAGATCAGTAATGAACTTATTTGTAGTAAAGTTTGCTGATTATAAGATTTCACAGCATGGATAAACTTTAAACCAGTTAAGGATTATGTAGAAACTAGTACATGTGTGCATAGGTTCAAATCGCTAAACAAGGCACTAGTTAGACAACCATTAAAAATAAGGAAGCACTGGACAGTTGTTTCATCTTAGTATACGATTCTCCTGAAGTGTGCATCCATGACCCAACAAGGATTGGATTCAGAAACCACAGGTCTCGCAGAGAGCGCCTAAACTTCATTCATAAGTAAAAAAGTCAACAGTCCATCAATTCGCAAGCTTTATATGATGATATATCATAATAAAAAAGAAAAACAGACTTCCGGAAATGTGAGGCAATATCATTACTGTGATTTAGAAATGTCGCCCATAGGGTTGATATGGAAATACACAATTTGAATACTTCTCATTTTTAGTAGCAACTAGTTCTCGTAGCAATAATCTCATTTTCCAGCATCATCACAATTAGAAAACTCAACACGAAACAAATTTTCGGTGTTATAACAAGGAATTAAAAGTAATAATAGTTCCTGGACCAAAGAATAACTCTGACATTGTTACCAATATGCTGTGTTTGCCGGTGTAATGCACAGTGTACCAGGCTGATTTAGTGTCATCATACATACCCCTTTTATCACAGTCCCCATGAACAACAATTGAAGCAACAATTCTAGATGTACATTGATTGACATTGTTACTTAAGCGACCATAGCCACTGTTATAACTTCTAATAACGGAATACTTCTAATCACATTTAAATAGGAGGAAACTACAACTCCTCTTCTCTCTAGCCACCGCCAATAAAAAAAATCCATAGGCACCAGCCAAAGAAGATCAGAAATTGTTTATATGCATTTATTTATATACAGGTTAATTTCAGTGACTAGAAGTTAAAGATATCATACAAAATTAAGACAATTTAACAAATATCCACATCAAATTAATTAGCCCAATGAAAGTGCAACTTCGATTCATCCGACAAAATTGCACTTTGGGTAATTACTATCACCAGGACTTACTAAGATAATAAAATTGTTTTTTGTTGGTAAAGAATAACCAAATTATTGTTTTAGCTACAAATTTGTAATTTTGTTTTGTTACTGTTAAAGCCACTATTTTATTAAGTCGGTAATGTTTTAGAATATTAATTTATTACTTTACTTTAAAGAATAATGACAGCGTTATTAATTCCAGTACTCGGCTTTAATTAATAGATTGCGTACGGGAATGTGACACTACTCTTTCGCTCGTACCCATGTAGGTGAAAACGGAGCCAATCGTGACACCACGTAGTTAACACTAAAATGTCTTAACTACCAAGGTATTATTGTGATTAAGAACAAATTTTTACTAATTTGTATTTTTCAGAATTTTTGATCAACAAGGATTAGTGGTCTAGCGACTAGATTGTACTAAAATATTTAAGGTCATATATATACACATACAAATGCTTTTAAAACTAAGAAGAAATCTTATCTTTAAATAAATTACAATAATTAGATTTACCCTGAATTGTTTAATTGAAGTTGACCAAATATTAACTGTAGCTGTTGTATTATGCCGCTTTCATCTGCTGCAAAATAAATAATTAAACTAACAAACTAATCGGTATTCCTGATAATTCTCATCAGTTGAGTAAAACTAATTTAAAAACAATAGAAATAACAGAGAGCGTTGAATAGCTGTTGTACTGGAGTTGTATGTATTTACGCATGATCAACATATAACCTGGCACATATGTGAATCGGTCCAAGTTTCCATACCATTAAAGCACAGCAAAATTTACATCATATAGTAGAAATTACTTCGATGATAATAATAATAAAAACAAAGAAGAGTGAACGTATGGAATATGGTTCAGGGTGAAAAGAGATGGAGCGTGGAATGAAAGTTATGAAATTATTTCAAGCTCACGATTTAAGGAGGACAATCAGTGAATACATCTGCAGTAAGAAGTACTTGATTTACTGTGGTTTTCTAATTGATGCCTATCTTCATATTTGGAAACAAATACTCATAAACACCAAGATGAATAATAACCACAACATTTAAGAAATTATAATAATATTGTATAGTCATTTCAGGAATTAAAAACAATTAGATTACGTAAGCTTATTTAATGAAGACGCAAACAAAATGCAGAGCGTTTTGATGTCATTAAGCAATACAAGCACGTTTGGGATGTTTCTCTTATCTAAATGCAATATGTTGCATCAAAACTGGCCTACGTTATGAACAGGACCGACTATAGAGAGTGAAGTAACTGAATACGCTAATCACTTTGCATGTCTTAGAAGTCCGAGGGTGCAAATAGGTGTAGAATATCTAGTTAGGATTAGCACAATTATCATAACCACTATATGAAAACTTATGGTGGCATACGTTAGACCTGTCGCAATGGCGCAGTTGAATTCATTCTTCGTTCTCCATAAATCCTGGCTCTCGAAATTCACAAATAATTTTATTTCTTCTTGAATCACACTCTATGACTAGTACATTCCTATAGCCATTGATATTACTGATACTTCGACTACTTTGCTCTTCATACTGCTGTGCAGATGAGATGTGATAAGTTAGACTGATGTGCAGATGTGCCAGATTTAATGCTATTTATGACTAACCAAAAAGTTATCTGTTTACAGTTAGTTTAATCGAGCACTTTCTTTACTATACGAAATAACGATGTGCTTTTTCTGGATATATTGCGATTTTGCATCTTTGTACAACAATATATGAAATTTGTTTTTTAAAAAAAAATCAGTATTCTTCTATGCAAATTTCCACCAGTCTGTTGACCAAACACTACAAACATTTACTGAACTACTGAGCATGATGTACTACAATCTGTCATGTGAAATACAGTAGGTTGTAAAATCGACTTGTGAAGTTGACAATACTTTTCTCCTTCAATCTTATTCAGATATCGGTCTGTACAGAGAATAATGTTTTTGCAGAACCTTAGCATTGAGATATAAATGGATTTTGTTAACATTCTAGTGTCTACACGTAAAAGATATCCAATGTTTGCATAATTTTTTATTACTTCGAAACAATGTTCAGTATGTTGTAAATTTCCCTAATCGGAAATAGTTTTACACGATAGTTAAAGTAAGTTTATTGAATTGATAATAAGAATGAATAATATGAAGTAGTTACAGAATTCAGCTCCCGGTTAATGATGGAGATGTGGCCTAGTAGTTAGGGTGATTTCTTTCAACCATTAAACTGGAGACTGGAATCCAACTGCAAACACCTCATTCTGTACAATCAGTTAATATCATTATACCTCACACCTAGAGTGTCATCGGAAGAAAGGCACAAGAGCAGGTTTCAGAAACAGAGAGAGACTGGTTTCGTTACGTATTCAGAAATTGCATAGTTTGGTAGTCTGTAGTAGTTTTATGAATAATAAATATCTGTGACGAACCAATTTTTTAAGGTAACCAAATGCTCTGAACCGTTATCCTAGAAGTGTACAAAAAACTGGTAATTTCCAGTCACATATGACAAAATCTTGTTTTATAAAATAACTGAGAGTATTGTACAAAATCCTAGTTTCTAAAGCAAAGAACTAATTGAATGTATGATTGGAAGGAGAGTATATGAACTTGGTAAGTGCGAGTTTACTATTTAGTAGCAGATGTGTATATGTAGTTAAATACTGGTGGTCGGTCTATGTTTCACGAGGGGTAACAGGCAATGATTGATTGATTTTAGTATGAATCGATTTATGGATATAAATGTTTCATTTTAATATGATGTTCAAGTTTAAAAACTGTTGACGTATTTTTTAATAAAACAACTAAAAGATATGAAAGTGCTGGGCTACTAAAGGAAAGTATTTCATAGATAATTAGCCCACCTTGTGATGGAATATCATATATTGCTTTTCGAAGTTCTTTGAATCGGAAATAAAGTTGCAAAAATGCATTGAGGTAACACGTACTGCCATAATTTTTTAATCCGTTATGGGTGTGCTAAATTGTGAAGAATCAAAGAACATCACAGGTAAAAACGTATTATAGGTGCATATTACTTTTGTGCTAAATAATACCAAGATAAATACTTTACAATTTTCCATTGAACTTCAATTCTTAGACAAAGGAACCAAATAAAAAATTAAACGTACAGGGAAGTATAAATATAAAATTCCTTGTGCAATTTTAAGGAGCTTTAATTGACATACCATATGCAGCTAGCTTACAAAAATAACGTCAGTTCCAGATATTTTACGATTTAGGACTCAGCGGTTTACGCAAACAGTTTGATTGATAGCCAAGCCTAAAATTTCACTTTAATCGTATGATGTGACTAGCAGACACGTAAAGAATGGAGGCTTAACCACATTTAACGAACCAACTAAATCAAATTTGTCCTAATTGAAACCAACATGAAGTAAAATGATTAACTGCTTGCTTACCAATAAATAAATAAAATTTGGAACTAATTTTGGCTTTGGGTATCATAGCCTGATAGGTGATATCAAGTTTACACCTCGTAAGTTGTTGGTTTGAAACCTATCGTTATTTAAGCTTACAGCTGCAGTCCTTAAAATAATTTATCCTGGCACCTTAAAAACCATAAATGAAACTATGTGAGTACATACTTGTTTTAATTCAGTAGTACTATCTAATCATAATTTTTGAGAATCGTTTTTTGGCAACAAGTATTAGTTCTGTGATTTTGTAAACAGATTTATAATTTTACGAATGAGTTTATTTCAACTAGTCCACAAGGGGAATCATTTTAGAAACAGGCGCAACCCAAAGTATCAATAAAATGCTCGCCTAGAGTGAAATACATACTAAAACAGTGGACAAAAATAGAAACTTGGGTGTTTACTTTACGGAATTAATATTCTCAGTTATTATCCATACTTTTTTCTTCATATAAGTTATGAAATCTTTTAGTATAAAATAACTTACTGTTTGTAATTTTTCAACAGTAGAATCTGACTCCGTTCCATTACATGTAACTTCGTCAGACACATTAACTTTGAGTAGGCCATTTAGACAAGAAGATAAATGTTTACATGTCGTTCTACAGAGACAAAGTCAAAAGCATAATTCAGCTACTTGAATCATAGTGGATTAATTATTTACGGGAAATATATTTGAATTAAGCTAATTCCTAAAACAATACAATATAAGTTGATTAATGACATTCACGCTGTTACCACCATGAGTATTTACATCCATCAGTTGTACTCAGCCATTAAACACTTGATATCGCACAACTGGTATATTAGGGATTCACTTTGTAGTAACCACCAAGCCATCATTCGAGAAGTCAATATACAAGAAAAGCTTTTTGCCACTACGCCACTAAATGGTAAGCGTCATCTACATTCGGAAGCTTCATCAGAAAGTTAACATTTAGTTTGTGGGAAATTTAGAAAGGGTAGTGGAATTTTAATCATTCAGTAGAAACTTTTGGTTCTCATAGATTAAAACGTTAAAACCTACCTGTTTTTGATGTAACTGAATATTTTCTAGTTACCACATAAAGTGTATAATTTTATTTTTGTGAATTGATTTATCTGTACTCCAGTGAGTACAAAAATATTTAACGACTGATTTTGATTATTTGATACAACAAAACCAATTTTTCGGTTTCTACGCACGTTTTTGGCTAGTCAAACTTTATTGTTATAGTCAATGCGCCCGATAAACGAATCTACTAAAAAGGGAAACTCCCTTTAAAAGCTGAATCCGTGTCTATTCCTGAGGCGAACCATAATATCACGAAAACCATGTTACTTAGGACATAATAGTGGAAGATAAGAAGACTTGAATACATCAAAAAACAGTAGAAAATGGCAGCTAAAACTTATGGCGTATCACCCCAAGAACCGCCTGTCGAGAAGGAAATTAAAGTCCAGGCTCTAGTGATACGGAACTAATTATCGTGTAACATTATTGTGAAAAACTTGGAGTAATCAGAAGATTTTGATCCTTAAATAAGACATGCGCAAGATTTGGACAAATTTGGAATATCTAACCGTAGCATATTACCTGATAATTCTTCAGAAGTGAATATTAAGAAATTACTTAGAATCGAAAAGTGAGTGGATGGGGACGATGATCCACGACCATGAAGACTGCTCAAAATCAACTAGTCCATGATTCCTTGATTAATCCAAAAAGATTGTTTTCATATATTAAGAGATGAACCAAAAGAAGTGATGACATTCACCTAGTTCCGATTCGAGAAGACCAAGGGACATGGTAAATGATGTTTTGTCAAAGCACTTAGACAAAGTTTTTTCCATCTGTGATATTGATAAGCTATTTACTAACTGTATCAATATGACAGCAATCGTGAATCCAATGTTTGTTTAAAAAGAAGCTACATTATGACTCCCTCAACTCCTTAAATTGAACAAATCTAGTGGCTCTGATGATATTCACACTCGGATATTGACAGCACTAGTGGATGTAGTTGTTGTACGACTGACAATGCTGCCTGGCATGTCGTTGAGGCAGCAGAAGCTGCCAAGAGATTAGAGAGGATAAATAATCAGCCCGGAATATAAAGGTGGGGATAGGCATTTGGCCAATAACTATTGGCCAGTTATCCCTATCAGTGAAGTCATTAAATTAACAAAAAAGTCATTCGGGTTGTTATTCTTTGTCACGTGGAAGGAAATAACCTTTTTAGCTAGAGAGCAGTATGGATTTTGAATGGGCCTTCCATATTTGACTAATCTGCTGGTTGTTAGTGAAGACCGAACTCCAGAGAAAGACAGTAATACTCCAAGTAAACCTTATTTTTATAGATAGGGTCTCATAAGTCTTCGGGGGAAACTAAGATAAGGAATTGTTTGTACAACTAGAGATTAGACTGGGGACTTGCATAGTGATAGGAGGCAGGGTGAGTGAACGGTGCATTATTATTATGGAAGTTAGTGAAAATTGGAGTTTATTCAAGGAACAATTTTAGAGCCTCTTCTTTTCATACTTTACATAAGTGACTTACCCACAATCGTGAACTCATCGGTTCCATTACTTTTGTTTAACATAAAAGTCTGGGGGATTAATCATAACGAAAGTGATAAAGTAAGAGAGCATGGAAATTTAGATGCTTTTGTAGAGTGGACGAGCCAGTGGTCATCAGAAATTAACTCTAGCAAACGTAGTAATGTGCACCGGTCATTACGACGATCGTTACAGCAACACAATGAATGGAATATCATCATGTAAGGTTACTGAATACGAGGACTTGAAAGTCACAACTGTTAGTGACGAAAAAAACTACGAGTGACTGGCTGCTACGTAGGGCCTCAGGATTTTATGGGACATTGGAACAGCACTTCTGAATTTAAATAAAGAAATATTTCGAATATTCAGCAATACATAAGGCCCTATTTGTAATGTGGATCTCAAGCGGCGAATACATAATACATCTGTGAGGTGAATACACTGGAACCAAAAAAGCTCAGCGATGAAAACGGCAAAATGGCTTTGTGAGCTATGATATGGATGCAGATTGGAAGGGTCTAATCCATTCCCGTAATCTTACCGCAGTTTACGAGGATGATCTAGTATAATACTGGCTTATTGTATAATAAATATTGATCATTGTGCTAATACTTCTTACTCTTCTGTTCTATCTAGGACCGATCATTTAGGAAAACATTCCAAAAAGCCTAAAAACGAAGATTAAATTGTTTGCGTCGTAAATTTCGTTTTTTCATTGAGTCGTGAATCTCTGAAATTCCGTACAAAAACACACTGCACTTTTTAGTGAATGCTTTCAAAACACGATCGCAAGCTTCACAAAACTACGATTTGCAAGGATTAACGCAGGTCATCGACCTCCTATCAGTATACCTAAAGGCTGTGGTTGTGACTCATATTACTGAACTTCGCTAACATAGAAAGAGAACATACTTACTGACAGTTCCCGATAAAACATGTAGGTTGATCAAATCTATACACTGATCGTATGACATCTGCTTTAACAATGATAGGGGCGTTACCATCTTTGTTCCATAAGTACTGAAGGTGGTGCTTCCTGAACCGGAAGGGATCATCAGAAAACCAAATTATACTCACATCGTAAAACCTGATGTACACTTTATTCGCTAAAATATCTGAATGCAGTTTCCAAGTACGCTGTTGTTAGGCGTTGTGGTGAGTAGCATATGTACTGATACTTAAAGCGATCTAAAAAAAAAACGTTGTCACTCAGAAATAACACATTCAACACCTACATTTAGCAAAAATAAAACTACGAGGCAAAAAGTAAAGCAGTTTTATCGTGTTCGTAAGACAACCTAGCCAATACTATAAAATCTTAAAAAGTTTCAGTTACACTAAAAAAGCCGCCGACCTTCAGAGCCAAGTATTCAATATACGAATGCTTTGTGATAAGCTGCTACGAATTATATAATTTATTCATACTTGAATCTTGCAGTTTCGCTCCTAATTTCAGCTCGTTGGTGTCTTCTGTAGCGGTCGTCTTATTACCCAAGTAAAGTTAAGAATAGACATTAATCTTTCAAATTTTCAAGTATGAAAGCGAGTTTGGGGTGATTTGAGTTAAGGTCGTCTAGCAGTGTTTAATTTGTTCAATCTCCTTAAAATAAAAAAAAGTATGAAATATCAAATGCACCATTATGAGGGTTTATAATGTGCGTGAATGTTATGGGACGAAATGAGTTTGAATAACTTATGTTACATCTAATAAATTATGCGTACAGTGGAATTGTATTTGAACGAACCCTATGATATTAAACACTTTTGACCTTGATATGAATGATTGACAAAATGTTGTCAATGGGTCAATAATGACACTATTAGGAACAATAGACTGCATAGAGATTGTCTACTAGAACCTGTTTGAACTCAGCCACTGAAGTCTAGTCTTATTTTCATATATCAATTTTCAAGCTATACCAACTACTCCTCGTATCACATATTTGACTACGCACACCCATATTTTTCATTACGATTCTTCTATTTTCTGTCATCACATTTTTTTCCTCTTTTCCTTGGTGCATATTGGAGTTTTATTCCTAACCTTCTTCGCTATTTAAGCCCATTTCAACCATTGTACACGTATACACTTTAATGAAGCTAAAAAAGGTTTCTTCACGACACTTGTCCTAAATAAGCTGCATATAATCGAAATACGACAAAAATAAAATTCTGACTTTAGTGTTGGGTGTTTTTAGTTCCAGATGTTCTTCAATTGTAGATATGCTGCTATCACCCTAATAACCAGTGTCTTCATACCTGAATAAGATCCCTCCTTTTTACTGATGGTGTCATCCGAGTATGTAAAGGTTTCAAAGGACCCCCCTCCTGGAGCCTCCAAGTCGATAACGGATGTCTAAGTGCTATAGGGGACTCAACATAGTTTATCATAGCCTATGGTAATCAAAGGTGTCTACTCGTAGGATGTATACACATGCCACCAAACGCAGGCAATACCTATTACGAAAACTAATGCGATATATCCCTGTTAGCTCTATACATCTAAACGAATCGGTGGAGGTCTTAATTCGCAAATATCGACTGGAAATCTCCAGTCCACTTCACAATTATTAATTAACAGAGACTGGAGAAGTACAAGATTTATAAACCCGAATCATTGGAAATAGTACTTTCGATCTACTTTTTACTATTAATTTTGGCTCAACCTTAGTATATATCAGCCCTGAATTCCACACAAGCAATCAGGAAGTTATGATAAGTGCATTTAATCATCAGTGGACAACTAACCACAATTCATACGTACCTTAAAAATACAAGATCAAAATTACACCGACGAAGCGTGAATTCATATCGAACCGCTAAATCCAGTGTATAAGATAGACTCATATTTTAATGGTAATGCATGCCTAAATATTTCCAAAAGCCTTAAGACCAAAGGTTGAACCTGAATATCATTATAATCCACTCATATATTTAGTTAATTCATATCATGTCGTATATTCAAAAAAATTTAAACCAAGCATCTTATTGGGATTCTCTATATTATTTTTAAGCACACAATAATTTGACGAATTCTATTGAACACTCGTTTTATTTGACAAGTTTTAGTAAGTCAATATCATTTAACATATAATTCAGCTTTTGCCTAAACAAGTGACTTGATTTAAATTCTATCGTTTAAACTTATATAAGTTAAACAAGTTACACGAATATCATTTTGACATAAACAGTCGTGTATTACAAAATTTCCAGGATCCACATGCAGTAACCCCAAATATCTAATTGGTATAATCACCTTAAATCAGTTACATGTGTTTTAGGATCACCACTTTTGAGCCCATATTCAAATAACCTGTCGCAATTTTATCAAGAGGAGCATTCTTCGTCCAAACATCAAGGCATTCTGGCTTTGCTGGAGTAATTTGATTCAATTAGTTGGTTACAAAAAGAATCTGGTTTCTTCATTCGTTAGGATAATAGCTTTTCTTAAATGAGTAACTGATTTTATCTTGCTTCAACCTGATGTTGTACTGTATATTATTGATAATTGTTTGTTGGTTTATTGTGGCTCTTTTCAGTTGACACAACTTTAGTCAGATTTCTTGCAATTTTCGGATGCATATATAGAACCCCCAACACATCGAGTACTGTAGATAACACCATTAATAATGCTTTTGTACATACCTGTGCCCTAAATTATAATGCGAAAGTCGTCGCAGGTAACTTTAATCTTCCTAGGATAGACTGGAATGTTGGTAGAGGACTGTCATATGATGAAGAAAATCTTCTTAGTACATTAGAAATGCACTGTTGGACACAATGTGTACACAGTCCCACGAGATATATATTAACATTCTTGTCTTAGTTTTCTGTCATGATGTCACTCCTCTGTCACTTCAAGTTAGTAAAGAGCTCGAAACTAGTGACCACAAAATGATTCTATGTGCTCTTCCTTTTAATATTAATCTTAGTCACCCCAATAATCGTAAATTACGTAAAACTAGGCAATATCAAGACTATAAAAATGTTGATTGGAATCTTCTACACGCCCTTCTAAGTTGCTCTGACTGGGACAACTTTTTCTTAACTGATAATTTTACAGAAGCACTAGATATATTTTATCAAATTAATGACTCATGTTTATATTCGATTGCACCTATTAAGATAAGCAATATAATTAAGTCAAATGATTTGTACATACCACTTCATTACCTGTAAAAAGCTAAGACGCTTACAGAAGTGTTATTTTAAGTCGAATGACTTTTCTGCATTCGTGGAAATTACCATGACCTATAATCAACTAAAATAAGTTCACACGGTTAAATGCGATTAAAGAAGAGGTGTCAGCAATAGACAGTAGCTCCAAGATACAAAACTTGGTGCGACTGTTCAATAAACGCCTCAAACCTTCTTGGAATAGTGATATTCCCTGCATTTTACGAGATGGAATACTGATTAATGACCATAATACTATAGTGAACCTGTTCAGCGATTTCTTTGCCGACAGAGGTAAGTCGCTGGTTGATATGGAGGTAGAAATGATCAATTCGGCTACTAACTATATGGAGTCCGTTACTTTCACTTATGATAATATTTGTAAATCCATCAAATTAATTAGAACGTCAAGTAGTTGTGGAGTAGATGGGTTGGCATCCATTTATTTCAAACTCGGGGGACCTAATATGCCATTAATCCTATTAAGACTGTTCGACCTTTCATTGACAGTAGATACATACCCTAGCAGATATAAAACCTCTTACATCTGCCCTCGCTTTAAATCAGGTGACAGAAAAAACTTGCATAACTATAGGCCCATAAATATCACCCCAGTCATCTCTAGAATAATGGAAAAAATAGTATGTGACAAAATATCTGATCATTTACTCTCTGAGAAACTTATCTCTAATTTCCAACATGGTTTCCTCAAAACTAGGTCTTGTATGACTTGTCACTTTGAATTCTTTAATTTAATTTTTACTGAACGAAGCCTTGGGCACTTGGTGTTAGTATTGTACTTAGACATCTAAAGCTTTTGACATGGGTAACCACAGGCTTCTCATGGGCAAACTTTCCTCTAATGGGATTAAAGATCCATTACTTGCATGGTTGAACTCTTTCCTCAGTCATAACACCAAATTGTCAAAATTAACTCCACCCTGTCCAAGGCAGAACCAATTGCAAGTGGCGTTATACAAGGAAGTGTCTTAGGCCCACTGCTCTTTATAGCTTACTGTAAATGATATATTGCAAATGCTTCAGCATGGGAAAACCCTTTCTATACGCAGATGATCTTAAAATAGTATACTCATTCCCTCCCCATGAATTCGCACACACATTCTGTAGCGTCACTGATGAACTCAACAAGGTCGCAGTATGGTGCTCAAAATGAAAAGTTAGACCTCAATGCTTCTAAGTGTGGTTGGATATGTTTTGGAGATAAGCGCCTCAATTTCGATCTCTTCATAAACGGTAGTAAGTTGTCTAGGCTACAGTCAGTAGTTGACTTAGGACTAAGATACTCTTATGATCTATCTTTTACAGAACAGGTCGATATGCAGACATCCAAGTCACATCGACTACTGGGTTGCATAATACTTAACTTTCATAGCAATGGCTCTCATATCCTACTATATAAGGTTTGTGTCCGACCCTTACTGGAATACTGCACTTTTATTCTCAGTAATGTTTCCATTAAGAATAAACTCAGACTGGGTCTGTACAACGTCGCTTTACTCTTCGTATTCTTGAGGCTGATTGTACTCTGGACTATAAATCTAGGTGCATTAAATTAGGACTAGAAACTTTATGGAGGCGCCGACTCAAGTTAAACTTAATTTTCTTCTATAAGATATTGAACAATTTGGCGTTTTCATCATCTAGCACAATCAAGTTCGAGGAACCTTCTTGCTATAACCTACGCAATTCAGCCTCGAGAGTAAAAATTTCACATTCTAAATCTGCTCTTTATATGAATTATTTTACAAATAAATTCTCGAGAATCTGGAACAATTTGCTTCAAGCCATTCGAGAAACAGATTCACTTTCTTTATTTGTGCAACAGGTTGGTCATCTCATCAATTATGATAGCTCATTAAAAATGTTCACCTCATCTATTGTTTCTTACTCCACCAGCAAAATAATAGGGACTCTAAATGTGTAAGCACCAGTTACCTGTCATAGTCATAGGCTAGTGTTCTTCATCTTTAATCCGAATATAAACTCAGGTATAAATAGTTAATTCTGCCCATTCGTTCAGTTAACGTAAGTGGCATGTCATGTCCTTCAATGCCTGTATACACATTAATTGTCTCAGAATACCAGTGCTTTTGTTTTGTGTTTTCTCTGTCTTCGTCTTTCCTATATTTGTAGATTAATATGTATATGGCTATTATGGAACCTACTGGCACAAAACTACTGACTTCTCTTCTACGCCCAAGTTCCAAGTACTCTTGATCTTATCCTGCATCAGAACACGCTCAATACTCCACTCTGCAAACTCTTGACCGTTTTTTTGGAATTGTAACGCAGTGGTCAAGGAGCGCGCGGTTCTTATTCATATTAGCACCAGGATACAATATAAATATTTGGTGTCCTAATAGTTAAAACTTCGTGGCAGTTGATTTGATTCTCAATTCAAATCTTTATATGTTATGAATGTCCTGACATTGACAATTTTTAATAATATTTGTATGTATGTAAACTTATCATTGTGACCATGCCTGTAAACTGGCATGCTCTCATGTACAAAGTGAGAATAAAACTATTATTATTACTAATTAGTATGATTAAAATCAGGAAATTTGCTAAGATTAAGAGAATCTGCTATAGTGATAAGTAATAACTGAACGATCCTGCAGTCACTGTGAAGATGATAGGAATAATTCAAAAGGAAAACTTTTCTCGTCGACGATGGAACTTACTAAAGATGTACAATTTTTCGTGACTAAGAAATTATTCAATCATTTATCAACAATGTGGAACCGGGCACATACGATCATAGGTTCAAGTCGCCGTACCACATTAGCACTACGAGATTACAGAATTAACGGAATAACAGAATACAAGAGGAGAGAGTAAAGTAAAAGTGTGCAGAAAATAATAATAGAATTTAAGATCTAAACGAAGGTAAAGGGTGAGTACACTTTCGCCACTGTGACTGATTCTAAGTAATGTTGCTTAGTGTCACCAGCCATTCATTGAAATTATCACGCAGACCTCAACCAGGTAATCTGCATCTACCTACATGACTTAGACCAACAGTCAAAGACTTCATAGACTGATGCCATGTTATGGTATGGACGCCCCTACCCTTCTCCCATCCTCCTTCAACCCTAGCCGACATCGCGCGACGAGGGAAATGGTGGTTGGACACACACAACATATGTCCAAACAACCTCGGTTCGATAAAGGTTAACGACCTCTTCAACCGATTTACCATATTTACCAAGAATCTTTTGTCTAACCTCAATATTACTCGTTCTACTGTTCCATAATATACGAACAGTGTTACGAATAATTCTATGGTATAATACCTGAAGACGACGCATATCTTGGGTTATCATTCTTCGCAGTCATATGTTAAAACGGCACAAACTGCTGCATAGAACACCCAGCCTTTCATTGATAGACGGATATATCGCCTGCTCCACAAGTGGGGTAAATTGGCAAATGACAATTCGGGCTTTCTGAATCTGTGCTGAGATTTCGTCAGACACCGACCCACCAGGAGTGATCAAACTACCGAGATAAGAAAAGCGATCAACACATTCAGTTACTTCACTCCGTAGAACTAGTCTAAGTGAAGAAGCAGACCAGTCCTGAGGTAATGTTTGTGGTTAGACGGTGAGAAGCGCACCCCGAATATGTTGGCATTATTAGTCAAGGTGTCTAGGGAACTCTGCATAATGTCAGCGTCTTCGCCGAGTAGGACTATATCGTTTGTGAATTCTAAGTCGACGAGAGGACTTTTTGAGAGGACATTAATTCATAAAGAGTTAAAAGAAGTGATTGAGACTTTTAAGAGAACATGTATGACGAAATTAAATGAAAATGGAGATAATGGGGCAACCCTGACGAACCTCACTTGAGAATAAAATTTCTCGTGACAATTCGCCGTAGGCTTTGACTCGACCGGTGGTGACCGAGTAAAGGGCTTTTATAAGATTTATGTACTTTTGAGGTACTCCTTTCAGTGACAAATACTGCCACAAGACTTCAAGGTCTACGGAGTCAAAAGCTGCTTTCATGTTAAGAAATACAACCATTTTCGGATGTTAGTACATATGTCTATGTTCGAGGCTCTTGGCCAGGGTGAATATTCGATCAATGCAACTACATCCATGTCTGAAACCAGCCTGCTTTTCCCGAGTATGTTGTTCTCTTGTGTTGAACAAACGCCTAATATTAATAGAGGGTAATAGTTTAGATACATTATTAGTCAAACTGATTCCTCTGTAGTTATCACAAGAGGATTTCTATCCCTTATTGTAAGTTAGAACGATCAGTGAGCGAGACCAATCAGATGGGATGATGTTCAGTTCCCAGACGTCGGTTAATATATCAAGTCAACCTACCAGCTGAGACCGGACCGCGATCCTTAAAGATATCGGTAGACAACTTAACAGAGCCTGCTTCTTTTCTTCACATCAAGTTACTTATAATCTTTTCGACCTCACTGAGAGTTGGGGGACCTGTGCCAGTTTTCCATTCAGGTATCTTGGGGATAGTAGGTAAGCTAAGAGTAGCTGTGGGCCAGTTAAACTGTTCCTACAAGTGTTCTGCCTATCGTTCTTATCTTCCAGACTTAGAGTGAATCATAGACCCATCTTTTTCCGAGACAGCTTCACTAACCGCCGATTTCTTAATAGCGATGTCCTTGATTAGTCAGAACAGCATGTCTGCTATTGCCTGTCGCCTCCGATGCTTCAATCGCTTTTACTTTTGTTGCCCACTAATGTTCACGATTCTTACGCAGACTTCTTGTCGGTCTACGTTTCAGTTGTCGTCGTTTTTTTATCATTCTCCGAGCCTGATGGAATGAATTTTCGAGCCTCCATCAGTTCACTAGAAGTTCCAGAGATCCGATGGTCTTTATAACCTTTGGATTAAAGTAAGACGCAGATAACGCTGATGAGCTTACGCCTGCTTCAAAATCGTTCCAAGCAGTTTCGGGAATGAATCTGTTGGATGTGGGCAACTAAATACTTGGCCAAACCATTTCTAAATGCAATGTTTGTACTTTCAATCTTGAATTGATATCTAAAATGTTTACCTGATGTAACCTTTCTGCTACCAGCCAAACGCATAAAATACAGTCTCTTACTAGGGCATGGTCAGAATCTAAACACGTGACCCAGAATGAGCGGCAGTCTTCTATACAGCCCCTCCGACGACAACCGATGCCAGTTTAGTCGATTTATGTCCATTGTTGTGCAAATGTTGGAGGTTGGATGTTCTATACTACTGTGGTGAATACGACTCATAAAGTTGTCCATAAGTAGTAGGTAGTGGAACGTCGCGTGAAATTGGAAAGAGTCAGGAAACAGCGTATGGGGCGAGTTGCAGGGTGGCAAGAAGCAAAGCATGGTTAGAATACGTAGGGAAATTGAGGGCAACCAAGGAAAAAAAGCCTACAGTCGATACGGATCAAAGAACACGAATGATATGCAAACTGATGATTAAAAGTAATGTATATAATATTTTATGATACCCTCTGTTTTCACCAAATATACAATTTACTTATCCTACTGGGCTTTTCACAATTAGTGTCGCTGCCTCTGGACAGCATGAAGGTGCCATGGCCACAGGCATTCGAGGAAACTGACATCGAGGCGTTTCCTGCGAAAATTCGAAGCCAGTCGCTGGGCTGGTTGGAGTTCGCGAGCAGAAGCCAATGGTGACGGTCCCTAGGACTCTGCTGTGGGGGCGCAGTAGGGCAGCGTTCGACGATGTGGAGCTCGTCATTGGTGGCGTGACGTGGTAGGAGGTTGTGGCTAGGTTGGATGTCCGAGTTTGACAGTCCGGAGGACAGAGAATTGGCATTACAGCAGTTCAGGACAGCGCATCTGGACCCCGACGGTGACCCGTTGGTGTTGGCCGCTACCTTGAATGTCTGCTGCTTTGGGCTTTGCTTTCGTCAGACAATGATTCGAAAGAGCAGCTGTTGACGCTTAGGTCTTGGAGTGTATTCAAAGAAATGTAGCCAGGCAGATTCTGTTGGCGCATACGGTTCAACTGTTGAACGTGGTGATGGCAAGGTTTTCCTGGCAGTTGACTAGCGCCGCCTGTTTATGCAGTTGCCGAAGATAGCGGGACAATATCTTTGAAGAAGCAATCCGCTGATATGAAGGAGCAGGTCGCCCAGGTTCGAGTATTCACGACGACGGAAAGTAGGTGCTTTGAGTGTAGAGAATTTAGTCATTATAGAAGAAGCTGCCCGAGAAAACTACTACAAAGACCATTTAAATGTTATATACTGCCTTCTGTCTTTGAAACATTGTTTCGGGTTGTTGGTTTAGTTAATAAGAGTGCGTTACATACACAAGCCTTAGTTTGCTTAATTGGCAGGGGTGGGATTATTTCCTTAATAGACGTAGTATTGTGTAGACCGATAAGGGCATGTTCACTAGCAGTACAAATGGTAAGCGGGCATGCTCTAGAAATTGTAAGAGTGTTGGACTGCTGTGTCGCAATCAAGGCTTGCGTCATAACTAAAGGTATACAGCAAACATTACTGGGTGAAGATTTCTTTAGAGACGCGGGAATGGTGATCGACACAGAGGATAGGATGGTACGCACTAATTAAGGACATTTCAGTATACAAGGTAACGGTGAGGTGGCTTAGACACAAGCAGTGATCTTACCGCAAGAGAATAGAGAAAAGGTTGATAAAGTGGTTGCAAAGTACAGAAGTTTGTTTACCGAAGATGGAGAGGCTTACAGATATTGTGAAAGAGTGACACATGAAATTTCTATAAGGAGTCATAGGAAGATGACGTTTTACATGTGCGGGATACCAGTTCATTTGGAAACAGAGGTATAATCGTCAAGTTGAAGAAATGTTGCAGGACGGAATAAGTGAAGACGCCGATCGCCGATACAATTCACCATTTTGCTAGTAAAAAGATTCAATTGGAATTATAGATTCTGTGTTGACTTCAGAGAACTAAACAGTGTAACAAAGTTGAGACTATGCACAGTGCCAACCGTACCCGAAACCCTAGATCGCTTACGACAAGCAAGGCTGTTTACTGTACTAGACCTCCAGTCAAGGTATTAGCAACTACCGATAAAAGTGAGTGGCAGGTACAAGACTACCTTCACTGTGGGTCAGAAGCAGTACCAGTTTAGGAGAATGCCATTTGGGCCGGCAGGGGCGCCCTTCACATTTAGAAGACCAATGAACTTACTGCTTCAAAATCTTGAGAACGTGGTGATTTACGGAGACGATTTGGTGGTTTCATAGTAAAACAGAGACAGACAACATAAAGCATCTAGAAGCGAACCTAGGAGTTTGGGTAGCGTATTAGTAAGAAGAAATCGCAAACTAGCCAAAGGTAATGTCACATTGTTGGGGTATAAAGTAGGAGAAGGTGAAAGACATAAGCAGAGATAACAAAAGGCATCGGCGTGTGTCCCTTTCTTCCCTAGTTCGTAGTGTGCCATTTAAACGGACAACACATAAACGACTGTCTGGAGGAACCCACTCAAGAAGTGCCTGTTCTACCCGTAGGCTTAGTACTATGCCAACACCAGCATGGCCACGTGATACTTCTGTTGGGTCTTCAAATAAATGAAGAGTGAATTCTGTTGTACCGCTGCATTGATTAGGTGAAGTCAAGTGGATGACCATACTGGGGTCTAATATGCATGTTTCGGACACACACCAACAGATTTTAGTGTTTTAGCTAACGCAGCTTGTTGAACAATTCGACATAACGTTCAGACATTATAAGCTCTAACATGAAGTTTAAAGTGCGGTTTCAGGAGACCTGTTATGGCACTTCGGGAACCAGAGCAACCAGTACAAGTGGTATTCATATAAAATATAGCGGATGAAGGGCAAACAGTAGAAATCAAAAGAGGAGAACGTGTTTGATTTCGTACAAAGTGATCTCGAATGCTGTTAGAGGCTATGAGGAAAGTTATCCCTTTCCGGTTGCCCACACCGTGAAAGGATTCTTCTTGAGGTGATTAAGAACACAATGAAGGATTCATGTGTGTAATATGGTCAGAGCGCACGCTAAATCTAAGCATTTTTTACCATAGCTATTATATAGTAACTTGACCATTTGTCATGTTCACATTTAATTAACAGCCATCCTTAAAATGGCTAAAATACTCAAGTAGATTACAATGTCAATTAATTTGACATTACTTTTACTGAAGATTATTCCAGATAGGTGATAGACCAATAGTGAAATGGTGCATTGTTAAGACTTCAATGACATACATTATCTTATCGCATTAGTTTTATTGGTAATTCTACAAGTTATGCGTTTCGTCTTTTTGTCGAAACCTTCATGTGATTTTACCTCACATAAATGACCTAGCAAGTTTACTTGCATACAAACACTGTCTATAATTAAGTGAAGAGATAAATGTGTGATTGGGCACTACTTAATGAATATATTGTTTACGTAAAAACGAACGTCAGTGATACTTGTCACGTAAGCTATTGACTACAGTACACTCATGCCGTTACAGTGTTGTAGACAACAGCACTTTCTTTACAGATGAGTGTAATGGAGATGTTTTCCCGTTCAATCTTCATTTATCGGTCACGAGACATATTTAAATCGATTTAATAGTCATTATTTTAACCTTGTTCGACAAAAGGATGGTTTGTTGTTTCCTCCTTTACTTAAAAAAACAATAACGCTGCATTGCTTTTACGGACGCGTCACGAAGCTAGTTCATTGTTTAAACATCGAATATCGTTAAAATAGCCTAAAGCAGTAGGTTGTAGGGGAAGTGGAATATTCATCCCTACCACAATTATCGTCCTGAATCTTGGACGGTAAACAAATGCCACGTTGTTAAAAGGCGACGAGAACGGGTCCATGTGGAGAATAGCATACTAATTGATCTACGTCATAAGATTTGTGGCAACTTGATATGTTGTTGTATTCCCAAGTCTTCCTATTATTATCATCCTAAATAAAACTCTATTCATAGTGAGCCTTTTATTAACCAAGCAGCCTAGCCACTTAGGTTGGGGTGGGTTGAACTGATGAAACCATCAGGATGTGTAACTTACACGTAATATTACGTAAGTCATGTAGTTGCACAATGCCATTCAGCATGTGATAGGATTTAAACATTAGCTAAATCTACGGTAGAAACCGTCAAGCCAATCCCTATAAAGTATTTACCCCTGAGTTGTGGAAAATTTTATTACTATTAACACTTCTTTTTGTCTTCCAGGGCGAATACCCATGCTTAAACAAAAGATGCATCTACTAAAGTTTCAGCACGGAATAATTTTTTGCAGTAACTAAAAAACAAATAAATCATTATGCAAACTTTGAACAGTTCATTAGAAAGTTCCATCACTTTGTTTCCGGTGAGAATTTCTTAATCCACTAATTCTACTCACAAAATTGTTTGGACACAATTTTGTAAGAGCGTTTTGAATTCACTCCCGATTAGGATGACAAATTAGCAATAGTTTACTAGTTGACGTCTACTGGAGTAGAAACGATTACATAAGACGTGATAACTCATGATCATGATTCCTGATTTTTTTCAACAAAGAAGCTAAATCCTTTGCAGGAATTTTTCCAAATAATACTTTTAAGTAAGCATTCAGGATAGTCTGGGATGGTTAGGATATCAAAAATTTTTAAAATAGACCTGGTCACAGAGCAGGATATTTTGAGTGCCTATTGTCATTATGGAGAGATGTAGGAAAATTGTGTAACAACTGCCCGCGTTGAGTTTACTTATTCACCCCCCGAATACAATTGTGTACTGTGATAGTTGCCTTAAGGCCAGTTTACGGAAAAATCAAAGAAAGACGAACATATAAGAATACTTTATGGATTGAAATAAGAATCGGCACTCTGAGGCAGAAATTATCATTTCTTACATACATTATGACCATGATAATATCAATGATAGTCTAGATTTGTTGTAATTTTACGGACGCCTTTCAAAGATATTCAAATACTCGTGACAAAGTGTGTTCGGTTTGTGTTTGGACACCTACAGTCATATGTGATATCGCTGTGACCTAGACTGTTAGGATAAAAACAACCAGTACTCTGATGGCTTTTACTATTGATCAATCACGTTCAATTCGTTTTGCTTATTAGACAAGAGTGCAATAATACAAGGATCATCCAGAAACGAAGTCCTATCTAGAGAATAAGATGATTTATGTGGTCTTGTGGTATGCGTAGTAAACTTAATTTCCAACTCAACGTTTCGCCCCTTTTATACAGTCGATAACACGCACCAAAATACTGACGAATTTCTTGAATGAGATCAGAACGATTCGCTAGCAGTTATTGTACGAACAAACAGTTAGGAGTTTGATCACGTTTTTCGTGTAGTGACTGTAGATATACGTAGTTCATTTATTGACATTGTTTTAAATTTCCGCTTCCCCGAGACTTAAGACGAAAAATTAAAAATTAAGTTCCAGTAGGCTAGCGAAATACTAAAGAATTTTCTAGATGAAAAGGAACGCTATGACCTAATGGTTTTTTACGATAGTACAATAAATGCAAACAGGCATTTATAAGACAGTGCAACTTTACAAAAATTAACTAGTGCCTCTTAATAATTTTAAAAATAACTACTTTTAGTAGAAATTGGTTTGCCGAAATATAGTGATAATAATAGCTTTTATTCTCATTAGTATACCTTCCAGCCTCGAAATCACACCAAAAACCAGAAGCTATGGTTGAGTAGTGCATACTAGGAAAATAAATTCTTAAAACTGCACCATTCTGCAAAATTCGAATACAAAGTTCTTGTACACCACTCTATGCTAACATACCAAAGTTTGTGGTAAACTATCAGAATGGAAAGAGAAGTTACAAGTTAAACAGTTCCGTGCAGCACTGATTAATGATTATAATTATGTAAGATTCTCTAAACACGCTACATTTAGATGTGATGAGTGGTGAGCTACGCCAGCCCCTATATACGAAAAATAATAACCTTTCTAGGAGCCAGTGACACTAGCAGACCTAAAGACTTTGTTCTATGCCAGTATGTATGACATGTTATTGCTAGTCCTCAAGCCGGACTGAAGAACACAAGATTATTAAACCAATAGACGTCGACAGATTATGTTTCACAAATTTGTTTATATGCACACAAAACCCATTTACACAGCTGTTCAATAGGGCAAATAACATGTGTACATGATATGCCAACATCTAAAGAAGAGTGACTATCTCTTAGGACTGTTCCATGGTAATCTATTTTAATTATTTTGGTCGTATACAAGGTGGACATTTTATTCCTATAATTATTACATTTCCATCGCCCTATCCTCCAGGTTGTCGTGTTAACTGTTAATAATATATTCTTTATTTATAAACAATGACTGATCAATTGTGTATATGTTAATCCGGTTCACGATCACGGTTACTCCTACTTTGCATTAACGTTAGTTTTATATTTGGTTAACTGAGTGGTTAGATTTTGTGTATATATAAAGAATTGTTTGAAATATAGTTTGATTTTATCAGGTCGATTTGTCATCTTGTATTCCTTACGTTATTGCCTGGGTTTAGTGGGTATCGAGCAGAACCAGTTAGACATTCATTAATGTCTGTAACTTCGTGTGTGCAAAGTCACATCAAATAAATGGTCGTGGTCATCATCATAAATGTATTCTTTAAAGATATAACGACTCGAAAAATAATAGTTTTTTATCGTCAGGAGCGGACCATTTTTACAGACAAGATTAACCCAGATATAGGAGACTATATCATAATTAAGTTGTTAAAAAACTAATTAGACTGTGATAAACAAATGTTCAGGGTGCAAAGTATTGTATTGAGACGTATAGGCCTGCGGAGGATAGTCATGCTGAATTTTGTGGCACCCACGAATAAGAGGTTTCTATGCAGTAATTCTTAATACGGAAAAGTATGCGGGTTGCATCACTTCACTGGCATCCATTTACTCCAAATTACTGACAAAAATAATGGTGCTATATCTGACGTAGGAATGGTTGATATTATCGATCGTGATTATCCGTAACGTTAGCCTTACATCTAGCACCCAGCCTTACCTTGATCCATTATTCATGCACAGTGATCCAACTGACTTATCAAGAAGCCAATTAACCACTCACAGGCATTTATTATTATGAAAATATAAACCAATAATGTACAAGGTATTTATATAAGATCTAGTATGTCACACGATTTTGACAGATCACATGTCTCCTTCCAGACATGTCAGATGGATCCTATATTTATGATAACACCAACTAACATAGAATCGTTTATGTATATGAAAGAGCACAAACTCTGTAATCAGTGGAAGTATTCACTGTCGTTCGGTAACATCATTATTCAAGTATAAATGGAAAAATTACCAAACTTGTAATTAAACTGCACGACAAATTGTCTTAACAAACCTGATCCTTCGACATTTATGTCTTTCATCGACATTCTGGACAAACTCACTGTCGCAAATGAATGACAGAAAAATATTTCTCCACAAGTGACCAGCACGATGTTCTTAAATATTGAATTCGTTTAGTTGTTGTTATATAGTGTCTTACCAATCCCGTACATGTCAAGGGAGTTGAACATTGTTACCATTAATTGTTATTTGGTTCGATCGAGTTCCATTACTAGCAACCGTCAGTTCTGGAACAATTGAGTAAAATTTTGTGTTACTGTTGAAGTTGATATTATTTAAAGTACGCTCCTAGTTACTTTGTACATTTATTGTAATATTTTAGAATATTTGCGTAATTTTACGGCAAAAAGTTGAAATATTTAATCGTTTTCCGACTAGTTATGAGTATTCCGTTCGGGTTGTGGGAATAATAGTCAACATTGATACTCAATTAATTGGAGTTACCTGGTCGATAGGAGAATAATAATAGCATTCTGAACTCCAATAACTGCTCAGTAGTAACAAGTCAGCTTGGTTTATTTGATAGTCTTTAAATACTCGCACATTACGGTCGTTGAATTCACTTGACATTGCAACAGATTCATCACAATAACGTGTGTAATAGGAGACCTAGATCATCTGCGAAAATCTAAGTCATCTAGTTATATCGATGTTTTTTACTATATTCCGAGATTGCCTTGAGATGCTGTGGTCTTCGTGATCCAGCCAACTACCAGCAGGAAGAGGAATGGCGACAGTAAGCATCCTTGTCTAACACCGGTCTTCACTTCGAATGAATTTGTGAGTTGACCTACATGCAGGATTTTACACCGTAGTCCGTCATAGGGGTTCCGTATGATGTTAACTATTCTCTCGGCTACGCCATAATGTCGTAGAAGGCTCTATAATACTCTCCTATCCATGCTGTTGAATACGTTTTCATAGTCAAGGAAGTTAATGTAAAGTGGTGAATTGCATTCAATTGACTGCTCAACAATGAGCCGTAGGGAAGTAATCTGGTCAACACACGATCGGTTCTTACGAAATCCGGTCTGTTGGTCTCGAAGTTGAGCGTCGACTGGGTCTTTCATTTGGTTCAATAACACTCTGTTGAATACTTTTCCTGGTATCGAAAGAAGAGTGATGTCTCTGTAGTTTTCGTAGTTGTTGAGATCACCTTTCTTTGATATCTTGATGAGGTATCCTTCTTTCCAGTCTGCTGGAACTTGTTCTTCCTCCCAAATCTTTCTGAAGAGAACGTGAAGTATCTTTGCAGTTGCTTATATATCTGCCTTCAGTGCCTCAGATAGTATGTTGTCTGGCCCTGCTGACTTGCCACTCTTGATTCGTCAGATGGCTATTTTAACTTCTTCAACTGTTAGTGGGTTGGTGTTTATGGGAAGATCCGTTGCTGCTGCTTCGATGACTGGTGGGTTTAGTGGGGATGGTCTATTCGAAAGCTCTTCTAGGTGTTCCACTTACCTGTTTTGTTGTGCTTCAGTGTAATTAATTAATTTGCCAGCCTCGTCCTTGGTTGGCCGTTCTGACTTACTGAATTTCCCAGCTAGCTTCTTCACTGTGTCGTATAGGTGCCTCATTTATCCTTCCCTTGCAGCTTTTTTCGCCGTCATTACTAGGTTCTCAACATATTTACGTTTAGCCGACCTAATACTCCACTTCACTTGTTTGTCGACTTTAGTGTTTCGACCTGTGCCTTGACTTTCTCTGTTCTTGTCCGACTGTTATTAATTGCTATATTTCTGCCCTACCTTTTTTGGATCTTGTTCAGAACACCAACAGAAATCCATTCTTAATGGTGTTGTTCCTTGCTATCCCAAACCTCTTGACATGTTGAAGTTATTGTATCTTTATTCTCTTTCTAGTTGTCGTCCATATTAGTCCCATCTTTTTCTAGTAGATCATGAAATGCCTGGAACTTGTTGTTAAGAATTATTTTGAATTCGTTGTGTTTGTTTGTATCACAGGAGAAGGGCTGTGATAAAATTTTGTAATGCTGCTGCTCCACTTGTCCAGTGCTTCTTCAGTTTCACTTTCATTTTAGTCACCACCAGATGATGATCCGAAGCTATGACAGCTCTTCTTCTTGCTCTTACGTCTTCCATGGTCCTTCTAAACTTTGTATTGATGCAGATATGATCGATTTGGTTCTCCGTAATGTGGTCCAGTGAAACGCATGTAGTTTTGTGTATACGTTTGTGGGTGGGGAGAATATGATGCCACCCATAATCATTTTGTTGAAGGTGAATAGGTTTGCAAGCCGCTTACCGTTTTCGTTCCTTTCTCTCAGTTTGTGTCGTTTCATGATGTCTTCATATCTGGTATTGTCAATTCCAACCTTGGCGTTGAAGTCTCCCATCAGAATGGTCAGATTCCTTGGATGAGCATTCATCAAGTGGTTGACCGCAGCCTCGCATGGAACTGATCTCTGTAATTTTCGTGGTTGTCGTTGGTGGGTGCATAGCACTGGATGACATTGAATGTAATCTCTTCCTTCTTCGTCTTGAAGGATACTTTGATGATCCTAGATCCATGAGGTTCCTATCCTATAAGGGCTTTCTATGCTTCTTGGGCACAACATTAGTGTTACTCTTTGTGTGTGTGAGGCGTTTTCTTCTTCGTGATCGGAGCATGAAGCACTTCTCCTGAGGATAATTTTTGGTGTCCAGCTTGTAACTAATGGGTTTCACTTACTCCAAGTATCTTCAGACTTGTATCTTTTTCATTTCTCCAGCTATTTCCATGCTTCTCCCTGTTTCCCACATCGTGCGAACATTCCATGTACCTATATTAATTGGTTGCTCTGGTTGTCCAACTGGAGCTCATTTAGTGTTGCTGCCTGTTCCGATCTCGGAAAAGGAGGAGGATTGGGCATAGGCTTAGTAACCTCATCCCGTAAAAACAACAACCTTACTAACCACTAAAAGCTTTTATAGCCACTTTAAGTTATGTTCAGTTAATTACAAATCCTACTGTAAATACAATTTTTGTTCACCAATTAACTTCATGCATGTATATGGTTGATCGGGTTCACGTACATGAGAAGTCTATTGGACGAATTAGATACCAGTGTATTTGAAATCAAGATAATCCAACAAACTATCAAATTTAGGGAGCTCGGTAGGTAAGTAGTAGTTGAAGTCATGTCCTTAGCAAGCATGTTACACCTATTTCTACTTCATTTCTACTTGGTCTGATTTATGGCGTCGTAGCTGTTTATTATTCTCCTAATTGATTGATAGCTAAGATATATTGTAGTATGTTAATTAAGTAACAATCAATCTAATTGCCAATGCTTCTAAAAATATCGATTTTATTTTGCGCTTTCTCCGTCTAAAATTACAATACTTTCAGTTAAAAATGTGTCTTCCATCACAGTGATGTAGGCGACGACAAATCGTAACGCTTGACGGCTAACTGATGGTCATGTATGAAGAGATGAAAATGTCAGCCACTTCATCTTGCGTAATGCTTTTTGGAAGTGTTATAGTTTATTTTGCAGATAAGGTTTAGCTTGTCGCATTATAATTTTGTCTTTTGGTTCGAAAAAATGCCGACTGAGGTGAATTTCGTTGGTTTGTAGGTGAAGCTCACTCATAATGACCAAATAGTTTAGTAAGTTTCCAAAATATTCTCTATGTATGATACGATGATCCATTTGTCACTAGACTACACACATGCCAACAAAGTTGCGTTGCTAGCTGCTGTTTTGAAAGATCCAACGAGTCAGTCATTGTAACTAGATCAAAACTGACTCTATGAGCCACAAATTTCCTCTACTATCTCAGCATTCAAATATCTTCCATTTTTAAAAGAACATGATTAACGGTAATGACAACCAGCTAAATTTTTTGGCTGATTCTCCTTTTGATACAAGAGCGAAACAAAATACTTAATATAGATGAGTGATGTATTTCGTGCTTACATATAATGCCTTACCAGCCTCCATAATGAGAGCTATAGTAGTGCAGTACTTTCAGTAAATGCTCATTTTGCTCTGCAGTGGACTACCACCTTCGCAAGTAGCTTTGGGTAAAAACTTTGGACTAAAACAGACATGCTCAGCATCAATAAGATACTAAGCGACTATTTATCCAGGGGATTATTCTCTGCTACATATCTCAACCCTAATATCGATTTAAAAGTTTTTACTCATTGTTCTCACTTAGATCTATCTAGTAACACACGCTAATGTTGATCGTGTGCCTACTGTCAGACATAGGAACGCTACTAACACTAGTGACTTTCAACAGCCAGTATAAAAAGTAAAGGGAAAATGAGGAACAGTACAACAAGATAAAGATAATGATGGTGAAAATATCTCGTTTATACAAGGTAATCATTGAAACATTGGATATTGGAGGTGAATCAATAATAGACAATATGTGAACAAATGGTTGAACTTTATTCGACTCTACTTTTAATTATAAACCAGTAAAGCATATCAAAATTAACCCCAACGGCTCGTTGCCTTCACACTTGAACTTTTTGTTGTCACTTCCCTAAGCACCTACTAATATTCCCTTCCATCACTTCATGTCCGATAACCCAATTACCAAATTTACTAACTAGTTAGAAGAAATACGTGGTGTTGTACGTGTCCAATGGTTGTATAGATACAACTACAACTTAGAGTATTTTAATAAGTGGATGCCTCTTTAGATTTCGGCTAGTTGACTTGGAATCAAGCCTTTGTTTTATTGAACCAACGTTTGTGTGACTGCCATACTAGGGTTCGGGCGGCTCGTAGTGCGATGCAGGTGGATTACAAACAGCTTGAAATATGGCTCCATGGGAAACTAAAACCCCTGTAAGTTCTTTTCCTTCAGTCTCACTAGTATATGTATGTGGGGAAGCAATTTCATGTTTTCCTTGATGTGATTCATTTTTTACTTTACATTCAGGTATTCCTTTGCTTTTTTACAATCACTTCCTGTTAAAGTAGCGTAGTATATATTAATAGTTAATTATTATCCCAACCTTGAGAGGCTTCGGTCAAAGCGCTGGGCATTGTGTCAGCACAATTGAGGTTTGGAACTAACCACATCGACTTTTTTTGTCTAGATTATATGGTTTCTTAACTTACTCTCAGATAGTGATGTTACCTAGAACTAAGTCTGCAAATCTAAAATATTTTGTAATAAATATTTATTGGATGCTGTGCAGTTGAATAAATCATGAGCGAGTAAAAATTTAATGACAAATCTCAAAGTAGTCTATACTGGTGAACATTTATGGTTATTTTTTCGATTACTAAAGTAACTTAGGATGTTGATAAGCTATGCAAAAGGATAAAATTCTCTGACTTGTCGATCCTGATTAACATCGATTACTAATTCAGACTGTTTTCAGTCGTTCCGTTGATACTCTCTTCGTCATATTAATGCGAAGTGTGACTTAGGCTGATGTTTGCTAGTCCTGGATCGTCTATCGGTTTGCCTATGTCGCATTTTGGCTATCTGCAAACCGTGTACAACAGTTATCCTTAGACTATGGTAGTCGTTTCAGGTGACTTGCCATAGTCACTTCCTGCATTTTTCAAAACCTTGCATCTAATGTTTTACAGGATACTATTCGATAACTTCTTTTGAATCAGCAACGGGATAACTATGTTACGACAAGTCTAAATGCCAATGGTCGTTACTGATGTCTTAGTAGTTTTTTCAAGGCAGACAAATCTCGTGCTGTACATTTTCTGCGCATAGACTAAATAAGGCAAGGGTTTTCCCCCTTCATTTACCGACCAAGTGCGCATTCAAAGTCAACTAAATGGTTAGTTTAACAATTTCCCGAATTAATCGAATGAGGATAGACTTATGCGGTAAGTAAACAGTGATACAACTGGAATTCACTAAGTCCGTAAGTCACTACAAGCTGACTAGATAATATCCGCAGATTCAGCTAACTGGATCTTATTGCAGAAAGCTCCAAATAACACCTAGCGATGAGTAGTTCAACTACAGTAGTATTTGGTGACAACCTCAATAGACTGGTCTTGATTTATCGTTTAGGTCTTATCCACACCCCATTTATTTGAGTATCTCCGAATAGCTTCTCTTTGTTTTTTTGTGTGAAGAATAGCAACTTGGCCTAACCTCATTTGGGACCTAGTCTTTCGCTATTGCCTATAATTATCCCTTTAGGCTTGTCGTAAATACGTGAATTTGCTTTCCTTCTTGTTAAGTGTATTCAGATAATATGAACTTATTCAACAAAGGAATTTTGACGCCTGTTATCACATTCAACTGCTCACTCCGTGAAAGGGTTCTCCTTCTTGAGGTATCCATAAAATAGGATAGATTACATTGGTCATGACGACCCGAGAGTGTGAACTGCAGCGCCAAAGGTCGGCCATATACGACCTTTTTGGAAGTGGGTTTGATGTGCTAGCTCGATACTTGTTAAGGCCTTACTGCTAGAGAGGTCAGTCTGTGAATAAGTAAGGTTCATCTCTGTGGCCAACTTTTTTTGATTTTAACCTTCCTTTGTGGAAAGGCAGCATTCGCTGTCATGCTGATTGCTTGAGGAAAACACCTTAATACCATCATATCTCTGCACAGTCGGCAGAACGACTTTGCCCTCGAACCTTAAACCTTCTGCTTTTAGTTTTATCATTCTCCGACGGACCTGCACGTTATGGTAAGACCTTAAGGGGCGATTGTTCTAGCCAATATAGCCCGATGAGGCCATCACAATAGGCAAACTCAATCACTACATCACGCAGCTATGCTTTCCGATACGGAAGTAGGAGCGGCTAAACCAAGATATGTTGTCTATGAAATCATTCACTTGGTCTGATCCGTGTTGGTAAGTGCAGACTACTTGATTGGAGACTGAGTGACTTGATCCAGAATCGGTCACAGTAGTCTAGGTGCATTCACTCTCTGTCTTCTCTTAAATAGTGAGCTTAAAATTATCTTATATATTACCATGAACCGATTCTTTAACCCCTGTATCATACTATGTATCCACACTTCTTTTACTACAACTAATGCAACTACTACTTGTATTAATTTGGTGTTTATTTTACTGTGCTACTGAGGTGTGACGACTTTGACCTGATGCACATCCCATGTTCTAAGTTGTGCATATATGCAAACATTGGATAAAGACCTATGTAATAGCCTTCATAACATCTTGAGGTAAAATATTTAGCATCCCTTACAAGTTAGTCGAAGTTCGGATTTGTCGATAAAGAATCATTCAATATTTGTTTGTCAAAACAAGTGATTCTAATATAAACACTTTTTCAAGTAAATAGAAATTTTTCATAGGTTCTACTGTGAGTTGTGGTACAACTCCGATTCAGTGTTATTGTCTTATTAACGTCCATAAAACCTAGAATCTTTTCAGTTTACTCTGTTGAATGTAACCTAAATACAATTCTGATATTGTTCAAGTATCCGATTGATTTGACGAGCCAATATTTAAATGCAGTCATCTAGTACTGTATCAATATGCTCTTATTCAAACCTGATTTTGTGATTATCGAACTTACCCCCTCTATTACTCCTAAGTTGATTGAGCACATCATAAAGTGAGAAACAGATTTCTTTCCTAGCATTTTAGCTAACTCGAAGATTATAAAAACTATTAAAGAAGTTTATTGTATTTTGATCTTTTGCTGACCAATTTGAGAACTCGATATTGTTTTTTTATTAGTTTGTATATTTCCTCCATAAATTACACACCTAAATATTTGTACACTTGTACTCTTAAAAGTATTACTTTAACTTGTACATTTTAGGTGTGTCGCAGATCCAATTCCACTTTCCCAGTATGTGATCGCTCTGATTAAAAAAGACAAAGAGGAACAAGAACTAAAAGAAATATGCACTGACCAGCTAGAAGTATTTTTGCAAGAAAATACAGCCAAGTTCGTAGAAGATCTATTTACTGTACTTAAATCAAGAGCGTATGTTGTATGCGAAACATTAAAACCGGTCCAGGTGTCATCATGAAAACTCTGGTTCTAAGGATATGCATTCTGGAAAAAACTCTTTAGGAAATAATTCAATTGATAGTACATCAAAAGACAGAAAAAGACATCTGGCTTACACCAACGCCTCAAGTATCACCGATAGCTCTGCTCCCAGGCAAAAACGAAAACGTTCACTGGACACCAGGACAAAACGAGTTTCGTCACACAGTCGTTCACACAGTCCCTCATTCCCCAGTACGATCAATAAATAATACAGTTGTAACTAGTAGGCTACATGGAAAGGAATTTGAGCCACATGGCTGATTCTTGCAATCGTGGGCGCCATATCGACCATTCGGAGGAATGCAGCTCGAAAATAGTGGATGGCCATAACAGACGCAAATCATCAGGTTTGTAGTTAATTTTTTTGTCTTCAACTATCACTAATTATTCTAAGCGTGGTCATCCGTTTATTCAGATTCCAAGCTATTCAAAAGCTTAAATTCCATTTTTGTTTTAGGTAGTTCAAATGGAGAAGCTACTGATTCCAATACAAATTCATCCCGTCGGAATAAGTATCGTGATTCAGAATCACATAAGCGTAACAGTCGTGAGCATATCCACGCACGTGATAAAGATGAGTACAGCATTCGTTCCAGTAAATCTTTTGTGAGATCCGTCGCTGATTGCAAAGTAATTGATGAAAAATGTCGAGATATAAGGAACCGTCGCTGTCGTGATTTTGAAGAGCGTGGATTTTGTGTATTTGGTGACAGATGTCAGTATGATCATGGCCCGAATGCCTTGGTAATTTCTTCTACTAAACCTGCTGCTTCTGTGGTCACTCATCTCACAAACCCACTGTTAGATACTAATATACTCCCAAATAATACTCCAGATTCGTCAGTGAATATTGGCAGGAGAAGTATCGAAATCCAGTGCACTTCAGCCACAATCGTTTGTAGCAGCTGTTATATCTGGGCAACCTGATCTTAACGATTTAAATCAACAAATTGGTACTCTTATTCCTGTTTATCATCCTACCCCAAGTACGTTTGTTTATTGATTACTACAGTAGTTAACTAAACAAGTAAAACTTACCACCAGTAAAGTTTTTTGGACGATTTAACATAGTTTTAATGTATGTATGTATGTATGGTCAACATAGAACCTGACACATATGTTCATCGGTCCAAGTTCCCATACTTCTAAAGCATAGCAAGATTAACATCACATAGTGGAAGTGGAAGTTACTTCAATGGTAATAATAATAATAAAAATCAAGAAGAGTGAACGTATGAAGTTTGGTTTAGAGAGAAAAGAGATGAAGCGTGGAATGAAAGTTATGAAATTATTTCAAGCTCACGATTTAAGGGAGGACAATGAGTGAATACATCTGTGCCACCGTGACCAATTTTGAACCATGTCAGCCAACGTTTCTAACCACTGGTTACAGTATTCGCGTGGACTCCAACCAGGTAGTCTGCGTCTACCGATACAATTCGGACCAGCAATCAGTGACTTCATGGACTGATTCTATATTTTGATTTGGCCACCCCTAAATCTCTTCCATCCTGCTCCTATATCAGCTAACATCGCGAGTCGAGGCAGACGGTGGTTGGGCGTACGTAAAAAATGACCCAACCACCTCAGTCGATGGAGATTCACAACCTGATTGACTGACTTACCACCTTTGCCTAGCATCGTCGTCTGACTTCATTATTACTTGCTCAGTGATTCCAGCTAATACGAGCGATGTTTCGAAGACGTCGATGTTCAAATATTAATGACTTTTGAGTATCATCTACCCTTAATGGGCACTTCTTACACCCATACAATAAGACAGAGTGAACTGTTGCACAGTACACTCTTCCCTTCGTTGAGAGATGAATGTCACATCTACTCCATAGGTTGGCAAAAGCCAAACGAGCTTTTTGAATTTGAACTGAGATCTCGTCCGAGACCAACCCATCAGGGCTAATCAGACTTCCAAGATAAGTGAAGTGGTTGACGTGCTAAACTACCTCACTTCCTATCTTTAGCTCAGGTGATGACGAAAACCAGTAAATATAACGCAGTATATCAAATATCTTGCCAACATCTCGGTTGCATTACTATTTCAGGGAATATCCTACATACCCTTTTTTTCCTAGAACTTTAAGTTCAGCCTAAGGATTTCTTATAGGTAATTTGTGAACACTATTTGCAAGTTATTCAATCCAGTAGCATTTGACGGTTATCGGAAATACCTTATATCCTCAACGCTGTCGTAAATATTGATCACTACGCGATATAACTTCAGATGCGTCCGTGTTACTGGAATAAAAACAACGAAAGCTTCGAAACGATGCACACACTAATGTGTTTTCAGTTTTAAGACCAATGGGTTAGATATTTAGTACAATCTATGTGTTTCCACTACACGTGCTTCTTTGTCAGTTTTCAGCCGATCATTGACTTTTTATGTTATGGAGGATAAACTTTAAAGTTAATAATCTTAGTCTTATATTTATAGAGCGAATATCAGTCTATGCAAAAAATAAGTGACTGTATTACCCTCTTTTATTGCGCCTATATTGCGATGTATACAGACTGAAAGCATCAGTTTATTTACACAGTCTCGAGAGATTTAGTTAATCTAATGGGGATTTGCAATAGACGAAAATTCAGTAACCCCGTTGGAAAACTACTCAATAGAAATGATATTTATGTTTACGTATTCATAATATTGCAGTAAGTTTCATAATTTCATCTTATGGGAGCTTCCTTAGGTCTTCATATCCGTATAATTTACAGTAGTGCAGCACATTTTAATAATCTCATCTGCCTTCTTGAGTAATTATGCATTATCTCACAAGTAGCTCATATTCATATTATCTTGGTTGGATATTTTGTATATTAATAACAGCTTAAACTCCTTGACATATGCTCAGTCAGTTAACCAGTGATTCTCTATTCTGAAATCTATTCAACTGGAACTTGGGAATCGTTTGTCCGACCACATCAGTTATTTTACTGTTTGATCAATCACTTGTGTCGCCATAACAGATCAGTTTATTTTCTATGCTTGAAAAGATTTAGTATATGTTAACAGACAAACCCTTCATTTTAAAACCTAATCAATGGTTGCAAAGGCATAAAATGCAGAATATATTTACCGAATGAGGAGTTGTATTATCATATTTTTTGGCCTTACCAATGAAACCAACAGTTGTCAAGATTGGATTGGTTTAAAATGCTTTCATGTTAAATTTTTTTTCGATGTATTAACTTTCATATGTGGCTCCAATTAATAGCTAAATTTTGTTCGTGACATTTTAAATACTACATAATTTATTAAAGGAAGTTCTTTGTTATGTTTTGTGTCCTCTAATTAAATTTTTTCTATTTAGTTAGTCAACCAGACCATCAAGTGTTAATGACCTGTTGCGTTGATCAGTCACTGGATGTTGGATTGCTTCCCCAAGTTTCTAACTCTTCTATTTTTTGTAATAAATCTAACTGGAAGCATCCTCGTCTACAGAATAATGTGCAACGTTCCAATAGTTTTCGCACATTTAGCAACGTCAACACCATTAGTCGAAATATAGTTCCTTTGCCAATGATTGAAAATTTCAATAATGGTAAAGGTCAGTCTGAAATCAATCCAGCACCACCTGCTTATGAGCCGGATCGACCACATTTGTCCATGATTTCGACATCGGAGCTCAATGCTCTCCAGTCTCGCGATATTTTTGATGTTGAACATAATGCCTCTACTCCACCATTGTCATATAAACCCAGTCCTATCACTGAACAAATCAGTTCATATGCCGTAATCCCGAAAGCATCTGGAGTCACTGATCTTTCGTTGGATATCACTTCTCGAACTAACGATCCACGTGCTATTTTGTATATCGATCGTCTTCCATGGAAATTTAATGATGCAGATAAGATTCGCGAACATTTTGCTCAGTTTGGTAACGTAATAAATGTGATTGCTAGATATAGAGGCATGGTAGGTGCTGCAATGGTTGAGTTTTCTTCATCTGATGAAGCTGAAAAAGCCTACCGTAGCCCCATTCCTATGTTTTCGAATAGATTTATTCGGATTTATACACGTTTTCCAGAAAATTTCAAACATAATGCACGAAATGCGACCAATCGTTTCCCTCGTTCCAAGGTTAGATTTTATACTGTATTGAGTTAACCTTAGGATTTTAAATGTACTATATATAATTTCCATAATACTGAATTACATGTGTTATATGATTTTTGTATGCTTTAGAAATAACAACAGACTTATGTGGTTGGTTACTGATATTAAATTGCTTTTGTTTAATTATATTATGAAAATTTTACTAATAACTTATTTGATTGTCTACTTCTGAATATATTCTTTAACAAATTAAGACTTTTATAACGGATTGATTCCAGTAAATCTTTTAGCGCGACCCTGACTTGTTCGCTGATATTTTGTCATTTGTACTACTCAGTAATCAAGCGCAAGTTTATATACTAGATTCCAGTGTTTCTGCATACAAACCTTTTCATTTCATCTTACTGAACTATGTTCTTAATGTTTGATCTGTCTAATTGTCATTGTTACTAGGTTATTGCAATTCGTTTGATGTTCATTTTGTTAATTCAATCTCATGAAAACGTTATTTAACTACCTGAGCATATGTACAATCGCCTAAAGCTCTGCTTTGTTCATGAATGATCGATTTGACGCGCTTTCAATTTAAGGACTAGTGATATTAACTAGCTTATTAATGCAAATGAGTCTAGGCGGATCTCTAACTTTGGGCTTCGTAGGTGAAGTCGTTAACTTTGGTCAGTAAATCATCTCACGTCTAAACTATGATATTGCTAACTATATCTTAGTTACGAAGTTCATTGAAGTAGGTTGTTATGAAATTTTTAAAATGGCGATTGTTAAAATTTTTCAGTAAGTTGCAATAGTTAAAAGTTGACGTATGTTCTGTCAAAATCCTGAAGGATAACTGGCATGACTTCCTTGAGCCTATAACTTCTTAGATTTTTTTTTCGATGTGTGACGGTATCATTTGTAGCGTTTATTAATCATATAAAATATGTCGATGATAACGGTCACTATTTGAATGTATCTTAGGACGTTTTATCAAGAAACCTAAAATTAGAGTATTGATTAAGTGTTAATAAGGTTTCTATAAAAGAACCATTTTCTTTGCATTCGATTATCGCCAAAATTTTTTAACTGATATATTTTCAAATTTATATTCCAGAGTATACTGGATCGTTTAGGTACACGGCCTATCCCTATGAATAATAACAAAATGAATTCCTACTCCTGGATGAGCATGACCCATGATCATGTAGTTGATCAACAAGTTCCTGGTAGCATTCATCTTGAGGATACTCTCCAAAGAGGTAGCAGATCTCATTGGCGTTTAGAACGTAACCCAGCTAGTGGAGATGCTTTGTTATCTAATGATGATGAAGATGATATGATCGACGAAAATCCGACTTTAGATGGTGAACAAGATTCTGCATCTTTCACCAGGGAAAGCAGCAAAACTATGAATCAGGGAATGGACAAAATAAAGGATACTTATGTTGATTCAAATGTAGATCAAGAGTCATTATTATATACATATAATTCTGTAAGTTTGAGATCAATTTTTTTAGATCGCGTCATTAAGTTATGAGTATATTTGTCATTC
This sequence comes from Schistosoma japonicum, assembly GCA_025215515.1. NCBI lineage: Eukaryota > Metazoa > Platyhelminthes > Trematoda > Strigeidida > Schistosomatidae > Schistosoma > Schistosoma japonicum. The sequence goes on along the minus strand of CM046061.1, from coordinate 60,853,307 downwards.
TAAATATACGATTATAAAGTTGATTAAATTGACTTTTAGAAATGTTTTCGTCTAATTTATTTAATCGTTTATTTCTCAAGTCCTGGCAGTTTTTTTTTCATTCGATATATCTATAATCAGATGTTGATAAGCAGGCACGTTAAAGAAATAAATTTAAAATATTATCTTTCCGTAGATGTTGTTATGGACTGAAACTGGTCAGTTTACGTTGCTCTATTTGCTTCCATAGCGGATGGCTTCTATACAAAGTAGTTCGGATTGTAACTGTCAGTGAAATCCATGATGTACGTTTTCGTCCCATTTGTCACTCGTCGGCTGGATGTACTTGTATCTCAATGTTGATCTTCACATCAGGACGCAGACTCCGTTCGTGTCAAACATTACCACTGAGTCCATTATATATATATATATATATATATATATATATATATATATATATATATATATATACAAGCGGTAGAGTTTGACACATACAAACTGAATTGAAGTCCCTATTAACTGCTGTCACATCTGTTTACTTTCTCAAGTTATTATAATTTTATCATGAGCTTATTATCCAATTTTCTGTAAGTGACTCACCTAATTTAGTCCTTATTGTATTTTGTATTCTCTCTTACATTTTGGTCTATTATTCGTTGTGAATATTCAGTCGTTCCTATTCCCGAAGTGCCTTGGTTGAGTCCAGGGTGTAGAGAGTTCATTCTCACTCTCGAAATGCTTTCCTATGGTTATATCTGTAGGTCTTGACATTCACATGTGTCATATCTGAAATCCATATTCAGGACCCTAGTAATGTATTGAAAACTCACCCCCCATCTTTCGATTTGATAAGTGTGTTCTACACGCGCATACTCAGGACTCTGTAGTATCGGTGTCCTGTTCTACCAAGTGTCAATGTCACACTAAGCACCAGATTGGAGTCAGCGCTGATCAACTGGATTCCTCATTAACAGTCGCTTTGATATCGTTCGACCAGAAAGTTTCTTCAGAGTGAGAAGAAACTAGCGTCGGATAACAGTGACCGTCTTCAATAGCTTTGTGCAGACCACAAACTGTTTCTAGCCAGCGCCAGCACTCCTGATCAAAAAACTGTCAAAGTTGCTTGGGAAACGGAGTGTTTTATGATCTACTCTCGATTCTTCGGTCATACTTCATAGATTGTTTAAAATGCGTGAAAGATCGACTAGCGAGGAGTTTGTTGGTTTTCAATCAGGTTGTGGATGCATTGACCACATCTCAATCCTCCCTCCAAGTGTTGGATATTCATCACACATACTGTATACCAAATCGTTCTGTTTCTTGACATCATGGTCACCTTCGATTCATTGAACAGGATTGTACTCTTAAGTTGTTTGTTGGAGAAGAGTGTATCTGAGATGTTCATTAATATAATGAGGACTCTGTACACAAACACTTCAGATAGAGTAAGTGCATACAATTGCCTTTTCCCCATTTTTCCAACCCAGTGGTGAGGTTTGGAATGGTTGCCCATCCCACCATTCCGCCCCAACTTTGTTGTGGACGACATTCTAAAAACAGCTCTAAAGGAGGTACGTATTGTTTGGTGGTGTATATTTGTTACCTAAGGAAAAATTTTTCAACCTTGAGTATGCGAATGATACTGTTTTACTGTGTGAGTTATAGCACACATGCCATCCAGATCGCGCTTAATAAGTTGAGAATTAGTATCTGTAAGTATGGTATGTACTTTGCTCTCGCAACGTACAAAAGTACTTCTAAAGACTGGCAAAAGTATATACCTGCGTTCACTCTTTGTGGCAAAGCTGTAGAGGTATTCCAAAAGTTCGTATATTTGCGTAGTTTTACGAGTTCTGGTAGTGGTGTGTCAGGTGAGATCAATTTACACAGTGCGAGAGTCAGCAACTTCGTGGACTGATGCTATGTTTTAGTTTGGTCACTGTTATAGGCAATTAATCACGATTCTGAAATTTTTTTTGAAAACTTCAGTGACAAGAATTTCTATGACAATTCAATAAACGTCTATTCATAGTATTTGTTTATGCTCACTCAACATGCTAGTGATGTGAGCAGTTTTTACGTGCTTACTGAGTTGAAACAACTAAACGTTATCATAAGTTGTCCCGTAAAGTACATGATTTTTTCGCGAGCTAGCGATAATCAAATGTTATGTTTATTCGTCCCTTCGAATGTTAAATCTCTATCAAATAAAACATTAGTTCTAGATTCACCACACGTTAAATGCTATCCATTATTTGTGTGTTTCTCACCGAGGTTTTGTCTTGTATTTTACAGGATGGGTCAAGACACTTTCATAACAGTAATAACTTAACTGTTGCTTCAAGCCCTTACACTTTGTCGCATAAGCAAGAAGCTGAGGCAATTTTATGGGAACGACGTAAAATGGCCGCTTTAAAACAACGTAAAGAACAGCTTTTGCTTCTAGACAAGGTATTTCGCTAAAAAATATTTATATGTTATATCGTTCTTCAATAGTGCAGTTATAAAATTTTACTTATTTTTATATAACGCAAGCTTGTTTCATGATAACCATTGAAGATTTATATTAATGTCGAGTTTAATTTGTAATTATCTCTTGGGCATTTATTTGTTCCCTTAGAATTGTCTAAACTTTATTATTTCAGTCTCGTGAAGCCCGAGAATCAATAATTGAAGCTCGAAAACAAAGGATCACTAAATTGAAATTGCTACTTCAACGAGTGATGAGTCAACTGGATAACAGTCGTTCTGAAGAAATAGACTGTGGTACCGATTCAAAACCATTGACATTGGATGAAAGACGAAAATTACTTACTGAGGCTAAAAGACTTCAGACTGAACTTGAGTCTGCTTTGGAAGCTGAAAAGAAAGCTTTGAATGCTAACAATAAAAAAATAATCCTTTCAAAGCCATTGGGAAGCACAACAATCAGCGCTGCTGCATTACAAGCTTTACCGAGTCCAGTTAGATTAGAAAGGCAAAAACAGATTTCGGAAGTACGTTTATAAATTAAATTAATGCATGCACGATTTTCTTGTTTTTAAATAATTTCAGTGATAATACAGAAATACATTTTTTGAATAAATCAACATATCGAATAGTTGCAATGATTACAGGAATTCCTCATTTTGTTTTTGTTATGAATTAGCATGATAAACGTGGATGCTACTAACAGTGGAATTCAAGATGCGCGTTTCATTCTATGTACAACTTGTCAATTGAAAATACCTGCATTCCGGTGTTAATATTTACTCGGAGACTGACTCAGTACTGTCATCTTCAATTCCCAATCTTTTTTCTATAATATTTAGTCATTATTTTTAGTATATTAATTCTCTGCTGTTTGTATTTTAATTTATATTAGATTCAGACGGAAATCGATAAAATGGAAGCAAGCTTGCGTGATATAGCTCAGGACGATGTAAAATTGAAAGAAGGTCGTCGAAGAATAGTGGAGCTTAAACGTCAGGTACGATCTGTTCCTGTCACTTGTAAATCTGCTGATACACTGGGTCTTCTTTATTTATGCAGTAGTATTCCGTAATATTTCTCTTGAACCTGTAAACTAACACATTTTAATTTTCGTTCACATTGCGTTTATCCCCGGTCATTTTTAGGATATTATAAACGAAACTTGTAGTCTTGGTTGTTCAGTAGAAACCGATTTTGCCACAGAAATTTATTGATACCTGCTGCTGCAGCCGAATAAGTTTAGCTTTGGTAACCAACTTTACTACTTCTCTCTCTCTCTCTCTCTCCTATATATATATATATATATATATATATATATATATATATAAAACATATGGTCACTTTTGAAGGTCATTTTACGGAGTTCATTGATAAACACTTCACCAATGTTTGGAACCCGATTTCAGTGTCTGCAGCTGGATTTATTGATACAAGATTCTGTTCATAAATACATTAGCTTTCACCTCATTCATTTCAAATTCTTTAGTTAAACTTAAGTTCTAAATCTTTTTATTTTGCGATGATTGAGAAGGTCCATAGCTCGGGAGGACAGTTTGCGTCGAAGTCGTTAATATTAACGATAGAAGCTCCGCAATTAAACCATCCAGCCCAGAAAATGTTGTGTAACCAAAAGTCCTATAATTCTTTTCACGGGGGAATAAACTAATACATTATCGTACTTAGTTTCCCGAATCTTTATTTTATTGTAATGGCTGTTTGTACTGTAATCGATTCGTCTTTGAGTACCAAATAATGTTGTTGAAAATCATCTTTTTTGACTGTGAAGTACTGGTGTTTGAATGTTTCAGAAGATTGCTTAGGCCAATCTTGATGGTTTAGTACACATTAATCTCTAGATTTTCACTCAATGTTTTAAATTGTTTTCTGTTTATTAGCTTGTCGATTTGGAGACAGTTCGACTTTCAGATATGTTTATGTCTCAAAATACAAGCGTGTGTGCTTCTGGAGACAATTCTGTTTATCCGAACAGAACTCAGACTAAACTTGATAAGCGACCTCGAACTCTGTATATCACTGGTATTGAACCCGACGATGTAGAGAATTTTCAAAGCGCCCTCTCCGTAAGTGTTTAATTGATTGCTTTTTTAAATAAAATTTTATGGTATCATTACACATGACGGGCAATCTTGACAAATAACGCTTGTAGGGAGATTGCATTTCGCTATTTGTATACCATGTTATCTTAATTGAAATTCTTTGTTGGGTGCAGAATAGAGTCCATAATGACTATTAGTACACGAATATAATGCCACATACATTGGTGTTTATGAGATATATGTATGAGGGAACCCCTGATTAGTTAAAATATTTCGCAAACTAGTATGCTGTAATTGGTCTTCGCAACAAAATAGAAAAGTCTTCGTAATTTTGCATAGTAAATACAGCTTTTATCAGGTGATAGTATTTCTTGTGCATCTTTTCAATGCTACTTCTTTAATAATGTTACGTTATTACTCCCGCTAGCATGTTTGACTAAAATATTTCCTAATTGTTTATTTGAAAGCGAATTCTCACATACCTTGTGCATTTATTTACAAGGATGTGAAATTCGTTATAATAAGGAAAGTCTAATGGCGCTCCAACTGATTTTAAGATGTTAAGCATCCTTTTATTTTGTAATTGTAAATAAAATTACATCTAGAGTTTGAATTTTTAATGGAATTTGTGTTCAATATAGTTTATTTTTACACTCAAAGAAGACAGACACTTGTGCAGAAACATCAAACAACTGAATTCACAAATTGTAATTAATTTCTAAGCTTCCGTTTCACTTATCTCGTAATGTAATTTCTGTTAGCGTGTTTCAAGTTACGAGTTTTGTTGTTGCAACTTTCAGCTAAATTATTTGCATACTCAATGTTGTACAAAGCAAACTAACCCTGAAACTAATCAATTGGTGCTAGAAGTTACGTTTTGCACTCGTGATTTCGCTGAGGCAGCTATTCGTCAATTTACCCAGTTTCATGGGCGAGATCTAGAAATGAGTTTTGTACATCCAGCATTATCAGCATCGAAGACTGGAAATTTAACTTACGATGATGTAAAACATGTAAGTTCAGTTTTTTTATTATCTAGTTAATTAAGCGATTTGCTTTATTCATACCATCACAATTTTCGAAGATATGATATCTTCCATCTTATCTATTAGGATCTTTAAATATTTGTTCACTATCTAACCTAATATAATTGATCACCAACTACTTCATATATGTCTAGTAAATTTTCTCTCGAATATTGCAGCCGTTTTGATCCATTAATTGTTCTTGTGATTAATCAGGAAGTCTCGACTGTATGACCTCAACATAATACTCTGTAACAGTATGAACTTGTTACATCTCTCGTTCTGCTTATATTTTTTATTCACTTCATTAAAGGTACCTGTTTTAAAAATGTGTATAGACTAAACATTTAGTTGCCTCATGCATATATGCGAATTGAATCTTTTCTTTTTTTCAGTTTTTGTTTTCATCTCATTAACACATCTCCATTGATGCTTAGATATAATTTTCAGAGAAAATTCTTCAATTATCGGCGAAGATTTTCGATGAGTTTTGATATTAGTGTAATATTCTCTGGTAATATAATATTTCCTTATATTAATTAATTAATATTCATTGTCCCTAATCTATATTCTCATGTCTTTACTTGATGAAACGTTTCATGTCACATTTCACTACTAGGTTTCGTCTACACAAATAGAAACTTCAAGTCAGCTACAAACTATCACATCCTCTGAGTCTTTGGACTATTCTACTCATTCCAGCCCGACATCTACTACTGCTATGAATACCACGTCTTCATGACAGCTAGCTCCTTCGTACCCAAGCAACGTTAGAATTACTAATGTAGAAAAGGTTCCATCTGCGATATTTTCCGAAAATAACGTTTTCTTCTTCTAGAAAAATATATTTTATTAAAAGCTTTTCTATTTCAAATGGTTTTATTTGTTTGGCTATGTATACATTGATTGTGTTTTAATACTGAGTTGATTAACAACTGACATTAATTTTTGTAAAATAACGTTAGTGTTGTAGATTTTTCCACCACATGATATTTGTTCTGTTTAATCATTTTTAAGTGTCTCATTCCTTTACTAACATATCGAAATTGGGCTCGGCGAGTTCTATCTCGGTGCTTGAGTTGTGAGCCTGCTCGTAGTATTATTATACTGAGTGTCACGGCTCAGTTCTCGAATTCGTTGTAAGTAACTCGGACTAGCAGTTGGTTGATGTTGTGTGGAAGTGTTTTTCTACATAAAATGGTATACAGTTTCCCACAACTAAAAGTATTTCTATCAGTGACAGATTAATTTCAGTAGTATTCTTATGAAACGAAATATTACACTATTGCCTTACATAGGTGCTATCAACAAAACAGAAATAGTTTAATCAAAGAAAGTTTGTTCTATCTTGTGCAACCCACTACATTATGTGCTTATTTCCGAAAACAAGTCACTTTCTCAGCTAATGGGATTCATTACAACCTGTTGCATAGGCTTATTATCGCTACCAACTTTGCTTGGTAAAATCAGTGAACTGTGGTCCCTTAAGATCTGGATGGTAGGGTTATTCTCGGCTTATTGGAGTGTATCACCGGATATATTGCTTCTGAAACTGAAGAGAATAGCGTCAAATTAATAGGTTAAAGTAGAAGTAACCGAGTAATATATCCTACAATGTCGGTGCTACCTAAAGTCTAGGTGTTCTTCAAATAATTTAAAAAGCCAGCAATGGTTATTAACACAACCTTACCAGGGTAAGAAGTACCACGGTTTGTCCTGGTCGCGAAAAAGTTAGCACAAGTTTCTGTTCGGGTTCTCATGTTCTAATCTGTGGAGATGGCCTCATCGGGACTAGATCATGCCATTGATCTATTACAGTAAAATGGTCCATAGAAGCCCTATCCCATCGACCCTCCCGTACTGTGTAGAATCCTGATGCGAACCGCACGAGATTTTACTTAGGCCAACTATTTGACTAGTTGATCCTCGGTCATATTCCGAAGCAGGTATACCTCTAAAGAGTAGTGGATATGGTATATAAGTTTCCAGAGGGTAGTTTTAGTCTTGGTGTAGAGTTAAGGGGAAAGGTCATTTATAAAATAAGAAGACGTGGTAGAACTGCCAATCCTAGTTATCCATATCCTAGCAAAGGTGGTATTATGAGAATGTCAAATTAGGCAAGGCAAATTATTTACTTGGCGAAAATAAAAGAGGTGGCAGGTACCAGTGTACGCCACCTCTAATTATCTATCGCATATCTTGCGCCCTCCTCGATCAATGCCAGTTTTGCTCTTCCCTTGTTCTACATCTATTAAAGATAACTGCGCTAATGTCAACTAAACTAAGCGACGCTTACGCAATAACTCAGCACTTTTAGTGTACGTCGCACATTTACTAGCTAATCCAACTCCTCGTAGCGGTTTCAAGGAAATGTGGCAGTATGTGACGTCTAAAAGATATTTGTCGTTGTTTCTTCGGATAGTTTCTTCTGTAATGTCCAACTTAACTACATTAGGGCACCTACCTCTCTTCTTCACACGTGTCCGGATTGCTGCAACTCGTCACTCCAACTCATTGTCTTGCTTCTTGATAGATAGAGTTACGTTATTTTCAGTTTGTGGCGAAACTGCTCGCGCTTGCCAACTGTCTACGTAACCGCACCATTTCTACGATATCCGGCTGGAACAGCATGCACCAACTGAAGTTGTTGGGCTATGATCCCAGAGACACTCTAAAATCCGGGATGTTAACAGTTGTTATCTTAAATCGTCGTCCAATGTAGGTAAGTCACTCCTAAAGAGGGTTTGTAAAAGTGGTGACCGACACTAATTGGCCATCATCGGGTGTGAACTTACACCATAAAAAGACTCCTGCCTAAAAATTTCACTAGCAATATAAATGCATTCTTAACACACTGCAATAAGCATCCAGATTATAATCACCATAATTCCATTTATGGAGCCTCCCAACCCGCAGGTGCAATTACTAGTTGCATCCATCATACACTAGTGTTATTCGCATAAATTTAAAGAATTTTTGTTCAGACAAGTCTCCAGGTTAAGATAATATTCTCTTGCTGTGTCAGTTCAGTACCTACCTGTCTGTAACCTTTTCCAGCACTCTTTAAATAACGAACGGGTTTCAAGTGAAGTGAAGGTATATCTTGTACTACATATGCTCTTCCAGCATGTAATAGATTGACGAACTTTTTGAACCGAAATATCCTAGTCTACATAATATTTTCTGACTTAACAAGGGCATTTTCTTCGCAAAGTCTTTATGAAAATGATCTCAGAAATAGGTTTTTCTACGACCTACTCACGTGGTTGCATAACTTTCCACATGAATGAAAACTCTACACCAAAGTGAACAGAACACGGTAGGCCTGAAGTAAAGTGTCATTAGGGATTTCATAGGGAACCACCGTTAAAACTCATTTCTTTTTCCACTTGATTAACGATCTTCCGAACAGATTAACTTTACCTGCTGCTGATCCATGCAGGAGATACGACGATATGATAGGAGGTACACTACGATGGAGACACACAATCACTACTACTTGTGATGTTCTGACTCTAACAATGGCTTCAGGTCTACAGTATGGAATTCAATACAGAAAAATGCACGTCACTTGCTTGAGCCCTTTAAAGGAAAGAAAGGTAATACTGCTACCTTTGTAGAGACCACTATTCCGTCAGCTTAACTGGAATAGACATTGACCTCACCCTGACACACACACACAATATCGACAACAACTATCAGGGGAACGAGGCCGAGGTTATGCTACGCTGCATTTCATCCGGAGGCATTTAGGGCTAGACACCTATAAGTTTTCACTTGTCGTTTACAAGATCTATATCTGACTATGTCTGATGGTACACAACGTAGTTACACTGACTTCTACATCAATCAAAAAGCCAACTGTCACATCGAGAGGGACACTACTTAGTTGGGCATCAGGAACTTTAAAAAAGTAATACACAAACACTCTTACATTCTACACTCAACATCAATATGCAAGCACAAATAAATCAATTGGTTTAGACTAGGCTTCCAAAGAGATATTGGATGTTGGATATCCGCGCCGCTTTAAGTTCTGTGCTACGTTCGTTATGAATTTGGTACTTCTGATATTTATCGTCGTCGTAACTCTTTGTGGGTGCGTTAACTGCCGAAAGCACATTTTAAATTTAAAGGTTTTAATTGTTTGGAATATTATAATGGATTTAGAACGATGGCCGTAAATCGGTTCTATGCAGTCACTTCGGGTTTGCGAAGGATTCGTTTCTTTCTGTCTCTATACACAAACTTGAAGGTGATTTACAGCATGTAAGTTATGCTGCCTTAGTTAACTTTTTGCTTACAATTATGCTAATTAACTTTTTCTTATGAATATTTTATTATCAAAGCTCTTAGCGAATGACCACAGACTCCTACTTGTTTGGCTTTAAGTTTGTAGTTCCATTCATCCCGTTTGCATTACTGTTTGAAATATGACGACTCCAACTAGTTCACCCTCTCACCAAGTGCTGTTATTTGGCCGCCGAAGTTCTATCGTTCGTTCGTTCGTATAAGTTACTATGCCACATTTAAGGAAACCAATTTTTTGTTGTGCATTACCTCTGATCGGCTTTGTTAACGTCTCACATTTAAAAATTCATAAAATATACATTTAATTTTAAAAAGGCATAAGATATCAGTGCTTAGGGACATTGTTGCAAATATTATTTTATTCATCTTAAACCAGTTAGTTTTAGTGTAATTACGATGTATGGTAATTGCTTCCATCCTCACTAGTATGAATGGCTAACTGACAGTAACAAAGTTACTTGTTTACATGCTCGCGTATAATGTCGATTCACATTGAAACATGAGTTAGTGATGGAACTATATTGTAGGCATTAGTAAACGCCATTGTTTAATAAACAGACAATAAACAGGTAACCATTATCAAAAACCATTTAGTTAAAACCAGTTGCAACGATTTATATTCTTACACACTAACCGTTCTGTAGTTTATAGCTTTAGCTTAAATGAAACATGGGTTGTACCTAAAGCTTTCTACTATTGCCACTATCCTGACGTTGTAATCGTATTTGTATATCGTGATGAGGCACTTGGGCTATACTGTGTGGAATAATTATCTGTGATCTTTCCATACGAAGCAGGTCGGCTAAAAATGGAAATACTACGAGCAAAAAGTTTAAATTACGAAGGTCAAGTTGTTTTACTGACAATTCAGAGGTTTGACGGTAGTAAAGTGTCACCCTTAGACAACCAGTATTATAGCGATTCATCCTTCTCAGAAAGAATGGTCGGGGTTAAAGGAGGTCGGCTTTAAAATTATGTTTTACTAATTCACAGATAACTTCCAGCTTTAAGGCCTTAACAAGCATAGAGGTGCCACATAAAAAAGCACTTGTCAAAATTTCGTATGTTACCGAGCTCCAGTAGTCGTTTCTTGGATATTGTGGTCACATTCATTTTGTCGTGATAATCTCTAGTCCGACTTGTTTTTCAGGTACCTCATGAAGGAGAACTCTCACTGTGTAGTTAACCGAAAAGTGATAGTAACTCTCATACTTCTAACAGCACCCGAGATCACCCTACTCACTCTCAAATTCTTTGTTTTTTTTCTTCTGAAACCAGCCTGTTCCCTAACGTTCGGTGATTTGAGAGGCTAATATTTTAGGCACTATCTAGTAAAATTCATCCTATTGTAGTTATCAAAAAAGGATTCTTCTTTATCGTAAACTGGAACGGTCGGCGATCGAGATCAGTCAGATGGGATTACGTTCAGTTTCTAGACTGGTTAATATATCAGTTAACCTACCTCCTAAAAGTGGACCCATAAAAATATCTGGAGTTAATTTATCAGGCCCAACTGATTTACTTTGCTTCACATTACTCATAGCCTTCACAGCGTCATTAAAAGTTGGGGGGACGTGTCGTATTTCTACTCAGGTAGTTTGGGGATAGTCATTAAGGAGAGAGTGCTTAGCGCCAGTTGAACTGTTTTTGAAAGTGTTACATCTATCGGTCCAATCCTCTAGATCGAGAGTGGATCATAGATCTATATTCCTCGTAAATAATCTCACTAACAGTCTATTTTCTGTGGTGTTTAGTAGTGCCTATGGCCGATGTCATCTCCATCGCCTTTGTTTTTATTTCCCATCACTGCTCACAGTGCTTACTTAGACTTTTTGTTAGTCTGCGTTTTAATTGTCGTTGTTCTTCATTATCTTCAGAGCCTGTCGGGATGAGTATCTGAGTCCGTCAGTTCAATATAAGTTTCCGAAATGTACTTACAGGTATTTAAAAAATCTTTCTAACCTTTAGAATGTTCACTAAAACTCATGTAAATACATGCTCTCACTATAGCGTGGTCATAATCCCAACGTTCTCTAGAATGAGTAGTAATCCTCTACGAAGCCTCTCCAATGATAAATGATGTCGATGTGGTCTGTATGTGTTTATTGTTGTGATGTTGCAGGTTGCAAGGTTAAAGAATGCCTCTTCTTATCCTTAAAGTTTGTGCTAGCAAAAACAAGTGGTCTGAGAATAATTGCACCAGATGGTTTCAATTATCCTTTCAATGATCTGGAATGTCAAATAAGCTACCTAAGTGTTTTTCAGCCTGATTTGGCCTTCTGACTTTGGTATTCGAAACCCTTGCCATGATAACTATATTTATTGATAATATTGTATCCCATTAACTTTGATGGAAAGTTATCAAATGAAATGAGATGATTTTGTTTTATATATTTTCTTACTAAACGTTTTCAGAACTATGAGATTTTCAGCGTTTTTTTAATGAGTGCTTATAAATATCAAAATAATAATGATAAATTCAGTTTTAGTATCATAACCTGCTATCTTGCTTTCCAGATTACTTTTACTCTGGATAAGGCCAGCGATTCAGGAGTTACATCTCTTATCGTATGTCTGTCTGCATTCATTTAATTACTCATCTACAGGAATCAAAGTCGAATTCTTGTTTTCTGGACAAGTCATTCAAATTTATTTACCTATCATTTGACAAGTCATCCAAGTTAGCGGTTTGATGGTAATATCCTGATCTTTGTACTTAATTAGGTCACTGGTGGTACACAATAGCGACTCAAACTATAAAGGTGTAATCTTTGAGGCTACTTCTTTGGAAATGGAAGAAGATGATCAACCTGTCGTCAAACCCATGGGTTTGATCAATAATATTCAGTATACTCTTACGTGTTTACGGTTGGTTACCGACCAAAGTCTTTCGTTGGCTAAAGCAATAAATGCTGTAAGTTTCTCATAGGATTGCATTCTACCATTGAAATTCCTGTGTCTTCCGTTTATAGGATTCGCAAAAAAATAATATTGTAGTCTGATATTTACTAATGTGAGCTAGTTTAGTCATCTAATTGTATCAACATCGCGTCTTTTAGTCCTAGTCGATAACATCAAGTGAGAAATATATCAATAGTGTGATGTTTATATTATCACTGGCAGTTGTATTATCAGGGCTTATAAGTTACGACAAAAGTAACACAATAAGATCACTTTCTGATGTGGGAAAATTGTATTGAACTGGTTAGCGATAGAAATACATACAGTTCCACAGACAACCAAATAATATGGTATTATATGTCTAAATTGAATTGTCTTAAATACTGAATAAGCTTAAAAAGCAAGGATTTAAAGGGCCAATAAAAAGTAAGGAATATGAAAGTCAAATTAACGTACTGCATCAGTGCACTGTAGTGAAGGGGATAAACTGGCAAAAATACAAACGACCATACGTGTGATAGAATATTAACACAGTTCTGTTTATAAAAAAAACACTGAAAATTAAGGTCATATGAGTATTTGAATTTATATGAACTCAGGAACTCATCACAAGCAGAATAACCTTTATAAAGTACCTTCTATATGCAGCACTCGAGTCAAACTATTAATAGTATTCTGATAGCGTCGTCTAGTAAAATGATAAGATGTTCACGATTAGACTACTCATCTCAATGAACTCAGCATCGCCATAAACATTCTCCTCGTCTATGAATCTTTACTAACGGACCCTATCAATTCTGAATTCATCCATTTAAGGTGTCTAGCTTGTTGATATAATTGGAGGATACTAAACTCATTTTCTTTTTTGAATGATCGCGAACGAACGTTTCGAACAAAACAACATGGATTGACTTTACTTTGCTATGTTTTCATATCATCGTCATATTTTTAATTCGAAATTGTGCATTATAATTAACAAACTCATACAAGGGATTGACCAGAAGTGAATATTTGTCACCATGGTATAAAAGCAAGGATTTTAATAAGGTTAATGGAATTTAAAAAATCTTACAAATAGATACAATGTACAATAGATTTCATTTAACTGAATATTTTTTTTATTGTTTATGAGATCGAATGTACTCTGCTCTTCCTATTCTACTACTGTAGCAAGTAACTGGTTGCTTGTTTTTAAATTCCATTTGAAAATATATGTAAATGTTAACGAAACTTCAGTATAATAGTTTGTTATAAAAATTATTGTCTAGGTGGTTGGAAGCAGTCGGTGTAAGACCATTTACCTAGGTTTTCGTAGATGCGCCTAGCTTTTACACAACTGAGGTTTAAAGCTTTCAAACGATTACTTTTAACCATCTGATATCAATGCATAGTATCAATCATTTGAATCATTTTGACCGGAGTTCATATTTTAATTTGATTAGTATAATTAAAGAAGTATCAAAGAGTAGATAATTTTAACATTCATTATTACTCATTAAACATGCAGTATAAATCGTCATTGTTTCTCACCTAAGATTATTCTGTTAACTGATAATCTACCTAAACAGGTATTTGTCTAATTAGAGCTATTGTCCGGGGATTGTAGAATTGAGCTTTCAGCGACTAGGTAGCGTGTTCGAACCCAGCACCACCTATTTGAATATATATATATATATATATATATATATATATATATATGCGATTGTATAGCTTCATAGTGAATTCGTTAAAGAGAAATCCGTTTGCCACAATTTGTGCTTTAAATGGTTTAGTGGGAATTATAAATATTGTAAATAGTACTACCATAACAGACATCCTGTATGTTAATTTTTTCACGCTTTTCATTATTGATTTCAGATAATATTATCTGATTTGGAACTTTTGAGCAAAGTCAAAGGCATGAAAATTCATGAATTATATCATCAACAGTACCTTATGTATCAACTTTTACGTGAAGTTGCGGAAAAGCAACAGCAGATTAAGGAAAGCCAGCATCAGCTCAGTCGTCAAGATGAAAACCATATTGAACCAAGTGACAATATGAAGTTACAAGAGGTTTTTAAAAACATTTTATCTCAGATTACTGAAATTGGTGAGTTCCCTTGGGCAAAGCTGAATGACATCAGTCAGTTAGTCATATACAACGCATAACCAGGCAGTTGAAGTTTTCGCACCTGATTAGTAGAAGTAGTAATTACATCAGTCATCGCAAACAAAAATGTGTGGATTTATGGGGTATAATACAAAGAGAATGAATCTTATTTATGGAGGGTTAGGTATAAAATAATTTTAAGCTTGCGACTTCAATCAATCAGTGCCTGTTACCCCATGTGGAGCATAGGCTGCCGACCAGCATTCTCCAACCAACTCTGTCCTGAGCTTTGCTTTCCAGCTTTTCCCAAGAGCTCTTCATTCTCTTCATGCCTGTCTCCGATTCCCGAAGCAATGTGTTAGGTCTTCCTCTTTTTCTTTGGCCTTCAGGATTCCATGTTAGTGCTTGTCTTGTGACGTCGTTTGGTGATTTCCCCAATGTGTATCCTATCCACCTCCAGCGCCTTTTCCTAATTTCTTCTTTGGCTGAATTTTGATTGATTTGTCATCTACCATAGAAGGTTGTTGTTGATGGTATCTGACCAACCGATCCAAAGTATCTTACGCAGACAGTTATTTATAAATACTTGTATTTTTTGAATGATGCTTTTCATAGTTTTCAATGCAAGTTTCAGCTCCATACAACAGAACTGTCTTCACATTTGCATTGAAAATTTTGACTTTAATATTGACGGACAGTTGGTTTAAGTTTCAGATGTCCTTCAGTTGTAGAAATGCTGCTCTTGCCTTGCCTTTCCAATCTGCGCATCGATGTAGTCGGTAGTTAGTGTTCAGTAATACAAGTCCTAACCACCTCGGTCGATGACAATTCACAACCACATCAAGTAATTTACCGTCTTTCCCTAATTCCCTGTGTCTAACCTCATTACTACTAACCTGGTATTCATGAAAAACACAAGCAGTGTTTCGAAGATGTTTATGATGAAATACCAATAGTATACGAATATTATCTACTCTTTATCGTCACGTTTTGCAAACTGCGGCGCAGTATATTGGACCTTTAATTGGTGGTTATAATTCCTGCTTGCACTGTTGCTCAATACTCCAAGAACTCTGTATTCTATCGACGTCTGTACTAAACAGGATTAAGTGATGTGTATTCTGAGTCGATAAGTAGGCTTCCTAGTTAGAGATCGATTCTTGAAAATTCAGACGACGAAAGTTTTATTTTTGGTAGTAAGTCTATCGTGAAATTAAGCAAAAGTGAGAATAGTAGATAACCTCGACGGACACCCTGAAGTCTACAGTTCACCATTTTCTCTGACTAAATTATTAATGTTTGAGAAAAGAGCCTTCAAAAAGTATATTTACTTCTGATGTACACCTTTTCGTGACTGATTCTGCCATTAAACCTCTATATTTAGAGAGTCGAATTCTGTTTTTGAGTCAAGAAAAAGACTATAATTGTTAGACGCCAATAAATAATGATTTTGTTATAGGTAAATATTCGACCAATACAACCACGATCATATCTGAAACCAACAGCTTTCGAGTTTTTATTAGGCGTCCAAAATTATTGAAGCTACTATTTTAGACATCATATTTGTCAAACTAATTTTTCTGCGGTTATCACACTGATTTTGGTTCTGTCTTATCTAGACGATTCAGATGAAATCACGTCCAGCTTCTAAATAACATCGGTAAACTTGACTACTGAGAGTGGACCACTGTATCCAAAGATTTCCAAAGTTAATCACTCCGGTTTCGTTGCTCACCCAGATTAACTAAACATACATAATAAGTCAACTTAACCCATTTCGTTTACTTTGAGATCCATATATCTTATGTGATTTAAAAGTATTTGCATTTTTCTGTTGATGTTATTACTGACAGAAATAGATCAGTTTCTGTTTTCATACATACACCCAGAAAGGGTTTCTTTAAAAACAGTGGTAGTTCACAAGTGTAATTAAATCTGAATTATGTTTTTCAAGCGAAATTCAGGACTCGCATTTCTTGTTATTCAGGACTCATCAGCTGGATATACTTACATCCCAGTGTTGACATTCAGATCAGAAGTCCATTCTTGTCACGCACCGACGTCACTGCTGACCTACCGAGTTCAGACACCCACAGTCGTAAAGCATATATAATTTGGATGAAGTTGTGTCTTCCCGTTGATATACATTCAGGTACAACTAGCTGACGAGTCTTGAATAAGAATGAACGCGCACGCCGGATTATATTTGACATCTACAATCTAACTTTAATTAGATATCCCATGATTCAGATTTTTATCTCAATCTAATTCGTCATATCTTCTTTATTCATACATAATTTACTGTTTAGAAAGATTCAGTCGATCCATACTTATAAAATACAGCCTCAACAATTTGATAAAGCACAAGTAAGGTTGTTAGACCTCACTTCTTTTTGCCATTACAAATTTCAAGAAAGTGTGTTTTTTGTCTTTGAAAAAATCGGTTATTTGTATGACGTCAAAAGTTTCTTATTTAGTCAATCATCTTAAAATTTCAAGAATATTATTGCCTACAGACTCGCATTAACATTTTACCCCATACTATTCAGTATGTACTAAATGAATTCCATTTTGTTTCGTGACATAAACAGTCTCTTAGTTGAATCGAAGTGGTGAGATCGGAAAACTATCCCCAACAATAAAATTAATTACTTCACAATTAATTTCATTTATATTGCAAGAGTTCTGTACCAGAGGTTCAACGTACTTTTATATCAAGGCGTATGATCGGTATATTACGAATGTATCTAGCAAATTAGATAATTTCATGTCTTCAGATCCAATCTCTATATTATTGTGTAACTGGGATACTATTAATTATACTGCTCGATGATTAAATAATAGAGATGACTAGTACAAAGTATTGGTGATTCGGTTAGCTTAGCAAATGTTGTAAGGTATTTTTAACAAATTACTTGTTTAGATGAGACATTACTCATAATGGAATGTTTTCATTATTTTGTTTCACAAGGGTCCCTACGGTGGATTCCCTATAAAATGAAAGACAATATACTAAGTGCTAATGTGAGTGATTTTTTTTTTAAAGAGAATTGCATTTTTTATTTTGTCCCTACTT
This sequence comes from Schistosoma japonicum, assembly GCA_025215515.1. Taxonomy (NCBI): domain Eukaryota; kingdom Metazoa; phylum Platyhelminthes; class Trematoda; order Strigeidida; family Schistosomatidae; genus Schistosoma; species Schistosoma japonicum. The sequence continues at coordinate 60,835,394 of CM046061.1, read as the reverse complement.
GTAAAAGTTTTGTGTCACATGAATTTTTATCGTTTGTTTGTTAGTTATTTAAAAATAAATCCCATCTACGTTTAGTCGTTTTCATTTGTAAGATATATATATATTTCGATGCTCATTTTTCTACACTTATTGTATGATTGAAGGTAATTGGCATGAAATCCTGCTCAACGTAGATTTCACACTAGTTGACACTCATAAGCAAAGGATATTTGTAGTCTACAGCATTGATACTACTTACGGGACTTGAATTAGGGTCATTCAGTTTCACAAACCCAGACATTCCTTCCAAACTATTCGTGCTGCGACTGACATTATGTAAGACTGTAGTATTTACATTGATCCATCACTAAGTAATGACCAATGTCAATTTAATCTGGTCCTTTGTTTTAGTCGAGTTTTATCGATTGAGCTTCAACCCAACATCGAAACAATGTTTTTGATATTGAGTTGCTTAGACTACTGACTACATTGAAACTTGCTCATTATAATTCATTAAGCAAATATCATATTTGTCACTACTCATTGATCAGTTAATGTAACACCTGTGTTTGTATTGTATATAAATGTGCTTCTCATAATTGATGTTAGTCAAAGTATGTATTTATTTATTTAAGCGTCAGTTTGTTGTACAAAGAATGAAATCTATATTTTTGTCTAGAGTATTTAGACCTATAGTGTCTTTAGTATTATTATTCCGTGTTTGGACTATTATATTAATTGCTGGAGTCTCCCTTAACTATTATGCGATTAACTTCATGTATTATCGTAGTAATATATGCTTAGTGAATCAGGACATTTTATAAGAATATCAAGCATGTTCAGTATGAATTTGTTCGTGTGACAATGTCCAAAGTCCTTCATTTATAGTAAAAAAAAGATAAAAGAAGTGCTTGCCGCTAAGTTTGATGGTTCTTTGTTTATTTCCTGCCAGTGACTCATTGGTTAAAGCATTTGGCTTTCATCCACTAGATCGCATGCTCGAACCTCGTTCTACCTACTTCAGTTAGGCTATTGGAAATCATCTGTAACTCTTACACTTATTATATGGCTCGAAGCTAAATGCAGGATCCTGTATGTGGTGAATTAGTTAAGGAATACATTTGCTTGTGGATGGGCATTGCTAAGGAGTCCCTACTAGACCGAAATCGCTGACAAATACTTCTCTGTTCTCAGTGATTGTCTGGTTACGGTTAATTTGTAATGTATCCTGCAAAAAATACACTCATTGAGAATCGAAGGCTCTCAACACAGGAACTATAGATTCGTCGTGAAAGCTATTCATCATGGATTTTCAATTAGTAATTACTACGTCATAATAATATACAATGGGTTGTTCTGAAGTGTTTTTCGAATAATTCACCTTATATTCTTAAGTCTAACTTTTAGTCTCTTATTTAATTCAGTTTACAGTTCGTTTCCTGAATTCATCTGAAGAGGGCTTATATCATTTGTACTTTCATAATTGTGCTGAATTAAATGTGGAATCTGGTAAACGTCACTCAGTTAATTTGACAGTAAGCTATTTTTAATAATAATAATAATAATAATAATAATAATACGACTGATTTACTACTATGTACAGGTTTATTTAATCGGATTTATGCTAGACTGCTTGTGTATTAAACCCAGTGGTATTACAGAGTTACCCATACTATGAAGTAGGTGGATAAAGGTTCAAATTTACAGTTTATTGGTTGAAAGTCGAGTACTAACATAGTGTAGAAAAACTATTTCATCGAGCTTTATAAGTAATGTTTAGCTATTATTAATATTAATGTACATTTTCGATATTATCGTACTCAGTAACATTGATTATGCGCCTAAGCGATCTTTGGAGAGCGCGATCTTCCATAACGTCTTCTAGTTTTCTCACATGACGAATATAACTGTCAATTTATCCACCTTATTTAAAGTTAACATACAATCAGATTGACATTTCCAACGTGTTAAATCTTTTCAGTTGTAAAATCGGCAGATTTTATTTTTTGACTATCAAGTCAGTTTGCACCATTTACTTAGAACGATTGCAAAACAACAAAACTACTTGAAATTCTTGTATTTAGATTTGTTGTTATGGTACGCACTTATTTCCTAACGTGATAATGATGTAACTCATTTGCCAAGTACTCGGATTCCAGCCACACTTTATGCATGAGGGCTAGTGATGCAATTGCACAAACCAAAGTAGATGGAGTGGGACTCAAATATGCAAACTAATAGTTAAAATTCATACTACTTAATCATCAAGCCACTGTTCCACCTTATCTTGCGTACTAATTCAAGAATGTAAATAATAATGTTTACATAAAATTAGAGTTTTTTCTCTGCTTTATGAGGGAAATAATTTTTTGTGTAGAATTCTTTCAAAGACTGTGTCATTACCATAATTTTTTTGCTCTTTCTGTTCTGTTTTCTTTCTTACTTATAGTTGAGAATGGTTGAGAAAAATTTTGACAACTATCTATCTGCTGGTCAACAACCATTGCCTGTGCTTTATGCAATTGCTTGTTTAGCGTATTTCTTCCTTAGTACTTTCTGGTTTGTTTACCTTCGTAGATCAAAGTATGTATTAATTTACGTTTGTTTTCTATTTTATGTATTGAAATCTCTTTAAAAATATTCAGAATTTTCCTTAATTAGCCATTCTTTTAGATAGTTATATAGCTTTGCTATACGTCACCAAGAGTCGGATGCATAGTTCAGCAGACACTAGTTAGCAAAGTCATTTCACTATTTTGTGTACAAATGTTTATTTGTTCTTGTATAGTTTGGCACTTAAAAGGTATTCGCCACATAAATAAAGAAGTAATATTGTGTAGAAATAAAAGGAGAAATGAAAGTACAATCAACAAATAAAATAGGTAGATACATGAATATGTATATGTATTTGCTCCAGTTGCCACTCTACCTCAACGCATCGAGCTACAATTATCATGATAAAAACCAAGGTAGTAGCAGTTTCAGTTATGATGAATAGACACTAGACATAGGTAATACGATTAACCAGCGATTAATTAATTTATGAAGTAAAATCTATAAAATATTTTTAAAGTTTAAGGCCTATAAGAAGATAAAGGTTAAATGTACCTCCACTTGATCCTAATTTATATCACATAAGATCTCTAGTCACTGATCATGGTAATCGCGCGGACTCCAAGTAGATAGTCTACACTTACTTATATAATTCAAACTAACAGCGATTGACTTCATGCTATGTTTTGGTTCAAACGCTGCTAGCTTTCTTCAAATTCACTCCTGTTCTAGCCAGCATTACTAGTCGAGCCAGTCAGTGATTGGACATGCGTAGTGAGTGTCCCAACCACTTCAAGCGGTGAAGACTCAACCTCGTAAATCGACCGGCCATCTTTATCTAGTATCCTTCGTCCAACCTCAGTGTTGTGCTTTAAGTGGTTTCAAAATTCGTAGGCAATACTTTGAGATTAACCATAGTATATTCTGTCAACCAATCAATGGTTGTCACTCCTCGTTGAGCATAGGCCGCCGACAAGCATTCTCCAACCAACTCTGTCATGGGCTTTCCTTTCCATCTTTTCCCATATGCCGTTTGTTCTTTTGATGTCTACCTCCGATTCCCAGCGCAATGTGTTCTCTAGTCTTCCTCTTTTCCTGTGGTCTTGAGGGTCCCAAGTTAGTCCTTTTCTTGTGACGTCGTTTGGTGATTTCTTCAATATGTGTCCTATCCAGCTCCAGCCTTTCCTCCTAATTTGCTCTTTCGGATTTTGTTGGTTCGTTTTATGCCACAGAAGATTGTTGCTGATGGTATCCTGTCAACGGATCCAGAGTATCTTGCGTGAACAACTGTTTATAATTACCTGTATTCTTTGAATGATGATTTTTGTATTTCTCCGGGTTTCAGCTCATACAATAGAACTGTCTCGATGTTCGTTTTTAAAATCCCAACTTTGGTGTTGGGTGGCAGTTGTTTTGAGTTCCAGATAATCAATTTTGGAAATGCTGCCCTCACCCTACTAATCAATGTTTTCACATCTGCATCAGATCCCTCTTGCTTATCAATGATGCTCCCCAGTTGTGTGAAGTTTCCATATCCCATAAAGCTCTGCCTAATGTATTTGGGTTGGTGTTCGTTGTGTTGCATATAAGAATCTTGCTTTTCCCCTTGTGTACATTGAGGCGTTCTAGTGGCTGTTACACCAACCGACTTTACCTGCTTTCGTTACTGAGTGTGAGATAAAAGATCTAAGTCGTCTGTGAGGTCCAAATCGTTTAGCTGCACTTAAGCTATCCACTATATTCCGTGCTTCTTCTGAGGTGTTGATGTTTTCATAATCCATTGAACCGCCAGAAGAAATAGAAAGGGCGAGAGTAAGCAGCCTTGGTTGACACTGGTCTTCACACCGAATGGATCTATGAGCTGCTCTCTATGCACGACTTTGCAGTGTAGTCTGTCGTTGGAATTCCGTATGATACTGACTGTCTTTTCAAGTACACTAGTGTCGAAGAAGACTCCATAATACTTACCTGTCCTCACTGTCAAGAAAGTTGATGTAAAGTGAAGGGTCTCACTCAATTAATTTTTGAGCAATGATCCGTAGTGTTGCGATTCGGTTAGTATGCGATTGATCTCTACGAATCCGACCTGTTGATCCTGAAGTTGGGGGTTAACGGAATCTTTTATTCGGTTCACCAAAACTCAGCTGAAAACGTTTCGTGGTACTGATAATAGAATGATACCTCTGTAGTTCTCACACCTGCTAGGGTTTCCTTTCATTGGTATCTTCGTGAGATGCCCTTCTTTCCAGTCTGTTGTTACTTTTTCTCCTTCCCAAATCTTTCCGAAGAGATCATGGAGCATTTTTGCAGTTACTTCTATTTCAGGTATGTTGTCTGGCCCTTCTGTTTTTCCCTACTTGAGTTGTCGTATGGCTATGCTGATTTCTTCGACCGTTAGTGGGTTAACACTTATAGGAAGGCCTGTTTCTTCGATCTGCCGCTTTAACGACCTATGGGCTTAGTGGGGTTGATCTATTCAAGAGTTCCTCGAAGTTCTCCACCCACCTGTTTCACTGTTCTTGGGCCTCAGTGACTGACTTGTCTTCGTTGTTCTTGACTAGTCGTTCTGACTTACCGTATTTTTTTTCGGCTAACTTCTTCGTTGTATCACATAAGTGTCTCATGTTCCTTAAATCTTGCAGCTTTTGCCCCGTCATTGCTAGGTCATTCACACATTTCCGATTGTCGGCTCTAATGCTACTGCTTCTGTGTATTAGGCCTATGCCTTGACTTTATCTATTCCTGTTTGGCTGCTATTGATTGCTGTCTTCTTGTTCCTTCTTTCTTGGCTCTCACCAAGTGTACTAACAGAAATCCATTCTTTTTGGTGGTGCTCGTCGCGACCCGAAACCTCCTAACATGTTGACGTTATTGCTTCCTTAATTCGTTTTCAGTTATTATCCATGCTAGTTTCCTCTTCTAGCAGATCGTGAAAAGTCTGGGATTTGTTGTTAAGAGTTGTTGTGAAGAAAGACTGTATTAAACTTTTGTAATTCTCTTACTGCAGTTGTCCAGTATTTTTTAGCTTCAGTTTCACTTTAACCATTACCAGGTGGTGACCTGAAGCTGTTTCAGCTCCTTGTTTTGCTCTCGTCTTTCATAGTCCTTCCGATATTTTTATTGATGCAGATGCAGTCGATTTGGTTCTTCTCTTATTGTGGTCCGGTGAAGCCTATGTAACTTTGTGTGTGCGTTTTTTGGAGAATATGGTCCCTTCTATAATCATTTCGTTGAATGCATACAAGCTAACAAACCTCTCACCGTTTTCGTTCCTGTCTTGCAGTTTGTGTCGTCCTATGATGTCTTCATATTCGGTGTTGTCCATTTCAACCTCTCATCATAATGATCATGTCTTTTGCTAGGCATTTCTCGACAAGTGACTACAGCCTCGCATAGGATTGATCTTTCTTGTCATCGTGGCTGTTGTTGGTGGGCGGACAGCACTGGGTGACGTTCACTATGATTTCCTCCTTCGTCTTGCTTTGATGACCCTATGTCCATGAGCTTCTCATCCTATTAGTGCTTCTCGTGCTTCTTGGGACAGTATTAGTGCTACTCCTTGTGTATGCGATACATTTTCTTCATGACCGGAGTACAACACTATCTTTATTGTCAATTTGATATCATGAATTAGTCTGAATTAGACAACCGTCGGTCATCTGGAGGCACTGAACGGCTATTTCGTCCTAGCATGGAACTCTTCAGCAGTGAAAAAAATGTGATTGGTGGAGTTCAATCGTGTTGCGTGTGAGGCACTTGCCCACCGAGGGCAATAGATAAGGTCACGAATTGACTGAGTTAAATATATCAGCTGTTGAGAGTTGACTCAGCGGTCTGATGGTGAAGTGTTCGCTGCGGAGCCAGAGGGCCATGGGTCCGATCCTCGATCGGGTCATGGATGCGCACTCCTGAAGAGTCCCACACTTGGACGAAACAGCTGTCCGGTACTTCCTGGTGGTGTTCTAATTCAGGCTAATTCGTGATATCAAATTGACAGTCAACAATCTCCACAACACCCAATTACAACTCTTTATTTTTTCCATTTAGCTTTTAACCATTGAATTTCACTTATACCAAGTATCTCCAGGTTGTATCATTTTATTTCCTCAGCAACTTGAATACCTCTCTCTGTCTCCCATATCATAAAGACATTCAGTATACCCATATTGATTGTTGCTCTGGTTGTCAGGAGAGGCATCGGCTTAATAACCTCCGGAGAAACTCGGCTTTTGCATTGAGGCGTCATAACCCTTCGAAGTAAAGACCTTCCAACTCCCAGAGCAAATTTTAAACGGTTTGAATGATTTTCTCTGGTTAGCTTTGCTTGATTAATTTCGTCTTCTACTGGAGGGATTTGTTAATTGCATGCTCAATCCTCCTTTATCCGGGGTTGGAACCAGCAGTAACCATAGAACGCCCCCAGCTGGAGTTAACTGTAGCATATTGATCGGATGTTTTTTTATCATTAGCAACTTTAATTCCTTAACTGATGTTTATTTTGTTATGGTTCTGTTATCTAAAATCTTAAATCGATTTCAATTTGATTATCGGTTCGATTAACGGTTCTTACTTCAGCCACTATTATCAGTTGTTTCATTGCGTTCATCAGTTAATCAGCTCATCATTACGTATCCATCTTAGAATAAATAATTTAAGTATTGAGTTTGGTTATTTGTATTTGTCAAGATTGGTGACGACTGTTTCTTCCTATTATGGGACTCCGTAGCAATGTACACCCTCGATATCACCGTGGAATCGACCGTAGCTGCTACCTTGACGTGGTGGTCGGGCTTGCCTATCGTGATGACCCAACCGTGCTATATTGGCTGGAACATATGTTCCTGTAGGTTCTACCATGCCAGGCAGGTCGATTGGAGAACGATGAGACTAAAAGCAGCTACTCAAGGTCTGAGGGCGAAGTCGTACTGCTGACTGCAGAGGGGTGTGACAGCAGTAAGGTGTTTCCCTCGGACAACCAGCATCTGCAGCGATGCTGCCTTCTCACAAGGAAGGAGGGGTTAGAAAAGGTCGACCCTAAAAATGTCACACCTCACCCTACCTCACGGATTTCCGTCTCCGGCGGTAAGGGTGCCCACTAAGGGCTTTTAAGTGCGGAGCTAATACTCAAAAAACTTTTCATAAAAAGGCCGTGCGTGACAGGCCTCAAGCAGTTGTCCCTTGGGCTCTGCGGTCACGCTCTCAGGTCTCTAAGACCAACACTAATCTACCTTCTTATTCAGGTTTCTCAAGAAACACCCTTCCATGGTGTGGGCAGCCAGGAAGTGAAAACCGCCCTCATACCTCTAACAGCACACGAGATCATCTTGTTCGAAGCCAAATCCCACCTTCAACTCTTAATAACTCTCTTATCACCGTGCCTAATCCTTCTAACATAATTTTATCGCCTTGCGTCTCTAATGCTAGTGATTTGAGTTCACGAAACGTTATCCCTGGTCTCCTAAAACCGCGCACTAAGTTGTATATTGGAGCTTTCAACGTTCGAACGTTATGTCAAATAGGACAACAGGCATCCTTAGCCATGACTCTAGAATCCCGCTCCATCGATATCTGCTGCATCTTTGAAACGCGTATACGGGATCCAAGCACAGTCATTCGCCTGAACTCACCTTGTGAAAATAAGGAATCTGCTCGGTTCACTCTTCTTGTTTCCGGGGACCCCACTGCTACCACTCGAGGCCTTGCTGGTGTAGGTATAGCACTAAGTTTAAAAGCTGAACAGGCTCTCCTTGATTGGATTCCAATAGACAGTCGCTTGTGCGCATTCCGTCTAAATGGAGCAGTAAGAACTCGTAAAGATAGGGACACACGCCGTTGTCTCTTTGTTGTCTCTGCCTATGCTCCCACTGACTGCAGCTCAGATGAAATAAAAGATGAATTTTACAGAAAGCTTTCTGTCCTTCTATGCAAAGCTAAGCGCACTGATTTAGTAATAGTGGCGGGTGATTTTAATGCCCAAGTAGGTAGACTAGATGAAACCGAAAGGCACCTAGGTGGATCATATGGTGTTGAGGCTCAACGAACAGACAATGGCGACCGGTTACTACAACTTTGCTCAGACAAGCGTTTATTTCTCGCAAACACCAACTTTAAGCATAAGGAAAGACATCGGTTGACATGGCGGCCTCCGAAATCAACCCAACGCTGGACTCAAATAGACCACATTGCTATTAGCCATCGTTGGAGAGGCTCGATAGAAGACTGCCGCTCGTTTTGAAGTACATGTGTAGACTCAGATCATGCCTTAGTGTGAGTGCGTATTAGTCTGCGACTCACTGGACGTAAAAGATCTACGACAAGGATCCCCCCCCAGAGTTCAACTTAATGATGTGAAAGTCAAGATTGCATTCCAGGAACAACTAAAAAACCAATTAGTAAACGGCGTAAACTGTTCTCAACCTGAGCTAGCCTGGAACGATATCCAAAAAGCTGTCGAAAGAGCAGTAATATCTACTAATAAACTAGACCTAAAGGTTAGGAAAACTCAGTGGATTTCAGCCGCATCTGCTGAACTGATAGATACTCGGCAACACATCCCATCTGGTTCTGAACATGATGAGCAACGTAGGCAACTTAAACACAAACTAATCAAAAGCTTACATAATGATCGTGAGCAGTGGTGGGTGGCGAAAGCTAAAGAGATGGAAAAGGCAGCGGCAATAGGTAACAGTAGGCAACTGTTCAGACTTATCAAGGAAACGGGTATCAGGAACCCAACTGTAAGTGAAACTATCCCCGAAAAAGATGGTTCCATTATTCACTGTCAATCCAGAAGATTAGACCGATGGGCAGAACACTTTAGGGAACAGTTCAACTGGCCCACGGCGTCATTCCTGCTGCCCACCATCCCCAAACAATCTGAATGGCAAATTAACATTGGTCCCCCAAGTCTCAGTGAGGTTGTGAAGGCTATTGGAAACTTAAAGCGAGGGAGAGCGGCAGGACCAGATGGATTGACCCCTGAGATATTTAAGGAAGGTGGTCCAGTCTTAGCAGCGAGATTAACTGAGATCTTGGCTAGAATTTGGGAACTAGACGTAATCCCATCTGACTGGTCTCGAACACTAACCATTCCAGTCTTTAAGAAAGGACAGAAGTCCTCCTGTGACAATTACCGAGGAATCAGTTTAACGAATATAGTGTCTAAAATACTAGCTTCAATAATACTTCGACGTCTAACTGAAGCTCGTGAAGAGCAAACTCGAGAAAACCAAGGTTGCTTCAGACCCGGACGTGGTTGTATAGACCAAATATTCACACTTAGGCAGGTTCTGGAACATAGGCACACTTTCAGACGCCCAACAATAGCTGTATTCCTTGACCTTAAGGCGGCGTTTGACTCTATTGATCGTAAGGTTATGTGGCAATGTCTGTCATTGAAAGGCGTACCGGAGAAGTACATTAACCTTATACAAGCTCTCTACTCGAACACCACATGTCGTGTTAGAGCTTATGGCAGATTATCTTCGGAATTGATCACTTCTAGTGGTGTTCGTCAAGGTTGTCCGCTATCTCCATTTTTATTTAATTTTATCATGGACATACTTTTAGAGTTAACAATGGCATCGTCTGATTTCTCCGGGGTTGACCTCTTTCCAGGAGATAAACTTACTGACTTAGAATATGCCGATAATATAGTTCTACTGAGTGAAGATGCTGATAAAATGCAGAATCTTTTGACTACCTTAAACTTGAACGTAAGCATGTTTGGGATGCGATTCTCCCCATCCAAATGTAAAATGTTACTTCAGGACTGGCTTAATTCGGCACCAAAGTTAGTGATAGGAAGTGAAATTATTGAATGCGTTAACCGTTTTACTTATCTAGGGAGCCTCATCAGTTCTGACGGTCTGGTGTCCGATGAAATCTCGGCCCGTATACATAAGGACTGATCAGCTTTTGCCAACCTGCGTCACTTGTGGCGTAGGCGAGACATTCGTTTAATGACGAAAGGACGCGTTTACTGTGCAGAAGTCAGATCCGTTTTACTTTATGGATGTGAAACATGGCCATTAAGGATAGAGGATATCCGTAGGCCCCTAGTATTCGATCATAGATGTCTCCGAAACATTGCTCGTTTTTGCTGGGACAACCGAGTAAGCAATGCATGGGTTAGGAATAGAGTACTAGGTAAATACAGTAAGTCTATTGATGAAGTAGTGAATCTTCACCGGCTGAGGTGGTTAGGACATGTGTTGCGTATGCCTGACCACCGTCTACCGAAACGAGCAATGTTGTCTAGTGTGGGAGTAGGCTGGAAGAAAGCGAGGGGTGGCCAAACAAAAACATGGCACCAATCCATGAAGTCATTGACAATTTGGCTGAGCCATGTTAATAGATGTAGACTACCTGGTTGGGGCCCACACGATGAGCGTAACAAATGGTTAGAGACTTTAGGTGATATGGCTCAAAATCGTTGGCAATGGCGCAGGTGCATCCACTCCTTGTCTTCCTCCAAATTCTAATTTCTGAGCTTATTATAATTTTCTCTTTACTGAATCACTTTATATCTCAAATCTCATCTCTGATCTCTATGCCTTTCCAGTAGTACTTACTCTGTTACTACCTCCCCTACTCTGGGATTTGGTCCGACAATTTAATCTTTATCTGCTAATTGAGGCATGGCAACTTGAACTGATGTACGCATGTACCAAGTTCTACGTTGTAACTGACTGACTGACTGATCACCGTGGAATCTAAGTATTGCTTTGAGAAATGTTGTATGCACAATGGAAACATACCGATAAGTGAACTCAGTTAAATAATTCTATCGCAAGTTTTTCTTTTCCTATTTTTTTCTATTTACTTATTGCTCAGTTTTGTGCTTTTTTTAGTAATTCAGTTTATCGAATTCATTACCTCATGTTGGCAGTTACTGTAGTCAAGTCAATTTCACTTGGTTTTCATAGTGTAAGTCAGAATAAAGCAGTATGCTTGCGTAATGTTTTCTTTTAATGAACTATTTAGATTGTTTGTTGTTCAGTTGTCATTTAGTGGTTTATTAGACATTCGATTTTAATCTATTAGGTACTATTTGTTGATATTTAAATAATGACTTCTTTTAACAAAGATGAATATGTGGTTCACGGCTTCATTAATTAGAATAAAAATAATGTCGATTGTGTTCAGCAGTTAATGATACGTTTCACGTCATACTGATCTTTAAAGTAATAAACTAACTATTATGAAGGTGTGCACTTATCATAAATATGATGTTCGTTGTTACATTATCAGGGATAAGCGTCAATCAAATCGTACATAGTAATTGTACACTAACGTGCATTTTATTTTCACTTTTTTTGTGTAAATATACGCTTATTTTCACTACCGATAAAATGGTTTCCGTAGTAATTACTGTAAGTCATTAAAGCATAAATCCAATCTCATTATGTGTTGGAATTCTTATAGGAGTTACTACTGTATTTCAAAGATAGATTTTGAATGAATTTACTAGCGATTACTACTTTTGATACCATATGTAGGTAGATGATACTCATCTTAAAGTTCAAGTCATTACTATAAAGATTTCATGTCAATGTAACCAAGAATAACTTTGTCGCCATTCATACTACATTTCTTATGAGATGACTATTTATACTAGTTGACTGTTGAAGTATGATAAGTGAAGCGTTGTTCAAAGCATCTATTGAATGATTGGATGTTATGTACTTGTAAGTGATTTATGCATTTACAATATGAATGCGAGAATTTTTGGACATTATATATTTTTCCGGAGTATCATGTCATTAATTATAGATTACAGTTAATTAAATCAATAATGCTTATCCATGGACCCCTTATTATTTAAAAGTATCATTTGTTGTTATTAGTAGCAATTGATTTAATCACATTGTTTATCACTTTTGTTTCGATAACTATTTACTTGTGTTGTTTTACGTGGGATTGAAATTTAACTATTCTTTTTTTGAATTTCAGATAAACTACTTTGTGATTGGAAAACATGGTGCTCATGAAGAAAGCTGGGCTGTTATGTATTATATTACTCATATGTACGCGCGTTTGTTTCGGCGTAATATATTGTTATGTTAATTAAACAGCGTAGTGCTTAATATAATGTTTGTCTAGTCATTTTTGACTTCACTCTGTTTATCATTAACTTGGTGCTGGTAGAATTTTTCCAATCAAGTTAAAATGTGGCCTTTAGTGACTAGATATTCCTTGCGCAATGTTTTGTTGTAATGTGGTGAAGAGGTGATCGGCAAGAAATCTTGGACATACGTCCCGCTCTATTTTACAATCGTCAACAAGGTATATCTTTAAACTTGGAGTCAATTTTCGATATGGGATTCAAACTCGTACCATTCTTCTCACCAAAGCATTGGTAGAATAGAAAAGAGAGTCTATCTTAATTTTTCTGGACATGTCACACAAAGCTTTGAGTAACGTAATCGCGCAGATACACAGGGTTGATTTCTTATGATCCTTCAAAGTGATTAATACACAGCCAAGCTCCAGTTTCCTTTAAAAAAATGGCGGGGCCGTTGCCATTAGATCTTAAGAACTCGATTTGTGTTTCTAAAAATTGACTAGTGTCAACCTCTCCCCCTTCCTTGGTAACAAAATGTCCTCTTCATAAACATTTGAAAGTTTTTTCTCATCTCATCACACTGTTGCATCATTTTTAATTTTTCTATTCCTATAATCTCATCCCTAAGCAACTGAGTTCTCATATGAACGGAATTCATTTTACTTCCTTTGGTTCTCATCGGCTTCTTGGTGAATTAATTATATTATTTATTTTGTTTTTATTTTTATGTTCAAGTTTATTCTATCTTCTTTATTATTAAGTTATATGCTAGTATTTGTAACGAATTGATTTTAGTTAGACCACCACTAAAAACTAGGATTCACAACTGTCTCATCATTTTATGCGATCATACCTCGGATTTTTGGGACACACTGTGTTAATGTTCCATTCTTTACATTTCATCTTCCATTCAATTCGTGATATTCTTTACCACTTTAGATTAGTTTTTGAACTTGGAAATGACCAGAACAAGTGTTTAAAGTATATATGTATTCTTAAGTTTCATATTCTCCAATAATTTAAATATCATACAACAATAACTGATTGAATTGTGTTGATATTTACATCAAGTCTTTAGTTATTAATCGACATCATGTAATTATATATATCATCACGTGATCTTTCTATTCATTTTCAATATATAAAAATACTTAATATTTGCCTTCTCTATTTTTTCTTAAGGTATGGTTTGTAGTAGTTATCGTTTATTGTTTTCTTCCTCTTTATTTAGTATTCGAGGTGCACTACTATTTATCACTATATTACTGATTGGTGCCGGCTGGGCTTTCATTAAACATATGTTGACACCGCGTGAACGTAATGTATTCCTCATTGTGATACCTCTTCAAGTAAGTATGTATATGTAATACTGTTTTAAAAAGAAATTTATCTTTTTTTATATGTGTCTGCATGTACTACGTAACAGTTATCTTAAAATACCTATTTTTGATAATTTAGACTTAGTCATCTTAGTTTTCAAACATAATAGTACGTCGATTCATGTGCCCACTCTTTGAGGTAGTGAAATAAAAAGATGTCAACACGAGGAAATATTTTTTATTTAGAACACTGATAGACCACGTGTTATCCAACGTTACTTAATTTTGACTATTGTGCTATGTATCTCCCTGTTTCATATACGTAATTGGTGAGCATTTCGTCGTACGTTCCATCCCGTTCTACCCATCAGTACTTCGAGTCTGCATGGCCTCGATACAGCGTTAATTGTCAAACATAATCCAGTTATAATTAACCTTGTGAATTGATGCTATATTAAAGTAATCCGCTCGAGAGGTTATAGTGCAATATAGATTGATCCATTTCATTCCTTAACTACATCAATAGAAGATGCAATCACATTCCAAGTATAGAGCATATCAGTACATTATGAGTGCTCTTTAGTACATTACTTCTTTTTGCAGAGATTTGCTTTCATTTTGTCTAGTTTTGATGCTTCGGTATACTATAGGTGGGCATACAATGCATTTTGGTTACTTCAAGGTTTCGATCAGTTTTACTATTTTTACCTAATAAAAAAACTCGTATGCGTACTCCACCGTAATCATTGTATGTATGGCTGGGAAATTGATATCTAATAAGAGACAGCTGATTTCTAGAAGCAAGTCGAGGATTTACATTGAAGAAACCTTAAGCGCGACTTATTAGGCAAAGACATCGCGTTATTTAATACGTTTGTAAAATTATATTAACTACTGTGGTTAGAATATGTATTACATATGCCCAACTACCACTTACCTTGATGTATCATGTTGATCGTCATAGAAGTAAGATGGAATGATATTTTTGACGTCCAGACCAATATATACCATCAATACGTGAAGTTATCGACTGTTAGTCAGATATGTGTTGATGAATTCAGATAACCTGGTTCTGGTCCATGTGATTGTCTTAGCAGCAGTTGGAGATGTTACATGAGATGTCTTAGAATAGATCGTATTGATGTAGATGTATTCAGTCTTTGTTTTCCCTGAAATTGTGGGTATTGAAATGTTTATATATCTTCATTTCTGCAAATTAATTATTGCTTTCCGAATTATATTTTGAATGTCAAATCATTTTTATGTTCATTGATAATACTAATACTTCTACTTCTTTGATATCCATTTTAATGTTCTGACGGGTTTGCAACAACTTAGATCGTTTCGTATATATGTTAGGTTCTACGTTCCTCATGTTTAATTGACTAGCTTAAATGCTTTTAGTGGCTAATACTTATGGTTCAATATTTTTGTATGGTAAATTCCTAATACTTCTTTTGCAGATATCATTAATAGTATCACTGTTTACAATATTTTATCATAATTAGTGTCTGAAACAGTTGATTGTTTTCCTTGTTGTTACATGTTATTTGCTCATACTAATATGTCTATGTTAACATAGAATGTAGTTCATACTTTTCTCTTTTGTTGTGATGTTTTTATTGATAAAAACTAATCTTAATTTATTTAAGTTGGATTGTGACTGGTAAGATGAATTCAGGACTCCCGTTTCGTCTTATTTGAGACTCATCGGTTGGATGTATTTGCATTCCAATGTTGATTTTAATTACATAATATTAATATTAATATATTTGTTTACGTTTCGTGATATTTAAGTCAGATGTTATAAACTAGGTAGCTTCTTCTTCTTCTTCTTCTTCTTCTTATTATTATTATTATTATTATTATTATTATTATTATTATTATTATTATTATTATTATTATTATTATTAGTAGTAGTAGTAGTAGTAGTAGTAGTAGTAGTAGTAGTTGTTGTTGTTGTTGTTGTTGTTGTTGTTGTTGTTGTTGTTGTTGTAGTATAGCGATGGTGGTGGTCAAATGATAATCTGTGATAGTGACTTTATTCATAAGGTATTGTTTTACCTTAGTTAATGGATGGTAACAGTGAAGATTTGATGTGTTTTTGAAAAGATAACTACACATTTTCTAGAATCTATGACAGTTGTGACGTCAAAACACTGTCAGTTTATCGTAAACACTTGGTAATTTATTAGTTGATGATTATAGAAACCCGTTTAGTCAAACTTTATACAAACACCTGTTGGAGCACCTGAAATATGAATCATTGTCTTTGCATATATATATATATAAAGTAGTAAAATCATAGCCAATCGGAATCGAATTAGCAACTTTTGAGGCTTTTCACGAAGTTCAAAAGTGAGTGACCTTTGAATTTATAGTATAAATACCTTCGTTTGATTACTCAGGATTTTATTTTATCTAGATTGTATAGAATATGTTGATCAATAGATTTTGGTTACTTTATTTTTAATAAACTCATGAAGAAATCTTTTTATTAGTGGTTTATTTAATAATAGAGGAATTCTTAAAAGATAAAAATTTCTGCGTATGTCTTCTTTATAAACTTCTCAAACGCAGATGTTTCTGCTAAGCATTAATCTTTTTTTATTTTTTTAACAAATTTATTAATAAAGGTTTTGCGGGCGATTTTAAATACCTTATTTTCGGCTTTAACGTTTTAATCGTTACACACACTTAAACACTTGTCTTTTTGTTATGAAAACTACCTAGTGAAGACTTAATATATCTGTTCCAATGTACAAATTTTATAAAACTTCTTCAATAAAATCTATTTGTTCTTCCCTAATCTTTTTTTTAACCTTATTTATAGATTTTGGCTAACGTTGCCACTATAATTATTGAAGAGTCTGAAGCTGGTGCAGCTCGTTATGCTACATGGAAAGAAATCTTCATTTTTGTCGATTTAGCATGTTGTGGAGCAATTTTATTCCCTGTGGTGTGGTCTATCCGACTTTTAAAAGCAGCTTCTCAAACTGACGGTAAAGCAGCTATAAACCTGCGTAACTTGCAACTATTTCGTCATTTCTACATTCTGGTAATTTGTATATCTATTCACCATTTCCACTTGCTTACTAATATTCGTATATCTTTTAACGTACAAGCTTTATATACCGATTGAACGTGTAATTACTACTTATTTTCTCGAAAGAACTCTGCTTAGAATAGTCATTTATATTTAAATTGTCATAACTGATGATAGTGTACGTTTATCGTTAAGATAAGTCGAGCTCATAGCTAACCATGCAACCCTACAACACCAGAATCTGATATACATTTGTCGCTCAACTTAGTCGCATCGTTTGTTTGGATCGTGTTGTGTTTCGAAATGGCTAATGATTGAAATAGAGGTATTCTCCAGATGGAAATGACGAAATTTACTTGTGTCATTTATATATTTTTTCGTATCTGTATGTGTGACTGAAAGTTTGCCATCAATCATTTTAGTACTACCTAATTAAAAATTTTATCAAACCTCTTTGCTTTGAATGGAATAATCTTCTTGAACTTAGGATATTTGCTTTAGTAGTGAGTTGTATTTGTATCACATGAATCACTTCTAAAGTTTTTGTATCCATTAGAATTTTATGCTTGAAGTCATTATAGTAGAATTATGTATGGTATTAAGTTGTGAGGATACTGTTGCTTCGTTTCATTGAATTGCATTTTAGAGCACTTCACCTACGTCAATTTGTATAACGATTCGCATTTACAAAGTATAATCCAATATCTTTTTAAAACGTACTCCAAACCCCACATTAAAGCTCTCAATGTATGAACGCCATACCAAATCTAACATCAGGTATCACTAGATAAAACCTTAGAATATCATGCCACTGATGAATGCTGTGACTCCGAAACATGTGTACAGGATTCAAGTGTAGTTATTCACTTGATCCCACGTAGCGAATATAGAGAGCCGATGTAATATGCCCTCCGTCTATCTGGTGATCCGATGAAAACTTCTTGTGGGGTTATCTCTATAGGTATAGCACTAATTATGAGAGCAAAACAAGTACTTCATGAATGGTTCCCTGTCGTTAGTCGCCTATGTGCTGTTCGATCAAATGGTTCCGTAAGAACTCAGAAGGATAGTGATACACGTCGTTGCCGTTTCATCGTTTTTGCCTACATTTTCACTGACTGCGGCCCGATGAAGTGAAAGTTGAATTTTGCACAACGCTTTCTGAACTCCTTCATAAAGCCAAACACTCAGATTCAGTTCTCATAGTAGTTGATTTCAATACCCAAATAGATAGCTTAACTTAGATTGAGAGATACTCAAGTGGGTCTATTGGCTTTCCAGATGAGGGAACGGATAATGGTGACTGTCTGCAGCAACTATGCTCAACCAGTTGTTTATTTCTAGCAAGTACTAACTTTAAGCATGAAGGGAGACATTGTTGAACATATTGATTCTGTGCAGCTACTCAGTGATGGACGTAAATAGACCATATCACCATTATTGAGAGTTGGAGAGATTTAATGGAAGGTTGCAGGTCTCTGTAGGATAACGTTTCCGAAGTTGGGAAAGCTATAACTAATCTGAATGGAAGAAGAGCAACGAAACTGGAGTGATTAACATTGGAAATATTTAGAAACAGTGGTCCACTCTCAGTAATCAGGTTTACTTATATTTTACAGATTTCTAGTGGCTTACTTACCTTGATGTATCATGTTGATCTTCATAGAAGTAAGATGGAATGATATTTTTGACGTCCAGACCAATATATACCACTCAAACGGGAAGTCATCGACTGTAAGTCAGATATGTGTTGATGAATGCAGATAACCTGGTTCTGGTCCATGTGATTGTCTTATCTAGCAGTTGGAGATGTTATATGAGATGTCTTAGAATAGATCGTATTGATGTAGATGTATTCAGTCTTTGTTTTCCCTGAAATTGTGGGTATTGAAATGTTTATATATCTTCATTTCTACAAATTAATTGTTGCTTTTCAAATCATATTTTGTATATCTAATAGTTTTTCCTAACACAGACTACTACTATTACTACTTCATTAGTCATCTTGTTTTTTTTAATACAGTGTGTCAACTCTAATCTGTGCATTTATATATTAGTTTCTGCTTCGTTTATCACTGACTTGTACACGTTACGGTTGTTATCATTACCAATATCCTTAGTGTTTATCCTTTTTCTCTGTTGTTCCGTAGGTTATTTGTTACGTGTATTTCACACGTGTTATTGTGTACTTGATGACAATTACCGTTATCTATTCCTATTCATGGCTTGTCGAGTTGTTCAAAGAGACAGTGACATTCATTTTCTTTATTTCGGTTGGTTATGAATTTCGTCCCGTTAATAACAATCCTTATCTACTTGTTTCTGATGAAGATGAAGATGAAGATACTGTGATGGAGCGTATGCATATGGAAGATATGTAAGCGTTGTTTTGTTTATTTGACACTATATCTTCGTTTTTTTCTTTATCGTCATTTGTTTTTCTTTCTTTTTGGTTTTTACTTTCAACCTTTACCTTTCCACTTCAGTTGAATTTATTTTCCTCTTTTGTTTCTCATCTTGTTTATTTAATCCTCTCGTTAGTTAATTTTGTGAGTTTTCAGTTTCTTATTATTGATTGTTAACATTTATCATTTTTGTTGAACCATTTTAGTCAGTAATAACTTACTGTAAATTTGTGTGTGCAAGATCCAAACCTTAGTGTGAATAAATAGGAACTCTTGGGGGCTATTACATTTTACTGATGAGTACCGAATGTAATAGAAATATGCAGCGTGTTTATATCCTTATTTCAGTTATCTTCTAGTGAGTTCACAAAATTATGAAAAAGCACCGATTTTGTGTATATCTGCCATTTACACTTTTTTTGTATCCCCGGTTATGTTAGGTTTATCACTGTTCATTGTATTTCTGAACACTTCATTTTTGATTACAGAATGGTGACAGGTGGCTAGATGTATCATTGCTTTTTTCGTCTCTTTCCAAAGATTCGATATTTTTAAGGCGAGTAAATGCAAACAGTCCAGTTATTCTTTTAGGGCAAGTAAATTGTTCATCTTTGTTAAAGTTAGCTTAAAACTCTTCATGTAAATCAATAGCGTATATGCATGTTTACACGAATCATGAAGAAATTAAGTCGGTCTCATTCTCATTCTTTTTACTTTTCATAGTGGATGGTCTTAAATTTTAGTACCCTACCATAGCTGCTACCTTGATATGGTGGTCGGGCTTGCCTATCATGATGACCTAACCGAGCTATATTGGCTGGAACGCATGTTCCTCAAGGTCCTACTATACCAAGCAGGTCTGTTGGAGAGTGATAAGACTTAAGGCAGCAACCTAAAATCGGAGGGCGCAGTCGTACTGCTGACTGCAGCGAGGTTTGACATCAATGAGATGTTTCCCTCAGATAACCAGCATCTTCAGGGATACTACTTTATTAACAGAAGGAAGGGGTTAGAAAAGGTCAACCCTGAAAATGTCACGCTTCACCTTACTTCACGGATATCCGTCTCCAGCAGTAAAACCTTCTAAAGAATGGAGATAACACTTCAAAAACTCCCCATAACATGGTCGTGCGTGATTGGCCTCAAGCAGTTGTCTCTTGGGCTCTGCGATCGCGCTCCCCGGACACTAAGACCAATACTAACCCAGTTTCCTTTACAGTTACTTCAAGAAGTAATATCCTTTCATGTCGTGGGCAGCTAGGAAGTTACAGTTGCCCTCATACCTCTAACAGCACACAAAATCATCTTGTTCGAGGTCAAATCTTAACAACTTTTTTATCCCCATATCTAATCCTTCTAGCATAACTTTATCACCTCGTGCCTCTAATTCTAATGATTTGAGTTCATGAAACGTTATCCGTGGTCTTTTAAAACCTCGCACTAAACTATATATCGGAGCTTTTAACATTCGAACCTTATGCCGAATAGGACAACAAGCTTCCTTAGCCATGACTCTAGAATGTCGCTCCATCAATGTCTGCTGCATCTCCGAAACGCGTATACAGGATCCAAGTACAGTTATTCGCTTGACCTCACCTTGTGAAAATAAGAAACCGACCTGGTCCACCCTTTGTGTCCGGAGACCCCACCGCTACCTCTCGAGGCCTTGATAGCGTAGGTTTAGCACTAAGTTCAAAAGCTGAACAGGCTCTCCTCTACTGGATTTCAATAGACAGTCGCTTGTGTGCTGTCCGTCTAAATGGAAACAGTAAGAACTCGTAAAGATAGGGACACACGCCGTTGTCTCTGCTTATGCTCCCACTGACTTGCAGCTCAGATGAAGTGAAGATGAATTTTACAGGAAGCTTTATGACCTTCTATGTAAAGCTAAGCGCACTGATGTAGTAATAGTGGCGGGTGATTTTAATGCCCAAGTAGGTAGACTAGATGAAACCGAAAGGCACCTAGGTGGATCATATGGTGTTGAGGCTCAACGAACAGACAATGGTGACCAGTTACGACAACTATGTTCAGATAAGCGTTTATTTCTCGCAAACACCAACTTTAAGCATAAGGAAAGACATCGGTTGACATGGCGGCCTCCGAAATCAACCCAACGCTGGACTCAAATAGACCACATTGCTATTAGCCATCGTTGGAGAGGCTCGATAGAAGACTGCCGCTCGTTTTGAAGTACATGTGTAGACTCAGATCATGCCTTAGTGTGAGTGCGTATTAGTCTGCGTCTCACTGGACGTAAAAGATCTACGACAAGGATCCCCCTCAGAGTTCAACTTAATGATGAAAAAGTCAAGAATACATTTCAGGAGCAACTAGAAAACCAATTAATCAACTGCGTAAACTGTACTCATCCCGAGTTAGCTCGGAATGATATCCAAAAATCTATTGAAACAGCGGTAATATCTACTAATAAACTAAACCAAAAGGTTAAAAGAAGTCAGTAGATTTTAACTGCATTTACTGAACTGACGGATGCTTGGCAACACATCCCATCTGGTTCTGAACGTGATGAGGAGCGAAGGCAACTTAAACACAAGCTGGTCAAAAGCTTACATAATGATCGTGAGCAGTGGTGGGTGGCGAAAGCTAAAGAGATGGAAAAGGCCGCGGCAATAGGTAACAGAAGCAACTGTTCAGACTTATCAAGGAAATGGGTATCAGAAACCCAACTGTAAGTGAAACTATCTCTGAAAAAGATAGTTCCACTATTCACTGTCAATCCAAAAGATTAGACCGATGGGCAGAACACTTTAGGGAACAGCTCAACTGGCCTTTGGCCTCATCCTAGTTACCCACCATCCCCAAACAATTTGAATGGCAAATTAACATTAGTCCCCTAAGTTTCAGTGAGGTTAAGAAGGCTGTAGGAAACTTAAAGCAAGGGAGAGCAACAGGACCAGATGGATTGACCCCTGAGATATTTAAGGAAGGTGGTCTAGCCTTAGCAGCGAGATTAACTGAGATCTTGGCTAGAATTTGGGGACTGGACATAATCCATCTGACTGATCTCGAACACTAATCGTCCCAATCTCTAAGAAAGGACAGAAGTCCTCGTGTGACAATTACGGAGGAATCAGTTTAACAAATATAGTGTCTATAATATTGGCCTCAATAATACTTCGACGTCTAACTAAAGCTCGTGAAGAGCAAACTCGAGGAAATTAAGTTGGTTTCAAACCTGGACGTTGTTGTATAGACCAAATATTCACACTTCGGCAGGTCCTGGAACATAGACACACTTTCAGACGGCCAACAATAGCTATAAACCTTGACCTTAAGGCAGCGTTTGACTCAATCAACCGTAAAGTTATATGGCGATGTCTGTCATTGAAAGGCGTACCAAAGAAGTACATTAACCTTATACAAGCTCTCTACTCGAACACCATATGTCGAGTTAGAGCTTATGGCAGATTTTTGTCGGAAATGATCACCTCAAGTGGTGTTCGTCAGGGTTGCCCACTTTCCCGACTGTCTGCTCCCCCCATTCGTATTTAATTTTATCAGTGACATACTTTTAAAGTTAACATTGTCATCGTTTGATTTCTCTGGGGTTGACCTCCTTCCAGGAGATAAACTTGTTGGCTTAGAATATGCAAATGACATAGTTCTATTAGGTGAAGATGCTGATAAAATGCAAAATCTTTTGACTGCTTTAAACATGAATGTAAGCATGTTTGGGATGTGATTCTCCCCATCCAGACGCAAAATGCTGCTCCAGGACTGCTTAATTCGGCACAGAAGTTAGTGATATGGAGCGAAACTATTGAATGTGTTAACCGTTTTACTTATCTAGGGAGCCTCACCAGTCCTGACGGTCTGGTGTCTGATGAAATTTCGGCTCGTATACATATGGCCCAATTGTCTTTTGCCGATTCGCAGTCACTTGTGGCATAGGCGAGACATTCGTTTACTGACGAAGGAACTCGCTTACTGCTCAGCAGTTCGATCCGTTTTACTTTATGGATGTGAAACATGGCCTTCAAGGATAGAGGATATCCATAGGCTCCTAGTATTTGATCATAGATGTCTCCAAAACATTGTTCGTGTTTACTGGGGTCAGCGAGTAAGCAATGTGTGAGTTGGAAATAGAGTACTAGGTATATACGGTAAGTCTATCGATAAAGTAGTGAATGTTCACCAGCTGAGATGGTTAGGACATGTGTTACGTATGCCTGACCATCGTCTACCGAAACGAGCAATGTTGTCTGTTGTAGGAGTAGGTTGGAAGAAAGCTAGGAGTGGCCAAACGAAAACATTGCACGATTTTATGAACTCATTGACAATTGGGTTGAGCCGTGTTAATAGAATCAGACTACTTGGTTGGGGCCCACGCGATGATTGTAACAAATGATTAGAGACTTTAGGTGATATGGCTCAAAATCGTTGGCAATGGCGCAGGTGCATCCACTCCTTGTCTTCCTCCAAATTCTAGTTTCTGAGCTTATCATAATTTTCTCTTTACTGAATCACTTTATATCTCAAATCTCATCTCTGATCTCTATGCCTTTCCAGTAGTACTTACTCTGTTACTACCTCCCCTACTCTGGGATTTGGTCCGACAATTTAATCTCTATCTGGTAGTTGGGGCATGGCAACTTGAAGTGATGTACGCATGTACCAAGTTCTACGTTGTAACTGAATAACTGAATACTTTAATAAGGGTGTGTGTGTGTCGCACCGAGACAATTTCTACAAATCATAAGAAAAGTGACAATAATTAGGATTTTTTTTGACTTATTCAGTTTATACTGGTCGTTAAATTGATATAAAACTAGCTTTTAAAATTACTTGTCCTATGCTTCCAAAAAGCGTCTTTTATTGCAAAAAGCCATAGAAATTCATACAAATAAATGAAATTTTTGTATCATCCCTTAGATCTTTAGCTTTAGAATTACTTTGCTTTTTTATGAAGGAATTATTCCTTCCTGAATCACGCTCTTCATGTTTGATCTTTTTTTACAATTACTGTTATCACTACTACTTCCGCTATTGTTGTATTCATCATAATGTGTTTCTTCAGTGTAGCAACTTAAATAGATGTGGCAGGTTGTTCGTTGTCCATGACCGAAATTACTATTTACATACTATTTGATCAAGCTAATAATGTCGATCATTGTATTATAATCAAATGTTTCATTAATAATAATAATCCATTGTAAATGGGAAAGCTAAGTGTTTTCAATTAATTAATCAAGACTTTAATCAATAATAAGAATGAATATTAATAGTCGACAGTGGGAATGTTTGTACGGCACTTAAAAAACGTCAATATTTTCTTCTACAATGTTAAAAGGACTGGTTCAATGGCAGTTTAACTCTCAGATTTGTGCAAAATTAAGGATTCAACTGATCTACTAATTCAAACTTCATCTCTGCATTCAAAAGAAAGCTATTCACTCCTTTATTTTCTCATAGTTGTTGTACCCTGTCTAATTTTAAACATTGTTATCACCATTTATTCTCTTCATGTGTGCAATTATCTTTTACAGATATCTGAGTTAAGTCGTTTTATGAGTATTGGCGTTTAATTTATCGTTTTTATTCATCACAGGTTGATCTTGGTTGGGTACTATTGTGAAACATAGAACATTAAATAGCTGTTTTGTTCTAGTACGGGTTTCCGTAAAGGGGTAGTGTAATATTACAAGTTTTATCGCATGAGTGATGCAAAAGCCTATTTGCAAATAATGATATAGCTATTCGTAAATACTATTGTAATTGTAACTAGTAACTCCTGGTTTTTACTCGAATTTTCGAATCCTATCATCACTAGTTAATCCATACCATAAGTACTGTTTCTAGCCTTAAGTCCTGATCGTTTTGCTAAACTTCAATTCTTATGTTTGGCCTTGAACACTATTTCTAGCTACGATGTAGTTTCTATCGTATTCAGGTTTAGTTCAAATGGGAGACAAGCTTGACACTAATAGCTCGTCTAATTTTTTTTCGGAAACTTCGCGCGTTCGTTTAATTATCGCGTCTCCTCCTTATAATTTATTGTAGCTGACTGTCGAATCGGATTGAACATTTTGTTATCCGAACAAATTCTGGTCGTATTTATTATTAATTTACAGATAAAACAAAGGACTCTAAATAGAGAAAATGAATACCAGCTTTATATTTGTTATTTGGTTTTGATGAATTGAAGGCTACATTTATCAAAACTACTTAAATTTGTTTTATTTTGTTTCCGTTTGTTTTGCATAGATGGTCTCAGTCTGGTTTAACAGATGGAGTGACACGTGTACATAGATCTCAGTCCAAGCGCAAATCAAACATTGCTATGAAACCTTATCCAAAAAGTAAAGATAACGAATCATTACTACATGAAGTAGAAAATGTGTAGTATTTCACTCTAACTACTAAGTACTTCGTTGCAACAGTAATAATATTGATTTTTGCTTCAAAACATAACGAAATTTTAAAAGGCTGTAAATGGGTGTACATGTATGTGTGCTGTACTCTCACTATTACTACTACTGTTACAATTATTACTGTTGTTGTTAACTACATGATTTCATTTTGTTTATCTGATTCTTGCTTTCTAGTTGTGTAAACGTGTATAGCGAA
The DNA here is from genome assembly GCA_025215515.1 of Schistosoma japonicum. Lineage (NCBI taxonomy): Eukaryota > Metazoa > Platyhelminthes > Trematoda > Strigeidida > Schistosomatidae > Schistosoma > Schistosoma japonicum. Next base: position 60,809,435 of record CM046061.1, on the reverse strand, counting down.
TGCATAAGGGATTCATCATATGATATCTTCTGGTACTTTTCTTATTTGCTCATACATATTTACGTATTTTTCTGGAAGACATTTTTTTCATACTGTTATGTTTATATTAACTCTTCTCCTTCTATTCTTTTCCATATGAGACATTTGTTACTCAAACAAACTTGTGAGATAAAACACACACTTATATTTTGCTATGATTATACACAGGTTTATCACTTAGTGCATGTACACAACATTTTATTTATTGAATACATCTAAAATGTGTAACTTCCTTTCTTTAGCGTTTCGAGTAATAGCTTTGGAAAAGGAGGCGGACAAAAGTGATCTGTTTTATCGAAAAACTAAATTTCTACTCTATTTTACATCCGAGTCTTGTCATTATTACTATTAATTAAATCTTGTAATAAAATAATTTTCACAGCTGAATTTTATCGCTTCATTTTTAAACATTTCAATCTATTTTCTTGTTTGTAACGAAAAATCAAACAGCTGTCGTTCCTTATCTAAGTTTGACCAGTCGGTTGGTATATGTTTCCCTCACACATAAAATGTGACTCAAGACCGTGTTCAGCGAGTCTTTATTTATCAGATTAGTTACATTACAATGTATAGAAGTTAAGCACCGAAAATCAAAACCATGTAGCCACCAAAGAAATTTTAGGAGCTTGACTACGTCTATTTACTAACACCAGGCACATGGATAGTCTTGCCATAATCTCAATAATATGGTTTTTAAATTTCACCACTCGGTAACAGACTTCTTTTCAGAGATTACAAGGTCCTGATCACGGTTTAATTTGCTGACTTCTCTATTTTCTTTAAAATTTAAAGTGGCGTCAGTCATGAACAACGTACAACCTGATATATATGCGCATCTGATCAAGTTGCCACACCACATTATCAAGATGTGGTCATATTTACATGATTAACAGGGCAATATGATTTATCAGGAAGGAATCAAATAAACTTATGCGCGTAAAAATAATGGGACTTAAGATTTAGAAAAAACATAGATAGTAAACGATGTGACTGATTCTGAGTCATGCCACTCAGTGTCTCCAACCGTTGATCGCGATTACTACATGAACCGCAACCCAGTAGTCTGCATCTACCAACATGACTTAAACCAACAGTCAATGACTCCGTGGACTGATTATTTGGCTACCCCTACCTTACCTCTATTCTACTCCTACCACAGCCAAAAGTGCGCGACGACGCAGGCAATGGTTGAAAATAAGTGACACATGTCCCAGTCATCTTAGTCAATAAAGATTTACATCCTCTCCAATTTATTTGCCATATTTTCTTAGTACTCTGTGTTTATCATCAATATTGTTTACTCCGTCATTCTTTGATATACTAAAGATATTTGAAAAACTTCCATAATCAGAAGCCTGAAGACCATATATTTATTTCCGAAGCCCATATTTTGTATCCATAGGCTAATACTGATTGTACCGATGAGCAATGCACTAGGAAGCTAATATCTTAGATACTATGTTAGTTTAACTGATTCCTCTGTAGTTATTACAAGGAAATTTCTGTTCTTTTTTATAAACTAGGACGATGTGAGATTGAGACCAGTTGGATAGGAGTACGTCCAGTCCCCCGACTTTAGCTAAAATATCAGTCAATCTACCTACTAAAACTAGACCACTATCCTTGAAGGTATCCGGAGTCAATCTGTCAGATCCTGTCGTTCCTCTCACTTTAAATTATATATAGTCTTTTCACCTTCTTTAAAAATTGAGGGGCTTGTGACAAATTTCTATTCAGGTAGTTTTGGAATAGTTGTTAAACGGAGACTATCTGGAGAACATTTGGACTGTTTATGAAAGTGTTCTGCCAATCGGTTTAATCTTCTAGACAGATAGTAGGTTATAGACTCATCCCTTTTCTGCAGTAGTCTCACAAGCAGCCCATTAATTCATTAAGAGTTTTCCGAAATATATTGGTCTTTATTAACCTTTATATTTAAATTGGATGCAGATATCGTTGTTGCATTCACAGGTGCTTGAAAATCTTTCCAAGCTTCGAGATGAACCTGAACATGAAAGACTGAGCACTTCTTTAATCCTTCCCAACATGCATTCTTGGCTTTATCGTCTACGAACTGACAACCAAGAGATTTTCCAGTTATGACCTTTCTGAATCAGATAAAAGGGTATAGAAATGCATGCTCTTACTTGGGTATGGTATGAGTTCAAATATGTACTCCAAGGTGAGCGGCAGTCCTCTAAAAGCTTTTCTATTGATGGCTGATGTCGATATGGTATATTTGAGTTGATGTTCGGAGTAGCAGGTTAAGACTACCTCTGCTTATGCTTGGAGTTTGTGCTTGGTGAGAATGAGCAGTAATCTAAGCATAATTGTAGGATACGGTCTAGATTGTCCGTTGGTTAAGTGGGTATACTGAAAAAAAATCCGCGTAAGTATTTTTCATATTGATTTAGTTCACCGATTCGGGCGCTAAAATCCCCTGCTATGATTATTATGTTTACGTATTTGTTTTCTAAGGGGGTTAGAGAACTTCCTCTAGAATTCGTCTTTCGCTCCATCCAAACTGCATTCAGTGGGAGTGTAGGCAGGAACTGTGAGTAGGCATTGATGTGTGTCAATAACCTTCTGAGTTCTTACTTTACCATTTACAAGGATAACATATAACCAACTATCAACAGAAATCCATTTAATAAGAAACCTCTCCACGCCAACTTAACATTATAGCTACAACGGCATGGCCTCGAAAAGTTGATATTTGGTCCCCATATAAACAAAGAGTGATTCTCGCTATTAGTCCGTAATGACTAAGGATGGCCTAGTGAATGACCATGCTAAAATCATGTATGAGTGCTTTGGAGACACAGCATTCATCAATAGCAAACAAAAGAGAAATAAGTCATTCAAATTAAGATATTGTATTTATTATTTACGTCTTAACATATCGAAGTGAATAACAATTAGAAAACAACATTGACATTAAAGGCATGACGTAAACACTAAATAGTTATAATTTTACAATATATTTATAGTTTCTTTTTATAACTAAAATTTAAAAATAGAATTTCTTTTGATAAATATGTATCACTTCATATGTTAAATTTATATTTATGCCCATCAATCCAATAAACACCTAAACATTTGAAGAAAGATATTCAAAAGCGGCCTAATACAAATATATATGTGATAATATGCATATGTAAACATCCAATTGTCATTTGATTGGTTAATTTAAGGGCGCGTACATTAAACACTAATATTAATAGCAAAACAAGTTTAATAATAATAAAATCAATGAATATATATTACTTAGAATAAGAATAAATTCAAAAAATTGCTATTTTTTTTTACTCATTAATTGAATATGATTTTAAAGTATAATTACTTTAGAAAAAAAAATTCTTAGCAGAATATATTTGTGAAATTGTAAAATCCTCTTATAGAATAATAAGATGTGAAATAATCTTGAATGCAATAGTTCAATATTCATTTATCCTTCAATGCATTCATGTATGCGTAAACATTCAGCATTGAAACAACTGATTTAAAATGGTTTAATTATCCTCTATTATGTTTAATCAATCTAGATGTTTAAACATTTGATTAATGTAGATATATATATATATGTATGTGTGTGTGTGTGCATGACAGATAAACAGTTTATCCCAACAACAAACAATTTCTTTTTCTTTTCATAATGTTAATTAAATGAATAAAATAAAACAATAGAATCATTCTAACTTTATAAATTAATTTTAATCATTTAATTCTAACGTTAATTCGTTTCAGAATAATTACCCATCCCCAATCCCACTACACACACACACACACTCAAGAAGAAATGGATAAAAGATTACGTAATACTTTGTAAAGAAAGAGAAAGAATAATTAATTTAAATAAAATAAAGTTGACAGTGGTTGTGTTCTCATACAAACAACACATTTACTAACTGAATCTTGACTGTTACGTACTTTGATTACAGTACCCATAACCATACCAAACATATGTTCATCCATAGAACTAGGCATAACACGTAACCAGAAATTTTTATGTTCTTCAAAAAATCCACATAAACCTTTAGCAGTACATTCAATAAACATATGTGAACGAAATTGTGGTAAACAACTACCTGGAGATGCCAACTGTTGTCCCCCGCCTTGTGCACCATAGCCAGTATTCTAAAATAATCATTAGAATCATTCAAAATAAATGTAGTTCTACTCTACATAACGTAAATTAATCAATCAATTAAACTATACTGTAGGACATAATCAACTCTTTAATTAATATAAAATTCCATAGCCAATTTTTAGTCAATGAAGAAATGCGTTTTATAGAAAAGCCTATAAGTTGAAAATGGGTTATACATTATTGAAATCACAACATTTTCGGCTGGGAAGAAATGAATTAGTTAATCGACCAGTCAAATGATCTTTCCTAAAACATCGTTTACTTTCTATCTCTCTATATTACAAGATAGGACTCCACCAAAAAGATAAACAAGATATCTTTGATGGATAATGCATTCTTATTGACATTTTACTTTTCAAATCCATCTATAAGCTCTTCAGTCAGAAGTACGCACGCTGGTGATCGGTTAAATGTGTTTTTGAAAACAGGACTTATAGTAAATGGATTTGTTAGGTCGAACCAGAAAACCGCCCTTGAAACAAGCTCGAAAAGGCGTAGAAATCAATAGGAAACATTGTGTCCAATCAGCACGCAGATAGTTTGTATCAGAAGCGTCTAGACAATGAGAAGTCACGTGATATGTCTATGATTGGACAGTTATCTTACTAGTCAGATACAGAAATCTCTAGAAGCCCCAAAGGATATTTATTATACTATAAATACCCTAGTTTTCTGTACATAATTGAACCTTGCAGTAGTGTTATTTTGACTTATTTCTTACCTTCTATCTTGTGCTTACATCGAAGTGTAGTTTTAGCCTGGGGTTGTATCAAAGCTTAGAAGCCGAATCAAACGGTCAACCAAGACGGGATAATAATTGGCGAAGTGATTTCGCGGTCGATAAAAAAAATCAAAACCACGAGTCACAACAGTGTTCCAACCATTTCGTTTTGAAAAATGACTCCTTTGTAGACGTGGGTCTAAAAAATATACTGTAGTTAGATAGAACTTTCTTAGTTCATTATTTATCTCGCTTCCTCTGTTATGTTCTAGTTATAGAGATATTAATTAATAGTATGTTCACTAGAATTGTTTATCAATCTATCTACAGTAAGTATTATGTCATTACTAAATACAGGTTCAAGCCAGCCTGCATACGACTTAAGAGAATTGATCTCGATACTGCATGGTACGGTAACATAATTTAGTTTAATCAAATGAACATCATATTAGGGAAAATTATTTGATGGATTATAAGGTTAGTTGAATCTGTGAGCTTAATCGCTTTCAGATACGAATTTCAGTTTTCGGATACTCATTTTTTTATCATTTTAGTTAGAGATTTTAGTACTGTCCAATTAGTAGTTGCCAATTACCTCCAATAGGATTGAAATGTTTCCTTGTCATTTAGAAGTATGAAATATAGTATTATCCCGTCTATGATGTCTCAAATTATACCTTAAAGATAAAAGTCATACATTTATGAGATATCTGAAGGTGAAAACGTAAGAAACCTTAAAGACTTAGTTTTCATGTATACAAGTACTTTGCTTTGATTAATTCAATGCATTAACCAGTGTTAGCAGTCAGTTTCATTTGAGAAATTTCTCATAATTTTCTTTTACCCGTACTTATATTGAAATGATCACCGGAATAAAGGAAGCTACTTAATTAACAGTTTGTTCACAGAACAGATTCTCGAAGTTGAACTTAAGACATTTAAGAAGACAGAACTACTAAATAACTATTAAAGAATTGGATATATTAATTTAAATGCAAAACATTTAACCAAGATTCCATAGCTTATGAGATTACAAGTTGGTAATAAATGCTACAAAGGAATGTTAAAATATCATGAATGAGTTTTCAATTCCACCTATTACACCAAATTATCTATTTGTTTGAACTCAGTACAAAACTACACTGATCGCATGTAGAAATATTTATGCAAAATAGTCGGTGTAGTTGTTTTTTTAATACACACTAATGAAAAGTATTCATAGCATTAATTTGACTTTTTATTTTATATTAACGATTCCTTACATTTGGATATCAGTGAGCGACTATGATTCAAAATGATATAACAACGAATCATATTCCAATATGAACATTAAAACTAGTACAATGTTAAACTATGTTACTCTAGATTTGAATGATACAGTGTAATATCTCTTGCAAAAGAGAATGCAAACACTAACATTAATAAAGAGACTTCAAAATGTTGATTTAAGAACTCACCATTAGGAAACTACTTCCTGGCCATAGAGTAGACCAACCATCAGGACATCTAGGAATTTCCAGAGTTTGTGAATGGAAAGCATAAAGCTAAAATGAAACAATTTTTTTGAATGAAATAAATCCACATTCAGTTTGAATTTTAAAAAATGTGTAAAATAAGCAAAATTAATATGCAATATCTTGTACACTAAGGATTTTGTGACTAATTAGGATTTCCCAATAACTGTACAACACTGTATGGTAAAAAATAGCAAAGAAACAGAGAACACAATGTGTTTAAATGAATATTGTGTCTTCTAAATAGAAGACAAACAAAAAGTGATTGTGTACATTTTACAAGACTAGTATTTTGCTACCACCTCATCTCCTATGTCACCCATATACAGAGATACCTATATACATTTGATTAATAATCAGTATTGACAAATCTTGTTTATCTCAATTGTCGTTTACCTTTAACAAGTTACATAATGATTGTAGGATGAATTTGTATATTCCCATTGATTTGTTATAGACTGAAGCTGGTCAGTCACTGTTGCTATATGTGCATCCTGAGCGGATTGCCTCGATGTAGCGATTATTCACAAGTATCATTCAATTTGTATTGTGACTGGCAAGTGGAATCCAGGACGCGCGTTTCGTCCTATTTAGGACTCATCGGCTGGATGTACCTCCATCTCAATGTTGAAGCAATCCGCTCAGGATGCACATATAGCAACAGTGACTGACCAGCTTCAGTCTATAACAAATCAATGGGAATATACAAATTCATCCTACTACCAATTCACCCATTGCATAAACGCGACTGTCTGGACTCAGTAGTCTAGTGGTGTACGCGGTGGCGTATGACACGAACCGGACTGAGTTCGAATTCCACTGTGAACATCAACATTGGGATGCAGGTACATCCAGCCGATGAGTCCTAAATAGGACGAAACGCGCGTCCTGGATTCCACTTGCCAGTCACAATACAAATTAAATGTTACATAATGATTATTATTTCAACATTAACATTCGTATTTTATACATAACCCGAAGAGAAAAACTTTATATCCAATTATCCTTGATATCTAAATAATGTTGTGGTTGCCTCAGAATTGGCTATTCTTGTGACTAATAATTTTGAAGTAAGAAATGTAGAACCTGATGAGCATTTTTTGAAAAGAATGTTCTTCGTTCAAACGTCTTTGTTTTTGATAAACATGGGAATTTTTAAACAAGTATTAGTATTTGAATTAAGATAGAACTAATCTTATTACATATTTCAGCAGAAATCTTTAGTAGAAAAAAAAGATTTGTTTGCGAAAGTGAAGACGTCAGAATTGGATACATATTTTTTTGAAACTTCAAGGATTCAACTCTAATCTAAACTAAAACCTATACCCAATTATAATCCGATTCCAGTTCTAAAGTATAATCACAGTTTAATGCTATCCTTAAAATGTATTTTTAGCATTAAACTAACCATATAATCAAATGTAAATCATATACCTTAATGTTACTGAGGTTCTAATCTAACGTCAAATTCTAATGCTTAAATGCTGTCCTGAACCTAGGCCCGAATTATTGCCTTAAATCTGAAACCTAATTTTGATCATACATAGCAATAATAAATTGTTATAAATCGTCTTCGCTCATCAAAATAGAATAAAGTAGTTTTTCAAGACAGTCGTTTTCCAAAAAAAACATGCTTTTACTGCGCTTTTATATCGGAATAAGTGTGATTTTGTTTATAATCAACCTGCTTATTTTATTTTGGGCTGTAATCTTGAAATACTCTTTCGAAACATGTATTACAATTCAGTTCCTCTGAATTGATTTTTCGCTTTCAGTATCAAACTAAATAATTGCTCGGAAGGAAATAGTGTTGTCAATTTTCATAGATGAACCTTTAGGTTTTCATCGAACTTCAAAGGCTTCAGATCTACATTACTTCTCAGTGTTCAGTTACTCGAGCGTTTCGATTTCTTTAAATCGAATAAAGTAAATCAAAAGTTAACTGCAGAAGCTTTTGGAAGCCTGTATTTTATACAGTCGATGGAATTAGAAGGAGATCAGTCAAAGAAGTACGATAGCAGACTATCCAACACAAGCAGGAAGTGTACTTAAATTTATCAGTATGACAAACAAATATACATTGTTCAAGGGTTTGTTATATTTTCATCCATTTATGAGACAAGATCAATAATGTGATACAGATAAACCTTATAATAGTTTACATAACTTAGTAACTGATATGAATTTATCGAGATATTCAATGGTGAATAAAATGGAACTACTACGAAATTAAATAAACCTAATAAAATAAAACTCAAAGTAAGGGAATGTAAGTTATTTATTTTATTAATTACTGCATATAACTCACTTTACTAGGTGCTTCACAAACTGCACATCGACTTATATGTCTTTGAGTTTCATTTGCAGGAACTGGATTCCACATCATGGGTTCTTCTTCTGTACTTAACCAATAGCTTCGATCATTACGTTGTGCATAATAACAATTTTCTTGTTTTTCACAAAACATAAATGGTATTGGATTGAATAATTGTAGACATGACCCAGGACTAGCTAAATCATTGACGTGCGCTCTGTCTGAACCAGTCATACTTAAAAATGAATAACCATCCCACAATTTACGAGTTGATGATGGACAGGAAGGAATACGTGTGGTCTGACTATGACTAAAATGTAGAATCAAATAATATTGATTAGTGTGATTATCATGTAGCATGCTTCATGGAAGTCTTCTGTAACGAAAATGAATCAAGTAAGTCTGTATAAGTCTAAAATTCATTAACTTAAGATTATTAAAATGAGATCTTGTATCCAGGTTACATACTAGTTGAGGTTTATCAGTAAGTGTTTGTAACCTTGAGAGAGAGAACTATCTTAATGGTGTTTAAGTATACATCATTTATTTTTGTATTGACAGATTTAATATTCTAGAATTAACTTGTATCTGGTTAATCCAATCTACGCATCATAATTCGCATAATTTTCGGGTGATGTTCCTCACGTATTAACATAACTAGAGCACATTCAAAACGAGGGAGAAATGAGTGATTGTTTTATTATGGTGTGGGATCCATCAGAAATGTGTACCCACTCCACCCGAGGAGCATTCTTAGAATACTCACCACTTGCAGTGATTACTATACGTCTCAACCATTGACATAAAAATTGAAAGACATACATTTCCATCACCAGTCACTTCACGATATTCCACTTAAGCAATCATATACTAGTGATATAGGTGACTACTTTACTCATGATAGGTGTGTGAACTCCTACCAAACAGTAACGAAAAAGTATCTACAAGTGTCAAAGTAATCTTCATTGTATATATGCAAATTAATATAAACTTATCGTTGCACACAGTTGACAAGAGATAGTGATACTTTGATTGTATGGTTTATGTATCCACTAAATGGTTATTACTTTACAATGAAACGGTCGTTATATCAGATTCCTGGCGATATGATTCTGGATAAAAACTGAATTTGTCTTTAAGGATAACAAGATTTTGTAATTAAGATAATTATAGATTCAATGATGAAGCTAATATGATGGCTTATAAAGGAGAAGGACGAATGAAATAAACCGGCAGAGTTATCCGATAACTTCAAATTGTGTATGATATACAAAGATTGGAAAATAGGTCTTTGTTTCATTTATGTATAAGTAATCTAAGAAATTCAGTTGCTTATTTGTTAGATGACATCTAATAATCCTTAAATTTGTGCATAATATTTCCTTTATGTAAACCTGCCATTTCAACATAGCGAAATATATATTCCACTAACTACTTGTCTTTAGGATCAATTAATTTTGGGACTTTTCGTGCAAAAATTGACCATGTGAATTTTTGTCAGTTGTCATACTATACAACTGCATGATATATATTAGTCAGAATTTTATTCTTCACATGACACTCAAAGCTATTCTTCGTAACAGAACATACTTGATAACTACCCTAACAAAAGTGTTATTAAGTGTTATCAGTGATCATCAACTCGTTCCTTTTTATTCATAACTTGTAGTTTATATCCGAAACATAAAAAATAAGCAGTAAATTTAAACTTACACGGTGAATAAATGGCCAGTGTTACCACGAGTGTCTCCGATGCCTCCCGGTGCTCCTTGCTCTCCAACTGGACCAACATCACCTTTCGGCCCTTCTGGACCCATAAATCCTTTCTCACCCGGAGGACCTGGATAACCTTTAGGACCTGCTGGTGATGGCTCTCCAACATCCCCAGGTTCACCTCTTTGACCAGGAGCACCAGGAGATCCATCAATTCCCGGCAAACCTTTAGGACCCATGAAGCCATCATCTCCTCGTATACCTTTTTCCCCCTTTAATCCCATAACAGCGACACCACTATCACCTTTAGGACCTTGTATACCTGGACGGCCTAGTTCGCCTTTTATTCCCTTACTGCCTTTATCCCCCGGAAGCCCCACAGGTCCTCTGTCACCTTTTTCCCCAATAGTACCAGGTCTACCTGACTGACCAGGAAATCCTTTGGTGCCTTGTTCACCTTTTAAACCTGGCAATCCCTTGTAACAGAAGATTTTGTATAGTTAGATATTTTGATTTGAAAATCTAATTTATTAATCTAAAGATAGGAATAGTTGATTAAATAGGAATTTCCCCACAAATTCTGAAATGTATTAATAATTATGTAATGACGGAACTTTCTCGCCTACTAGACTAGAAAATCTTGATTCCCAACTTTACAATCGATAATCGAACAAACAACGTTTCTGATGCACTTGTTATACAATAGGATACTAAAAATATCAATAATTACTGTTTGTGAAAGTACACGTTTATCACAATGTTTTTAGTATTCAATTAGTGTTTTAAAACGAACACCTTAGGTCATCTTCTAGTTGACCTAGTTATTGAATGCTTCAAATTAGGCAGCAATATTCATTAAGAAATTCACTTCAAGAGTATAAAGTTATTTTAATTTGTTTTGTTATGAATATACCAGTGTAGCACAGACCGATATAACTGATAAAAGTAGAAATACACTGAAAGTCAGGATATGTAATAGAATACCTTGCTAACTAATATGCAGCTTTCGCTAATTAAACAAACAACAAAGTGATTGTAACTGTTGCATTAAACACACTTATTAAACATTGTCATAAATTTACGGATGAATGCGTTTATTTCAATTAAGACACATTTCTAAAAATAAAATGAGTATTTTATTACCAATAAGAGAATTTATAAAGAGTAGTATAAATATACAGCTGATTAAAATATGTAGTACAGAAACTATACGATATTCTTCTTATAGAGAGGCATCACATTGTAGCTTATCGTGATTGTCGTTTAAACTAGTAACAAACTAATAGCAGTGTAACAAAATAAATGAAATGACTATAACCTAAATCGTGAATTTTGTTCTACCTCGATTTTCTACTGAAATATATGATTAGATCTTTGGGGCTAAGATATGGTTTAACATGTAAATGTATGAATATTTAGCTAACAAGTTAACTGATATTATGCATAACATTGCATATTACTGGACTTAGATTATAAGTAACTTCACCAAGCCATATAGATTTTTAAGGATTGGTCACTTATAAACTTACTTTTCTACCAATAGACCCATCAAATCCTTTAGGTCCACGTTCTCCTTTGATACCAGGTGGTCCATCAGGTCCCCTAGGACCAGGTTCCCCAGGCACTCGTGGTGAAGTACCTTTAATCCCTTTAGGCCCTCTCATTCCCGGAACTCCAGGTCTACCAGTAAGCCCAGGACTTCCTTTCTCTCCAGGTGCTCCAAATAGATCTGGACCAGGGTCACCTACTTCACCAGGAGCTCCTCTCATTCCAGTTTCTCCTGGTTCACCTTTACGACCCATAACTCCAGGTGGCCCAACTAAACCACGCTCTCCTTTTGGCCCAACTGGAGATTTCGCTATTTCGCCACGATCTCCAGTTAACCCACGTTCTCCAGGAGGACCTAGTGGTTGCGAACGTAAATGAAGAAATATTTGTTTTATTTTATTATTAAGGCTAAATAAATAACTTGTTGATTGGATGCCTCTGAATAAGTCACAGAATATGACCACCTTAAAAATCCAAGAATAATAGATGCTATTTTATAGTGTTGATTATGTCGTGAGGTGGGCTGAAGATTTCAAACCAAATAATTCACCTACCTGTGTTTGGAATAGTTTGAAATTTATTCTTCCATGCCAAATGAGATTTTATTCTGTTAATAATATGCGCGAATTTCTGTTTCACCATTTTTTAAAATGATAATGTTTATTTTCAAAGTAACCTAACCAAACTGCTTATTTGAAAGCACGAAATCGCTTTTAATAAACACTAGCTTTAAGGTGAATTATATATAATCGAAACAACTTGTTTATTATTCGCTTAATAAGTTGAAATTAGACGCAAGTCAGAGGTAATAAATAAACTGAAACGTTGAATTGCTTAAATTTACCTATTGATCCCGGGAATCCCTTGGGACCAATAAATCCTTTAGGACCTTTCAAACCTGGCTGACCTTCAGCTCCCTGTGGCCCTGCTGGTCCAGGTATACCTTTTTCTCCCTTCGGACCCATAGGCCCTGGTTGTCCGGGTAGACCATCTTTGCCTGTAATTCCCTGAATTCCTAGATCACCTTTCGGACCTTGTATACCTTTGGGTCCAGGTGGGCCTGCTACACCAGGTTGACCTTTCTCGCCTTTTGCACCAACATCTGCTACTCGAATAGTTGTACCAGGTAAGCCCTTTTCACCTTTATCACCCTGAAATAAAACAAACAGTTGTATGAGTTTTCTATAATTTGGTAATTCGCAAATATCTGAAACAATTAAAAAATAATACTATATATAATAGCCACTTCTATGAAGTAGTGTCATCATCCGGTTTATGTGTAATGAAAACTGCCATTATTTTTTCTTGAGATTGGCTAGTTATTTTATATTTTACATTTCCTTTGAGATTCAGATATAAACCTTCATCATTAGACAGTAAAATGCGTTATTGGTAACATTAACATAAACATAGTCAAGATACTAACTTTATCTAGCTACACCATTCCGCAACACTACTTTCTTTGTATGCCTGAGATTGAATAAAACTAGGAAGTTATAATAAGCATTTTAGAACTCAGCAATAAATAACTATTAGTGGTAGTTGCTTGATGTGGTTTCGAATGGTTGTATGACAGTAATCACCAATGACATTGGGTGATTGATGCACTACATCTCAAAATGATCTAAGTGGGAAATACTACAATTGGTACGGTTGGTCAAACGTACCTCGTGGGACCTGGAAGACCATAGGTTTGATCTCCACATGAAATCGCAGATGTGTACTACTGATGAGTACCATGCTAGGAGGAAACAGTTGTATAATGCAGCTTGGTTTTCAGCGGTGCCTAACTGAGATCAGTCCGTGATGTTAAACACCACAAATAATCATAGATGTTAAACAACTCGAAGCTTTGGAATAATAATCGTAAAAGCATGATATTTAAAAAGCTGAGATTCTGAGATAAGGAATATATCAGAACTCAACCAGTTGTGACAGGAGTAAGATAGTTATCACTAGTGACAGTGTATGATCGATGCGCTATATTACACATTAGTGGAAGTGGGAATCCTACAATTAGCCACCTGCCCTGTAATACAAATAGTCAAGCGTTCGCTGTGAGAACTGAATGCCCCGGGTTAGATCTCTTGTAGGAATTGAGAGTAAGTACTATCAAAATGTCCCATATTAAGATAAAACAGCTATTCAATGCTCCCTGGTTTTCAGTGGCACTCTATTGAGATCAATTTGTGACAAATGGAACCAACTAACGAACAAATTACCTGTTAGTAATCTTTATGTGTTGTAAATGAATACTTTACTGCAATGTATTTATGACTACACATTTCTAGGTAAAATTAAGCATAGCGTTTACTTCCAAAGTGTTTTATAAAGTGTTAATCTAACCAAATAACTAAAGGTAAGGAAACTAAAATTACCTGACTAAACAAATCTGCTGTTTACATTAAACTGTATAGTAAGTTGTGACTTTTTCAAAATTACGTTTAAGATATAACCGAATATTTTATTTGGGCCTAAAACTTAAAATGTGATTAAATATTCAATAATTTACTGGTACAGTTTTGTATTACAAATTCTAGGTGAATATGAAAAAAGTGACTAGTTACGTGACTTGTAGAACACTATAAAACTTTTGGCTGGCTTACATCACTGATTAGCATCATTTATAAAACAGCTAAAAATCAAAATACATTTTGTAGCTAATTCATTTTCATCAATATTCTTACGTAATGAGTCTGAGGTTATTATCAAGATTTTCAGTGTTTACCAATGTATCTTGAATCTAGAAGTTTCGATCATATTACTATTCGTTTAGTAGGTGATTACTATATATTACAGTGTAAACCACTTTAAAAATGTTATTTCAATCAGAAAAATTTACCGTATATAAGTTGCTGGGCTGCATTACATTGATTTGTGTATATCGGACACTTTTTTGATATAGAGACTTAAAATGAAACCCTTAGTAAGAATTACACTCCTATATACAGCATTTATTAAATAAGCGGAAAAATGCCGGTTACAGTTCATGTAGTGAACAATGAAGTCGTTGAAAATAGCCACATTCCCCCGATGATAGTTCAAACATAAGACTATCCACGACTAAATAATCGGGTAAAAAGCTCGATTTAATGATAAACTTTATGATTTTTAGGTGAAAATTAGAATTTATCCTCAAGTATTGATCCATCAACCAATGTAAAAGTTTTTTTTCTATGTGATAAAACAACTGTACATTTTATCTTAAAAGTAAATAAACAAAATTTAAATTTTAGTCGCTTTAAGGATAATTTAATCAGGACGTATGAATAGCATCATGGATTCCGCTTACCAATTATAATCCAACTTAAATAAATTATTTGCAATTTATGTAAATCGTTCACCGATTGACTTGCGAATGAAACCAATAAATGATTTCGTGTGATAGTTGCGAGTAAATTATTTGTTCCAGAAATGTATTATCAAATATTTTGTTATTTTAAAGAGAAGTTGCAAATTGCCTTTGAGGCTTCTTTCATACCTCAGAACTAGTAGGCTAACAATAACCATATAACTATATCACTAAGCATGAAGTGATTCTATCAGATTACATTCGTTGAAGTATGTACAATATGAACATGGGGATTTTCACAATTCCACTCTAACCAACGTTTAAAAATAATTATTACAAGAAAAAATAGCATAGAATTTAAAACTATGTGCATAAATAGTTTACAATTAATTCATTTGTTTGTCAAATAACGTCAGGGTACAAAAAATAAACAAGATACTTTGTAAACAGTACGAAAGAAATCAAAACAACTTACCAGCGGTCCTGGTAGTCCAGGTAGTCCTCGCGGTCCTAAATCACCAGGTTCACCAACTGCACCATTTCGTCCAGGTCGGCCAGCTGGACCAGATACTCCATGATCTCCTTTTTCACCAATTGGACCAATTGGACCAGGATCACCCGTTTCACCTAATGGACCCATTTGGCCAGGTTTCCCTTTAACTCCTGGTAGACCTTGAGCACCTTTTAATCCTTTTTCACCCTTTTCACCTTTCTCCGCTATACCGGCTAAGCCTGGAACACCTTTACTTCCCGGTATTCCATCATCTCCAGGGTCGCCAGGGAAACCCTTAATGCCTGCAATGAAATGACGGTAATGACAGCTTAATGATTGAACAAAGAAGTAAAAATTATGAATTTTTCGTTTTATCCATCTTACTTAGTTACCTATTAACTGTTATGGACGTATAGTAGATGTATTTAGATTTAAATAAATCATCTAAAGGAAAAGCGAGTTAATTTAATTTTGATAGAGTAGAAGCTAAATATATCATTTTCTCCTCATGGTTAAAGAATTTACGTCCATCTCACGGTTAAAGAAAAAATGAGAAATTACAATGAGAAAATTAAGTCATGCCCTTCGTCAAAGTTTCGGCTTATATGTCCCTGTGTAGGTTAAAAAAAAAGACAAGACTTGTGAATACTACTGATTTTGAACACATTTACAGTCGGATTTTGCAATGCATTTTTTAACTCATTCTCACTTTTCTCTTCTACTTAATGGTCAGGTAAACGGTAAGAAGTATGTATCGTAATGGCATAAGACTTAAAATCATGACAGATATTTTACGCACAGAATGTAAGTGCTTGATTATAATTAATGTAATTTCGAACAAAGTTTACTATGATCAATTTGATTCATATATCACATCGAATTTTTCGCATTTTAGAAGTCTCCACAAGCATTTCCTTTCGAATTCAGTAATTTAACACTGTTAACAACAATTTATGGACATATTTCCGTTGTCATCTATTAAAAATCAAGTATACTGTTATAAAGTATATATAGTTGTTATCCTCACCGTACTACTTAAAAACTGCAATTTTTACCGTTTATTAATATCACTTTTTATCAACCAAATCACTTAACAATATACTACTAAAATCATATTGAAATAACTGACACAAAATTGATAATTACAATGAGTTATGGTGGCGACAATTATTTACCTTTAAGTCCTGGTAAGCCTTTTTGTCCTTTAATTCCAACTCCCCTCGCTCCTGGTTCTCCTGGAAGTCCTTTAGGACCAAGTAAACCAGGTAATCCTTTAGGCCCTGGTATTCCAGGAGGACCTTTTGGACCCTCATCACCAGTTTCACCCCTCGGTCCTTCTTCGCCGTCATCTCCAGGTTCTCCAGATAATCCTTTAGGACCAAATGCACCAGGCAAGCCAATATCACCCTTTTCACCAGGAAATCCAGGCAATCCGATAGGTCCGATTGGACCAACTCTCCCAGGTAAGCCTATATTACCTGGTAACCCTTTTGGTCCCTCTGGCCCACGAGGCCCTGGTGGACCAGGGGCCCCTTTTAACGCAACCGCTGGGAATCTATCTTCTCCAGGATCTCCTTTTGGACCATCAATACCAGGGAAACCGGCTTCGCCCTTTATACCTTTTGGTCCCTTCATTCCTTGATAGATCTCACCTGGCTCACCAGTTTCACCTTTTGGCCCTCGATCACCCATCTCACCCTTTGGGCCATTTAATCCAGGAAGCCCATCTATGCCCCTAACTCCTTTTTCCCCTTTAATACCTGGAAGTCCTTTTCTGCCTGCAGGACCAGGAAATCCTTGTGTACCTTCCTCACCTTTCTCGCCGACAGCTGAAGTGCCAGGTAAACCAGGTGGACCACGATCTCCAATATCACCAACAGGTCCAGGAAACCCTTTCGGACCAAGAAGACCTTTTAATCCTTTTCTTCCTGGTTCACCCAACGGACCCGGAATACCTCTCGGCCCTTTGGGGCCCATGAAACCCTTATCACCTTGTTCACCTACAGGGCCTTGTGGACCAGGGAAACCTGGTTTTCCCTGTTTTCCAGGTATTCCAGCAATTCCTTTCTCACCTTCTCTTCCTATAGAATAAAAATACAACGCAGTATATTTTTAACATTATATTTAAGTAATTGTGGCGGGATACATATAAATAGTTTGTTTCTTTACCAATAATTCTTGAGTAAATAAACACTTATCTTGCCCTGCACTAGAACTCAGCAGGGTAAATTAATAGCTGTCTTACTGAAGTTTACTGGAAGGATCCAAGTGTTCTCCAAAGCACTAATATTGTTATTGTATCTCTCTTAGACATATACTAAGATATATTTGCTTTATAAAGTTTACTTTCCACTGATAGAAATTCATTGAATTGAAATCAGTGCAAATATGATCTTAGTTGAGCCAAAATTCGAAAAGAAATCTGAGTGTCACACCTACAAATTCCGATAAATCAGCTTTAGCATAATTTTATGCTGACAGTTATAAGTACTGATTTTCGTTGTGATAAATACATAAATGAAAGAGTGCAGTCACAGTAGTTCAGCATCAGATGATATCTTTAAAACTTGATTAGACTACATCAGCAACAGCATAGCATATTTGTATACTAGTAAACATTTGACCTTCTAATATATAATTTTTGACTTCCAGTCAAGTTTGTAATTATTTAGTCCACAACTGTCGTAAGAGATGATTCGCAAATCTTTTTTCAATTAGTTTGAAGTAGATGGTTAGCTTCATTGACTATACTGATCGAAGTATACTATGAGAATATTCATAACTAGTGATTTATAACTGAGGAATAGGAATATTTAGAATGGCTTATAATCTAAATTTTCCTGTTACTACATGAATTTGTAATTAGTGTGTAAATACTTTTTCTGTAAGTAGTGGTTAAAATAACGTTTAACTATCAACGCATATATACAGTTAATTAGTACCTATAAATTATTAGTCTTTGAGTTCAGAGATAAGACTAAATATGTTTATTAACAAAAAAATCTGCTTTAATTAAATCCGATGAAACTTTTACAAAGACAAATTACCTTTTTCTCCTGGGAATCCTGATAATCCTTTATCTCCTGGATATCCTTTAGGACCCATTTCACCTTTGACATACTCAAATATTTGATCAACAATATTATCCATTCCTACCAAACAAAAAAGTTTATTACTTTTGAAAAAGCCTTCATTTTTCAATATTAATTAATATTAATTAAATTAGATCATTCGTCTATGCATGAAGAACAACTGAGAAATTACCACAAGGATTTTGTAATAAATCGTAATGAATGTCACGCATATGGAAACACAATTACTTTAAGTTTTTCTGTACAGACTGAAAGATATTGGCGAAGAAAGACAAATGTAGTGTCATCTATAAAATAAACTATATATTCTACGAGAAACACTATACTGGACAACTCTCCTTTTACCTACGGTTACATGAACATAGATTAGCAATAACATAACATGATTTAATATAGCTTAGTTTGTTGCACACTGACAAATTCGACAAAGATATGGTTAAACAAAGTTGAAATTCTGGACTGACAAAATTTTAAGAGTGTCGGATCATTTTTAGGATGGCGGTATTTAAATGAACTTAGATCCAATCTGTCAGATTATAAGAGAAAGTCAATTAACCACATACTTAGACACTAATAGAAAAATACCACCGACGAGTATGTAAGGACAAATGGGATTAACAAAACCTGTGATGATAAACAGCTACAAGTCAGGTCGTCAGAACGAATTAGTTCAATAATTTAAAAGCTTACTTCCGTGTGAAATAGGCACCGAAGATATGTAGTGCATAACAAATAAGTCATTCATCCTATAAAGAATAAATTTGCTACAAGAGTCCATCCGAACTATATATCTTCTCTATCATTTCATGGATTACGCTGTCATTTTAAAATTAATAACCTCAAATTTTAGCTAACTGTATATTTAAACAGATGGCATACTAATTTTGAATTATTGTTTCAGATTATGATATTTGTCAGAAAAGCTGTCTAAATTAATTCCATCTTTCCAACCGATCACTTCAATACTTCATATATTTCTCTCCTTTTTATAAAACTAATTAATTCAAATCACTTCATTAGAACATATACAGTACTTCATGAAACCCCTAAGTTGTATTCTTGATTATTCGTCATTAGAAGTGGCATCAAGAGTAAAGCAAAGCAGAAATAAAATATGAGAATACCTAGTCTAAATTCATTATAAATATTAAGTTTAGCATGTCCTGTTAGCAAATTAATTCCAGAAGATACCTTAATTTCTAAAGCATTTATCACTATAAATTAGCATTTACTTACCTCTATCTCCTTTTTCGCCCTTTTCACCTTTGATACCATCTCTGCCAGGAATACCTGGAGCGCCTTTTTGTGCATCAAATACAACTCCATCACGACCTGGTTCACCACGTCTTCCGGGCTTTCCAACCGTTCCACTAAAACCTGGTAATCCTGGCAGTCCAGTATCACCCTTTGTAAATAAAATGTTTCAAATATGAAATAAAAGTTGTTAATCCTGTGAATACACCTTTGCAAGTTTTTCATATATCAAGCTTTATTGAAAAAAGAAGAAAATTTGGTGTCGAAAAACACTATCTTTATTGATTTTCCATTGATCAAGAACTGCTGAGCGTAAATGTTAGTAAGTTGCTCCATCTTATCTTATTCACTTTGTTACATGTAACTCAGAAAATGTTAAGATTTAGTATTGAAAGTATGATTATCTAGAGAAAGTTAATTTTAGTTCATTTATAGTTCAGTTGTATTGTACTTAAATTATTTTTGGTTCATCAAAAAATGTGGTAGAATTTCTTAATTATACTGTCATCCTTAGTACATCAAGTATTACTCCAATAGAAGCAATCTGTAGCCTAGAATAAGAAAGACAACTTCTTAGCATCTTCCGAGAATGATGTTATATCATGAACAATTCATAACTAAGTTTGATAACTTAATTAGCTATTTTTCAATTAAGCAGTTGATACACTTTTATAAATAATACCGATGACGGAAAAATTATCAAAGTAAACTATCACAGCAAAGTAACGAAATGGTATCATAAATTTGGTCATTTCAAGCCAAAGCAACTTGAGCACATAAATAAACATTATCATAATGATATCTTACCTTTGGACCATCAGGTCCAGGCAAACCCTTAGGACCAGGAAAACCTTTCGGACCTTGTTCACCGACTACTCCAGCACGACCTGGAGGACCAACATCACCACGAGGTGCTTCTGGTACAGTTACATTCACTATTTCTACAGGACCTGGTTCACCTTTAGGTCCACGTAAACCATCATTTCCACGTTCACCTTTCTCACCCTTTTAAAATAAGATACATTTCACAATAATATTTGAAATGAGCTTTAGTTAACTGACTTTCGAAACTGATGACTTAATGAAAACGAATTAATAAACTAAAAAAAACATCTAGTGCATAATTGTAAATGTGATAAGTTTAAGAAAAGTAACAAAGTAATTATCAGAAAGTGTGAATATATGATCAGAAGAATGTTGAATAGAATCTTTAAACAAGTGTTACAGCGTTAAACGATTAATTTCCTTAGACTGATAAAAAAATGCCACAGAAAAAAACCATCTGGAAGGTGAATTAGATAAGAGTAATAGCTTTTCATGCGATAACCAGATAGACTAAAATAAGACTACTATGACTTTCAGAATCAGCTATGATTTTTCATCTTTGGTTCTTATTTAAATTAGTCTGACACTGATGACCATACACTATACTTTAAGTCTTTATAATAATAACCATTGTTGGCCCATAGCCCCATGAAAAAATGTTTTTGTCACCAATTCACGTTTACTTACATCAACATCAGTGTCCAGTTTAAGCATTTATGCCTATTTTACACTTATTATAATTGCTCCTATTATTCTCATTATAATTTAGAAATCAGTTGACTCTCTTCTCATCACTTTGGTCACTCGAGTCTTTTACGGACTTTTGAGAATTTCCATACTACCATCAGTAAGAGAAATATGTCTCTAGTTTTTTCAGCTATTCGCTAATTCATTTATTTTTCTGGTTTCCATTTAACAACAATTTACATATATTCTTAGTACTGAATTATATAATAAATCTTTCTGATTATTCTTTTCCTAAATAAATTAAATCTACATACATATAGGGCAGAATGTGCCACAGTGAAGTAAACTATCTCCTCGATGTTTTTTTTCACAAAGTTACATTTATAGAACATCTTCGTTAGGAAATATTAGTAAGGTATGCTGAGAACTTAGAAGGCAAGAAATGAAATGGATATTTTGTACCAATAATAGTTTATAATTCAAACTTATGTTATATAATGTAGTTAAAAGAAAGTCTAATCCCTTTCTTAATAACAATCTGAGTCATGGTGTTTAGTCATTGGTATTTACCGAATTCTACGGGTTGCATTTTTAATGTGTAAACTTAATTGAAAGTCTCACCACCACAACAGCATGAATGTTGGATAGCTGTGGCGAAACATCAAGATACTAATGGTTTGTAAAATGATAAGCAAGTTGGTTGATAAGGTTATCGATCTTCATTAAATGTGGTTTATGAAACACGAATTACGTATACTCAGACACTACCTACATTTGACTGCCGATGATGGCTGGCATGGGAATAAGCTAGAAAGAATTTACAAATGGTCAAAACAACAAATATCACTAATCCACGAAAGGAACGTTTATTGAACTGATCCGCATTAGTAGATGAAACTCACCTTGTTTGGGTCAGCACGATAATCATTACCGATGTTTGAAAACATTAAGTGACACAACTGAAAATCAGTCATATGTTACAAATATATTAACGCTTTATCTTTACTTAGATGTTGAATCTCAATCTCCTCATTTTATCTTCTCAATCCACATTCCAATTCTTATCCTTTCTTATTATTATTGTTGTTATGACTCGTTTGCCATCAAGATGATGTGATACGACGACGTATCTTAGGGTGTATGTTGGTTATAACTAGCTGAATATAGAGTTAGCATCACTCATTGAAACGGTAAATCACACAAACTTTCCGAGACTAGATGTCATTTTACGAGATTATAGGTATATCGTGATAATACATTTAAACGTGTAAAATAAAAATCTATGACTTCGTGTTTATTACTGACAGTCACTCAAAACAACTTAAAGCAACTACGGAGAGACGACTATAATGACTGGAATCTGGACACTAAACAATCAATGAACTAAATTTCCTTAATGAAGATCCAAGTTAGTATGCTTTAGGAATTATTACTGTTAAGAACACTTTAAGTACGAACACTATAGCATATAATATGTTGCGTAACAATTTTCTCTTCTTAGTACTTTACAGTGGAAAATACTTTCAAACATTATTTGTTTTACGATGAAAGTAAATAAAAGTATTACGTTAATCTTATATAGGGCAAGAAATCAAAGTCCAATGCGTTTGTATTAGGAAGCCTCATCTAAATAAGTTCTAATTAATTACCTTTTGACCAGGTACTCCAACAAGACCATCTCGCCCCTGTGCTCCAGGTAATCCTTTTTGTCCTGGAGAACCATCTAAGCCTGGTTCACCAGGTATCCCAGGTTGACCTCGAAAACCTTTAGGCCCTTGTGAACCAGGTCTTCCATCTGGACACACAATGCAGTCCCCTTTTTCTCCAGCAGGACCAGGATCACCCTCACGTCCACGTATACCTGGTAGACCAGGTTGGCCTTTAACTCCTTTAGGTCCAGGAGGACCGTCAATACTAGGACCTATTTCTCCTCGGTCACCAACAGGACCTGGACGACCTAGTGCTCCACGATCACCTAAAAAAGAAAAAAGGTAATAAACTCATTTAAAGATGTATCTACAGTACTCTTAAAGTTATTTAATCAATTTTACGTTAAGTGTAAAGTAAAATGTCAAATAACTGACCTGGTGGTCCAATTGGTCCTGGAAATCCACGTGTACCTTTTTCTCCTTTTCTTCCATATACTTCTCTACCAGGGAAACCTTTTTCACCTTTTGTTCCAGGTATTCCAGGTCTTCCTGTCTTTCCAC
Source organism: Schistosoma japonicum (assembly GCA_025215515.1). Classification (NCBI taxonomy): domain Eukaryota; kingdom Metazoa; phylum Platyhelminthes; class Trematoda; order Strigeidida; family Schistosomatidae; genus Schistosoma; species Schistosoma japonicum. Next base: position 60,785,583 of record CM046061.1, on the reverse strand, counting down.
GTTTTCCATCTAATCCCGGTAAACCTGAAGAAATTTATGCAAAAATATATGACTAACTATTTTAAGAAATTATATGAATAGTTATGTTTGTGAAACTAGTTGACAATAATTAATGAATGCAGAATCATTATCATTTTGAATAAGTGTAATAACCACGGAGAATAAAGTGGTGAAGACTAGAAGATTTGCGTTTGTATACCGAGTTTATCTTTATGTAATAAAAGATACATTAATTCGATTACTACACTAAACTGATGTGAATTTCTTTTTGAATTTCATAGGTATTATGTCAAGGGCTACGTTGTTTCATAACCCAAGTAACCAATGTAACTTATTTAACACTGAAGTTTTAATGGATACTTTAATGATGACAAGATCGTCTAAGGGTTCTCTGCGATAAATGTATTTGGTATCGTATATGCAAAAGGCGTTACCTCCCGGTTTATTTTCTGACTATCATAACACTACTATTAAAAACATGCTGTGATTTACTAGACAGTAATAAAGTTGTTGCGTGTTATGGGGAGTGGACGAAACAGTTGTTAAGTGCATTCCAGTTTTCGCTGGCTGTCTAACTGAGGTTGGTTAGTGATACATAATTCAGTTTACAAGATTCCTTTTTGGGAAGCTGCAAAGTTATAGCTTACTATGCTATAAATAAGTCAATAATTAAATGATGTCCACTGAAAAATACAATTAAAATAATGCAGTTGTTGTACCTATGATATGTTATTGCTAAGAAAGAAGCCTTACCCTTTTCCCCTTTCCTTCCTGGTTCTCCTATAATAACTTGCGCGTATCCAGGACCTGGATCACCTTTGGGTCCAGGGTCACCTCGTGGCCCACGCCCACCAGGAAGACCTCTTCGGTCCATAGGTACCTACAAAATAGTTGTAAAAACAAAACTTACTCAAAGGGGAAATATTAATAATTAACAACGTGACTTACGACATTGTCATATTTTAGTATAGATAGGAATCAGCTTGATTTGTTTCTTAAGAGTAACTGGTTTTATTTACGCGCGCACAGTATAGCAATTTACAATAATTCCAAAAGTCCGGAACCTAATTATCACTAACTGCGGTTTATTTGTGACTGACAGTAAAATCCAAAATAGATTTTCGTTCTATCTTGGATCTCACTTAATCGTACTGATGACTTTCACACTTGGAGTCGAACTTCACATCGTTTGCTTTAGATGTAGACAAGTTAACCACTAAGCCGCTGAGTTCATGTTATCACTATCTCGTTTATCGAAGTTATATATGAAAGGGCCTAAGTTCTCTCGTTATTTGCAATCTATCTACAATCACACTAGTCTACACATGATACACGTATGCTAATACAGACAATTTAGTTACAGTTGTTAATACAAACAACAGGCAGACACAAACCTTTACATACACTACTGATTTTTATTTGTATAGAGAATGTTAGGAGAATAATGATGTTATTAATATTTTTGTGAAGACACTGTAGTTACCATGATTACTAGAATTGACAAGTATTGTATATAAATAGATATCGATTACGCAACAGTTTTACCATCTTTTCACAAACATATTTTTTACCATTTATGAATTACTCTTAAATAATGTTAATTTTATCTTGTGATCATAATCCAAACTTTGACCTACCATGTAATAAAATAACAATCAATGATTAACTTGAATATAATGAAAGAAACAGTTACGTAATGTACTCCCTTCTCTAAACTTTTAATGATTCTGAAGGTGATATCAAGATCGTCAAGGAAACCACTAAATTTAATGTCTAACACGCATCTTGGGAATAATAACAAGTTTATATTGGATTGCAATGGCTGTAACTAAGCTTACATTATATTCAGATGTAACAATACAATGTATAAATTATCAAGTAGATATGTAGACAAGTTAGTGTTTGTTGTTACTGACTTAATTTCCTTACTATAATACGAATAAACTTATTCATCGTACAATCATCTCATCTTTGAAGTGACTTGATGCTTTCTTCTTTCAATTATGTTGAAACATTTAACAAATTTAATCTTAGCCACTAGTGAGAAACAACTAAAATTATGTCTGAAGTTCATTAAGTGTGTTATGATTAGGATTTTGAGTAATAGTTTTTACTCATTTAGTTAGTTAGTTAGTGCTGTAAACTACAGTGTGGTTTTCATCAATATTTTCATTTCAAGAAGACATGATTATTTTTAATTGTTTACTATCAACGTGTCAGTGTAGTACAATCCAACATACACAATGAAAATCATGAATATAATGCAAATTCAAACATGAATGCAATTGAAATTTGTTATCAACATAAATAATCAAATTCAGACATACATAAATAATTATAATTCTATAGTAATTGATGAAATCACTAAACAATTAAACATTGAAATTCTGAAAATCTACATTACTCATCACCTATTCAACAATTTTTTAGAATGTATAAACCAACATAGAACATTTTTCTTCAGTGCTTTAACAGCATACATCTAAAATGCTACTATTAATAGGACAACTCATCAGGCAATTCATCGATGATTGTCTTAGTAATATTGAAATACTAACATCATTTGTCGTGCAATCCCCAGTTATTGTGGTGAAGATGAGTTGATTATTTGAGACGTTTTAGATTTAGATTTGATTGGTATTTACTTTAGCACAATAATACAATGTTTTACTAAGGGAAACGAACGTTTGCTAATCCAAATAGGAATACATATCACTTTGATATAAACGAAGATTATTTCATTAAAATTTACATACCTGGATCACCACGATCACCTTTCACTCCTGGTTCACCCATATCACCATCTGGTCCAGGCATTGCATCGACATCAGTTGTTTCGCCTTTTATACCCTAAAATAACATGAGTTCAATCATAAATTAGTTGCATACGTTTAACTTATTCTGCTATTATCAAATATATTTTAGTAATGTTAATATTCAGACTTCCGAAGTACTTACAATAGAAATGACTCATTGAAAACGCTCTTTTGCAGCATGGAAATTGTATTGGTTTAATAGTAATGGCGATTAAACAGTCTCACACGCTACCTGAACTGTAACAATATGTCTAAATATAGTTGTCTTAAGTATGAGTCAGCTTAAGAAAGGAAGATGAAAACGACTCAGTGTATGCAACAAACGTGAAAGCCAATTAATCAACTGGTCACCTATGCTAAGACTACTAGGTCAACAGACGCACATCTAATCACACATAAACAAATACATAAATAAGACTATTAAATAGCCATGGCAACAGAAATACAACAAAATAATGAAACACCTAAGTCACATGATTGTCCGAATTCAAGTCAATTTATCCCTTTCAGTTATATGGTAAATTGCTAAACTATTTAACTGTATCGAATCGTGAATGTCTATGTTCTATTTCAAGTGAATTCTCATTGTGCTTAAATAACTTGACAACATGTTACCTAACGAAAAGTCGAACTTATCACGGCAATTCATTGAAACACTCATCTGACATTTTTTCACAATTTTGTAAGGTTCGATCAATGTGTGCAAACTCAAAGAAAATGCATAGCATGAATATTCCTTAAGTTGGATTGTGACTGGCAATAGGAATCTAGAACGCGCGTTTCGTTCTATTTGGGATTCTTCGGCTGAACGTACCTGCTTGTCACTCACAATCCAACTTAAACATTACTTGTTATTAATAGCTACACTGGGGTAATCCGCTCATGATTCAAATATGCCAACAAAGGCTGATCAATTTCAGTACATGACTAATCAACGGGAAGATATAAACTTGTTCTAAAAGCATGAATATGTTTTTACTAAAGCCATAACATGTCGAAATTCGATGCATATATCCCTATTATGGAGTCTATTTGATATAATGTTTCACCCACTTCACTGATTATCTCATTTATGTACATCTACTTCACTTATTTGACTATGCAAGTGTTTGTTGGGAACTACGACCAATCTCGAAATACGAAATAATAACTTTGTTAGAGCTAATACCACAACATAACACAAAGACTGATTGTTCTATGCCTGTTATTTTGCTTTAATATTGTTAGTTCTCAAGTTGGATAGAAGAGGCGAAGACAACTGAGTCAACCAAACGAAGGTAATTTAGATTTCAAATATTATTTTGTGTATTTAAAACCTAACAGCACAGATAAACAATTAGTAAAATAACATCAATTTAGGACATGAACAACAATTATAAGGAACTAGGGTAACATGTACACAGTTAATTAGTAATAGATCATGAATAGATAATGACATGGAAACAGTTAGTAGGTCAGATGCGAACTTAAAGTAAGGGGAATATACAAATAATAAAATTAAAATGTTCACTATGAATACAACCAAAATACTTGAAATAATCTTTTGGACAGCAGTTCTGTAAATTAGTCATTCATCTTGATTCGCCTGATCTATCAAGGGATTGACCTATCAGAGAGATTTTAAGTACCAGTTAAATCATCAAACAAAACTTACACGAAATCAGTTGTTTAGTAGCTTTATTTTAGCCTGTAGTTATTAATGGAACATGTTAATGTTTTCGCAGAAAAACGATTTTGATAGAAACATTTTCCCTTACAAAGTGTAGAAATAATATTCTTTTAGAAAATGATACAAAATAGTTTGCTACCAACCTTTTCACCTTTAGGTCCTTGAGTCCCTGGATATCCTTTATCTCCCTTCGGTCCAGGATAACCAGCTGGTCCAGGTGGCCCAGGTAGACCATCTTGCCCCAATCTTCCAGGAGGTCCAGGTATACCAGGTGCACCAGGCTTTCCGAATTTTCCCTGTATATATAGAAAGAAATGCACCATTTAATAAACTACCTTTGAATTATGTACAACCATTTTCATAAAAGAACGCTAAATGCTATTTCATGTTTACGTATATTTGCAATTTGCTAAAGTACTTTATACAGATTTTCACAATTTATATATAGTTTTCCTCGCGTATTGATTTAAGTTAGCAAATAAACTAACATCAAGATGGACCGATTAGTTGACTTGTACTAGATTGGAGCTTTTAAACAGTGAACATAACTAAAATCCTTCGAGTAGCAGTAAGTCTTATTATATTTCCTAGCTAATTATAAATAACTATCATGTAGTTTGCCAGGTTTCGACAGCAATAATGATGCATATTCTAAAAAACTATTGTAAAATAAAGGTGCATACATTTTTATGATACATTTTCTAAAAGTGAATATACAATTAATATGGTCTACTTTTACTGAATACTTATAGTTGTATAGGAGCGTAAGTTCATACATGATAAGTGTGACACTGTTAATATGTAGGTACTCATAACTTGTTAAGAACAATCAATAAATTATGTACTGATCCTCAATAAAGTTTATTTGAGGCATTAAAAATCAATAGTTTGTAAACTTTAACATAGATAACTTTCTATAAGGACAATTTAAATACTACGTAACTAAAAACTGCAATAGTACACTCTTTGGAAGGTATTTCTTATGTTGATCGAACCAACATTTTTTTATTGTAACTAAGTTATCTGTATGATTTAACCTCATAGGTCCATTGTTACACTGACCCTTAGTTACTTTAACTTAAGTGCTTGACAGTGCCTGTACCTAGTTAAAGTTAAATGCATAATGCTTTAGTATTTGTATGAATATAAATTATATTGGTGTTAAGTAGTTATACGTAGTCTACAATCTTGGGGGAACTGACGCTCATTGTAGGGATTCAGCGTATAACTCAGTTACAATCTGAAATGTTACCAGTGAAGTTTGTTTCTAGTATTTTCTAGAGACTACCTCCAAATACATAACGTTCTAACAAAGCATATGATGTTGAGTTATCTGGACTACTGATAATAACACTAAGACATAGATAAACATGATGTGAGTCACAACTCACTGATAAATTAATGTGCTATTTTGGTTGATATTTGGTTGGATGATTATTATCTAAAGGCAAAATCAAATTCAAATAGAAATCGCTTATTGAAATAATGGAAAAGAACACTTACCATTGAACCTTCATCTCCGATGGGACCTGGAGATCCTGGAACGCCATTTATTCCTGGACTTCCCTATTTAAAGAAAGAATCAATTTTGTTTAGAACTATATATTGATATGGATTGGTTGATAATATGAAAGCCAACCAACAATCGGACCAAGAAAGTTTACATTTCCTACCAAATATTTCATTGTAATGAAAAGTGCTTTTTATATTACCTAACAATAATGTGTTTACTTTTCAATTTTATCTACCTAAATGATAAAGTGAATTTTGCTATTTACTCCTTGAATAGCTAATTTCTATTTCAAGATGTATTAGTATAACTAAACTTAAAGTTGTAAATTATATAGACTTTCTACTTTTTACTGATTTGAAAAAGTAGAAAATCTGAAATCCTACGAAAAGAAAACAACTGTGAAGCGCTATGAACTTCGATAGAATTTTTATCTATCAATAGCTCAATACAGGAATATCTCATTAATTCTAAACACATTGCCCCCACCGGAATACTCTCACAATGTCATTTAAGCAGTTAAATAAATAATTAAAATTCAACCAAACATTGAATCGAAACATTATTCATCACCAAAGCTTCTGCAATCTGGTAGTTCAATCCAGAACATGCAATCACCCATTTTACCATAACCGTAACTACCTTCCTTGTTCGTTTATTTGTTTTTCACATACTTAGTAAGTCCCGCATAGGTTAGTCTATCAAACGGTATGTGTAGATGCACTAAAATATACATTTTTTTTAAAGAACAAGAACAATGTATATATTTATGTGAAGTTTGCATGGTAAACTTACTCGTGGACCTGGAGGACCTTCGTCACCTGGATCTCCGCGTGGACCAGGAAGCCCTTTAAAACCTTTCATTCCTATTCTTTATGGAAAAAAATCAAATAACAAATTTTTATAGTTATGCTTAGTTTCTTTGTAATATTGTGTCACAAATTTTAAACTATGCATCTCATGCAGCTCTCTTTGAACACTCAATGAAACCAGATTAGAATTTTGCAACATGTTTTCATCATGTTATTTCGTTCACAACTCAAAATGTGAATTCTCAGTGCTCGTACACAGAAACAAAACCAAACTCAAAACTATTCACACTATTCATTTTCTTGAAATGAATTATTTCCAGATGCGTTCTTTGTAAGCTTGTACACAATTGAGAGAGACATTTGTTTGTCGATTAGATCACTTTAAAATATATGCATATCATCTCATTATCTATAAATACCCTTAAACATCTTATCTGATAAGTTGTAGTTAAAAGAGATACTTACCTCTGGCCTTTGATTAATGGTGATTCGTCATAAGATGTACCTTTTTCACCTTTAAATCCCTTCTCACCTGGTTCTGCCTGAAAGTCAAAAAGATTACTAACTGATGTACAGTAAGCAATTTCAGATTAGTTATTATGTTACTGAAAATGTTCCAGTAGCACAAATCAATCTAGACATTTTTTCCGCATTATTTATTTTACTACATGTAGCTAATCATAGTATAAAGTATCATGATATTATTATTTACTTCTGTTCAGGGACATTTTAGGCACAACATTTACTTTTCCAGGTCAAAAAAGTTTAAGAACCCTAACTGATATTAAACGGAAGAAAACAACACTGTAATATAACATAAAAACATATATATCGGTGCATATATTTGTATGTATATTATTAAGAATAAATTTTTTACTTACATATGGTAGTGAAATTGGCGAAGGCGTATCACCTTTTTCACCTTTCAGACCTGGTTCACCGCGGTCTCCTTTTAGTCCCTATGAAATATTAAATATTTAAAAGAAAGTAATCATTTTGAAAATGTGTTTTAAATCAGTTTCCGTATGTTCGATTCCTAATAATTTACGGATGTAAAGGAGATTTAATTGTTGGCTAACATATTTCTGCTTGCATAATCTCGAAAAATAAATGACTACACTAGGTAGCAGCTTTTTACCAGTTATTGTTTGTGAACAGGAATCTAGACAAGACATACTAACACCAAACTTGTTGATCCAGTTAAAAATTGCAAGGCAAATTTCATAACTTGAAGTCATGAAATATGTATCACAGATTATCAACCACCGAATATTACAGTGTGAATGTATAAGTCTTACGTTTCTTACTCGGCATTATCCTACTTTATTCTCTTAAGAGTGAAAATGTATTTTGATTGCTCAATGTGAAAAAATGACCTAGGCGAATAAGTAACAAGGCTGAAATTTTTTAGATGCAAATCTCTTTCAGTAGCATAGTTCTTTAATTCATGGGGCTTCATTGCAAGTCTGATTTCAACTATAATCCTTACTAATGCGTTCCATCTTTGAATTAAAGCAAATTATTTTTGGTGAACAAAGTTGGAAATTGTGTCATTCTTAGATGTAAATACACATAATAGCTTATTTGAATAAATAGAATAGGTAGCTATCATATCAGTTTGCGAAATCTTCAACCGAAATACTTATTGATTACACTTAGACAAAATAAACTTTAAAAGATTTTCCTTAATAGATATTTGTTTCCGTTTTTATAATAATTTTATTGACAAATATGAATGCAACTTATCAACTTACTTGATAACCTTTTGGACCAGCAATTCCAGGTTGTCCTTTAGCACCATCTCTGCCACGAATACCTTTTGGACCAAGTTCACCTTTTTCACCTTTAGGTCCCATTTCTCCAATCCCATCGATGCCATCAACAATTGCTGGTTCACCTTTATCACCCTTAAATAATTTAATGTAACGATTACTTTAATTACTGAATAAATTAAATCTGTTTTCAATGTCAACGTTAACAAATTAATAAGGTGAAACCACACTACTATTCATTAGGTTATTTGTTATGCAAAAATAATACGAATGACATTCAGAACATATCTGTGAAATGTTGTGAATCATAATACTGATGCAACTTACAAAGTTGTCTTCCTATTAAACATCATCAATTAACATAATCTGATATTTTTTTAAAAATTAGTGTACAACTATAGTTCATATTCTAGGAAACATATACATCCAGTGATTCACTCCGTATTGTCACTCTTAGTACTACCTTATCATAGCACTTCACAATATCCCCTAATGGATTTTATTCACGTTTTATAAAAATCAGAATATTTTGTATTAAAAAAAAGGAAATTGTTACCTTTGGACCTTTAAAGCCTCTTTCACCAGCAAGCCCATCGAATCCATAACTTCCTTGAGCACCTTTCAAACCTTTAGGCCCCTATTATTCAAATACGAGAAAACGAGATATCATATTAATGATTAACAATAAACATACTTAATAGAAGAAATAGTTTTCGGATTATTTATGACTACACGCTTCACTACTTTCATATCTAGATGAATATGATGGTACTTGTATCCTATGATTTATAAAACTGTACGTAATGGAAAGTCTAGACTTATTTGAAAACAACCTCTTTGTGTACACTTTTTATTAAAAGTAGAGTATGTTTATACGGTACAATTAGATAATTACAAAACATTCAATGGAAGTAAAGCAATATATACCTTTTGACGACAAATTATCAATCTACCTTAACACCATTTTATAAGTGAATGCTAACGATATACTCTAATATAGCTGATATACATATAATTGAAATTAACAAACAGTAGTCCAACAGTTTTGAGTCCAATTAATAAATGTTTATTAGCACACTAATTAAGTTTCATTTAGTGTTGACATCCAGAACATGTGGATCTTGTGGCAAACGTAGCATCATAGAGCAAGTGGTTTATAGTCTGATGGTGGTGTTTTAATATCAGTTAATAAATTTCATTTTTCATTCATGCACAACGTAGAAACCAGCGCGTATGCGCATTGTGTCCTAGTCACCATATCACATTAGCACGACAAGACTAGATTTACGGGAAAGACGCGACAATATACCTTTACAGGAAGAAGTGAAGCAAACGTATATATGAAAGAATAATGGAACTTAAGATCTAGCAGAAACTAAAGAGTGAGTACATTTTAGCTGCTGTCACTGATTCTGAGCTATATCACCTAGTGTCTCAAATCACTGATTACGACTATCTCACGGACTCCAATCGGGTAGCATCAGTTAATCGTAAAAATAAAATCGCTATTTGATGCTAATGCTGTATTTAAAAGAAATTTTACTTTGGTGTCGGTAAACCACAGTTATGCATGACACGTTCATGAAATTTGTGTGACAACCATTAAGTTACTAGTGTAGACAGAATTATATGTAAACGCTGGACACAGGAAAAATGAAATATGTTTCTATTGTTATACAATATCTTTAGTAAAGTTCATTATATACTACATTAAATTATCAAGGAAAAACAGTTGGTATATTTTTCCAGATAGTATAATAATTTAGAATTATTGTCCCAGTCGTCATAAATTTATCAGTCTAAGTGATATTCAACAACTTAGAATCATTCACGACCCCATCAAAAATCAAGCCTAAAAAATTTAATTTTGTACTCCCAACTGCACCGGTTTTCTAGTTTATGTTATCCATTACAAATGCAGAGTAATCTTTATAAACTTCTTAGACGAGTACAGTTTTCTATAGCAAACAATCACAGATTTCTGAAATTTACATCTGTAAGTCGATGACATTCATTGTTAGTGCATTTCACTATTCATATGGATTGTGATTAGCAGATAACAGGATGAACAGACAACAGGTTCATACAAAAAATTGGTTTGAGTGAAATGCTGATGTTGTTATTGTCACCTACACTCTGTATAAACAGATCCTTTGTCTTTGTTATTGAATCCCTGTAACACTGTAAATACATAATAAAATTTCCATCCTTTTCTTAAACGTACAACTTAAAGACATTACAACGTCACGAGTCAACGATGATTTAAATCCATGACTCATTGATGCATACAGATTAACTATCTCCCTTCCAAAAAAGATGTTTTCGATACCAACAGGGGGTGAAATATTCTTTTTCAATCGGCTCTAGTACATGAACGCTAGGACATATGAGAATAATTAGTCGGAAGAAAGCTTACAATTATTATCTTGTAGAAGTATAATGAAGAGAATATTTTAGTTGACTGAAGATTAGATCAATTTTTGTCAAATGTAGTTTCTAGTTTGTACTCTTTTCTGTCAATCCCTCAAGTAAACTATATTTCACGGTAATAAATATCCCCATTGAAATAAAAAAATATGATCGAAGAAATATGTTTTAGAAATTAGTTCTTTATCAAGGCTCTGCACTATTATATAATTTTCGGCTGAATATGAAATCAAAATAAAGTAAATGGGTGGTGAGTCAGTTAACAACATCTGGATAAATGTACTCATAATTACATAATAATCATCTAGTAACTACATGGAATACAAAATTAGAAGGAACTCATTTTGTAATTCCCTTCTAATTTTGAAATTCATGTAGCAAATAGATTATTATTATATAATTATGGGTAAATTTATCCGGATGTTATGTGATAGTGTAGAACGTTGATGAAGAACTAATTTAAAAAGATATTTGTTTTGCTCACTAAGCGTTTTCTTAAACAATATATTTGTCTGCCTACAATTGAATGCCGTCGAGGAAAATGTTCTCGAAATTCCAGTGATATGTCATAATCAACTACGTGTAACTTTATATGAATCACTATCAGTTATCAATGATAGAACTGAAAGATCATATCTCTATATAATGAAATGATTGAAGTTGAAAGTTTAAATCACTAAAACTCATCAGTTATTTAAATGTAGAAATTGTACCCTCAATATTTAAGTGATATAAGCTTTATTTGTTTATTTAAGCATGTTTATGTGAATTGTTGAGTATTTTTGAAGTGCAGTTGCAATAGTTTCCTGTGGTTTTTCCATCTAATATTACCGAATGACAAAGAATAGCTTCAAGGATTTTCTTATCTCTTCCTAACAGATGATTTATTTAATTGAACTATATGCTACATGAATAGTTTTCATTCAGACTAGAAACAAACCTCAAGTTAGATCATTAATAAACAAGCAAATATAATATGATAACACTTATTTGTAGAATAGGTGAATTTAATGGAAAAATAGAGGACATTTTACCTTAGCACCACAACAGCCTTCTTCACCTGCGAAACCTTTTGGTCCTTTAATACCAACTGCACCCTGTCAAAATTTCAAAAAGAAAATAGGTAACACTGTAAACATATGTACAACAGGAATTTGATATTTGGATTATAATGTGTTTTAAAGTTGAATGTAAGCAAGTCATTAAAATCTTCTACATTTACCATTGAAGTTTACATTACAAACACAAAAATTATCATAATTGAGGTAACAGACCAAAAATATTACTTTAAAAACATATTCATTAGCTAACATTCACCTACAAAATTGTTAATCTAAAGTAATCGATTGCTAGAAAAAAGAATAAACATTATCCTATTTAAAATTGCAATAACGCTTTACTGGTGAGTACCAGCTGGCAAGAAGTAAATATGTCCAGGTTTTCCTGTGGACTACATTCAGTTACCTTGCACCAATAAGTAAATTCTCTAAAAATAACGTTTACTTATATTAATAACATGTAACACGAGTTAACCACTATTATGAATTATTTTAAGCAGTAGTAAACTCATTTTCAGGATCAACTAAAATGAACTAAGTGATAAATTACTTAAAGCTCTATGTGTATGTAGACTTTTAGCTATAGTGTAACATCCGGCAGAAACTCATTATATAATAATATGGAGTTTTGCTACCATCAAAGTTTTTAGTTTCTTGCATTTTATGCAACATTTATTCTATTTCCATCAGGCTTAACCCATAAAACATCTTACAATATCTGTGTTATAGATATTTTACCATATACGGTTTCTATTAGGTAAATCATGACTATTGAGTATTTTTTACCTGTTCAGTAAAATATAATCAAATCAACTTTATTACTGTAATGTGGACAAGTTTTTTCATATTTGTTGGCATGCAAGTGACATTTCGTTTACAGTTGTCATAAGCGTTTCTGTTATAAAACATACTACAATACAAATACAGAAAGAGAAAGATTATAATCATAACAAATCTTTTGTAAGCTAGTTTAAATGAGCCTAGCTTTTAGTCAAGCATTGAAAATTTGCGATTATATTTAATGAGTTAGTCGTTCTTAATAGTTGATTATAGCTAATTGATTAGTGATTAGTGCAAATAACTTTTGATTAACCAGTAAACTCGGTTACAGAAATGATTTTCATCAATTCGTACAACTTCGTCAGTATTTACTTCATATAGAAGTGAGCTGTTTAGTTATTGCATAATATAAACAAATAAACATGGGTGAAGTACATTTCCTAATCCTTTCACAAGTATTTCGCCATTTTCAATTAGATTTAGAGATCCTTTTATTATGATAATCTACGTATTGAATCTTTTTGAAATCAGTGATATCACTTTAGTTTTCCACTGTAAAATAGAGCTGATTTGACTTTGTAACTAAATCCGTTGCACAGTTCTATCAAACGTAATGTTTCTGAGTGAATGATTAACATAGCTAACAGCTAATGATCACTTGTTTGTGAAAATGGTCATTTAATGCGTTTAGTTACGTACTATTCAATGATGTATTAGCAGCAACTTTTATCATTCATATTTTAGACAGTGAAGTTTGTATTATAGTCTAATATCCTTGACTGTGATATCAATAACAATGGTATATTTCATTCAGTGATTATAGAGATTATGTTGTTAAGTACAAAAGTGTCTTTAGTCAATTCATCCTAACAGAATAATGAATGAGATATTACACTAAAGGTTATATGTGACAATATCAGTGAGATATATATGTTGCCAACAATTTCAAGTGAAATCCGTTTAAAATCTGATAACAACAATTCTAAAATATATATCCATCTATATTTCTAAATAAAAGAAATTTTTCACTATAATTAACAGTTTGAACATTCCACTGATCATATTTAACTTAATTAAAGCAGAATCTCATCTTCCAAAGTAACTTCTTTCCAGTAGTACTAATGCTAGTCATTCGAAATATTATGTTACAGTTTAACTACAAAATGCATAATTATTGATTATTACTTTACTTTCAGAATATAATATGCAGCAAAAGTTCTTTGTTAGTATAAGGCACTAAGATGGATTGTCATTTAAAGTGATGATGAAAATGAATTCGATCAAATGGTTATACCTATACTAACGACCGCTATTCTTTGTTTGTCACAAACACATCGTTAAATTAAGTCATTCTAAATCTCTCAATATTTTAACTTAGCTTACTACAGTAGACTAGATTCATTAATGTCATATACGATAACAATAAACTGTTATTGTAAAAATCGTAATAAAGTAACATATTGCATTTTATCCACAAATGGTTAAAATATGTCTGTTACTTACCTTAAGGCCATCAACGCCCGGTACACCTAAAACACCTTTATCACCCTATAATGGGAAAATCGAAACAAACAATTAAATTGAAAATACATCTCATTATTTTATTAACTGAAATCTATTAAGGATAGAACAATAATTTAAAAAAAATCAAAATATCAGTTTGTTCAAGAAGTTCATAATTAAACATCGTAATAACGCTATAGATTTCTGTCACAAATAAACTCGTTTCAAATCACTTTAGATTTATGGTTTCTACCATCTATCCAAAGTATGCTTTACTGCTATTCCAAACCATATGAAATCTTATCTGTGTACCTGTTTACAGGTTATTGCTGAAGCTAAGGTTTCACATAATGTTTTGAGGTTCACCAAGTATGTTGTATTTGGTACTCTTAGTCGTTCTTCTGTTCATTTATCACATAAGTATAATATATTAGGGTATAATACTTATACAAAGTTTAATTTCATGTAAGTGAAACTGGTCAAAAGTAATCTTTATGAGCACGTTAGTGAAGGACAGCTAGTATAATAACGAACTCAAGTCAATTAAATGCTATAACCTTAAACGAAATCAATGGTAAAAATTGCACTAATATACGAAATTTGTCCTTTAAAAGAACATAAAGTTGGCTGAAAGTATTATATATAACGCAGTTAGTAAACAGTGTAAATGATCTGGATAGTTTCAACCAGTTTTAATAATATTACAACATACATTTATAATTCCTACACCAGTAGTGGTTATTTAGTACTAAGAGGGAGAAAATATTATGCTATCACCACATAATCCACTTACATTCAACTGATGATTATTTTATAGTGAATATATGATTATGAACCAAAGTGACTATGAACAACATTAAAGAAATCGTAATAATTAACGTAGGCTTGTTTGTACATCATTTAGCCAAGATAAACGTTAGCATTTTTTGTATTTATTTCAATAAATTCTGGAAAAATTTAATGTAGGCAAAACTTGAAAAAATTGTAATTGTTGCCTTCTTTTTGGGTGAGAAATAAAGTGACTGATGTACACCATAAATATAGTGAACGAATGAAAGTCACTTGAATTAGTCATACTGTATTAATGTGTAATCTCCTATACTATTCTGACGCATATAAATTACTAGACAGTTGACTAAATCAAGAAATAATTTCTTCTTAATGTGTATACATCAAGCAAAAAGTCATCGTTTGTCTGAATACCCTTTTAGAAATGTAATAAAGAGTTCTTAAATTGTCTAATCATAGATAATTTTAAACCAGATGCTTTGAACTTTAAGTGTTGATTTGCTAACATACAATACTTATGTACTTTTGTAAAAATTTAAAGGAAGTGATTATATCTCAAAAGCTTTGCTCGGATTCAGTCACTAACTTTCCAAAATTGTGACCGTGAATGAAAAAATCATAAATCGACAAGTAACTGATTATACTCATTTTAGACTAATAGTGTATGTGTGTGTGTGTGTGGGGGGTAGGGTGATAGTGTCCTTTATATTTCAATAAGTAGGATGTTAATAAAAACCATGCTCCCAACACTTTGATTTATTTAACTGAGCCTCCACTTTAATACTTCAACTTAAGGTTGATTATAAAAGTTTCCGTTTGGTTTATGAATTACATTTAAAAGCATATCTATCTAGTCTTTATTGAAGATCTAGTTCACTGGCTATACTACAAAAAAGAAAATAAAACAAACTAAAAGGGATATAACATGATGAATGAATACAATAATTTATTCTTTACAAAGGGAAAAATGGTGCACTAACTCAATGATTATCATAATTTATATAGTCGCATATAATTTGCATTTCAAAAATGTATACCGTTTAGTTCAAACATAGTTGTAAGTGGATCTAATTGTATGTGTACATTACACAGATTAAACTACGTTTAATTTGTCTTGGTCAATTTACATATCGTAGATCATTGAGTGAATCACTCGAACAAATATCTAAGAGACATTAACTGATAGTAATTAACTTACCATTATTCCTTTAGGTCCCGGATCACCTGGTATCCCAGGTATACCACGTTCACCTTCTGGACCAGGTAGACCAGGTGGTCCACGTTGTCCAACTGGACCCGGTCTACCAACATGTCCACGAGCTCCAAGATCACCCTTTTATTGATAAAAAAAATCAAACAGAGGAAGAAAGAATTAAAAGCCTAAACATCAAACTTGGCATCATCTTTTTTTGGTGGTTACGTTACCTAAAGTCAATTGGACAAACCAGAAATCTAAACAGTGCAAATAAAATGACATATTTGATAGACTAATCTAATTTATAAATCAAAAGTAACACTATAATTACAAAAGAAAAGACCAACATTGATAAGTGAATAAATGACGTGGATTATGCAACGTGGATTATTAAGCCAGTTTACATTTACTTGTCATATAAAGCATTACCACATTATTGTATTCTTTTTTTCCCGCCATTTCTGTCATATTTTTGTATTTCAAATTCAAAACGGTTGAATTGCACACATTAACAATGCTAATGTTACAATTCTATGCTTTCTAACACTACAGACTGAATATCCATGTGATTATGTTAAATGATAAAATGATTACATAACTTAATCACTGATAATTTATTTTATATAATCAATATTTCTGTATTATTTTCATGTCATAGAAGAGTAAAGACTAGATAAAACGTTAATAATAAACATATTTGATAAAAAATATGTTTCATTTTTAATTTCTGGTTCCAAAAGATTAAATATTCCCAATCAGTCAAAATACTTTCACATCAGTTAGGTAGCATAGTTGGGACAATGGAGAAAAAAATAGATACAGTGCAATGTACTGTAAAGATAAAAGGAAAATATTTGTAGACTAGTTTAGATAAGTGAATCTTGTAAATTTATATCATAAAGTTGGCTTCATAACTCTTAAAGTGTAGTCAACTGATGTAGATCATAGTAAGTATACTTTACACACTCATTTGCAGATGGTCTGATGTACAACTCGACTACAAATACCAGAAGTTGATGTAATCTATTAAGGTACTGTTGTTAATTTTTTCATACCAGTATTTAGCACATTTATCAGTGGCTTACTGAATTTTCAAATGTAGTCAAAGTATATTGGAAGTAGCATATCGTACTTCATTCGCTTTACATATTATAATACATAAAATGACTATCGAATAATTCAGCTTGATTTCAGTAGAGTACAGGATAAATATGAATGACAAATTATTCATCAGCGTTGAATGAGTTGTTTAACGGATTCTAACGTCTATAGATTTTACATTTTTTCAGCTTCAACGGTAAAGAATATAATAGCTATTTACATGTTTTATATGATAATCATCGTAGACGTTTCAATCACGACAGCAACTTTCTATCTACTTCTTTTTCTTTACACATATTGAATTATTTTGAAATATTAGGATATCTTTCTTTAACTATTTTTATTTTACAAAAATCTTAAACTGATCATTTTTCAACAATGACTGTATTAAGAGTTCATAAATACTTTACAAGTGTGATACAATTGAACATAGGAATATCTTTATGACTGAATTATACAAAATCATTCTAGAAGATCACATATTAACTGATTATACTTGATAACGGTGTGTTCAATGAGTACACAAAGGTGTAAATTACAGTTAAAACATATTTCACGATACACACAGACTACATCATTTTTCTGTTGTAGCCCAATTTATTTGAATACTTCGTTGACTGGATTGTTAACAGTAAACTAAACGTTGATTAGTTCATTCAAAAATCACACCGATACATATAAAACATTTCTGACTTTCAACAGTACATTAGTTGAAATTATTGTATGGTGTAAACTATTTCAAAATTGAATCAACCATTATAGTCAATCAAAAAATAAACAACAAAATAATTTAGCCATTCAATAGCTCAAACAGGTTATTATAAACAACATTTAAACAAAGAAACTGATAATAGAATATGTATGTAAAATACATACCTTAGGTCCAGGAATTCCCATGCAGGTGCATTCTGTGCAATTCGGTGATGGTATACACGTCTGTAATAATTGAGATCATTATAAAAAGAAAATAAAAAAAAACTCTTCATAAATCAATCTTTCTATTAAAGTTAATAACATAAAATATTGATACTGCATTATACTAAAAGAAGAACCATATCTCTTTAGATTAGTTACTTGAGATTCCCACAGTTTAACTATTAGAAATTTACCGTAACCCCATCATCAGCTACTAAAATATATTAGTTGTTTAACAATTCTTAATCAAATAGAACAATCCACAATAATAGTTAGGTTCATACAAATAACTTAAAATATCACTTATCAAAAATGCCTTAAATCATAGAGAATAATTCACTTACCGCTGCTCCATTCGTATATGTTACACATATATTACATAATATAAATATATTTATAAGAATAAATCCATATGTGAAACATTTATTTATACATTGATATTTATCATGAGGTTTCATATTCTTGCATAAAATATAAATTTTATTAAACTATTAATAATTTATGATAGAAATGATTAGATGAATTTAAAAATATAGAAATTTCTCTGTTCAACTTTCAATTCAATTTATTGTTTTAAAAATTGAAAGTAACTTTTTTTTTTCTCTTGTAGTATTCGTTCAATGTTAAATTTCTTTTTTAGTGTATGTTTACAGATCGATTAAAATTATTGTGGATAAATTGAATAGTTGATGAACGATAAACTTCTTCTTCTTCAGGCAGTTTTCTATTACCGGCATTACTAACTGACACAGTCGGTAGATGTTCATTGTATCTCTTTATTTTTATAGGATAAATAGACATGCATACAACTGACATGTATATCATACATTTTGTATGAATATGTGCTATCCTAATTTGGATGTATGTTTATAGTGGTAAACTCCAATAATATCCCACCATATGTCAATGTGTAAATTTATTTCTGTGCCTACATTTTTAATGCCTGTCTGTTTATTTAGACTGAGCATTTGACCCAGAACTTAGGGTGTTTCAATATAAATTTAACTAAAGTTAAAGTGAAAATTTGAGGTGAAGGGAGTGGGGGGGGGGGAAAGGAAACATTTCAAATTATTATGATTAGAGGAGTTAAATTATATGACTGAATACTCCTGTTGGTCCGTTGAATAATTTTAATAAAATTGTGTAAACTACTATGAATTTTAACTGGTTATCCTCTATGATATAATTGGTATACAATATTGATTTATCATATTGGCCTGTCGTAAATCTAAAACCGGCCGGCCGGTTAATCTACCAATCAAAAGTTTATGGGATCCAACATTTGATACAGTTACTATAGAAGGTCACATTTTATTGTTCATTGATTTATAATTGAATGAACAATGATCATTATATAATGCAGATGATTACATATAATAGGGAAAATGTTTACTTATCAATGTTGAATACTACTGGGTACTTGTTTTCAATAAATTCAACTTTAAAATATTTGTATTAGTATAAGTAATGATGTAAAAAAAAAGGGAATGGGTTAATTTTAATCGAATCATTTATTCCTTTTAAAGAATTTAATTGAATTCAATCTTTTCAAATTGATTGAATGAACATAGTACTTATTTATGTACGAACTAAGTAATAGACTGTGATAATATCTTTCTATTTGAAAAGACTTAGAACTTATTAGAAATATACATATATTTTCCTGACAAGGTTCAGTATCGTTTAAACAAAATGTCTCATGATTCAGAAAGCCATAGTTTATCCCACTTTAATTTTCTTCGTTGAATGAAGAAAATCAAATCAATTTCATTAACCTTTCAACACTACTTAATAACTTGGTATAGCCTTCTTATTAAATAGAAAACAATGATTATATACCTAACGATCAAATCCTTTGACTATCAGTTGATTTTTATTGAGTTCCATAATAATGAATATGCTTGAATTCTTTAATGTAACTAGTATTTCAATAATACTTATCTCTACAGCAAAGTATATAAGAAAGATGATTTTTTTCAAAATATGATACATCATGTTATCATGTCATTTAATTAATAAGAAATTAACCTATAAAAAACGTTCATCATTTAAAAATACTAAGTTCCAAAAAGAACAAACCGATTGTGTTTATTCATTTAATAATGTAACTATCAAAATTCATGGGCATGTACATTCAAAGAAATGAAGTAGGTTTACGCTAAGCTGATTATCATAAAACATTGAAGATCACAGTGACTGCGTTTAATACAAACGATATGAAAACACTGTAGGTTAATTTCCTACAAGAACTAATTGTAATGTTTACAGATATATGAATCATTGATACACTTAAAAAAGTATAATTATCTTCTAATGGAAGATTGCATTTGTCTTCTAGTATAGACATTGAAATTCTTCAGTTAGTGATATGACTATTTTATCTACTTTTCTACTGAGATTACAGTGCAATTATTTAAATCATGCATCATTTTACGGTGAAGAACTGGTTAATCTTAGCTGATAATATCTTAGCCTTCATGAATTGACTAGTAAAAATTGTGAATGACGTTAAATCATGCAGCTAAGTTATCTAAGTGCATACATACATGAATTGAAATGGTTTATTGTAGAAATAGGTACTAAGTTTCCAGCTTACAGCCGAGGAACAAATTAGAAAAAGACACTGAGGGTGGATAGGACACATATTGAAAAAAGTAATCAAACTGTGTAACAAGGCAAGCACTAACTTGGAAAGGGGGAAGACCCAATCAACACATTGTGACGGGAGTTGAAGGAAGACATGAAAAGAATGAATGACTTATGGGAAGAGAAGGAAAGGAAAGCCCAGAACAGAGTTGGTTGGAGAATGCTGGTCAGCAACCTATGCTTTACGAGGAGTAACAAGCATTGATTGATTGAGGTACTAAGTTTAGCTGTTTCTATTCATCACAGACTAATGTTGGTGAGGAGTCCAACATTTAGATAAAACAGCTATTTAGTGCTCACTGGTTTTTATTGGCACTTAACCAATATCAGTCTATGACGAACATAAATAACTAAACATACATATTATGAAAGGTGACTTTCGAGAATTTTTTAGTCAAAAGCATCTACAAGTCCTTAATGTAAAGTGGAAAAATGTACTTAATTATTTATTCAGTTAAAGATTTTATTACATTTGGGGTATCAGTAGCCATGGACTATTTTTTCATCATACTTAAACCAAAAAAACCTCTGGGATATAGATCACGTAGGTGCAAAAAATATTTGGAAGATTACCATCTAAATCTAATAAAACTTGAATTAATTATGTAGTCAATAAGAGCGATCGAAGTAGTGATTATAAATGGAGATAATCGTTATTAAGACTTGCTGTTTTTTACCTTACTTACTTTGTACTGTATTCCGATTTGGAATTTACTTTATAAGTCATGTAAACCTGTGGATTTGAAATATTACATAACAATCTTTAATAGCAGCTGCCATTTTATCTACGATCTCTCGCAGTAATCACTCATATATGCACATATAAGCACTTTAGAAAGTGCCTAATTGAAATCATTCGTTCAGCTGATTTCCTGCGCTTAGTAATTCAGTGGGACTTAATATGATAAGAATGTAATTGAATTACTTACCCAAAATTTCAGTTCATCAAAGGACTGCTATAACTAATGAATGTCATTTACAAGATTTCAATACATTCATCAGTGAAACCACTTATTTATTATAAATACACAAGTCATTAAAGCACTACTTTTCAGTTGATTAACAGTAATATGCACTTGTGACTGGCTTTGATAAAGTATGCGCCTTGTAGTAAACAAGTACATTGATTAATACTCTTCTGAAATGAGTTAATTCATCCACTTAAGCACATGGATTAAAACAGTATCACTTGATTTACTGACTAATAACTTTATAACTGATCAAAGAATTAGTAAACAGAAACATTATCTTAGGTGCATTAGCTCTTCTGTACCATCAAAAGGAACCTTAATATGAACCACCTTTTTAGATCACTTTAGTTCAATTAATTTCACTCTGCATAGTACTCTGTGGAAATGAAAATTATGTAACTGGACTAAGCACGCCCTTATATTTCTTAGACGAGTACCTCACATCTCAGTAATAATGAAAAGTCGGTCACAAATCACATTTAAATAGTGCAGACCTAGAAACGAAATAGATGTTGGGAATTATTTCATTCAGTAAACTGATTAGTTAATTATAAAAACGTATAGCATATCATTTATACTTGAATAAGTTATTCTCATCAAAGATATCTGTGTGAAACAGAATCAGCTTTGAGTTATTATTAATCTAAATCATTAAGAATTACAACACAATTTACACTCTATGTTTAATTATATATGATATTCTGTTATAAAGTAACTTACTAGTCTCTAAGTAGTTAGCTCTAGTGATTACTTTGATTTATATCAGCAATGGGTCCAAATTTTCATGTTTAACTGTTATGTAGTTACAGACAGTCTATAGGAAATTAGACACAATCCAAATAGCTCAGTGGTCACTTCTCAGATTGTGAAACTGATTGAGTAATATTAGAATGCAACACTACTATCAACTAGGATTTTTAGTTGATTGTCTCCAGCAACCATATATGAATGTAGTATATACGATTTTGAGTTATATAAAGTACCGATTACAATGTGTATTGACCATTAGAACTACATAAACACGATATTATTCACTACTTAGTGATAACTGAATGTAAATTCCCTTTCTCATTCATTCTACTTACTGTAATAATCGTCAGTAGTGTTATACTACTGTCCAGTTTAACATCATTGATTATAAATGTAGTGTAGCGTCAAAATGTTTAATTATAACACTATTTCTAACTAAGCAATAATTGTGAAATATGAACCAGTACATACTGTATTGGCATGCCTTGTAAGGCATAATTCTCTAGAATTTTACTTTACAAGCAATCGGAGATTTGAAATCAGTAATCACTCGCACATAAATGATGTACTTGTCTCAAAATTGACATTTTTGTAATTATTAATTTTGAATTCATAACTGTAGAACTTGATGAGAATTTATTGAAAAGAATATTCTTCGTTGAAACGTCTTTGTTTCGATAAACATGAGACTAGTTAAACAATTTATGTAATACATTTTAACTTTAAGATTGTTTTTTTTTAAAAAAATGTTTTTAAAACATTTCTCAATTTATTTTTCAGCTCGAAGTACACTAGACTATATGTGTTATATGGTGTAATTCTAAGCAATATTACCGCTTTTAGCGATATAATAGAACTGAGGCAAAACCTCAGTATTCAATAAAGCATTATTTTGAAGTGTTATTATATGTGGAAAAGTACGTTTATTTTCAGTTGTTTCGTCTTAACATAGTACTTTTATGAAATACTCATCCACATTACCACCTATAATCTAACACAAGACCTTCTGACTATTAAAATAGTTCGGGATTTTACAGTTGTGACTTTAATCAATTCTACCATTTACTGTTTCACTGTTGGGATGTCTGAACTCTACTAGTTGTAACATTTCACTGGAACACTGAGAATTATCTTTCAGATTTAGTCTCTAGTCTGTTGTGCTAAACTAGAAATTCGTAAAATCATTTATTGAGTAAAGAAATGCAATATGACATAACTCAGTTTCTAAAAGAAAAAACTTCCAGAACATTCTAGATTTGACAGTTTTACTTGAAAGAGTCATGTAATCAATAAATGTTGAACATTGTCGACAATGTGAAAGCATTATTTCAGAGGTTTGGTATATTTGAAAGCAAGAATGCACTTTTAGTTAAAAGTCATTGCCATCTGTGTTAAATTCATATTCTCCGCTATGAATAGAAAATAAGTAATTCAGAGAAGAATAAATTTCATTTCGATTATTTCATTTTAAATAGGTATACAATTTCTATGAAATAACTAGTGCGAAAAACAAGTTTCATTGATTAATGTACATACATATAGTAGGTAGAAATCATGAGTGCATTATCGAAATAATGAGTGTGGCATATAATACAGCATAATTAAATCATCAGGTAGAATGAATATGTCATGGGTGACCAAAGGTCAAAAAACTCAACTATAAATAGACAAATAGAGGTAATTATAACTGACGATCCAAGGTGATTTATATAATAATAACAGTAATAATAATAACATACAAATGCTACGACAAAAATCCTTCATCTTGTAGTTGAATCTTCTAACTTCTGGTCCCCTATGCCATTTTTAATCTTATTCACATTGCATTACCCGTAGTACTTATTATCATATACTCCACTGAGTCGGCTCCCAACGGTCAATATTTCGAATTCAGTCATTTCATGATACGTTTGCGCGACCTCTTCCATTACCATCTGTGAGTAACTTCTTCACATCGTACAAGGTTGAACACCACTGGTTATGTCTTCTCACTAGAACTCCAGGAATTACGTCGAGAAGTTAATCACTAAAGAGTTGATACAATCAGCCATTTAAATGTTCATTACTTCAATAGTTATCATATTTGAAATTGAAATTCTAGGCGATATTTTAAAATAAATCAATTATTAATGAATTCAACAGTTGAATAAAACAACTAATCACTACTTTATAGTATTTCAGTAGTGTACATTACAGTCACTTATAGTTACTTTAAAAGCCTTTGTTTATTCATTACTCATGTAGATACACAATTGTAATTCATAAGTGATAGTCTCCATATAAGTGAACATTGTCATTTCATTTATTATTATTTTTTTAAAAAAAGAAAACAATATAAAATAGTCGTAATATAATTTACTTATTACGTATAAATTGCATCAACCTATTTTTTTTTGTTTTCTTCAGTTTGTTTCTCTTTTTTTTTTATAGAAAGAAGAAAGACATTTAGTTGGTACTAATATGAAAAACTTTTATTTAGTATAAAACACCACTAAATTTAGAATAATTTTTTTTTGTTATTTCAATATTTTTAAACTAAAATGTCACAATTTATTAATATTTCATTTAAACAAAATAAATATTACATATGCATTTATCTGTATGCATTAGATTACCCCTAGGGACTAAGTATAGTGTATGCATTGAATAGATTAATGTGTCTATATGGAGATAAATTGAATATATGAGTGTGTATACATGTTTTCTTGTTTAGTGGGAGGGATAAATTAGTGTATATATATATATGCTTGGTTGTTTTTTTAGGTGTAGTAACTATATTCTGGGGTCATTGAATACACACATGAAAGTATATTAGATGAAAACTTGTGTACACCTTGTCTTGATTGTCTACAAACTAGGTTAGATAAAAAAAATGATAAAGTGAAAGATTGATCTTATTCAATTGTCCGTTTGCTAGTTGAGATGTACATATATATCCATGTATGAGTGTATGAGTTTGAATGAAAATGACGTGAAGATATTAGTGTATGCAATAAATTTTTTTCTTTAAAAAAGATCATAATAGATTTTTTAAAGACATAGAACATTTAAATAACTTCACTCTGGAAAGAGTTTAATTGTTTAATGATGTTTTATTTGTTACTATATTTTCCAGTGTTTGTTTACAATCATAGTCCCTTTTATGAACTAGTTTCTTGATGAACTTTGTTTCTAAGTACAAATTCATTTTAATTTAACTGAATACTATGAACAACTGTCATTCCTTCATTTTAGATAATCAATTACTTTTTTTTCTGAATTATTTATAACTACAGATACAATTTAAACGTTGAGAAATTTAATCATACACATTTGCATACATCAACATGTTTGTATCAGTGAGGTACAAGAATGAATTGTATCATTGATTATGGTGAATTTACTAAACGACAGTTAATAACATTCAATGTGACGAATTAATTAAGCTGAATTATTTTAGAAGTTTAATTATTCGCCTATTGTACAGTGACTCTTTGGTTGCGCATATTTGATAATCGAAATGGGAAAATATTTTCTTTCGAAAATTCTTCAAAAAAATGATTTATCGATTAATTCTATTTATTTTTGAAACTGTCTCATTTTTAAAGCTGGTTTCCAATAAAAATTTAAAACTTTTGAAGAAACACTAGAAATTAGGTTGTTATGTCTTCATTCATTTTAGCTTTTTAACTGCATCATATTTGATTCAACTTCAAATCTTGTTGTCAGCATCAATATAGTCAAATAGAAAGTAATTATTTTTTAAGGGCTAGTGGGCAGTCAGCAAGAAGCTATTCATGTCCTGGATTGTCAGTATTTTAACTCTTGTCATTAAACTGTACATTCAGCCTTATAGGAAAGGATGCTGCTTCACTGATTCGACTCTAGAACACTCAATTTGATAGTCTAAGACCATTGCCACTGATCTATTAGGACCTTGGATAATCTTACCTATGGCTGATTAAAGTTATTGTACTAGTTGATCTCTTAGTTATGATGAGTGTTACTTTAGCACTGTTGTTTAGAATGTCAGATGATCGAGTTTCAGTGAGACTACTAGGAGCTCAACATTGTGTGAATAATTTTCTAGTGAAATATCCTTTAAAAATAGTCCTAGAAAATTCTACACAACCTAATTTTATTGTTATGCGGCATACGTAGAGACTCGAATCACTCAGAAGACATAGTCTTACAGTGTAAAGCTAAATGAGATCGGATGCACGATTAAGCAATGATTACTAGAGCCATATGACACGAAAATAAGTGGCCTCATTGTGATTTGATACACGGAATTCTACCAGCTCTATAAAGTGCTAGACAGGTATCACATCGATTATCACCCAGTATCCAATTAATTTGAATAAATGGTTGGGTTAGTGAGTTAGAATCCAGTGGTACAGGAATTCGTAAGTTAGCATTAGAGGCAGTCGTTGAAAAACAGGAAGCACAAGACGGCTGTGTTATTCTGCCATGGATCTAATTAACAGTGCTAATCCATAGCCTTACTGGGTACTAAACTCAGAGCCATAGAACTTCATGCTTAACCTGTAAATAACAAAACTGGAATCAAATGTTTTGTCTTACACCATTTAGCCGATTCTTGACATTCTATAATCTATCTCTCTATATAACTGAAAACCGTTGACCATCATTTCTTACTGGAACTCAAAAAATACCTGTTATAAACAATTGAATAATCAGATTATAACAGTGCATCGATTGTCAACCGATATGTTTATATACTTTCCTTGACATTTTCTGTGTATTAATTTGCTCTTATGACATCATAAAGAGGGGTGAAACAAATTGATAATGTCAATGATGGATAGTTTGAAAAACAATGCAATTACGTCATATACTAAGGATTGATTATGACAATACAATCATAAATGCTAAATATCACCATGACAATTAGATTACAATGTATAATACCTTAAATTGATTTTGAAATGATCTTTCATTTGGGGTATAAGTAATTATATTCTCTCACTGAAACTATTTAAAAATGAGTTTTTTCTCTAACAAAATACAAAAATATTAGACATTTATACTTTTCTAGTCTTAACCAAGGTAGAAATTAGAATGATTGAAGTAACTATAATTCCATATGAATCCACCCATTAGGAAAGGTATATGATTGTTGTGATGCAATTTCTAAGTGAAAAATGAATATAAATGTAAACAAAACAACATGAACAGTAGTTTAAAAGGTGGCTCTACTTTCTTTACCATTTGTTGTGAATGTAGATTGTTTTTATATCTACCCATTGACAAGATGATTGATTATGTAACAGTAAATTTAGACTGAATTTCACTGAAATCGCGTAACTAAGTGGGAATGACGAGGCAATCCACTTAGAATCTGCATATGTCAGTTGTGATTAAACGAATTTAGATCATAATATCAACAAAGGAAAGACTGAAAATCTTTGCATAAACTACTTCATTTCCTCTGAATAATTAAGTAGCTGTATGAATTCCCTAATGCATTCTTGTTTGAAACGAAAGTTATTGTATTTTAAAGCCAGTGTAATTACTAACTATGGAATAATGATACATTCAGACGACGAGTCCTAAATAGAACAAAATGTATGTCTTGTATTCTACTACTGGGAATATTTTAATTGTCTGCAGTTATAATTATTTCCTAGTGCAAAATATTTTCAATACTGCAGTTGAATTTTGATGGAACTAATTGTTAAAATATTTGTATGATTTAAAAATAAGCTAAGCTATAAAATGAAGATTCAATGAAAATGTCAGCGGACAGTTGTTTAGTTCTCTTCTAGAAATATTCAAAGACACTCAATCATGAACTTACTAAGGATTGAAATCAGGTTATTAGGATGAGGGAGAGTTACAGTAGCTTACATCCATTCGACATTACAGATAATGATGTTTCTCATGATGATAGTGGCAGCTTTACAATCAAACCATCCAGATGTTCAAATGCAAATTCATAATGAATTCAAAACTCATTATTTTCACAGCAATTACGATAAATTTAGATCATGTATAACAGTAAATAATGTAAATCATTACTTGATTTAGCCCAGGTGTGAAGTTGCAGTTCTAAACTGGTAAACGGATAAAGGATACAGTAAGAATATCTTCCTCAGTAATCTTTATATTTCAATGATTTTTTAGTTAATCTTGGTTTGTAAGGAGAATTGCTTGTATTGAGAATAAACTCCCAGTACATTACTACATAATAAAAAAATGTTTTCTTATTAAATGTGTAAAATGATGTTTATGCTGAACGATTCGAGAGAACGTAAACGTGATGACGTAAATCGACGACGATAGTTTCTTACAACTATCGAAGCAATTGAAAATAGTCTGTTCCCACTTATATTAGAAATAACGCGCTAATTAAAACGCTCGGATTGTTCGAATGGCAAGAATGTTAGTAATTTTGGCTGTAAAAGAATCCTGTATATATTTAATAAATGTGCGATCTGCTTGTAGACATTTAATCAGATAACTGGTAAACTGCTTCATAACATCCATGATTTAGTTGCCAATAACTGAGGTGCTGTCTGGTGTGAACATTTTGCAATCAACTTCACTTGTTATACAAGTTTTGAAATCACTATGCATTCTGTAAGAGATCATTTACATGTAACTGCCATGCATAAACATAGCATAGTGTCATTCATTTTATGACATAATGTAGCCAAACAAATCTTGTGCTCATAATTAGTAAGTTAAATACTACAACAACACCTAAGCTATTATGATAATAAAAATATGGTCATCAGCAAAAATCAAAATCGAAATCAACTTTGGATTGTAGAAAGAAACACAAAAAAGATTATAGTGATGTGACAAACCGATTCCAACTTAAGATCCTGAAAGTAAACAGAAGTCAATTAACTTATTAACTTACACCACAGTAGATGATTTATTAATTATGTGAACCTATAACCTTGGGAACTCAAAAAGGATGACAGTACGTAGTTATAAGCAATTATTTACTTTAATCAGCACACTTCTTTGGATTGGTGAACCACTCTTCTGGAATACCTAATATTGATAAGGTATTTCATTCTAGTAACCAATGGATTAATTCTTGTAAGTTGGCAGCTTCACGTGATATTCATCGATAAATTTAAAACAATTGGTATATGAAAGTGAACTGATAACATTTGCGTTAGGTAACAACGGAATGTGTAGTCAAGCTTCGGGAAGAATTTAAGCATATCTACAAGTTTCTTTGATTGTATAAAACTAGTTACGAAGGCTGAACAAAGAAAATGCAAATCTGTCAACACTTCAGTGCAAAAACAATTTATCGAATCTTATCACGTTATCCCAATCGGTATTTTCTTCCATTATCATCTACGTTGTTAGAAAGGGGGCAAAAATAAAGCAGGAGTTGGAAACTTGTACACTTCAGAAGCTTTGGCAATTATGTGCTTCAAACTTGAACTTTATATGCAAAAATAGTTCGCTTAATTCGTAATCTTAATATTCCTTTAATATCTCTTACAGTTTGTTTGTCTTATTCTCCGATTTTCTTTTGTTTCTGGTACTTACTATTCATTCGTTACATTCCTCCTCCAGTTTTCCGTAGTTGTTATATCTGGCAAGGGTTTCTTTTTTTCTTATCTGTCAAGTGGACAGCTGTCTTTCACTTTTCGAATTCATAAATTGTTTTCATCTTAGAATTTTTCGTTATTCAGATCTTCTGGAGTTTCTGGCGATACCCGAGATAAGTGAATAATTTGTGAACTAATCTCCTATTTTTCAGTCGATTTCTTGATAGGATTGAAAAATACTTACTTCATTGAAGTCTCATGCTAAGTTTCATACCTGTCTAATGTTCTTTGGATTTCAATCGTACCTAACCGAGATCAATCTATGTTAGACACTTAAAGAAGATTACTGACCAATCTCCACAAAACTGAGAATTAATGTTAAGATATCACTGTAAATAAAATTTTCTGGCTTCAATAAATAGTACCATCAAGAAGAAAATTTTTTGCTAAGTTGCTTTTGTTTATTTATTATTACATTGTTAAGGCAGTTACTAGAATATATTATTTTCAGTGCTTTCGGATTGTTTTACCAAGGGAAGGGGTTGTTCTAATATTTTATCTGTCAGACTGGAAATAAACTGCACAGGAATCTTTTTTTGAAATGACATTAGAACTGCAGATAATTTGGCCTCAAACAAGAACGACCCAAGACTTGCAGATTTTTGAAGAGAGCTCAATATCTGAAAATTGAGTTGATAAATAATGGTTTGTATCTTTAACTTTTGTTAGTTCGAGTAATGGACGTTCTGAATGTGATCCCTCTAGTAGTGGTTGATTCGCAGAAAGGAAGAGTCAAATACTGGGGTTCGCATGCCACCAGTGGTCGCCTCACTAAAGTTACAAACTCAGTTATCTCCGTTACCCCTAAACCAATACTCTGTTAGGTATTTTATTATTTCTGTTCAGCATATATGAATGAATATTAGATTTCTAGAATCGAATTTGAGCAAATACTCTGATAGGCACAATTTCTGTGGATCTGACATATTTTCTCTCTCATTACATTTTGATGGTGAATTCGTTTCCATTTATATCTGCATAATAATTAACTAACTACCTAACTAAATATAAGTGTAATGCATTATGTTCTTTACGTTTTTTTTAACAACAATGATGTCTTTTTTGAATCTCTGAAATGCCGGTTTTCCATCTGTTCACATATGTTAACTGTTTTTCAGTGTCCAATATTTTTTAAAATACCTAATTAGAGATAAATGTCGATTGTATTTTTTAACAAATGAGCTATTAATAGGAATTAATAAGTTTATGCAATATCATATACACGCATTTAAATAATTCTAGGAAGACTATATTTGAAAAATATATTGAATTCATTGTATTTCGATTCATTCACTTTGGTTACATGCAGGTAAGTTATTGTAACTAGTTAAACATATGAGTATCACTGTAAATCTAATGGACATGCATTGCTTATCAACAGATATGCAAGAGTGGATTAGAGATAAATTAAAAATAGATTTTCATTAGAGTGCTAGTTCTTGAAATAATATGGATTTGATCGATTGCGTAATATGAAAAAAAGGTGTATTAACCTAAGTAGATAATAAGTAGATTTAAATATAAATTAGATAACCATAACTTAATCAATAGACAAAACGGAGTAAGTGTTACTTTTTAGTTAAAAGCAACTAGTTACCTGAAGAAAACATTCTTGTTAATAAATGTTAGAAGTATGAAATAAATTCTCCTGGATCTATGGTTTATTGATTGGTTTCTGATATGTGTTATTAGTATAAAGATAAAATGTTTCCTACGATAATATCAATTTGTGTAAAAAGCACCAAACCATTAAATATAATATGGAATTTGACAGGAAAGACTATAGAAAAAATTGTTTAATGATTATGATGCTAAAGAAAGAAAGTAGTTTTATTCTACAGTTATTAATTACAAGTTAGGGCTCTAGGTAATCCACTGGTGACAGATCCTCATCATTAAATAAAGTAATTGCATATTACTTTATGTTTTAATTAGTTATCTAACTATTGACATTATATTATAAGAAGTACATTTAAACAACAATTAATCTGTTTATAATCACCCTAATAGAGATAAATCATCTTAATTTAATCCACATATACTTAATTTACTCATATTTCATATTTACTATAAGAAAGAAGTGAATTCAGTCAATCTACTAAGAAAGATTTTAACTTCTAGATAAATTTTTAATATCAATGAAAAAGACTCATTTACTCATTGAATCACCTCGTATCTACTCAGAATGAAGTTTTATCAAAAACAGAAAAATATATTTGTACATATAGGTTTCTTTAGTACATTCATTACTTTGATTATTGGTACTTTATATATGTATGTCAATGAACTTACAAGTGTAACCATAAATTTATTTGATTGAATTTTATGACAGATTGATGATGGTAAAGTATCATTAAAAACCAGGAAGTAGTCTACAGCTGTTTCGCTCTAGTATGGGACTCTTCAACAGTGCATACAGTAGATTTCGTCTAAGGGGCTTCAGGTTGACAAACGTCTAAGTCTCTGCACCATAAATATTAAATAAAGAATGAAACATTTTCAATGTGAGTGTTTTCAGAATAATGAATTTAGTGATTAATAAACAAACTGTACTTATCTCTTATGGTTATATTACGAAGATTTCTATTGGTCAATTAAGTAGCAACTTCATATTCTTTGTCTTATTTATTTATAAATTGGACTTACCATTATGATAGTTATTCATTATTGAAACTAAAAGATTATTACTTACATGTAAAATATACTACTTATTTATACAATTTTGTACGTATATAAAAGAATTAGAATAAGTCAATGTTCATTGTACTCACTTAGTAAAATTTCATCAAGGGAATAAATTGTATGATATTCTTTAATCATTGAAATATTTAATGATTGAATATATTGAAATGTACTTTTGGATAGACCTCCATGACAAATGTATGAATATGAATGGAACATTATTTACTATCGATTAAGAATACAATCAAATTTTCATTAGTAAAATGTTAATAAGATAGAAACCATTTTAGTAAAAACAAGGAACTAAGTAATTATTTAACGTTAATGAAAATTATTGCATAACTTTAAAAAAACTTTAGCATTTTCATGATGATCTAAGTTAAGACAGTAACAATTTATGCATTAATGAATCAGAAAAATGAACATTAAATTGATTTATTACACAAATATTGAGTGTTTACAGAAAAATTATGATATTTGGCTTAATTAACTAGTGTTAGTTATAAATTTAATCCTTTCAAGTATTTTTTACGAAAAATTATATGCCAGAACAAATGCTTAGTAAAATATAGTATTAAGGCTTTTCTCATCTGCGTATATAAATGTAATACTTTTTAGAATTTCATATTATTGACATACTGTCGAAAATGTTTTACTATTCATTGAATTGGTGGATAGCTACACTTATGACCAATTAATTAAAATGTATTGATTTTTACTTCTAAAAATCAGCAATTCAGTGTAGCCTAGGGGTGAACGCGGTGGCATTTGGAACAAGATGAGGTAAGTTCGAATTCTGATGTAAATATTAGCACTAAGACGCGGACACAGCCAACTGACGAGTCCCTTATAGAACGAAATACCCATCCTGTATTATACTTGCTAGTCACAATCCAACTGAAATCACACCATCACTGTATCTAGACAACCCGTTCAGGATGCGCGTACGGCAACAAAGACTGTTCAATGTCAGTTCACATCAAATCACTGAAAGATTTAAACATATCCGTATTGTACATGCGTCATCTGTTTATAAATAATTCAAGATTTAAACTATTTGTTACCATGAATGAAATAAATTCTCCGAATCATTTAAAGATCTATTCATACTTATTTATATTTGAGAATGTTAAGACGTAATACAACTGCTATGATTGATGAGCGCGATCAATTAATGGATCTGACATTGTGTACACGAAGTCATAATAACAAAAGTCAGCGAGTGCCTAATTGGTCTCTGCACATCTTCCTGATACCTAATCAGCCTGAGCCAGAAAACAGAAAGAACACAAACTGATAAATCAACCAGACAAATCATTATATAATTCAGGCATTTCTATATATATACTGAAAACCAAACCATACCGTCAATTTATTAAGAATTTAACATTACGAAACAAAGAAGATAATGGCAATGAATATAGGTAACTTGTACACAACTAATAACTGTAGTTCACAAATAAAAGACAATATACTAACAGTGAATACACTAAACGGGAGGATAGGGTAAAAAGAATTTAACAATCATAGAAATGAAATATCTACATTATCCACAATTAAATTAATTGCAATAGTCTTCTAAAACATAGTCTTCTGAAAGCTTGTTACTCTTTTTTTAGTCGTCCAACATAACAAGCAACTGATAAGAAATGGCTAAATTAGAAATTACCAATTTATCAATTAATCCCTAAGATAGTAATGGTTTTGCTTGGGACTTATTGATATATTGTATTGCGTAATCAAAGCGATTTTATAGGATAATTTATTTTGATGATGAAACGATACCTAAATTTATCCATTGAATCTGTTATTTATGTAAAAATATCATTACAAAGGGTAATATTTCATGCAAGTCATAAATACTCCTCGCTGTGATATTGGGGGGTACATATATTTTATTATGAATTCATGTACTGCCTATGGAAATCTGTTTTTATTAATATCCGCCTAGTCATATTAATAGCTGACGGTTATATTTGTTTAATTACTTTAATGCAAAAAAACACTTAAAGTAGAAGTTAATTCTGCAACAATCTTCCTTTTAATTTACTGTATTTTATATAAGCGGAACAAAATCAACTACATGATAATTCACTTATCTGATCATGTAATAACTATTATTGTTATTATTATTATTATTATTATTAATATTATAGAACAAAGCAAATGTTGATGACGGATATGATAACATTTAATATAAATTTTAACAGTTTCTATACATGTGAATTAATTATCTGTGGAACTAATCAAAACATTTAATACTTACATTACCTACTGCTGTATACCGATATTCATATATCACATGTTCAACTCTATTACAAGATTAACTATAAACTTAAATGTTATTATTATCACTGCAACAATTTGAAAGTATGTTAGGATGAACTTGTATCTTCTCGCTGATTTGTTATGGACTGAAGCTGGTCAGTCTCTATTGCTATGTATGGATTCTGGGCGGATTACCTCGATATATCGATTATTCCCAAGTATTACTTAAGTCGGATTGTGACCAGTAAGTTGGATCCAGAACGTGTGTTTTGTCCTATTTGGGACTCGTCAGCTGAATGTATCTGGATCTCAATGTTGATGTTGACACGAAATGAACTGAGTTCAAATCCTACTGCGAACATCAATATTTGGATGCAGGTACATTTAGTCAATGAGTCCCAAATAGGACGAAACACGCATTCTTGATTCCACTTACCAGTCATAATCCAACTTAAATAATTTGAAAGTATGTTGATTAGAAATTTATTTAATTGTCATAGAAGTTTATTAACTGATCTAGTTGATCTAGTTATTTTTTCATAAATAATTAATTAAGAAAAATAAATTTCTACTAATAAGAAACATAAGTTTTTCAACAATATAAATACAGGCAATGTTTTTCTCCCTAATTACACACCTAGTTGCTTATATCAAATTTCAGACGAGTTGTTTAAAAAGTACTTGGTATTCTAAAATGGTCAATAAAAATAAGTAAACTGTTAGGTTGCAATTATGTTGGTTATTTTTGGATTGATTCTTTCATTAATCACTATGTAATTGTCTTCTGCAGAGGTGGGCTCATATCAAAAGTAGTAACATACAGGGGGAATGAAATAATTAATGTAATAAAGGTGAATGAGGCAAGTTACAGGATTTAAGAGTATACTATTAATATAGACGAATTTCCGTCATATTTGCGAACAGATTGTTACATTAGTTAGTTACATTAGTTTTCATTAGATAATTTATTTAGATGTATTCTATTGTATCATGGAATTCGGGATTTTACCCTGAATGCTTCAACACGATCATGTAACTATTTATTAATGGAAATGAGATAGCTTGTGAAGATCGGTATTAAGTTTTGTCGTGGTTGAAGCACTAAACAGCTGTTTAGTCCTAGAATGGGAGTGCCCAGCAGTGTACACTCTGGACTTTGCCCATTAGGCTTCAACTTTTCACCAATCTATGACAAATCCAATTAACTAAACTTAATACCAATCTCCACAAATCATCTATCAATAATAATAATCGGCTTAATAGTGACTAATTTCAGGATGTTCCTAAAGTTTTGATGGGAAGTCATGACTGGTAGAGTTCAGGCTTGTCGAGAGTGAGTCAGTTATCACCATTGATAATGGATGATCATCGGGCTATATTACAAATATTTACTGAATGTTGTAAAATTTAAAAGCACTAGAATGCTGTTTCATCTTTATGACTGTATTAAAATGCATTACGAGTATATTTTATGGTAATGAATCATTTTTATGCATCGTTTATTATTACTACTTAATAAAAATGTATTTTATATACTGTTTCCTACATAATTCTTCCAATGGTTCCATCTAGAAATCATTAATCATTTGATGAGTCAGATTATGTTACTTTAAACACTTCTGGTTAATAGTAATTGAATTTGAAATATGTTATTTCATAAATCAATTAATTCTATCTACTTTTTTAAAACAAATTACATTGACTTTTGAAGTGATAGTATTAGTTGAATTAATTCTCTTTTAAACTATTGAAAGCTGATGATGGTACACTTTTAATTCAACTTCTTCAATTATTTATAGATAACATTACGATCATCTAAAACATCTAAAGTTGTTAAATATACTTACAGATATTAATAACTTATTTTATTATAAGCTCAGAATTTGACATTCATATTATTAGATAAGATTATTGACGTTGTATAACTTTTCATTCAATTGTATGTGCATAGATTACTATGTCGAATTTAAGTTGTATGAGTACTACATTCATTCAGTTTGTTTACTTTAAATACGAATTGTCATTACAATGTATGGTAGTTGTACATAACATGATATAAATTAAAAAAACGTACTGTACTTCAGTATAAAATATCCCATGAAGTTATCTTGATCGTATATCAGTTTACATAGCCTGGTTTTACTATCCTAAAAGTTGTATCGTAAATAACATTAGTGTTTGACATAAGGCGAAGGGAATATATCTTGTTAATTTTACATAAGATATTCGTCTTAATTGATATTTCATCTTGAAGGCAACTTCATATATCAGCTGTCTAATACATTTGTACAAAAAGCAATTTTTTTATCACCCTTAAGATTTATTTGAACTGAATTAAAAGTTTACACTGCAGAAGAGTCCCATAACAGGGCGAGATATCAGTTAATCGCTTCCTAGTTTTTAATGGCTGTTTAACTCTGATCTCTTGAAAGTATCAAATTCATAGTCGACACTCTTCATAGCATCCAACTACAAGGTAAGTAGTGTATTACTATGACACATATTGTTATTTCTAAATACGTGGATATGCTTACCAAGCTTATATGATGGACTTTGTTTAATAAATATGTTTAGTACTTTATATTCACTTACTTTTTGAACGTTGTTTGTTATTTGTTAATAGCATCTATGTACACGTAACATTTACACGTTGACTTTACATGAAACTTTCTTAAATGGTGATTCAAGACATATCTTGTTTATTTTTAATGATATATTTGCAGTGTGACTGAAATGTCATCTTGTATATCATTTACAGAAGTAGTCAATCATTCGTTTCACTTTATCAACTTATGAAACTGTAAGATTATTTTATATGGCCCTGTGTAATGATTACATGTGGGTGGCTTTATTTACTGACTCCACATCAATTCATAATTCTTAGAAAAATTTTCTAGAAATAACATCAATTGAATAACTATGTATCAATTAATGAAAACAATAAAAACACGTTTAATGTGATATGAATTTCTCTATTTGTTCCAATCAATACACTACTAGTTTATTCTTCGAAATGCTCTCATCTCTGAATTTTGAACATTACAAACTTCTAGTTTATTTCCTAAGTCCATTGATATGATTACATGCAGTCATATAGATAATTGTAGACAATCTATCAACAAATATGTTTTACAGAAATTAGATTCAGAGAATTATATTCAACTAATTATATACATTATGATTTATCATGATTATCTCTTTGCAGAAATCATAAGGCATTACTTTTAAACAATGTAAAACGTTTTTCATTGATTGTTGAATGACAGATTACATTACATTGAACTTATTTATAACATTGTCATTTTCATAGGAATCTTTTTTTAATCAATAAATGTTACTTTCATCTTTCCATGATTCAATCTCTTTTCAACGTTTCATTTTTTTTTAAATTGTTCTTTTTTTCTTTTTATTTTCCTCTTTGGATTAACTACATACAGATGTTTATAGTTTAATTGATAATCATTTTAATTTACTTCTAAAAAAATATAAAATTTCACTAATTTTTCAGACTGATTTTCTAAATTTTAAATTGTGTACATTTTCTTTTTTAACTAAAATGTGCTTTTTATTCAGTAACTGCACACACACTCACATATATGTACATATAAGCTATTTTCTTCTTTTCTTTACTTCTTCTTCTTCTTCCTTTCTATACTTTCTTCTATAGTCCGGTAATCAGAATACAGTTTATAGAACATTGAAAATGCCTAATATCTAAGGGGTGTTTTTATGAATGAACTTCAATTAATGCCATATTTAATAAAATATCTAACCATATGTAGGATTATTTCAAATTAATAAATATATAATGATATTCATTTCAATTATTACTTGAATATAACTTCATCTATAAATACAATGATGGTGAAATGACTTCTTTTTTTTCTTAAAAGTAGACTGATGAAACTATTGATCACAGTAATGAATAGTTTTATGTATGAATAGACAGATGCTAAAGAAAAAGACTGACGAAGCACTGAAAGTTATCGTTGAATAACATTGGCATTGTGTATAGAGTAGATTTCATTTTTTATGGAAAGTTAAGTAAATTTATAACTTTATTCATGGTTATAACAAACGAAACATTGAATATGTGATACTATAGTATTGGAAATAAATGGGTTCATTCGTAATAAAAAGCAAAAAGAGTTGTGGTTTATAGAAAACAACATTCAAAATAATTTAATTTCAAAAATGTGATGAAGAGTAGGAATATGTGTTTAGTCAGTGTATGAGATTCCTTAGTTATAAGCCAGTTATAACTCAGTCCAGGATGGAATCTAAATTTTAATATCTTGCAGAAAGAGCGAAACCTATGTAGTAAATGTTCAGCTTCAGTCAACTCGGGATATTAAAAAGACATTGATCATTGTTAGTGATGATGCATATTATAACAAGATATGAATGACATTTTATAGACACCGATTATGATTAAACTTTTACTAATTAGCTCGAAATTCACTACTTCGTAAGTATATTAAGTTAAGTAGTTCGGATGAAAACAATAATATGAAAGATTAAGAACAAAAAATAAGTTATACATAAATAATAACTGATGTTTAGTTCCAGAGGCATGTTTAAGGCAAATTTCAAATGCCATATGTTTTTTACACCTGAAGCTTCAAGCAAAACAATGTAGTTGAAAACAGCATTTCATGTCATTGTGATTATGTGTATGTGTAGATAATATTTTCCATATGATAAACAACTTCCCTTATTTTCATATACGCTTAATAAAGCCAATTTAATTATGATGATAAAATGCTACTTCTTGATACTTTACAAGTACAAATTTCCTTCTTTGTTTGTAAGTACTTATTTATTATCCTTATTTTGATTTTACTATATTACACAACGTAAGATATAGTAACAAGTCCTGTAGATATGCTACGCTGAATGATATTTCCTAACTCTATTAACAGTTAATATAATCAAAAAAAAAAAAAAATTTGGTTTAGCATAAGGATCTCTCTTCAGTGAATTCATGGAGCCAATAAATGTCTTTCAATTAATTTCTCATCAAAGCACCATACAACACATATGTTTAATCTACATTATTAATAAAACTTGATGCCAATCAAGTAATAGCTTTGGGTTTACAAGTAGGTCCAGATCTTGTAGATATTTTTCTTTGAAACTAGAGAGTGGACAGTTTAATAACTTGATCTTTTGGGAAGTGCCATCTTACCCTCTATGCAAAACAGCCCACTAGTTCCTTCTGATTTTCAATGGTTATCTAACTTAAGTCAATTCTTTACAGTAAATTTAAATATTCAGTTCCCCTTACTGCTCTTCCAACAATCCAAGTAACTTTTCTGAAATTTGGAGAAACAATTCACGGAGATTATATTTTTTATTTATTGTTTAAGCGTGCAATAACTCGAATCTGTATTACATTCTATTATGTTATCCAGCTTCTTTGTTGAACTGCTAACTTACATTTTCCGTGAATTTTACACATCACTTTAAATGAATATATTGGCCGACTTTATTATCTAAGTAACGAAGCAATAAACACAAATGTAAATATTATAGACTATTTATTTTTATTAGATTATAAGTACCTATTATTACCAATCATGTTATTAACAACCATCAAGTAAAATCTATAATCACAAACATACTACTGACTTCATCTTACTGAAGGCATTTCATACAACACTTGTGTATTCCAACAATTTAATTATGCAAATGAAACAAAATCGTTTGTCTTCAATGTATTTTAATTCTTCTTTTTTATAACTGACAAAAATACCACAACCGGCTAATGCAATTAAAATTCCACAAGAATCAAAATCAATCTTGTATCTACAAATTCTCTATTATGGTCCTTTTCTCCACTTAATTTCCTACTTTCTTTTCCTTTCCTCATGTTCTGACATTCTTACTGTTATTACTGCTTCTTAAAGGTCTGTACTAGAACCTATGCATAATTCCACCAACCTAATTTAGTATTATTTTGTCATAGGGAGAGGTGAATAGAAAAATTATGGCTGATGAGGCATTGAAGGTAGAGCATCCGATAAAGCATTAAAATGTTGAATTTGTGTAAAGAATGTTTTACTGATTAATTATTCAATTAACTCTTCATTGTTTTTCTCGTGTTGACATAGAAATTAGAAAAGTTAAGCAACAGGCACAAGTAGAAGAAATGAGTTCGAGAAACGTGGAACTGATAAAAGTTACACAATAAGTAAGTATTATTCTTTTTAAATAATGAAAAAAAATATGAAGAGAATTTCAGTGAAACTAGATTTTACTTAATGCAGTTATGATACTAAATCCTAGAATTAGAATAGAATTCACTGTGCTGATGAATGTTTTGTAATGCATGTTTATACGTACAGTTATCGTATGCACTGATGTAATTCCCTGTATTAACATATTAAACTGTTCTTAAACGAATACTATTTTTGCGACTAAATTAATTAATTAATCTATTCGTCTGACAAAATATAAAGTTGTTCACCATTTTTTCATTCTCTCTGTAAAGAGAACGTTACATTTTAGTTAAAGTTTTTAGGTATATCTATGAGAATATCTTCTTGGGTTACCTTCTGTCTGAGTATTAGAAAGCGGTATATTTTTACATAAGTAGCAATCAAAAACTATTGGTGAATATATCCGATTAAATAAAACATAATTTAAAAGGAAACTAAGTAAATTTCCCAGGGACAGACTTTAACTTTTGAGAAATAGAGAATATATAGTGGTAGACAATATATGAAAATTGAAAGTGGACACAAGCTTAATACATCATATTAATGTTTGGTTATTCTTTCATTTTTCTATAAGCTTATTAGCCATGTAACAGGCTTTAGTAATCTATTAGTACTAACCAACCTCATTTGCATATCATGATGTACTTTGCTTATCGTCGTTGTTAAGAATTTAACCGACCAACTATTTGTGTTATGATTGACCTCTCTGAAATTATTCGACATCCAACAGCTTGACACACTGATTCGCAGTTTAGAATTTTTCACTTTAATCGATAGATTACAGTTAGTACTGAAGATTACACTGTACAGAATATACTTTTGTAAAATATTCTAAAATATGAAGTGTATCTTTCCATGAAAAATATATTTTGATGAGATTTTAACGCCCACAAAATATAAAACAAAGTTCAATAACCACTGACGTAATGAAAATCCTACAAATTTACTTTGTAAATTGCTTAAATAGTCCACTAATGTTTTGAAGACTGGGACTTACTTACTTACGCCCGTTACCCCTCTCAAAGGAGCATAGGCTGCTCACCAGTATTGTCCATCCAACTCTATCCTTAACAATCCTTTCGAGCTGTTTCCGGTTGTTGTTCATCCTTTTAATATCTGCTTCCGATTCTCAACACAATGTATTCTTTGGCCTTGCTCTTTTCCGTTTCCCAATAGGATTCCAAGTTAGTGCTTGTCTTGTGATGCAGTCTAATGATTTTCGCAATGTATGTCCTATCCATTTCCAACGTCTTTTAATAATTCCCTCTTCGGTTGGAAGTTGGTTTGTCCTCTCCCATAGTAGGCTGTTGCTGATGGTTTCAGGCCAACGGACATTCAGTTTCTTGTGTAGACAGTTGTTTATAAATGCTTGTACCCATCAGAGGATGTTTGAAGTAGTTTTCCACGTTTCAGCTCCATACAGCAAAACTGTTTTGACGTTCGAATCGAAGAGTCTGACTTTGAGGTTGTTTGGAGTCCCATATATTCTTCACCTGTAGAAATGCTACCTATGATTTGCCAATCCTTGCATTTACATCTGCATCGGATTCTCCTTGTTCATCGTTTACGCTTACCAGGTACGTGAAAGTATCCACTTCTTCCAGAGTTTCTCCATCAAGTTCACTTGGGTTGGTGTGAAGACTGGGAGATCAATGCATAAAATTTATTCATTAAGACAGTTCAACTTCTGTCTAATTATTACTAATGCTTATTGGGAGGCTTTGGGTCCTTTAAGGAACATCAGTTGAAGCTTAGAGCCTCAGTCACTTCAAACTACCTAACATACTTGAAATTGTATGTAAGTTAACACAATTCCTTCTTGGTGCATACAACATCATTCTTGCAAACCCATTTGGAATATTTTTAACGTATGATTTACCTAGACATTAAGTCTCCAAAATTTAAGCTTTACACATAGTGACACTTTATAAACTTGAGACTAAGCTTACACTACAGTGTGATCACAATCTTACTTTGAAGAAAATTCTTCATTAATTTGTACTTACTATCTGTCACATTTGAGTTCCTACGAAACTGATAGATCAGTCTAAACTCTTTAACTTTATGTACCTAATTAACCAATCATTTAATTTAATGAATGCTAAGTCATTAATTGGACCTATGCCATTTAGTTCAATTAAAAATAAAATCAAGAGAGTTCAAACAGTTACATATATACAAGTCATATTGTAGAATCTGTACAAAAATTTCAGTCAAATGTTATATATACTAATACAATACTATTATACAAGTGAAGTATGAACAATAAAGCCTACAAACTCCGATTCATCAATCATATGAGGAGTTATAACTCTGAAAAGTTAAATAATAAGTGAAATATTTACTACGATATTGAAAAAATGGCTACTATGATAAAGGCTACTTGATAATGTGACGTTAGTTGTTGCATGTATGAGATCAGCTGATATAATGTTAAGTGGATAATAGGATATCAGTCAACTTTCGGTGTAGTTATAAATCAGATACTTTTCGAATTTTATTCATATTCTGTGTCCAGTCGGCGGATAATATTCTTTAGAAGAAATGTTCTCCATATTCACACTCGAGAACCAAAAATTAGTAGAAAATTGTTATCTTGAATCTGTAAAAGATAAATTAGAACGAAACAACTGTCCAAGTGCTCCCTGGTTTTCAATGGTACCGTGGCCAACATCAATCTATGACGTATTCAATCAACTAAAATTACCAATCTCCATAAAAATAACCATCTCAATTCATATAAAAAATTAGTTAGTTGATAGTGAAAAAACTAAATGCTTAGTGAATTCCATTCCTACACTATTTTCACTTTCACTCATAACACCTACCTAACAATTAATGTAAACATACCATCTTCATATTTACACTGTAATAGTGATGAGTCACATTCATTTGTTTATGTTATCACAGAAAAAAAAACTAGG
Source organism: Schistosoma japonicum (assembly GCA_025215515.1). Classification (NCBI taxonomy): domain Eukaryota; kingdom Metazoa; phylum Platyhelminthes; class Trematoda; order Strigeidida; family Schistosomatidae; genus Schistosoma; species Schistosoma japonicum. Next base: position 60,741,194 of record CM046061.1, on the reverse strand, counting down.
TGAATACTTAATTAAGGTCAGGATAACAATTATTGTTACGGGAATCAGTTAATGAATTGTTTACTTACTGGCAATATGCCCATTTAAATATAATAGAAGTCTATTGTCGAAGTAAGAAATATGAAAACAATCTATTGTGTTAATATTATGAACAATTCTTAGTCAAGTCATTTCTTTCTTATCATAAAATGATTATTTAATATAATTTTTACATGGATTCAACTAATTGCTTTCTGTTGTTTTTTTTTCCTTCATACATTTGGATTCTAGCCAAGTTGAAAAACAAAATGTTCACAAAAATTACTAAATTATGTAATATGATGCAATAAACAAAATAAAAATATGATGCATTTTATATTCACTTAGTAGAAGTGATTTTTCTTATTCCAGATGGTTAAATGGTGAATTTAACTCTAGGGGACTCTACTTGGAATTCCCCATCAGGGTTACTGTCTACCCCAACGCAGAATAAAGGAGGAGGGTTGAACATAAGGTTTGCGACCCCATTCCGTAAAATACAGCCTTGCTAAAATTCGCTAGCCCAGGAAAACAACCATCAATTCTAGAAAAGTTACCATTAAGTTAGACAAAGTCATTTATAGAGTATCTGATGAAAAAAGGTGACCAGTAATAGATTGGTCTGGATAATCAACGTTATAATGACTTTATGAAGTTACATAACCTCTGGAATGACAATGTAGTCGAACTAATAATTCGTTCATGAAAAATTTGCTTATATTGTAGCTTGACGGATCTTACAAAATTCATTAATTAACTAGATTAAAAGATGTTCTCCTATGTTTTGTTGAGAATGTTGATTTTTACATTGTCAAATCACTGAGTGTGTTACATAACAATTCAAAACCAAGAAGTACTGTACAGCTATTTCACCATAGTATTGGACTCAACAGTAGTTCGTATCAACGACCCCCTAAATTTAAAAGAAAATATTCAACTGAGATGGTTTGACTTGCCAAATAAGTTCATAAACTAAATAATAGGGAGAACAATAATTATTGTTCTATTATATCTAAATTCATGAAGTGAAATATTAGTGTGAAATAAGCAGTATTCCTTGACTTGCACTCCTTGTATGAACACTTGACCGACTATCGAGATATTTTATTTATGAGTTATAACTGTGATTCTAAATAGAACAATATTTACTAGGAATTGCCTACTATTTTCCGTTTTACTCTATTTCAGGCTTCAGAATTGTCAAATAATACAGATGACGCTCAGGCAAAGATAAAAGCGACTGTTATGTATTCCTTAGTTACTATCACAGTTAATGCTTGGTGATTATTATTAGTTAATTAATTACACTATATCAATAAACAGAACTTTATAGTTATTTTATCAATGAATAGATAGGTGAATGTATTCTGGGCTTTAGAAACGATTGGTGTGTTTAGCAGGTTTTAGTCTACTTTACTCTTATATAGTAGAGTTGCACTTTATTGACGTGTTCATGAAAGTCAATTGTGGGTAAATGTAAACTCTTAAAATGAAATATTCAATGCTAATTACACACAAATATTTATTCCAACGATTGATTAGCTTAGATTTGGCATATTTATTGAATATTATGATTAACCTCATGCATTTTAGTGTAGAAATCTGAAATGTTCTAAAAGAAACAACAATTGGTATATCTAAGTGAAAAGACAAAAACTAATCTTTGCTAAAACGGCAATAACTGTTGTAAATTTTGTAGAACTTATATAGTTGCTATCTATTTAACATACAGGGAAAACTTTTTTTGATAGTATTATCTTTGGTATATACACGGGAAATATGAATTCATTATTTCATTGTCAGTAGTAGTATTTATATCAGTAGTATAAATAGTAGACATAGAATAAAAATAGAAAAGGTTTTATGAAAAATCATGCTGATTTAGAAATAAAATAAAGATGAAGACGTATGATATTAAATCTTAAGAGAATTTTTTTTCCCTTTTCTGGATCAATATTTAATTGTATTAACAAGTAATGTACAAAACTTTTCTGAAATTGTTAAGTAACATTATTGTCCGGAATTAGGACACTGGGAACACGATAATCCTTATATGAATAATGTTGGGAACGATACCGTTTTGGCCATAAAAGGTAGATATGTTAAGTAAAATAATACCATAGTTTTTATTGTAAAATGAAAGAGATGCATAAGTTTGTTTATCTGTTGCGGTTATTAGTAAAATCAATGACTTCAGATTAAACTAGTGATGGCTATCTTAGAGATCATACATATTTTTTAACTGCTCATTCTGGTTGCGTTCCTCAGTCAGAATCTTCGTTCACTGCTATCCATAAAGTCGAATTAAATGATTCAAAAGTAATAAAAATGGTGAAGATAATGTATTATGTTTGCTTTATTATATCTACAATTTTAAACCTGATCTTTGGGAACATAAACAGTAGATTCGATTCTTAACTCTATCCTATTTTAACTCTCTTTTCTTAATAGTTGATTACTATCACGCTGTTCTTCTTTTCTTCCTTATCATTATTAACTAACCATTTTTAAAACAATAAATTATTATGTTCTTGATCTCCAAACATGTTTCATCAGTAAACTATCTTCAAGCATACATCTTTTCTCAATAACCACTTATTCATTATCCAACCTCCTTATCAAAAATACTTTAGATAATTTTGAAGAAATGGTATCTTATTGTCTGACATTACATGTATCAACCTAACTTGTGATAAGTTTTGAACAGCTTGTTTAGCAACGCAATGTATCCTTTGTCTGTAAATGGTTAATTTTGAAATGTCTCACTATCTTCATTTATTTTCATATTCCTATTGACTATTTTCTTTGATCAAATATTCGTGATCATTATTGATCTCAGATGTACGTGAATATCATCATGTTTTCAGAAATTCTCCAGTATTCTGTAGATTTTATGCTTAACCATTACTAAATACGATGAATACCGAATTATCATAGTTCAATGCAATATTTCATATCATACAGTTTCTTGGCATAAGTTCAACGTATATTAATTCATTCCAATATGTCATTACTACTCGAATCTTAACAGTAATCTTGTATTGTTAAATACAGTAGAGAATAAACCAAATCAATTTGACAGTTCCATTCATACTTTTCTAGTAAATGTCTTCATCTCTTAAATAAGACAACTTTTTATACTGTTATTACTTATTTTACATAATAAGGTCATGAAATTGTTAACATAATTTATTACATTTCATTTGTTATTTTACATGTTTTACAACCAAAGTCAATAAATGTAAACTTAAGGTGAAATAAAAGTACTTTTTTTTCTTTTTATTAATAAATGCCTATCCGATATTCTAGGGCAACAGTTACCAACTTCATATGTTATAGTATACACATAGTTATTCAAGTAAACAATTTCTTCTTCTTTTTTTTTTCCAAATGTTTTTCATTACCATCAAGAATTAGTTCATTAAGTGATTGTTTCTGTTAAAAGTAATTTAATATGTAAAAGAGTAAGTGAGAGTTGTAAGGTAGATAAAGCCATGGAGTATTAATGCTAGAAGTATATATATATATATATATATATATATATATATATATATATATATGCTATATAAGTCAATATGTACAAATTCTTATGTACTAATTTCATAATGAAAAAAAGTAGATGAAAAGTTCATCGAATAAAGCCTACTAAGAATAACCATTGGAATTACATGTTACTATCATATTTCTTATAGAATTATAATGAAATGCAAACAATAATAAAGTTTAGTTTATGAAAAGGTCAAATATCCAAGTACACTCATTTGTTGAATTTTTTATTATTTTACTTCGAGTTTAACAAAACAGTACACTTTAAAGATTGGAATTTGTTTTCTTATTTTCATTAGATAAACAGTATTAATTATTGAGGTCAAATGAAATGTACTACTTAGTATCATGCTACTACTACTATTACTATTACTACATTAATATGAAGTAAAAATTATATCAAATATTGAATACTGTAATGAAGTAAAACTGATTAGTTGTAATTACTTTATGTGAATTAAAGGTAACTAAATAAAAAGATCTAAAACCAATTATGGTTCATTAATGAAACACAGCAATAGAAAACGATAATAAACAATTAATTAAATAGTACAGTTTATGTTTATTAGTTCAACCATAATATACTATAATTATATAGTTGTATAGTTATTAATAATATAAATTTATCTATTCAATATCAATGTGTAATCTTGAATAATCACATGCAAATGCATAAACTGAATGGAATTGGTTAACAGAAATATTACTATATTGTCTCAGGTGCTATGAACAGCATTTTAATGTTAGACAATTGATAAAACAGTTGAATAACTTAAAACATGCAGAGCTAGATTTACATCAATTTAGGTTTATAAACGTAACTATCTCACCATTTCATGTTTTCCTAATGGTTGAATGAACTTGGTAATACATCCTGAAACAATGGAATGAAATCACTTATAAATCATATCATCATATAAATGTCTTGAATTACAGTTAAACTATAATTATGATACATATTTAAGCATAAGAGAAACTTAAGGCAGTTCACATGTCTTATGAGAGGTTAACAGTTAAAACTAAGCATTTCAAGTATAGACATTTATCAATAGCTACTATATCTTTACATGATTTATGAGCATATCTAACCGAAGTAAGCTGTGAAAGTTTTATGGAAACACATGAGTAAATAATGTGGTTATTTAACTATGTTGATTCATTAAAACGAATCGTAACAAAATAAGCGTCATATCGCAATATTTTGAAGCATAAAATCTACATACTCTGGGTTCGCAAGCAGGTTGCCATGTACAAGAACTTTATACTTGTTTCCTTTCAATGAAACAAATATAAAGACATATTTATTTGGGTGATTATTGAAGATTTGTCCATGAGTCATTGGGGTTTCTGGTAGTTCTATGTCCAGTTCACATGAATCAACGTTATAATATATCCTAAATATATATAGTTGTGGTGGTGGGGTGCAATACAAACAATACACATGTTGAAAACCCTTGTGCTAATAACTGAATGTCATATGTGTAAGCTACTTTTTCAGAGTGAAAACAACTTATCATACAAACTCCTATTAAAAGGTAACGTTGTTCTCATGAAATAGCACTTATTAGCTATACACTTTCCATACTGGTTAAATATAAATAATACCCTAAACACATACGATTCCCTATCGTGTTCTAGATCTTTATCATCAACGTGTTACAGGCTGGTTGAAGGATACATTCAGTTCCAGGTTGTATATTTGACTCTCTTATTACGAAATCAACGTTTCATCAAGTAGAGTTTGATATAAAATTCCAAAATGTTTTATTTTTAAAATTGTAATATCATGTATTGTTACAGTTACTTATTTATAATGGGCAATAAAGAATACAAACATTTGAGACATTTACTTTGTGCATTTTCAAATGAAAAGAAGGCAACATTTACAGTAGTATTACATAAAATATCAACTTGTAATTATTGTTGTTCATTAGGTTTCTCAGAATTATTTCGAACAAATCACTTGAATAAATGTTTGTAATGTTTTCTACATCCATAAATAAATTTTATTATCATTAATTGAAAAAAACAACCGAAGATGATAGTATAAAGTAACCTTACGATTGCTTCATTTCAATTGTTCTTTGGTCAGTTTATCGCGGTAACTATTTCCAAGTGGAATTATTTTCATAAACTATCGAACAAAATAATACTTCCAGAGTTTTAGATAGAAGAGATTATGAACAAAGTTTGAAGGAAATCAGTAATCCATAAATAACATTACTTGAGAATTATTCCATATTAGAAATTATTTGAAGTTGAACCTAATTATTTTGAGTTCTATCAAAAGTAATAATAAAGTGTTCACTACAATCAAATCCTTCAGTAATGTAAGGACTTTCAAATTTATTATTTATCAATTCAAAAGAACCAGTTGATGTAGTTTTAACTGATAGAAATGATTCCTTTGATAATGTTTAATTAATGGTAATTTAGTTTACTCTTAAAACAAAATAAAACAAAGGAAATATGAAACGTTTAATCATCTTTTGTAAGCATTCCGTTGAATACATTAACTGGTATGAAATCTATGTTGAACTCGATGTTATACTATTTTCAAGTACCTCCTAACTTTTCCTGAGTATTTTAGATACAAATAAATATTTAGTATGAACCTCTTTGAAAACACTGTACCAATATTTGGGACTCATCCATATAGCTATTGTGGTAGCATAGTGAATGGAGGTCATTCAGTTTAGTGCTGCAGATGAGATTTTGTATGCCAGGGAGACAAGGTATGTTGTGCAAGTAATACTTATAGCACTTCAACTGCTGGCCATACTGACACTTAATGGATTAAATTTGATCATCAGTCATGCTTATACATGCAATATATTACGATTCATTGATCATTTGATCTAGGTGATTTATACGGACAAACAAGTAATGTAACGGAAATTGAAACAATAAATTGAAACCTAACCTTATAACATTTGAAAAATAATTAAAAATGTAGACAATGTTTATGAAATCATTCAGTTTTATGGTTATCGACATGATGATATCAGTAAGCTTAAGATGCACTGCATTTTTGATATAACCGGGATTCACTTGAGCTAGAATTCATATTTTCTCCACTCAATACACTCAAAATAGCTTAAAAAAACGCCAAACAGTCAAACTCCTGTAGGTATAGTTCTCATACGTAAGTATTTTAGTTATTATTTATAATTATTTATGATTAGTTTAGTGTGTGTGTTTGGGTGTGTGTAGGGGGGATTTCATTTTAAGTGGCTGAAGATAGTTATTAGTATATGCATGATAGCTCTCTACAACTACACAACAGCCCCTTTATAAAACACTTGTTTTCAAATAAGAATCAAAGTAAATCTGAAAAATATTATTCAATTGTGTTATGTATTTCGAACAATTTAGTCACATATATACTTCTCAAGACAATTTTTATATAAACATAGTGAACTAATAAAGATAAAGCTGAATAATAGATTGTATGGCTACAATGGAAGGATTATTTATTTCGTAATACTTTGAAAATTATTCAAGAAGTGACCAGTGAAGTTCAATCATGTTGAGTGTGAGGTAGTTATCAGCTGATGGCAATGGATGTGGTGGCGAAAATATGTCAAAAAATGACTACATTATAAACACCAGCCGTTGGAAGCCGGTTCAGTGATAAGGCATTCTCTGCGAAGCTCAAAGGCCCTGGGTTTGATTTCTAGTAGGATCGTGGATGTTCACTGCTTAAGAGTCCCCTGCCATGACAAAAACACTGTCCATTGCTTTGTGGTGTTCAATGTTTGTTTAATTCAGACTATTTAGTGATATCAAATTAACATTCAACAATCTCCGCAATATCTGATCTAGAAATCATACTGTTAGATAAGATTATTTGTTCTGTTATTCTTCAACAGTTTAATGAATGTAATAGAAAGTGGCATTAAAAACAGGTTTGTCTTTCAACTGTGTTATCTACAAATCAAGCATCTGTTACTTAATTGCAAGTGGAAAAAATTATTTGTGATTCCCGTAAATTTTAAGATTTTTTTAATCTCAATTGTAAGACAGTCGACAATATTGAATGTTACCAGAGTGAACATAATAGAATAGTTACATTAAATATAGACGTATCATTAATCATATCATTCTACAGGAGAGCTCCTTATCTATAAGGTTTAAGAATAAATACTATTAAATCACGAGTCATAATAATGCGATACCGATAGGCATCATTACCAATCTTAGACTTAATAATTTCAAATAGAATTGAGATAATTTGTGAAGATTGGTATTAAGTTTAGTTGACTGAGTTCGTCACAGATTGATATTGACATAGCACTATTAAAAATCTGGGAGCACCGGACACATTGATGTAAAGGGGAATTCTGTCACTGGGTACTGGCCCAGTACTGAGGATTAGGCGTTCGACAACCTGAATCTCCTGGAGAGCAAAATCAATGGTGCGCACTGTTGAGAAGTCCCATATTCGGATAAAGCAACTGTCCATTGCTCTGTGATTTTCAAGTCGTACCATATTAACATCAATCTGTGACAAATTTAATCAACAAAATTGCAGACAGAGCAAGAAACTAGTAGTTTGTTGAATTGAGTAATATATTTATAATATTTTAATGAGTGGAAATGAAAGTTTTTGACCATCTCACGACTTAGCATAATGCACTTTTTAAGAGAACAAATAACCGGATTAAGTCAACCTAAGTTTTAGATGTTAGTAGGGTAATGACAAATGTGGTATGTGAAGTAAGGAGAATGATTTTAATTCGCGTGCGTGTTAAACGTATGAGAAATTTGAAACCATTTATTTGTGATTGTTTAGAAAGATAGTCCAAGTAGGATGAATGATAAGGAACTTCTTCCTATTAAGCATAGAAGAGTTTAGTAAGATTTGAAATGCTTCCGCTGCTGACTTTTTGTTACGGTTGGAAAAACGTTTCTGGACAATCCAGATATCTTTTATGTTCATTTTATGGTCATTGTAAATAGCCTGTACCATTATTTTTGATCTGAATTGCAACTTCTCCAGTTCTACAGTGTTTCTAGGAGGTCGATTTATGCAGGTTTCATTTTCTTTGGAACGAGTCATGATTTCACAAGAAGATTTACCAATGTAGAAGACATCATACTCGACATGACATGTAATTAAAGTTTTCAGTAGAGGTAATTGGGGTATCTTCTTTTGTTCTAACCAAAACACCTTGAAGCGTGTTGGTTGTTTTCTAGAACGCCTGAATTCCATATTGGCTTAAATATTCTCTCAAATCTTCTGTCGTGTCATGAAGTTAAGGTTGAGCGACAGTGCCAATGCACAACGTTACTTTCTCAATTATTAATTAATAACAAGTAGTTCCGTTTCTGCTTAATTGTTATAATATTTGTGGGAAAATTATTAAATTGTAAGATGTTAACTATATTATTAAATTCCTGTTATCTGTCATCTTTAGTTATAATAAGTTCAATAACTCTTCTGAAATGGGTTAGTGCTAGTAAAACCTTCGCACTGAATGAAAGTGTTTAGTTAAAATTAATTTAACGATTAGATTATGTTAAACTTTTGATAGATAATTTGATCAAGAATTCTATCCGTTTCTTTTCACATGACAGTGTAAAGACAGTAACTTACTGCGTTCGTTTTCACTTTTGAGAATGAATTTTATTTGAGACGAAACTGTGCTAACCCATTTTCAAATAATTCCCAGGAACGTCTTCTTGATGAAGAATAAATTGTCATTTACATATCTCAACCAAATTCTTGGTTTGATAATGTTAGTAAGAATGAAGAATTCTACACGTGACATAAATAAATTGGACACATTTCGGAGACAAGCAGCATCCCATTACTACTCTGTTAATTTGTTTGAATACAATCCCTCTTCACATCATTCAAACTTACTATTTGATTGTACTGAATATTTTGATCTGTTTCATTGTATTATTTAAATCTGTGCTTATTTAATCAGGTATTTATTCTCTTGGGAAACACCAGTACACTAAGTCAGAAACAGCCAATTTCTCGTTGGAATATTATAAATGTATCACTTAATTCTAGGGAAATATTCATTGGAAAAATGAAAGATATCATGAAATTTATAGAAAACATAACTAAATTACAAAGGGAAATTACAACACATTTATATTATCATTCTTCCACTGATGTTAACACATTATGATAAGTTATTTTCAAGTCTGAATTTATCAAGAAGGCATCGATTCCTATCCAGTCAGTATAAAATATGCATTAGTTTACATTCAAAAGTGAATAACTGTCATGGTGAATCACTATTGTTATTTTTACCTTGAAACTATTTTAGAAATATACTTTTAAATATATTTATATTTATCATAGAAATATATTTGAATATGAATCAGCATAATGAAGTTTGGGGTAAATAGTTTAATTCGTGAAGAATTTAAAGTATAAATTGATTCCAACTAAGTGATTCCTAAAAACTATAAGGACTAGACTAATATTTTGTATTTGTACCTGCCTCTGAAACTGTGCCCATACGCAATCCAACCGGGGATTGAATCCTGAGCTTCTAGGCTTTTCTGTGATAGCGTAATTTGGAGGCCATACAGTTGTAATTTATTTACAACTTCAACAAATTCACAAAAACACAATGAACTATTGTCAACAGTTTTACCTCACATTTTTCAACAGTAAAAAACGTACCAATCAAATGATCGTGGCAAATCATTGTGAGTTACGCTAAAGCTGCTAATTACCGATCCTCATTAGGGATGAAAATTAAGGCTAATTACTATTTAGTGATTTATAGAACTTATAGGCTATCTGAAAGAAACTCACCGCCAGTAATCGTTAAATTACATGTTAAGGATTATTTACTATGCATAAGGTATGACTAGTCCATTCAAAATTACAGAAACTATGCGTATTAGTAGCGAAATTACAACTAATACGGTTCGCTTAGCTTTAAAATAGATGAAATGTATCTCTAAAGTCAGTGACAGTTTACAGATTAACTAACTTTATTCAAATAATACTTATCTTTATGAAGAATCGACCAAAACTGAGAAATATAATGATGTACTGATTAAATAGCTGATTGATAGTCATTTAATGGATGCTATATAACAAGACTTTTCTGAAATAAATGCATTGTGAAAAGCATTACAGTATGCAGTCTGTAGACGCATACAACTTGTTTAGTTAAACTAAGGGATTCCATACAAAAATTTAATTGATAATGCATACAACGAACTCAAACCACGTGAAGCTTGGCTACCGTATCCGTATAGTCTACGAAAAATACAAAACCCAATGTTAAAATCCGACAAATATTATCCATGGTAAGGTTTTCAGTTCACAAACTAACTCGCCGGTTATCGAAACATCCGGAACCAATTTGTTCAAAGTTTGCTGTTCACAGCTTAAAAGACATAACTCGGTTTTCTCAAGTGCAGAAAAATTCCAAGGTTTCCAATAAATTTTAGGTGTCATTTGATGTATCATCACTGTTTACAACTATTCTGTCTGAGAAAACAATGCAAATTATATGTCAACACACTAATCTTCTCCCTTTACCTTAAGAGGAGTTCAAACAACTCTTACTTACATGTACTGAAGACTATACCGTTTTAATTCAATATTATTTACTGTTGCCATGTTGATGGAATTGACGTGGGGAGGTTTTTATTTTTGCTATGTTTATGGTCAACTTAGAACAAACAAAAATAAAGTTGATAATTGACGAGACAGATTTATGTGTAAGGTATGTAGATAGTACTATTGTTGCTTGTAACAGTTACAATTATGCCTTTGATTTAATAAGTCTTCTCATTAAAGTTCATCCTAGTGTACGGTTAGAGATGGAAAATGTATGTGATACCAAGTTTTGATTCCTCGTAGTTAGTATTCAACATGATGCAAACAATCTACTTAAAGGATCCATTTACCGAAAAAACACTTGGAGTGGGATATATATGGATTTTAATAGTTTCTATCCAATTAGCAACAAGCGAGCCTCAGTGAGGACTTAATTAAACAGTGCACAAAAATTATGTTTGGATGAGAAGATTGAAGAAGAATCATCGACACTTGAAAATTGCCTTAAAGATAATGGTTACCCAGAGAAATTCAACAATATGTATGGAGAATCAAGAACCGAAGGAATCGAATGTACCAATGTCGAAAATAAACCAATTTTATTATCACTTCAATTTTGAAGGTAATGATAATACCAATAGAATTGACTTCGGACTAACGCTGCATTAAAAAAACGTTTTTGGCTTCAAAACTAATCTCGCTATATCAGACGAAATACTCATCAAGGCAGACGAAATTGGACTAATTCCCACTTCATATTACTTTCATTTGCGTTTTCCAATTAACTTGTTCGTGTGAAAACACTTATATTAGAAGAAAAGAAATAAAGGGCTGACGTCTACATTGTCCAGCACATAGTACAAAAATCGATATCAAATACGTAACGTATTATCAGTAGTGCCATCGCTTGTCATATGATTGATAGTGGCCATGGGGTTGACATTTCGAAATTCTTCAAAATAATCAACACACTAAAATCAATTAGTGTATCAGATTACACTGAAGGCATTGCTATTAAAAGGTTTAAACTGAACGTACATATTCAAAAAGATGCAGTTTAGGATTGCCTTGGTGTTTTATTACGATACGCCATAATTCGTGTTTTAGTAATTGTTTTCGAGTTTTACTTAGCATTTACTGATTACTCCTCTTCACTCCTAAGTCAGTTTTAGGAGCTCTACTGATTGTTATATCACTAATCTATCCATTTTACATTCGTGGTTTTGCAACTTTTATTATCTAAAGGACCTATTTCCATGTGCTTTTTCCAGTTATTCTTCTAGAATCTTTATATTGTTAATGTACAAATACGCAAATGGTCTGGTCACTTGTTTATATGATTTTCATAGTTACTTCTTCCCTTTAATTCTTCATAATTTACGAAGTATGTAGAATAATTTTAAATAGTGTTTATAATTATTGCTATTTAGGTTGTAAAGTACCTGGAAGGAAACCGCAAAATAAATGAAATAATCCTCTTCTGCTACATTTGCTATTCTTTTTTCATTCTAATTTGAAACAAATGGAAGAATATAAAAATATAGATGATGCTTTAAATTCATTTATCACTTTATATCTTTCTAATATAAGATATCATGTTGTACAATGTAGCACATAATCATGGGTAAATGTAAGTTATCTACGTTAATAATGAGGATAAGATTTTTCATATCTACTAATGAATTGTATTCTGGAAGAGTATGATCGAAATTTTCTTATATATGAACTTTTTGAGGTATTTCATGATGTATACTGTTTTGTTTCAATGAGTTCTACTAAACTGTATCTTAAAAATATCTGTTTAACCAGGTGATATGTTATCAGCGGATTTTTTTTTACTGAATAGTTACTAACTCGTATGAAAATCTATCAACTATTTCAAAAGTACTGATTGCTCAATTATTTATTTTAACTAACTATAGTCTAAAAATTCCCGTGTTTATCAAAAACAAAGACGTTTGAACGAAGAATATTCTTTTCGATAAATGCTCATCAGGTTCTACATTTATTAGTTCAAAATTATAAGTCACAAAAATAGCCAGTTCTGAGGCAGGTAAAACATTATTTAAATATCAAGGAGAATTGGTTAATTGGAAGTTTTTTCTCATCGAGTTATTTATAAAATACGAATGTTAATGTTGAAATACTCATCATCATGTAACTTGTGAAACGTGAAAGACAATTGAGATAAACAAGATTATTAGTCAAATAGATGTATATAGGTATTTCTGTATATGGGTGCCATGGCCGACGCAAGATCCACTAAACCAATCACTACCTTAATCATGCGACGATTTAATGTGATTAATGCATATGTATTCTCCCTCTGAATGCGCATTTCCATATTATTATTATTATTGTTATTATTAGTATTATTATTAATCAAAGTACACAGAATGAATATCACATTTTAAGATCAAACAAATGAACTGATTGTAATTATGTCTATAATTGTTACTATTTGACGAATTTTGATTATCGTTCACTTCCATTTTACAAACTCTTACCCATTCGGTTTCATTTTAAGTAGGATTTGACCTTTATCTACAAACACTTGATCTAATCGTAGTTTGCTACCACCCCATCTCTTATGTCACCCATATACAGAGATACCTATATACATCTATTTGACTAATAATCTTGTTTATCTCAATTGTCTTTCACGTTTCACAAGTTACATGATGATGAGTATTTCAACATTAACATTCGTATTTTATAAATAACCCGAAGAGAAAAACTTTATGTCCAATTCTCCTTGATATCTAAATAATGTTGTATCTGCCTCAGAACTGGCTGTTTTTGTGAATAATAATTTTGAACTAATAAATGTAGAACCTGATGAGCATTTTATCGAAAAGAATATTCTTCGTTCAAACGTCTTTGTTTTTTTTTTTAACTATAGTCTATTGAGTATAGATTGAAAATATTCGAAAGTTTGGCAATACGAATCAGGTGTGTGTATTTGAGATCCCAATAAACGCTTCTATATTTTAGTTGATTGAATATGTCACAGATTGATGTTGGGAGGATACCAGTGAAAACCAGGGAGCACTGAATAGCTGTTTCGTTCTAGTGTAGAACTCCTCAGCAGTGCAAACCCCAGATTCCGCCTCACTTGCTTCAAGTTGACGACAAACGCCTAACCCTTCACACCACTTAGTCGACATCTAATGGTAGATTTCCTGCTTTTATCTATTTGTGATAATATAGCGCTGTTCCACTCCCGACAATTCTGAACTCCACCAGTCATGGCTTCCATATTTGCCTCTTGTACTAAGACTAAAGAAACATTACTTAAATATAATTACTGAAGTGCATAAGATAATCTTTGAATTCGAATTAATAAGAAGCACTATTTTAACATAGTTTTTAACTGAAATTTAGAATAAACATTATGCTTGTTTACCACCTATCATCCATATTGTATTTATTTAGGTAAAATTGTCTTAAGTAAATTAAGAAAAATTATATTTCAAAAAACATATGTTCGGATCCAGATCGAATTTCAAATGATTATTAGGGCTGATAATATTAACTTCCAGAGACAGTAACCAATTAAAAGAGAATATTACCAGTAAGTAGTCATCGTACTCCTTACTATGTGTAGGTTTGGTTAGTGAAACTTCTTTCAACAAAATCTTTATGCCATACACATACACGTTTGCGTTTATATGTATATGTTTATGTGTATTTACACCATCATACTTACACATATCTACTAATACTAATTTGTTAATGCATATCTATATATGTTTGGCAGAAAAATTAATGATGAATATAGATTTCAACTATTCTGTATGCATATATACCTATTGGCATTCATTCATCATCCTATTTTCTTTACACTTATTCTTCTTTTTTTTGGTCAACATTCTTTCTACCTTTGATCTCCCTTCCTCATTTCTATTCATAGATTTGTTTGTTTCATCTCTATCGTCAATATTTAGGCCTAGTTTGTATTTCTAATTTTCAGGTTGTTACACTGTAATTATTGATCTATTCAATAGAATGAAATACAGTTTGTATCAAAATAGCCAATTGTTTAAATTATTCACTTATACTTCATGATGCCAAAATATGATCGAGTTAAGTGTAAATTATAAACTGGCATATAACTGATGGCGTGTTACTTCAGAAAAAAATAATAATATTTGATATTTTCTTGTATTTTTCATGTCCAAAATGTTGTTGACTATACAATAACATCACAAATGAATCAATTACACATTAATTTTAAAATTTCTCGGGACGACAGTAATTGAATGGATGAGTAATTGAGAAACTTTATATGGATGGCGACTAAGTGTGGAGGAAGAAGAAGAAGAAGAGGAAACGTCTACATTGAAAAAATAAACTTTAATGATAATATATACTGAAAAAACAACAGAAAATGTGACATTTGATTCCTCATGAAATTGACATTTGTATATGCATTACATGAATGTGTCAAATTCATCTTTCTTATGTATTAATGATATAGCAGATCACAGTTATTGTTTTTGTATTCATAACTTTCTACCTATCCATCTAAATAGGCATTGAACTGTTACAAATTGATTTCAGTTTTATCCAATATCAAGGACAGATAAAGGTGAATACTTCAGTGCTTCTATGTTATATGCATATATACATATTACTTAATGTAACATAAATGTGAAACAAGTAAACAATGAAGTGAAAAGATAGATATGGCACAGTGAAGAGATGTAAACAGATGAATGACAGTATAAATGTCGGGGATAGAATGGAGAAGAAGAAGAAGAAGAAGATAGAGGGGAAGAAATAAGTGTGCCTTTTTCAAACTCCTAAAACTGTTATTTTTTTTCTTGGATTCAAGAATATTTCATCTGAGAAAGGTTTTTTCAAATACGACATGTATATGAGAATAGATATGCCAAATTGTTTATAAACATACATTAAATTAAAAGAAGCAAACAACTACATTCATACATCAATTATGAAGAGATTTCTATAACCTATGTTGATAATTCCTTCAAAATAATATTTCTTCTTGTGAGGTAAGTTCTAATAAATATGTCTGTGAATATATGTGAATAGAACATTTTTCATAGATATGTTAATGTGTGAGAAAGTAACCTGTTGTAACTTTTATTGTTATTATTATTATTATTGTAACACCTTTCATCTGCCTTCACCCTCTCCTCCCTTCCAGACTTTAAGAGGTTGCATGAAATAACAATTCTATCACAACATAAAGTGAATATTAGGGAAATAAAATAAATCTTCATGATTTACATAACAGTTATGCTCTGTTTCTGTTTATGATTACTTTCAAGGGTATAAAAATTAATTTGTCTAACATGATAGAAAAACAAAATAGTGATTATGCATCACTTGGTTAAATGTTTTCTTACTAGTAAGAACATTAATAAATATAGTAAAACAACTCATTTTGTATATATAAAATTCATATACTTTACATCTGATTATATTCTCTATGTAGAGGGGGTGAGGTTGCCACGTTTCCTATATGGAAATATGCAGAATGGCATTCAAATCTGTGATTGAGTTAATGAAAGTTAAAAGCCTAAACTACTTAGTAACGGCTTGCCAACCAATAAGAATACTCAGATTTAAAAGAATTTAGTATCTTGAATGACATAATGGATCATATTTTAAAAAATGTTCATTGATGAATGTTCACTCAGCTATCTGGATGAAACAAAGTTCTGATGAATTTATGTTGTATGCCAAAAAAGTTTTGTTTAGCCCTGTACTTTTATAACTAATTCAACGTTTAAGATCAATAGGGTTTCTGTAACTGACATAAAGACATAATACGTGACATAATGCTGACAACTTGAATTAAAACACAGATTTTCATCTAATAGATAATGTAGTTTGGTTAGAAGTTTGTAAATGCTGATTGCAAGCCTTATGAGGTTAAAGTGTAACCGATGGCATTGAATACACTGATGTATGTAGTTATTCAATAGTTTTTCAATATACAGTTTAAATTTACTTAAACAGATGTAATAAATACAATAAAATGACGTCTTCGTTAATAGGTATAACATTAAATTTCAGCTAGGTAATTTATTGTACAAATATTCTTGTGCTTATCAACTTAATCTATTGTCTCACTTCTATAACCATATAAAAATTACTAATTTTGTATAAATTGTAGTTTTTGTTTGGTCAACAGTACATACTAAAATCATTTTTATGCTGGTCATCGTTTATACTAATGGATTAAACGAAGGTGGTTACACCAGTAGAAAATACTCATAATAAAAAAAGTAGTTTGTTGGCAAATAGATAGAATGCTAACTTGTACATCAATATTGAAATGTAATTTAAAGTTATTGAAGATGCTTTCATGCAGATGAGTGATTCTATTCATTAAAGAATTTTGTATTTGTATTTGTCACAAAACGATCTCGGTTGGAAACAAGGTAATACTAAGCAAATGTTTTGTCTTAGTGCAGGACTTCTCTACATTGATCCCTCTTGGCAATACCACTGCTGAAGAATCACATACTACAGTGAGACAGCTGCCAAGTGTTCTCTGATTTCCAGTGATATCTAACCGAGATCAGTTTGTAATGATTATAAATGATAAATTAGAAATTAATCTACACCAAATCACCTTTAACTAATTATATGTGAAGAAGTGATGAACACACAAAGTAAATTAACTGCTGTGTAAAATGGGGTTAATGCATAAACTGCTACACGAAATTATGTGTAATGACTTTAATTTTAGGGTATGTCCGAAATTCCTTTGACTATCTCTATGTATAAAATTGTTCTCCTTAGGAAATTCAAAATATACTTCATGTACTGAACAGACAATTTAAGAACACATACTGCTATTATTTTCAGTGAAACGTAATCACTGTACTCATTAAGTAAAACGCTAGACAGCTATTTAATTTTCTTTTGGGTGCAATGATTACTTAAAATCTAGCCACGGAGACCAACGAACTATTTCTTACTAAAGAAATTAGACAATCTGCTTAACCGCATTAGGTAAGAGTACTTTGAGAATGTCAAGTATCCATACATCTATCATATGAATATTTAAGTAATTAATCTATTGGGTGCAGCAAGTTGTTGATGTGTAGCGTTTACACTTTGCAACACTGAGTTGTAATAAATGATCATTCATTATGTAACTAATTTAATAATTATGTTGCTTCTAACTTAAATATTATTCAAAACGACCAGCTATCGTATGTTTGTAAATGTAAGCCACAAGTACAACTGTATAACTAATAAGTAAGTTAAGGTTTCTGGAACATGTGTAATAATACCATCTGTTGTATTCTGTTTTGTAACAATCTCTAATTAACTTACTACATGCAACTAAGTTCGTAGGTAACATTAAATATTCAATCTGATTAACAGATTGTTTTCTTGATTAATGAATTATTATGCATTTTGTTGAAATTCATATGCATATATTCTTTTTGAATTTGCCTCGAAATTCATCACTGACTGTATACCTTTGAATCGGGTTTTTGGTATATTTATTTGTAACATTCGATCGAGTTTCGTTTACATAACTGCGACTCTCTTATGACACACTAATTATGTATACACATACAAGTATGTGATTTCTAGTAGTATATTGTCAATGTTTGGTTAGGGCATTTTATTTGATTCGATTCATTCCAAGTAAGAATAAGTTCTTAGATTAAATCTTAGGAAAGATTTTAAAATTTCATGTATACTTATTTTGTTCTAGCGAAATACTTTCATTGTAACTCACAAGTAACATGTAAATATCGTGGTCTAGTACATTGAATGCATCAATCAACTACGAGTTTAGATTCATTTCTAAGAATTTGATTACAGTCGTGCTTATTTCATTGTATAGGGCATTGAAATAATATCCAGATATTTGCTTTCTAAAAATAAATAGTTCAATAAAGAAAAGTCAATTTACATTTGTGTACAAAATACCACTTTTATCACTTCATCCTTAATTCTACATTCTATATAATCAATTAGATTTTTGTTTATCCATTCCGACGACAATTTTTTTTAAGATGTCTTATTGTATTCCGTACATCATACCTTCCTGTTCAATAGGTACATTTACCATTCTGTTTGTTGTTTTATTTTTAGGATTTTCTGTCAGTTAACTAGATATAATTCATTCCCTACTTTCCTTATATTGTTTATTCTTATGAAATTGTTTTACTGATTTTACTAAGTAAAAATGAAAAAAAAAATAGAAACAAATCTATTTTATCAAAAGATAATCTATTCAATCATTTAATAAGCATCGAGTTATATTACTTTATAATGAATGTCAGTAGAAATACTATTAAGAAAACAATCAAAGTAAAACTGATTGACTAATCAATGTTAACCTTTTATCGGTATTTGCATTAGTGAAACTTTACCTGTAAGATATTGAGGATGTAAGAAGTTACAAATCCTAAGAAAAGAATAACAGATGATACTACTTATAGATTAAATTACGATTTATACATTAAGTTTTATTTACACTACTACTTAAAGCTTTCATTTTATGTAGAATAAATTGTTGAACGATCTATTACTGATATTTTGGCTTTCAGTATCATTATATGAGCATAATATTCATTTGATTCTAGTAGGTACATATATACAAAGATATATTTGCCTAACAGATATTGATCTTACTAGGAAACAAATTTGTAATGTTATTGTGAATAAACCAAAATTTTACAAAGAAAACAGGTAAAAGATGTTGCAAATATCTGCCAAGATACACTAGACACCTGAGATATAGATCTGTAACAACGACAGGCATCATCCATTCTAAGGAAATATAAGCTAAAATTTACTACGATGATACAGTAATACAACAAAGGGTGCGGGGGTCATAGGAAATTTTGATCATGAAAATGTAACTTCATATAAAAGGAAAATATGTAATAGCTATCTTTAAAATATGCACTAGTTATATGTTCAGTTAGGTTGTACAAAATTTATAATCCTTAAAGTTCTGCGAATATCATTTAATACAAACATCCCCGATCAAAGTATATATCAGATATTAAGTGAAAGAGGAAAACAGTCTCATAACCATATTAGAGCGTCACGTAAAGAAAGGGCTGAAATGAAACAAGATGGAGTTACAAGTAAGCACTGCTGTCATTATTGTCCAAGAATGTTTATTGACATGATATAAAGTCAGCGTTTATGCTAATCCAATCGTTTAGTAAATAATGTTTATAGTGTTGCAATTAATGTAAGGTTACTTAATCCTTGCTTTGATAACAGGGTGACAACTTTAGTAATTTTCATTGAAAATAACTCTAAACTGTCAAATTACTCTTCGAAAATTGGATAAAAGTGAACTTTACACGTAATTATTAATGTTTTAAGATATATTGACTTAAATTATTCATCTAATGGATGACACTGAATGTATTCTGTGTTTTTCGTTATAAATTATCGCATATGAACGTATAATCTATTGATAAGAAGTAAACGGTTTTTTTTATTCAGTAGTATAGAACACATAAAACTGAAGTCTGTCAAATTTTCTATTATATCTGTTCATAAAAGACACTAACTCTGAATTCAAAAGCGATCTGACATCTTGACTAGGAATTTCTTATCAGTATCTTGTTACTGATTGTTTCTAAAATGGTTGGCTCCATTTCTATCAAAACAGATTTCATCCATAAGTGAGAGCAAATTTGACCTAATGTAAAATAAATGTGAAACAAGTAAACAATGAAGTGAAAAGTTAGATATGGCACAGTGAAGAAATGTAAACAGATGAGTGACAGTATAAATGTCGGGGATAGAATGGAGAAGAAGAAGAAGAAGAAGAAGATAGAGGGGAAGAAATAAGTGTGCCTTTTTCAAACTCCTAAAACTGTTATTTTTTTTCTTGGATTCAAGAATATTTCATCTGAGAAAGGTTTTTTCAAATACGACATGTATATGAGAATAGATATGCCAAATTGTTTATAACATACATTACATACATTACATTAGTGATTACCCCCATTCCCCTGCACCCCTCCTTAGCACCAGATTTATTTTTATTTGCAGTTTATTCTCATCGTCATCTTTCTAAAGAAAAAAATATGATTCTACGAAAGATTCTTTTTTTATTGAATTCGTTTTCAAAGTTGTACAATCGCTAATATGTACATTTTTGCACAAAAATAATGAGTAACAGATTTTTGAGTTGCTCTGTATAGATCGGTATTAAGTTTATTTGATTTAATTCGTCAGAAATTGATGTTGACAGGATACCTTTAAAGACCATGCAACACTGGGCAGCTGTTTTGTTTGAAGGAATTTAGACTAGTCGAAAGTGAGGTAGTTATCGTAGCGCTATATCACAAATTGATGAAAATGAGAATTCTACGATTGAATACCGGCCTAGACGGTTAGGCGTTCGCCAATCTGAAGCCTGTAAGGTGGGATTAAAGTTGCGTACTGCTGAGGAGTCCCATACCAGGATGAAACGATTGTTCAGCTCTTCCTAGTTTTCATTGATACCCTGCCAACATCAATCTGTGACGAATTCAGTTAGCTAAGATTGACAATATTTGTGAATGACGATAAGTGATCAACAATAAACGACAACAATGATTAACAAGACTGCTAAATTTTGCTAATGTTTTGATCAACCAAATTCAAAAGAATGCGTAGAGAAATGATTTAATTCATATGACAATATTTGTTATTAAATATGTTCTTACTCATTACAACTAAGCCAAAATTATTTTTCGATCATTTTGAAATATTTACTTGTTAGGATATTTGATATACTAAAGAATAACCGAATGGAATCTGGTTTGATTCTATACATACAGGTGGGGTTTTACATAGTTGAAACTACACACCTTTCGGACAAAGTACTTTTTAAATGAAACTCTTGATTTCATCTGTTTTCTAGCTTGTTTCAAGCAGTGATATATATATTTTTTCATCAAACATTTGGAAAGTGTCGTCTGGCATATTCTAATCTTTAGTGTATAAGTCATATAGAAATGGTGGAATAAAATTACTAACATGGTAAAATATTTTAGTTGTATTGCATTTTTTCAGCCGAATGATTTAATTTAAAGACCTTCATAGTCATTCTGGATGACTTCATTTAATTCAGCCTCTCATAGACTTCTACCGGAAATTCGTTTCGATGGAGTTATACAGAATCAGGATAAGAGCTCCTTGTCTTCCTCTAAATCATAAGCTTCTGAATTCATCAAATTTTTTTAATGAATAATATCTTCTTAAATTTCATCTTTGATCTCTTAACCTCTCGATTAATACAAAGTCTGTTTCAACCCCTACTATTCTGAGATGTGATCAGGCAGTTTAATCTCTGTCTGCTAATTGAGGCATGGTAACTTGAACTGATGTACAAACGTACCAAGTTCTACGTTGTTACTGACTGACTGATTGACTTACATGGTTTACGCATTTAATGTTTTTGATCAGGTAGCTTAAAAGGTATATCTTTTTACTGGTTTGTTTTACATTCTATAGTTTTAAATTATGATGTAGAATATTATTTACCGCTACAATTTTTAAGCATTAAACTTACTGTATAAATACAACCTAACAACAAATCAATTGCATCAAACTCATATTTACATCAATCTGTGGTCACGTTCTTTTGTAAAAACAGATCATTTACTACTACAATACTATGAAAGCTGATATTTTTTACAACTATTTTACTGTAGTACTAACAATGTTTTCAGAATGAAACCAAGTAATTGACTTTAAAGATTGTGACTAATATCATCAAAGTGTCAAAAACTTATGCAACTTGCTATTAAACAATAAAAGCAGTCTTAATGCATTAGAGTTATTGTTACATTTTAGTGATCATACCAGAGATCTGTATATTTCAAACGACATTTTTATTGCTTTAATAGTTATTATTGTGAAATGAGTTAACTCTCTAGGACTATTTGTAGCACTATTCAGTTGACCAGAATATAAACGTAGCCTATAATACTATTAATCAAGTGGGACTTCATTCTTCTATAAAGTACATTCCACATAAGGAAAAAATAAAGTGAAATACACAAAGTGTAATTTGTTTTTATTTCCCTTTTCTGCATTATTCTTATTAAGGTTACTCATCTAAGTCAACCGAAATAAATAATCACAACCTTCTTAGCTTTTCAATTTACACCTTTTAAATGATATCCTATGTCACTTCTTTATTTGTCATTACTGATGCTTACGATTACCTACTATGATGATGTCATAATTCAGTAAAAGATCTCCGGATGCAATACAGCCGATGATGAGCAACGAAATATAAATGAGTCACATTTGTCAATTATTATTCTTGCTCTATTTATAAAAATATCAAAAAGAGAACGGTGTGAAGGCATATGTTAAAAACAGTTCAGGTTTCACTTCCACGCGACAGACTCATAATAAGCTATGAACAGTAATGCATCGAAAATGTGTTTTAATGAATTTATCCATCTACACTGGTGGTTTCATTTTGCAACCGAATCAGCATTAATGCATTTATTCTATCGTCTAGAACATGACAATGCTTTCTCTCAAACAATAATTTATTGTCTTAATACTACCTACATTACAGCTCTTTGCCCATGTTTTGATAAATAAAAGTATAATAAGTTTAATCTGAAGATTAAAATGGTTAAAATTGAAATCATTAGCCTATATGAATTGTTATATAAACGATAGTTACAAAATATACAGTTCAGATAAGATGTATCCTTCTTATGAAGACAATATAACGAATTCAAATACACTTTTTTTAATTGCTGAATGAAATGACAGTATACACGTTTAGTTAGTTTTGTTGTTTCGTTACAGCATGATTTCACAATAAATGATATTTGATCGATTTTATACTACTTACTTATCTGTAACTAGTAGTACATAGGTGTTTTAGAAAAGATGTGTTTTTTTATGTTCATGCTATATTAACAAACATATGCTTAATATTATTCACCTTGAAACTGGTCTTACAATGTTTACCGATAGAAATGTTTAATATGCATTTTTCCCTTATTTTCATTATACTATGATCTTATGTACACAACTATCATATAATTTGTAGGTATATGAGGTCAGACATAATAACTGAATCAAGGTATTGTCATTGTTATTATTAGTGCTGCTGGTGTTTTTGTGTACGCTTACACAATAAACATAGATTAGACAGATGAGGAGAGGACATAAAATCTCTAATGATTGGTAGGGTTATTAAATTTATTTTTATGCTGTGCACACAGACAGGTAAGTATGTAGTACATTTCTTCATTCACTCTATCTTTGTCTATTCCTACATTCTTCAGCAGAACAGGGTATCCTACATAGTGATAAACAGTGAATCATAATATTCAGCTATCCACATTTATGTATTTATTTTTATAATCGTGACATTTTGTAACAGAAATTTTAAAGTAAAATTTTCTGTTAATCTTCAATGAGTAGTGTTACATCTTTGATGGTCTGTTTGAAGCAACAGTTAAATGAAGAAGACTAAGATAACGTCAACTGATGTATACATATTGTGTGTATGCTTCTAAGTCAATTAATGCAAACGGGCACAGTTGTATATACATTTATATTAACTATGCAAATGTACAAGTCGACATATATAAACACAAAGAAATATACATTCTCCATTCCCCCTCCCCACTCCCTCTCAAAAACTACTTGGTGTTATACATAGGTATATATATATACATATATAAATATTAGTGCATACATGCAAACCTAACTACTATTTTCACAGTATATTAATGATCAGGTCATGGGGATATAAAATGAAATCGATTATTTATCAAGCAATGTATGACATAAATCTAGAAAAACAGTGACATTCAATTTCTATTTTACATTAGTCTCATAGTTTTCAATCACTTATTAATTATTACTATTACTACAATTACTTACTCATAGAAATATATCAACAATAAAAATCTATTATCTTGGAATTTATTTTTTTGACTTATTTTATTTTTTTATTACTCAGTTAATTGAATATCAGTCTGTGTAACAGATTAATTCAATTGTAACTGTGGTTGTATGAAGGACAATGTTCAATATTAATGGATTATTCAAAGTGTAAGTTCATTTGAATGTAAAGTTTCTTTTGTATGCATGATTTCAATGAATAATTATATCTATTAATCTATCTAAGTATATGTATATATTGAAGAGCTACATCTGGTTTATGTAATCCAAGTTAGATATTTACAGTTTCTGCATCAATTACTCATTAATTGATGCCTTTGAAGGTAGAATATCAGTTAGTTATGCATGTAAACATGATTCTTTTCTATTTAATATTGATCACCGAGAAAGTAATGTTTACTCTATGAATATCATGTATGCCAAACAGCGGAACCAACACTCTATTCTAATCAATAATTATCAGCTTGATTTATCAGTAAACAAGGTTTATTTTTATTTACAAATTATTTAATAATCCAATAGTAATATTTAAAGTTTTATTATCTTAGAGAAAGAAATAATATGATTGTTTGTGCTTAGATTACTTTCATTCGGAGCTTATTACTATCACTATTATGTATATATGAGTGGGTTGGATATAATTGTAACAACAAGAGCACTAAATAATTTATTTATGGTTTCCAATTGAATAAACTTTAATATAAAACTATCACTTGATCACTTACAGATTATGTAATGAATAAACGATTAGATAACTAATCTACTATTTCTTTGGATTAAACTGATGAAAAATGTGTTATACTGATGACAGTAGTTTGAATTATGCTTACAAGCATATTATTCACAGCGATTCTTGGTAGTGTGATATTCACCTAATTCATTGTTAAATATTTGGATAGTTTAAGTTTAAAATTTTAATGTTGGAAGCATTCGCCAACGATTTAACTGTAAGGATGAATAACTTAACAATGATACATTTGTTATTTGTATTCATCACAGATCGATCACAGTTGGGGACCATTGATAACAGGAGTTAATTTAAACAATGTTCCTCTCGCCTTTCATATAACTGTAAAGCTCAGTAATCTTATAACTGTAAGTTAATATTTTGTTGGAATCGCGATTTAGTAGTAGCATCGAATAAACTATGTCTTGCAAATCTTTGAAAAGCTGCACGTTTCGATGCATAATACCATACCACTTTCATTTATACTGGTTACAACTAACAGGTTTTTGAATGTCACACAATAAGTTGGTCTGTATTATTCATAGTATCATTATTACACAAAGTATTTTTTTCTACAACTATTGTTTCATTTTTTTAATTTTATGTTACTTTCAGGAGCCCAATACAATCATCATTTTATCTAATTGGATTTCATCTTGTAGTAATTATTCAATTGGTGAGATCTGTAAGTTTCTGTTTTGCAAAAATGACGTGTAAAGTATCTGTTCATGATATGATCTATCATTTATTACTACTTAATCACGACCTCGTAAACCAAGTTATATTTCATGAACTGAGTTGATGAATTCGTAGCTTGGCATTAGATAACGTAATAAAATTGAATTATGTGTGAAAATAGACTCAGTTATACCAGAGAATAAACTAGATTGTAGAGAAGTAAGAAACAATCAAAAATCTACCAAGAATTTATTTGAATTGGGTAGAAAATTAATAATGGAGACATTTTGGTCTTTTCAAGTTTTATTAAATTTATTTTTCTTCGAAAATTTGATCTGTAACTGTTTAGATCAAGTAAATTCCATTTCATCAATTCCTAAGTTTTTGTTTACAAAAGAAACAATTTGAAAAATGAAACAAAAATGAAATATATATTCCAGATGTGACGAATCTATCTATACTAATAAAGTTGTATCGAGACAATTCAGTTGTATTGAAATGAATGTATAGCCTTTTTAGATTATGATTATCAACATTCTTTAGTGATTCCATAGACAACATTGAGTTAATCTAGCCAATATCTAACTCTATAACAAATTCATTTCAAATTTGGCATTACGAAATGGTTTGAGTTAGGTGATCATTAAAACTTAAAAAGTACTAGATAGATGTTACATCCTAGTATGGGACTCTTCCACAGTGAGTATCCACAACCTCACCAGCAAGTTTAGTCCAAAACCGTCAGGGATTACGTCAATCACTTAACCATTTAACCACTCAGCCAGCTCCCGATGTCTGATAATTTTAGCCTAATCACTTCGCCATATTTTACTTGACTTCAACAGTTTCTGTCGGCGGGTAACTGCCTCAGACTTTAAACGGTTGAACTCCACTTGTCATGCTCTCTGACTATAATTCCAGGAATTACTTTCAGTAGTTAGTCACTAGTGAGCTGATATTGATTGTACTTGGGTGTTGTGGAGATTGTCGCATTTGAATTTTATACCACGAATTCACTTTGTATAGAGATATTATATTCTATAAAAAGCATTTTCTTAATTTGAATCTTCAGAAGATTTAACTGACTATGATTAATTCTTACTAAGTTTTAAATTTTACTTTAGTTAATGATTTCTTCACTGAAACCACTATACTTATGAGTGATAAGGCTTTACATCAAAAAATATTAATATAAATCCAATAATGATCAACCGATATTAAAACTCTGAAAATCTGTTCTTGTCTTCTTGTAGAACGACACCTAATAAAACTAAAATTAATTTCTTTTGGTTTTAATCAATGTCTGGTTTCTTGGAAGTGTTCCTTGGTAATTGCCAAGTGAGAAAACTTAGCGTCATAGAAGAATTCGACCATTATTGATACTTAAAAAGTAACCATTCTTTTTTACAAAAAAGAAATTCCAAGTATTTAAATTTGGTTCACAAGTTGAAATCATTTGTGGTTAAATGTCTTAGTGGAATCATTCTTGAGTTAGACAAAGAGAAGAAGAGTCATTGACTAAACACGATAGACTAACATTAACGCTATACTCATCTTTATTTTCTTTTATAAATATTCAATTATCTATCCTATACCACTGACAGTGAGTGTGAAAAGCCATGCAGGAAAAGCAAATTGGATCATCGATTTTGCTACCTACTACTTATGGACGACTTTCTGAGTAGTATACACCACCACCTTTTTACAAGACTGTATTCTTCCAGTGAAAGCCTATGAAAATTCACGGTGATAAAACTAAGGTTTTTGTGTAATGCTATCCATTATCTACGTATTTCATAATGTTTATTCACTTAATAATAAAATTACGAAATAAGCACATTCATGATTGACTACCACTCTTAAGATAGATGCAAAACATTTGCCTTAACATTTGATAAACTATCTTCAACTGTGTATGAAATAACTGTTGACAAGGTAATTAAGCTTGCAAATATAATCTTGACGATTTGATATTCATCATCAAATAACATTTAGTTTTATATTAATTCAATTCACTCAATAGCACTAAAGATGTGTCCACCTAATTGTTACATAATTTTCTATTTTATGAGGAACTAATCATTTAATCATTTAATTCAATTCACTAACACCCATAACATTCTAGTCTTGCTTTACTATCAAAAGGATTCACTCATATGTATGATTATTTACCACACATTTGAGATTACTACACACAAACATACATATGTCCAAGTAAATATATAGTTACGTTACTTCTTTCATAGGATAACTGAATACTTACAGTAATTATGATCTTAATGTCATGGTTTAATATATTCGAATATCAGCCTTTGAATATTCATACTCTTATGATCAAGTTAAAAGGAATCGAAAAATAACAGTAACTTTTTTGTAAAGATTGTATGATGAATTGTTATAGTAAATGAAGATATGGTTAAATTTGGTGCCATTTTTAAGTGTCAAAACTTATGACCTTAACATTTTGTTTCACATCAACTATCTATCTTATGTCACATAAATATGTATCTTATTGTATTCTACTAATATGATAGATAGTTATAAATAATACAAACTTTTAAACTAAATCATGAAATACTACTTAATTCATGACAAGAACAATAGAAGTAATCAGTCGGTGAATTTTTATGCATGGTAACTTGACATAAATGTCTCAAAATTGTAACAAACTTATATTAATCTAGATTTAGACATTAGATAAACAAATTACTTTTCCTTTTAGAGAAAATCACAGGAAAGCATATTTTCTTAGTATCATGTAGTAACGTCTTTAGTTAAAAGGATGCATAGAAGTAATACATATAGAGCACTAATTATTGAATAAACTACATTGAAATGTATACTTTCTGACAATAAGTGATTTTCGAATACATATAGTTACTATTGTATATTTATTCGAAAATGATTACTGTCAGTCAACTTTGAGTTATTTTATGATTTTATGCATTAATTAACTTCAGCGTTCAGCTGTAATATTATTCAATATTCAATTATCATGGATAACTATGAATATCGAGTGTAAAAAGTGAATATTTCACATTGGATAACACGTTAATTTCATTGAAATGAGAGTAGTTTCAAAATAAACTCGTAAACTCAAAAGGCTTTCAAAAAGGTATAAGTTGACAGTGGATTTGAATGCATATTCATGGGAAAGTAGCTTTTAATTTAAAGATTATGATGAATAATTTTTAATATTTGAATTGAATGAATACGTCACAGATTGATGTTGGCAGGGTACCACAGAAAACTAGTGAGCACTGGGCAGCTGTTTCATTCCAGCGTGGAACTCCTCAACAGTAGCACCCCAGATTCAATTCGATAATTGAATTGTCGATAGTGACATGATATAATATGATAGTTTTAGTTAGTGAGAAATATGCTAAGTGATTTTTTCATAATAATTTCAATATACTGCTGAGAATAACTGAAGATGTTGATTTCTCTTCTTCAGCATACAGTGGCACCTACACTGAAAATTCTCATGTTATATTCTATTCTACGCCTGTTACCCCTCTCGGAGGAGCATAGGCCGCTCACCAGTATTCTCCATTCAACTCTGTCCTCAGCAATCCTTTCCAGCTGTCTCCAGTTACTGTTCATCCTTTTTATGTCTGCTTCCAGTTCTAGACGCAGGGTGTTCTTTGGCCTTCCTCTTTTCATGTTATATTACTATACATAAATATCATTTAGTAGTCTGAGTTTAATTAAACAAGGTACAATCTCTTAGAAATGTTTAAACCACCAGCAGAAAGTTCCCCATAATATGGTTTCATCAGTGTCATGAATATAACCCATACTGCTTAAATATAATCCACTGTCAGTATTTTATAATAGATATTATCCTGAGATGAGGGAAAGCATCCTATTATTAAGTTAATAATTGCCGAACACTATTATACTAATAATCTCTATAACTAGTCGTAAATAAAATATTAATTTACTTACTTTTACTTTTCTTTCATTTTATCAGCAGTCAGATTTAGATCGATGTGCAATTGTTTGTGCTCCGGATAAGTGTCAGTGCGTCGGACCACAAGGAATCCCGGTAAATCATAACTCTCTTACATATATTACCAAATATGAAACTCTGAAGAACCCAATTTTTGTTCATATAACTGTATAGAACTATTAGTCTTTACTTAATTGAAAGGAGGTTGAAAATGTTATTTCCGTTTAGTAGCATCGTCATACATATCAATGATTTAAATTAATGCTTAAATCATAACTTTAGTAGGTGTATTTTAGTGCCAAACCGACAGTAGTCTTGTCTCTTAGACATAATATTATTTCCTCTAGCCCATTTTAATTTCTGATTAAACTCTATCAAATTTATAGTTTTGGTACAACGAATAGATTTTCTATGGGATGATTCACTCACAACAGTGTATAATATCATTCAATATCTGATAACATCTAAATGATATATAAGCAACAGATGTGATTTTAATTGATTATATTACTGTAGGTCGGTAGATGATTTATACTTTATATGGATAATTCAGGTATTGTATCCCTCACATTTGATTGTGTAGTTATGGAATTTCTATTATCTTTCTAGACATCATCAATCAGCACCAGTAACTATTATTCGTCAGTGAATTAATTTAACCAGGCTAAAGCTTAGTGTTAAACAAAAATAATCTATTATAATATCGTTGAATATGATATTAAGTGGCGTTTATCTGAAATACGAGGAGAACAGTAAATCCGTCATTTATACAATGACGTTATACAGATTAATATGAAGTAATATAAAATAAAAGTTTACAACTTTCTACTGATTGTCTAGAAGTGTAAAATGAATATCACGTATTCTTCTAACATACAGAGGTTCAATCTGCCTCAAATAGAAAGAACATTCCAAACAATGTGTTTCAATGAGTTTAAATATTACAGTTAAACATGTTAAATTCTCAATTTACTTAAATGTTATTTTACAGTTACTCTGTTTTTCTACTGATAAATTAAACTGAAGATTTCTTTAAATTTTGATTTATCACTTTGTTCAGTTGAATACATTTAAATAATTATTGTTTCGTTTACAAATATAAGACATTTGTTACAATTACAATCACTGATTGATTGCTATTGTTATGAATGATGTGATAAGAACTAATTATTTACTTAATTTTGAACAGGGACAACCTGGTCCAATAGGTATACGTGGTCCGGAGGGAACAGTTGGTGATCCTGGTATAATTGGACTTCCTGGATCAGTAGGTGAAAAAGGTGATCAAGGAATTCCTGGTGTAATAGGTCCAAGAGGTGAAAAGGTTTGTTATTACATATAGTATTCAAATATTTTCACATATCACAAAAGAATTCTGAATCCAATAATTATTTTAAGGTACTTTGTTTTTGGAAAAATCCAACACTATTGTCAGTTGATCGAGTATTGCATGTTGACATTGATGAGTACAACTAGTTGATTATGAGAGCACTAACGATTAACATTGATTTCACTAATCTAAATTTAAGGGTAGTAGCTCAAAACCTGAGATAATGTGAACCATCAAATTTATGAGATATTACATGCCATTGAACAAAATAGCAGTCTAATAATTTCTCTTCTGTTAATATTTTTTATGATGCTTGTTGAGATTGATCTATATTGTTTATCATGCTTATTACTATCAGTTAAAAACTTAAATTTTATCTGTAGGCGCAAAGACAAGTAGTAATTGAGCTTACAATACCTGAAAGGAAGAATCTTATTTCTTAGAAAACAATAATAGTTCGGTTACAACTTGTCATTTGGCTTCTCACTAAATAAATTATACAATTTTAATTGAAATGCATTTAAACAAATATTTTGATTAGAAGTACAAAAAACAAAACTAAGTTCAATGACTGCAATATTTACTTAGCCTGTGATAAGAGCATTTAACATTTCATATGATTTGCTATTTTAAAGAGTCTATTTCATAATTATGTAATTAAACCAGATCAGATGTAGTATATTTAAGGGGAAGGGGATCCAGTAAACATTTACAAATCAAAGCATTTGGAGAAATAATGAAATCATTATCGATAATGTATACTAAATATGTTAAGTGTAGTTCACCAGGACCATAAGTTGGTATATTAACAGGAAATCGAGATAAAGGGAAATTGTGAATGCATACACACCACTATGGAAGACTGAGCTTTATCATTAAGTCTTCAACCACACGAATCTTGAATTAGGGATTATTTAATTGTTACATACATTGAGTTGGCTGATAAGTCAAATTAATATTATCAATATATTGGATCTTTTTATATAAATGACAGAAGTTGTTACATTCACCTAAGCAAAAAGGTTTAGAACTTCATGAGTTTGTAATTGAAAAGTGTTGATTTCTTTACTGAATTAGAATAGACATTATTTAGTGGGAGGGATTAAAGAATAAGGCAGTTGTGATGTGAAGTTAACTTATTAGTTATTAAACAACTATTTTAAGTCAACTTGTTCACAATAAAATATATATACTTTTCCATGATAACTACTGTCGATTTTTCCTATTTCTCTAGGGCTTACCTGGTCAACCAGGTTACGCTGGTAATGATGGTGATCCAGTAAGTGTCTGGTTGAATTAAAAGTGATTAATTTTCAAAGGGTCATCCGGGTATGCGAGGATCGAAAGGTGATAAAGGAGATAGTGGATGCGATGGTGAATCGGTAAGCTACAAAGATCTATTCTTAACATTTTTGAATTTAGTATATTCTGATTATTATTTTAAAAGTATCAGATGACCTAATGTGCAAAAGTTCTCATTTATTATGATATTCTTTAGTGATAGATTATTATTAATTCATTTTCAAATGAAAAAACGCTGTTTGTTTGTATATTTTTTTGACATTTCTTCAGGGTGAGTATGGTGAACAAGGTGAACCTGGTGCATCAGGCATAATAGGCATACCCGGTGAACCAGGAGTTAAGGGTCCTAAGGGATACACAGGAGGGTCAAGACAAGGATTGATGGGTGAAAAAGTAAATGGTTAACTTTGTTGAATTTCATACAATGCACATATTTTATTATCTTTATCATTTACTGTCACATGAAATTAATTCTTGACAATAATTTCACATTAACAATTGAATCTGTACTCCATATTATTGCATTAGAATGAAGAATTAGCAAAATATCTAGCGAGTTTCTTGAATAAAGTGTAAATTAAAGATAGATCTAACCACTAGAAGTCACTTTTATTTAAGTTCACCAAAATGTTAAATGATACGGACACTATTATAATATTCAATGAACCAATAAAGCTCTAAAAGTTAGAGTGATAAGATTGTGAACTTGAATTTCATGTTTTCTATTAACGATGTTGTGATTTGACAACTTGTGTCTCACTTAAGCAGTTTTCCAACAGATTTTTGTTAGTGACATGTAACACTACTGTTACGTTCAAATAGCTAAGTACAACATGATGTTTTTCAACTTTCTTTGGAGATTTTAGTAGCAAACAACTACTGAATACATCAGGCATCTCCGTTTTACTACGGTGATATTATAGCGTGCTTGTAGTATCTCGCTGATTGCAAGAATCAAATCTCTGAGATTTTGTGGTTTAATGTAGATCAGTTCTTCATTCAAATTACTAGAAGGGATAAATCAAATCAAACATTTAAGTTTAATAGTAAGTTTGTTTATGTCGATATCATACAATATTCAGGTTGAAGTTGGTTCTTCTGATAACTTTGAGCGGACTACTTATTTTCTCAAGAATCGACCTGCACTGAGTAGCAATATGTCTGAAATCTCATGTTTCTACTTATTAAAATATTATTATAAACAATAGAGCTCAGTTTAACTGAAATTGTTAAATCAAGTCATGGTGGTGTTATGTACATGTCCATTTGCCATTCTCACTATAAACTTTCATGTATGAATGTAATCGACTGTTATTTTTTTATTTTATAGGGAGAGCAAGGTGAAATAGGCCAACCTGGAGAGGATGTAAGTCATTGGTATTGTATACATCACAATTTCGCATTTTACGTCTTCACAATATAAATTTATCAGAGTCGTTTGGAATGTAGTCTAAGTGTATTAATGGATCAATTGTAATTATGATAGCGAGTTTATTAAATCTATGTGTAACACTGAAACTGTGATAAATTCGTTGTTATAATTTAAACTAGTCAGTTAGTAAAAATTGTATCTCTACAGACTACTTCATAATATTCAAGATTTCATGGCTATAAGTACCAAGTTGGTGAATTAGAGGTGTCACTAATATTTAGGTGATGAGCCTTCAATATCAATAAACGTGTGTATCAGTTTCAACCGTCGATTACTATCGAATACAATAAGATTTATGGTTACGATACCACAAATGACTTTTATGTTTGAGGCCAATCGTTCTAATTTACTCCCTTCCCAAAATAATATTGGTAAAGTATCATTAGTAATTTTTCTACTCATGTCTACAACTATTATAGAAATCAAAATATTATATCTATGCTTGAGAATTCTATTTTATCCACAAACTGTCATCATTTACTATTTAATGGATAACTTAGTTAAAATACGCTAAATAATTTTAAGGTACAGGATAATTACTGAACAGTCAAGAATGATAATAAATTCCCTATAGTAATTCCAGTCTTCAGTCGTAATCTATGTTTTCACAGTTTGTGACAATATTAAATTGTAATGAAGTAAAAGTAGCATGCACGATTACTTCCTTCCTTGAAGTTCTTTTTTCCAGAATGATAAGAAACCCTGGATCAAGTTTTCGAGCTATTTGACAATTTTAAACATAAGGTACCTACAATCTAGGCTGAGAGAATTCTTTTAACACTGAAACAGGCATGATAAACAGCAAATCATTTACTATGCAATTAACAAACAGAATACATTTCAGCCATGTAAGGGATCGGTCACTACTCGAATATTTCAGTGGTAACGATCACAGAATATATGATTGGGTCACTCGAGATCTAATCCGCTGAGGAGCATGAGTCCCCTCAAAGACAAGTACTAAACAGAACGAAACCTGGGTCTAGGGTTTCCTGCCGACTACACTTCAGTCAACATTACATTTCTACATAGTGCTAGTAAACCCGAGTCAATTAAACTAGTGGTTCAGAAATATCAACCGTTGGCAGACGACTCAGTGGTTTGATGGTAAGGCGTTCACTACGAAGCCATGAGAGTCATTGGTTCGATCGTCAATTGGGTCGTGAATGTGCACTAGTGAAGAGTTACTCACTAGGACGAATCAGCTGTCTAGTGCTTTCATAATATCAGGTGATTGTCTATTTCAGACCAATTCGTGATATAGGAATAATTATGTGTTGGTTTTTGTCAGATTAATAGTTTAGTGATGAAGTTTTCAACTTCTGAACCAGGTTGTTTATTCGTAAACATTTCATCGTCATTCTACACAGCTTAATGAGTTTATATGAAGTAAGTGAACAAGTCGAATTGTCACGATTAGTAAAGAATTTGTTCCGTTGATCTGAAATTTGAAGAATTATCTCCAATTAATCAAACAACTTACTATTTTTTGAAGTGTGAACTAATGATGCTGTATATAAAGACCATAGAAGCTTCACGATTATCTTAGAAAATGTAACTTCTCACTTCAAACTACAATCATTCTCCATCATCCATTTACTATTCGGTGGCAAATTTTTTAAAAACAGTCCCTTACTTCATTTGATGACTTGAGGGAAATAGTTCTGAAATTAATTTCTTTTCGGTTAATCAACTAAACAAAATCTCCTCAAAGGTTGTTAAGAGCATTACATTTAGTCCTTGTTAAAAATCCGAATTAAGGCTCAAATATAAGTAATAAATCAACATTTTCATTCTGTTGATAAGTATCGGTTGTAAAATATTTTTAGATTTCTTTGATTGGACTTACGATATAAGTTAATCATGATTTGTTCCGAAGAGTTTGAGAAAGACTATTTGATCACTTCATTGATTTTTTATTTCAAGTAAGATATTATGGTGAAAAATATAAATTCATTTGTTTGAGTAATATACATACATTAATTAAAATATCTAATTAATTTTACCTTCACTTATATTGTAATTTAACTTTAGGGTTTACCAGGGATTGATGGAGAAGATGGACTTCCTGGTCCACGTGGACCTCAAGGGGAATCAGTAAGTATT
Source organism: Schistosoma japonicum (assembly GCA_025215515.1). Taxonomy (NCBI): domain Eukaryota; kingdom Metazoa; phylum Platyhelminthes; class Trematoda; order Strigeidida; family Schistosomatidae; genus Schistosoma; species Schistosoma japonicum. The sequence goes on along the minus strand of CM046061.1, from coordinate 60,704,658 downwards.
TATAAAAGATTGTAATTGTGAGGTAAAACAGTAGTTAAGTATATGTATAAACTCGTTGTCATTGAAATGATAGCTTGTTGAACTGAGAGATCATTTTGGGTTATCATACTTTTTTAATTTAATCAATCACAGCTTTTTAGTTACATATGAACAAAGTAATAACAAATAAATTTACAGAATGCAACGGTTTCATTTTATTTTATGGCTTCATATTAGCTGTAAAATAAGAGGGAGGATTTTTAATAGTCGGCGAAAGTTTGATAAATCTAAGTATTTTACCAAAAGCAACACGAAAGACAACCTGTCCGCAAATATTTTTCATAAGACATAACTTTTATTGACTCTCTCATTATTGTGCAACGCTACATCACTATTCACTGACTTGATAGACAAAGTATGGCAATGCTTTATCAAGAATTTCATGGAGAAATTTGAGCCTGTTTTATTTGATTCTATTCGTTGTTATATTAACCTTCATATTGTGACTTCCTGACAAGCCAATATTTCTATTTAATAATTTATATTATTATTTGTATACAAGGCTCAGCTATTGTTATGAGATGGTAGTTCCGGATTTCATTTCTCATCAGTAGGCATTACAGACCATATATTTAATTCAGTCTATGGCATTCACATTTCGTTATAAGGATAATATTACCCAAAAATCAAGTGGCCATTCAGTAATTTTCATTTTTTACAATATTTATCACCTGCTGATACAGCGCAGCCACCATTCAATTCAATACAGCTAGTAACTGCTTAAATGACTGCTTGGTATATTTTTCTTTAAAATACTTTATATTTAAGAATGTCACCAACTGTTGCTTCCCGATTGGACTCTACTAAAAATCACTTAAATTTAGATGAACAAGCAGTAAATTACTTTTTGAAATTAATTGATTATCTAGTGAATACCAAAGACAGAGAAAGCTAAAAATCATAGATCATTAGTAAGCCAACAATTGTAGTAACTTTGAGCTGGATTATTAATTCAATAACCGATACCAATTTTAACGTAAATATATTACTTAAATAAATACATTATTCGAATCACTATCGCATAACTTCAGTCAATCGTTTACTATCCGTGCATGTTTCAAAGCCAGTCAACAATTTCGATACGAATACAGTAGATTTTGGAATAAACTGACTTAATACTGACGGTATTTTTTAAAGAAAAGTAGTTTAAGGTTTATAAAATGGCTCATATAGTTTTATTTTGTTATTTTCCTACAATTTAAAGTGACGTGTATCGAGCTGACATTGTTTTTCTCCTATTTAAGCATAAAAAGGTGTCATTCTATGCAGTCCAAAGTCATAGCAACAAGATTAACCTTTTACTTCCGTCTAGTAACATTTATCAATATTTGACAGGAGAATTTAGTAAAGAAAATGTTTTAACGTGGTATATACTGTGTGTGCCACACCATATAGACCTAAACTTTGATTTGAAACCCTAGCATAAACTTTGCCTCATATGTATATTAAGTTATTTGTTTATATATTGCTTCTTAAAAACAACATAATTTTATGTATAGTCGTATTTATGGATCTCTAATTAATCTATCACTCCATAAAATCCCAGTCACATATAGACTTTTTATAAGAAGCTTTAGAATATGATGTATTTAGCATGTTTATATATATATATATATATATATATATATATATATATATATATATATATATATATATATATATATATATAACTAAAACATATAAATATGTATCTTTAAACCTGTAAAATACAAACAAGGACTTTGAAAAGGATGATGCTAGTGAAGGGAAATTCAATTACAGAGAAACCCATTTCCTGTAGTTACTTGCTGATATTAATAAAGATATCTGATTCATGTTAGGCATGTTCAGAAATAGCTAGGTTCTTTGTGTCCTCTCTGGATTCAAAAGAAAATGAAAAAGAAATAGGCTACCAGAGTGAATTGAAACTTTATTTTCTGAAGTCATTTGCAGTTAGTGTAATAATTATTGGTAACTTCAGTTTTATTAACTTGAAATGGTAATAAAATTATATCTAATGTTGTCTGAAATCAGTAGTACTAGTTTAAATATCATCATTCTTTATTCTCAGTTTAAGGAGTAGGATTTTAATGCATCGAAATAACCTATCTCAATTTTAAGACATAGATAACTGATTCGGTATCTTAATATGATAAACAGAACTTTATTGAGTCTAATCTAAACTCACAACACATTACATTTTTTTAGAAAAAAACGAAATTAATTTAAATGCGGAGGGGATGTAAATAATTTATAATGTGATATGACAGTTTTCATCAGCTGCTGTCGGTTGATAATGAAAATTACTATCAGAATCAACATATATTAACTTAATTAAGTAAATTAAACACTTTACAATCCAAGTTCATTAAGTCAATGTAACAAATTACATATCAGATTATTAACATTTTCATTTAGTTGAACTGTCTTCAAAGATTTGTTCATCTAGAAGATAGACATTTGTTGGACAATACACTAAAAATCATACAAAAGTTATTTTGTCCCAGTCGAATGAAATATCCTCGGTGAGATACGTTTTATTCCGCTTTGTAAGAGAATCATTTATGAATTATTTGCTTAAAGTTTTTACGAGTTGGTGAACTTTTGGACTCAATGATAAAATATCATACATTCATTTTATCATACAGCTGAAAAATAAGCACCAGTTATCATGCTATATTTTGTAGGGTGCTGTAGGTCTGATGGGGGAATTCGGTCCTAAAGGTGAAAGTGGAGTATACAATTATACAAACATAATCCCTGGAGATCGTGGTGAACCAGGACCACGCGGACAAGATGGTCAACCTTGTGAAGATATGGGCCGTGAGTATACAGAAGAAGAAATAATTAGTTTTACAAGGGGTCCAGCCGGTGATATTGTAAGTTTATCTGATACTACGTATACTTATACGTTTCAAAGTAATAAGCTTCATAAAACGTGTTGATTAGATATTGTAGAATAGCTACTTTTATTTAGGTGCTCTGTAATTCTTATTAATAAGTGAAACTTGCTTATTTGTAAGGTAGTATATTAGTTTGTTATGAGCCCCTGTTATCATAAATACCACATACCTACCAACTATTTCGAAACTCTTTATGAAAACATGAGATTTATTCGATTTAATAAAAATGTATAAAGGAAACCAGGTGTCCTCAGATAACGAAATTCAAATGAAACGAAACTTTAATCGTGAACTCTACTGACAACCACAGTTAAAGGTTTATATTAGAACTCAATAATAAAAAGGTAATATCAAGCTTCAAGACTGCTGTCGAATGACTGATTACCTATACAGTTGATAATTTGTAATTTCAGTGTTCTAAAAGAGAACGATTTTTTCGGCTCTGTTAGTAATTCACATTTATCTTGTTGATACATTAAGTACAGATTTTTATCACTAAAGCTCCCACCTAACAATTTTTAAATATATTAGATGATCATATATATTCCTTTTAACATTTGTATATGTGTAGGGTTCATCGGGACCTAAAGGTGACAGTGGTGACCCAGGTGATGAAGGTGATATGGTAAGTTAATTTTATTATAATTTAACTGGAAGTACTGATTACGTACAAAGTATTCTTATTATTCAAACTTAATTACGTCATATATTTCGTAGTTTACTGATAGTACAATTCAAATCAAAAGTTTAGGTAGTAATAAAAACCAGAAAAAGATTCAAAAAGGTATCCTTAGTAATGATTCACAATGACTGGTTGATTTATACATTTAAACAGACCACATGAAGCTGAGTTATTTCATATAAATAACTGATGGAATTCATCGTAAACAAAAGAAATAGTTAATTGGAAGTATATATTATGCATTTTTAATTATATGATTATTTTGACAAAAATGCATATTCTAATTGGAATATTTTGTTACTTTGGAGAAAATATAGAGTCAGTTTGCCATGGTTAGTGAAGTTTAGCCCTGACGAGTGTGAGGCATTTACCCACCAAAGATAATGAATAGGGTCGTACAAATATACCGTGAATCGGCTGAGTTAGATATATCAACCGTTGAAAGGCTGGTCGGTGGTTTAATAATTAAGCGTTCATGGGGAACGCTAAAGGTTATGGACTCAATTCTGTGGTTGGGTTGTAAATACATGCTGCTATAGAAGCCAATATTAGGAAGAAACAGTTGTCTAGTGCTTCCTGGTTTTCACTGGTTGTCTATCTCTGACTAATTAGTAGTATCAAATGAAGATTTACAAATGCTTTCAATTGCTTGTATTGTTTTCACTAGGCAGTGAATCAAAGAAACACTTGTTTTTAAAATTAATAAATGCTAGAAATATGTCAATTTAAACATAAATTCTTAATATTAAGTTGAATTTTGACTGGCAAACAGAATCCAGGACGCTATATCACGTCAATCAGCTCATGATCTACGTATAGTAACAGAGACTAATCAGTTTTCAGTTCATGACAAATCAATAGGGAGATATAAATTAATTCTAATAAATTTTGAGGTTATAAGATTTCAAACGAATATTTCGAGAAGTTTTGTTTTCTTCCATCTTCAATCCTAACTTCATTATACAGAAACTAATCTGACAATCAAGACTTTTGTAAGTTAGTCTAATTACAAAATATGAAGCTGATCAAATTAAACTTTCATGTTTCGAAATACATTTTATTACTAAAGGATAAAAAGTTAATGCTGATACAGTGAATGCGTTTAATACAATTTAAAAATGTAAGAGAACTAAGTCAATAGCAAAAGAAAATGTATAATTATGGACAAAACTAACTCTATGACAATCAGTGGAAATGTTCAGATATTATCTTTATACTTTAATAAATAAATATTTGGTACTAATGATCTGACGAACAAACCTTTAAAAGTTTTGCCAACGAATGCTCTGGTAAAAAGTTGTGATAAGTGTTCAGATATTTCGAAAGTGAAACACTTATCACCAATACCATTAACCAATTGTCACACTGTATCACAAATTGAATTCGACCACTAGAAGGCTGTCCAATGTTTCAGATGGTTAAGCAGTGACCGTAAAAATTAAAAGTCCTAAGTTGTACTTTATGGTGAGATATAGGATGTGCGCTGCTAAAGAAGCGCATACTAGGATAAGGCAGCTACCCAGTGTTCTTTGGTTTTGAATGGTACCGAATCGAGATCACTCTGTGACAAATACGGACCAGTTAACTAATATTCATGTTTTCTTTAGATAGATATTCTAAAAATGTATGCATCATGTCAACTATCTATAAAATTTTAGAATATTGATGACATATGTTTGAAACATTAATGTACATTTATGCTCATAGTCTGATATGAAGCTGTATCGTAGCACTCAGTATATGTAATCATAAATGATGTGGAATTAGTTTACAATTATGTGAAAGTCAAATTAAACAAAAGGGGGATGTTCTCTTTTTGAAATCTATCAAAAGAAACATTGTTTTCTAATTTTGAAGTATAACTTATTGAAGAATGTTAGTTAATATTGTATCCAGGTACAAATATTTTCTATCAGTAAATTACAGATGATTGTTCATTCAGCATAATATTAAATTTAACATATCGTTGTTTTAATCGATGAACCATTGTTATTTAATAAACATCAACATCAGAAATCATTGTAGTGTTTATAATTTGATTGTATTGGAATCTTCCCGTTGTCGTGGACTGAAATCGGTCCATATGTGTATCTTCAGAGAATAGCCTCGATATAGCGATAGTTCACAAGTATTGTTTGAGATAGATTAGGAGTTTGAGCCCCGGTGTGAACACCAAAACTGGGGTACAGGCAAACCCAGCTGACGAGTCCTAAAGAGGGCGAAACTCACATCCTGAATTCTGCTTGCCAGTCACAATCCATTTCAAACATTGTAGCGTTTGTTTAAAACTATGTACATATAAACTTACTTTAGATTATGATGCGCTCTTTGAAATAACGATGATGCTTTCATCATCAGTTTGGAAGAAGTTCGTCGGTACGAACCTCAGTTAGAAGTTTCATTTATAAAGTGTCGTTAGTATACTCTTAGTGATTGATTCATTGTGTAGAAATGATTATTTGATTGCCCTTTATATGGTCATTTCAATATTTTAATAAATTAATCACCATCGTTCTAACATCAATAATTTATGGTGTCATTTTCTAACCGCTTTACCGTACTTACTAATTGATTGCAATTTTTCACTAGATAAACTGTATTTACCTTCTATAATATTAAAGGGTTTACAAGGTGAACAAGGACCAGTTGGTGATAAGGGAGAAACTGGTGAACCAGGACAAGATGTAGGTATATGTGAAAGCTATTTATACAAGTTAAAAAAAATTTTAACAAATTTTTGCTTACTACTATTTATTACATACTTCATGAAAATTGCAACAATCTCATGAGTGAGATAGTCGCCACCAAACACCTTAGATAAATGTAGGACGGAATCGCAAATTGATTAAAGTTACGCATGTGATTCATTTGATATCACTTTATTAGTTTAATGAGTAAGTACTTGTCATTAGACTAGCAGGTTATGGGATTCGATTGTCAGTATGGTTGAGATGCTATACCAGAATGAAGCACTTACTGACTTTTTTATGGTTTTATATATAAGGTAGATTTGTGACAAATAAATATTCTTAAAGGTTTATTGGTACACTATTTTACATCGTCAACTGGAAAACATATTTGAAGTAGCCTAATAGTAGTGTTATATACTGAAACAATGAATGGCACAAATTTTAACTGTGGAAAAATTTCGAACATAAAAGTAGTCAAATTAAGAGCTAGCGATGGTTTATCTAAATTATTGTAATTGGACAGTCCATCAGTCAGGCGAAGAAAGTACCAATATCTATTTCTATTTTCAAAGAAACTAAATTTATAAACTTTGAAGTTAATAATTTACTTCAGTAGGTAATTACATTTAACTCTTAAACATTGTTTTTAGTTATGTTTCCTTCACAAAGGTAACCGTTACATATGTGAAAATACATTCATAAGTATTTCATTGACTACATCGTTAATTAAGTCTTTAAGAGACGTGAATGCAAAAAAGAGGTCCACTCTGTGATAACATGTTAACATGTTTTTTTCTCAGGAATGATAAAAGCTTTAAACTAAAGATGAAACCTGACTATAATTAAAAGATAATCCAGTATCACATAGAGAGACTTCATTAACTTAATTTAACTGGAATTTAGTGTACTGGAGCATCGAAATTTATCCGATACTAAAATTTCTACATTTTGATGTCAGTTATACATCAGAAAATGACTAGAATATATTAAGAACTGTCTCTTTATTTGTAATTTTCAATCCAAGAATTAGCACATCATGTATTAGTTGTTTATCATTTCTTTACTTTATGTTGCCAGGGTGACCCTGGAGAAGAAGGAGACGTGGGACCGATCGGACAACCAGTAAGTTTACTAAGTTATTGGTTAAAACATTATTATTCATATCACGTTTATATAGTAAATGATGAAGTTATCAGATTATCTAGTTCACTGGGAAATTTAATAACCGTTAACCAAATGTTAATAATAGTAATTCATCGGTCAACTGGTAAGACTTACTATGAAACCAGAACGATACGTGAATAAAAGGAAAGACTAGGTAAATATTATTTAAAAAAAGGCATTGAATATTCCTGCTAATTTTTACAATGTTGACAATGTAAACTAAGTTATTCTATGTACTGTATTGTTTCTTATAAACTATCCATGATTATAAATATTAATAAGATTAGGCAATGTGAAAGATAATAGAAAATGTACCTATTTTCGGATTTTTCCAAGATGCCATTGTAAATTTCCGATAATAAGCCGTGTCAAGTTCTGTTCAACCACATCGCTAGCGAATAGTAAATCATCGAATATGTTAGACTTGGTATCATCATGAAGTTGGGCTCTTTCAACGTGAAATTAACAATTTCCTTGTTTCATATACAATACCTCTTTAACTTAGTGGATAACTTTGAACGATTCATTCTCATCTAGCTAAGAAAGGTATTACTAACAGAGAATGTAAGAAAATATAGGTCACTAATTCCTTGTTTAAGTATCTAGTCGTGGTAGAACTCAACAGCAACATTATACAGTGACAGCAAATGAATCCAGAATATCAGAATAGGACACTGATTTAAATGTAACCGCAATCCAAGATGGTACCTTAATTTCTTCGTGCAACTAAGCTTTACTTAAGGAGGAGGTAGTTTTCTTTATTTTGTAAAATACTTTATCACAATAACTAAAATAACACCACACTATCTCCCACCCTCCCATAACCTATACACAATTTATCTAGGCTACTGTAAACAAAGTGAAAAGGTAAATAGTGATGTAAATAACTTTAATATCATCGGTTACATCAGCAATACGTCAAGTGCACGCAAAATTAACTGACATTTATAAAATAAACGATGAGTGGATAATGAAACTGATATGTTTATCATATAGATGGCAATCACAGCAGATAACTACTAGGACGAACAGATATTCAAAATAGATACTGATAAGAATTTCAGCTAAGCGAAGTTTGTTAATAAGTGTTTATTTTAACTTTTACTTGAATGAGGACAATTTATTATATGTAGTGACAATTTTCATACGATTATTTTGTTTATTCGTGTTGAATAAAGGGTAATCTAGGCGCAGATGGTCCACCTGGTCCAGAAGGTCCGATCGGTGAGAAAGGTGATCGAGGTCCACATGGTCGTGATGGTTTACAAGGTGATCCCGGAGCGGCTGGGATCCCTGGGGTACGTTCAGAAATCAAGTGATTATATGTATATGTTCCTTAAAAATCAACTTAGCTTGCATAGTATCTACACGTAAATTCCATGGAATAGTTACTGGACAAATGTTTGAAATTCTTTCTTATGTGTTGATTAGGTTCGACGTTAAAACTAATGATACACATTGTGTTGTTGGTTATTCAAAATTTAATTTGGCGTTTACGATGACTTGTTCTAGTGCAAAGATAGCTTGTATATTAGACTGAAATGACATGGATGACCATCGTAATTCGAATTTTATGCAAAATTTACGGTGCATATAGAATGATGACAAGTGAACAACTCATTTAATCAAGATTGTTAGTTTATTCAAAGAAAATATATTCTATACCTATATAGTTCATTTTATTAAAAGAGGAAAAACATCGATTTCAGCAAATATACATCCAATCTTAATAAAGTCTTTAGGTGTATCATCTTTAATACAGTATGTTTGTATGTGTGTCTTCACTAAATTTCAATTAAATTCAAGTTTATTTCAAGTACCTTATGCGAATCTTACAATGTAACTATAAAAATTGCAGGTGTATAATGAGTTACTACTTAAGGTGAAATAATCATGTCATATTTACGAGACTAGTAACTGAAAAAAGCGTAATACACAATTTGGTCATCATAGGACATTTTCTATCTCATTATTTACTTATTATACGCTGTTTACGTCTATCACTAGATAGGGCTACAGTTGTCAAAGATATAAGCTGTGCTGAATAACCTGTAAACTTATAAGTACGCATGTTAAAAGTTGCCGGTTGCGTTGCATGTCGGGTTCTTTACGAAATGTATAGTTACCAGTAGTTTAACATGGATTAATCAGATTTATAGTTTGCGAATCGATTACCATAAGAGCTAAACTTTAATGCATTAGCAGGCAATAGAAATTCATCGGTTAACGTTTCTTGTATACCGAAATGTTGCAGTTATAAGTTTGGTTGCAATCAAAGGTTCGTAAGTTTAAAATCTGGGTAAAGGTATACATAACGGATAATATTATTTTGCCGATACTCTATGGTGATACACTAATAGGAAAGATGACCTATCCCATCTTTCCAAGATGATTATCTGTTACAGATGTACATGATCATCCTTTTCGTTGTTAAACAAACTTCATGTATTATTTGTGATCATAATGTAAGCATGAAGTTCGGGTCAAAAATAATCAATAACGTGACCTTTCAAACTTCTTCACTGTATTTTTCGATCCATTAAGGAAGCTGAAACTCGATAGAAAATTACATCTCCTAAAATACATTCCAAATATAAATAACCGAAATTTATCTTCTTGATAAAGTCAACACGTTACATCAGATTTTCATTTAACTATTACAAGTTGTAAGTTAATCCATATAAATTCGTGGAGCTTTATTTCAAATGAATATACTAACGGGTAGTGATAAGTATTTTCCCTTTATTATTTTTCTATTCGTTTAACTATTAAGAATAATTAAGTTTTTGGCCTTCAACAGAATGAGTTGCTCTAAAGTAACTTGCTAATACTTCCTAGATGATAAATGATTAAATCACCAATGTTAACTTGATTGGTGAGTAATGAGTAGAGAAAGAAATAATGAAACAGATGATGAGTATTAAGTAAAATCTCGTTAGTTAAATTAGAAATCTGTCGATAATAATGCTGTGAAACTTAGTAACATACAGTGACATTAATAATCATGCAGGTCATCAAGATAGGCTGTTAAAATGAACTTAAATTTAATATTTTTGGCTTTAGAATGTAAAACAGGTTGGCAAGTCTGTAAGGAAACACTAGTTTCTTCTTGACTGTGAGCACTCCACATTGACGAGTACTAAGATTCAATCAATGTATGAAGTATACTTTTGCCTATCTCACTCAAGCTTTACATAGATGGATATACATCGTATAAGTTTTTAAAATCAAGATTATTTCTTTAGAATATAGGAATAGGAACTATCAACAACTTGATAATATAACTAGTTATAACCTTGACAACTTGCTTTAGGTTTTGGGTTTATAATCTTCATAAATTGTAAATGAATTAGATACATAACATAAAAATCGCTTACCGATCTATTTGATTAACCACAGCAATTTAAGCTGGAGTTGTCAGATGTTTGTATAATCTTTCAAAAGTACTGAGGGAATATACACGAAAATTATTTTTTGAAAGGATGTACTCTACATTACAACATTACAGTTGAGTTATTAGATTCTTGCTGATGTCTAGATTCAAAGCTGAATTTTCGACCTTACTCAAGATTTGAAGATAAAATATGCTATAAAATACAAAGTGTTCTTTAGTATTGTTTCAACTGAATAAGTGAATAAACTCATTTTTCTCTAATTTCAATCGCTAATCAAAATATGTATATTGGTTTATTTTCTTTATTTATAAGAAAGCTACGTGTCCAGTTGAATTTTTCCCAAAAGGTGAAAAAGGTCTACCTGGTCATCCTGGTGAAAAAGGTGGCCAAGGTGATCCTGGTTCACAAGGTGATCAAGGTGAAAAAGGTATTCCAGGTGATGAAGGCATAAAAGGGATAAGAGGACGTCAAGGTAAAATTTGCGAACCTGGTCCACAAGGCCCTATGGGTGTAAAGGGTTTGTATGGTAAGTTGAAGTTTGTAAATTCACAAACATATTTATAAACTTTTATGTACAACTTTACTTGACGTTATATTATTCTGAAACATTTTGCTACAGTAGTCCACAATAAAATGTATAAACTTATTCATACTATTCGATTAACAGGAAAAGGAGGATTACAAGGAGAACCAGGCGTTGATGGGGATCCAGGTCAACCAGGTCAAAGGGGTTTACCTGGAGATGATGGATTCGGCTACTTAGGTGAAATCGGCGAGGCCGGTGTGGAAGGTTTACGTGGTCCTAAAGGTGTGTGAAAAAGAACTGTTTACTTTTAACATTTATCTACTTATTTTTTACACTTATTATCCTTAATGTTCTGACGAATTGACAATTTACTTCGAGGATTTTCCAAATTATACAATCAGAAGATAAATGAAAGTTAGCTATGACTAACCGTAGACATATTCGATAATTCTCTATCTACGGTGCCATTTAGATGTCTTATTTCTTAAGCCCTACAATATGTTTTTTTTCTTAACTTAAACTCTAATAACTCGTAGATCTTTTAGATGACATTGATGACACTAAATATATATGGTACTTTATTCTATATCACAGTTGTTACAATTCGTTTGATAAATTTCATTTATTGATATCTGGAGTTTACACTAGAGTAAGTAACAGTTGCTTATGATATTACGTAAAGCGATTGGGATATTTTATAATGTATTCAAGAACATGTCTAAGTCCTATCTACCTTCACATAAGTTTTACCTTGCTTATGAATACAATATCTTTTCTTCCCTAAAACTATTGTATTGAACACTATTGAAGTTCACAGAAAAATTGTTTTATTTTTAAAATTAAATGAAAATTTTCAGATAAATTCAAATATTTTGACACTACTTATTTCATTCATGAAGTAATCGAATGCAATTTGTTTACGGTAAACATAAATCAAGTCGCCTATGTATTAATTGATTGACTTATGTAAAATCTACAGAGATACGAATAGAATACTAGCATGAATACTTTTACAATTTTTATAAGCAAATATTGCGTTCATAAGTAAGCGCTTACTTTTGTTTCCTTGTATTAATTGCTTATGCACTTGTTGTCCGTGTTATGAAGGGGAATCTGGTGAAGAAGGTGATCCTGGTGAAAAAGGATTCGGTGGAGATAGTAACGTTGGGCCAATTGGTCCCTCGTGGTGAACCTGGTGATGATGGGAATGATGGAGAAGTCGGTAAACCTGGTGAACCTGGACCTCCAGGTCCTAAAGGTATACTATATCGTATTTGTCTTAATTTTAAAAATAATTATTATAAAACACTTGTGTTTGTTTTTGAATTTAGTGATTTAGATTGTGTAATGGCCTTAATTAAACAACTATAATTAAAACCGATTCATATTGCAAACAATAAGATCCAACTGTCTTCACCAATTAATTACATCAATACTGATCATCCACCAACTAGTGAATAACTTTAAGAAGTAATTCCAGGAGTTTTAGTTTATAAATAGTCACTGGTTTCCCTACTAACAATAATTACCCTAATATGGATAACAGACTAAAGGTTTAAATGTAATCTATTAAATTCTAGCTCATGGGCCTGAGGGTCTTTGATTCTAATTAAAAAATATGCACGACAGAATAAATTCGTAACAGAAACAACACGACTGTGTTTATAATATGCTACATTGTTTGCTTAATCTTCAGCAGAAGTAGATGAAGCATATAATAATGTGACATTATTTTGTATAACAATTCACATAAATTAAAACCGGTATTAAAAATCATTTCATATCATTATTTTTTCTAGGTGAACCATTAGCAGTTTGTCCTTTGTGTAAAGATGGCGACATTGGTCTACGTGGGGATATAGGGGATCCGGGTGAAAATGGTAAAAGAGGAGATGATGGTATACCAGGTGACAGAGGTGATACTGGTCGACTAGGTGAAGATGGCATAATTGGTCTACCGGGAGTTAAAGGAGAGAAGGTAAGTTATTTGCTGTCAGTAATTAGTTCATCTGTAGCAACATATTGTATATAATCTGGTTGACTAGATGAAAATACTACCATCAGTCTAATAAAGTTTACATTGCAGTAAACTTTCGCAGTTGTTAAATGATTAAAGACCAGGGAGATGTTTTACTTCATAGTAACCAAAAATGCGCATACAATCTAAACTAAAAGTGATGCCTTTTTTCAAAAAATTCAAATTCACCTCATCTACTACAGCAGTTACATAAGTTGGCACTAAACTATTCACTCTTTAACAACACTATAATTATCAAATTACCTTGACTGTATAACAACACATTTAAATGTTATACTTACATTTATCAAAAGAAGAATAATCTCTCTCACAGTTGGTGAGAATTAATTCATCGTTTGAAACAAAAACAACACACTGGAACATGAAATTTATTGTTTTATTTTATACCAATGATTCGTTGTTTTTCGTTTTTGAAAATAAAAACAAATCAAGAGATCAATACACTTAAATGATTTATTGTTGTTTCTAGGGGGGGGGGGAGGAACAAATATAGAAAAATCTATGATTTCATAAGTTACAACCATGATTTATAAAAATTTAGATTATTGTTACTGATTAGATTGAATATAATGATAATAATATTTACACATATATAAATAAAATAGACGGGAGTATGAAGTAAAACTGACAAGGAGTCCTATACTACGATGAAACAGTTATCTAGTGCTCCCTGGTTTCCAATGGCATCCAGTCAATATCAGTCTGTGACGAATTCATCTACCAAAATTATAAACTAATAGTTTTTATCGACATGTCTCTAAGAAAAAAATTATTATTCAATAGGTGTTTTTTTTTAACTAATGGTAATTTGTAATGGTTAAAATGAAATGTGTAAATGTATACTCTAAAGTTTAGTGATTATTTGAAGATTTGGTTAATTCATCACATTAATATTCCTTTATAAAGAACTTTATAAAAACCATGAAATACCTTATCAATTAATCTCATTTAATCTTAAATTTACAAAAGGAAGGTATCTGTCATTTTCTGATTACTTACTCTATTTAAAAATACTTTTTCTTGATAAGTCTACAAAATAAACTGAACTAAGGATATTGTTGATGGCTTTGAAAAATGACCACAGAATCTCTCATAGCCGGTAATACACAGTAAATTTGTGAGTAGTTGTAACCCTGATAGTTCCGTAATTTCAAAGGTCTTATCACAAGTGACATAAATCTATGCTGTAAGTTGATATGTTGTAATTTTTAAAGCTGATCATTTCTAACTCCTTTTTTTATTTGAAGAAAGTTAGCATCAGTGTAATCTTGTTTATCAGAGAAAAACACTTCATTGCTGTTGCGTTCCTGTACACTTAGTAGTGTGATTTTGACTTTGAAGTATACGTTTTCTGCTTTTAGTCATACTGCACATCAACAGATCACCTTGAAAGAGTATGACCTAAAAAAAGAACGTTTCACTCAGAATAGCTCTATTGGGTTATTATGATACACAAAACTGACCATCTTATAATAGTGATGAATATGGTCACAACCATCTTGAGATTATTCGTAAAGTTCCCACTTGTGACTGACTTTGAGATGAGTCCTAAACACATTTGTTAGGTTCTATGAAACGTACCAAGTCGGGAGTGAAATAGTAATTCTGTAGGCGTATTGAATGAAGACTGCAATATGTCATAAATATATTACGACTGAAAGTGTAGACAACTCCATTTCAAGTGTGTAGCTAAATATTATCAAGCTAGACAAAAGACTAATTTTTTATCATACCCGATGCTGACTTCATTATGTCAAGCACCAAATTTCTGCCTATTTTTATTCTCTTCATAAACATCTCATGAAAACATTTACATCTACTAACATTTTTTACCTTCTTATTGTAACTAATCATCTAATTTGTAAGTGCACTCTAACAAAATTATTACAAAAGTCGTTAGTGAATTCATAAATTTTCCGGTACTACAAATATACTACGAATTTTTATTTATAAAGTAAACGAAAAGGAAATCGTTTCCCTAAATGTCACCACAGATATTTTTTAAGTTAGTAGTTTTGAAGTTGTCACTTTGTTAAATGAAATGTTTTAGGTAGATAGTTTTCATAGATGACTAATATTAACTAGAAAATCTTATGAAAATAAAATTAAACCTGACAGATAATTTACTATGGAATATGCAATTTCTTAACACTATGCAACCATCATCATAAATAACATAAAACTGATGAAATTAAATTATTAAAACCCTAAATTCAATGCTTCATATTTCCAACCATCGTTCAATAGATCATTTCCCATAATCATTGATAACTTCGATTAACACATCAAATCCCTTTTCAATTTAACTTTTGTTGTTTACTTCATTAAAGCAAGTTATAAATGTGCAAATAGTATGTAGATCATTTTAAATATGACTTTAGTAATGTTTCTTAGATTTTATTTATTACACATAAATTCTCAATTTCAATTTAATTTTTCATTTTATTGTAATTGGATGTTATGGAGATTACTGAATGTCAATTTGATATTATGAATTGCTTGAGTTAGAAATATCAACTATTGGGAGACGAATCAGTGATTTAGTGGTAAATCGTTTACCACGAAGCTAGAGAGTCCTGTGTTCGATCACTGGTGTGATCGTGGATGCGCATTCCTGAAGAGTCCTATACTAGGACAAAACAGCTGTCTAATGCTTCTTGGTTATAAGTGGTTGTCTAATACAGACTAATTTTTGATATAGAATTAACAGTTTATTTCATTACCATAAATTTATTTGTTCACGTTATAAATAAGAATGTAAAACTAATTATTACACTAAATACCTCCAACTTGTAATTATCCTATGCATAAACATAGAAAACAACTAGCTTTGAAAAAAAAAACGACCAAACAGTAGACTGAAATTTCAATTGATAAGCAAACTTACTTTGAAGTCAATGAATCCTATTTGTTTATGAATGAATAATACTACTGATTATCATAGATGAGTCATAATACACATATCATAAATCAGTTTTTAGTAACCTTTTTCCTGAATGGATACATCTATGGTGTTTTTTTAGCAATAAATTTTGGTATTCGTTTAACATTTTAGTAATTGGATTGATTAACTATTTTCTTGAATAGATATGCATAGATACGTACATTCATAATACTGGGATTATTACTATTTATAGTAGGTTGACAAATTATCACAGCTCTTACATTTATCAGTTCAAGCTACTATCGAAAGAAACATTGGTTTAATTACATTCATCCATGACAATGTTTATCCTTCAATTGGTATAGTGGGATTTTTCTGCTAGAAAGAATTTTGTCTGTTCATTTCAGTGACTAATCTATGTAACTGGATCTCTGAAGGAGCATAGTATTCATCACGATAACGACAGTGATAAATGTTTATGATAACCTTACCTTCATGAAGTCCATTGACTGAGATGCAGTTAGATTTTAGGTTGTTGGAGACAGTCAGCAGGAAAATTTAAATGCGAGTGCTGTGTTTTGTAAGCTTGTTAGCATATTAACGCTCTGTCGACCAGTGAATATGTTAAGATAAGCGATGCCTATCTTCTTTAACCACTATCTGATAAGTTATATCAAGAAGTCATTACAAATTTGTATGATAAAATGAGCTCCGTCGTAAGTGGAATAACTATACACTTAAAATGAATTCACCGAAACGAAACTATACTGATTTATACTTTTTTTCGGTGTTGTGTTCTCTAATCCATGGTAGGGAATATAATCCATTAATAAAAACTGTGATCGGTTCATTAACACAAGTGATATAGCAGTTGGAAGTGATGATGGGTATTCTACTACCACACGCATTGAGCCAATTGGCTCATGTTGACAAAAGAACATTCATGTAATGAATGGCAATGATGAAGGTAACTTACCTGCTTCTCACAGAATACAGTTTCTTGTGATGAATTCCTTTCTCATCATGTCAATCAGCTAAGTCAAATTAAAGTTATAAAATCAGCTCTCTAGCAAAAATGCTTTATATCTTTTTTACTAAAGTAGTGAACTGATATTAGGTTTTACATTTGTTGGAAAGGAAGTTTTAACTTAAAATTAAAGTTACTTTCACAAAGTTGGGCTACGATCATTGGTATAACCATTACTTCAATAATTAAATACATTTTTACTTGATGTATGCAACCTGTTCAATATTTACGAATATTAATTCACTAACTTTCAGGGTCGTATTGGTGAAGATGGTTTTATTGGTGATCCTGGTGAGGCTGGAGAATCTGCCATTGTATCACGAGTTGTAGAAGACATTATTCCAGGAGATCAAGGTGATGAGGGTCACGAAGGAAGTGTTGGCGATATTGGTGACAGAGGTGATGAAGGGGAACCTGGTCTTGTTGGTGAAGAAGGTCCCAAGGGTCAACCAGTAGGTTGTTTTCGTTTTAGCTGATGTACTGAAAAAATATGTTTAAATTGTGGGTAAATATTAAACCTGTGTTCTTAAGTATTTATCGTCAATTTCATAGAAGGACTCTTGAGATACTTTGCGATAATTTTTGAATAAATGTTTATGACACGTAAACCTATTGTGAACTGAATTGTATTATTGTATTGTATTATACTGTACTTACTTACTTACTTACTTACGCCTGTTACCCCTCTCGGAGGAGCATAGGCCGCTCACCAGTCTTCTCCATTCAACTCTGTCCTCAGCAATCCTTTCCAGCTGTCTCCAGTTACTGTTCATCCTTCTAATGTCTGCTTCCAGTTCTCGACGCAGGGTGTTCTTTGGCCTTCCTCTTTTCCGTTTTCCAACAGGATTCCAAGTTAGTGCTTGTCTGGTGATACAGTCTGATGATTTCCGCAGTGTATGTCCTATCCATTTCCAACGTCGTTTCCTGATTTCCTCTTCAGCTGGAAGCTGATTTGTTCTTTTCCAAAGTAGGCTGTTGTTGATGGTTTCCGGCCAACAGACATTCAATATTCTACGTAGGCAGTTGTTGATAAATACCTGTACCCTCCTGAGGATGTTTGCAGTAGTTCTCCACGTTTCAGCTCCATACAGAAGAATTGACTTGACGTTCGAGTTGAAGAGTCTAACTTTGAGATTGGTAGACAGTTGTTTGGAGTCCCATACATTTTTCAACTGTAGGAATGCTGCCCTTGCTTTGCCGATCCTTGCCCTTACATCTGCATCGGATCCTCCTTGTTCATCGATGATGCTCCCCAGGTATGTAAAGGTATCGACTTCTTCCAGAGTTTCACCATCAAGTTCAATTAGGTCGGTGCTCTCTGTGTTGAATTTGAGGATCTTGCTCTTTCCCTTATGTATGTTCAGGCCTATTGATGCTGAGGTTGCTGCTACTTTGGTTGTCTTCACTTGCATTTGCTGTTGTGTATGGGATAGGAGTGCTAGATCATCCGCGAAGTCCAGATCATCAAGTTGCATCCTACTTGTCCATTGAATCCCGTGCTTCTCCTCAGATATAGAGGTTTTCATGATCCAATCGACCACTAGGAGGAAGAGGAAGGGCGAGAGCAGACAGCCTTGTCTGACACCGGTTCTTACTGAGAATGCATTTGTCAGTTGTCCTCCATGCACAATTTTGCACTGTAGTCCGTCGTAAGAATTCTGGATGATGTTGACGAGTTTCTGTGGTATACCGTAGTGTCGAAGAAGTTTCCACAATGATCTCCTGTCTACGCTGTCAAACGCCTTCTCATAGTCGATGAAGTTGATGTACAGTGACGAGTTCCATTCAATTGATTGTTCAACGATGATGCGTAGTGTTGCAATTTGGTCTGTGCATGACCGATCCTTACGGAAACCCGCCTGTTGATCTCGAAGTTGAGCATCCACTGAGTCTTTCATTCTGTTCAACAACACTCTGTTGAAGACTTTCCCTGGTACTGACAATAGTGTGATCCCTCTGTAGTTCTCGCATTTGCTCAAGTCCCCTTTCTTTGGTATCTTGATAAGGTATCCTTCCTTCCAATCTGCCGGCACCTGTTCTTCCTCCCAGATCCTCTTGAATAAAACGTGGAGCATCCTTGCCGTTATGTCTATATCTGACTTAAGTGCTTCGGCTAGTATATTGTCAGGTCCTGCTGCTTTCCCACTTTTGATCTGTCTGATAGCTATCTTGATTTCTTCCATCGTTGGTGGATTGACATCAATCGGGAGGTCTGTAGATGCTGCTTCGATGTGTGGTGGGTTTGGTGGAGCTGGTCTATTCAAGAGTTCCTCGAAATGTTCTACCCATCTGTCTCTTTGTTCTTGAATCTCGGTGATTAGCTTGCCTCCTTTGTTCCTGACCGGTCGCTCTGGTTTACTATATTTCCCTGCCAGCTTCTTCGTTGTGTCGTATAGCTGTTTCATATTTCCTTCTCTTGCAGCTTTTTCCGCTGTTGTTGCAAGGCCTTCGATATACTTCCGTTTGTCAGCTCGAATACTCTTCTTTACTTGTTTATTTGCTTCTGTGTATTCATTTTGTGCCTTGATTCTTTCTGCTCTAGTTCGGCTGTTGTTGATTTCTGCCTTCTTGTTCCTCCTTTGTTGAATTTTGCTCAGGGTCTCTGTGGAAATCCATTCCTTATGATGGTAGTTCTTGCAGCCCAGAGCCTCTTGACAAGTTGAAGTTAGTGCCTCTTTGATTCCTTTCCAGTTGTCCTCCATAGTGGTTTCTTCCTCGTTCAGCAGATCTTGTAAGGCTTGGAACCTGTTGTTGAGAATTATTTTGAATTCATTGAGTTTGTCAGTATCCCGAAGAGAGGCTGTATTGAACCGTTTGAATGCTGTTGCTCCAGTTATCCATTGCTTCTTTAGCTTCAGCTTCATTTTGGCAACCACTAGGTGGTGGTCTGAAGCTACATCAGCTCCTCTCCTGGTTCTCACATCTTCCATTGATCTTCTGAATTTTTTATTGATGCATATATGATCAATTTGATTCTCTGTAGAATGATCCGGTGAGATCCATGTAACCTTGTGTATGCGTTTGTGGGGAATATTGTACCACCTATAACAATTTTGTTGAAAGCGCAAAGATTTGTAAATCTTTCACCATTTTCATTTCTTTCTCCCAGTCCTTGTCGTCCCATGATGTCTTCGTAACCGGTGTTGTCCATTCCGACTTTGGCATTTAGGTCCCCCATCAGGATTGTCAGATCCTTTCCTGGACACTTCGCTATAATTGACTGCAGCCTATCATAAAACTGATCTTTGTCCTCGTCGTTGCCGTCGTTGGTGGGTGCATAACACTGGATGATATTCATTGTAATCCCCTTCTTCATTGTCTTAAAAGATGCTTTGATGATCCTGGGTCCATGTGGTTCCCATTCTACAAGTGAATTGCGCACTTTCTTAGACAGCATCAGAGCAACTCCTTGGGTGTGTGGGGCATTTTCCTCTTCGTGCCCGGAATATAGTAGCACTTCTCCCGTGGCTAATGTTTTCTGTCCAGTTTCAGTCCAATGCGTTTCGCTGATCCCGAGCACAGTTAAATTGTATCTCTTCATTTCTGCTGCTATCTGGCTGATCTTCCCTGTCTCCCACATTGTCCGAACATTCCATGTACCTATAAAAATTTTTGCTCTGGTCGTTAGAAGGGGTGGCATCGGCCTCATGACTTCCGAAGAATCTCGGCTTTCATCATGAAGCGTCATATAGGTTCCTTCTACTTCCAGGGCAGAGTTTAAATGGTTAGGTTTGTTTATTCTGGTTAGCGTTTTTTTAGCAAACTTGAGTTTTACGGGATAGGGGTGCTAGCCCTATGCCCAACCCTCCTCCTTTACCCGGGCTTGGGACCGGCAACAACCCTAGAAGAGCTGCGGGCGGAGTTGTATTATACTGTATTCTAGAAATATTCGGCTTAATAAAACGGTGATGGACAAGCATATTCATACTATAACTTGTTATATATCTCGTAAAACCTCGATCACTAATAGCATCTAAATAACCGTACGACGTATGGATAGGCTGATAAAGTATCATCAGTTTTGTTTGTAAAAAACCAATAGTATATTGATTCTAAACTAATGAAAACTGCATCGAATAGTGAAAAGTTTCTAACTGAAAATAACGTGGTTTTGAACAAAGTTTAGATTAGGACTCTTAATATTCTCAGTATTCAAGTACAATTAATTAAGGTACCTAGAACAAAAAAGAATTTCAATGTAGAAAGCTAGTCACTACCATATTTATTCTATTTCAAAATGATCACTTGACAAAAGGCGATAAGATTATATGGAATACACTAAGAACAAATTTATCAGCTTTAAGAAAAACGTGCATCACTTGTATACTGAAGTACTGAAGTGACATCGAAAGTGCTTAATTTCCATTCAGTAGTTCACGAATTAGAAGTTTTTAGCGAGTTATTATTAAAAAGGAGTGTCTAAAACAGAACAGTAAATGAAAAAAACAGAAAGTACTTGACAACAGTTTTATTTTAGTATATAACTCCTAGTTATTGAAAATCTACGACGTCATAATTGTTAGTAACCAATGTCTAATATGAAGAGGCAAATTCTAGAATTCTAATTAAAAACCATGATCAATAATGTTTAATTATATCGAAAGCTGATCAACAACGGCATTAAGATATAGTTGTGACTAATCGAGAAATGAACTTCAGTCATTAATGTAAATCATTGGGTTCCAGTTCAATGATCAATACTAAACACGAATTTTCGGGACCCTAGGTTGGGATCTGTGATAAAGTCGTGAGAGCATACATCCAAAAGTCCGATACTAAAGTGAAACAACTATCTAATGAATTAGGATTTGTTAGTTACAGTCAGTTGGTGGTACAAACTATAAATTGCGACCCATTACATTGATACTAGTAATGATCACATGAACTATGAATTGTAGGGTCCAGACGGTGAACAAGGACCAATCGGTGAAGTTGGTGATGATGGTGACGATGGAGTGGTGGGTGAAGTCGGCATAGACGTCAAAGGCATGGTTGGTGAATTAGGCGAAAGAGGTGATGAAGGTTTAATTGGAGAGAAAGGTGAAAAGGGCATTGCTGGAGTAATGACAAACTGTACAATTGATTGGAGACAATTAGTGGCAAAAAATGAATCTGGTAAGTGAAAAAATGAAGGGAACGATAACATTTTTAGTTACTTGTGTAGTATATGAATAAACTGAAATTTTAACTGAGTTTTTCATAATCTTGATTGTCAAAGCGAAGATGTTTGAATGAAGAATATTATTCTCAATAAATTATCTTCAGGTTCTACAATCATCATTTAACATTACACCATAATCACAAATTCATATGCTGAAACCTTTGATGTATCTAAAACATGTTTTTGTCTTAGAATTAGCAATTTGTGTTTTGTGATCATTCTTTTTAAACTTATAATTGTTGAAACTGATGAGAATTAATTGAAAAGAATATTTTTATTTAATTAAATATGTCAAAGATTGATGTTGACAGGGTACCATTACAAACCGGAAAGCTCTGGACAGCTGTTTTGTCATAGTGTGGAACTCCTCAGCAGCGCGCACCCCAGCTCCCGCCCCGTGGGCTTCATGTTTGTGAACACCTAACGCTTTGCATAACTAGGTCGGCATCCGATGGTGGAATTCCCACTCCCATGAATTAATGATATCCATTATTCATCGTCATTAGTGACAACTATCTTACTCTAAACAAGTACGAATTCCACCAGTTACGACTTCTCACTACAGCTCCAGGAACATCGTGAAGTTAGTCACTAGAATATTCTTCGTTCACAACGTTATGGCTATACATAAACTTAAGCATTTTTTAAACAATCATATTTGCAATTAATCTAAAGTATTTAATGTCATTTTTTTTTACTCAATAGGATGAAAATCACTTAATTCTTAGTCCAAGTTATGAAACACAGAAACTTTGATTTTCACAAATAACCCATCTCAGCATGTACTTAACGACGATATATTTAATACAAAGCCTAATAGCTTCTTTATAGGCAAATGGTTTTCATAAAATACAGCATTAATGAATACTTTTAACTAATACTGATTAATCTAAAATGCATCATAAAGTAACTATTTGGTAAATATTCATTTGACAAATACATACTAATTCAATTTGATATCACGAATTGGTCCAAATTAGACAACCATTACTCACCAAGAAACACTAGTCCAACACAAACCAATTTGTGACATAAAATTGACATTTAACAATCTCCACAACAATCAATTACAATCAATAATAGCTCACCAGGGACTTACTCCTTGAGGTAATTCCTGGAGTTCTAGTAACAAAACTTGACCAGTGAAGTTCAACTGTGTCCGGTGTGAGGCAGTTGCCCACCGATGGCAATGGATTAGATTACGGAAACGTATCACAAATTGAATGAATTAGAAATATCAACCGTTGGTAGACGACTCAGTAGTTTGATGGTAAGGCGTTCACTACGAAGCCAGGGGGTCATGGGTTCGATCTTTGATGGGATCGTAGATATGCACTAGTGAAGAGTTACACACTAGGACGAATCAGGTGACTAGTGCTTTCATATTATCAATGATTGTCTAATTCAGACCAATACGCCATATCAAGTTGACATACAACAATCTTTACAACGCTAAATTACATGGTAATTCATTGAATATCAATTACTCATTACCACACTCTCCTCTCCTTTCACCATCTCATCAACTATACTACAAAATTAACCATACGTTGTTCTCCCCACTCTCAAACCGTACAAAAATCCACCAAGGCTAAGTAATAATATTGGAGTCGGTTTGAGTTACTACATACAGTGGCTGGGGTTGTCGGCAACTCTTTTAATACTAAATACCAAGCATATGGCATTTTATGTCACATTTTTTGTCCGTTTAGTAGTCAATGAGACATATTAGGAAGTTATTTTCATGAAAGATTTTATTACAAGCTCTAACTTGCACTGTTTTTGTGTTTCTCATCCGAAATATTACTAAAAGTTAGTTGTGAATAACTCCAAAAGCATGGAATTAACATTTTAATCTACAATAGTCACTTAATAAATGAACAACATAATGATTAAAAATGCTAGATGAAGCTTATTGAACACTGAAAACGTTATGAATAACTTAGACCTATAAAAATCAAGGTGATGACGATTACTTACTATAATTTTATTTCTTTGTGAAAATTACTCTTATTCTCAGAAATAAGAATTGGAAACACTCTATTTTTGGTGAATATTTTAATTCAGACAGTCAACAAGAGAAATGAAACCCTGTATTTGTGTGTTCATGTTATATGGCGGCTTCTTTACTTTTATTTATCTAGTCATCTGAAACTAGTTACGTAATAAGGATAAATACAAATTAATCCAATAAAATTATGTTAATTATAATTTATTATAAAGCAATACTGTTGTATTTCTTTCTGTCTTTAAACTAATTTACATCATCCTTAACCAAAGTAGTTATTGAGAAAAGGTTAGTCAATTTAATGAGTAAATTGCCTTAAACTGATCATTCATGACAGATTTTATAGGTATACATCTTAGTACTACATTGTAAAATATTTTAAATTGCCATCTAATTAAATTTAATTAATATGTTTCTTTCTTTTGATTTTACAGAATTAATTGGGGACCGGGGAGAAAAAGGAGACGATGGCGAAGTTGGTGAAAAAGGTTCTCGAGGTATAGATGGACGAAAAGGTGAAATAGGCCAAACAGCACCGCCATCTGAAAGAGGTGATACTGGTCTTCCAGGTCCTGATGGTGAAAAAGGAGAACAAGGTCCACCAGGTGAGACATATGTGATTTGTATCAATAGAAATTCCTGCTGTATGGAATTTAAATGATTATTTAACTTAATTCCTTCTTCTTTCCCCCTCAATATGCATTGTTGTAGGTATTGAAGGCCCTCAAGGACTTCAAGGAGATCCTGGCGAAGTAATTGATGGAGTAGAAGGAGATATTGGTGAACAAGGTCCTGAAGGCCCTAAAGGTTATAAGGGTAAGTATATTATGTATACTATTCTTAATTAACAACTCATATTTGTGATCTTATAAGAAATCTAAAACTGGTAGTCGTGGATACCAGAAATTTATTTCTCATTGTGATAAGTACATTTTTGAGTGTGTCTATTCACAGCTCTTATTCCACGTGGCCTAGACAAAACTGTTAATGCATACTCGGAAGTGCTAAGTACAATTACTTCATTGTTCATTTCGTTTAAAAGCACAATGTGATTACAGAAGCATTAAAACTCTCTCCGTATTACATACTTGTAGGTGAAGAAGGCGATATTGGGGATAGTGGGGATTACGCAGAACGCATTAAAGGTGAGCCTGGACCACCTGGTGAACCTGGAATTGAAGGAGATGAAGGTGACCCCGGCGTCCCTGGACAACAAGGAGAGCCTGGGGCTGAAGGTATGTATCCGAAGTATAAAGAATGTTTTCCAATTAGTTACATCAGTGATTAATATGTATGATGGCTGTACTAACTTTAAATATTATCATTTCAAGCCAGTAAACAAGGAGAACCTGGAAGCCCTGGACAAAAGGGGGATCCCGGACCTAAGGGGTTACCTGGTCCTAAAGGAGAATCTAGCACAGATATGGAGTCAGGGGACCAAGGACCCAAAGGAGAACCTGGTTTAATTGGATCAGAAGGCCAGAAGGGTGATGTCGGAGAGGTTGCTGAATGTAATGAAGCTGGCTTATCTGGAGATCCTGGACCTGAAGGGGCCATAGGAACAATTGGTCAACCTGGGGACGATGGTGAACAAGGGGAAGATGGTGATCCTGGACCAGAAGGTGAACCAGGTTCTCAGGGTGAGTTAAATTAATAGCTTACGAAAATGATATCATATAGAAATAATGGTATTTTGTGGTTTGTCAGTCCTTGACTATCTATTGAAACCGCACTAGCAACAAGAAACTGAGGACATAATACAATAGATTCTAGAAAAATTCATACATGTGAAAATCAACAAATCGAATTTAATGTAGATGAACAACTAGGCTGAAAAATCAGGCATTTTTTTTTACTCATAAAATAGCTTAGGAGTTTGCTTTTTATGATAACATTACTCTATCTCACCTTCTTTAAATGTATAATGCCGCCCTACAACTTTCTGCTAACAGAAATAGAAACGATCAACAACTTTCAAAAAAACTATGGGGATTGTATGACAGTATACTCTCAGACGCCATACTCGCCTCTTATCTTATATTATCCAATCAGAATTCGACTTCCTGATTATACTGATTTCCCATTAGAGTGGGATGTAATTTAAATGATACTAATGTACATTACCTGACTCCAATTCTTTATTTTCTAGTAAAATGTTAACAAGCTTTGGTTACGTTAACTAAATAACTTGTTTTTATTCATTTTTTTTACATCCGAAACACATATTTGAACATAGATATAATGAAAAATAAATGAACTTCACCCAGTGTCCACATGGAGATAATGAGCCATTTTGGTTGACTTATCTCTGCGGAATAAACCTTTTAATACTATTGATCGCCAAATGGTATCAAATAACACTTTTTTCTTAGTTTTTAATCGTAATGGAGAGAAACGATTATTATCCAGGGACTCTATTAAATACTAGACACGAATATCAATGGAGAGATGTTCATAACCTAAATTAGCCTATTTTGTTTATCACATAAGTTTAAAAATACCAATCATCGCAATCATATAAAATGGCTAAATAACTTTCATTTCAAGAACCATATAACACTGAATTAGTTGCACTGATTGTATGGTAAGCTCCATCATAAAAAAGTGAAGTGGAGAATACACAAATCATCTTGTGTTTACAGTGGTGTTGATGTATAACAGTAATATAAAACTGTTTTGAGTGTACAATCCATGAAGTTAATTCCTTCGTCCCTATAAATAATTTGTGACATATATTACGTAATGACTCATTATGATATAACCTTTATATAAATTGTGTATCGTATCTACTCGATACTATGTTATCCGACTTATATTTTAAAATAAATGTCTCAAGTTACGTTGTTTCCACCACCACAACAATACACACATAGTCCCTATTTAAAAAATATTCTTGTAAGATTTTTTTTCCTTTCCACATTGACTTATAGGTGAGCGTGGTGACAACGGGGAAACGGGAATAGATGGTATTGTTGGTGCTACAGGGCAAAAAGGTGAACCAGGAACTATTGGAGAAGTAGGAGAAAAAGGTTCTATCGGACCGGAAGGTGAAATTGGAGACGTTGGTCCACAAGGTAAAACCAATTCAACATAAAGATTTTGAATTTTTTAAAAATATGCTACCACCCCCCATCCACTCACTAGAAAAAGACAATTACATTCGGGAAAATCTCTTTAAGTTTACAACTCCAATATAACATTTTACTAGGACAAAAATTAGTTGACATTAAAAGTAAACCAATTGATAGAAACATACAGAATAAGATTCACTGAAAAATGTAGTTAGTTTGTAATTAGTTGTTGTGGAGGTTGTTGAATTTTTAATTTGACATCATGAATTGGTCTGAATTACACAACCATTAATCATCGGGAATTACTGGACATCTGTTTCGTCTAGGTCACTCAAGCGTATTGCGAATTGATTGAATTCAAAATACCAACCGTTGGGTACCGAATTAGTGGTTTATTGGTAAGGTGCTCGCCACGGAGCCAGACGGTCCTGAGTTCGGTCTCTGATGACGTCATAGGTGTGCACTACTGACGAGTCTCATACTACAATGAAACAGCTATCTAGTGCCTCCTATTTATTAAGGGTTGTCTAATTCAGGCCAGTTTGTGATATGAAATTAAAAACATAATTAGTTACTGTATACTCATGTATTTTATTTTCTGGAATAATCAGTATTCATAATGTAAAAGTATTGAAATGGGGATGATTTTCTAGTCTGAAGAAAAATAGGATACATATTCTATGCAAGCATCTGTACAAGTTAAGCACTGTTTTAGTCAAAAAATCACTTCAATTTATTTACCAAATAAACTAGGTAAATAGTGATTGTTGTTTTGTATGTTAAGTAATTTGTACATTAATGAATTAATTTGATGAATTTCATTAACACTTAACTTACTATGAGTTTTCTGCTTAACTCTAAACTAAGCTGAATACAAGTTATGCAAATGAATATTTCAGTATAAAGTGTTAGAATTACTCTTTGTTTTGTGATCATATCATGAAGTGAATAACAGTGTTTCATATATTAATAATGAAATAGTGTCATGAGTTCCTTTTAATTTGGAACTCTACAACAGCAACAGTTGAATAAATACTTTAGTATCAGCTACAAGAATGATGCCATACTTTTATGATCAGGTATGGTAAAAATTTGTAACTTAGACTTCAGAATTCAATTAACCATTTGATTTCACCATAGAAAGATGATCATAGTTGTATTTTCGTTTATTGATTCGTAGAATATAGCATTTTTGAATTTGAAATGTTACTTTAGTGAGAATATCAGTGGCTGGCATTTATGCATAATGTGTACTAGATTTCCTGCCATGGTTGATAACTTACTAAAATCGTCTATATTCCAAAGACTGTTAGATGTTTCTAAATATCAGCACAGAGGTAATACTCCATTAAAACGGTTAATATGAAATAAGATCACTGTCTGTCGTTCACACAAATTTTATTAATTATCGTTTACTACATCATTTTGAAAGTATGGTGAGAAACTGTTTCACGTTTATGTTATTTGTATTTCTCATACTTTATAAACCACCGATTACTAAACGTTATATATACAGTAAGATGAACCTTATTGCGTTTCTAGTCAATTATTCCTCTCTTGAATGACTGTATAATAGGTCTAAAAGGCTTAGACGGTCCTCAAGGTTCAACTGGGGACCTTGGTTTACCAGGACAGTCTATAGAGGGAGAACAAGGAGATACTGGACCAGATGGAATACAAGGTGAACAAGGGGAAAAAGGCGAATCTGGTCAAGATGGAGAGGTTGGTGAACCAGGTCCTACTGCTGAAACTCTCCCAGGAATTAAAGGAGAACCTGGACAACCTGGTGAGGATGGTCAGATTGGCGAACCTGGATTAGACGGTGATGATGGGAGAAAACGGACCAAAAGGTGACGAAGGGCCTATCGGGGAACCTGGACCAAAGGTACATGTTTCTTTATTGGGAAAAGTAAGGCATTTTTAAGTTTTTTTCTGAAAATAACGCACTTTTGTAAAAATTCGCAGTTAGAAACCGACATTATTTATTTGTTTTAAGGACATACGATTCCTAAAGTATAACTTAACATCAGTTAGTATTTCAGTTTAAAAAAAGATACATTGAAAATGTATAGTACAGGTAGTGGCTGATAAATTAACTATTAACTGAAATTTCTATCACTTTAGGGGTCACGAGGTCCACGTGGTAAAATTGGAGGTGTTGGTGGAGAAGGTAATAGAGGAGCTAAAGGAATTGTTGGTCCACCTGGTGACATAGGTCCAGATGGTGAAAAAGGAGATAGAGGTGAAGCCGGTGATATTGGTCCTCCAAGTAGTACAACCTCTGGGCTCAAAGGCAGAGAAGGGTTGGAAGGACTTCGAGGAGCAGAAGGGTGAAGTTGGTGAAGCAGGAGAACAAGGAGAAACAGGTTTGTCAAAGTAAAATTGATAGTTATCTACTAAGTCTACTTAGTTTATGTATATCTAAAATCGAAAACATTGTAATTAATGTTTGTAAGTTTATAAAATTCTTTATAATCAAACAATAATTACTGTGCTTATTCAGGCAAATAATCAACTTTTTCCTACTTTTCTTAGACTGAAATTATTTAGCTTTTAGTCAAGTTGACTCGTACCACCGTTTTCAATACTCAATATCCTGTTATAATAATTTCATAAAATAGAATGTTTTGATCACTATTTGACCTAAACATATACATAATTTGAATAAACAACTGTTTTCGACAGCTTCATCATCAGACTCTTACAGTTATACATCCATAAAAAGACTGTATTATAATGGCCGAAATAGGGTATATATGCAAATATGTTAAGTGAACTACATAGTTAAACAATGATACATGCTAGAATGATAAACTTATTACATTGGGTACTACTTAAATATATTCAAGTATTAATTATTTCTAATTATCCCATGGCGATCTTTCAAAAATACATGGTTTCTGAATTCAAAACTTCTTACTCACATAGTCGAGCTCTTTTACTAAATGTTGTATTTAATGTTGTGGTTAGTTGACTGTTCTTAAATTGCATGACCGAACAGTATACTCTTTAGGTTCAACGAATCCTCAACATACAAATGAATTCAAGTATTGTCTTTATAACTTATTCATTTCCATCCATATACTTGCTTCTTTTACTCTTGATATTATCACTGTATACTACCTTTTGTTAAGGACAGTCACTACATAAATTAATTTATTTAAGTTGGATTGTGACGGGTAAGCGGAATCCAAGAGGCGCGTTTCGTCCTATTTGGAGCTCGTCGACTAAGTGTACCTGGATTTCAATGTTGATGCTTACACATAGATTCGAACTCAGACCGTTTCGTCCCAAACGCCAACGCGTTTACCACTACACTGTTGAGTCGAGAAAAGTCCATCCTCATAAATTAATTTCTTTGAATTCATCTTATAATGAATATTCCTATAAAATACAATCATAAATCCTAATTTTTGAGTTATACGTTTGAAAGTTTATTTTATCTTACGACACCTAGTGCTTTACAAGGCAGTTCATAGTAAATCATGAAATGTGGTGTCGCTTCCTTATTAAAAATTTGTATTAACTGTTTTATCCTGAATTTGCCCATTAGAAGGTATATTTATCCTCTTGTGTGTGTTATTTATTAGTCGTAAGATCTCCGGAATTAGTAACTTATTGAACAAGGTGTTAGTTGTGATGAATTGCTATTATCAAAGTATATTGTCTGTTTTCAGTCCTATAGTCTTAACAGAAATTGCTATGCAGTGATATTTCATCTATTTACACAGAGTTATATCGTCAAACTTGAAAATTAGGGTAATCATTAAAAACATTATATCAGCAGTTATTTTATATTTTAAAAATAGTATAATATACTTTTAAATTTTCAGGTTTACCTGGTGAAGAAGGTGATCAAGGTGAAGAAGGGCCGATTGGTGAAATTGGTGAAATCGGAGAGACTGGTACAGAAGGCGACATAGGAATAGAAGGAAACGAGGGTAAGTTAATCCAACAATACATACATACCACTCGACGCCTGCCCTATGAACCAGGTGGTCAAGTGTTTGCCTTTAGATCTAACGGTTTTTTTAAATTCTCTGATAGGGTTGAGGGTAGGCACTACTGTGAAGCCCCAAATTAAAACAAAACATCTTTCCCTTTTCACTAGAGATTCCTCGGCGCGAAACGGTTCGTGACAAATATGAACCAGAAACAAACACAATATTTAATTCATTGAATAACTGCAAATAATTATTCGGCTTTGAATCACCTTTTATATAAGATTTAATTATACTACTCGACCGCTGAAATGTAATTACTTGAACTATGATATAAAGTCTATTTACCTATAGGTACCTTTCAAGCACATTGTATAAATAGTCTTCTACTTCGAACTTGTGACGAATGCTCATAAATATGCTCAATATAAACACTTCTATAATTTCACTCACCATGGCAACCGTACGATAAACTATCATTAGTTGTTTAATCATGTTCTTGACAGGGCAATAGTTGAATTGGCTCGTGATAGTAACTGTACACGTATCATTATATATTAATTCGAGTTACCTTATGAAATGTTAAAATATAATGTCTTTTTTCCTTGTACGTACGTCATATTCAAGGTCCCCTCGGAGACCAAGGTTCGGAAGGAGATATTGGAATGAGAGGAGAATATGGACCTACTGGAGAAAAAGGTGAAGTAGGTCTTAGAGGAGATCCAGGCAAAGCCGCCACAGATTGCCCTATTCGGCCAAAGGGTGAACAAGGTCGATTAGGCCCACCTGGGTTACCTGGACCACAAGGACCACCTGGGGATCAGGGTTTGTACTGTTTTAAAATATAAACTTCTCTAATTTCATATACTCATAAAGATGTTGTGTATACAGTTTTGATGTCTTATATTTCTATTTATTAACGCTGATACCTTAAAAACATCTAAAATTCTTTGTTGCCAGCGACTATAGCTTCCAGAAACATTCTTCGTCATTTCATCAAGCATTATATCAAATCTCATATTTTGATTGATAGCTAACTCAAACATAAAAATAAAGTTATTTTTTCAACTAAGTTTCATCATATATTTCTGTACCTAAAAGTAAGAAAAATACTGCACTTCAATCTAACATACTTCATAATTTACATAACTTCTAAATCGCATCATTCATGGACAGAGAAAAAAAGGAAATATGTTTATGACATTTCAATTATATACTAACGATTTCAGTCTCATCGTCGACGGGATCATGGATACTCCATACCCAGCCATAACAACTATTCAGTACTTATTCGTTTATGATAGTTATCTGATAACAGTTTTTTAGAGTAAAACTATAACATCCAACAATCTCCACAACCCCCTATTACACACGAAATGCTAAAAAGTTTTAAATTAACTAGTAATTACTATACTGAACCTCATAATAATCATGATTTAATTTCTTAAAAAATGTCTTTAATGAGATTAAAATGTCATATCAAAAGAGTTAAGAAGAAAACACTGTAAGTTAGCCACTAGAATCCCATGAACATAGTACAAAATATGAGGTGTAGTGTTCTGGTTATTTTGTTAACAGTAGCAACAAGGCGTTGTTTATTAAAGAAGTTCAATGTTCAAATTTTAATTGTGATCGGTTAGGGGAAGGACACATATAAACGTTAGTGTAAGTGTGAGAACCTACAATATAAATTTCTGATAAGCTGTGATACTAATGTGAGTCAAAACAAACAACACTGTTGGATATATTTATTTTAAATGTATAGACTTGATTTTTTCTTACTGATCCCTTAGTGATGCAAATTAGAAGGATTTCATATCAATTTCGCTAGTACATAACATTGAACTTTAAAAAAAGCATTATTAATGATATTATATTTATCATCTATCAAATGAGAAAGATGCTATCTACCTATCCCTAACTATGGAGGTTTAGTTAATGAGCACTTAAAGGTTTCACTTTCGGAGTACGACTAATGCACACAGTTCCAAAATAATTATTAAACTGGTACACACATTCACAAACTAAACATTACTAAGCGCATATCTGCTTAGCACGAATGAGAACAATTAGGAATCGAACACCTTCAATATTCCAATGATTTGACTCATTCAGTACTAACAAGTATCATTACAATTGTATCAGTAGTGTGTGGTATTTTTAACGAAATATTTATTTTTCTTTCCTTATGAAGGGTTACCTGGACTACGTGGGAAAGTTGGTGCACCAGGGGTTGGAGTAATTGGAGCACCAGGAGAACCTGGTGATAGCGGGCACATAGGCCTACCCGGAGAAGCAGGTGTTTAAATTTTTTTTCATGTTCATTTATTTATGTACTAAATATTACACATGCATAGACAAGAAGATAATTTCTATAGAATAAACTAAATGTTGTTTATTAACAATTCCATAACAGGATAATTAAAAGCGTATTAGTTTCATTCATTGTTTATGAATTATATTTATGGGCCTCACCCATTTAACTTTCTTTCCTTTTCAAAAATAGAATTCCACTGGTGATGGGAAATCGAATATTATTAAAGATTGGCTTAAATTCATCAACTTAAATTATAAAATCATTTTGATAAACGAGTAAAATACAACTGTAACAGATGTGATATTTTCTGTTAAGTTATAGCTTCTAATGCCATGTTTCAGTATTACTGTGAAATAAGGAATTCACCGTTTAATCATAATAAAATATAAATCTATTCATTCTCATTATCTTTTAGGAGAACCTGGTGATCAAGGTCCCGAAGGTCCATCTGGTTTGGCTGCTGTTACCGGCGAACAGGGGCCAAAAGGGGAAAGAGGAATACCAGGCGATGTCGGAGATCCAGGTGTAGATGGTGTTCAGGGTCCTCCTGGTTACGACGGAGAAAAAGGCACACAGGGACCACAGGGTACAAAAGGGACAGACGGAGTTGATGGCACACCTGGACCCAAAGGGTTTTCTGGAGATCGAGGTCCATCCGGTAATCGTGGACAAATCGGTGACCAGGGAGAAACTGGCGTGGCTGGTATTCAGGGTGTTAAAGGGGTTCAAGGAATTGCAATAGTAGGTAAACTTGGTGAAACAGGTGACCCCGGCGAAAATGGGGTTACAGGGGATCAAGGGGATCCAGGTCCTGATGGTGAGTTAGGAGAAGACGGAGAGATGGGCGAAAAGGGAGAAAAAGGACAACCTGGACTATTGGAAGGGGAGAGAGGTCCAGTTGGTGACCAAGGAGAACGCGGAGATATTGGAGAAGTAGGACCATCTGGTCCAGTGGGTGATATTGGCCCTAAAGGTAGAGACGGTGAAAAGGGGCAACCAGGTCAGACGAATTACTCCTCCATACTGTTTGCTCGTCATTATCAGACACCTTTTGTTGAGAACCTCACTTGTCCAGGTGGAACAAACAAACTGTTCACTGGTTACAGTTACGTTATGGGAGGTGGTGTAGATGATTTAGTCAGTATGGATTTAGGTAAATTAATTTATATAGAGTAAAAGAAGTGAATTCGATATTAATCTGAATAAATGCTTTATGTTTTATCCCTATCCGACTCCTAAACAGTTTATTAGCATGTAACATACAATATGAAATCACATGGAAAACAATCATATAAACAGAATTATCCCAAAGTATGTATCTTTTCTTTAAAAATTCAATTTTTAACTCAGCAAAGATAAATCAATTTATAAATCGGATCCAACAAATTCACTTGTATTCCTTATCGTGGATAATGCTGATAATTTATGGAAATCGCAACTTCATATTGAAATGTCCGTAAAGCAAGATAGCATAATTGTTCAGCTTCCTAAGTAGAGCTCTCATTGTTTCTTTCTTCAAGGTATATCTTAAAAGATTTCCTAATGAATATTATAGCCATTCATACCAGGAACTGGGAGGTGGTTTAGGGGAGTAGTTGACAAGAAACCATAATCCTGTGTTCCTTGCCATTTATAACCCTAAGATAAATGCATCATTGTCTCAGTGACATAGGAGTTAATCTATTAATCCTTTCGTCTGTTGCATCGGCAAAAGGATTTACGCAAGTACGACAATTTACGTTCATCTAAAATTTAATTTAATAATTTTGTCATTCAACATAAAGTATGGATAATTCCTTGAAAAAACCTGAATCTGTGAAAATCATGGACATGGAAACGATCAGAAGTTAGTGGGTAATAAGAAAATGTATATTCAGGGTAATTGTTGAAGACAATCTCATGTACATTCATTGTGACTAAGTATTTTACGAAACTAGAAAACTTATTTACATACAGGGAAATTCATATTTCAAAGACATTTAATAGCGCTTTTGAATGTGTGCAGATATCAAGTAGGCTGGTTGTGTCTTACAGTATTTTTAAACTAGAATATAAAGTTAGTATGTATTTAGTTACAATCAATAGCTTTAATAGGTTTCATAAAGAGATTACTTTGTTATTTTGTTCTAATAACTAACGACTGATATAATTATGTCAACTTTAGGAATCAGCCATAATTCTTTTATGCGTATTGTCGAATAACCTTTACTGTATAAACAGACTATCGTAATATATTATGAAAATGAAATTTTTCTGAGTCAGCTAGTATTCGTCTGAAAAATTTCCATACTCTAAGGTTAATTCTTGAACTTCGTTTCAGTGTAATGACAAACATACTACTGAAGCTAATTTAGCACAATGTATATAATATCTTATCATAGGATTCATATCCGTTGAGTCACAAGTTATTTGATTGATATCGTCTTCTGTAGTTATTTTCCGCAACAGATTCTTCAGCTGTCTCTCAGAAGTGGGTTTAGATATGTATGCTGTGGTTACCTTAACAATTAAATAATTACTTTTTGAAAAATAATAGTTTAAATAAAATTTTAATGACTGTCATTAGGTACACCAAGTTCGTGTTTATCAAAGTTCAGTTCATTACCTATGACTCAATGTGAAAGAGATACAACTTGTCAATCAAGTATGCGACATGAACGATCTTACTGGTTGGCTACATTAGTACCACGTTCTGAACAACCAATTCCAGTGAATCAAACAGCTGATCAAATTGCTAGATGTGTAGTTTGTGAAGCACCATCACATGTATTTGCTTTCCACAGTCAAGGTGAAACATTACAACCATGTCCAAGTACTTGGACTGAATTATGGACTGGTGTTAGTTTAATTCTTGTAAGTTATTTGATACTTTTGCAAATTCGCACTGTTTTTTTAAAATAATAGGATTCCTCATTATGTAGATTAGTAACAACACATATAAACGAACAATATTGTTTCCAATTAGACAATCATCATTTTACACTATTTTCACCTAGATTCAACTTAGAATTGTTCGTATTCATCTTATATTAAGATATGTATTCATGTTGTTGTTGTTGTTAATTTGCTTATCATTACTACTTGTACATATACCATCCTATTGCCAATTTACGCCTTTCACCTATTATGATTAGTTATGTAACCCATCTGTTTCATTTTTAACATTGGTTTAATAATTCTCATATTCGCGTATAAACATTACTGTATATTAGAGTAAAGTGCGATAATGATCCGACTGAAAATACTATTGTTCGCCCATGTGTTATATATAACATAGATTTTGTAGATCAATAAGGTATCAATTAAGTTTATTATCTAAGGATCATGCTGAATTCACGTCTTACATGTCACTTTTACACTTAGTACAATTTCACGCTTATCTAAAGACAGAAATAAATGTTATTTATAGAAATAGTTGTCATTTTGTAATATGAACAAGCGTCGTAATCTAGTGGCCTTCGGGTTACTAATCAAAAGCTGACTAGTTCTATACGGTTCTCAGTTGGGCTGAAAAAAAGTATGTACAATTTACATGCGCCAACTTGGATACCATTTACTTTGAATTGTTATTTTTCCTGAATATAGTTCCGACCAGAAAATTTCTCAGATGTATTAGTAAAATAATTTTTTAGACTGTTATCCGATCATAATGTTTGAAAACATTGAAATGCAAACTGTTTAACTAGTTTATTATTATGAAAAGATATACTTTAAGTAGGATGTGAATTCATTGAAAATTAAACTATCAAATATCTTTATGATGCAAATAGTCTTCATTTAGATTTACTGTTTTCATTCCATAATACAACTTTCATTGAAATGGTTTGGTTTGCTTCATTTTCATACTAAGTGGCATAAGGAAAATTGTTGTAGCACGAGTAAATAAAGCTGTAATCCATCAACATAAAGATTTACCACTTAAATCATATTTTCTGTAGAGCGTTTTGTAATCATAAGCCTACTCTTGACTGAACCTATGGTAATTGGATCCTATAGAGAGTATTATATCTTTAAACAGCCATTTAGTGAACAAGTAATCCACCCCTGAAAAAAACCAAATATACTCTGAAAGTAATTTAATTATACTTCTGCTTTGTTTCTTTACCTTTGTTTATAGCATACTTCCGGTGCACATGGTGGAGGTCAACAGTTATCTTCACCTGGAAGTTGTATGGAACATTTTCGTTACTCACCAGTTATTGAATGCAATAATAATGTAGGCATGTGTCATTACTGGTCAGATGCGAAAGTCTATTATTTAAGAGCACTCAATCCAAACATTACACAATTTGAAAAACCAGTAGGCTTTGTTATGAAAGCAGCTGAAGGACCAGTACTGAATAATGTCAGTAAATGCAGAGTTTGCATGAAAATCCCTGCTTAAATCAATAAGAATTTACCCACAGATATAATACAAACAAACATATATAATCAGATATTTTCATTGTTTTAAACGATGAACAATCGAAAGTAGGAGAAATGAAAGTGTATCATCGTCTTGAATGAATTACCATCTTCAACATTAATAAGCATATATATATATATATATATATATATATATATATATATATATATATGCATCCCTATTCTCTCAATGTTTTTTGTCTCTCTCTTCTAAAAGTTTCTTTTCACAAACATCTATTTATTCATTATAATCTGGTTACTTTTCAAAGTTACCTTTACTTCATTTCATATCTTTTTGTTTAAATAGGCCATTCAATATTCAATTCGTTTAATACTTTTGTGCATTTCGATTTTCAAAAAACAATACGCTTTTTTTTAAAAAAAAATATGTTTACTTATTTGTCCTTGTTTAAAGTTTATTTGTTTTAATTTCTTTCTTGGAAATTTAAAGCGCCATATTCAGTTTTAGTCATAATAAGCATGATTTATGAATTATATAAGAGTTATCTAAAATCTTATTATCTTTTAACGTATATATACATACTTACATACAGATTCTTTATGTAATGAATTATATTGATAAATTGAAATTGTTATACAAATCATGTTCCAATAATTATAGTAGTATTAATAATAAACATTTCTACTGAAGTTTATCTAGTTATTTGTTGAAAGTGTGTTTGTCAGTGCAGTATGATTGTATCTTTGAAATGTTTCTTGTATTTTTTGATATATCTCTTTGGATAGTGTAATGAAATTGACACTTTTAAGCAGTTAATTTTTTAAAGTAATTTAACTTATACCATTGGGAAATATCAGTTTCGCCTACCTCTAGATTGAAAATCGTTAGGTGAGGTATTATTTTTGTGAGTATTGATAATTAGTAGCTAAGATTTTCCCGATGTGGATGTTAATAACAGGATATAAACACTTTCCGTTGGTGAGCCCCAGTGAGGATAAAGTGCTTGTTTTGGATCCCACAGCTGGCCACATTACCATATTAGTAAAAACTTGTAACCACAACCACCATTCGGATAATTCATTTAAGATCCACCTAAGACAGCGGTGACTGATCAAATGCAGTTCACATTGTGCTCATTAGCGCTGGAAAACTATAGCTAGTATTTTCTACGTGCATGCTGGTGACATTGAAATTGAAGGTTAAATTACTCAACCTTGCTGTCTCCTTTTTGTGGTTATCAATTTAACCAATGATGCGGAACAAATTGGATTGGCAAATGCTTTACAAATTTACTCCTCCATGCTCATGAACACCTCTTAGTCTGGCTAGACAAGGGTGTTCTCAAAAGCATCAACAATCCGATATTAGCCCACTTAGTTCAAACAGATTATGCAGAGAGCAAAAATCATTCATTTACTATAATCTGTCATGTAAATAGCTAATTGCTAAGACCATTTATACTTATGGTCCTTCAAACTTCAGAAGCAATAGCCATACAGAGAAGAGGCCAATGATGCATATGCAAAAGAATTACTTTCAACCTCTTTTTCACTCTGGTCAATCTAACATCCAACTAGTCATTTTTCACCTTAACTATATGAGTACTTAATTAGAGTAATGTACATACAGTCATCAATATCTGTGTAATTGCATAAGTTTGCCAAATCCAAATATTATTTCCTTCGATCTTATTACAACTCAAATCTATAGTGTTGTTATTATTATTATCATCCATTCCACTCATTTATTTCATACTTAATTCTAATGATTTCACGTATGACGTTACTTTTGGAACCAAACGTTTGTTCTGATTATAATTCATTCTATTTGTCTTGTTGTTAATAGACTTGAACTTATGTGAAGTATTTTAATTATCACTCAACTTATTTTATAAATTCTTATTTTCGTCCGTATCATTTGACCTCATTACAAATTTGTCACCCCATATCATTGAAATATGTTTTTAAATTTTTGTTAGATAATTTTACTGGACTATGGTGACCTGTTATTAAGTTTATCGGAGTACCCAACCAACATTAATCTTTGACTAATTCAGATTCTTATTTCAATTATTGTATAAACTTATACAAGTTACATGAATATTATTTCAACATTAACGATTGTACTTTAGAACACAATCTGACATTCATATATAGTAATCTTTTATATCTAAGTGATGTGTTCGCATAAATCTAGAGCTTGAGAATTTCTTTGTCAAAACAATAAGAAGTATATCATTTGAGTAAATGAATATTCATCTAAATTGGGCTGTCCTTGAAAATACTTGTCATCGAAAACTGAAATTGAAATTATAAAAGCTGAGTTCTGTGAACTATAATTCATATCTTATATAATATCACATCTAACTTAATGAGTGTGACTCCACCGCTTATTAGCTGAGTAATTAACACATAGTTTCATCAGAACTATTGATGACAATTAGGTCATATGAATTATATCATTTATTTATGCTGTTGTGTTCATTAAGCTAGATGACATTATTGTGAAGTTCTCCTCAACTTACTGGATAACACAGACAGCGTCTACATAAATTATAAGGTAGCCTTTTAATGAACTGAACAGTGATCAGTACTACGTTTGTTTAGTCTTTTAGTCGTAATCAAACCCTACCGATTATGTTGCAATCTGTTTAGTTGTTTTAGGGAAGAGACACGATACATAGATAGATGTAGTCTGTAGAAAGAGATTCTGTACTTTAGTTTCATATCGAACGACGTGAGTCCTACAGGGGGCACTAGTTGCATCAAGGTCGCCGTTACGTCACACTAGTAAGTGCTGACTAGCACGAATATGTCTAACCACCTAACACCTATAGTGAATTATTTTGCTATCAACAAGTATTTTTATCTTCATATGAAATTGTATTCACGTTGGTTGTTTCAAAAAAGTGACTCATGGAAGTTTGACTGAATGATTTTGTCCATTAGAAGTTCAAAGTATGCAACTTCACCACAAAAGCATCCAACCAAGCTAAAGATGCTCACCGTCATTTATTTAATTACTCACGTTCTCTGTCCAGTAAATATAATTTACATTTTTCTTGTTTTGTATATATATGTAGAATATCACTAGTAGCAATCGAATTCACACCAATGCTGTTATTGCTAGCAAAGGAACATGGCGACAATAATGATTATCAGTACATGAGAACAAAATTTCTGTAAGTTAACAAAAAATGGCTAAACTAAACATTGAAATTCATTATTCAATCTAACTGTTTATTCATTTCAAACTATTCTTTTCTTTATTTTGATATAGAACACTAATATTTCTAGTAACTTTCATCATTTTCAACGGAATTCCTGTTACACAGTCGGTAGGTAGTCAGTTAACTAGATATGATTTTTACCTCCGTATATTAATTTTCAGCAATTTCGACGAGATATTGATTGTTCCGTGAAATGTGATTACAATTTTTGCAGATGTTTTGGACCACAGGGACTACAGGTAAGTATATCCACATAACGAATGTTAACAAATTTGTATTGCTTATTATTATAAACATTGTTTCTCATTCTACTTTTTTTCATAAACGTTTTTCTGTAGGGTGATCCAGGTCCTCGAGGTCCACCTGGATCAATCGGTCCTAAAGGCTATCCAGGGGAACAAGGACCACCAGGGATAAAAGGTATGAAAGGTGATCCTGGACGAGATGGAATAGATGGCCCGGTTGGAGATAGAGTAAGTATGAAAAAGAGTTATGGTTCATTTATTTATATCGATTCTACGCATTCCAGTGTGACTTTCTATTGATCAAACGGGATATGATAATTAGATTACGAAAACAACACAAGTATCGGTTTGCTTAGTAATAACCGTATAACGCAATTCTGTTATGCGTCTAGGTAGCACACTAGTGTCTTATGCATGTGGGCAAAAGGTGAAACAGAACATTTATTGAATCTTTTCCTTATTAATTATTAGCGTTTTAACCCTAGATGAAATTAATTTTTCATTATAATTTGGTCATTATTCAACATGACGATGCATTATACAGTTTGAGAATTAGGCGTATCGATGTAAACCTTATTTAGTAATCTATGTAAAAAGGATCAACCAATCACGTGTTCTGAAGTCAAAAAACAAGAAAGCTAACAAATTATTTAAAAATGAATGAAGTTGACAAAACAACTGAAAACAACTATGAACAAATAAAGTCAAAAGGGTATTCTGATTTAACACTTGTGGATTAACTACGTAGTTCATTCGATGAAAGATGAAGTGATCAATGTATCATACGATCACTTCTATCTGAAATGTTCACGACAAGTGAATCAATCAGCACATTTCAAATTTACTGCGCCTATATTGAACACTTTGTTAGTGGTTCATTAAATGATAGACAAACTGATGAGATATGGGTGTTTACTTGTCTAGGTGCAGAGGTAACAACCATATGTAACTAAATCTTCAGTAAATTTGTCAACAAACATTTCTTGATCGATTATAAGTTCTTTACTGCTATGGGAAAAGTTCAGAAGAGATCTTTTTCGAATGAATGCATTAGAACTTGAATAAAAGAGTTTATACGGTAATATTTACACAATATCATAATCAAAAACAGCTAATAATCATCTCAGAATTACTAAACTCTAACAGATTTAATGACTGCGTTGATAAATACTTTTAAATTATTCAAATACTCTGCTCATTGGCAGTAAAGTCAGTCATTCTAAGAGTTATTCAAGTTCGTCTCTACATTATAATCTAATCGTTAGGGAGAATAATAAGGATAACTCATACAAATGGTTTTAAAGCTTAAGATGATTTATTTTTCTAGGCGTTTACTCAGTACTTTACGAGTTAAACACTAAAAGATATCTGCAAACAGATTCAATTATGCCAAATTTTCTAATTGAGATTTCACTATCTCTTGCTTTAGACATATATCGATAAATATTTTCTAAATGCTCTCATTTTCATATATTTTATCAACAGGGTCCCCCAGGAGATTTCGGTCCACCAGGTATGCATGGAGAACATGTAAGTAAAAAACTATTTGAATGTGCATATTTTTTGGGTGCTTTTTAAAAAATCAGTTTTTTTAATATTTACAAATACATTTTGTTATCTAATCACAAATATCAAATATTTGCCTTGCTTATTTACAGGGTGAAAGTGGCGAAACTGGTGAAAAAGGTGCAAAAGGTATCGCCGGTTGTCCTGGAGGAAAAGTAAGTGCTCTTTCTTCTATAATATGTGTATATGAGAAAACTGTACATAATGTTGCTCACCTTCCTCATCAGTACAATTTATGTGTGGCTTTGTTCTTGTACCTGTTAGTTTCAGTCACACTTATGAACACAAGTACAAATATGAAATTATTTACTAAATTAGAGCTCATTCAAGAAACTTACTTCTTTTTATCTGAACTTTAACAAATGTAAATAGATGTATATAAATATTTTATTTTAACTAATTTTTATTGATTATCCATGCTTAGGGTGATCCTGGTGAAAAAGGTGAACCTGGAAGACAAGGCATGGATGGTGAACGAGGGATGCCTGGAATAGATGGAGAACGAGGTGATCCTGGTGAATCTGGACTTGGGAGACGTGGACTACCAGTTAGTTGTGGTTTAAAAAATATATATATATTGCATTCATTAGTCACCCTATTTTAATCCTATGACTGAAAGCCATTCTATGCTTTGTTTCGTTCTATGTTCTAATTTGTTTAATTTGGCTCATAATATTATTACTATTCTTGATTTGATTTTCAACATGTAACTTTGTTCTTTAGTTGCGTTGACTTAAGTTGATGCGAATTCATGCCAGATTCTCTACATTGTGCAT
Organism: Schistosoma japonicum; assembly: GCA_025215515.1. Classification (NCBI taxonomy): domain Eukaryota; kingdom Metazoa; phylum Platyhelminthes; class Trematoda; order Strigeidida; family Schistosomatidae; genus Schistosoma; species Schistosoma japonicum. The sequence continues at coordinate 60,660,651 of CM046061.1, read as the reverse complement.
AAATGACTGGTTAAACTAATGAGAATCAGTTATTTATCATTACTATTTACGGAATATTTAAATGATTCCCAATGTATAAATTTCCAGAATTTCGGTATGTAACTTCATTGTGTTACAATGATTAGCATTACTGTCATTTCGAGTTATCGCCTCTTACTGAGTTTTATTTTCATTTTTTTTTCTTTAATATTTAGGGTCCTAAAGGAGAACCAGGAAATATTGGTCCAAAAGTAAGTTACCAGTTTATAAAACTTATTACTGTATAACAGGTTCCATTAATTTTCTTCTAATTTTCTTTTGTAAAACCTGACGGTACTTAAAGCTGAAAGGAATGTTTTGAGGTCATGCATATTTATGCTGTCGGTGTTATCAGTTCTGTGAACATATGAATAATATAAAAGACAGTTTATTATCTATACTATAGACAGGAAATTGACTAGATGGCACTGACATGATAAAAGTAAAATATCACTAATTACTGTGAGTGCGATACATTTAGTTCAGCATGGTTAGTACTGACTTAAGTAAGAAGGTTAGTGTTTCATAGTTTATCACAATGGTGATACTAATTGCTGTAACTAAACTAATATATACAAGCACCAAATTCCCTAGTTTTGTTAAGTAATCGAGGTGAAAATGTTATGGTCGTTATCACCTATACCTATTACGTAACTAGTATAAATCCTGAATACAGGAAGTTGGATTTCAGTGTGTTATTTTTAATTAGTGCATTCAGATTTTCACTTGTGAAAGTTTGTTTATTTTCGAAACAACCATTAAACATTCTAATGAATCCTCGCTCAAAAAATTATAATACCAGTTTATTACTAGACATAATAGTTTGTTTTCTTTTTTAGGGTGATGATGGAGTTCAAGGTGAACGTGGTAACCCTGGATTGCCTGGATTAGAAGGAGATAGAGTAAGAATATTCTACAGTTTGTTCATATTTGAAAGAAATGAATAACTGATCTTCTTATAGTTATCACAGATATCCACAGATTTGTACATTTTTGATGATGACAGAAATAGTTACCAAATTATTTCATTGATTTATCTGATTATGTAATGCATGAAATCAAGATCAATACCGATTTGATCAACTGATTTGTAATGATAAAAATAATTATTAGTTTCCTATTGGATACCAACAAATTTTCACGACTATCGATGGTGCCAATTAATCAGTTAATCATACGTATTTTACGCAGTTAACTTTGACTAATTGTTTATTTGAGTGTTTGGGGTTCATGTCTTAGAGAGATGTTTCTCATTACACGACTTGCATTATTCATTCTTAACTAGTACTTTATATACTAGAAGCAAAATCACGTGAGAAGAATATTTGCTTGGATATGTCAATATTATTTCCTGTATTATGAACGTCCTTCTTTTTTAAAACGACAAAGGGATTTAAGCCATAATGTATAGTGAGTTGATTTATAAAGATTTTTGTAATCGTACTGGCTTTATTTTATCATAAATGGTCGTGTGGATACACTGATGAATTGTTCTTCATTTTATCTAGTGTAATACAAAATGAGATGATTATAGACATTGTAAACTTGATTTAGACTTTGAGCTGTTCTTTTATTTTTATCTAAGTCTTTTTCGTTCAGCCAACAACTATGCAAGATTATTACGGATTTGACAGGGTTTCCCATAGAAAATATTTAACGTACAAACAATGAATATAAATGAGCTGAGTTGGCAGTAGTAACGGACATAAATCTGCAATAAAATATGGATAGAGTAGCCTAGTTCATTGACCGAATTCTGATTCATTCATTAAGGAAAGTATATATATTTATAACCTATTACTCTCAAACTACCCAAATTACAATGAGCTGGGTGACTGTGACTATCAGTCTTCAGATATACAAATTCTCATAATGTTGAAACAGGTTAAGTTATTATTCTTATTTTATATTTACTAGTTCAAATAAACTAAATTGGAAAGATTAATTTTAGATTGTGTACAATAGTGTTAGTTTTTTTGATAAAAATGCTTTATGGGTACCATTCTATTTATTAACAGCTGATATTCTCAGAATTCGTCTAAGTAAAATATTCTGTCGAAAATTTTATTTTTTCTAAAACAAAAATAGGGCGAAGATGGAGATTCAGGTTTACCTGGGGAACCAGGTGAACCCGGAGAAAGTATAATTGACACGTATACACCAGTCAAAGGTGCTCCAGGTGCTCCGGGAGATCCTGGTGATCCAGGAAGAAACTGTTCAGTTACTACGTTGGAACAAGGCCGTAAAGCTCTTATTGGACCTGCCGGTGATCGGGTAAGCATTTTATTTAGTAAATATTTGTTTAAACACACTGTACGCAATCTATCATTGATTCTCAGAAAGCAATACTTTTCGTCACTCACAACGTATCTTTTAGATTATGATAAGGTATACACTAGTCGAATTACAGAGCAATCAATTAGAAAACGAAATATGGTAAATCACCATTGTATACATCTGTAGATCATCAACAACTCACACTAAATCTGTTTTAAATAATTTAAATCTTACTTCAAATCACTAACATGTTGTAAAATCCATTATTTACCTTTAACACTTTTACTGTATTCCATTCTATTTAGTTCTATTTAATATATAACAAAATGTTCTAAAAAGTCTTCAGCAATATAACATTTATAAGTTTCGACTTATTTATTTATTTATTTTTATTGTTTTTTAGGGTGATACGGGCCCTAAAGGTTATCCAGGTCCTAAAGGAGTGAAGGGAATGAGAGTGAGTATATTAAATTACATGTAAATGTATTCTGTTGTATTCAACATAAATGATAAGCAATATTTGCATATTTATTCATGGAACAGTTTGAATTATGTTTTAATTTCAAACTGTTTCATATGATAATTTAACTGACTTGATAATATAATGAAATAACTGCATTGGTCAAATTGGCAATATATTCATGAGACCTGTGGTGAATAACCTAAAACCAATTTCAACATTAATTAGTGTTCACTAAATACATCGCACCAACTCCTTTTATTTAGTAGATGAGTAATGCATATTAAAGCGTAAACTTTATAGCAGAATTTATTTTAAGCTTGTTGAACCAGCATCAACTTTCTATTATGAGTTCTAGTGTGAAGACGTGATCGGTGGAGTTCAGTCGTGTCAAATGTGAGGCAGTTACCCATCGATGACAATGGATGAAGTCACGCAAATGTATCACGAATTGACTGAATTAGAAATATCGACCGATAGGAGTCGACTCAGTGGTCCGATGGTTAAGCGCTCGTCGCAGGGCAGAGGGTCCTGAGTTCAGTCCCCTATAGGATCGTGGATGCGCACTGCTAAAGAGTCCCATACTTGGACGAAACGGCTGTCCAGTGCTTCCAGGTGATCAATGGTTGTCTGATTCAGATCAGTTCGTGATATCAGGTTTGACAAATTAACTATCTCCACAACAATCGCGTAATTATTATGAATAGGTTGAATATACTACAGGCCAACATCTCAAATGTCAGGTGTAGACAACATGAAATGTTGAAGTGTAGCACCTAATTAAAAAATAAACAAAAATATTAATGATGCACAAAACACACATTGGAAACATATTAGAAAGACTTAGTCCTAATCATATGAATTATGTATGGGAACTGAAGTACTTCTTTATATGTGAAATAGTTTTCTGAAATAATTTGACTAAATTATTTGTCAAATAGTAACTAATTAACCATGAGCAGTAATTAACCCATGATCCTTGACTTTCGTAAGTCGTAATCGATATTTTTGTTAATACAGAGAAATAAATGACAGCTTTTGAAATTCATTCAATGTTCTTTAATCATTCAAAACATAAACTGATCAAAGGTGTATTTCTTTAGCATCTTCTTATCTTGTCTCAACTTTAATGTAAATTGGTTTACATTTGATTGTACAATCATTATACTGATTAATTAGTGATGAGTAAATTATCTCAATTATAATCAAACGGAACACAAAATGTTGATCGATAATGAATGCTTATAAACGTAGGGGTAATTTAATCGAGGTGATTTGTGGAGATTGGTATTAGGTTTAGTTGTTTGGATTTATCACAGATTGATGTTGGTAGGACATCAGTGAAAACTATGAAGCATTAGACGGCTGTTTCATCCTACCTTGTGAATCATCAGTGCCCTAGAATCCGTCCCAATGGCTCCAGGTTGGTGAACACTCAACCCTCTGTACCACTAGATCGGCATCGATTAGTAGAATTCCTACTTTCATCAATTTCTAATGTAGCCACCGGGGTGGAATTTAGGTTAGGTACTGTGTAAAAGTCCTATACTAGGATGTAGGAGTGAGTTTGAGTAGAAACTAATCGCTTTCCATGATCCTGTGATTAGGATAAAAAATGTAGAATTAAATTTATAATTCAATTCACTTTTAGTGAAGTATGAATTGATAGTGCTTGTTAATACTGGATTATGAAAGTACTATGTTCAGTAGTAATATAATTTCAAATTATTTATAGATCATCGTACATTCAATCGACTAATATACATGCACAAGCAATCGAGTTAGTGTATGTAACAAAAGTTGATAACGATGAGTTTATTAGAATTACATTGGGACACAGCATAAATCTAACAAGCAAACAATCGAGAAAGATGTCAGTGGTAAGTCACCTTTAAACTGAGTTCAATCGCATATTGAGCATACATATAACAGTGAAAAGTATAATGTACGAAATGTTTTGTCTAGAGTTATATCGGCTGCTACAAACTATTCGACATCATTAAATAAGAACAAAAATGAGTATCAAGTTACTGATTAATATAAATGATAATGGAAACATTGACAAAGTATAAAAACTGTGAGTGTAGTAAACATTTAAGTTTAGTTTAAAAGCCGAATCAGAGATAAGGATTGTAAGACCATTTTCAAGTTTGTTTGAATGGAGAAAAAACTTTAAAACTACGTTATTAACTCATTGTCCCAAATATTTTTAACGAATATCATCATTGTTTCAATCAGATGTATCATACTCTTTATAAAATAACAGTAGTTAACATAGTTACATAAAGTTGATCAATAAGTATATACTACACTTTATTTTGAACAGGGCATTGATGGAACTATAGGCCTAATTGGAATAAAAGGACTCCCTGGTCCAGATGGCCCACTGGTAAGTAAAATGATCGATAATATGTGTATAAAATTCTATTGTCAAATAAATTGTCCAATTGCATTTTTCGTCATCGACAACGGTTAGTACATGTGCCTAACTGATATACCGGGCACCTAAAGAAGATTGGTTATCTTCGAGATCTATTTATCTGTAGATAATTTCAGTATTTTTGGTCATATTCAAGGTGAACTATTTATTTCTATTATCAATCAGTTCCCTCCTGCTCTATCTTTCCATTTGACACATTAACTGTTATTATGCAATTTCTCATTGATGAACTATGCTTAATCTATGGTGTATACGAACTCCAGTCCACATTCCCTATTACTTCTATTTTGTATTAATGTTAGTTTCCTAATTGGTTGGCTTTGTGGTCTGGTTTTATGTATATATAAAGGAATGTATGAAATATGGTTCGATTATGTCTGGTTGGTCTGTCGTCTTGTGTTCTTCTTATTCCAGCTTGGGACTCAGTGGGTATAGGGCAGACGCTCAATTATTGACTAGGCCCATCCAACTGACATTCGATTAACCAACCAAATTTCTCGCGTCACAACACTAACCAACAACTAATATAGTGTCCGTTAAATTATTTTTATCTGCTTTTGGTAACACTGAGATATTGTCAGAAGTTCGGTCGGAAAACACTCGTCTGTTATAAGATAGTGGCCTGTCGTTCATTCATAATATAAATCTGAGCAGTTACTTTGAATTTGAAGTACTGTAGCGGACTGCTTTGATTACTGACCATCAACAGCTCTCTTGTCATTTCAAGTCCATAAATTCTATGAAACGCTTGTTACCTTAACGTAAGATTAAATTTGTCATATACTTTATGTTTGATTAACAAGACAAATGAATACGAATAGGATCCTACTGGAAGGTAAATTTAAGTAATCTAAAAACATATTTCAGCTAAAATCCAACATCAAAAAATGATCAGTGGATAATCAAAGAGATTCAAAACTTATGTTTTCATACTACTCATTATCTCCGAGTAATGTATTTTCATTCACTGATTATTTATATAATCTTTTTCTTCTTTCTAGGGTCCAAAAGGTATTAAAGGAAGTGCAGGACAACCAGGAGCTAAAGTAAGCCAGCCTATCAAATTGTAAACATAATAATAAGGATGTTTGGCACTACATTACTTTTTACCATATCAGAATGCATTATATCAAGAAACAAGTTATCCCATCAACTTTTTGAACTAAGCTCATCATGATATATTTATAATCAAAATTATACAACAGTTTCATCATGAAACATATGTTAAGGTTAATGTTAAGGTTTCCTCTTTCACTAATCTACTGTTGCTTGTAAAGGAATCTTCAAAGTATTTGTCAATTGAAGCCGCTTTTTTGAAACGTATATAAACACATTTTATTTATTGTTAACCACCCCCTCTGTCCCCCCCTCCCATATACAAAAATATGACGGAGAAATGCGAAACACTGCTAATTGATCAGTTTTCAATGAATTTATAATTTGATTACACAGACACATGTGTTACAGAAGAAAAATCCACATAAATTTGTTTATATCTTATGAGACTGGATTATCCACGTGATGTCTAGTCTATATTCACATTTGAGTTCCTAAAACGTAACCAGTAACATGGCTTTCTGTATCCTTCATTGTAATTAACTGAGTATTCGGAAGTAAATGAAGATAACGTTTTTGTTGTTAATCTAAACTGTTATTAGGATTGTTTGTTGAATTAAAGTGAAGGTTAAGAATGTTACTTATAGACACTAAACTTAAAATTTGTTACACACAAACTAATTATCTGCTGTGTAATATTTGACTAAAATATCTTTTGTATATTTTCGTTTAGGGTGGTCAAGGACGTGATGGTCTAATCGGTGATCGTGGTCCACCGGGACCTAAAGGTCTACCAGGAGATCCAGGAGCAGATGGACTACGTGGATTAATTGGGGATCCTGGTGAACCTGGGGTGAGTAATGAAATTCATTTTGAAAATATAGACTGCTGTACTTACATAAATTTATCAACAGGTGGATCGATGTTCAAATAATTTTTGATATTTATTAGCCTTTAAATGTGAAGGATTTTTAGTGATAAACAGATTTATCGTAAAATTTTCTGTTTTTTTTATCTTGACAATGTTTAATTCTTGGAAAGTATCATTATTGTCGAAGATTAAATAACAGAATAAGTTAGGCAGTTTATAAAATGTCGTCCGTCTCACTACTGAAGGTTTCAAAAGAAACTTAGATGTTTATTCGATTAGCTTTTTAGAGATAATTTTAAATGGGGATAATTAACTTCATGGATTATCATCAACCAGAAAGCACTGAATATTTTAGTTGTGGAGTTTACTTGCATTAAGAGTAAGACAATTTTCTCCGACGGAATTGGACTGCTGTCTGATTGTATAATGAATTGACTGCAGTCCAAAATTTGGACAACTGAACTATGATTCAGCGGTCTGAATGCATCGTCATCATAACAAGGCATTAAGGTTCTGGATTTAACATCTCTTGAGGTAGTCGATTTACGCTTTTGAAAAGCCTCCAGCTTGCCCAACACAGTTGTCCGCTGTCATTTAGTTTCCAATGTTCCTCCTACTGATATCAATGTGTGATATAAACTAATGTCTAATTAGGACATTTTTAAAAGTGACATGACTAGGTAAAACAACAAAACCATTCAAATAGCAAGACCATCCATTTATGAGATAGCTGTATTAATATCTAGGATGATTTTCATTTGATGCAACGGCGTGAGTAGTTTTTATGACAACTATCAATTTCTTTAATTAGGTTTTGCAACGGAATTTTCTTTAGATTACACCTACTTCAAATTGTAAACATGTTTTTCATTGTTGTGAATCCCATACTGCTTAACACAAAGCACTATTCTTATTCATTGCATCTTAGGGTACAGCAGAGTGCACAGGTATTCTACCCGGAAGACCCGGACAACGTGGTATACCTGGAGAACCTGGGGATAAAGGATTCCCTGGAATTCCAGGATCTGTAGGAGATAGAGGATTGAAGGGTTTAGTTGGCCCACAAGGACCAGCCGGCGATCCTGGGTTCGATTGTCCGATTGGGCCACCGGGTCCACCAGGTCCTAAAGGATCACCTGGTAAGTAGAGAATTGTATTTTGTAATTATGTGTCCTATTAAAATCGTAATCAGGTAGAGAACTATCCTTATAATGTGAATAATAACTATATTAATAATATTAGTGAATTTCTCAAATTTTTACAAGATAACAACCATTCAATTCTAACTATATTTTCATTTATTTCTCAAACGTTTACAAATGAAAACATTCATTGTTTTAATTTACTTGGTGATTCCTTCCAGGTGATGATGGACGAGCTGGTGCGCCTGGACTTCCAGGTAGTCCAGGTGATGATGGACTGCCAGGTGATAAGGGCGAGCCGGGTATTGGTCATAGAGGTACACCAGGAGATCCTGGGGATAGAGGTTATGATGGGCCTCAAGGTGAGTTGCAAGTGTTAAGTATGAGGCTTCGGAGTTAATTAAATTATCGTAGTAACTTATGTGCTAAGTAATCTTTAACAGCATTTAGCTGAATTAAGTGGGCTTGAGATAATTATTAGATTTGTTATTTTTGACAGACTTAAGCACTGAAATGCATGATTTGACGTACTTTACCGACTTACAACCTGCATCTACTGAATTACCATCTTCTGGACTGAAAATGCTTGTCAAGATTTAACATGGCATCAGACTGAAATCCATTGAAATAATTCAACCAACGACACTATTCTTGACTGTGTAATTGACTTTGTTATAAAAAGCTTCTTCATTTAGTGGCAGCAGAAGTATAACACATAGTGGTGTTAGCTTCATCTTTAGTGTACTAATGAACCCTTTTTTTCACAAAAGTATGTTTGCAATTATTCAAACCCACTGTCTTTACCTGTTTCACGTTAAGTATGCTACGAGCCTCATTTAACATATCTATATATTTATCCATTCTTACACTATGTAAGAGTTAGGTATTCGTCAACTTTGTGGTTTTCGGTCTAATTCCCTGGTGGAATCAACAGTGTGCACTCTTAAGTAGTTCCATATTACGACAAAACAGCTGTTCAGGGCTTCCTAGTACCCAACTAACATCAGTTGGCAGCGAATGCAAGCAACTAAGAATAAACCTTAGTTGAATACAACTTTAATATGTGATATGATTTTTGAATCAAGACATCATGCCAGTAATATATATATATATATATATATATATATATATATATATATCACCATAAGTTTGTGTATTATCCTTAGTTTTGTATTTTATACTTTGAGTTTAAATTATGTTTAGTTCTATCCTTTTTGGGACTATAATACCTAGAAAAATATACACAATCTCAAACATAGAATAATGTAATGAGAGCTGTATTTTTAGTTTAGGGAAGCTGCGACATTCAGATGTACATTTACGCCTGACTGACTTTAAGACACACAGACATATACCTCCGAAATTTGAGTAACTTTAAATTTGTCTGTGTATATTGCAATTTAATAAATCTGTCAATTTTTCTCACAGGTCCAAAAGGCCCAAAAGGTTTAAAAGGTGAACGTGGATTGCCAGGTACTAAAGGATCTGGTCGACCTGGTCCACCAGGTGAGAAAGGTGAACGCGGATTAGATGGTCTAGCCGGAAAACACGGAAAGCAAGGTCCTATGGGACCTCAAGGTCAGTTATTTATAACTATCGTAAAGTTAGTCATAGAAATGATATTATGAAAACTTTTTTAGTAAGAAATTTAATGAAAGTAACCTTTTCCAAAAGTAGACAGTTACTTATGGAACTGACTTTACTAATGAATCACACCTGATCAACATCAACAACAAATTTACAATAACATAAATGACAATTTCAAAGGTTGGCTAATCAAAAAACTTAATATTTTTACTGTTAGCATTGTAAAATATTTGCTTATATGCCACAGTGGTTTAGATGCTGATCTATAGGACCAAATATACAGATTTTACCATCGGAAGCCTCTTTCTTTAATATCATTCAGCTTATTTATTTCAATCTTTATCTTGTCTTTTACAAATTCCTAAAAGAGTTAAGTGGAATCTTGGACGAGCCATTTGAAGACGCGTTGTTCTGCAGTGATCTAATGGTTATTCTTACTTATGGAGTTTTTCGACTCAAATTTTAATAAATAGTAACTTTAACCCGAATATTGGATGACACGATTTTGAGAAGTAAAATAAAATAAATCATGGCATATCTTATAGTGAACAACTTAAGTACAGAGATAATATTGTGAATTGAAGAGTCAACCTACCTCATCATTGTAAATACTTTACATAATGAGCAACTAAGAAACAACACACACATTGTAAGCCATTTACCAGTGTTAATAAATATAAAACCGAGATTCAGTTTAATAAAAACTTCTTCGAAGATTTTACTAGTAATACACGATAAGTTCAAATAGATGGGTAAATATTTGAAAATATTTATAAATAATTTAGGTGAACCTGGAGAGCGGTGTAGTTTGTGCAAACCTGGTATACCAGGACCTAAAGGCGAAAAAGGTGATATTGGTTCATCTGGTCTACCTGGTCCACGTGGCCGAGATGGTGCAAAAGGTGAACGTGGAAATCGGGGTGCCCCTGGAAACCAGGGTCGTATGGGCTCACAAGGTTATGAAGTAAGTTTACTTAGATATTAGTTTTCTTGTTCAGAAACATTTTTTCTTCAATAAAATTGACAGATAATAAAGCGATCATATAGGTACTTCGAACGAGGAAACCTTAAGTATTATAAAATCATAGCCAATCAGCACACTTAAAATGAATCATACTCAGTTTTCTTCAAGATATTCCTGTCAGGACAAATTGGATGTAAACCTTGACATCTTATTCCAATATGAGTAGAAATATCAGTAAAAACACAATAACAATAGTTTATGTTTCTCCTCAAATAGTCTCTACAGCCTCTGATAATTTAATAAGTCATCTATAAACAAAAAATAAAAAATGAAATTACATATGGGAGAAATTATTTCGATTACCTAGATCTGCTTGCTAATATATCTTAGAAACTTTGTATGGGTCCATGTAACCCTCGACTGAGTGATATTATAAATTAGATATTCTAACTGAATCAGAACTGGTTGTGGACTCATTGGTTTACTTCAACCGATTTACTATAGCTACACAAAGTATTTCAATACTGCTTCATTTAAGTGTAATACTTTGCTACTGTATATGATAACTTTAAACTGCAAAACTAGATAGATTTTTAAGGAAGTTATTTAATACAAATATTTCAAAACTTGTTTTTAGGTGTTTTGCTATTTACAAGTTACTACAGTAGTACAATGTCCATTTCTGGCTTTTCATTAAGGTTATTACTAAGGAAAAATCAAAAATGATAATTGTTGATAAGATTACTTTGCATTAATAATATTAGTTAGGTATTTACTTTATTAAGTAATATTTCATTTCTCAATCTTTATTATTAGGGTGATCAAGGTGAACATGGTCTTCCTGGACTGAAAGGTTTCAAAGGTGAACCAGGTGAAACAAGAACAGAATACACTGGAATATTAAAAGGACCAAAAGGTTACCCTGGCGTAGATGGAGTCAAAGGTGACAAAGGAATCAAAGGTATTCTAGGCTCTCCAGGCGAAAAAGGAGAACGTGGATTAGAAGGACCACAGGTTTGTACTTTTAATAATTAAGAAGTCATTAGTATTAACAGAATAAATTGTTAATTTGCCTGTATTGTTTAATAAATAGAGAATTTGTCAAATATTTCGTTGAATCTATTATTTATGGATTCGTTAATTCTGTATGTCATGTTAAAATTTACCAATTGAACAGTTGTCATCACTCAATAACACGATTATATTTTCACTTTTAGGGTGATATCGGCTTACGAGGTTTACCTGGACAAAAAGGTCCTAAAGGTATACAAGGTGAAAAAGGTTACAAAGGTGCAACAGCTGAAGTTAGATTTGGTGATAAAGGTGAAAAAGGTCAACCTGGACGTCCTGGACTGAAAGGTGAATTAGGCGATGCTGGAGAACCCGGAAATTGTACTGTGAATGTTATTCAAAGTCGTAATCTAACTGGTATGTTCATTGAAATCACTTTATGTTTGGTAAACCAAGATTGTTAGAAGAGTGAAGTAACATTTTTCAGTCTTTTTATGCAATATTCGCAGATACAGCTATGCAAAAAATTCTTAACGGAAGCTTTTTATAGACATACAGCTTACTAAGAAAGACTAAGTAGCGAATGAATGATTACCTAGAAATAGAAATATACAAACTATCCATTCTGAAACTGACTCTAGTATATGGGTATTTTAAAGTAATTCAAACCGACTGATCAAATAAAAAAAACATGTTTACTGGAAAGACAGCCTAGAATAATGATTTAATTTACAAAAAGCTGTAATTTAGCTTGACTTACCTACCAAATGAAAATAAGAAATATATGGAATATGCTAAACATTGTTTACATGGCAATATAGTTATGTAAACTCAGCTGTTAAATATTAGTTGAAAACATAGTTTTAGAATGTGAAAGTTATTAAAAGGCCCCATTATTTGTATGTTTAAAACTGCAAAATATTCATTTTTCCATTGGATTAAATTTAGGGTTGATATACTTAGTCAATTAAGTTACAGTAATGCCACTAATCTAAGCGGTTTAACATTACAAACACTTTGTTCAAATGAAAGGGGCTTGAAAATAGTCGGTGAGAAACGTGACAACTGTTACTAAAGGAACATTTGTTCCTGCAGGATTGCATGTATGACCTACCAGCAAGTGGTAAACAAAACATAGTTTAAGTCAAAAGTTTCCTGCAGTTTAGACATTCCTAAAACGCTATAAAGCTAACAGCTTTGTAAGGACAGAGTTCAATTTAACAAGCAAAATTTCACTAAGAAAATGGCATAACTACGAAGTCATGAACATTTTAGAATTATAAATGTTAAATCTTCCTCAAGAAAGTCAAATTAAGTAGTTTATTTACTAGTAGTTCAGCCTAATGTTCCCCAACTTCATTGTTACGATTTAAGATAGTAATATTTCGGATGATATCTGTTAGTATTTATTCTTTTTTTCATTTAGTGGAGAAAGGTGACCGTGGACCAAAAGGTGAACCTGGACCAAGAGGTGATAAAGGAAAACCAGGCGACGAAGGTCCACCTGGACAACCTGGGGATAGTGGGATTCGGGGTGAAAAAGGACTTCCTGGAATACCTGGACCTGCTGGGATAAAAGGCTTAGTAGGCCAACCAGGTAAGATAATTTTATTTTTTAATGGCCTTATTAAACTGAATTACCCTATAACCGAAAAAAAGATATAAACATAAATAAATGCAACTAAGTCGTCACGCCCTGCACTACAATTCCGCTGTGGCTCTTAGATTGACCTGAGTTCAAAAATGTCAATACGTAAAAGTTTTATGTCTAAGTCAATGAGTTGCAACTCCTCAGACAGAGAACGATCAGTAAACAGAACTTCATGTTGTAATCACTATTGTAAATACGCACTTATAGATAGTTGTTACAGCAAGCTTCAATTTAATGATGAATTATCGAAACAAATATTTTTTCAAACAATATCTTCACATAATTTTTTTGAAAACTAATGAAAATGAAGTTTCTTGATTGGTAAATTGACCATTTATTTAATTAAAATTTGCAAATTATTTAAGTTACTTTGCATGAACTCATGGTCTTGACTTAACTCTACAGGTGATGCTGGTGAACAAGGAAGTCCAGGAGTACCAGGGTCACCTGGAATTCCTGGAGTAAAAGGCGATGTCGGTGATATTGGTCCTATAGGGGATCGTGGTTATCCAGGTAAGACTTAAAAGTTATCATGTAATTGATTTTAGAAAATAAACCTTTCAGTTCTATCAATATATATATATATATATATATATATATATATATATATATAGTTTTAACATTTTATTTAGGGTTGAGCAAATTTAACTCAAACATGTTACGTCCTTCAATATTGTAGAGAGGAGGAGAAATTTCGATTAACTTACGAATCAATCAATCAATGCCTGTTACCCCATGTGAAGCATAGGCCGCCGACCAGTATTCTCCAACCACTTTTGTTCTGAGTTTCCCTATCCAGTCCTTCCCAAGTGCACTTCAGTCTCTTCATGTCTGACTCCAGTTCCCGACGCAGAGTATTTTTGGGTCTCCTCCTTTTCCTTTGACCTCCAGAGTTCCATGTTGATGCTTTTCTTGCTACACAATTTGGTGATTTCCTCATTATGTGTCTTATCCACCTCCAGCGTCTTTTCCTAATTTCTTCCTCGGCTGAATTTTGATTGATTTGTTCTCTACCATAGAAGGTTGTTGTTGATGGTATCTGACCGACGGATCCAAAGTATCTTACGCAGACAGTTATTTATAAATACTTGTATTTTTTGAATGGTGCTTTTCATACTTTAAATGCAAGTTTCAGCTCCATACAACAGAAGTGTCTTCACATTTGCATTGAAAATTTTGACTTTAATATTGACGGACAGTTTCAAATGTCCTTCAGCTGTAGAAATGGTGCTCCTGCCTTGCCTTTCCAATCCACGCCGTCACATCTGCATCAGACCCTCCATTTTTATCGATGATGCTGCCCAAGTATGTAAAGGATTCTACACCTTCCAGAAGTTCTCCGCCAAGTGAAACTGGATTAGTGTTGGTTGTTTTGTATCGGAGGATCTTACTTTACCCTCTGTGTATGCTGAGGCATTCTGCTGGATGCCGAGGCTGCTGCTACCTTGTCCGTCTTCATCTGCATTTGTTGCTGTGTGTGTGATAGAAGAGCTAGATCATTTGCAAAATTTAAGTTCATCCTGTTACATCGATGTTGTCCACTGTATTCCGAGATCGCCTTGAGATGCTGTGGTCTTTATGATCCAGCCAACTACCAGCAAGGAGAGGAATGGCGACAGTAAGCATCCTTGTCTAACACCGGTCTTCACTTTGAGTGAGTTCGTGAGTAGACCTTCATGCAGGATTTTACACCGTAGTCCGTCATAGGAGTTCCGTATGAGGTTGACTATTCTCTCGGGCACGCCATAATGTCGTAGAAGGCTCCATAATACTCTCCTATCCACGCTATCGAATGCGTTTTCGTAGTCGAGGAATTTAATGTAAAGGGGTGAATGCCATTCAATTGATTGCTCAACAATGAGCCGTAGGGTCAACATACGAAATCCGGCCTGTTGGTCTTGAAGTTGAGCGTCGAGTGGGTCTTTCATTCGGTTCAATAACACTGTTGAATACTTTTCCTGGTATCGAAAGAAGAGTGATACCTCTGTAGTTTTCACAGTTGCTGAGATCACCTTTCTTTGATATATTGATGAGGTATTCCTTTTTTTCAGTCTGATGGAACTTGTTCTTCCTCCCAAATCTTTCTGAAGAGAATGTGGAGTATCTTTTCAGTTGCTTATATATCTACCTTCAGTGCCTCAGCTGGTATGTTGTCTGGCCCTGCTGACTTGCCACTCTTGATTCGTCGGATGGCTATTTTGACTTCTTCAACTGTTGGTGGGTTGATGTTTATGGGAAGATCCGTTGCTGCTGCTTCGATGACTGGTGGGTTTAGTGGGGATGGTCTATTCAACAGCACTTCGAAGTGTACTACCCATCTGTTTCTTTGTTAATTCACTTAAGTGATTAGTTTGCCAGTCTTGTTCTTGATTGGTTGTTCTGGTTTACTGAATTTCCTAGCTAACATCGTTGTATCGTATAAGTGCCTCATGTTTCGGGCTTGGGACCGGCAGTAACCCTAGAGGGGCTCCAGGTGGAGTTTACTTACGAATACCAGAACATTTTTAGGGAACTTTATTAATAAAAAAGATCTTTTTGTACTTCTACTCATATACCTTGTAAGTAGTCTGTTTTTAAATATTTCTGAGTAAAATATTTTCAATTATCCCAACAACCTTTCAGGTCCAAAAGGTGAAAAAGGATTTCCTGGTCAGCCTGGAACTGGGATTCCCGGAGAACGTGGTGAACCTGGTCAACCTGGTATACCAGGTCCGAAAGGATCACAAGGAGACCCTGGCATGGTTGGTGATCTAGGAGATGCAGGTACAAACTTTGTAAACAATTACTGATATTATTATTTATTTATTTCAGTTAAACATTTTGTTAAACCGTCCATAGTTTTAGATTTTATCTTGACAGAAATATTATGTTTTAAGGATATTATTCTGAAATTTGGGTATAATTTTTTCCAAAAAAATGCTGTTAATTTCAATCATAATTCATTATTAACGACTGAATACAAAACATGCTTATGTATTGTTACCGACAGGACTAGAAGGAAAACCTGGATTACCTGGAGAGCGCGGAGATGTCGGTTTACCAGGAATTCAAGGTGATCCTGGACCAAGTGGTGGAGTTGGTATTAAAGGAATTATGGGTGATCCTGGAGACAGTGGAGAACCAGGTATGTTGATTACCTTAGTGGATACAACTAAAGAGTGATATGTACTGCATGGTTTTAAAATGATATATTTACACCGCTTTCGCTCTTTACAGATGAAAATATTTATATTCGTATGAATAAATTTTAAACTTATTGACAATATCACTGGTTAGATTACAGTAACGTTGAAATATTTATGTTTAATAAAAGAATATAACATTTATATATCAAATTTAAGAAACGTAATAATTATAAATAGCTAATGGGAATCCTGACGATAAGTTAATCACTGAAACCTATTCGAAAATGAATTACTGTATAGAGTTTCATAGAATTATTATTTTTAAAGTTGTAAATTGAATAATTTATGTATTACTCATCCAGTATGTTGTAAAACCATCCGAATATATTAAACGACGTATATCTGAATTCAATACAGAGTGAATGTCAATGATATTTAAATTATTTGGCAACACACCGAATATCTGTTATATTCAATAGTTTAAAAACAAATAACGCTACATTACTTAACATGCATTTTATCATAATTACTTTACCATAATTAAGCATGTTGACAGGTGAAAGCAACAACACAGTAAATGAATTTTGTTGATATGCAATTAATTTGTAGTGATTTTTTTAATATGGAGTCAGTTGTACCTTGTTTTTTGTTATATTTTAGGTTTGCCTGGACGTCCTGGTATACCTGGAGATAAAGGAAAATGTCTTGGTGCAGCAGAAAAAGGAGAGCCTGGACTTCCAGGTCCAGAAGGTCCCGAAGGACAGAAGGGTGAACCAGGACTAAGAGGTGCAAAAGGAGAAAGAGGACCATCAGGTCCAGTTGGACGGACTGGTAAGCTTATTGTGGCAACGTATAAATTAGGCAATTATTTTTATAGCACAATCAGTTTACTTTGAAGTATCCTATAGTAGTGAACAGTTAGGTATGCATAATAATATGTTTTGAAAATTTGGAGAGTACTGAATTATTGTTTAACTTTGCATTCCAATTCGGATGATCCACTCTTTATAACCTATCTTCTTTAAGGCATTTTAACATTCCAGTTTATCTAAAACCATACTTTCACATTTCGTTCTTTTTTAGGTGATAAGGGTGTGAGGGGTGAACCAGGCTTACCTGGGCCAGACGGTCCTGTAGGTGACACAGGTCCTCCTGGGAGAGCTGGAACTACCGGTCCTAAAGGCTTCGAAGGGACACCCGGACCAAAAGGATTTGAAGGACCACCAGGTACCGCAATAAGACGTCATTTTTATACTTGAAATTTTTTCAGGCACCTTTTAATTTACTAAAAGTTACACAAAGTTACACATAACAGAATAAACTGATATCACATTGCAAGTGAATTGTGTTAAACAGCACAAATCAACGACAAATGCGACTTCTGCTTTCAAGAAATGATGCAACACGAACTTGCAGGAATATCGAAAGACGATGACTGATCCGAGATCGCAAAAAATAACAATGTATATACACTTCTGTATATGCACTTTCAACAAACGAAACAATTTGTTGGTTGGTTTTTGTTTACTGGGCCAGTAACAAATGAAATTATTCAGTAGGAATGTTGTTGTCAAGTTACACAATGAATCAAAATATGAGGTTAAAAAACTTATGTTGCATCGGTCAGAAGCATAAAAAATGTTGATAATTGTTTAAGCGAAGCCTTACCAACAAGATTAGATAGGTGTAAATATTTCATAATAAATTAAATTGTTGTGCAAAAGGCTTCCAGAATCAACATCCTCACTAAACGCACATTTATTTCCGATGTATAAATATAGGTCTTTTAGAAAAAGCCATCACTTCTAATTGTTAGCTTGTTTTGATTTCAGATAAGGATAATTTCATTCTTCAGACCACTTTAAGTTTATTGAATCCTGGTTAGCTACTCACAAAAAGTACGTAAACATTGTAGGTATCCCTTGTATAAATGTTTCCATCAGTGAGATCAAAAACTGTTTTAAGAAGCTTGTTAATATATTACATCCCATATTTTATGAATACAGGTAGCCCTGGAAATGAAGGTCAACCAGGTCCTAAAGGTGATCCCGGTCTTCCTGGTACAGACGCATATGGTGAAAAAGGTGATGTAGGAGAACGTGGTCCTCAGGGCGATGTTGGGGAAAAAGGACTTACTGGGAAACCTGGTTTACGTGGACCTCCAGGGGATGCTGGAACCAATGGCCAAGCAATAATTGGGGATGTTGGTGAAATCGGAGATGTTGGTGAGAGAGGTCTTCCAGGAATGCCTGGAGATCCTGGAATCCCTGGACCTAAAGGTGTCCCGGGAGTACCAGGTTTAATTGGGCCAAAAGTAAGTAAATAATAGTTCTACCTAATTTGTTATTTGCCTTAAAATGTTAACACTACATCTGTAAATCTCTTAATCACTTTTACCCCGTATTATTATCGTCAAAAATTGTTTTCAGGGCATAACAGGAGATCCGGGTTTGCCAGGTTTACAAGGTCGCCCGGGAAAACCTGGCCCAGAAGGTCAGCCTGGCTTACCAGGTCCTAAGGGTTTCCCAGGAGAAAAGGGTCAAAGAGGCATAAAAGGAGAACGTGGTGAACCAGGCGAAATGATAGTTGGACGTGACGGAGAGCCAGGTGATATGGGTGAACGAGGGATTCCTGGGCCTCCGGGACCAAAGGGAGATAGAGGATTTCCAGGTCAGATACAATTGTACATTATATAGCATATGCATTTATCCTATTTATTGGCGCAACATATTATCTCAAAATTACTTTTGATGAACTCACTGCTTTTACTGTATTTCAGGTGATACTGGTCCAAAAGGCTTACGAGGTTTTCCTGGTCGAGCAGGTGAGAAAGGCCAAATGGGAATACCCGGAGATAAAGGTGAACCAGGTTTCACTGGAATCGACGGATACCCTGGTAGAAAGGGAGATAAGGGTGAATTCGGTGATATTGGGCCGATTGGTGATCCTGGGCCAAGAGGACAACCTGGACCTAAAGGGTTCCCTGGTGCACCTGGTCAGTGTGTACCAGCTGAAGAAAGTCCCATAGGGGATCCTGGTCCACAAGGTCCCAGAGGGCCACCTGGTGAAAAAGGTTTAACAGGTAATTACAGAAGTAATTTGCATTTCACAGTAATTCGTAATATGTTTTTCACTATTCTACTAAAATTCATTTACGGTAACACGATTATGGTTTGTAACTATAAATAAAGTAATTCAATAATTATCACCTAGCTTTACGTAGATAAGCTAAAAGCTGTTTCATTTAATGAAACGTGAAATGTCATCATAAGTTACTTGATCTAAAGTAGTTTATTCAAATGAAAAAAATTACTCATTGATTTTAAATTACCTAAACTGTATGTTAACTCAATTGTTCCTGACGAAAAGTTCATTCAGAGAATAGTGTAGTTTCATATTGATGAAGAGGTTAGATTACCCATTGCAACTGAGTATAAAAACACTTGTAAAACGCATAGATTGTAGTTGACACTGGTATGCACATATCATCCTATTTGTGATTTGTCGGATAAATATACCTGCACTGTAGTATTGGTGTATATACTGATACTAGTAGCCATTACCTTTGACTTTAAAGACTAATGCATTGTCTATTATGTTCATTGGTCACAAGTTTTTTAAGGAGGTATAGTGTTTTATATTATTAGTAAGGGTCCCAATAAGCCCATTATGGAAATTCAGAAGTCAGTTCTGAATTATCCATGTTAGTTATGAGGTGTAAGAACATCTAACTGACAAGCTATTATAACGACATATGATTACTTTATATTCTGCTGTCAGTCACAATCCGTATATCCTAAAACTTGTTACAAAATGGCTACATCCAGACAACCCGTTTAGGTTTTATAAAGGTTAATGTATTATGAACCGGACTAAGTTTTAAATATCAAAACGAGATAAACCAGACAATTATTAAAAATATAAAGCATTTATAGAATGCTTTGGTCTACAGTGAAGCAGTTGACTTTAGCTTCACAAATTTTCATCTACGTGCAATATCTAATAAGAAACATTTTTGAGAGTTTCTAGCTTTAGAAGAAAACTAAAAACTTAAAAATGTATAATTTTCCAATTTCTAGATTATATTTAAAATACCTACATAATATAAAACTTTGCATCCTAAATAATAATTTGTGTTTATTTGTGATTTATCAGGGCTACCCGGAAAAGTAGGTAAAATTGGTGAACCAGGTCCACCTGGAAGAGGTATTCCTGGTCCAAAAGGTCAACGGGGTGATCCTGGGCTTCGTGGACTTACTGGTAAGTGACAGACAAATTCATCTATTTCATAAGGTATATACATAGAGTTAGTCAATAAAGTGCAAATATATAAAATGCTTTGGCTAAGAATTTAAACACAAATGAGCAGGTGCCTTCATACATCATATTTTATAAGAACTAGTTGTTATTGGGCTATAACTCATGTATATTACAGTCTACATTGTCATGATTGTCAAATTCCAATTAGATAACTGTTCTTCAATAATTGTAAATAGAGTTATTCATTTTCTAATGATCCTACAGTTGGCGTAAATGAAGTCCAATCCTGCTCTACACTGAAAAGCAGCTAAGATTACAAATAAAAATCGAATTCCGTTAATATTTTTACTATTTATTCAAGCTACTTACTAGTAGTCTAAATAGTATCTAAAATTTAAATAATGTCAATATTTTTCCAATATATTTTGACTTGACTAAGCTTGAATAGCTGAAGTTAAAGCAGAAGTAAAACAAATAAAATTTGGTAGCTCCAACGCAAATGAAATCTGTCAGCTAAATGCCTCATGGTTATTTTTCATTTTTATGTTACACTACAGATTTTATAGCTACTGCTTCCAACATGCTTACAGATTTTAACGAAATTACTAACGATCACTGAGATAAAAGTTGCGGTAACAGTCTCGTGGTATAGATACTCAGTTTTGATTCAGAATCCTTATCCATTTTGGTCTTTGTAGATTTTTGGAAAAGGGTTTATGATCCCATTACTTAGTGTATATTATCGAACATAATCTAAATGACTCGTAAACACTTCTGATTCTTTATTCAAAGTGACTTAAAAATTTGTCCTATATTTAAATAACATAGGTCCTAAAGGTGAACAGGGAGAAGCAGGAGATCCAGGTGACATGGCTCTACCTGGTGCTAAGGGTCAGAGAGGTTATCCTGGGATTAAAGGTGAAAAAGGTGAACTAGGGATTCCAGGTGACGTTGGCCCAAGAGGCCCTGTCGGGGATCCAGGTCCTCCAGGAGACGACGGATTGCCGGGTGATGATGGAAGACCAGGCCTAACAGGTCCTAGAGGAGATAAAGGAGATACTGGTTGGCCAGGAGAAATAGGAATGAAAGGCGAAACTGGAGACGTTGGAGATCCTGGACCAATAGGTATACCTGGCATACCTGGAGATGATGCCATAGGTCTTCCTGGAGCCAAAGGGGATAAGGGTGAACCGGGGATACCAGGACAAAAAGGAATGATCGGCGAGCCAGCAGCACGTGGATTGAAAGGAGCCAAGGGGGAAATGGGATTACCTGGTCCCACTGGTAGAGAACCTGGAGAACCAGGGCTCAAAGGAGAACCAGGATTAAAAGGAACACCTGGTGATATTGGTCCAAGAGGAATGCCCGGAGATATTGGTCCCCCTGGACCTGAAGGACTCGGTGGCCCTCCCTGGACAAGCATTACAGAGTACTTATTTGTTTACACGACATTTTCAAAATCCTGACACTGAACCTGTATGTCCTCCAGGTTCACAAAAGATATCAGATGGGTATAGTTTTGTAATGGCGAATGGCAATGGTGAACTAGTTACAATGGATTTAGGTAAGTATTACTTTTTGATAACATTTTAAATCCTAGAGTGTCATGTTCTTTTGTACAACAGTGTGATATTATAATAATCATGTGACCCAACATAATTTTGCATTTTTGAGAATTGTTAGGACTGTTTGACAAAAAGTCCCCACCATATGAATCGCTAAAAATGATTTCATACATCACTAGTGAATACAACAGATCCATACTACTTCATTGCTTTTTTGTCTTCTACATGTAAACACAGGCTAAATTATCACACATTTTCGACGCATTGTGGAATGTGAATAAGTGGAATGTTCATTAATAAAAAATAAGTTGTTTGTAACGTAAGAAAAGTAATGAATTATTTTATTAAGGAAGACTTTATAAATTTTTAAAATAAAAATTCTAGGATCTTTGAGATAGTTACATTATGACAAATCAGGAGATCCATAAAGATGGGCATAATAGTGCAACTTACTACATTGCGATTAGAATTAGTTAAAGAATAAAATGGAAAAACCGAAGAGAAAGGTCAAGACCTTCAGTCCCCTTTCTTTACCAAAGTTTAATTGCTGAATCTTTTGAATTAGAGGTCTGATTTAAACTTTGTAATTTCATCGGCTTTGATGAGTTTCAATAAGGTGGAGGGGGGGAGGGTTAAATTGTTTATCAATAACCTTAAGTGCATCTGTCACCTCAACTCTGTGTCTGGTGTCAATTAGGTGGAATGCTACTGAAACCTATTGACCGTTCCGCCTTCAAAACCATAAGCTCCGGTGAATAATCCTTGTTAAACTTGAAGATGTCTGCCTTTTGCTGCTCCGATGTCTATGCTTTGCACGTAAATGTAAAATAATGTATTATTATAGAGGCATCATGTGACATGTGTTTGTCTTACTTTGTTTGTGTTAATGAGCATAGTTCAAGTGGTGAACTGATTTTACTAAAAACGTAATATGTATTTCACTTCATGATTGGCAGTTACTTCGTTTAAATAATACTGTAACCGAATATTAAATACCTGCAATCAAAATAACAGATTTCTGTTGGGTTACTGATAATGTACATAAAAGGAGTTTCCTGAAGGTTTGAGATTCAATCATTTGTCAGTTAATGTTTAAGCATACATTATTTCTTACAATTTATCTGATTTGTATATCTGAATAAATAGAGAACAAACTCTTGGCACAAGCATAAGATAAATCCATTTATTTAAAGTATCGTTTAATTTGTATTGTGACTGGCAAATGGAATTCAGGACGCTCGTTTCGTCCTATTTGGAACTCATCGGCTGGATGTACCTGCATCCCAATGTTGATGTTCACAGTGGGATTCGAACTCATTCCAGTTCGTGTCATACGCCACCGCGTACACCACTAGACTGCTGAGTCCAGACAGTCTAGGCAATCCGCTCAGGATGCACATATAGCAACAGTGACTGACCAGCTTCAGTCTATAACAAATCAATTGGAATATACAAATCCACCCTACTATTTATTTAAAGGTTTATCTTCAGCTGCTGCTGAATTTCATTTCCACTATTCAAGCTTCAGGAATGAATATTCAATAATACATGCAGCACAAGATTACAGGAGATATGGGACAGGCGACTGGTACACCGACGGTATACTGATATCCTTTGAAACATATAGACCAGTGTAAAAGCAAGTTAATACATGAACCACCAGTCTGTTCTGCTTTCAAAAAAATGTGTATGTCACATTATCATATAGGGGAGGAATCTAGCAATTCGGTTTTCAAACGGAGGCTAAGTTTATCTGTAGAAAAAACATATTATGCTGCTAAACTAATCGTCCTCAAAATGTCAAAGTCCATTACTCGCCGTAAGCCTCAGCACTTCATGAACAATTATATACTGCCTCAACCAATTCACAAACATGTTCGGAAACATGTCGCTAAATAACTACAAAATCGTATTATTTCAAATAGTACGGTAAGAGCTCGGAGCAGAAAACGTTGTTCGTAAATTAGAGAATATATTATTTAGATTGTTCATAAGTTTGAAATTTCGCCTCATCTATAGAATTTGTCTACCTTTCTGTATAATGGAAATTTTAAATCTGTTGTACACAATCAGTATATTTATCCATATTTATCTAATTGTTAGATAATGAAAGCAATTTTAACTGTTCACTTTTTGATAGGTTCTCATAGTTCATGTTTAAGCATGTTCAGTATAATGCCGTTTTTCCAATGTCTTCGTGACGGATCATGTCAACTTGGTGTTCGAGCTGATCGTTCTTATTGGTTAGCTACCACGGAACCTCTCCCAATGATGCCGTTAGATGTAAGCGAAGTTCGCAGAAGAGTTGCACGTTGTGTTGTCTGCGAGGCACCAACACAGCCTTATGCTTTTCATGCACAAGCAAATCAACTTCAAGAAGTTAACTGCCCAGAAGGTTGGGCAAGATTATGGGATGGATACAGCTTTGTAATGGTGAGATTAAATCGTTTTACGCGAGTTGAATACTATTATCAGCAAAATAAAGTTTGTCAGATTTCTAAAAGATAAACATCCTGGACATACTTTATGGCCATTTAAGTTTATTTAAATAATATAAAGTATAATCATAATATTAGTAATTATTATATTACTTGATTACTTTTTGGTTTAAAAAGAATTATAACAAGAAAGCATTTTGTTCACCTATATTTATATCAGCTTTATATCCTAGCACCATGGTATCAACAGTCCAGTTAAACAATTTGCTACTAAGCCATTCCGATTTATTTATTCAGGAGTAGATTACTTCTAGTTTAAGTGTAATTTTCATTTAGTCACTAATAAAAAGACAATAGGTCGAAGAAATATTTCTTCACAATTAGTTGACGCATAATTAGTCAAATGTCTTTATGAAATTAATGATAAGTGTTCGACAAAATAATTGAGAAGGTTATAGAAAGAATGAATAGTTATTTGACAACATACTAGATGACAAAAGCCTTTTAACGGTGATCAAAGCTTTAAGGCCATTATCGTTATGTACATCTGAAAATACATGCAACATTTTAGTCGTGTACCGATGCCTTTAATTTTTTTCTGATGTTCGCTAAGTAATAACACCACCCGCCATTTCGCATGTTGAGTAATTAGTATTAATTTCTTTTGTGAGTAAGACAAGCTTTTTTTTACATTTTATTGTGTTTTTTACTATTTCTATTACAGGAAACCTATGACAATTCAATTAGCATTTTTAATCATTCATAATATTTTACATAGAAAGTATTTTGAGGAATAATCAATTATATTTAGAGCTGAACTAATATTTCGTCAAAAAAGTTGTATAGCCCAATATTGTAGCTGTCTGTTATTCAAATTATAAACATCCTTATAGTAGTAAGAATATTCACGATATATTTTTAAAAGCTGAACTAAATAGATTCGGTATATCAGTGGTTAAATTATCAAATTACTAGAGTTGAAGCTCAGAAAGTACGGATTTATTCATAATTAGCTTCCCGAAAATGAATAATTTTCGATTGTGAATGCAGAACAAAACCAAGTCTTACGTCAATTTTATTTAACTAGAATGCGAAACGAACAATCCCATTAAATTTCATGTATCATGTTTCCTTAATAAATTTGAACAACGTAAAAATATCAAAATTTAAAGAATCTTGTTGTTTTTGCGTTGTTCAAATCCCTTCAAAATCAGAAAACTAACATTAAAGTGAAAATAATGAGACTATATGTAAATGATGTGATAAAGATATTATTTTATTACATGTTTTTTCAACAGCATAGTGTCGGAAGTACTGGCGGTGGTCAACAACTTTCATCACCTGGCAGCTGCCTTGAATATTTTAGTTATTCACCATTGCTAGAATGCAATAATGGTATGAGTTTATGTAATTACTGGTCAGATGCAAAAGCTTATTATTTACGTCATGTTAGTAATAATACAGAATTTCAAAAACCAGTTGGTCAATACATAACAGATCATTTACCAGATGAAACCAAAGTACTACGTGAAATAAGTCGATGTCGAGTCTGTACCAAATCTCGGTTCCAATCATATTTTGTTTAATTAGAAGAGATGTGAAAGATACAAAAGTAAGAAGAATAAAAATAATAATGTTAAACAATTATGCTGTTTTAATGGAACAGAAACATGATTATTTTAACTTATTCTACATTAATTCAGGACAATATATACATATATCGCTTAATTAACTTTTTTTCCGTTTTTCCCGTTAAACTTTACATTCTTCAACTCATTCTAGATGCTTATTTCAATATAATTGTTCTGCTTAAACAAAAACGTATTTTCTAATTACTAATAGTACTGTTTTGCTTTAGATGTCTTTATTGAATGGTTTTTTCCAAGCAAGCGATCCATTTATAATTCTTTGAATAAATTTGTTTTATTATAATTGATTATTACTACTGTTATTATTAATAATATTATTAATTACAACAGAGTTTCATTAACTTCACAAAGGAAATATCTTTTTCGTATTATCATCTATATATACGCTGAATAAACAAGATGAGAATTTTCATTAATAGATGATTGTTGGGACCTCCTTTTGAATTTAACTATTGCAAGCTTGTTAGGTGTTAAATTTTGTTGTATTGCATTATATATATATACATGAATTTAATTATTTAGGAATTTTTATTTCTAGATTATTTATTGAGTGCATTTTCCTAAATAAGTTTCTCTTCCACTCCTTTTCATCTTGTAATTTAAAAATAACATTATTATTCAATATCGTATTCAATAATGAAATTCATATCAATCAAAAATAAGTTTTTTATTAACAAAGAAGGGTGCTGTCTCCCGATTAAAATATTAATTTATCGGTAATAGTTAGAATCCATTACTTAAACAGGATACACTTTATTAAATGAATAAGTTGTAAAACAGTTTACTGTCAAATTATATGCAACCAGTTTACTCTTATATAAAAAGCCTCTCTAAAATAGAATGCACTAAAATACTTGAATACTATTATAATATGGTCATGCCTAAATAATGACTTTCAGTATTCATATTTGCATTATGCGACCCAAAATTTTTCAATTTTGTATATCGTTAAACAAAGCACTAGAAGTAAGGTAAGTTGTAAATGTCTTCAAAAATCTCCTTTGTGTTATTATTAAGTGTGAGATAAGTTAGTCTATGGTTTCTTTAAGTAGTTTGACGTAAATGAATTTTATTATTAAGGCAATAAGTGCATAATCTGCGTTTGAGTTAAAGATAACAATGACACTGCAATTACATTGATTTATAGACACACAAAGCACGAATCAAGTAAGTAAATGAGTAGGCATACGTCTAGAAGATGACGGCGTGTTAAAGTGGGGACGTTTTAAAGCCTAAACTAAAAAATCAAAGTATAAAAGATGGTCTTTAACATCTTGTAAAGCACAGTTTTTTTATATTTTTACAAGATGCTTTTTGTTTTTTTATGGGATTCTTTTAAAAATAAAGCAGTTAGGTATGGAGTTTGTGGTCTTTAAATTTAGTTAATTATTTAACATATTAACGGTACAAAGAATATAAAAATTATTTACAATGTAATAGTATTTCTGTAATGCTGTGGATTTTATCTTCTAGAATTATTCTTCTTCCGCTAGATCACACTTGATTTTAGTGGTAGAAGTAACTAAAAGAAATATTAAAAATTATTATAACTTGCCTATACTCAGGCAAAAACAACTTAAAATACCAAACTTAGTGTATACTGAAAACAAAATTTAATGACATGATATTTTTAACTAAAAGCATGCATGATACACGCAAAATTATTGTTTATAAGAAGCCATAATCTCAACCTGCATAAATCATTAAATAGCTTTTATGACACAATTGTATGTTTTACAAGCATTCTACCGAGCAATTTGTCATGCATTTCGTTAACTTTGCATCATAAAATCTTATATACTCTGTGAGTCTCTACTCGGTTTGATCTCTTTGACAACTGAGTAGATTGAAAACACTTCAAAACATAAGTTGTTAATTTATGTATCAACAACCTTTTTAAGAAACTCGGAAGAAGTTTATATTTGCTAAAACATTTAAATCACAAATCGCTTATCATATACTGTAAATAAGAAAACCAAGATATAAACCAAATTTTTGTGATTGTGATATTTGTCGGTTCCTTCATATTATTTAAGCTGTTTTTATGATAGTAAACGACAATTGTGAAGCATAATTGGTTGGTCAAACGAAAACAATAAATGTCCAGTAATATCATGTTTCTAGTTTTAGGTTTAAACCGCTGTTTTGTGATGAGATAAGTGAAGAGCATGTGTTTACTCTATTATCTTGATGTTTGTTGTCAGTTACGCAATCACTATTTAAACAGTCTGCTATACAACTATGGCTTACGTTTACTAATGTACATTAATATACTCATCAAGTCAGCTAATTGTTTCGTCATCTAAAAACCAAACTTACCAGATAGGCAAGTATGATTTTGTCAAATAATTATTTCCGTCACCTCATGCATGCACTAAAGTAATTTTACCGCTTTATTTGACCACCTCAATAGCGGTGTCACAAATTGACACAATGTTTTCGAAACACGTTCTACTATGCTAAATGTTTAATTCACTTGATGTTAATTAAATTAAATGGGTATTGCTAGAATCTAAATTAAGTGTCATGAATTCATACAAATGTCTCTGTGGAACACAAATAGCAATAAAAATAAAATTCCCCAAACCCTACCATTAGAATCAAAATTTTATGTGTTAAAATCACAAATAAAATATCTAGAAGATTAGCTAAATTCTTGCCTCTTTCATGACAGTACGTTTCCTGGGAAAGCCAACTCTCGTCAGTGTATGGGCTACAAGAATAAAATCCTGAATTTCTGTTTGATCCATTCCTGTTTCCAAAACTGCCGTACATATCGTCTTTACATTTATTGGTTAGCGAAATGTTTTGTTTTTACCTTCATAATGACTATGAAAAGCCGAGTCATTTAGATTTAGTGAATTCTCTTCAGTGAAAGGGTTGTCGCCTGTAGTTATTACTTCGGAAATATTACCTCTTGAATAAAACAGCTTACATGCATCACATAGTCTATAAAACACATGCATTATCAAAGTGTATTTGTGATATTGATTTCATACCTTGGTAAAGACTTTGGACCTTGTGGTATATTGGAATTGGTAGGCTTTAAGTAGGAACGAATGGCACCACCATGGTGTGGAAGTCTTTTGCGACTCCATACAGGGTGTGATGGATAAATACTCATTAACTTAACCAACGTAGCCGTTAAAATTAAACATACTTCTTTGCAACAGCGATAACTAACCACAGCACGATAATTCATTCTAGCCCATAAAGCCTCTTTCTGCCGCGAAAAGCTTGATAATTTTTGTTGCCAAAATGACCCAAGGGCCCATGGAAAAATTTCATATTTATAATCCTCGTCATCTTCTTCTATATCATGAATAAGATAACTTGATCAAGATTCAAGATAACTGAAGAGGACTTACAGACAGCAAAAGAAATTCATTATATTGTATTCTTGAATGGAAAGATTACATCTTTTAAAATAAGCGAACACACATGCTATTAAAAACTAAAGGTCTTAATAAAAATCATAAAGACTCACATTGTCTGCGCACTTAAAACACATATCGAACGCAAGAAACTTTTTAATCGTAGCGTCCTCTTTGCATTGCGAAATTTAATACTAAATTTAGCATACCCAACAGATAGAAAAATGCCATCATTTCCGTCTCTTTGACAACGTAAGCACTTAAAACGTTCTCGCGTAATGTTTGGATAGATGGAGCCAAAATATAAGGACCATAATTATTTATATCAAGGCCGGACCTTTGAACTTTCTTGGATTTTGTGTATATAGGTGTGCGCCTAAAGTTTTTCCGTTTCTTGTCGTAAACCATATCGCTGTGTTTTCGTTTCCTGCATGGGCTACGTTGACAACTTATACTGTCGAACCACACGATTGACATATGACCAAAGGAACGCGAAAACTAAAATTTCATTCACAATCAACCTTTCAAGTTGTTTAACTGGCAAGTTGATTGTGGTACGGAAAAACAAAATTATTGGATAAAGACCAAATATCAAATTCTAAGTTAATATTATATAGGTGGAATAGTCATATAGCTGCTATAACACATGTGTATGGAGTGAGACAATAAAGCTTTCGTCACACGTTATTTCGTGTGCAGTAGTAATTGTTATCGATATTTCCTTTATAAGAAACATGCGTGTAGAAAAGGTAGGAGTATGATGCCAGTTTTTACCAATGTTCGGATTTTATAAATGATTAAATGTTGGAACAAGAGGCACTAAACGTTCACAGCCAACGCTGTAAACAGCTCATATTGTAACTAGTATGAAATCACTGTATAGCACCATTGACAGAAATAGTTATATGTCATATCCTGAACCGAATTTAGTTATAAAAAAACACTTTTCCACGGTATGTGCGACCTCTGTGAAAGCCTTATTGTCCATTGGGATCGTTTGTTTAACATATTAACAGGCCTGTTCAAATAACATTATCATATTTCACTTTTCCACCCGAAGCATAGGCAGCTTCTAAATTCGGTGCAGAAGCTCTGACTGAAAATACGATACTGTTGCATGAGAATCCAATCCCTAAATCTATCGACTGGTGCCTTACAAGACACTATTAATTCCCTTTTGTGACACCAGTAGAGTGACAGTCTCATGCGACTGTTTGTTTTTCAAAAGATAAAAACTCCACATTGTCGTACCATTGTACCACTTGTCGCTAATTTATGGTGGTTCGTCTGGAAGTTAGGTATTTCTATCACTTACATCAGGGACAGGGTTTTTAACAGACTTTATACCCATGAGTTACTCATTCACTATGCAGTGACATATTCTCCAGTGTTCGAAGGCGAAAAATGGAACACATACCACAGTCTATTAGGATATTGGATTTGTAGCAGTATGCATCGATGTTTCAGCAAATAAACAATACTGATGACAGTGATCCACACAACACTTTCCGGTTTTAATTACGAACATTAAATATTTCACTCATTTCGTCGATTAACTTTATCCCACTTAGGATTTTTTTACTGACGACTGGCAGAGTTAGTGACTAACCCATTCTATGTTCTTTTTTTTCATTACTGTGGATTAGTAATCCACTCTCCGAAAAACTTATCTCTAATTCCCAACATTGTTTTATTAACACTGGGACTTTATGACCTGTTACTTTGAATTTTTTCAAGTTGGTCTATACTAAACTCATCCCTCGGCACCTGGTATCAGTGTTGTACTTGAACATATCTGGAGATTTCAGCTTGGCTAACTACAGGCTTCTTATTAAAAGACTCATCATACTGGATTGAAGAATTATTAATTGTTTGGCTAAATTTTCTTCCCAGCCATCGACATGAAGTTGCTAAAATTAACTACGCTTTATTAAGTGTTAAACAGTAACAAATGGTGTTATACAAGGCGACGTTTTGGGCTTACTGCTCTTTATAGCTTAGATTATCAGAACATGTAAATACCTCAGTTTGGCAAACCATTTAATATTAGCTGATGGCATTGAAAATTATATATTTATTTCTCCCTTATAAACTTAACCACATAGGCAGTAGTATCAATTCTGAACGCAACTAGGCTGCAGTACGTTACTAGAAATGGAAGTAGTATCCTAATTGTGTTTGGATGTGTTATGAACACAAATGTCTCAATTTTGATCTCCTCACAAACACTCTTAAATTATTACGGTTTCAATCAATGTTTGACTTAGGACTCAGGCATTCTAATAGTCTGTCATTCAAAGGGCTAGTTAGTCTGGAGACATCTAAGCCATACCAACTTCTGAGTTACATACTACGTAACTCACATCAATAGCTCCCTCATTCTGCCTTACATAGTATGTATCCTCTCATTACCAAAATATTGCACTTTTATCCTCGGTAACGTCAGCATCGATGATAAACTCAGAATGCAATATGTCAGACATAGCTTTACTCCTTGTAATCTTGCGATTGGTTGTGCCGTGAACTGTAAAATCAAACGCGCTGAGTTAATACTGGATACTCTGTAGAGGTACCAAACCGTACTATACCTAACTTTCTCATACAAGATACTGAATAAAGTAGCTTTAACATAGCCTAGCGTCATCCAGTTTGCAGAACCTTCCTGTTGTAGATTACGTAATTAGGCTTCAAAAGTAAATTTATGACGTTCTAAAACCACTCAACTAGCAAAATAATAGTGACTCTGAATGTGTGAACTCCTAATCTTAATGTGAACTCAAATGGTTAATCGTTTTCTACAACACCTGTGTGAGCACTAACTCTGCTCAGTCACTTCATTATATCCTGATTACATGTTCTGTTGTTCTGTGCTTTGTATCTTCGTGTTCGCTTTAGTAGTAGGTGGTCATGTATAATTCAAGTGTGAAACCTATCGGTGCAACATTATTTATTTATCTATTTCGAAAATAAAGCAAACTGCATCATATGCAGTGAAGTTCATTCGAACAAGCTCTGCTTCTCCCTGCGTGTAAACTCTGACATCCACACACTTTATTTGTCATTGACAACAATGAATCTATATGATATTTTTAGTAGTAATCACTATGTGGCTATTATGCTATCGCTTCTGACGTTTGTTTACCTGATCAACGCTCTCATGTTTTGTAGTTTTGATATAAGTGGATTGAATGTTCTAGTGAGATTAGTAAAGATATGCGTCTGTGTCAATAATGTATGCTTATTTTATTTTAACGCCCTCAACAAGCCTGAAAAATTATGTGTTATTAGATTTATAATATACCATCATAATCGTTATGTATTGTGAAATATATAATGCCCTTGATGATCGCCTATCACTGTACAGACACGTCTACCCCGCGACTACCAGTCCTCAAACGGAATACAGAAAAAACAACGATTGATGAGCCAAACAGACAGATCGGTATTTTATTTCAATCATGTCGTTATATTTATACAAAATCAGACCGCATCGTCAGCCAGTTAGAAAACTGACACTAATACAAAATAACAGTAATAATGAGTGTGAGTGAGTGTGAGTTTACGTAACAGCGGGCCAATGCTTTCATTCGGACGACACCTGGATGTGCAGAATGTAACTGTGACAGGACTTTGTGGCGCAAAGATTTGGGAATAACTACGCGGTCACCGAACATAAGACAAACGTCAACAACAGCAAGGGCGTCTCGTCTATGAAAATATTGTCGTTCTGTTGCGTTGAG
This sequence comes from Schistosoma japonicum, assembly GCA_025215515.1. Classification (NCBI taxonomy): domain Eukaryota; kingdom Metazoa; phylum Platyhelminthes; class Trematoda; order Strigeidida; family Schistosomatidae; genus Schistosoma; species Schistosoma japonicum. The sequence continues at coordinate 60,627,023 of CM046061.1, read as the reverse complement.
GTGTGGGGGCCAACCACACAAAAGATAGTGAATAATTGTTTGAAGCTCTTCATCCGTCCTAGAGGTAGATTTTACGTCCATTGCTGACAAAGGTGTAGCCTGAATAGATGTTTGCAATATATGATGAATATCATCTTCCAGTGACACCGTAGCAATAATAACATCTTCGTTCTCAAACTTTTGAGTCACAATTAATCTGGAGAGAACGTCAGCGTGACCAAAAGTCGTTGCTGATTTACAGCGAATCTTGAAATCATAAGCTAACTACTTAATTGCCCAACGCTGTAAACGATTGGCGGTATGTAATGGAATGCCAGACTTTTCCCCGAAAATAGAGAGGAGGGGATTGTGGTCTGACAGGAACGTAAATGGTCGACCATAAATCATTTTATGAAACTTCTTTATTGCAAAAACAGTGCCAATCCTTCTTTTTCTACTTGACTGTATCTCCTTTCAGTAGCATTTAGAGATCTAGACGCATGAGCTATCGGTTTTTCTTTACCATCAGGAAAGCGATGACTAATAACAGCACCAATACCGTAGTTAGAAGCATCAGCAGCGACAACTATCTCTAATTTTGGATTATAGTGAGTTAGTAGTAAATCAAAGGATAAGATTTTTTTGATTTCTTCGAAGGAATTCTGGCATGTCTCTGACTAATTCCATGTTGCTGTCGCTTTTAGAAGCTGATTCAAAGGATGGCGTAACCTTTGCATAGACGGAACAGAAACACTATAATATCCAATCATACCCGAGAATGATCTTAAAGTCACCAAATCAGTAGGTGCAAGCATTTGCGTGATAGCATGTATATTATCCGGATCTGGACGGCGCCCATGTTTATCAAATATAAATCCAAGGTATTTAACAGATTGAAGGAAAAATTCACATTTATGTTTCTGCAGCTGAAAACCAGATTGTGGTATTCGTGTAAGTACTTTATCCAAACGCGATAATAACTCATCTTTAGAGGAACCCACAACAATAATATCATCAAGATAAGCGGCAACATCATCAAGATTCGATATCATAATGTCCATTAACTGTTGAAAAATAGCAGGGGCTGGCTTTACACCGAACGATAATCTGTTGTATTGGTAAAGTCCACAATAAGTATTGATTGTTAGATAAGGCTTAAAATCATCATCAACTTCTACTTGTAAATAGGCACCAGGTGAATCCAGTTTTGCAAAATAACGTCCACCATTAAGTTTAATGAATAGATCTTCAGGCAATGGCAATGAATATGAATGATTTTGTAGAGCATTATTTAGTCTAGTAGAAAAATCAGCACATAGACGAACAGTACCATTAGCTTTTTGAACGACAACAATCGGAGCTGCCTATGATGAGAAAGTAATAGGTTGTATAACCCCAAGCTTTCCTAATCGGTCAAGTTCTTTATCAACTCTATCGATGGAGGCGTAGGGTACCTGCCGTTTTGGACGAAAAACTGGTGTAGCTCCTTGACGTAAATATAATTTGACTTTAGGAATATTGAAACATCCCAAAATATTTTGAAACACATTGGAATGCTTTTCAAAAAGATGAGCTGTAGTCAAGACGTTGTTGTTTGATGTTACATCTAGTACAGGTAGATTTTAGGAGCATGTGGATCTTTCAATGTACATAGTGCGTCTAGTGGCACCTTTCAAAGATTTAATTTGTCAATCCAATCAATACCAATAAGATCTAAATCATGTCTGTTTGTTAAATAAAAAGTTTCAGTGAAAGAATGTACTCCGAATTTAACAGCACAATTTATCATTCCAACGAGTTTTAGAATATCTCCAGATGGATCACGCGCCGTAGGCTCAGTAAGCAGTAATGGAGGGCAACCCATCAATTCCCATGTTTTCCTAGAAATAAGTGTGATATCGGATGCTGTATCCAACTGCGAACGAATCTGAACGTCATTAGCTAATAGGTCTACATATCTTCTTTTGTCAACAAGATCGCACGTGAATGTTGAATATGTACTACGTATGTGACTTTTATGATTCCAAGAAAATTTTATGCGAGGTCCAGATTTCTGTTGTCAGCACACTGTTTCTTTATGACCAACTTTATAGAAAATGTTGCACCTATGACGTTTATAACGGCTAAATCTCGCGAAATGCCAAGAGCCACAAAACCAGCACTTCGAAGACGGTTTGAATAATTTAGTTTGACGTTGATCATTCACTGAAACACTCTTACTTTTGTTGGATTTGACAGAATGGATATTACAATTTGATGAAGCATTTCCTTTAGTCTCTATAAGCGTCGTATCATTTTTGAGGTTGACCAGTCGTTACATTCTGACGTTACCATCAGTAGTGTCATTTCATCATTTCGCCCAGTGCATGATAGCAATCTTGTTGTAACATCAGCATCTGCTGGTGACTGGAGTCCAGAAACAAATAATAAACATTTAAACTGATCATTTGACAATGCATTTAATTTAAAACGTTCGGCTGGTAGATTACTTCTGCTTACATAAGACAAATAATTCTTATCCGCATCATTTGTCTATTGGAGGTATTGATAACGAATATGAAATTAGGATGCTGGTTCACAGAATATCGTATTTAAAATGTCAATAGTTTAATTAAATGTCATATCTCTTGGATGTCGTGGCAGGATATAATTCTTGTATATAGAATATTCATGCTGACTAAGTTTTGGTGTTAATAAACGCAGATTTTTGTTTACCATTATTTATTACTATATCAATGCAATTATGTCTGTAAATCGGTGTGAATTCTGTAACACACTTCCGAATATTATTATTATTTGTCATCCATGTTTAAAATTAATAGGGTAAATACATCACACTTCGTTAGGTCTACGTTTATCTGCTTTTTATACACACTAATTTCAATATTCATAGGCTCTTCTCTGTTTTAAACTAAAAGTATGTCCCCTTAAATTCAACATGGGATTACACGTCACGAGTGATACATAGGGTCAGTGAAACACAACCCTATCGGACGTATCGTCATCCGTATTAGATGCTCAATAAACATTGTACTGATTAAAGACTATCCCAATGAATGTATGGGCAGTAGCATATCATAATCTGATTCTGAAAATACTCAACGGTATGATAGCCACCATAATCAGCATAATCAAATTTCTTTAAGAAGACGGTTGTCTGTTTAAGTCTTTCATCGTTTGCAAGCGAGCAATTAGTTATTTGTTAAGGGTGTAGTGACTGCGGAACACTATGTTATAATGCGAGAAATTCGGGGTCGAGTGACCGGACGCTAAATTAGGTGTTCCTAGCCGGTAATTGTGCGTCTGCCCTACACCCACCGAGTCCCAAGCCAGGATAGGAAGAACACGAGCCAATAGACCAACCAGACAGAATCCCATTTTAATTCAAGCATTCCTTCATATATACATAAAATCAGACCACACAGCAAACCAATCAGGAAATTAACATGAATACAGAACAAAGGGAATAATGGTAGTGCATAGGAACAACTTGTACACAACTAATTAACTATAGTTCATGATAAGAGACAATGTAATGACAGTAATTATGCTAAACGGGAGGATAGGGTAAGAGAAACGTAAAAATAATAGAAATAAAATGTTTACATTACACACAGTTAGAATAAATCAAAGTGTTCTTAAAACACAGTTCTGAAAGTTTGTTACACTTCTTTGTGGTCCGGCATAACATATAATATAACTCAATATAATTTAAATTTTCTATAAAACTCGAAACAAACTGACCTAGGCATTGACATTGCTAAGATTTCGAGAGTTTATGGTAACACCGAGATAACCGCTAACGAACGTAAGACCAGTGACACAGTAACAGGAAGCTAAGCTATTGCGCAGCGCCCCAGCCCAGCTAACTAGAGTAAGAAGTCCAAAGACAGCAAGAAGCGTTTATTCCACAGGCAGCCTGTCAGACGACATCACCACACACAACTCATGCGTATATATACAAAAATAGAGAGCGTCCTTGGAATGTTACAAATAGCGTACTAAAATAAACAACGAACCAATAGGATTTAGCGTCTTACCAAGTGGGAAACACGAACTGAAGGTGAGAAGGGGAATTTTTGGCGCGAAAACAGGAAATTCAAATTTACACAATAAAATCACAAAAATAACCGGTTTGCCAAGTGAGTTTTGGGGATCTAACATCCCCAACACCTTCCCTTTTTAATAACGGACGTTCCTTGGGTTTACTTGCAGTTTGACTGTCTGGCGTCGTTGTCGGAGTGACTGTCTCCTGGAACGTATGTTGACCGGCTTCTGTTCTGTTTTCTCCACTTGCGATGGGGGTAGGTTGAAAGTATCTAAAAGGACTTCAAGTGGCAGATTTCGGGTCGATGAGGGACAATCTGCTGCTGCTCGCTTGCGAAGTTGATTGCGATGTCTAGTCCACCTCTCCCCTTTTACATCTACTTCGTACATGACTTGGCCACGTCTCTCAACTACCCGAGCCTCCATCCAGGGACTGTGGTTGGGTCTGTAATCGCGAGCATACACCGGACACCCAACCTCATATGCTGGCAACTTTTCGATCACTTTGCGCGTGGCTCTGCTTGGCAACATAAGCTTGTGTATTGTCTTCAGTTTTCTACCCATGAGGGCTTCTGCTGGAGACTTTTTCTCTGGTAGTGCATCGTTCGGAGTCGTTCGATAAACAAATAAGAAGTTTTGTAATGACTCCATAGATGTCTCCTCCCCTTTTGACTTGAGTAGTGCCCTCTTAAAAGTATCTACAAATCTCTCCGCCTGGCCATTTGACTGCGGATGATAAGGTGGAGAGCGGTAGTGGATGATGCCAAGCCGTCGGCAGAATTCTTGAAATTGACTTGAAGTAACCTGCGACCCGTTGTCTGAAACAATCATATCCGGGAGGCCATTTCTGGAGAAAATCTCTGAAAGGATCTGCAGTGTCTTTGTGGTGGACGGTGGCACCACCGGGAAAATCTCCGGCCATTTCGAGAAAGCATCTACGACGACCAAGTAGGTAGCTCCGTTGACTAGGCCAGCAAAGTCTATATGTATTCGCAACCATGCGTTTTCAGGCTGTGGCCAGGCGATCGGTGGCGCTTTAGCGTTGAATTTCGCTGCCTGCTGACACTGCGTGCACCTGCGTACCAAGTCGATAATGTGCTGGTCCATCAGTGGCCAGTATGCATAACTGCGGGCTATAGACTTCATTCGCCGTGTCCCAGGATGACCAGAATGAAACTGTTGAAGCATCCTTGGTTGTAGTGACTTTGGCACGACTACTCTTTCTCCGAACATAAGGCAATCATCCACGACGCATAAGGAATCGCGACGTTGGTAAAGTTGCTTCATGTCACCCTCGAAAACGATGCGTGGCCACCCTTGCGTGACATATTTCATAGCCCTTCTGATCATTGCATCGTTTCTGGAGGCTATTTGAATATCTGACACCGATACTGGTAAAGCGCGGACAGCATTTGTTAGGTAGGATGCTGCGTAGTCTTCCGTTGATAGCGAGGCAATAATTGTGTCGTCGTCCACCGTAGCGTGCTCGCTGATTAATCTTGATAAGGCGTCTGCTTGACCAAACTCTTGAGTGTGCCGGTACTGGATATCAAAATCATAACCCAATAAGATAAGAGCCCATCGTTGTAGGCGATTTGCTGAATGGGCTGGGATACCGGACTTTGAACCAAAAATTGTAAGTAAGGGCTTGTGGTCTGTCAGCAGCGTGAATCTCCGCCCATATAAAAATTTATGGAAACGGCGTACGGCAAAGACGAGAGCAAGCGCTTCTTTCTCTATCTGGCTATATTTTCTCTCTGCCGGTGTCAGTGTACGAGACGCATGCATGATAGCTTTTTCTGAAGAGTCAGGAAATTGATGCGAGATAACGGCACCAAGACCAGAAGATGAAGCATCTGCAGCCACAATGATTGGCATGGACGGATCATAGTGAGTCAATAACAGTCTAGAGCTAATAAATGACTTGAGTTTGTTAAAAGCTGCTTCGCAATCTGGCGTCCAATTCCAGGTGACATCCTTATGTAACAGGTGGTTAAGAGGAGACCGGATGACGTGCATTGATAGCACGAAGGCTGAATAATAGCTTACTAGTCCCAGAAAGGATCGTAGCGCAGAAACATTGGTGGGAGCTGGCATTAGTTGAATAGCTCGAATATTCTCAGGATCCGGTCGGCGACCTTTAGCGTCGAAAATAAATCCTAAATACTTCACTGACTCTAAGAAAAATTGGCATTTTTCTGGACGTAATCGGAATCCATTCTCACTGATACGCTGTAGAACATTAGTTGTACGCTCACGCAGCTCTTCTGGTGAAGTAGCAACAATTAAGATGTCGTCGAGATAAGTAGCAACGCCCGCAATGCCTGCTAAGATAGTATCCATTAGTTGCTGAAAAATGGAGGGGGCTGTCTTGACCCCAAATGGCAAGCGGTTGTATTGAAACATACCACGATGAGTATTAATTGTCAGTAGCTCTCTGGATTCCTCAGCAACTTCTACTTGTAAGTAAGCGTCAGAGAGATCCAGTTTCGCGAAAAATTTGCCGCCGTTTAGCATAGTAAATAAGTCTGCCGGAACTGGTAGTGGATAATGATGTTGTTCAAGGGCCGCGTTAAGGCCTGTGGAAAAGTCTGCACATATGCGTATTGAGCCGTTCGGTTTCTTGATAACCACGATCGGAGCTGCCCAAGCAGAATAAGAAACAGGCGTAATGACTCCTTGTTGCTGTAGACGGTTGAGCTCTTCATCAACTTTGGGTAATGCTGCATAAGGCACTGGTCGCTTAGGACGAAAAACAGGCTTAGCACCTTTCTGTATACGGAGGGTCGCCTTCATTGAGGTGCAACAACCCAATCCCGGTTGGAAAATAGTCGGGAACTCTGCTAAGATTTTCGCCGTATAGTTCTCTGGCTCTGGGGTTTGTCGTACCAGCCGACACACAGTGTTTAACGGAACATCAGCTAACTGCAGCTGGTCAAACCAATCTAATCCAAGCAAATTCAGATCAGTTGTTGTAACATAACATACCCCAGTGAACGACATGTCCCGAAACGATACAACACACGTCAACTGTCCCAACATGCGTAAATAGTTGCCGCATGCTGTGCGTGCCTTCTGCGTAGTAGGCTCAATGCGTGGTCTACCCATTCTAATCCAGGCTTTCTTGGAAATAATCGTAATGTCTGACGCAGTATCTACTTGTAATCTAAATGGATACGCATTAATGTTAAGAGTAAGAAACTTTCTCTTACCTGGAGTGGAGCCTTGACAGGAAGCTAGCAAACTCAGAGAATTTGTGCTTGGTTGAGAAAATGGTTTTCTGTTGTTTCTGGACCGACGTGGAGGTTGCTGTAGCTTCTGGCGTTTACAATACCCGTCTTTGTGGCCGACAGATTTACAGTTTCTGCAACGATGGTGCTTGTACGGGCAGAATCTTATAAAATGCCATGCGCCACAATGCCAGCATGCTGAAGGAGGTCTAGTTTTTGAAGAGAGAGCTGAGCTGGAATGAGATGAGCTAGATGCAGCCATAGATGTGGCATTGCCTGATGACTGACGTACTGCATGGACTTCAGAGTTGTCTTTACCGCCAGATTGGATCATAGTTGTGTCACGTTGGATGTTGATCAGGCGCTGATATTCGTTAGCAATATCATTCAGCGTTAGCTTCGGATCTTGGTCAAGTCTACATAGAAGCCGCGTTCTGATGTCGCTAAACTTCTGCGATTGCAAACTGCAGATGAGAATGAGTGCTTTAAACTGGTCTTCTGTGAGAGACTTGAGACGGAAACGTTCGCATTCACGGTTGAAAATACCGACGTGAGTGAGAAAATCACTGTCTTCATTCATAACTAGTTTAAGACATCGGTATCGTATATTGAATAGAGAGGAGTTATCACCAAACTGTTGGCTTAATGACTGAACGGCGTCAGCAAATGATCGGTCACGTGGGTTCTGTGGCAGGATCAAATTGCAATATTTATCTAACTCACTTGGACCTAATTTTTGAAGTAGCAGGCGAACCTTCCAAGCATCATCTTGCGTTGCGAAATCAAATTTAAATAGATCTTCGTAACGACGGAACCACATATCAAAAGTGATATTAGAATCAGGATCGTAGTGGAACTCAGCAATACTATTAGCAACGCCGTCAATAGATGGTGCAATAGTAGTGGTAGATGTGCTAGGCGAGCAGGTAGACGCAATTTTCGTTTCTGCAAGCATTTGAATCAATTTAAACTGCTGCTCCATTAATAATTCCATTTTTGACGGATCCATGTTAGCACCAGCCTCGTCGCCACTGCTAAGATTTCGAGAGTTTATGGTGACACCGAGATAACCGCTAACGAACGTAAGACCAGTGACACAGTAACAGGAAGCTAAGCTATTGCGCAGCGCCCCAGCCCAGCTAACTAGAGTAAGAAGTCCAAAGACAGCAGGAAGCGTTTATTCCACAGGCAGCCTGTCAGACGACATCATCACACACAACTCATGCGTATATATACAAAAATAGAGAGCGTCCTTGGAATGTTACAAATAGCGTACTAAAATAAACAACGAACCAATAGGATTTAACGTCTTACCAAGTGGGAAACACGAACTGAAGGTGAGAAGGGGAATTTTTGGCGCGAAAACAGGAAATTCAAATTTACACAATAAAATCACAAAAATAACCGGTTTGCCAAGTGAGTTTTGGGGATCTAACATCCCCAACAGACATAAACTGTGTGGTACTAAAATGACACCCATAGTTAAAGAGGTGTAACAAAACAAATAATGTCAGTTACTGATCTTAAACATCTCAAACAAAGAAAAATAGCATATTTTAGAATTTCATTAAAGATAACTAATAATGTAAAATTTAAGATAATGAATATTTTAATTGTCCGTGTATTGTTTTCCCTAACAGTAGTAGTAAATGCATTCAACCAAATATTTCATAAACATGTGATTACTAAATGATATGTGGGGAACCAAAAAAGATCCATTAACTCCTTGAACTGTACTTCAGTAGACTATTTCATTTGTTTTGGTTGGATGCAAAGTGGGTATTTCATTCCTATTATTATTACTTACCCTTGTCTTATCCTCTCGTTTATCACATCAACTCTAAGTATGTCATCTTGTATTTATTAACTACGGCTAATCAACTGTGTATACCTTATTCCAGTTCACAGTCACTGTAACAGTAAACCAATTGTTCAGACGTCGAGTACTGATGATACAACTAGACAGGTTTCCAAATAAGGTACTATTGAGACAAAACCTAAGAGATAATGAAGTTCAAATAATTTATATATTAACCCAACAAATAAATATTGTTCTGTACAATAAACAATAAATGTATCATTGCAAACCTTGAGTATTATAGACACCCAATCTAGAATAAATAATCAAACAGTCCAAAACAGTGGAGCAAGCAAAAATGGCGGAAGCAAAGAAAAACAAACCAAACACGAAATTAAATATAACACATAGGTCAAATAAGTTTGAAGAGAGCTTGGTAAGAACAATCCACGAATTTATATAATTCTTAAGTTTACCGCAACAATCACTGTTACTCTGAATTTGTATTAATGCTTATTTCTAATTAGTTGACGAGTGGTCACGTTTTACGTATATATAAAAGATTGTTTGAAATATCGTTTGATTCTGTCTTCTTGATTCATTATCTTTTGCATTTCCTATTCCGACTTCGGACTGAGGCATCGGGGAAGCGTGCAGGGATGGACTAGGATGTTCGTCGGCGTTTGTTGTTGCAGCTTCGTGCCTATAATGTTATATCAACTAAATCGTCATGCGCAGCAGCCATAACAGCTTATAGACTTTATAACACTGAAGAACACGGTAGTCTAACTCAAGCTAACTCGTGTTATCTAATTCAAATTCAGTATCCCTTACAGCGCCCAACTACGATCATTCCCTCAACTATGAACAACGTACAGCCCGGCGCATTTGCGCATAGGTAGATATTCCATACCACACTAGAACGACAAGATTAACGTAACGATGTAATTCAACACAAAGAAGTGAAACAATAGTATGTACGAAGCAATGACGTAATTTAAGATCTGGGGGAACACAAGTAGTGAATGTACTTGAACCACCATAACTGGTTTTCAGCCCCGTCTCGCAATATTTCCAGCCACTCATCGTTTGCATCTACCAATATGACTTAGACCAACAGTCAATGACTTTATGTACTCGACGTCATGTTTTGGTTTGGCCAAGCCTTATCCTACCCCAGCCGGCATAGCCTGAAGAGGAGGGTCATGGCTAGGCATACGCAAAACACATTCTAACCTTATCAACTACAGTCAATATTAGCTGACTAGTGGATAACTTCATGGAATAATTCCGATAGTTCTGGTGAGGAAACGTAAGCGGTGGGGTTCAACACCATCGAGTTAGGCAGTTGTCCAGTGATAGCGTTGGATGAGGCCAAGTAAATATATCACGAATTGACTGAATTTAGAGATGTCAACCATTGAATGCTGGCTCGCTTAATGATCTGACGGTTAGGCATTCACTGAGAAACTTATTCTCGATTCCTTGAAGAAGTCATGAATATGTACTATTGTATAACCGCATGCTAGGGCGAAACAGCTATCGAATACATACCGCTTTAAAATGTTTGCCTAACCAAACCTAACTAGTGATATCAAATTCGAACTTAAAGAAATGCTAGCAGTGTTAACATTCAAATTCATTATTCATCCTTGAATTCTGTATTGATAATTTCCAGTAAATTGAGCGATGAGTAAAGTGTTTATAAGGAGTATCATTCTAATAAGTAGAGTTTAAATTTCTATCACTTCACAACTTAATGTGAGTCAATTATTTAAAGAATGATTAATGTCATTAGCACAAATTTTAATTGTTATTAATAAAATAACTACCTTAATTCGAAAAAATGATTATTTCACCTTGTGTTACTTTAACTTAACTATTGATTGTCACGAAACGTTAAATATTTCAATTCCAATTCATTGGAATATTACAGTCATATTGTCTTCTCTACGATATTCTGATAACTTTATTTCTCACTTTCAACTTATTTGTTTTCAATAATGAATTAAGCGAATATTATTGGAAATAACTGATTACTGACAAATTGTTCGATTTCAAAAAATATATAGATCCTCAGACACTATGTCGTAATAAATATAAGTGGATAAGGAGAGTTGCATCAACTCATAGTGTTGATGTGTTTGCAGCGTTCATGATGCCTGTAATGACATACTTATCTGTTTAGATGACAGACCTTCATTAGGTAGACTAAAATATCAACATGTAATAATTGATAGGTTTGATTTGATAACACGGCAATCGAAGTTACAAGCCAAAGTAAATAAAATAGAACTGTTTATTCACGTGACAATTGAATGAAAGAAGTACAACATGAATATACTAGTCTCTCTGATAACAGAGAACAATTAGTTTACCGCCAGAATCGTGGTGATTCTTGAACATTTTATACTAAACATTTTTCGAACAAATCGATACACTTATTGCATTTTGGGGAAATTTTTGGCCATAGTATAGTACTCAGGGGAGCTTAAGCAATTCTTAAACCGTCACTTTCAATTAACGACAATCTAGTAAATCAAGAGCCATTCAGAAATCACTAATTAAACTACAGTATATATGAATTTATTAATACAATTCATTTTTGACATTGCATCATGGTTCTAAGTTCATGAAATACTAAGTTTTTGCTAAACAAATGATATATGACTACGCCTATACTAAAACTTTTAGTACAAACTAAGGCTAAACCTAAACTTAATCTAACTTAACCCTATGCCTAACATTAAGGCTAACGTAATCATAACCCAAAACATAATCGAATTAAGGATGCACAAAAGGTAATCAGTTCCTTTGAAAGTGTTTAGCATTACAGGTGTTATATAATTATGTAGACGAATTAATTTGCTTTCAAAATGTCTAACAGACAATTACATTGATTATGAGAAACCTGCATATGTATGTTGATAGACTATGCAGTTGCAAGTACTGACTTCTAACTGGCTATAAATTCATAGGATTTACTTGTTTATTAGGATTTTCATCAAGAACATTTTAAGAATTGCCCAAGTTTGTTCCAATACTATATTTTAGCCTTTTAACGATTCGGTTAGGCATTATCTATTTTTAAATATCAGTGGTACTGTTAAATGATTCTTACTCCCTTTCTACAGTCAAATTTAATACTGTTGGAAACTGTTAGTTAATTGAAACGATATTTTTTAGGTTGTGAATGATGATTTTAAAAATGAGAATGTTCTGCAACATTAATACCTACTATTCTACAATTTTATTATGGCTATCACTGGACTTGCTTTCTAGTTACTCCATTTACCATAACATATTTCTCGTTGTATTGTTTTTTTTTTAAAAAAATTGTTCGTATATACATGGTAAATTATTGTTCAATAAGAACATAACTAGTTGCGATGTGAAATTCTGACAACTTATCTTTATGAATAATCAATTAATAATCGACAGAGGGGATCTGTTAAACATGGGAAATGTGTAATTAGTAGAATGTAAACACAATAACAATCATTATCGTAAAATAGGGATGATGAGTGAATGAAAATCGAGAAGATATGAATAGAGACAGTTTTAGTAGTAATATGACAATAATGATAATAATAATAGTAGTTACAATAATTATAGTGAAATCGAATAGTAAAATTAGAAGTAGGAATGTGATATGAAAAGACGAAAAAGTGAAAATAAATGAATCGGATAAAGAAAGCAATATCACAAAATGCTCTTAATATTCACAACTCAAGGTTTGAGTTATGAAATGACCAAAGCTACTAAAAAGTAATGTAGATTTAAACGTAAGACTTGAAAAAATTTGATTGAATTTGCAAATTATATCAAACGATTAATCTGAGATTGATTGCACTGAATTTATTACATGTTGCGAAATAGAAGACGTTATTGATCCTACTCTATCCTTTGTTAATCCATACGAAGGATGCTGTCGGATGAGATAAAGAAGCTGTCTCAACGAACTATCTAAGTACCTAGCTCCATATAGCCAAGTGGACTGGTAAGTGTCTATGGAATTCGAGTGGTAGTAGTTTATATCTTAGCATACCAAAAAGCAGATCCTGAACGTCACACAAACGTCTTTTTTACCGGACTTCTCCAAACGATTCTTAACTATGTCGCTCGAAATATTTTTTGAAAACAAAGTTCATATATAAAGCCTTCCTTGAAACAGTATGTTTAGTCTGTGAAAACTGCCTTTCCTTCACATTCATTTCGATAAAGCATGCAGAATACTAGTTTTCAAACAAGACGGATTTAACAAAGATTTTTTAATTTACCAATCTGTATTGTAGGCACAGAGAGCATATTGACTTAGATTTTCTCATTATTGGGTAAAGATGTGGAAGCTGGTTAGTTGTCTGTTTCACGTAAGTTTCCTATAAGGTGATCTCTTTAAGGAACTCATAATTTATTCTAGTAAGTAAAACGTAAGGAATCGTAACTGTTTTAGGGGGATATGAAATTTTACTACTTGTTTCTACTGGATCGCCATCTAACTCTGTTTCCTTAATTATGTAATTTCAATCTGTCTATAAATCCCTGTATATTATACTGGCTCATGCACTTCCATAATTTATAGGATTAGTGTGTATATTAAAAGTCAGTGCGATGAATATAGGACGAATTATATGTGGAATCCAACAAGCACGAAATTAAAACAAGCAGAGAGAGTAGGTTATACCAATTTGTGTTCAATCATGCCACAACATCCAATATGTAAAGTAATTAATGTACAACTAATAAAACTCGTTAGTATTCTCAGGGGAGTATTAGTGACTGTTACACTGTGACTGGCGTTCTTGTTTCATTGCGAATTTTAGTGACGGATGGTAATTATTAAAGAAAATATTGAATGTTGGAATTATCATCATGTATTATGAGTAGATCATCAACATACCTCATACACAACACTAGTTTGTTGACTTGTCATCCCCTATAACATTAGTTTCGATGCTGACCATGAAAAAGTCGGCTAGTAATGGCCCTAGTGAAGTACCCATTACTATCCCATCTGCCTGTAAACATAATTCGTCGTTGAAGTTAAACTGCACGTTCAGAATATATCTCAAAATACGTTCTTCTCCAAACATTATGTGACAATTCCGATATCTATTCCATTTGTATATATTTAGCTGCAGATATAACATAGGGGTTCCGTTAGCGGTAGCGTTTGAAAAATAGTTCACAATTAGTGATATTATTTTCTTACTTAAAACAAACTAATTTGTTTATTGTATCAACAAATTCAAATGCTATCATAAGAGGAGTACTTACAAGCTTCTCTTCGTGTCAGCTTCAGTTGTATTATACACTTCCCACTGAGTGGTGCAGTAACCCAGCCATCTCCAAGTTAAAATATGAGGTACTTCAGCTTAGTGTACCTTCGGTTAGCTCAGATAATGTATTATGAAACCATGACTGTTTTAGTCTGTTGAATTGTTCTGGCGCGATCATAGAACTGTTTTACACTCATTCAGGTTTGTAAGGCGTCAGCCTTATTCCTTTCAGGGTTCGAAAGCATGGTAGTGATCAAATAATATACTCACCATGCTATTTAAGTAATGTTTTCTATCTAAAAGCTTAATTAATGTTCCCTTGTTAGGGGCGAATTAGTAAGACAGCCTGGTTACAGTACAGAATATGTAATTTGTGAAGTGAAATCAAAACGGGACGTAGTCCAAAACCTATTCTCGTGAATTATAATCTCTACGGTCACAACGTTTGTTGATGTGTATTCCTATATATTCAGTCACAATGGGATTGTTATATATTAATAGCATGACCAATATTTACTTCCTAAAATGTGACCAGTTTCAATTTTACTACTGACAAAATGGTAATATATTAACAAGTGTATTTAATTTATGGGATAAATTAATCAGTAAAACTAACCAATTAACCAACATAAGAAATTCCATATTTAGCACACAACTCTCTATATATGTAATTGCATTTCTGTTAAGTTGACAATAAAAGATAAATGAACTAATGATCTAGATACACAAAGTTACCCAGACTATTACATTTCACTGAAGCCGTTCTTATTAATAGGTTTAGACCAAACTTATGTATTCAGAAAGATACAGAAGTCAGTTTAACATCGCCTTGGTAACCCTATTCTCAAATCTTCAATTACCAAACACCCTAACACGAAGTTTTGATTTTACTCAGGGTCTGTTAATTACTATTTTTCATTGTTGCTATTAATCTATCCATTTTACTTTCATGATTACACAACTTTGACTTCATATTTGATTAAATACAAAGCCTTTCTCAACGTTTTCATTTTTTTCTTTCAGAATTATCATACTGTTAATGCATAAATATGCAATCGGATTGATCACTTATTTACAATGCTTCTGTAATTATTCCTCCCTTCTAATTCTTCATGATTTACATGACATAAAGTATTTATATTAATTTTGAAGTGTTCGTAAATACTGCTACTTAGGTTGCAAAGTAGATGAAGAAAAACCACATGCTATATTCATTATTCATATACATTAAATTGTATATCACAACACAGTATCTAGCTGTAATCTATTCAATTTATGAAACTGACTGTTTCTCTCATGTACAAAGTATATATTTATGCACCCAGAATTCAGCCACATTTTAGTTGTATGAGTACTGGAGTAGCTAATCAACTGTTCAAAATGAAGTCGATGGGATTCAGTTCTAACCTATGATCTACTCGTTGATAACCAAGAGCATTAGAGAATAAGCAGTCAGTCATTTACAACGTAGAACTTAATACATGCGTACATCAGTTCACGTTGTCATTCCCCAATTACCAGAAAGAGATTAAATTGTCGGACCGAATCCCCGAGTAGGAGAGGTAGTAACAGAGTAAGTACTAATGGAAAGGTATAGAGATCAGAGAGGAATTTGAAACAAAAAAATGTGATTCAGTAAAGAGAGAATAGTGATAAGCTCAAAAATTTAGAATTTGGAGGAAGACAGGGAGTGGATGCACCTGCGCTATTATGAACGATTTTGAGCCATATCACCTAGTCTCTAACCATTTGTTATGATCATCGCGTAAGCCCCAACCAGGTAGTCTGCATCTATTAACATGGCTCAGCCCAATTGTCAATGACTTCGTGGATTGGTGCCATGTTTTCGTTTGGCCACCCCTCGCTTTCTTCCAGCCTACTCTCATACCAGACAAGATTGCTCGTCGAGGTAGACGGTGGTCAGGCATACGTAACACATGTCATAATTACCTCAGCTGGTGAAGATTCATTACTTCATCAATAGACTTACCGTATTTACCTAGTACTCTATTCCTAACCCACGCATTGCTTACTCGGTGGTCCCAGTAAACACTAGCAATGCTTCGAAGATATTTGTGATCAAATACTTGGGGACTACGAACATCCTCTATCCTTAATGGCCATGTTTCACATCAATAAAGTAAAACAGATCTAACTGCTGCGCATTAAACACGTCCTTTCGTCAGTAAGCGCATGTCTCGCCTACGCCACAAGTGACGCAAATCGCCAAAAGCTAATCGGGCATTATGAATACGAGCCGAGATTTCATCAGACACCAGACCGTCTGGACTAATGAGGCTCCCGAGATAAGTAAAGCGGTTGACACATTTAACTGCTTCGCTCCCTATCACTAACTTTGATGCCGAATTAAGCCAGTCATGGGGCAGCATTTTGCATTTGGGTGGAGAGAATCGCATCACAAACATGCTTACGTCCATGTTTAAGGTTGTCAAAAGATTCTGCATTTTATCAACATTTTCACCCAACAGGACTATATCATCTGGATATTCTAAGTCAGTCTCTAGGAAGGAGGTCAACCCAAGAGAAATCAGACGATGACAATGTTAACTGTAAAAGTATATCAATGAGGAAATTAAATAAAAAAGGAGAAAGCGGACAACATTGACGGACACTACTAGGAGTGATCAATTCCGACGACGAACCGCCATAAGCTCTAACACGGCATGTAGTGTTCGAGTAGAGGGTCTGTATAAAGTTAATGTACTTCTCCGGTACGCCTTTCAGTGATAGACATTACCACATAACTGTAGGATAGAGCCAAACGACGCCTTAAGGTCAAGGAATACAACTATTGTTGGGTGTTTGAAAGTGTGCCTATATTCCAGAACCTACCTAAGTGTGAATATTTGGTCTATACAACCACGTCCAGGTTTGAAACCACCTCGGTTTTCTCGAGTTTGCTCTTCACGAGTTTCAGTTAGACGTCGAAGTATTATCGAGGCCAATATTTTTGACACTATGTTCGTTAAACTGATTCCTCGGTAATTGTCACACGAGGACTTCTATCCTTTCTTATAGACCGGAATGGTTAGTGTTCGAGACCAGTTAGATGGGATTATGTCCAGTTCCCAAATTCTAGCTAAAATTTCAGTTAATCTCGCTGCTACAGCTGAACCATCATCCTTAAATATCCCAGGGATTAATCCATCAGGTCCTGCTGCTCCTCCTCGCTTTAAGTTCCCTATAGCCTTCTCAACCTCACTAAGACTTGGAGGACCAATATTAATTTGACCTTCAGATTGCTTGGGGATGGTGGGTAACAGGGATGAAGTCTTGGGCCAGTTGAACTGTTCTCTAAAGTGTACTGCCTATTGGTCTGATCTTCTGGATTGATAGTGAATTGTGGAACCATCTTTTTCGGAGATAGTTTCACTTACAGTAAGATTTCTGATACCATTTCCTTGATAAGTCTGAACAGTTGCCTACTGTTACTTAATTGCTGCTGACTTTTCCATCTCTTTAGCTTTCGCCACCCACCACTACTCAAGATCATTGTGTAAGCTTTTAACTAGCTTGTGTTTAAGTTGTCTTCGTTCCTCATCATGTTCAGAACCAGACGGGATGTGTTGCCGAGCATCTATCAGTTCAGTAGATACAGTTGAAATAGCCAATAAGCAAGCACTCTAGTATATTCATTCCTATGCAGGTAGATTATATTGGATATTATTTATTCATGGAATAAAAAGCCAAAAATTGAGTAATCCATACAATGAAGGAAAACACGTTAAAGAGACTATTCTTTACAAGTAGATAGGTTTTAGATATTCTGCCTACTATAAAGGTACAATCTTATTTTAATTCCTAAACTATTTGACGGTAAAATTAAAAATATGGTAACTGATTCTACACACAGGATTCCTTTCATTAGTTTGAAAAGAATAAAACCGAACATTTAAATAGAATAAGGTGAATTCATCTTACCTTGTTTAGTTCATTTTGGCTGCTTACAGCCAATAGTATTACACAGTCAGAATTATAAAGATAATTTGAACATAAAAAGCGAAGTTTAGTTGGAAAATGTTGTTGACACTTGACACTAGCATGACGTAACAGAGAAGTGAATAGAATTATGAGATAGGATAAATCACTTTAATTATACATCAAAGAGCGTTCTAGGAAATTGTGTTAGTAACAGAAGACTGGAGAACTAAAACTAGATGGTTACGTAACGAATAAACGTTAATAATGAGGAAGAATAAACCCAAGTGAGTAAAGTTCAATTATGAAGTAATGAAAATTAGTTAAGTAAAAAAATGATATAACAATGTAATGATGCGAGAGAAATGAAAAAGAAATCTTCCTAAGTACGTTTTTAATGTAATGAATACTGTTTAAGTAACCAAGGTAAAGAAAGGCATACGGCAGTTCCTACTTAGACATAGAACTCCGGTTTTCGAAGCTTGATGAAAACAGCTTCAGCAAACTTCAGGAGACTCGAGCTTGGCTGCTTACAAACCACCTTGAAAGGTTTCGAAGCGTCAACCTGATATCACGTGTCCAAAAAATGTCATGATATTGTTATGCAAGGTTTTCCGTCTACTCAAGAGAAGAACGTGTTCAGGAAATCTAAGATAAACTTTTCTTCCTGTTCGGCTAATGTACTTACTTTGGCAGTTACATGTATATTTGTAGACGCAAGTTGGCAGTTAACATACAATGATGATATGTCTACAAAAGATTAAGTCAACAGTGTTTCAAATAAAACCATTAGTTTAGTTGCTAAGTAGGATCTGTTAAATGTAGTACAGAACCTTCGACTGTTTCTGCAACAACTTCACCCTCTAAATTGTAGTTTCCACTGTTAACTCTATTGGTAATAATCTAGCTAATTTATTTTCAATGATATCTCTGAAATTATCTTTATCTACTGGTATTTCACTAAATATGACATACAAATCGTGTATCAACTAAGCAAGTTTATCTTATCCGATTTAGTTAAAAAAATTGTCCTTCCGTTTTCATAGTTTAGGAATCCTTGGATCAATATTGATTATGTTACATGACCGATTGGAGATACAACTCACAGAATCATCACTGTTTATAAATGTAACTTAGATTATGTAAATATTATATTGAGACTTATTTATATAAATGACTTAAGTTGAAAAACATTAGCCACTAAGTATCGGCTTAGAGGTTGGATGGTAGGTTTCGTGTTCACCACGAAACTTGAAAGCTTTTAATTCTATACGGTTTTAAGTCTCAAATGGATATTGTAATATATGATAAAAATAAGTTAAGAATGTGATTCTCAGGGGCTCATCGTCTTAAGTTGTTTGATTATGAAATAGGACTCATCTATTAGGATGTTTGTTGAGATTGTTTAATTTGACTGTGCTGAATTTATCCACAGAATTACTGAGAAAAATGAAGAGCTGGACACATGTTTTATCCAGGACCTTTCAAAAGTACGTACCCACGGCTACATCAAAGAATCGACCGAAGCCTCGTTAAATCATTTTTCCGACGAACCTATGCTGAAAAGTCCTAAACTAAGAGAAGACAGTTATTTAGGTTTTTCTAAGTTTTTAATTAGTTTTCTAGATGAATTCGTACAATGATGTAAGATTTCTTCTGATAAATATAATTCATGAATCCAATTTTAACAGTTCCAGAAGTCCGATGGTTTATTTAAACTTTGTCAATATGAAAGCAGTATTATTTTTAAAATAACATAATGATAAAGAAATGTGAATCTATGGTAGATAATATGCCTACAATCAGGGATATTCATACGATTTTAACAGTAGATGCATCGTTCTTATAATGTACAGTATTTTCCTGCTTCTTTCGATGCATTTGTTTATCGACACTAATTTCAAATAGTAGTGACAATGTGAATTTCTACAGGCCATAGAAACCAGCTATACACTTACATGCACACCGCACATAATCCAGTTAATCGTTCGATTGACACGTACCATACTGAGTTTAAATGATGTCAATTACAAGCGCATATACAGATATAGATAAATTATAGTCAAAGTAGCCATAAACATGCATATTATAAAATGACTATATATATATATATATATATATATGTCGATCTTCAAACTAAGTACCTCATCCTGAATTGAAATAATTAATTAATATAAATGATACATTTACAAAACATGTATAAACTCCTAATCAGGATACATAAAATAATTGAACTGAACTAACAACATAGTCTATACGAGAATTAGAATCTATAAACATGTTTACACGCACACCCAGATACACAAAACTTATTGATCTTGGCATAAGTTATTAGTATTTTGCTCAGTGACTATTGCATAAAGTCTCCATCGACAACAAAAAATTTCGAAAACATATACAAATTAGAGTTAAGTTGATTTGGGGTGGTTATGTGCAGACTGGTATTTAAATTGATTGTTTTTTGTATTTGTTAAATTGACCTCCATTGGGTATCATTGAAAACGAGGTAGTAAGTGACATCTGTTTTGTTCTAGTATGGGACTTCGTAGTGTGCATTCTCGATTCCGACAGGGAATCGAACTCTGGTCCCTCAGCGAGCGCTTAACTATGAATACAACCAAGTCAGAGTTCAACCGAGATCAATATGTGACGAAATATAAACAAAATATTTTTACAGTGTTACTTGGCATAATCACAATATCATGTAAATAAAATATTAAGAATTTGATTTAAATCAACTTAAATTTATTAAAAATAATTACATTTTCATAAAATAAACAAACAGATAAAGAATATTGACTAATTCAAAGCTGTGAACTTGTGTTGGGAAGTTTGAAAACATTTTATAAAAAACTCCAAGTTTGTAAACAATCCAATAAATAACTTTAATTCAATCTCCTTGGTCTTCAAATACTTAGCCGAATTTTCACATTTTCAACAATCCAAGAAATTAACGATTTTTCATGTAAAAAGGTCATATAAGTTGAGAATATTACTGTAGTATTTCCAACAAATTATTAACGATTCAAGGGACAGTATCATCGTCGGTCAAGTGCACAACTATTCGTCATGTGTACACAACGCTCAACATCCATAATTAATAGGAGATGTTATATTTCATAAGACTAGTTAGCATAAAGCTTACTAATAATAGTGGGATAGTTGACTGAATGCTAAAAGTCCAAGAGAGTGTCTGAAACGCCAAACAGAGCACTTTAAAATACAATCTAAATGACACCAATAAGCACGAGCATCATGCTATCCCACATAGACCGTTATTATTTAGCAAATTAAATCAGCCAGCATTGAACTACGTTACGTTCAGTTCAGAGGGGGAAGTAACTGATACGGGGAGTCAGAGAGTAACTGTTTTGTACGTACACTTATTCTTGTTTAATTATTCATTGATAATGCACGGAACTTGAATTTGCTACAAAGTGGAAAATCTTGTTACATTATAGCGCAAAATATTTAGATACAATAAAGCTAATGGTCGTTTGGAATGATTATTCGAATCCACTATTATATTTATCTGTTTAACTTGCGAAAACCTTTAGAAAGTTTAACTACGAACAAATGATTCGTAGAGTCAACGAATGAGCAACAAAATAATAATCTTTCTTATATACAAAAACAACGATAACAAATCAGTCCGATTTATATTAAACTAATTTGAAACATTTTTTGTACAGAGCTTACTTACTACATACGCTACATAGCAGACAAACCATTTTTCTACAAGCCTTCAAATAGTAGAGAGTATGTGATTTACAATGTGAAACGTACAGTATTAAAAGTGAAGTTCTAAACTGTAAAATATATGATATCCGACTACACCTACGATAACACAGTATCACTGAAACAGACAATTTCAAAACCTTAGGGTTGGTCACACTTCAATGAGATCAAAAAAGAAAACCTGGAGCATCATTAAGATCTAACAATTTATTGTGGAAACTGAAAAGATTAAATATACGTGCAAATGGTGACCAATAAATTACCATCACATGACTTCAGTTTGCAATAATATGAAGTGCATAAAGTACGATTTTTAAATTTAGAAACCAACAAATACGCTATAACATGAAATCGGTAGTTAAAATCAAAAACAGTTGTAACTAAGGCGAAATTCAGCGAAAATTTAACTGAGGAAGCGAAAATGAGGCTAAAAATGAAGTTATATGGCGAAAACATTGCACAGAAATCGACGAAAATCAGTTCAGTGACTAGCTCACAAAAAGTTGTTTAGTGAAGGCTTGGTAATCATAGGCATCCAAAATCGCTTGACCACTTTTGGTGTGATATGGAGGCATGACTCGACTACAATATTCCGCTTGCTCTTTGGATAAGTTCTAAAACAAAGAGATTTAGACAAACACAAAAATAAGTGGTCTGGTGGGCAAAAAACTTTCACACAAACAATAATCACCTTGGATTGGCGTGTTTATATTTGAAGTTGATTTCTTTACACACGGATAATTTAAACAATATTTTCTTACTATTAGTCTATGCAATTATTCAAATAACAAACATTTCTAAGTTAGTAGACGGTAAACCATTTTTTTAAAAAGTTCAGAAAATTAGTATAATAAGTATTGAATTGATTAACGTTAAACTCTCGTTTAATCGACTAAAGCGCAATTATCTAATCTATTTTACGTGGTAAACTATTAAAGCACAAATACTTAGTGAACTTGAATGAATGCAGAAAGATTAAAATTAAACTAAACGAAATAAGACGCACCGCATATAGTTCTTCTTTTGTGATATATTCTTTTCCTTCTTTAGTTAGTGCACGGAATGCCTCCTCAACTTCATCACGCGACTGAACATTCTCAGTTTCTTTGCTTATCATGAAAGCCATAAACTCCTGAAGTGTTATGTAGCCGTCACGATTAGGATCCACTACATTTAATATAGATTCGAATTCAGCATCAACCTGACCTTCTCCAACCTCGTGCAAATCATGACCAAGTGCACGCAAACACGATTTGAATTCACGATGATCTAAACGCCCAGACTTATCTTTATCAAAGTGTTTGAACATCATAGAGAATTCACGAAGTGCCTCTTCACTCACACCACTAACATTTCTAGCCTGAATCTGTTGCTCTAAATTGTGTTGCATGCGCATCGCAAGTTGATCTAACTGGTCCCAAGCTTGGCTTAAGCCGACCTGAAATTAATTTAAATCATGAAAGTATATTCATTATTTAACTTAAAAGAAAATTGATTAAAAAATTCGAAAAGGCAATAACATACAGTGCTATGCTCTGTGTATCGATTATCCAAAATTAGGTGTTCTTCAAGTAGAGTCCCCAATTTTTCAACCTCTCGTAAATCATTTTTTCGGGCTCTAACTTCAGATGATTTTTCTCGAATACCTTCTAATTGTTCCTCTAGAGTTCCACTGCCTTCCATCATTGATGTTCGAACTTTCTGTAATGAGAATTAAGTTAACGTAGTGGTTACCATCTCATATACGTAAAATAAATTTAGAAAAAGAGTTCATAGTCAACGATCACTGATGAGAACGATTACGTAGTATAAGGATACCTACCTGTAGCCATTGATGGAAAGAATTAGCCGCCACTGCAAATTGTTGGCGAAGTTGGTCATTCTGCTCTTGTCGAACTGTTTCTCGTCGGAGTTCAGCATCTCTCTCTAAAATGATCTTCTGTAAATTACGCCACGTTTCTACGAGCGACTCCATTGTAAACCAGGTGTATGGATTCATACCAACCTTAAAAACATGATATGAAAAAATTATGATAATATTTAGTAAACCAAGTAATTGATGTGACCAAATTTATGCGTCATCCATATAGCATGAATAAAAAGAAATACGGCATAAAACAGTGAGTTATATACATTTGATTATCTATTATTAATGAAAAATTTAGACTTTTTAATTAATGCTTTACGATCACAGATAATTTAAATAAACTAAAGTTTGGAATCGCTTATGCAACAGAGGTGGACGTAGATTTATGTTTTTCGTTAGCAAGACCGAAATCCAATAAATCTGTTTCACATGTCTACGATAAGTTGATTGCAAGAAAATTATTCCAGACGGCTATGCTAGTTTAATATATTAGCTCATACCAAATTAAAGTAGAATGAAAAAAATGCCAAACTTTTTAATGATTATCATGTCAAAATATGTAAATACAATACGTTAGTTAACTAAGGATATTTGTAGGTAAGAATGAATAGTACGGATGTGGTTGTTATCGCTGAATAACAGACTAAGTGACAATCACAAGATAACCTTGCTGTAAATGTCATACCATATCACTTATCTAGATATTCGAATTCTCAAGTGCTCCACTAGTCACTAGTAGTATCAAGTGACAACTATGAATCACAATTCCCGTTTGTTGCATATTTTACCTCAAAATAACGTTAGACGTGAAAATCGTAATGACGAAAAGTGAGGTTAGTTGGAGTGTTCAGGTTATACTTATAAGGAAGGTAAATCTTAGAAATCGTCAAGAAAACTATCACATTTTGCCACAGTTACTTAGTATAGAGGATTTGAGTTGGGCTTTTTATTCAAGCAAATCATAATCAAGGGAATTTATACATGAATGTCATCGTATATAATGTACTTACACCATAGCTCTTGATTTCTCGATCTAATTGGGCTAGTTGTTGGAAGTCAGCTTCAGCAGCTTTGAGCGATGCTTTAAATTGTTCCTGAGCTTCGCATAGAGCATGAACTTCGTCTAGTGAATTACAACGTACAGGATCAGTTAAATCTTCTTCAGCATTTTCGAACCAAGAGTTGAAGGTTGAGGCTCGCTTAGCGAATGCTAAATAAAGCTCTTCAACCTTTCGATATTGTTCTTGTAGCTGAACGAGGTCAGCTTTGCGACGGGCAGATTCGCGGCGTAGACGTTCCCAACGATCCATCAAAGAGGTGAAACTGAAACATAACAGGAATAAATGATATTTTTGTTTGAGTTGCAAAAGTGCTGTGTAAATGAACAACAAAATTCTTTATGAACACTTTGTTACTAACCGTTGTTTAATGGCTGGACTCTGATTGTGCTCTGCTGCTATAAGGCGATCATAAAGTTCAGTAATCGTCTGGATTCCTTCTGTGTGGAAAGATTCTAATGCTGTGTCGAAGGTGGCATGCTTCGCCAGTAATATTTGAACACTGCTTAAATCTCGCCCGTAATCATCACTACGTACTTGGGTTTCCCTGTCAGCTATCCAAGATTCAACAACATCTGTTCTCCACATAAACTGTAAAAATGCCGAATTATCAGTGAGATTCGTTTTGCGACGTTGAGCAGCTCGATTAAGTGTATTCAATTTTTCAATAAGTCCTTCACATCGTTGTTGAATAGACAAACGATTGTGATTCTCAGACTGAACCAACTCGGATCCAGTTAGACAAAGTTCTTTACATTTTTCATTATGTATCTACAATAGAAAAGTAAACCGATCAACTCCGAAACAAAAAGGTTGACAATAAAAGTCTTACTTACATTAAGATCTGTATCAAAAGTGTCATGTTTCTTCAAAAGGCCCTGAACTGCGGCAAGAGTATCACCGTAATCCTCACTGCTAAGTAAGTGTTGTTTCTCGAGGATCCAAGCTTCCTCTTCTTCTACTCCGTCGATAAAATCTTGGTATGCCAAGGACTCCTCCAACTTCTGTCTTCGAAGTGCTGTAAGACCTTGTAATTCTTCCCAAGAGGTTTGTAGACGCTGAAAAAAATGAAATACGTTAGCCAGAATTATCACATATAACCTAATATAAGTGATGCTTTGAGCGCGTTAACAATATGTATCTAGGACTAATTTATCAAAAGGACAAGTAGACGAAAACTTGTTGATCAATATATAACTGGATCTTACTAATAGTAGAAATTTCAACAACAGAATAATATAATTATGCAATTGGATCGGCATTTCATTACTATCATTGTCGTTTTTAGTAAAGCACTAATCAAAGTATCATATTTATCACGTAGGAAAATATACATTTTTATAGCATTTGATAAAACAAATAGGAAGCTATCTCGTTTCTTAACAGTTTCATGGCACTGTGGAGTATCGACTTAGGTAGACGCACGTTTGTGCCAACATCTGACGTTACATATGACTAAGTAATTGGTTTAAATTTTTGAGCAATAGTGAACAGATACGAAGTAATACACTTAGTTAAGGATATAAAAGTTTATTATGCAAACAAAATGAATGGCTGACATAGGGACACGATTGAGAATTCATAGAATCGACAGACATCCTGATATTTTACTTAATAGTTTGTGAAACAATGATATACTATGTAAATAAACAGGGTAGTAAGTAGATTGTAGTAAGCCAACTGATTTCAAACAGCATATGATGTTTCAAGACCATATGCTTAGTGAGAGATGAAACTGTGACATACTACTGTAAATAAACGAATTATTCACATAGCTAAGATTATTACTAATGTCCTAGTCTGAATTAGTCCATTAACTTAAATATATAAGCATTTGTGTCCATTATTATTATTATTATAGGATGCAGTTAGACGATTTGGACATCGCAGACGACCTAGATCTACTATCCCACCCTCAGTGACAAATGTAGGCGAAGACAAACAATGTAACAGCAACCTGTGCAACCAGCAGTAGGCCTTAACATATACAATACAGCACAGAGAGCACTAACCAAATCAATTTGACAGAAAAGCTTTGAAAGACGTGTAAACGTTTACATTCCTAGTCGGTATCATCGATAAACAAGAAGGATCTAGTGTACATGTGAAGACACAGATTTGAAAGGCAAGAACATTACTACAACCGAAGAACATCAGCTACCATCTAAGTTAGACTTTTCAATATAAGCGTTCTACTGTATGGAGCTGAAACTTGGCGAAATACGGAAATCAACATTTAAAAGATACAAGCTGTTGAGTTACTTGCTAATAACAACCCACCTCCTATTGCTTAGTATTCTTAGACACTGGACGTTCGACAAGACCCCGAATCAGAACACGTTTGAACAGGAACGAATTGTATTCCAAAATAACAAGGATAGACAGAAGTAGGAATTTATAAATAGAGAAACGTTAATATATTTATAGTATTTACATAAGAAGCTTCTGGAGTCTTCTCCAATAATCCGGTAGGGCTGATTGGTTTAGAGATAGCCAATTAGCGTACGTCTACAATCATGAACAGAACATGCTTTAGTCCAGTCTATATCCCACTAACACAAGTAATTAAAAACATGTCTACTCAAGAAATTTCGGATCCGTTGACCAGACACTATAATTAACAATTTGCTGTGATATAGAACAAACAAACTTCCAACTGAGAAAGAAATTGCGAAAAGTGTGGAGGTGGATACGACATATATTGTGAAAATCACCAAACTGTGTCACGAAATAAGAGCTAACTTGGAACGCTCAAGGCAAAAGAAAAAGAGGAAGACCAGAAAACACAATAAGCCGGGAATTGGAGGCAGACCTGAAAATAACGAATAGCGGTTGGGAAGAACTGGAAAGGAACCCATGACAGGGTTGGAGAATCATGGTCGGGTGTCTATATTCCACAAGGAGTAGCAGGGATTGATTGATTATTATTCGATTTCCGTAACAAGGCTTCATGCACATTCTTGATCTGCTTCCGTAGTCGATTCGGAAAGCGTTAAGAAACCTGATTTGTGACTAAACTGGAACAGTGAGACAATGATAGTAATAACTACGTGATACGCTTATGAAACGAAACTTCAAAGATAACTTTTATAGACTCACTTGCATCCTTTTTTTTATTTCCTCTGGATCAGCAAGTTGAACACCAACAGTAAGTTCTTCCCCTTGTGCGATGACTTGCTTAATGAATGGATCATGAGCCGCTACTTCGTTTTCAATACGTTCATGCTTTTTGCGTAAGTTGCGTACACCGATAAGATCACGTCCATAATCCTCTGAACTAACTAAAATCTTTTTTTCACGAATCCAAGCCTCTTCATCGTCTATATTGCGATAAAAGTCATGCAGACGCTTAGCCTTGCCAAGAGTTACGGCACGATTTTCCGACATAGCAAGGATCTACAAAGTTAATTATAAATTATTTAAGATTGGACCTAAAAGAGTGTTACAGTACTAAACTGGTGTTTGCTGGCACAATATCAAGCAACGCGTAGAGACAAATACGAAAATTTGGAAAAAGAGCGTAACAAGAACTAAATTCTAGATTACACAAAATTTTGTAATGCAACAAAACAGTTACCTTTTCATATCGCTCATTAATCAATTTTTTACGCTCACGGACCATATCAGCATCCCAAGCACCGGACTTGATAAATTCGTCCGCGCGCGCATCTAATTCTTTAATACGATCTTCATGGGCTCGAATATCAGTGACCAATACCTGGGAACGAAATGTAAATGAAATAAAAATAAGCATAATACAATAAACACGAAGACTCGTTCTATTCAGTGATATGAATAGCAAAGGTAGTATGCAGAAGATCTTTAGAATAACATATCACCAATTCAAATTATTACAATGCATTTACTCAAAAAATCTATATTTTTCAGAAATACTTCAATCAACAGTCAATGGTCTATTTTCCGGTTACTCTAAACATTCTCAAAATCTCATCTCTAGCCAACGTTAGTTTTGTATGCTTGGCACATGATCGATACTGGTTTACAATCTCACGGATTAGTTTACACCTTTTCTTATAAAATCGCCCCAAACACTAACAGTGCAAACAAGTTCCGTAGGGCCCAACCAACATTGCAAAATACATGGTGAAATACTATAATACTAACGGCCTGTAGTGAATTCATAAGCTAAATGCAGTCTCGTTGGTGAACAGTTGAACGTTCCGTTGTTTTCAAAGTATGATTACATGCTACAATCACTGACTACATTATGGACACTAAATTAGGATGGCAAAAATCAAGCAGATGCATGCTATATAGGTACTAAAATGTAAACAACATGAACGGATGTTACACACTAAACGAATATATGTACCTGGTGTTTTGAAAGTAGACTGTCTACAGACGCGGAGTCTCTTCCATGATCGGGACTAACAAGTGAAGTTTCCATCTCACCTAACCAAAATTCAATATCTTTAATGCCAGCATTATATGCAGCTTGACGGTTCGCCTCTTGTAACTTTTCAGATTTTTCATGAGATCGGTTGACAAGGTTGTCCCACTGGTTAGCGAGTTTAGCGATACGCTCCTCGACAGCACTTTCTTGTCCCATACATTGATCTACAATAAAGAATTAGGTGATATAGGCTTTGAAACGAGTCATCACCAAACACAATGTTTGACCAACATAGACTAACTTACTTTTTTGCTTTAAACGCTGCCCAGCAGCCAAAATTCCTTGAAGACGTTCTGCGTTTGCGGCGAGCTCTGCCTCAAAAGCCTGATGTTTCTGATGCTTAGCCTGAATATTTGTAGTGGGATCTTTATAAGGTTCATCCATTGTAAACTGCATTTTTTCGTTAATCCATAATTCCATTTCATCAGCATCTCGAATGAATGCCTGGAGTGTTTGAACGTCTCCTAGCCTGCTGCGATTATCAATCATAGCATTTTTCAGATGCGTCCAACGATTTAAGACCTCACTACGCTTAGCTTCAATTGCATTTGCATCATAATGATCGGCTTCCAGAAGCTTATCAGCATTTGTAATCAATGATTGAATCTTAACCTCCTGTAGGGTTATTGCTCGATTAAAATCTTCATGTTTCTTTATTAAGGCATCAACTTTATTACCATCGACATCATCACCAGCTAAAGATGCTTCTCGAATCGCCATCCAATCCTCAGCTTGTTCGCAATCGCGTAAAAACAGTTGTTCTTCTAGATTTTGCTCCAGGAGTTTGTGTCGGTTTAACCAAGCTCTAGAACATGAAAACGAATGGTTCGTGAAAGCGAATAAGTTACAGGATTACAACACACAGAGGTAGACACAGATTTCCATTCCCATTGTATATAAATATTAGTAAGTAGGTTGGTTAGGACTTAAACATTATGTTGCTAATTAACAGAGAATTTCATTGTAATTGAGACTATATATATATATATATATATATATATATATATATATATATATATATATATATATATCCCTTCGTATTTTATAAGTGAAACAGATTGAAATCACGTTCTAGAGTAGCTGCTTCTAACCTTAAAATTCACTAGCATGCTGAAGAGCATAACAAACTCTGTAGCCAAGTACGTGTTTATGTAATGAGTTATGAACCCTGACACGGAAACAAAGGACGAGGAACTTAGTGTATAGGTGTGGAAATTATACACAAATATTTGGAAGAATGGAATGAATTAATGTATATTTCTCCCAAAGTACATCATACAAAATAAATGTGTGGAAGATTCAACGCAAATAAAATGAAATTCTCTTTACAAAACTACCCAACTTGTTGATAGAACGTATACCCTTAAAGATAAACTAACCATGAATTTCAGTAGAATACTTTGAAACGTGATAACTGTGCTATTTTAGGATGCGAAACTGCTGCCCGCTATTGAATTCCACGAGCGACTAATGAGGAATGTATATAAGCAATCAAGAAGGAGTAATTTGCAATTATTTTAGGGAGACATGATAATTTATGTTCACTTGATATGAGATCTGAGCAGCGCCAAAAACCTAACTGCGCTAATTCCCTGGCAGAAATGCTACATACTGATATTGCAGAAATCTCATCGATCTAGTTGACGAATTGCACTTTCACGAATTTTTGTAGATTTTCAAGTATTTGATGTGTTGGTTATCACATTTAATTCTGACGTCCAGTCAATTAATAGTGATCTTTAGATGGAAATCACATGTGTGTAGGCTAACAACTTAACTGAACGCTCTAAAAGACGCAATATTGAACTAGTTTCGTTATTTACAGTAGGTAAGTTTCAAAATCTAAATTTTAAACCAAGAATATTCACTCCTTGGATAGAATTCCACGACTATGTAAATCCCAGCAAATCAAAATCGCGACCTTTGGTTACGGAGGCAACTACAGTAAGTATTATGCTCTAGAATCAGTCAGTTACAACGTAAAACTTGGTACATGCGTACATTAGTTCAAGTTGCTGTGCCCCAATTAGCAGGTAAAGATTAAATTGTCAGACCGAATCCCAGAGTAAGGGGGGTAGTAACATAGTAAGTACTAGTGGAAAGGTATAGAGATCGGAGATAAGATTTGAGAAGCAGTAATTTGATTATTTTTTACAATAGCACTCGTTTTATTGATAAAGTAATTTAGTCCTTCATGATAGTGTTTAGTTTTAGCAATAAATAATGCAGTTTAGTTTTCTGATTAAGAACGCCTGTGTACGATGTGCTTGGTGTAATATTTACATTCGTATAATAATCAGATTTTCAACTCATTTCTGTCTACTGTAGCTACTTAAAAGGCTAATCAGTGTCTAAAGTATCAATATAATACCTAGTGACGTTAGGGTTACGGGTAAACGTTATTTGAATACAGGGTTTCTGTCTAACTATTTAACATTAAAACAGTGGATGTGATGTCGAGTCATCTAGACTAATAGCCACATTGAAATTTGATTAATAGGCTTCTAACAAACTAGTTAGTACTCAGTGGTCAATCAACATAAATACAAGGCTGTAATGTATGATGAGCATTTCAAAACATAAGAATCTATAACTTTATTGAATAGTAAAGAAGACTAAAACTCCGATCCAAAAAACTGAACTATGCATTGGGAAACAGTGAGAATGATCTCGAAACGCTACAATTTAGGATGGGTTTGAATTGTTGCAAAATATTTTTATTCGCCTCATTAAAGTATAAACTTACACATTTAACGCTTCTCTAGCTTCCGTGATTTCTTGAAGCTTTTGCTGTACGATATCCGAAGCATAGTGTCCATTATCAAGCAACTCTTTACCAAATGATTCAAAGTTTTGAAACGCTGGGGCACGGGTGTCGATTTCTGTACGATATTCCTGTGAGAATAAGTAACTTAAATGAAAGGACTTACGCGGTGACTATCCAATAACGATTCTGCACTTGTAACATATGTACCCACTTGTTTCGATGATACCAAACCGTTCATTGTACTAATCCACTGACTGTAGATCCCTGAAAGCAAAACATTATGTAGAATCGAAAAAGGATAACTATCTATTAAAAACTTCAAAAGCTGATTTGCAGTTTACTTTCTTTAACTGATAATATAGCTTATATCAAACTTAACGGTAATATTCAGTTGACGTTTGTCAATTCGCATCACCTGTTGGACTGCATAGTTATATCACAATGAGATGATGGATATGCGAATAAATAGTACGGTAAGACTACTAGTTCTTCAGCGACATCTTGCAATAAGAGTAACAACCTCTAGCTGAAGGTAAACTTAGTATCTGAAAAAACTTAATATTTCACTGATGAGATTCTAAAGAAAACAAAGATTATGGTTAAAAATTGATTTAGAGGTACTTGGGAGTTCTTGGGAGCTTCTTAAAACTCATTAGTACCTGCCCAGTCAATTTTCCATTTTACTGGTTTTCTCTTACCTGCCAGTTTCAAATCAGCAGCTAGAACAGATTTACCAGTTTCAGGAAACATGTTGTAGCAATCATATTTGTAGAAACTTAGTAATAAAATCATTTAACTTTCAATTATTAATTCCCAAACCTAAAGTTCATTCCATCTACTGCAGCTTTAAAAACGTCACACTATTACTGCACATATATTTATCTGTACCTGGTCACAATAGCGCTTTTGCGATTTATCTTACAAAGCCGTAACAATTGAGGTTACTACATTGCAACAAAAAGAAAAGAATGCTCGAATGGAACGGAATATATTTTTCGTAGTCTTAATGCACGTGTAATTAGTTATAGCTAGATCATTATTTGCTTGCCTCTAACGTTGGGAAGTTGAGCACAACCTAAATCTACAGCTGAACCATCGAACTAAGATTACATACCGTGACATTTGTCCGAAATGTGATAATATATAACTTTCAAATACTTACCTTGCGTCAGCGAGGAACTTTTGAAGATCCAAGGAATCTAAAAGCTTGGCTTTTCGTTTTTCAGCAGTTGCAGCCAGACAATCCCACAGGTGGTTAATCTCTTCTTGATGTGTGCAGATAAATTCCGCATCTTGGGGGTGAATCTGTATCAGATCAGCAGCTTTTGAATCCAATTGTTTAACCCTCTCTCCCAAAGCCACCAGGTCCCGTTCTAATGCGTCATGTTTACGAATAAGACGCTGAACGGATGTGAAGTCATTGCCCACATCATCTGTTAGTAGTCTGTTCTCCTTTTCTTCAATCCATTCTTTGGCCTCATCACATTCCCTATGATAGCGCTGAACGGCATCGATATCTTCAAGTTCTTTAGCTTTCTTAGCAGTAACTTCTTCTAGCTGTTCATACTTCTTTTGAAGTTGCATGATTATACCCTCTATCTTTTCAACAGCTTCAGTCTGACCACCTCGCTTGAGTTTATCCGCCTTGGCACACAGTTCGGTTACTCTCGCTTCTCTTTCCTTTTGCTCCATGACAAACTCATCTACCTTCTTTTTTTCTGATTCTACTTCTTCTAGTCTCCCAGGAACGATAGTTTCCGTCACCGCAACTAATTCTTTTTCAACTACCCACTGATGTAAATCGTTGGCCTCTCTAACTAGCTGATAGGCTTCAACAGAATCCTGTAACCTCTCCTGACGATCGCGACCTAGCTGGAGAAGATAATTATATTGCTCTTCCAAGCGATGTTGCTGTGATGCTAAAGTAAGTGGTTTAGTTGTCAAACCAGCTTGAGCATCAGAAACAGGAGCATCTACTTTCTTAACGTATGCCGCAGGGACAAATCCTTGACGATCATTCACTTCAACTTTCCACCAGTCTTTGTGATTACTGGCTAACAAAGTCAAAACTTCTCCTTTGCGCATCGAAACTTCTCTAGGAGATTTTTCCTGATAGTCATATAAAGCCATAACGACATCTTTACCGAGCACATCAATTACTGGAGCTTCCTGCATGCGGCAGCTACCCGCTTGGACAGCCAAGGGCCTCAATAGTCGAACCATATGCCTCAATGTCTGCAAGTAGAGCGTTATGTTTTTTCAGTAGTGCTTCTGTAGAATCTTCATCACGACCAAACTCAGATGAGCCAACCAATGGTTCTTTTTCTCTCATCCAACTTTCAGCTTCACTTGCATCTGCAAAGTATTGTTGAGCCTGCAGTGAATCTTCTAACAGTTGGCGTCGATGATCTGCCTTCTCACAAAGTTGAGACCAATCTGCAGTTAAATCAGTTATACGCCTCTCAATATCGTTAGCTGCATAATGGTTGGAGTGTATCATAGCCTGACCTTCTTGAACAACCTCTTCAATGCGTGGTGCGTGACCATTTATCTCTGCATATATCGCTTGATGTTTTTTTATTAAATTCTGAACACCAATCAAGTCACGACCTGAAATGGCATAAAATATAGAATGGTGGTAGTTTATACAAGTAAACAACTGAAAATAACCAATAAGTGGAACTTGCCAAAAGTATACTTAGATCTGTAAAACACTGCTCCACAGTACCATGATCTTGAGATAGACAGTATTTACTTAAACAGTCAAAAACCTGACCACAACGATAAGGGACACGAGTGCCCTTGACTAACAATCATCAACAACATATTCATTTCAATGTAGAACCAAACACCGAATCCAAATACAATAAAGATTAACAAGAGGGGAGATTATTCGAAAGATAGTTATAATTACAGTAACATTATTTAAATGAGATAGAAAATGGACTGTAAGTACAAATACGTACAATACTTGGATACAGAAACATTTGGTATGGTAAAAGTGGTGACCATATGATCACAGTAATGAGTAAAGAAAAAGCGGGTTGGCAATCACACACAAAGTACTTGTAGTTAGATAATTTGCGTTACTAGTATTAAACACAAAACTTTGGAGAAAATAAATCGTCTTTCTTATAATCAAAATAAGTGACTTCATCGTTCAATTTCAACTGTCGGATGAAACCTCTGAAATGATTGCGTGTTAGTTTGACTGACCAAACAGTATTGTTTAACACCCTATCCGATGTGAATACAAACCGAATACATACATTTGCACACGGTTATTAAATTGCATTTACATTAAAGAAATGCGATTAATGGCAAAATCTGTAAAAGCAATTGGAATCAAGATATTGGGACGTTAGGTAATTTTAAATACTTTCATTGAAAACACTAGTGTCCAGTTCAAATGTTTAAGAATAGGTAAGTATGAAGGCTAATATGCATACGTACAACAACCCTAAACATGAAGCCACAAAGAGAATAGCTGCTACGAAAGAATTTATTTTGACGTCAAAACTAGGAAATACTCATCAATGCACACGTTTATTCACCAGATCATTTGTTGCTTATCTCAAGGCCTGAAGATAGTGTTTGATAAGTGGACTGGTCTTATACAGTGAACGGTTACTGAAGCATGAGCAGATTACTATTAGTACACCATGATTTACAACTAACGGGTAAGTAGACAGGCTAATGTAGGAAACATTTTGGACGGACTCATTCACAGTTTAACTCGAAAAATAGTAGTCGAACTGACGGGTAGTAACTATCTTATTACTTGATATTTACTACATACTAGCTCCATGGCGTTTAAATATACCGAATCAATCAAACTCTTTTGTGAAAATTATCTATTTGGTGAATGTTTTAATCTACTATAACTTACCAGATCCTAGTAGTAGAGTCAAATGACCGATCAGATAAAGTAATACTGAGCCCGGACTTATGAACTTCAGCTCAGGTTGCAATACCACATTGACACTGACGAGATCAAATTAACAAAGTGAATTTAAGGATTTGGTTCAACAAGGGAAGAAACAAAAGTATGTATGAAAGAATAGTGGACCTCAACATCTAGATGATGGAGAGTAAGTGCATATGTACCGTTGCGACCGATTCTATGCCACGTCACTCAACATTGCTGATGATGCAGTTTTAAACAGAGAGCATTTGCCAACAAGGCTCAGGGCGATAGTTAGTAACTTAAGGAACTAATGCTACATTTTGAAATAGCCGTCACTAGTTTTCTTCCAACGTAATCACACACTAGTTAGAACTGATGGGACTTTCAGGTGATTGGTGCACTTGACTTCACTCTTCATTAGTTTAAGCGCTGATGAAGTAATGAAGTGGCTCTTATAATTTAGAAGAGAAACGCTTTCCAAACATCCTTGTATTATTGCTCGTGATTGTCAAGACGATATTTTGTCAGCGTTTTCACCAAACACGATAATCACGAGAATATTCTAATGTTAGTAGGTGGACTTTCTGGAAGAACATTATTTCCTGAAAATTCAGACGATGATATTATTTTCAGTAGTCTATGGTGAAAAATGAGAGCGGGAAATAGATGATAATTTTGGCGAATACCACTATACGTTAACAATTTTGGTGACTTTGCCACAAGCTCTAGCTTAACAAGTAACATTGATAGCCACTACAACACACCTTAATTTAGTATACCTTTTATTGATAAACACTGCGATAGGATCTCATGGTTCACAGTCCGATATAGCCTAAAGGTCAAGAAGCAAGACTCCTGCTAGGGACTGGGAAATGTGCTACTGAACATGATAAAAGGTGAATATCCTATCAACGCTTTGCAAGATCTGACACGAGTATAAACTTGGTTTAGGTTACCACACCTCGAAAATGAAAGCGAACAAGCACACACACTTTGATTGCGTGTCGGGTCTTATACAGATGACTGATCGACTCGTTACTGTTAATTTATCAGAATTATAAGTGACGCCAGGTTAAATGGACATCTAAAAATTAATATGGAAATCGACATAAAAAAACACTTATAAGCATCTGCAAAAGGCAGTACATTTCTTTTATATACTGCTGTGAATAGAAGCTGATTTTTATATGGCACGTAAAACCGTACACATGTGTACGGGGAACAGGTGCCAATAGATAACTAATTTACTCACTTACCTACGTTTGTAGAACCGGCAACTGGTTCCTTTTCTCGAATCCAATCTTCTTCGTCCTCAACATCCCGAAAGAACTGGTACAACTTGTAAGCATCGGCTAACTTTTCACGACGTTGACTTAATGGAATCTGCAAGTTGTGATAACGTTGTGACAGCTGTCGCTGTTTTTCCTGAATGATAGGAGCATCAAAATGACCCTCAGCAGAAAATGTATCAGCCTGAACTTTAAATGTTTCTATGCGCTCACGGTGAGCAGCAATATCAGACTCCAATAAATTGTGCCTTTTCTGGGCATTCATTACTCCGTTAAGATCTCGGCCGACATCTTCTGACGCGATTTGAGCCTCGACATCGCTTAACCATAATTCAACATCCTCGACATTCCGGACAAATTGTTGTTGTCTGCTGGCTTGATCAAGATTTTTCTTTTTGTTGCTCATAGCACCTATGAGATGAGACCATGTATCATTTAGTTGGTCGATCTTTAATTTTATTTCAGAAGCATTGCAGTGATTTGCATTTAACAAATCCTGACCTGTTTTCTTAATATCTTCAATACGAGACTGATTAGCTTGTATTTCTGCTTCAAAGTTTTGATGTTTTTGAACTTTAGTCTGCAAATTAGTAGAGTCTTTATAGCTTTCATCAAGTGCACTTTTTAGTTTTTCAGATATCCAAGATTGCATTTCATCGGCATCACGATCAAACATCTGATAACGATGAGAATCTTCAAGACGCTGACGGCGGATTTGGGCTTTCTCCTTCAAGGCGTTTCGTCTGTTTTGCAGAGCTTGTTGAAGCTCGGTAACCTGTGCAGATGCGTAGTGATTTGTTTCTACAAGTTTTTCGGCAAATTCGTCAAGTTGGTGCATTTTCTCTTCTTGAGCTAACAATGACTTTTCGAAATCCTCGTGTTTCCTAATAAGCGCCTCAACTGAATCAAGAGAGTCACCAACATCGTTGATTTCCAAAAGTGCCTCTTGTTTCCCTATCCAAGATTCGGACTGCTCCGCATCCCGATAAAAATACTGGAGACTCATACACTGTTCTAGCTGCTCGCGTCTTTCTGCACATAATTCCAGGAGAGCAGCTTTCTCCCTTTCAAGAGTGGAAAGCTTTGCAGCAATATCCCCGCTCAATGGATGACCGACGCTTATCAATGCTTGTCCCTCTAGCATACATGTATCGAAACTATCGTTTCGCGAGTTAATTTCCGCAGTGTATTCCTTATGACGCTCAACCTGAGCCTCAGCACCAGCCACATCCTTTGCTAGATCATCAGCAGAAATCAAATCCCCTCATATCTGCCATCCAAGTAGATAGGTCTCTCCAGTCAGCAAGAAAGCGATGCATTTTGAACGACTCCTCCAGTTTACTCTTTCGATCCACAAACTGTTGCTTAAGCTTCTCCCAAGCAGCAATCAATGCATCATGCTTGCCCTGTATTGTATCTTTAGAATCCGGATGTTTCTGTGCAAGAGCAGAAGCATCGTTTCCTAGTTCAATAATCTTTTCATCTAAAGCAGCTAGATCCCTTTCCAAAGCATCATGCTTCCTCTGTAGAGCTTGTACAGAAGCTAGGTCACGACCGCAGTCTTCAACAGTTAAAGGGATGGACTTTTCGTTAACCCACGATATTGCCTTATCTGTGTCTCGGAAAAAACGTTGTATTTCATAAGCTTCAAGAAGTTTGTCTTGTCGCATTTTAGCTAGATTTTTCAGGCGCTCCAATGCTTCACGAACTTCACGTGACTTTTCTATGACCAGTGTATCTTCAGGGAACTCTTCTTTTAAAAGTGCATCTGCCTTGCAATAAATGTCTTCCGCCCGACTTTCTTGATACTCAAGATCCTAGGAAAAATAAACCAGAAAACTTAAGCAAACCTTCATAAATTCATCAAATTTCTTTTGTAAGGCTTCAACGTGCTCTAGGTCTTGACCGAAATCCTCAGACGTTACATAGGTCTCCTTCTCACGTGTCCAGAAAAGCAGCTCATCGACTTGACGTAAGAATTGGACGAACTTGAGAGTGAGGTTGATAAGACGTGACTTTTCTCTAAACATAGCCATCAACCTTTCCCAAAGAGCATGTAACTCATCTAGCCGATTCTATACACATTCATTATGTAAACTAAAACTTTACTTTTATGATCTCGGAAGCAGTAGTGTCCTTGAGCTATCATTTCCTCACCAGTAGAATCTAGGGCTGATAATATCTCAGCATGAGCCGTAACCTCGAGCTCAAAAGCCTGATGTTTCTGCTTTTTAGCCTAAACCGGGAGTTAGTAGTAAAACACCTTACCTGAAGGTTACTAAGCTCTCTGAAGTCCTCATTTGCATAAGTCTGCAATTTTTCATTGATCCAGCTCTCAAGTTCATCTGCATCACGCTTAAAATATTGGTACCTAAGAAAATAATTTCCACAACATCCAAACTAACCTTTTCGCTTCCTCTAACTTATGACGACGATACTGTGTTGCCTCTTTAAATGCGGAGTATCGGGACAGGACTTGCTCCCGACGTTCACGAATATCCTCAGGGGTCTCCAAAATCTTTACTTTAGC
This sequence comes from Schistosoma japonicum, assembly GCA_025215515.1. NCBI lineage: Eukaryota > Metazoa > Platyhelminthes > Trematoda > Strigeidida > Schistosomatidae > Schistosoma > Schistosoma japonicum. Next base: position 60,587,181 of record CM046061.1, on the reverse strand, counting down.
CGGTGGCTCAGCCATTATAGGTAACAAGATCGAAACTCGTCAATGTCAGGAACTTTAAACAAATAGTGCAGTTAAACACGAACGATTGTCCTATTTGAGTAATATGGAGAGGGGCGTAAAATTCGTTGAAGAAGGATTTAGAATTGCAGGCCATTTTCTTCAATTCTAATTTACATGCATTTTACTGAATATATAAATACCAGTCAAACTTCACTTACAACCAACCACTGTTAAGCAGCTACTAGCTTTCAGTGGATTGGCGAACTTTTTCAGGCGATATATACTCAACTGTGCACCTATCATGAAACTACTAACATATTAACTTCGCAGAAATAAAAACTATGGTCACAGTGGACGCGGAGACACAGAAAGCCTTCATTGCAACAAAAGAAGCAATAACCAATACAATTATGCTGAAACATCACAATACTGAAGCTGCCGTCAGCATCGTGGTCGGCGCGTCCAAATCAGCCATTAGCACGGTTCTGCAAAAATAAGTTGACTAAGCTTGGCAATCCGTGACATTCTTCTAAAGACGGATGCAAGATGCCGAATCGAGATACAGCACTTATGTACACGAACTATTAGCTATGTACTGGGCTGTACTCCATCGAAGGCCACAAATGTACTATATTTACCGGTTACGGACTACTGATAGTTTCTATGAAATCGTCTCCAGGCGGGTATTTTTCGCGAGAGTCTCACCATTCAGACTACATTTCTCTACTGATATACGACATATATCTGGAGTTAATAATGTTGTAGTTGATGCCTATTAGAGAATACATTTATTGAGTCATATCTAAGGAATTGGTCTTGTTAAATTAGCTTGACTTTAAAACAAAAACAATGATCTCCACTGCAAAATCATCCCCAACAACGCTAAAACTCCAAAAAAACCGACTGGAAAAGGTAAGAACACTTTACTTTGTGATTCTTCTATAGGTACAGCCCATCCAATCGTCCCCAAGGGCTATCAACGCATCATCTTTAATACACTACACGACGTTCCTCATCTTGAAGTTTGTGCTACTACTAAGCTGATTATCCGAAGACTCTACTAGCCGAAGATGAACAAGGACATCAAAGAATGGATACATTCCTGTGTGGTTTGCTAGAAGAACAAGGTAATCCAGCATAATAAATATCCCTTTAACACTTTCCCGATCTCCGTCGCTCGATTCGACGACGTCCACCTTGATCAGATAGGACCTTTACCAGAATCAAACGGATTTTCTTATATTCTAACATGCGTAGACCAATTCACACGCTGGTCAGAAGCGATTTCACTTAAAGACATAACTAGTGAAACGGTTGCTCGCGCCTTCGTTAAACGATGAATAGCAAACTTTGGTTGTCCATCTAAAATAACGACAGACCGTGGACATCAGTTTCGACTTGGTTTGTTCCACTTTCTGTCCAAACTCCATGACACTACGCGCTTCATAACCACCGCCCACAACCCACAATCCGACAGTTTGGTAGAAAGATTTCATCGGAAGCTGAAAACTTCATTTTTAGCTACAAGTATCCTTCAGTAGACTGACGCATTACCATTAGTTTTACTAGGAATTCGCAACACTGCAAAAGTAAGTATAGAGTGCAGTGTTGCCTATTTAGTTTAGTGAACCGAGCTTAAACTTTCAGGTGAATTCGTGGAAACCACCTCCATCTCAGCAAACCTGTATCTCAACTCTTAAGTGAATCGAAATTCGAACGCTTTGCGTTCAGCTAAGCCAGTCCAAACCCATCAACACTCGATAGACGCTTTTATGCAATCCGCCTAAAAATATAGTACACACGTTTTCGTACGCTATGATGCTCTACGCTGACTTTTTGACGCAACTTACGTAAGGCCATACAAGGTCTTGAAGCGATAATCAAATTACTACACTATCAACGAAGATACCCACAAAGAGAACGTCAGCACTGATCTCCTCAAAGCAACTCATTCAGAAGGTAAACCTTTCAGTGTTGAATTCGCCACAATACCACAAAACTTGACACTGAGAAAGTCACCACGCCCCAACCAACCGCCAACAAGCAAGCAGAAACTTCAGTGAGCTCCATAAGGCCTAAAATTACACGTTCTAGCAGAACTGTGCGATTTCCAGAACATATGAGTGAATATCACACCTAATAATCTTCTCCGACATCCCAACTCTCAGTTTATTATCAGCTTTTTGTTTTTTCAGGAAAGAAAATTTGAAGTATTTTTTATTTTTATATTTTCATATGTTATAAGAAAGGCCTTATTTATGTTAATGTTATCAACATTTTATGCGTTTTTTCCAGTTACACTAAGCTTTTAAACTTATTTTTATGAGAAATTCATCTACTTAAAAATTTTCTGTTTTTGGTTTTCAGGCTACATGGATACAAAAAAGGAACGTCAACGGAAAAAAATATATTTTGCTGAAGCCTTTTATGCAACAACACCTTAGTATGATCACAGACGTCCAGAATCTGCAACGGACAGCAAGCTATCGGAGAAACGTTTATCAATGTTTGACCCACTGGGTTTCGTTTTACGGCTGACACGTCTTTGGGTCCTTACGAACCCATTAGGGGGAGTGGGCTGCAATGGTAAATAATTTCCAAAGCAAATAGTTGCATAGGCTGACGTCAGTAATACCGACTGTGAATGTTTTAGCGAGCAAGACTAACTGAAGGTAACTGTCAGAGGTAACATACAAATTCAAATGTCAATGTGCATATTTAACGCCTTGGTACATCATGTTTTATTTGACAGAAGAAACCAAATTATTAGGGAGTAAATCTTTTTTCATCATCATGAGCAGGAGACAGTGGAGCACCATCTAATCATTAAAAACAAAATACTTCTCAACATTCAATATAAGATAACAGGAAATATATTCCGTATGCAGAATAAGAAAGTAAGTGAATACTTGAGCTTTGTTGTTTTGGTGTATGCCTAAGGTTTGAAGTCAACTCTTAATTAGTCAAACTAAGTTGCTACATTAGCTTCCTTCTAGAATCGGCTTCCTCAGAAGCGTCAGTTCGATCAATATACAAAACAAAATCATCCCAGTTCTGCCACTGTAGCTCAATGGAGAATAACAAACTCGTCTAGCGCCTGATATACGATCAATGGCTAATAGTCTGTCAATAATCGACAATACAAAGTGGATGACATTTACTTTTTAAACGTATTATCTGATCTTGTAGCGTTTTCATTCTTCCACATATGATGGTTGGATACTTAGTGAACTTAATCTCCTAACAGTTACCAGAGCTTGGAAAATAACATAGGGTAAGAAAGTGAAGCAAGAATATCTGAGGAAGTACCGCGAGCGAGCTACCTAACACCATGTTGGTGAGGTACGACTTTCCCATGCTCAGTCCGGCTATCAGGTGTTCACCTACCTACCTCTTGAGTCACCCTCACGTCAAAATGAAAGAATAATCTTTTTTAAAAAATATTGATGAAACTCCAACACACCTAAAGAATCCCTTCACCATTTGTATTAAAGGTTAAAGTACGAAAAGTATACAATTATAATTGATAAGTGTTCATTTCTACGTAAATGCTTGGTTGCCAGAACGGCTTGGCAACCTGGATGGAAATAGACATGACATAGATATTTTGTGCACACAATGAATACCTTGATGTAAATGCTTGAGCAAGTTTATGCTTTAATTGGTTAATAGCCTATACGGCCTCAGAGGTAAGCTTGAGTTCTTTCGGTTTTCTTTTAATTGTGTCCGTCAATGGTTGCATTAGTTGTGCACAACCGGGTATGATTCTGCTATAAAACTTTATTAAACCAAAAAAAACCTTTAGGTTGTGTCTGGAAGCTTGTTATCCAGTATTGTTTAATAGTGTGCATCTCTTTTTGTTTGGTGTAGTTCCATCTGGGCTTATGGTATGTCCAAGGAGTCCTAGGGTTTCCACACCAAAAACACATTTACTTTGATGTATGTTTATGCCACTTTCCTTTAGTCGCTTCAACACTGTCTTAACATGTTCATATGATTTTAAGTCCAGGTTGGCAATTAATAAGTCATCTATGTATCCCTGTGGAAATGGCATATCTCGAAGTAGATTATCCATAAACCTTTGGAATGTTTGTGCTGCGTTTCGTAGGCCGAATGGCATGCGTACAAACTCGAATAGTCCAAAAGATGTTGTGATAGCTGTCTCCGAAATATCTTCCTCAGCTACTGGAATATTGTGATATGCCCTAAGTTGATTTTAGTAAATACCTTCATATCCTGTAAACCATTCGTAAAGTCTTGGATATGTGGTTTTGGGTACCTGTCTGGTACTGTTTGACGTTTGAGGGCTCTGTAATCCCAACACGGTCTCCAATTGCTTTCATTTTCTCTGGGATCATATGCAGAGGAGATGCCCATTGGCTATCAAATGGATGTATTATGCCCAGCTGTAGCATGTAATCAAATTCAGCCTCAGCTATTTTGAGCTTATCAGGTGCTAGTCTCCTGGGTTTGACGAAAACAGATGCCCCTTCCGTTTTGATTGTGTGACTTACTTTCAACTTACTTTGGGAAGGTTGTTGATTCGGTCTTGTTAGGTATATCTTGGAACTTTGTCGTTGTTACTGGCGAAGTTTGTACTACATTTAGAGATGTGATATGATTTTCTGTACCTTTTGTATATTTCAAAGTCTCCTTTAATATCAAACGTCGATTTTTTGTGTCAACTAAAAATTCATACCTCTCTAAGAAATCCATTTCTAATATTGTCAGATCTCGATCGGCTTCGGTGGAAACTTCAGGAAATCTCCTTCTAAAACCCCAAATCTAGCGTCATAGTCCTCTGCCCGAATGTCACGATTTAGTTTTATTGGCAGCTTGAAGTGTAACTCAAAACGTTTCTCGGTTTTATTCTGAGGAATGATACTAAGCGCAGCACCAATATTCACTGAAAAGTTGAAGGCCAAGTTTCTGTCTCTAACGTAAAACAAGCAACTGTTTAGGCACCCCACCTCCGTCGTCACAAACTAGGGAGGAGTTATTCAATACCCATATCCTTCCGGATCTATTTGGGCTAGGCACATGGTTGATTGCCTTTGGTCGATTAAACACCGAATTTCCAGTAATACCAACAAAATCTTTCAGATTGTTTGAACCCTTGTGACCTGCTCCGTGACTTGGATCTCGGTCGTTGTGGTGACCCTTTCCTGTCTCTATGACCAATTTGCATTTTGCTAACAGCCTCTGTGAGACTTTTAACACTCGCAATGAGTTATGCTATGACCTGGTCATTTACTGTTTCCTCTTTCTGAGTATGATATATCATACGTGATACAGTAGGGAATTTTTTTCGTTATTTTATCTGCAATACGTGCTAAGCGAAATAAAGAGGTATCAGAATCTTGTGTATCCAAACAGTGTTGAGTGTAGCGTTGGAGAGCTTGCATCCGTCCTTGTTTTGGGACTACTTCACCCACTGTGTTGTCACCCACTAAAGCTTGAAGATGACGCAGAAACTGTGACGGTGACTTATTACTTAATGTTTCTCATTGGCAAAGCCTTTGGATTCTTTGTCCGTCTGATAATGAAAGATTTATTATTTCTCGTCTTAGGATAGTGTATGATTATGGTGTTGGTGGACATAAAATCAAGTCGCGGACATTTTGGCTGCTAAAGAGGGTAGGACTGAACATAAATCTCGATATCGAACTTCTTCAGACTTAATATTTTGTCTCGGTGGAATAATGTTCTAATTGAGGAAACCACAACTCAGGGTCACTATGATCGAATTCTAGGAGTCAGATTTTCGTAGTCATGACGGTGTTTATGTCTACCGATTAATCATTCTGTAGGCTTTTGGTTAGGATTAAGTCTGACATGATGTATGAACAATATAATAATGTGATAATAACGGAAAAATGATGAGTCTATTATTGGTACCTAGCGATGGAAATGAAATACCATGTATAAAATAAATATAATCATAATTACTGCAGAAGAGAAAGCCTATTTTCCTGACTGAATACAAAAATAAATAGTGATTCAGACAAAAGAACTTAGATATTGTGTTCGATACATGGCTCACCATTTTGACGCCTTGGTACATCATGTTTTATTTGACAGAAGAAACCAAATTATTAGGGAGTAAATCTTTTTTCATCATCATGGGCAGGAGACAGTGGAGCACCATCTAATCATTAAAAACAAAATACTTCTCAACATTCAATATAAGATAACAGGAAATATATTCCGTATGCAGAATAAGAAAGTAAGTGAATACTTGAGCTTTGTTGTTTTGGTGTATGCCTAAGGTTTGAAGTCAACTCTTAACTGGTCAACCTAAGTCGCTGCATATACTTATGTATTCAGGATAGAATTTGGCACATGTGTGCATTGGTCCAAGTTTCCATACCTCTAAAGGACACCAAGATTAACATTATATTAGTAGAAGTTACCTAGATGATAACAACAATAAAAGTTAAGAAGAGTGAACATATAGAATATGGTTCATAGATATAGAGATAGAATGTAGAAAGAAAGCAATGAAACAATTTTTAGCTCACTATCTAATGGAGGATAATAAGTGGATGCATCTGCGCTATTGTGACCGATTCTAAGCCAGGTCAGCTAACGTTCCCAGTTACTGATTACGATCTTCACGCCGACTCCAACCAGGTAGTCCGCGACGACCGACACGAATCAAATCAGCGGTCAACAACCTAATGGACTGATGCAATATTTGGTTTGGTCCGCCCCTAACTGTCTTCCATCCTGCTCCTATATCGGCCAAATTTACGCGTTGAGACAGATGGTGGTTGGTCATACTTAAATGTCGATAGTGATTATTGCTAGCCGAATTCAAACTGAAATAACAGCACATCGTCAAGAAACAGCCATTGTTGACAAAAAAACATAAAGTATGGAAAAGCAGGATAAATATACATAACATTCACCCTCACCCTCATCTTCACTTACTTTCACAAAAGATGGCTACAATCGATCAAGCTTGTTAAGATAAAACAAGGTTTATTCTTACTTGTGCGCAGTTTGATTGGCAGCTACACTTTTTATATTTACATCTGACAACAGTTTTACTGGGTGTTTTAATCACCTTTATATACTGCTTACTTAATCTACTTAATTGCGGTAGAGGAGATGGAGTGTAAGACAATGGGTTCATAATTACAGTAACTAGCGGCTTACAATGCGATAAATGATGATCGGTACAACGAAACACTAACTGACCTAACGGTTGCTAGTTACAATAAGCTTAGGAAATCAGGAATTGTATTGGTGTATGGATTATGTGATGTAGGTATCGACAGTATGTTGGATAACATCATTATTCATTTGATAAAAATAATGAAACATCTAGTACACGGTAGGGAGATAATACACCTAACCGTTGGTCAGTCAAAACACACGACAAAGCCGTATGTATGTGTGGAGGAAAGTTATCACCTACTCTGAAATTGTAACAAGCATACTACAACTGAAAGGCGCTTGTAAGGTGACAAAGTTCAGCTCTGCTAATGTTCCGACTGTCTTACACCTTTCCAAAGATGGTTCTCCATTTTTAGCAAACCAAACTGGGTTGTGATAGTAAGAAAGGCTACCGAAAGAAATTAACGAACTTAAACCAACCGAGGCAAAAAGTCAAGAGTGACGCCAACGATGACATCTAAGATTCGAATTCCAATGCATCTGGAAAATGTCTCGGCCACTCATTCAATTCACAATTTCAACGCTCAAACTTATTCAATAGTTGTTAGCGTACCTTACTTTTAGCCGCCAAACAGGCCTAAACAACCGCAATTTAAGAGCAGTCATTAATCTAGAAAACTGAATAGTGCTTTTGATTGTGCGAATCACCTCTTAATTCTCAAAAAAAAACTGCGGAAAGATACTGTTAGAGACAGTCCACCGGCCGAATATTTTTTAAGGGTTGTTCCCCTAACATTAATGAAACGTACTCGTAGCAAGGGCTATACATGCTTCGATAAGCCAAGATATTTTAGTGACATAATCCATTGCTGAGGAGGAAGAGAAAGTGCAAGATACCCTGTCAGCAAGAAATTCGATTAAGAAAAAGAGGACATGTTATTGCTGCTGTATATCGCAATAAATTTAACAAGGATTCTCTCAAAGGATCTTTTATAATATATTTTAGTGAAAATGGATTATGTGAATGGCCCCAGAATAGATAGGTCTCTAATTAATTACATCGAGAACTTCCAAAGTGGAGGTATTGATATGACTGTTGACTAGATGCAAGATCCGATTCTTATCTGCTTCGGATAACCCCAGGCAAAATCTTCACTGAGACTGGAACACAAGATAAACGCATTTATTTCAAGTACGATAGAGAGTGAGCTATGTACGAAATATTCGTATATTTATAGTGATTATTTATCAAGTTGAGAATATTAACATTTTATTAATGCAGTTGTATGTTGTCAAATGTACTCTGCATTATTACTCACATTGGCTTACATTAGTGTTGTGAAAGTCAAAAATTCTTGCTTACAAAAATCAATACAACTCCGTTGGTATGATCAACTAAACAATAATATTTTTGGAGATTTTAAATCCCCAACAAGTATATTGACATTCGTTTGTTTCTGATAGAAAGCAACAACCATTTATGCACAAACGCACCGAGTCTACTTAACTAAAAGACCAAAACAGCCATCATAATGCCTATCTGTAGGGAACGACAGAAAAGTTATCTCACTTCACCGACATCCAACAGTACCAGAAATGTTCCCCTTTCAAAGTGGCAAGGATATTAATTTAGTACATGGTGCCGCTCTATATATAAGGTCACTAACGACGACTTTGCGGCGAGTGGTTTTTTGATTATGGCTTCTCAAAAAGAGCAACTACTCTACGTCTTAACTATACTTCCGTTTAAAAGCAACAAGGAATACTAAATTTAATTTAGCTAGTGGTTAATTAACTGAGAGCGACAAGTAAATTCGTGATTGTCTTCTCTGTCCTAGAAAAATGGCATCAATTCTGAAAACTTTATCCCCTCCACCCCACTTGTGGGTTTACAAACATTCACTGAGTCAAAGTGTGATTCCAGACTAGCGAAGCTTGCATATGTTATTCCAGCCTTCCAAGACGAGGTTAACATAGTGGTCCTGCACACTATTGACTAGTGAATCACCTTACATACCTTCTAAGATTACAGTACTCCTGATCCGCAGTCGCTCACGCGACTATCTGGTTTCATAAATTTTCCTGGGTCTGATTGGCTGGTTTTAAACATAGACATTCTTATGCCGCAAGTCTGCTGTTTTTGGTTGATAAAGAGACTGGAAACTACTATCATTACGTCATAGTCGATGTAATATATCTTGACCTCTCAAAAGCTTTGACAAAGCTGTCTTTATTCATATTATCCAAACATTCAAACAGATGTGTGTGAAAGCTACTACCAGATCAGCTCAAGTCGTGTCTCGATAATCTTCTATATAAAGCAAAACGAAAGCTACCTATTTTCTGAGATTGCATGATGTCTTAGCAAAGATCTTAGTATTCATTCCAAGGACTATTTTTGCTCTCGCTCATATAGACGATCTTCCTTGAAAAGTTTTTTCCAAGTTGCAAGGTTTTGCTGATGACGTTGAACTTTGGAAAAAATTCTACGGCTATGAGAATGGGCTGACATTGCGCGGTGATTTAACTCGACATGAAGGTTGCTAGTAGATAATCAAGTACTACATGGACTAGAGGCATTTTACAAATGTGTTATTAGATGCCATATCTGCATGAGCATTAATATCGTTAAAATAAACAGAAGTAGAGAATCAAGTACTCTATCTAGAATAACCCCGGAAGTAACCAAACTTGACTGTTTACGTGGGATCAGTAAGAAAGGACCAGTCTAGTATCAAACAGCTAATATGGAATTTAATAAGTTTGACGCAGACAAGAGCTTTACGGATATCAAAAGACAAACCCAAAACTAAGTGTCTTTAATCATTGTCTGTAGTTATGACGAAATTCAATTGATAAATCACAGCTGGAGGAAGCCACATCAGTTAAATATAACTGAACTCCGAAATGAAAGGTGAATAAGCATAGTATGTGCACATATATGTTTGTACTCTAAGATATCATACAAAATCCAATTGAGTTTATAGGAATGATCCTTTTGATATAACACAAAACACGGAAAAAAATCTTAAGGAAGTAAGTACATAATTAAAAGTAAAGCTTACAATAATGGGGCTGACGTGGGAAGTTGCTATAGCTACAATAATGTTTTTTGACAATTTTATAGAAACAAGTCAATTTAATAATTATAGTATGTTTTAAAACTACTTACAGAATACACAACAGTTTTGCAGGCTTGTTGAGGTTGTTATAAAAGTTGGTGTACTTGATTCATACCAATAATCTATAAAATACTGTGTTCCAGTAGACCTGAGAAAATATTCCATTTGATGGCCGAAATGTTGAAATTACGACATATAATCTTGTAATCGTATGGAAAAGACTCTGGTTCAATAGTGCACACAGGAAATTCCAGGACTCCAGGAGGTTAATTAACACAACTAACTGGTAGCGTTGTGTTCTTCAGTTTTGAAGTTTCCCAAGTGGACTCCACTGAAGCCGTGTGGTAGTGGATGAATGCGAAATACATACTTAGCATCCGTCCCCTTCCTTATTCTTCTTTTGCAATGAAAGTACTTGTAGGAGTTTATGCCTAGTTCATTTCAAATACTTTAGTTGCATAAAGGCTCTGTAACTATCAAGATGGATAGGTTGAATAGCACATCAGTAGCTCTTAAAAGAGTCATGTTTATTACAGATTAAGCACTAATGAGGAAATATAAAGGTGATACATAGTACCGTTAAAAGTATGTGAATTTGTTTGTATGCCAATTTATCACTTAATATATTGTACTTACTTGGTTACTGTATGGAGGGTGAAGTAGTAAGATGATCAAAAAGATGCCTATAGTAATTCAGTACCAAGTGCGACGGGAGAATACAAATGGGTTGAAGAAATATGCCAGTGGAAGACTAATGAAACTCCGGTCACATGACGATTGGGAATAGATGATGACAAAGACAGGGTTAACAATTCTCAGATTCTAATGTTTGTGGGGAAAGTTAAGGTGGTAGTTGAGATCATATCTCAGACTACTGTGGTGATGATAGAAAGTGGTAGCTGTTCATACACCGGCTATAGACGGGTAATTAGCAGGTTTTACACTGTACTGAGCTGCTGTATTTTGTAAAAGCATGACAACGTACACCTTGGCTATTTTACGCCTTACGGAGTAAATAAGGAGAGAAGAATCGGGGTGTATATAAGTGGTTGATAGTGACTTGAATCATAATGTTTGGAACAACATTGCGACACATGAGTTTATTATTAAGCGATTAGCATTATGCATGCGCAAACATAATGAGTAAGCTCGTTGATACAAGTTTTAACAATTTTTACTTGTGTCAGAATAATACACTTCAATATCCTTCATCCCTTCTTTTGTATGTTCCGTCTATTGATTAATAAGTAAGTTGTGACGACTTCAAATCCTTGATTTTATCATAATTGTAGAATTACTGATGTATCAAAATCGATCAACGTTGCACTTTTGTCGGCGATCAACAAATCCTAATCATAATATGTTTGGTTCTTTCCTCCTATAAATGTTATCGAATATTACCGGGAATATTGCTTACGCCATTTATTGTAGTTCATTAGACATTGCATTCTGATACACGTTTCGCAATTTGTCCACTTAAAATAAAACCACGTTAAATAACGTACTGCATTGCTATGGAAGATAATTGGATATATGCATGTAGTTACAAGCTACTTATTTCCAGATTAGCTAATATCATTACAAATTTATTGTGGATGCATAACTGTGAACATGCTAATTTTTTGTATACTTTATTTTTATCCTTGTCCATGTGTAATATACAAGTCTTTGGCCACCACATGTACTAGGAATCATGCAAGGTATGGGTTGGTGTGCCTTTAAATTCTCCAACTAGTCTATCTTCACAAACACACGCTCTGATGTGCCTAGGCTTCTGTATCTCGAAGCAGTGTAATACGTATTCCTCACGGTAACAAGCTAGATACATAAAACTTGCAGAAATGAAAAAAGTGAAAGTAGATTAGGTGTATCACTCAGTCTACCCCCATCTGCTCAAACCATGCTGTAGGTAAGTCGTCACACTCAAAGTGTCAAGGAAGCTGGCATGGTAACAAAAGTAAATTATCATCCACTGTTAGGCACCCATTATCTCCGCATTGTGCATTATTTCTTTGGGTCTAAGAATCATCAATCAATGTGGATTATTGGATACTATTCGGTTCGGTGAAACTTTACTAATCTTGGGATTCTTTGAAGACGTAGGCAGTTAGCTTCTGGATCGGCAAGTTATGATTTTAATAAGTCTAATGGTAATGTATATTGATGTGGTCGATAAGTATAATGAAACTATTTCCCAGTTATGCAGTGTAGGATCCAAACTGAGGCAGTGTGGATTGAAGCATAACCGTCAAGGTCGGTTTCGTTACGCCAACTTTTGCCCGACTGAAGTTTTCAACAAATAATTGGGTGAGGAACAGTTATTTATAAATATATGGATATTGGGAAAAGCGTTTTTGCTACAGGAAATCTGGTGTCATTTCCGATAATCCAAGGACCTTTTAGCTCATGTTTTGGTACTTTGGCTCGTGATGTTAACAAAATGTCAGAGAAAGTTGAACTTGAAATCAGTAGATAATAGTAAAGCCAAATTATACCACTTGCATATCGTCACGTGCCAGGGTCGCTGGTAGCAGGTTTGAACAGTTGGCAACACGTTTGAGGAGAGGATACAATGCTGAAGATGAATTGTTAATTGCATTCGGAACAACGAAGTAGTTTAGCGCAGTACATGCTCTAAGGATCACGACACTTATCGGTGTCCACGTTTTCTGTCGATTATCCTGCCACCAACGACCCAGGCACGCGACGCATTAAAATTGATGAGCTCGGCAAACGTGTGTCCCCTGGCGTTTTCAGTTAGTGTGTCGAGTAGATTCGACCACTGTACCTGTAATAAACGGGGCAAAAAATTTAACGATGCATTCCAAAGTCGCTAAAGAATTCAAATCAGCGTCATAATTCATTTATTTTAAAACCATCGCACAAGTTTCCACTTTTACAACAAGGTTTGCTAATCTCTCAGCATCACTATTATCGCAGATTTTGCCTTGCCCTTACAGTAGTGTATTAAATATAAAAAACGTTGACTATCATCAATGACTCTTGACGCAACGTAAGTCTCGAATGGCCTTATAAACATCCAATACGCCCATTGGCTGTCCGTCGAAATAACTAAGTTCAACCTTAGGGAGATCTAAACCCACCATAACAGGTGATAAAACTTTCCAATGAGCAACATTTACACCAGCTAACTCTACGTTACGTGCTCGAGTCACATTCCTTCTCAGTGTCTCGGGTTTAAACCGTCTGTCTAAACTAAGATCCTTTATTCACCTACTATAGAGTTATGAACAGTTGCCATATCATCATTATTACCCATATCTAAGTGTGAACCATGACACATAAAGGCATGCATAGGCAATTGTTTCGTACAAGGGGGGTTTGTCGTATAATTTGGCCTTACTATTATCTACCAATTTCAAGTTTGACTTTCTGTGACATTTTGTTAACATCACGAGCCAAAGTAACAAAACATGAGCTAAAAGGTCCTTGGATTATCGGGAATGACACCAGATTTCTGTTGCAAAAGCGCTTCTTCTAATATCCTGAAATTTGTTTAAACTCTAGGATCCAAACTAAGGCAGTTTGGACTGTAGCGTAATTGTCAAGGTTGATTTAGATAAGCGTACTTTTGCCTAGTTAAAATTCAAAACAAATGATTGGGTAGGGAACAGTTCTATTTTAAATTAATTATTCAAGTGTACATAATCACCTGGATAAATTTTACCTTCAGTTATTCAACTGAAATTTATTTCGAAAGTTTGGAGTAATTAATTCAGTTTTTAGGAATAAACGAGAAGGTTATTCTATCTTTTCTGGATGTGTCGTCTTTCGCCTATCCGGAAAGTAAGTTCTCAATCTATAGAAAATACCAATAACAAAGTATCAAAAGTTGCTTGTTACAACACAATATTTCAATTTCTGCGAGTGTTCGTCAACCCACAATCAGAAAATACACAAATTCAATCAAACCAAGCTACACAATCAAAAAGAGGAACAGACCAATATGGCAGCCGCCAGGGCCAAAATGTCCAGTAAAACGAAGTATATAAGGTCCATAAAAACAATAGAAATCTAGCACAAACGCAAGGAAAAACAAATAATACAATGAAAATAAATTGTGGCTATCTCATTTAAGAGCTAACATGTCATTAGAATGAACAGCTAAACGGACTAAGAAGAATAGATGTATTTTTAGATGCAAAACAACGAATTACAATAGAAAAATGTTTCTTGGTGGGATTTTCACATAGAACCATCAAAAAAGATCTCACATGTAATTCTTAACGATAGATTTTCATTGAAAATTCCTCTTAACATATTCTTCTATAAAACTAATCAACGGAATATCATATTTGGCTTTCTCCCCCTCGCAGAACCAAACGCCTAGACACTATCTCCGAAACTACGAGGCAACATTACTTGTCAATAAATGCCAAACACAATATCGATGTAAGTTCTTCATCGTATTCTTTAGCAAACTCGGGAATAAACTACTGCTAAATACTGGCACTACTAATTCCATCCTAAGATTCAAACGACAAATCGCCCCATATCTAAAATCTGAAGACTTGCACCAAATCCTCGACGACTTACCTCTTAACCTGAAATCAATCAGCGATGGCTTACTAGGGATATAGAACTGCAGACACTAACATCATGTGTGTTGTAGTGCAGAAATCGGTAAAAGGAAGATTCTGGTTTAAAACTGATTATTTCGCCATCATTAATTTGTTTTCTTTTTCTATTTCATATATTCTTCTATGTCACCGTCTCCCCAAATTTGTGGTCTGCTAATGTAAGGAATCGGTCTTTTTTGAGTAACTTACTCTTAACGCTGATTAACAATGTAATTAATGCATCAACAACTCATCGCCCAAAATCAACTAACACAGACTGATTCTCTTAACAAAATCTTAAATACTCTTAGTGTTATTCTGTATCTAAATAGTTTTTATGGTCTATTCTGTTTACTGACAGCCATTTTCTGGGATTAAGGCTCCACAGACGAAAAGCTGGCAGTTGTTTGTTGGATATGCTCTGTAATACAAAATATACCTCTGATACCCTAGTACTATTAAGTGTGAACATTGTTACCATTGATTCTGAAATTAACTAATATCTTCACATAGCGTGAATTCCGTAACCATGACTCTATCAAAACCCATTCTGATCATGCCTGTAGACTGATATACTCTTATGTACAAAATGTTACTTGAGAATAAACTATAGTTGCATTTGTAAATGTTTTGATGAAAACTCGGTGGAATTTCCAGAGTTTTATGAAGAAGCTATATGTAATATCATCAGATACTAGCATTAGTGACGAGATGAAGTTGAGGTATCTCGCTCGACAGTGTGCAGGAGCAGCGACGAACACCATATAGTGCTGCGCCTGTCTACTTTTAGTTGTGCATGAACAACTTAGTCGAACGAAACATGAACCAGTTCTTTAGTAGATTCGCTAGTATAATGCAACCCACAAGAGAGTTAGGTAAGATGTCAGTTTGAGGAGGAATGCTTGTAACAAGGATTTATGAACTTAACTTGGAGGGAAATGAGTATGCTATTGTAAAGACAGACATTACTTTGAGGAGTGTAACAAATTTTTAGACTTAAGCTTAGAGGAGAAGTCAGCCTTTGGAAAGGGTGCAAGACTATGTTTTTTGGTGCTTGAGAGCTGAACATCTTAGTATAGATTGTCAAAGACGACTGTCCCAAGAGCCTGGCAATTTCAACTGAAAACACTAACTGGCACAGCTGCCTTTTTGTGAAAGTCTGGTTAAAATAAACAGCATTGATTGAGATCAAACAAATGACTGTGTTTACTTGGGCATTTTCCCCATTGCTTTTGAAGAAAATTGTGCACTGTTGGACAATAGTTCAGAAACAACATTATTTGATAGAAGGTTAGTTCAACGGCTGCATATCAAGAGTATGTCCAACAACTTGGAAATTAGTGCTGTGAATTTTTCTGAGACTTGGCTATGTGGAAAGGTGTATTTCAACACACAATTACTGACTACTAAGATTATGATTAAGGTTTCATCCTGTCATACAACTCACAAGCTGAAACTGGAATGGTAGTCATTGCCTTACATAAATAGCCAATTTAAAACAACGTTTATTATTTCATTATCGCTATATATCACAGTATAAACAGTCTGTGCAACAAGTGAACACTATTATTGTCATATGTTTTTGTTGATCTTGCATGTACAAATGGCTTGCTCCTAATATAAGGAAATAGATTATTACCTAATGAAGGATCGCAGGTAGGTAGTTCAAAGAAAAATCATATTGTTCAAAAATGGAAATGTGCCAAACATTTAGCAAACACACTTTTTTGAATAGATGGCTGAATGATTTTGTGGTAACTCTACAGGTACGGGAAAAATGGTGAAAACCGCGAATGAACTTCCAAGTAGGAGACGTGATTCATATAGCCGGTAAGTCAACTTCCGTCGATTGGCCACTAAGTGTTTATAGACTTTGTTCATGTGAGTAAAGATGGTTTAGTAAAAAAGGTTAACGTAGGGACGAGTAAGTGCCTGTTAACTAGAAATGTGAGAAGGTTATGCTTACTTGAAGATTCAAATGAACATCAGGTTAGAGGGAATAAGGTTGGTGATTTTTCAACTTAACAAATTGTTGTGATTGTGGATGAGACACATCATCATTGTGCAAAGTAATACTATACTCTGTCTAAAGTATGGTTAGATTACACATTAAGTAGCCCAGGAGTACTAAGTCTTGAGTGCTGCCTGTCTGTACAACGGCACACGTGGTGTTTTAATTAACAATTGGAAATTATAATCATAACAGTCATGTTATCACATATATATACTTGCAGTTAACTTATTCTAACCGTCTTGTTAACCTCGTCCCTTTCTAACTATGGATCACCCGACTGAGACTAAACTATGGGGCTCGACCTAATTTCGATTGATAGATTGTTGTTTTCGCTATCGCATTTATTTACTTGTTGTCGTACCCATTGTCGCTGTAACTTGTTGTCTTTATCTTCCTGTTGTGGCATTCAATCTTTCGTGTCCTCATCGGTGGGTTTGATAATTAAAAAAAATGAGAGACCGTGTGCCTGAGAGAGGAAACCTACGTCGTATAAGTTACGTGTACTCGGATTTCATTAGAAAAACAGTGTGATATGTTGTGATGTTCCAGGTAGTGAGGGAGATGAGACGATACATACTATGATTGGCAAGGTGTCGATGACTGACTTTTAAAATGATAAATGCTTAGGATTATTAAGCCGTTCATGTTTGACAGGACTGACGTTTCATCACAACAAACAAATGGGCATCGTATTGTATGGAAAACCGTACAGAATGAGATATTAGGTATGTTCTAGCATCTAATAAGTCAAAACTGGCAACCATGTTGATTGGACTAACATAATGGTTCCAACGTTGATTGTAGTTTATAATACGATGTATAGCACGGATATTTGTAATCCTCAGTGTTCGTGATAAGCTTGAATCTGTGGGAAAGACAGTGTGTAGTATGTTTGTTTGTGTTTGTATTATGTTCTATGTTGTAGGCCCCGCCTTTATTAGCCAAGGCTAAACGCATCATCTAACCTACCAACTTAACAAGAAAAAGAGCCACACCATTTTGATATTATCATTACAAAGCCTAGTGAGTTTTGCGATTTTCTACGCATTTTTTTTGACTGCATAGTACAAAGTAATTCTTTCAGCTCCTTAAAAGAGACCTGTTTAGTAGTTTTGATATTTTTTCGCAAATTTACCGATGACTATTAAATAGAATCTTTCAGAAGAGAAACACAGTAAACGCATTATACTAGCATTCGAGTGACACCAGAAAGACTACAAACCTACATAAAATCTATGCTTGAAAATACTGATGACGTTCATAGTATCAAAAAGGAAAATCCTGATTAAAGACAAATTATTTTACACATACTGAATAACTTTATATTTTCCCTTTGCATATTCTTTCATACCACTATTTCCCCGGGAATGTAAACTGTTCTCACAAGGAATTGGTCTCCTTTAAGTAACTTACATCTTAATCGAGTTAAAAACATGCCTAACGTATCAATAACTCACCGTTCATAATCAGTACACATTGGTTTCATCACCATGGCAGAATATACCGATATACATATTTCTTTGACACTCTAATCGGAGTAAAATATACTCTTAGTCGCATACTATATCTAGACATGGTGAGTGATTTATTCTGTTTACTTCCAACCGTCTTCTGGAATCACCACGCCTTGGACGAAAAATGCTTGGGTGTTTTCCAGAAGTCCACCGGGACACCTTATATGCCTCTAGTATTCTAGTACTGCAAACGTTAACGTTATTGGTTAAATTTTCAATTCACATCTTCATATGAATTCGTAACAGTGACTTTACCAAAACGATTGTATATAAATAAACCCCTATTATTCCGATCATGCTTGTAAAATGGTAAGCTCTTATATGCATAAAGTAATCAGAATGTACATGACCCTGAATAGACTGTCAAAGGCATAAAATGAAGTAATAAATATTGTTTGCCTAGTTCTTTTTAATTTCAGACATTTCAACCAAAGCCAACTAGACTAGTATGGGTTTTACCTGAACTAAACGACTTTTTCATCAGACATGTCGATGGCTGTATACGTTAGCCCAAAGTAGTACATATTTAGAACCCTATGGCTGAAAACTGTGGCACGCACCCTCAACGGGCAAAACCTTAGTCGGTCTATAACTATTACAGCTGGCAGAGAACTTCATCCAAAACCTGGGAATTTCCATGCCGTTGTGAAACTACTTGACAAAACACCCTCAAACAGCTGTGAGGGAGTAGGGTTGATAGTTTCTACCATAAGTTAAACTATCTACCTCACTCCTAGCGCATAAAAAATGACACGATGAAACTCTGGCCTACGTGAAATGACATTTAAGTCACACCGCTTAATAACTCCATAAGCTTGGCCGACCCCAACTCCGGTGGTCAGAGTTCTTAATCAATATTGAGCTAGATATGTAATAAGTTAGGAGGATCCGATGCAGATGTAAAGGCAAAGATTGGCAAAGCAAGGGCAGCATCCATACAGTTGAAGAACATATGGGACTCCAAACAACTGTCAACCAACCTCAAAGTTAGACTTTTCAATCTGAATGTCAAGACAGTTTTTCTGTATGGAGCTGAAACGTGGAGAACTACTTTAAACATCCTCAGGAGGGTACAGGTATTTATAAACAACTGTCTTCGCAAGATACTGAATGTCCATTGGCCGGAAACCATCAGCAACAGCCTACTATGGGAGAGGACAAACCAACTTCCAGCCGGAGAGGATATCAAGAAACGACGTTGGAGATGGATAGGACATACATTGCGGAGATCGTCAGACTGCATCACGAGACAAGCACTAACTTGGAATCCTGTTGGGAAACGGAAAAGAGGAAGGCCAAAGAACACACTGCGTCGAGAAATGGAAGCAGACATTAAAAGGGTGAACAGCAATTGGAAACAGCTGGAAAGGATTGTTCAGGACAGAGTTGAATGGAGAATACTGGTGAGCGGCCTATGCTCCTCCAGGAGGGGTTACGGATATAAGTAAGTAATGTATTGAGTTGTATTTAAGAAGAGTGTGCAGATGACATCATCTCACTCCTGATGGCTTTTTTTCTTGAAGCGGGCTGACTAGACCCTATCATCAGTATCATTGTTTTGTCTTTGCTTTCGAGTGACATTATGTTACCGAGCCTTCATGATAAACTAAACGTGTGGTAGGTTCAGGCGGTCTACCTACTCTACAACTGCATACCATTCACAATCCCATGTCATGATGGAAATAATTCATTGATACTGAAGAGCATCCCACTTCGAGTCAAGTGCACCACAACAGATGAACAAGCCCCTGCATGTCTTACTTAGGAGCAAGCAGTCCAGGTAAAGATGGCGATGAGTACGGTGAAGCAGAACCCACGTGTGGTGTTAAATCAATTATCAAGAAAAGTCATGGATACTGTACACAATCTAATTAACACAGAGCTCATCTCTTAAGTAATGTGGCTCACAAACGCTACGTATTCTGTCAAGGTGGTCATGTTCTTAACACAATTAACTGCTATTTCCACCCAGTCTATTACAAACGTAGCTTAAATATCCTTGTACGCGGTTATTCTGCACACTGACTCCCTTGATACAACTTACGGAGGACTATTTACAGTTTTATAAAAGTCAAAGCACTATAAGAGAACAATCAGTAAGCAAATTTTAGCCCTGATGGACTAAAGGCGACTTTTTATTCATACAGATCTCTGTCATACTCTTCAGCACTTGCTTGAAAAAAGTATTACACCACGACCAACACCAAGAGTGAAGAAAACTTTATTTATCGAGTTGAAAGTATAATCTGTTATGTTTAAAGAAGTTAAATTCTCATTACTCTGTATATTTTTATGTGCTTAATCTTGAAAGAACAAAGATGTGTGCTTTCATGTAACTCATCCTATATTTTTGGATTCTTAGTTGTGGAATTTGTGATAATCGATATCCCTCTCTGCATCTTCCGTCCTGACCTTTATATTGTACTATTACTGTTAATTTTAACTTGTTAATATTTTTTATCCTGAGAAAGGTAGTTACTGTAACTATATGTACAGAAACCAAGCAAAATAAGATCGAATCTTCTTGGGGTGTCTGATGCTTTCTTTCTCTTTCTTTAGATATGAGGGGCAAAATATATTGTGTTGAACATTATTGGTTGCTGATCTTTATTACTTTCGTATGGATAAAGTTTCGGGTTAGTGTTACGCCAAATATTGAAAATTCTGATGCAGAAAAACTTGAAATATAGAAGTTTTCGTATTAATGTTTTGAGAACAATGTTTTTTTTCAGTGTGGTATCTCTTTTCCTGGACTATTTGCACTCCAGAACACTTATTTGAAGTTATTCTCAAGTGAAATAAGCAATCAGTCATTTTTTATTTTTCACGCCTACTAAATAGATGATGAAAAAAACAAGAAAAAAAATAAATAGAACGTGTACAACATTTATTTATTCATTTATCAAAATGTGCATAAGACAAAGATTAGATGGCCAGAATCAACATGCAGGGAGACAATATAACTTCATCTACAGTAGATGAAAATGCTAGAAGTTTATATGTAGGACTATTAGTCATGTCAACATTAACATATCTACGATTGATTCAATTTATAAAAGTTGGTTTATCAGCTTAGTGAACTGCGAATATTCAAGTTACTTTTCCTGTTTGCGAACATACATTACCATCACAATTTACTAGAGCATTGTCGTGAAGAACCAACATTCCAAAGTTAGAGCAGAGCCTATCAATACAATTTATTTTGAATGGCTAACGGCTGAAACAATAAAGTCAACTAAATAGTGCAATGTACCATCACCACAAACAAAAAATGTCTTTTGTCCAACGAACTTGTCCACTCACTTGAACGAGGAGCTTGTTCCTAAATGAAGAACCAATGAATCACCTGATTTGATGTTTTTAATAATTTTTAAGGAATATATATTATAAAAAGTCTTATGATTAAACTAGTTTGCCACAACTTATGTTACTTTTCGCCCATACCCTAAGTTTCATCCCGCTTGCTCTCAACTAATATCTTTGCCTTTCACTTTCGAAAAAATGCAACAAACCCAATAATTATGCATAATTTGAAACACTCATCTATTATCTAGACACAGAACTGAAGAAAATAATCAGTTCAGTGATTCTACCAAGCAGGGTTTGAAACCACTTTTATGTGACGCGGTAATTTGTTCGTAAGCGGCACCTATACGTACCAATGCTAGACTTGCAGGTTGCATTTAAGCACATTCGTATGATTCTGAATTGTTTTCACTAGGTTGTTGCTCATAATCGTTTTGTTTACGCTGGTGTAAACATTCATTTGTCTTCCTGATTTCTCCTCAGTTACTGACTAGTTCCACCTCTGTCCCACTTACTTTTCTCCTCATTTCCCTCTACGATTAGCTCAGGGAGGGGAGTGGAAGTATTCTACTTAGGTATACTATTATAGGTAAAGCTATCCTTCGCTGTGTATTAAATCAGCTATTCCAAACAAGAAGTCACTGTTTTCATACCAGTCGTTCAGATCACACTTGTACTATGTGAAGAGCTATGGTCGTAGTTCTATCCATCCTGACGACGGTCTGTTCTTCCCCGAATTTTTTTTGGCTGATATCGACCCCATGGCAATAAATTACGATCACTGCTTATTTTAATACTATGCGCATCTTCCTACTAAGACTCTTAACCATAAATCACCGTTCTAAGCCTGGTCCGAATTCCAAGGTCCATGTCTATACTGAGCTGAATGAACCTTGCAGGTCATTTTAGTGCTACCATTATGACAATTATCAATTGGTGGCTTGTGGTTTCTAAAACTAGTTACTTATTGTGCAGTGAACTGAATAACATCTAAAAATATAGATTTCATATAAAATGCCAGGTTCTCATATAATGACAAAATCGGTAGAATCCTCCACAATACTTCATTAGCACAGGTTATTGCTATTTTCGGCTAGCAGTGAGTTAATTGAAAAGCAAAACTGCAGTAATAAGAACTGTATAGAAATAAGAAGTAGATAAATAAATTGAGACAAGTCACATACGAGACACAGGAAAACATGGGTTTTATGAAGTACTGGTTAACACCAGTCATTATTTTCTGATGTTTCTTGATTTTCGCGGCATTTCGCTGAGTAATCCAGGAATTGACCGGCGCATTAAGAGGATCGTTATCATAAGACTTTTTGGACCTTATTAAAAACGAAGTTATCACTGTAGAATGTCTCTGAGTACCATTTCTATAATGTACAACTCGAACCAATGCTTTTTTTATCAGCCTGGGTGTGATTTCCCTTGTTTCCTTCATTTTCATCTTAATCTGTCGTTAAAATTTATTATTAGTGGATTTGTGGTTAGTGAAATTATGCACCATTGTTTGGATAAACTAACTTGTATGATTACAAGTACATTTGTTTTTAGGATGAGTTAATTACTTCGTTGCGTATATGGCTTATTAATTCGTTTTATTTATATATCTTGTATCATTCTCCAGATGAATCCTCAGAAGTTTCTGTGTAGAGTTTGCAACGTATGGTGTGACACTGAGAATGTGCTGCGACTACACGAATCGGGCAAGAAACATCGTGCAAAATGTCTCACACTGGACAGTTTAAACTCAGCGGGTCGTATTAATTATCCTCTAAGGGTTTCTTTACCGGCTATGACTACTCCTGATTCAGGATCACCGAAAAATTCATTTCTAGACACAAGTTTTCATTCTACTGGAACTATGACAAGTTCAATCTGTGATCCAGAATCATCTTTAGATACAAGTTCTATTCTTTCAGGTTCAAAATGTGCAAAGTCAAATCAACCGTCAGCAGCACTAGAAGGTTGTTTTACTTGCCACATGTGTGGCATAGAATTAAATTCTTCAGAGCAATATAGTGCTCATCTTCGTGGTCGAAAACATCAAAGTAAAGTTAGCTCTAACTCAACGACTACCCCATCTTCAAGTGATATAGTAGTAAGATATGTCGCAATTTACTTCTATATCCTTGCATACTTTTTAAACATTAGGTTTGGAAACATCGAATGACTGATTTCTAATAAATGCAGTGGGTTTAACTTTTGTCAAATGTCTTTAAGATGATAAATTGATTTTGTTGGAAAGTTATCAAGTAATAATTAGTGTAGGCCTTATTACAATAGTGTATCGGTTTTATTTTAATACACCTCAAATTAATGCAGTGGAATGAGGAATTAAAGAGATAAATTGCATCGGAGGAGAAATAGTAATTAATTTATTCGGAAGCTAAATGGGATTGTAGTTCGAAATGAGAGTGAACAGGTTTAAAGAATAAAAGAAATAAGGCTATCCTTAACACAATTATTGATAAGGAATTATGTGATAAACATTGATTTATTTTTATGCACGACACCTGTCTTTAATCATAGATTACAGTTATGACGTATGGTCGTTCTTAAGTTTCCACTTTCTGCTCAGTCTATTAGTCAGTGACTTAATAGATTGGCTACGTGTCTTGATATTCTCGCTCGTTATTATTGTTCGAAGTTATCACCAACCTATTTAAAATGTATGTATAAGTCACCAAATCGTAACTCGACTTATCGCGTTCTTTGGAAGGATATATGGTAATGATATACTCCCTCCACCACGTCTGATGTGGCCAAACCGTTTTGCACTATTCCATTATCATGGACATCAGTTAAAGCTGAACTGTGATTATACAGGCCAGGTTGTCGATTAGTGATGAGTAGTTGAAAAATGAGATTAGTAATATTATATTAGTCTTCGTTTTATTCATCTTCTACTAAATTTATAACTGGTTTATGTTTTTTTGACGATAGTGGTGCTGATCACCATCCTTTAAAGACTTGAAGACAACAAATATTTAATATGCTCCCGTGTTAGGATCCTGAAACACTTGTTCATCAATAGGATCTGTCCATTGACATGAGCTGGAAGTTATTTTTCACGAATGTTGACCAGTTACAGTTTGATGTAGGCACTTCAAGCCATTTGGAACAATATCTTAAGGTAATCCAGAGAGTAGCCGTTTTTAAGGTTGCTGCAGAACGTATTCGTGTATCTGGCACTTTTGTACCTTCATCTTTTTTTATTATACACTAATTTGTCCTAGAAATCGATCGCAACATTAATACTTTAAGTTATCTATAAACATCATTAATAGTATGCAGTTCTTCAAATTAATTTTAGATGGTGCCGTCAAGTGATGATAGTCCAAAATCTATTTTCTATCGTTGCGATGTTTGTAACTGTGTAATATTCAGTTCAATGAAATTAGAGCATATGCTGTCAGAACACTTATCGGAAACCAACAAATTAAGGCAAAGATCTTCATCATCAGGTCCAAATGTGGGCGTTTCCTCTCGCTTACGGAACTACCAACGATCTTGTCGAGATGTCTTGGTACCGGTATCTGCGTCAATTACATTCACTTCTGCAGAGGTGAGTTCTCGTGTTAACGTACCATGATACGCTCAAAATCGTTGGCGATGGCGCAGGTGCATCCACTCCTTGTCTTCCTTCAAATTCTAAGTTTATGAGCTTATCATAATTTTATTTTTACTGAATCATATTTTCTCAAATCTTATCTTTGATCTCTATACCTTTCCATTAGTACTTACTTTGTCACTGCCTCCCCTACTCTGAGATTCGGTCTGACAATTTCATCTCTATTTGGTAATTGGGGCATGGCAACTTAAACTGATGTACACATGTACCAAGTTCTACGTTGTAACTGACTGACTGACCATGATACGTTAGTATTAGAGTTAAGGACGTTTTCGATGAACACCTCAGGTTCAACTCAGGTTTTAAGGGATGTGTTTATTATGTGGCACCACAAAGTTATCAGTCATTGAGTCTGTGAATAGTAGGTAGATACGATAGATTGGTTAGTGGTATTAAAAACCTGTATAGTATAAAATGGCTGACCACGCCTTGCTCATGGGTAGTTACCGAGATTCTGTACTGCCTAACGTAAAAATAGATCAAAAGGTTAAAATGACCAAATTAAAGCAATCCGTCTTTGTGCCACATCGGGTGTTGCTTACAGCCGGCTGACTGTTATGTAGTATGTGTACAGTTTTGTTCATTTCCTTATGTTGGAATCGATTTTGGTATATGGTTCTAAAGACATAACTGAATCGGAAATGAGCATCTAGTGAAATCTAATGAATGTAATATATATATATATATATATATATATATATATATATATATATATATATATCGATCAAGGAATCGCAATAGCATTTCATTAAGTCCCCGAAATTGGGGTTGTTTTCCCAGAATCATGCGAGATATTTATTTTCGCAAGTTCCGTATAATTTCTGTGTTTTTGTGGAGCATGTATAGCACAGAGCTTATTATTGTACGAAAGAGTAGGCTTGCCAGTGTTCCCGGACGACTTAAATAAACTAAATTCTTCTTATAATGTTATCTCGAAGCAACAACACAGTGTAGCAATTTGCTAACCAGTCAGGGTGCGAGTGGTATCACAGATTCCTTCCTGCGTTAAAGCCTATTATGTTGCTAATTTTGAAGGGAGTAAAATGTATCTTACTTATCAAGCAAATCAAATGATATTAATACTGCTTTCACAATGTCTCAGTAGTTAGAACAGAAGTTTGCAAGCGAATGTACCACAGTCACAAATATCTGTATATTGAATGTACAGCATATCTAATGTCTAGATTAGTTTACATAGATTTCGTTTATCATCATTTCATAAAATGGTTGAGTCATCATTAGAATAAAGCATACTCGTGCATTATTATTATTCTCAGTGTTTACTTTCATCAATACAAACGCGATGTGTTACTCGAAGGTAAAAATGACTATCAGTTGGATTATGATTAGCAAGTAGAGTACAAGACTCGCGTTTCGTTGTATTTTGGGCTCGTCAGCAATTTGTGCCGCAGTGCTAATGTTTATACCAGTACTTGAAATATACATATAGCAACAGTCCCTAACCACATCAGCGTGAGGATGCAAGTACATTCACATTATATGTACATCTCCGTTGCTCATATGTGACTGTTTAGGCTTAGTAACTTCATGGATAACGCAAGAACATTGGACTTCGGTGGGCTGGATTACAGTCCTTATATGAAGTTCAACATTGAGGTGCAGTAAATCCAGCTATTGAGTCAGGACGCAACAAAGACTGATCGAATTCAGTTCATAATAACATCAACGGGAAGATATAAGTACGTTCCAACCAGATTATGAGTGGTATTCGGTTGTTCAACGTCACTGAACTCCAAATTGTCCTCTACGCGACTGAAGCAGTGTATTTTATATTTCGTATCATTAATAAATAATTACTATACTCTACACGTTCACTATTATAGGCTGCCATTTTGGAAAATTCAGCCAAAGGTGACGAAGATTGTGTTTTGCTTCTGGATTCATTTGACGGTCGAGGCCGTGTTGGAATACATTTGGCAAATGCATTGTTGTTAGCAAACAAAAGTGTATCGTTTACTATTTCATCAAGTATCTCTGTTCCTACTTGTGTAGTTTGGGTTCTACCCGAAATACAAACACTGTCAACAGGTGAGAGTTCCGTAGTCAACTTTCGGTGAGTTTTTTCTTAAGATATATTTCAGTGTGAAGTCTATCGTAATATTGTAAATTGTTTTTGATTGTAGAATGCTCGGTATCTTCAGTCGTAATAATGAAGTTATCAGTCTCATCAAGATATGGATTTCTTTCTGTTTACGATCAAATTACTTTATATAATGGAGCACTGGTTTAGTGGTTAGTTAAAGTAGTCGACTATCAGTCAGCCCATTGACAGCAGGTTTCAACCCTACTCTGTTAGTCAGAAGTGCTCTTTTCGTTCCAACATTCATTCTTCTCACGTATGCTTTAGGATTCATCAAAATTTTTTCTTAAACCTTAAGAAAGCAACTTACAATTCTTGAGATTAACACTGGTTATTAAAGTCGTATACCATACTTCAATTACTGTTAGCTGCTTACCTTTTGTTAACATATCAGTCCGGACACATTACTTGACGATTTGAGTGAAACTAAAGGTTTATTTAACAGTTTCTTAATTATGTCGACAAGCGTCATAATGACAGCTTAAGACCAAATTGAATTTGTCGATATTGGAAGTTAGTTCCTCTAGTCCATCAAATAATCTGATTATCGAGTTTCATTGGTTTATTAAAGTAGGGTCCTTAAAATGTAGCTAAAGAAGATCAGTCACGACATTAGGAAGGTGTTTTTCCACTCACACCATGCACCCGAAAATAATTTTTGTTTTAATTTACCTACATCCATTACTACTTTTGGTAAATTAACTATCACAATGATCGACACTCAACCAATAAGGATGCACATAAACCAAATGTTTTTGACTCAATTATTTTTAGTGTTATATGTTTGAACAATATACTCAATATTCATTCCACTCTTTAGATTACCTTTATAGAAGATGATTTTAATGATTTGATGATAACGTTCTGTTGTTTATCGAAATGACAAGTTGTATGTCCATTCGATATATAGTGTGTAATGATATGGTTTAGTCGATTGGTGACTACAAGAAAGGATTATCAGTGCAAACCCTCTAGCCCTTGGTTAATTAATATTAAAAGATATGTTAAGCAGTCAGTGGGATCGGTGTTTACAGTTATTTGGCATGCTTATGCACAAAACATGAAATAAAACAATAAAATTGATTAAGATTTCATTTAACAAATAAGCTCTTGAAGGAAATGATTCGTATAGGTAGATTATTTATTGACCGTTGAAATGTGTGCCCGATTTAACACTAGAAGATAATAAGTCAGACATTGTAGTTCGTAATTTCGTTTCTTGTATTTATTCTAGTAATTTGATTTCCCGTTTTATTTAACCATGGTAGCTCTTCTAGGGTTACTGCCGGTCCCAAGCCCGGGTAAAGGAGGAGGGTTGAGCATAGGGCTAGCATCCTTATCCCGTAAAACACAAGCTTGCTAAAAAAAAAATGCTAACCAGACTAAACAAACTTAACCATTTAAACTCTGCCCTGGGAGTGGAAGGAATGTTTATGACGCTTCATTATGAAAGCCGAGATTCTTCGAAAGTCATGAGGCCGATACGTCCCTTCTAACAACCAGAGCGAAAATTCTTATAGGTGCATGGAATGTTCGGACAATGTGGGAGACCAGAAAGACCAATCAGATAGCAGCAGAAATGAAGAGATGCAACTTGACAGTGCTCGGAATCAACGAAACCCACTGGACAGAAAACATTTGCTACGGGAGACATGTTACTATACTCCGGTCACGAAGGGGTAAATGCTCCACACGCCCAAAGAGTTGCCCTGATGCTGTCCAAGAAAGCGCACAATGCACATATAGAATGAGAACCACATGGGCCCAGGATCATCAAAGCATCTTTCAAGACAATGAAGAAGGGGATTATAATAAATATTATCCAATGTTATGCATCCACCAACGATGGCAACGATGAGGACTAAGATCAGTTTTATGATAGGCTGCAGTCAATTATAGCGAAGTGTTCAGGAAAGGATCTGACAATCCTGATGGGGGACCTAAACATCAAAGTCGGAATGGACAACACTGGATATGAAGACATCATGGAACGACATGAACTGGGAGGAAGGAATGAAAATGGTGAAAGATCTACAAATCTATGAGCTTTTAACAAAATGGTTATAGGTGGTACAATATTCCCCCACAAACGCTTACACAAGGTTACATGGGTCTCACTGGATCATACTACAGAGAGTCAAATCAATCATATATTCATCAATAGAAAATTTAGAAAATCAATTGAAGATGTGAGAACCAGGAGAGGAGCTGATATAGCTTCAGATCATCACCTGATGGTTGCCAAAATGAAACTAAAGCTAAAGAAGCAATGGATAAGTGGAGTAACAGCATTACAACGGTTCAATACAACCTTTCTTCGAGATAATGACAAACTCATGGAATTCAAAATAACTCTCAACAACAGGTTTCAAGCCTTACAAGATCTGCTGAAAGAAGAAGAAACAACTGTGGAGGACAACTAGAAAGGAATCAAAGAGGCACTAACTTCAACTTGTCAAGAGACTCTGGGTCGCAAGAAACACTATTATAAGTAGTGGATTTCCACTGAGACCCTATGCAAAATTCAACAAAGGAGGAACAAGAAGTCAGAAACCAACAACAGCCAAACTAGAACAAAGAAAATCAAGGTACAAAGTGAATACATAGAGGCAAATAAGTAAGTAAAGAAGAGCATTAGAGCCGACAAACGGAAGTACATCGAAGGCCATCCAACGACAGTGGAAAAAGCTGCAAAGAGAAGGAAATTATGAAACAACTATATGACACAACGAAGAAACTGGCAGGGAAATATAGTAAATCAGAGCGACCGGTCAAGAACAAAGAAGGCAAGCTAATCACCAAGATTCAAGAACAAAGGAACAGATGGGTAGAACGCTTTGAGGCACTCTTGAATAGGTCAGCTCCACTGAACCCACCAGACATCGAAGCAGCACCTACAGATCTCCCGATAGGTGTCACTCCACCAACGATGGAAGAAATCACGATGACCATCAGACAGATCAAAAGTGGGAAAGCAGCAGGACCTGACAATATACCAGCCAAAACTTTCAAGTCAGACATAGATGTAACGGCAAGGATGCTCCATGTTTTATTCAGGAGAATCTGGGTAGAAGAACAAGTGCTGGCATACTGGAAAGAAGGACACCTTATCATGATACCAAAAAAGGAGATTTGAGCGAATTTGAGAATTACAGAGGGATCACACTATTGTCAGTACCAGAGGAAGTCTTCGACAGAGTGTTGTTGAACAGAATGAAAGATTCCGTGGATGCGCAACTTCAAGATCAACAGGCTGGTTTCCGTAAGGATCGGTCGTGTACATATCAAATCACAACACTACGGATCATCGTTAGACAATTAATTGAATGGAACTCGTCACTGTTCATCCACTTCATCGACTATGAAAAGGTGATTGATAGCGTAGACAGGAGAACACTATGGAGACTTCTTCAACACTACGGCGTACGCGAGAATCTCGTCAACATTATCCGGAATTCTTACGACGACTACACTGCGAAATCGTGCATGGAGGACAGCTGACAGATGCATTTCCAATGACGACCGGAGTTAGACAAGGCTGCCTACTCTCGCCTTTTCTCTTCCTTCTAGTGGTTGATTGGATTATGGAAACCTCCACATCTGACGGGAAGCACAGAATTTAATTAACAAGTTGTATGCGACTTGATGATTTAGCTCTTCTAGCCCATACACACCGACAAATGCAAATGAAGACAACCAACGTAGCAGCAACCTCATCATCAGTAGGCCTGAACATACATAAGGGAAAGAGCAAGATCCTTAAATACAACACAGAGAGTACCGACCCAAATGAACTAGATGGAGAAACTCTGGAAGAAGTGGGTACTTTCACGTAACTGGGAAGCATCATCGATGAACAAGGAGGATCCGATGCAGATGTAAAGGCAAAGATTGGCAAAGCAAGGGCAGCATCCATACAGTTGAAGAACATATGGGACTCCAAACAACTGTCAACCAACCTCAAAGTTAGACTTTTCAATCTGAATGTCAAGACAGTTTTTCTGTATGGAGCTGAAACGTGGAGAACTACTTTAAACATCCTCAGGAGGGTACAGGTATTTATAAACAACTGTCTTCGCAAGATACTGAATGTCCATTGGCCGGAAACCATCAGCAACAGCCTACTATGGGAGAGGACAAACCAACTTCCAGCCGGAGAGGATATCAAGAAACGACGTTGGAGATGGATAGGACATACATTGCGGAGATCGTCAGACTGCATCACGAGACAAGCACTAACTTGGAATCCTGTTGGGAAACGGAAAAGAGGAAGGCCAAAGAACACACTGCGTCGAGAAATGGAAGCAGACATTAAAAGGGTGAACAGCAATTGGAAACAGCTGGAAAGGATTGTTCAGGACAGAGTTGAATGGAGAATACTGGTGAGTGGCCTGTGCTCCTCCGGGAGCAGTAACAGGCGTAAGTAAGTAAGTACTGTAGAAATTAGCAAAATGTTGCGAAGAATACTCTTTATGCGCTTATTTATATTTTAATAAATCATGCACAATAGTTAAAAGAATAATTGGTTCAGTGATATCTAACTAGGATGAAGTAGTTTATATATGTTGAAGAAAATATTCGTAGTGTATAAATTAAAAAAAGACACTTTTCAATTATAACCAGTTTTTCTTACGTTTTAATTTATTTTTTTCCCTATTAGACCAGACGGTAAAGGTGGTAATGACGAACGTTCATTAAGAATTGCTTTTCCGCCTTTAGATTTAAAATTTTTACGTGAAGTTGATTTGATACTTACAACCACTGGTAGGTACTTTGTAAATTTCACACCCCTAATCTTATGTTACGTAGTCACAGTAATAATAATTTCAGTCACGTAACTGGTTTCAACACTATCATTCATTTCCTGAGTAGTAAAATGTTTCTGGACAAACACCTTATTGATTATTTACTGTTATGACAAATTTGAAGCAACTGATGAACTGATTGTTAAACAGGACAACCCGTCAAATTCTCTTATGATGTTTCACTAGCTTTTATCATCTGTAGAGTAGGTCACTGTGATAGCAAAAAATACAATGCTGCAACAAGTATTGATGATATGAGAACGAAAATAAATTTGATGTTGACAATGTTTTGTCACTGAATGGAAGTGAAAATCTGTTCAAAGCATTATACCGTTTTAAATACACAGCTTATGAACAAACGACTGAGAAGCACCCTATGCACAACTATCAGGTTGTTCTTACTTCAGACATTGAGGCAGCTACAAAGGATGCAAATAAGCGTATGAAAGTCAATGTCAATATCAAAGTTGACCATTTCGTTATGAAGGTGAATACTTCAATCGTTTTTCAATAAGTAATGAACTCCGTTTCGTTTGCAGCAGAACAAGATGCTGTCATGTTTTTAGATAATTCATTGATATTGAATGACACATTTTATTGCTTTCTATCTCTTCTGCATAGATTTGTTTGTCAAGCATTTGTCAAATTTCCTAATGAAACAAGCTTTTATTTGTGGTATAATTATCGACGATGTCGATATAGCATCAAAGGATGAGGAGTTTTGCGGGCTTCTGTTGCGTTATCTCCAACAATTTACAAATCCTATAAATCGGGGACGAGTGAGTTAAAAAAACCTGTTGCTATGTTATGTAA
Source organism: Schistosoma japonicum (assembly GCA_025215515.1). Taxonomy (NCBI): domain Eukaryota; kingdom Metazoa; phylum Platyhelminthes; class Trematoda; order Strigeidida; family Schistosomatidae; genus Schistosoma; species Schistosoma japonicum. The sequence continues at coordinate 60,554,164 of CM046061.1, read as the reverse complement.
TTTCTGTTAAATACTATTGTTGTATTGAAGTGTGTAAATAATGATGTGGCGTTTCAAACGAAATCTTTTATTTGTGTTGAAATTACAAACTAATTAAAATATCGATAGACTAACTTGACCAACAGAGAATACAATCTAGATAGACTGTATAAGAATTGATATTCGGTATAAGTTTACTTGGACACTAAGGTGTCAATCACTCAAACAGTAGAAGAAAATGTTACTGGCACTTTGTTAGTAATCGATTGGTCATAAGATTATCTATTGTTGACTAGTAACAGTAGTGGTCGTCATTGTCACTTCAGCTGGATTAATCTAAATAAACTTTGGTTTCTTGTCCACGTTTCAATCTTACTGAGCAAAATAACATAAGACACAACAAATAAAATGGACAGTTTCATGCGAAATAGATTGGCGGTGCTCTTATGAAAATTCTTTATCATTCAGCAAATCAGATTTGTCGAAACATCGTTGCTTCTACCATGATGTGCTCGGGCTTACCTATTGTAATAACCCGATCGAGCTATACTAGCTGGAATATTCATTCTTTAAGGTCTTACCATGCCAGGGGAGTTAATTAACTAAAAGTAACAAACCTAAGGTTCGATGGCGAAGTCAAACTGTCGGCTGTACAGAGGCGTGACGGTGGCAAGGTGCTTCTCTCAGGTAACCTGTACGATAACGGCTTTACCTTTTCACAAAGGGAGGGTAGGACTATAGAAGACCGGCCATAATAATACACACCTCACCTTACTCTACGGATTCCCGTCGTCGGTAGTAAGGTCTTAACAAGTACTGAGCTAATACTATAAATACCTTCTATTAATAGGCCGTGTGTAACTGATCTCAAACAGTCATGCCTTAGGCACTGAGGCCACACTACTAGAACTTTACGTTCAACCATAATCTCATTTGCTATTTAGGTACATCAAGAGAAAAAACTTTCACGAAATGAGCAACCGGAAAGTGATAATTGTCCTCTGACCTTTAACATTGTATTACTGATGGTTGATATTAGGTCGTAACTGCTTTTGACTAGTTATCTCTGTAATTATATATATATATATATATATATATATATATATATATATATATATATATATATATTCGTGTTTTATACTTTATTGTTTACAGATTATTTGCTTTACTGGGACAAAAGTGGACAATGATAGTATATTTTCATTGTTTGCACTGTACAGTTAACACGATTGAATATATGAGAAAAATTACTCGGTGAATCATCTGAACTACAGCAGCTTATTGAACAGTGTGAATACTCCCTTCTTTTCACTTTGCTACTTATTTTAAACTTTCATCATCGAACAGATAGTTATTACATTTGCTTTCAATTTTCTTGTATTATTACTTCCTACTCGTTTATCAGAAAGAAACATGATGATCATATAGTCGAATTTTACTTTATTATAAATTGTGTGAATTTTCTCCTCTTCACAAATTCTCAACGTATTTCCATTCTAGTTTGTATGAATATGATGGATTGTATAAGGATTGAATAACGTATTTGTTCATCTGATACAGGAATCTGTTATTAGGTAGTTGGAGGTAGTAAAATATCCGACATGCTGCCAAGTAAGTCACTTGTAATTGGAATTTACTCGAATTATCCAAAGCTGAAAAGGTTGCTTAAGCTAAATTCAATGCTAGTTAGTTCTTGTTAGCAAAGTGTAGTTGCAGTTTTAAGAAAACGAATTTCCCATTTTTAAATTCGAAATCGCTCCACTCAGCTTCATAATGTAAAATGTCTTTGCTGAGTCGTTGTAAAGTGGATCCGTGTCAACGTTAATTGTCCACTTGATGATTATACAACAGGTGCAGCATAAGAATTTGGAGGAAATTGCTGGTAATAATAATATTTCATGAAGTATAAAGAGTTAGGATGGGAGTTAATTGAATATCTATTTCAAACCTCTGTGCACAAGTTTGACAAAGTTCTTACTTTATTGACAACTCTGACGATGATTAGTGATAGAGCTGCGACTTTAGGTGACGTGGTGTTGAAGGATTAAGTTGTTTCTTTGATTTATGTTGTCTTTCTGACAGCTATGAAAGGTAATCCTCAGTAATCCACTTAGATAGAACATATACAAAACATTCTCATTGAAAACAAATGGTTTTTTAAATGCATAATCGCGTTATTCTTAGATACATCCACGAATAAAGCGTCAATTAGTAGATGATGCAAATTAGTAAACTGGTAAAAGTTTGTAGATAGAAAGTGTTCATCTTGACAAACATAGAGGAAATGAGGAAGAAATAAAAAAGTGACTAATCACAAATTATTATTCCATCTGTTTGTCACTTCAGCACTTATTAATTAACTCTCATTTCTCTATTCAAATTCAGCTAACAATGTGTATAGACTAACTCCTGATAGTGAATGAAAAATACAGACAAAACACTGCCTTGGTATTTTTAAATTGGAGTTCAACCATGTCGAGTGTGTAGCAACTACCCACCAACGGTAACGGAAGTCGATCAGTATGTCGTGAAGTGACTGAACTGTTACAACCGTTGGATGCTGGCCAAGCGTTCTCCGCAAAGTCTAGGGGGGTCCAGGTTCAATTCCTCGGTGAAGCTAGGGATGCGCATAATACCCAATTATAATTTTTCGAACGAAATCGTTTAAACTGTAGGATAAAATAATGCACATAGTTCTATTTAATTGGTTAGCTAAAATTGTTGTGGCTATTCTTGTTCATATATTCCTTATTGACATTGCTTTAGTATACTTGTTATTGGAAATAATGAACTTTTCATTTCACATGCTCTATCTCTTCCACATACGCACAAAATCCAACTTTAGTGCTACCTCGTGTACATGCGGAATAGTAGCTAGAGGAGGTCTGCTATATAAGTTCGATTCTCTGAATGACCTTTTGTAGAGTAGGCAATAATCAGATTTGCATCAGGATAAGTCAAAATGTTGGCCACCAATACGCGATTTTTGCAAGCGTTGATACTATCCTCTTTGAACAGAGGATTGATAAACTTTTTTAGAGCTGTGATTTGTAGTGGGGACACATTGGATTATTATCTACTCTACAAAATTATTATTCAGAGAATTTAACTTACGTAACATACCTTCCCTAGCTACCTCCAGCTGTTACATTTACGTGCAGTAGCACGTACGTTGAAAAAACAGAGAGGATATTATTTAAAGGAATTCCAGAGCATATACTAAAGAATATATAAAAAAACTCCAAATTACCCAACAATGTTGTAACAAGATATTGGTCACTTAGTTACATTTTGAATAATAAGCAAACAAAATAACCCCAGACATTATGTGGTAGCAGCCACTACTCGTATTTATCCGAATTGATGTACACAAAAGAAGTTCATGGTTTATCTGTCATTTCCGTAGTAAATAGATTTTTAATATCTTTTTCCTGTCGCTGTTTCTTATAACGTGTGGGGAATCTTTGTATATCGCTTTGCCTATCACATTTGTAAACATTTTCCATCTTTTAATATAACTTCTACATATTCACGGTAGAGCCTTAAAGGTTTAGCAGTTCTATTATACCTAACATTACTTGTTGGTACATTTGACCTCTCATCAATCTTGCTTTCCATGTAACTGTTTTTCGCACAGCCGTAGACTATTATAATTACAGTCAGTAATTAGTGTGATTAGTATCATATTCGTTAATTTCTCTACTTCCGACTTAATAATATGTACATATCCGTCATACGTGATTGCGTCGTGGGCTCCCTTATTTATTCTATCCATCTCACTAGTAAAGTTGCCATTACGAACATTATTCACTACTGGGGTAAAATAACTATGTGCATGCTACATTTGACAGTGTAGTTGTAAAATATTTTGCTTATTTACACGACTTTATGCACATAAGGAAGGATTAGATCACACAGTGAATTGACTTCACCAAACAACACTTATTTCTTTCTTTTCGAAAATGAACATTTCATCGATGCACATTTAGTCGTGAATTGTGTACGATGCATTTAATTGAATCGAACGTCATTTGCAAACTTATAATTCTAGATTTTCCTACCAGACTATATCTCATACTGGTCTGTCTGTTTCTGATCAATGTAGACTTCACATTTGGCCATAAATACGCTTCGTTCATTTACCAATTGAATATCCAGCTACAACACAACTTGCACAAGTATTTCGGTTCATAACCGAGTTATGTTACAACGCATAGTGACTAGTGATTTCGCCTATGTATGAGTAAGAATACACTTAGTATGATTCAGTGTATCTGATTCAATACAGCTGACTCGTGAAAAAACGTCGAAGCAGGAAAAATATATATACGGCGGTCTGTTTAAAATCTTGGGCTACCATTTTTCCAAATAATTAAACAAGTCACTTTTCCATTTCTCATTTTAATAACTTAATTATATCCGAAAATTGCATTGCTTGCTTAAGGGCCTATGTAAAAAGTCCACGACCTATCGTGAGTAATACAGTGAGATCTAAGCGGAGACATCACCGTGGCTAGCGACACGCGCTAAAAATGACCAACATTCGTCACATGTCTATTTCTGAAATTCCTAGCCTTAACTGAAGATCTCTTATTCGAAAAGTGGGCTACCTACAACTTCTCCTTAGTCTAAACATATACTGCTAATCAGTGCCTGTTACCCCATGTGGAGCATAGACCGCCAACCAGCATTCTCCAACTAACTCTGTCCTGGGCTTTCATTTCTAGTTCTTTCTAACTGTTTTTCTTCCATATCTGCCTCCGATTCCCAGTGCAATGTGTTTTTGGGTCTTCTTTTTTCCATTGGTCTTCAGGATTCCAAGTTAGTGCTTGTCTTGTGACACAATTTGATTTCCTCAATGTGTGTCATATTCACCTCCAGCGTTTGTTCATAATTACTTCTTTGGGCGGAAGTTGATTTGTTCTCTGCCATGGAAGATTATTGCTACTGGTATTTAGCCAATGGATCCCAAGTATTTTACGCAGACAGTTGTTTATAAATACTTGTATGTTTTGGATAACGCCTTTCGTAGTTCTCTATACAAGTTTCAGCTCCATACAACAGAACTGTCTTCACACATGTACTGAGAATTTTGACTTTAATGTTGGCTGACAATCGGTTTGAGTTCTAGATGTTTTTCAGTTGTAAAAATGCTGTCCTTGCCTTGACAATCCACGCCTTTGCATCTGCATCAGACCCCTCCTTGTTCATCGATGATGCTACTCAGAAAACATATACGGTAGCTGTGGTCTAACCATAGTTCAAGAATTTCGGAAGATGCAAACTATTTGGTTGGGGTCCGCGCGAATACCGTAACCAGCGACTGGAAACGTTGGGTGATATGGCTCAGTCACAATGTTGCAGATGCATCCACTCATTGTCCTCCCTTAGATAGTGAACCTAAAATTATTTAATAACTTCCTTTCCACGCACCATCTCTTTTCTCCCTGAACCATATTCTATATACTTACTTATCTTTGCTTTTATTATTATTATCATTGTAGTAACTCCTACTTCTACTGTGTGATGTTAATCTTTGTGTGCTTTAAAGGTACGGCAATTTGAACTGATGCACACATGTGCCAAGTTCTATGTTGATCATACATACAGGAATCTCGGCTACATGACCTGTATAATGACAACTTGGTATCGCTAAAAGGCCTCTATATTTTTTGTCAGGATCATTCTGACATCAAGAAAAAGTGTGGTGGTGTTTTTACTTTTATGAACACGAATTGGAATGTGTACATGGGAAAGGAATAACCTCTTGAGACTGCATGCTGAAAATTCATATTGTACTAAACATACTATTGAATAAAGTAAATATTATATGGCCACATCGCATGTACTTCTTCAGTAGGTGTAAATCCCATAGTCTAGCAACATTAGGTATCACGATTGTTTAAATAACATTAATGTAAACTGGTTAGTGAAATTCCATTTGGCGAAATACAGCACATCACGTGCAATTGAATATTACTATAAATTTGACAAACTATACAGAATTTCATACACATTGTTCCCTTTATTATTTTCAAAAGAGAATGAGCAAAAATTTACGCGGAATAAGATGAATTCATTCTATTTCGTTGGTTTCTCATCAGTTGCATACAACTTAGAACAATATTTTGCAATATTAATATTTGGAAGAAAGTTTAACATACTTATGTGAATGGTCGTACTTGATTAAGATCAGAATTATGTAGACATGTTAAATATGTTGGGGGAAATGCTGTAAATATATATCCGTCACAAAAGAAAGTACTAGAAAATAAAGTAGTGATTAGAGTCTAAGCGATTTCTATCATATTTGACTGATATAGATTAGCACCAGCTACACAGTAAACATTTCGTCAATTTTTTTGAGAATTTTTGAAATATGGAAACGTCTATGTATGCGTATATCTCTAGAGTTTGGTAGAATAGCTTAATACATCTTGCATTTCTTTTTTAAATGCAGTTTTGTTTATTTGAGCCCTAACCTTATTTGTTTGGGTTAACAGATTACATCTACATAGTTGTGATCGGGAACGGTCTTAAAATTCTAGTTATTTCTGAAATGTCTTTATTATATGGTATGAAATCCGGTATTTTTAGTATCCGGTGGACTACCTGTGATAATATGTTGACAAGCTTGATTATAAGAAACTAGAAAATAACCGTTCGAAAAGTTTATCAATAAAGACTGATATGATAACTATAAAATAAATTAAATGCCACCGCAATGTGAAATAAGGGCAGACGAAGTTGTCCACAAAAACAACAAAAATCTTCAAAAATAAAACAAAAACTTCAAAAAAAAAAACGAAACGAAAATATCCAACTTAAATTGAGCTGAGGATATGGCTTAGAAACTAGAAGTGCTTTAACTAGTAAAAAAACTGTTTCGTTGCTTAGTTGTTTATACAGTCTACTAACCACCACTGACTTCATACCTTGTATCGTTCTTCAGATAAACCCTCATCAGTTCCTGTGTAGAGCTTAAAATGTATGGTGTGACATAGATGTGCTACGACCACACGAAATGGACAAAAAACATTGCTTAAAATGTCTTGCTGTAGACAGTCTAAACTCAGTGAATCACAGTAATTATCTTCCGAGTTTCTCTTAATCAATTCTGATTACTCTTAATTACAGCTCACAGAACAATTCACTCCACATATTTCGTTCCCATAGGCTTTACGATAAATGTAACCTGTGATCCAGAATCATCTTTAGGTATAGGTCCTATTTCAATTCAAAATCGGTAGTTTCTGAAGGTCATTTTATCTGCTGTACATAGCATACAATTAAATTCTTTGGATCAATATACTACCCACCTCTACGGTCACAGACACCGAAGTAAAATTAATCTCAAATCAGTGCATAATTTTATCTTCAAGCGATACCGCAGTAAAATATAATTACATTTGCTTTTATATTCTTGTATATTTTCTAGGAATTATATTTCAAGAAATCGAGTGACACTTATTTCTACTATATGTACGACATAGGATTTAACACGTGTATGCATTGGTCAAAGTTGCTAGCACAGCAACATGATCACCGAATTATTAGAAGCAGTAGTTTGTGGTCACATGTAATATGATGCAGAGATAAAAGTTTAGTTCGTGGAAGGAAGGGTACTGATTTCTAACATAGAATGCATTTCATTCAGCTAATTTCCTGTCTCATTGTGTTAATGTGAGCTGTTTTAAGCTAAAATAGATACACAATCTTAACAAGCCTCATTAAAGCTATTACCCAATATGTTTCTTGCAGAATCAGTTTATCATTCTATACGCATTTAACAAAAGTTGAATCGATTGCATGTATTAGAAATAAGTGTCACTCGATTTCTTGAAATATAATTCCTAGAAAATATACAAGAATATAAAAGCAAATGTAATTATATTTTACTGCGGTATCGCTTGAAGATAAAATTATGCACTGATTTGAGATTAATTTTACTTCGGTGTCTGTGACCGTAGAGGTGGGTAGTATATTGATCCAAAGAATTTAATTGTATGCTATGTACAGCAGATAAAATGACCTTCAGAAACTACCGATTTTGAATTGAAATAGGACCTATACCTAAAGATGATTCTGGATCACAGGTTACATTTATCGTAAAGCCTATGGGAACGAAATATGTGGAGTGAATTGTTCTGTGAGCTGTAATTAAGAGTAATCAGAATTGATTAAGAGAAACTCGGAAGATAATTACTGTGATTCACTGAGTTTAGACTGTCTACAGCAAGACATTTTAAGCAATGTTTTTTGTCCATTTCGTGTTGTCGTAGCACATCTATGTCACACCATACATTTTAAGCTCTACACAGGAACTGATGAGGGTTTATCTGAAGAACGATACAAGGTATGAAGTCAGTGGTGGTTAGTAGACTGTATAAACAACTAAGCAACGAAACATTTTTTTACTAGTTAAAGCACTTCCAGTCGATGATTTAAGGTAGACAATTTCAGTTCAAAGATTTGTGGATGTATCAACACAAAGCGAACGTAAAATGTGTCTTGGAAGCGTCTTTCCAGAGAAGTGTGCTTGGGAATCTTTCGTTTTTATGATTTATCAATTTTATGAATGAATAGGGGGGTTAGGTGAACTAATCATTTGATGCATAATCATTGTTTTTGTAAGTTGAAAATCATTAATGAGTTTAAGCTTCAAATCGTCATATTAATAACTGATAGCATATTATTATTATAAATAAATAAATACACCTATGCATATTTTAGTGAGCCAGGAAAAATTATCAGAAAAACTATTGGCATTTGTGAAGAGGTAAAAAGATCCACATTGAATGTGACACTAAATACAAAAAAAAGCCCATTTTCAGAATTGTCACTGTCGTACATAGCTCGTGAATTTGAGTTGGGCCATTCATATACTCTGATGATTGTGTAACAGCCTTTTTTTCTGTAATGCAATTAAAAGTTTATGTAGAAGTCCAAGGTTCTTATAGAAGATAAAGTTTGGTATAAGCTAGTTGTAATAAAGAGGCAAACTAAACACGCCAACGGAAACGCCTTAAAATTGTGCAACAAGTATGTAGATACGTGCGTTTTAATAATGCGCGATAATTTTTTTCAAAAGACTGGTAGAGATCATTTGAAGAAAGGTGCTGCAATATCAGCTAAATTAGACATGAATCTTTGTTTCTCATAATCTGTTGACTGTGTACAGCCTAGTTTTAAGTGCTGACTAACCACATGACGATCTGCAAAAAGAAGAAAAAACACGAAGATTCTATCATTTTTAGCCGAAATAACGTTCACAAAGAAAATTCATTTGTTACCTACGTCAACAGGTAATCTGTGATAACCAAGTGCGTTACAACAGTAGTAGCATGTAAAATGAAAATACAGTGAGTGAAAATGTCAATCAAGTAAACTGGATTCACTGGGTTAAAAACTAGCTTCGTGATACTTGAAGGTCCCTTCCTGACAATATCCTTATGCATATGCTATTAATATAATTAACAGCATAGATATTTTAAAACTAGATTTTAAGAAATATCAACTTGTGTCTATATACAAACGCAAACGGGAAATCTTTGTAAATGGAACTGAAATTGATTGTAATATACTACAACTTTACACAACTAGCAAACATTAATACATGAGTTAATTAGAAATTTAGATTTATACACTTGGACAATAGCGACGATGGTCACAAAAAGAAAAAAAGGTTAACAAAGTTATGAGTTATACATAAACATAGATTTGCTATATAAAACTACCTTGGAAGAAAGAACCATTTGGATATCTTCTTACATTTGGTACCAAAGCTAACCAGATCACTGTATCTGCGCCTTGTTCTGGTGTTCTTAGTTTGTTTTTCATTTTGTTGTAAAATGATGGCATAGATAGAGCTACAGCCTGGAATTCAGTAACAGGTAATTAAATAGTTTATTTACAAAAAAAGTGTACATAAAGTGAAGTTATAAATGATAAGCGTTAAAATGAGGTTACCTATTACACTGCATATATCGCGGAAATATGTACCGGTGACTTTTATGAGAAACAACGTCAGTTGGAGCTGTAACCGGCTTTGCTTCAAGCCAAAATATAATAACTAATAAAGAATACAGAAAACAGAGGCTATGCATTCAGCTTTGGGTTTTTTTTTAATTTTCTGAGTAGAGCTGGTCATGTTGCTTCCCACTTCGATAGTTCACTTAAATTAATTATCACAAATTTTGGTATGTATTATACAACAATCTCGAGAATAAACGTTTTCTATGCACCGAAATATATGCAATAAATTTCTTAAATACAATATTTGTGAACTGAGGCATCTAACCATAACATTTATTTTCAATTGATGGTTGTAGCGTTTACAAGCAATAAAAGTTCGGAATAAAGATAGGCTGTCTGCTCCGCTATCACACATAAACAAAATTAAGCTTTACTGAGTGGTTTGCAGTTTAGTTTTGTTAGGATCGAAATGTTACAGAGTGACTGAGCACCAAGAACATCTAGTCAGTTACGCTATTTATTGTCCTGTACACTGACATAAGAACAATATGTAAATACTCAGTAACCTCATATTTGACACTATTCAGATTTCATTTTAGAAAACATAATACAAGAAAAAATCTACCGGTGTGTCAGCCCAACCAGGATGCATTGAACAGAAAAATATTTCTGGGTAGTTTTTAGCCCACATTTCAGTCATAACAACCTGTTGGCGTTTGTTTTGAGCATAAACCGTTGTTCCATCGAATTTGCTACGTTTGGCTGTAAACATCAGGTCAGTATGGTTTAATTTTTGCACTAACATTCCACCTGAACTAACGGTGATAACACGAGCCTATATTAAAACAGATATAAGAAAAAAAATGCTAACTATGCAAGGAGGTAATTACAAATATTTTATGAATGGGAAGTAAACCGAATAGTGGGTTACTGTTCGGTCGACATCTTGCTTAAATAATTATTACTATTGTTAATACCTTCATCGGGTAAGGTGGTATGAACATATATAATCTATATCCAGCCAAGTGTTGGCTGGAGCAAAAGTATAATGAAAAATTCGGACGACCAAACAATACGTGGCATCAATTCCTTTTGGCAGTTGGTGTGATAAACGAAACATTGCTTAATTTTTGGTTTTATGGCTCAAAATAGGTACAAAGGCTGATAAACTAAAATGTCCTGTTATCAACCATTGAAAATATCAACTTAATTCGCCAAACAATATATCCTGTTAGAATTTATGAGCATAGACTTCGATATATGATTTAGCCTCAACAATAACAAGTACTGTAAAGTCGCTTTAGAATAATCATTAACATTTACTAACTGTACCCTAGTATTCCTACATTATACATCATTCATTCATGCATTTAGACCAAGTAAGGTTAATACCATATTGAGATTTTTGAATGTCACTATTAAGAATTTGCTGTTCGAAATGGAAATAATTAGGGCACATAAACAAGTGTTAAGACTACCTAGCCACTACTTAAAGATAATAGTGGCAATAAGTACGCTCATACTCGTGAGTTATTGCGTAAAGGTTGTTATTGTCCAGTGAAGGATATAACAGTGCTAAGGTGTAATTCGAAGTTACTGTTGCTATTTTAAGCTATATCGAGCATCACAGAGCATCACTTAATCATTTCATCAGTGTACTTTGACATGAACTCTATAGTTACTTAAACATTTATACGTGACTGTAATTATTTTAATTCTTTATGGATGAGTAAAATGGTAAACAATTAGTTTTTAAATTAATTACTTGACTAAAGCACAATCAAACGTCAAAACTAATTAAATGCCATAAGCTGTATAATTATAAACCTAAAAAAAAAAAATCAAATTACTGTTTATTCTTACATCAGGTGATTTTTTCAATGCGGGTATTAAACATTCCGTAAGTATATAAGTGCCAAGTGTATTTGTAGCGAAATTAGCTTCTATACCATTTTCATCAGTTTTATATTCATTAATCATGCAAACAGCATTATTAATCTACATCGGTTTTAGTATAGGAAGGAAAAAGTAAACCAAACGAGGTGTTAGGGTAATCTTTAAGGCGATATGCAAGCACTCATTAGCAAAGCGTGTTTGCATTCTTAAGGATAATGATGTTGCCTGTGGGAATCGAAGGCAGGTCATCCAACTTCACATTAAGTGACGCCACTATGGTCCTATTCGGGTCGAAGTGGACCTGCACTAGAACTAGGTTACTTAAATTGATTAATTACTAAATATTTGATGGTATCATGTCTGTCTGATCGGTATTAATCGAATTCTACTGGTCACGATGCAACCCGATCGATTTTATGACCCACGTCGTTTGAAAAACCTGAATTACATGAAAGTGATATGAGACATGAATTAATGCTTTCCAACAATTAGAAAACTATACGGTGGTACTACACATAAAGTTTCGTTGAAATATAAATTACAAGCAGAAAACTTACAGAATGTTGGTGGGCATATTCAAGTATTGTCTCAGGGCAGTAATACAACAATTCATATATTGTGACTGATATTTCCAGACATAATCACTTGGTGGTATAGTGGAGAATTATTATGGTGATGTGGTCAGGATATAGGGTCAATTAAATCAACGTTACTGATTAATAGTAAGAATATTCTCTCTTGGTTACTAATCATCCCAATAATTATGTTATAATTCACTTTCTACACAACTGCCGAACGTAATCATTGAAAGCAAAATACCCTTAAAGGTTATACGTACATGAGTACCGATACTCACTCATATATTATGAAAATACCCAGTGAAAGGTGTCGTTGGCTGTAACGTATCGGATAGATGGGTTAAATTAGTCGAATAAATTTTGAATGTGTAACGAGAGCCATATGTGACTAACTATAACTTATATTGACGCTTTGTGTCTAGAAATAGAATATAGTCGATGGAATTTCAGAGTAGTCAAGGTGAGATAAGAAAGCAAGCTACTAATGCATTGAATATTGACTTTAAACGTGTAAAAGAACTATGCAAGAGTTCGGAATGTTTGGAAGATATTGTATTTTTGCTTTCCATACTAAAGTTATATTTTTACGTATTTTTCCCCGGTGTCATACTCTAATTTCAAGCTAAGATGATAATTTTAGTAAATCTTGCGATTCATAGATATGAGCATTTATGAAAGACTTACAAATAAGGTTGACTTTTACGAGGATTATCTGTATAGAATATTTCTAATATTTAGATAGCAAACAATTGAACAAATTTATAACAATTCCCATTCCAAGTAGAAAAATAATTCCTGCAGTCAGAAGTATTATATGCAAAATAGTGAGGTAACAAACGAAAATAATCCAGTTAACATTATATAGGCATAATTTAAGCATTACCAATTAATAAAGAAAAATAATAGTAAATTACCAAAATATCTAAACGTGAATCATTATTATTAGCGAATTGTTTTCCAAAGCTGTGAACATCATTAGGCTTAGAAAGATCCAATAGATGAATAATTATAAGCTAAAATTGAAAGTCAATTTATATACTTATCACATACAAAAACAGCATCAATTGAGCACATTATTAAAATAAAAAAGATAACACTTAAGTGTGTAATAAAAGTTGAGGATGGTCTAAATATCGTATTTATCAGAAAGCAGCAATACAAGTGGTAAAGTTAGCAGATGAAAAATGTTTGAGTGAGATTATTCATAAGTTAAAGCAACTGACAATTAAAAACAATTGATTCACCATAACGCACCTAACCCGATAGCGTACGTAATTCAAAAGGAAGGTGCGTTTATACAAATACAAGAGTGCTTGTCATTAAAAGGCGTATCTCAGAAGTACATGCATTTGGTGAGTGACGGAAGTTAGAGACGATCAAATTAAAACGTTGTATCAATCTACGAATTCAGCTTTGTTGGTAGGTGCAGACAATCTAATTAAGGTCCGCACGATACCCAAGATGCCTGGTTTAAGAATCTTAGGTAAAGCATAGAAATCATGGACATAATTTGGGATATAGCGTAAACCACAACGGGACATGGACAAAAGGTATTATTTCCTCAAGAAGTTGACTTGTCTCTGATTTAACCATGTTCATTACAATTGTAAAGTATTTTTTTGATATGGTCCTGAGGATATACATTCACAATACTATGATTGATTGTAAAACAAATCAACTGTCTTTTACCAAGCAATCGAAAATTCAGCAATCATTCCTATTAGCTGTAGAAACCTGTCTATTTGTTGTCTTGCCCAAGTAGTGAGCGTGTTTGTTGACTTTCATGATGAGACACAAATGTTTAAGAAAAGCAATTGGCGGATACGTTTTCACTACACTACTAGCAGAAAGAATAACTTACTGATTCGTTGACTCCGGTTTCAGAAATTATTTCTTGACGTGCTTCTTCAGCACGAGATTTATTGCGACAAACCATATGAATCCGCGCACCGTGTCTAGCCAGTTCTTTACAGCATACGAGACCGATCCCTGAGTTTGCCCCAGTTACCAAAACACGGGTACCATCTATGCGCACACCTGTTAATTCATTAGGGTCAAATTTTGAAGCTGCTGATTCATAGCCAGACCTTAATGAATTAAAATCATTGATTGTCAAAAAATAGTAAGATATACATGAAATTTTAAGCAGCGATCTACAACAAATGAACAACATGAATATCAATAAAGACAGCGAAGACTTTGTAGAATATATGTTCCACTGAGCTAATATTAGTGGAGAACCTTGGGACGACAAAAATCGACTGCTCATAACCTTTCATATAAGATAGAGAAGTGTAGTTAGAATCCTATAGGATAACATGCTACGGGCAGCGATATTAAATGTTTTCATTGTTTGAAACAGTATGTGTCTCTCGGTCTTGTGGTTGAAATTTACAAAATAAACCTAAGAAACGGCATAAGGTAAAAGATGCTACGTGATAAGTAGCCTCGGTTATCCAGCACGTTGCTAAGTTATTTAAATGTGTTGAGTGGAATGTCTAAAATCAAATTCAAGTGATTTATCCAAGTGTTAAAATTGCTTGACATCATGCTGGATAATTAAGACCTCTGTGTAAGGAATAAGCAACTATTTATTTTGTCCTAAATACTGTTTTAATATGACGACACCTTTAGGTGTAGAATCCCGTAAAACATGTTTTGTGTAATCATGAGTATGTGGCTGCATGTAAAAAACAGAATATTACTGTGGATGATAAATGTTTGCTTTTGATGTTATCTTAACCAAAATTTATGGGAATGTTTGGAGAGATTGTTCGAGATGGTTGGATTATTTAACCTTTCAGTTGAATGACTTACTAGTAGATGATTTTTTTCGACTCATTTTTCTTCATGGTTTGAGAAGCCTAGCTAAATTGTCTAGACATATTTAATGTCGACCTGATGATTTATGAATGTTGCATGTACAAGTTTCACCGAAAATAGAAATTAATTAGAAATAAATTAGATGTCGATTCAATACAAAGAGAACAGCACAAAACAAGCAATTACGAAATAAGATAAACACTGGAGATAGAGTAACAAGGAGTATACGCAAACAGGAAAAACAATGTTAAGATAAAATTCGAAAATTGGAACAACTTAATAACTAGATAGTTTTTTAAAACAGTTGTTTCCTTTTACAAACATCGACGGTGTAGTAAAAAGACGAAGTTGTACTGGAAAATGCGATGTATTTGCTCCATACATTTTGAACGATCTGATTACACGCATACTTGCAAAGGCATTTATCTATACAATGTCAAACTAATGAAAGTCATTGACATAAAAGGTTGAATGACTAAAATGTGATAGTTGAAGAATAAAGAGACATATAAAATATAGAGGATAGAAAGATCACAGTGTCAAAGATAATTAGAAATTACCAGAGCCGATTGTGTTATAGGAAACTATTTTTGTACGCATAAGAAAAGCTCAAACTTTCAAATGGCCAAGGCCTCTACAAATACGCTTGTAGTGACTTCTATACAAAGCTTTAAAAGCCGTTGCAATCTAACTTCTAGTCTTTATCGAACATGTATTTTGAGACAGATAAGAAAGGTTTTCTACTTCCTGCTTCTGTCAGATCACTTGATGTTATTTGGTTTGGAGGTTACTCAGACATATGTTTCACAATCCTTTGTTGTAATTTTTGATTACTTTTCCCCACGTGTCCACAACTGCCTGTGAATCGCCAGATGCATTGGGACGTGATGAAATCATTCATACAATTTTGAGGCTTGTATGTGATCATAAGCTTTGACTTTTCAATGAGCAATAATTTAACACGTTAGATATGAGAAGAACCAAGACCGAAAACTGAAGCTTGTAAAGGTGACTATGAACGCAACTTTCTAATTTGTCATGATTAGTAATTAAAAGCAAAATCAAAACATAATCATATTTTTCCGGCTCTTAACTTGACACAATTATCATAAGATTCACTACCTTCTTAAAAATCCTATTATAAAGTACATAAATGAATGTAATGAACAAGCTGGTTCTTATTGGTTGGCAAATTAGTGCTTTATTTCGCTAGCTACTTTAAATTTTATAACAGTAAGTTTCATGTTCGAATTCTACTCTTCCTATTTTGGTAGTGTCCCTATTCCTCTTACAGGAGACTAAACTCGGAGCTGAGAACATAAATATACGTGGCAAATGAGACCTATGATTACAGCATCACACAAGTGTGATGTACACAAAGCCGATAATTAGGCTGTAAAATTGGCAAGGTTGAAATTATAACGCATAAGACTTATATATGGATAGAAATGAACTGTATGTATTTTCATAATTAAGTAACTACGATAATTGTATAAGATAACTCACTTTGTGTATTCACGCATTCCTTTTGAAAACCACGCTAGATTACGAAATAAGGACATGATCCTGAAATTTATTGAACAGTTCAAACATAGTAGATATGTATAGGAAATAAACAAGCATTCACAAAAGTTCAGTGATAGTGAATATGAAAGGAATATTTTGCGAAATTACTTGACGAGTATTCAAGTGATTGCCTAAATATAAAATATGAAGTTATTGCGTGAAAAAAAAGGAAAGCTATGCGACTAAATGAAAACGAATGATCAAGGGATATATGCGAATTTGTGGATGGCTGAATACGTTAAAACAGTGAAAATGCAATACTGCGTTTCCGTTTTATAAATCGTATTTATGAGAAACGAAAACCTCAATGATAATGACAGTCATACTGACATCACCTAATGATTGTTAACGCGAGTGTATCATAGTGTGATTTTTAGAATTTATTAGATATATCAGTATACACCCGTGGTGAGATCACTATCATAGTTTAAAATAATTGTGGAAACAAGAAATTTGACCGGACAATACTACTTCTTAAGGGAGAAATAAGTTTCAGATTCGGTCAGCAATCAACACTAAGATCTTAGATTTTTAGTTCATTAATATTCAACAGGATCCTATGTTCAATTAATTCTCTCTTGATAAAATTGCCTACATTTTGTGGCAAAAACATAAATAATTATAGGTACGCTTCTCTTTGGATGAATAAAATTGCTTTCAAATGATAAGTCAGGTTTCTTATAAGTTATGCCGTAATGATTTACTGATGTGGAAAGATAATAAACTCATAACATTGCATCAGAGGTTGACGGCTGTACTTGGGGACTGTGCGTGCAATATATATTTTCGACATATATATCTCGAAATCTAAACAAGTTTCAAGGAATAAGGTTTCGAAAAAGGTTACGTTTGTCATCTTCGATCATCATTCACTATTAATTAATATTTCGTTAATTGACTACACGTTTAATGAATACTTTTTGGTGACGAAATAAGGTTGAGGAGACTGAAAGTACACAGATCAGTTGGGGATGATGAACATTTATAAGCCAACTAAATGGATTTCTGAGTAAGACTGTGTGACGGAGTAAGATTTGATATGACATAAGTTCAATGAATTGTTGTTATACCAACAGATTGATTAAAGAGGAAGTCTGCGAGTAAAATGAAAAATATGCATAGGACACAAGAATAGTGGGGATTAAAAAAATTGATTTCAGATAAACAACGCATACAATTCATAGGGGATTAAGATAATAAATTTAATGTATGATCGCTGCTAAGATGTGATAATGTTAGGATTCACACAATGTATTAATTCAGGCTTTCACATTTCATAATAATTTTCAATAATATCACCAAAGGCGCCATGTTGAAAAGACATTTTAAGTAAGTACTCGTAACATTTAAAGGAAACATCTCAGAGCCATAGAGGAGAAGAATTTATCCAAAGCCTACGTCAGCAGAGTGCCGAAATTAGAAAGTCGAAGATTCGTATTAATGACCAGCTTCCGGGATTCGCGCAACTCATCATATAGAAAGTATGATCCGTATGCTGAAGTGATTCACTTTCTATCAATAAATTAGGCTTTTACGCAGACAGGTTTGTGATCGATATCTTATGTTTGATAGGAGCTAAATACTTCCCAGACATTTTAAAATTATCATTTGAAGCTTTCAAGAGACCTAATACTAAATTATAATAATACTTTAGAATAAGTTGGTCATTTCTTTTGTAAGCACTTACTATAGTTAGACAGTTACCATCATCTGCATATTAACTACACATTTTACCAAAGGTAATGACAAATGATAAATTTCCTTACAACAAAGGATTTTTACTTTAAAGAATATTACGTAGGCTTGTTTTTATTAAACATCACATCAAATATAACGTACGAAATTTTAAAATGGCAATGATCACTGATGAAAATGATCCATTTTATTCATCAATTAAAATGTACCGATTTAAATGATGTTATGATCATGCGGTATAACTTACACTGATGAAATGACTGATAACAATCCAAATCCAAGTATTCCACTGAAAGCGATTGCTAACCAATTTATCATTAAACCCAACGAACAGAGCTATGAGATTGTACAGCACTAGTCTAAAAGTGATATGGAAATATCAACAGCATTTGTACTGCAGTAAAAATGATAGCAAATATTCATATTATAACTGATGTAGCTACGTTTGTTGATCTTTCTTAATTCAAATTCATGAAAAAAAGTGTGTCAAGTGAGAAATTTACACAATAATAATTGATGATCAGTATGTAGTTTTCAGATATCTTTACAGCTCCTTCCTTTGAAAAAAGGTTTCACAGTTAGCTCCCTCGAATTCAGTACACAATGAAGTAGCCAAATTAAGGAAACGACATAATAGTAGGCAGGTTCCAGTTTTTTTCAATCAATGTACTTGCCTCAACCTTGGCTATTCATTTGCCACCACTAACTTTTGACTTGAAAGTGTAGGGTCTGAGGAGAATTTATCGACAAGAATATTTCCTATTCATGGATCTTTGTTTTAAATATGTAATGCAAGATAAGTGATAATTCATAATCATCTGTGGCTGAATGCTAAAACAATACACACAGTAGATGTAATTGTGTGACAAGAAAATAATATTGAACATAACGACGATGAATTTCTTAAAATAGAAAATTTTGGTATTGTATAATCTACAAATTTAGCAACATAAATGTTACACAAAACACTTATGCATTTATAAAATGATTTGATTTATAATTGCCAAACTTGAAAAGCTTTTTTCAAAAATGATAATTTATTTCATATGGCGATAACTTAGACTGTTCATGGCTAGTATAATATAAAAAAATATACTAATAGTTAGTATAATGCAAATCAGTGCATAAATTTTCTAAAATTTCAGTTTTCGTCAGTCAAATGTAATTAACGTGTATACTTCATCTAGTTTACATCTGTAATTTAACCGATGGAATATCCGACTAAAGTACAGTGAATCATGACAATATTATGAAAAATTCCAACAAACTGTGACAGACAAAAAAAAATGAAAAATAACACTTTAAATTCGTTAAGTCATAAACAGCATAGATCCTCGTACACACATACATCTGTCCAAGTGGTACAACATTAGCACATTAGAATGCATACAAACTAGTAGCAATATCAGATGCAAAAATGATCAAATAAAGAGAATAAGTTTCGACAAAAGAAAGAGTAATTTCATGGAACAAAAAGCACCGGATAATTCTAAAGATTAGACTTTAAGAGAAAACAATGAGTAGATCTCTCTGATATTGTGACTGATTCCGTGCTATGACATATAATATTTACAACTACTGATCACGCAGATACCAGCCAGATAGTCTATGTTTAATAATATAGTTCAGATTGATAGTTTGTGATTTCACTGATTGACACCATGGTTAAATTTGGTAATCTCAGCTATTTTTCATTCTACCGCTACATCAACCTACATCGCGAATAGAGGAAGGCAGCGATTACACATGCCGAATATATGTCCCAAACTTCATTCTGTGAAAATTTACAACCATTTCAAATGATTTATAATTTTCGCTCAGTTCATCATCACTTACTTGTGAATCAAATTACTACTAAAGAACAGACTTATTCAACTCATCAAATCAAACAACTCAACTTCCCAATATCAATAAAATTAAACCCATGTAACATGCAAACTTCACATACCAACGACAATTTATTAATTTCTAGAGGAAGAAAAACGATTGCTTCAAAAATACTTTATCAAATAATAGACAGAAAAGTTTCAAAAATATACATGTACATTTTGTGTATAAATATACATATATTCCAATTTCAGTAATAAAAAATAATATAAATATAGCTAGATAAAGAAAAAAGTATCAACATTTCTACATGCAACTTTAGGTAAATTGTGTAACGGAAAATTTTAATGTTTTAAAGATAATGCGTGCTGACCATTAATTGTTTGTTTAATAGGTCGAAGCTGACGTAGTACATTCGCTAATACTGTTTGTGCATCTTCATTTTTACCAACTAACTTACGCAGACGAATTTTCTTTAATAATTCTCTAACAGTTATAGGCTTCCGCATCAAATATTTACGTACAGTATTTACTAATTCACTATCAGTTGAACTTGCAGGTGTAACACTAGATGGTGATATATCGCTTCGCGATTTCTTAGCAGCGGGAGAGTCTGTAATGTCTGTTGGATTGACAGGTGCTGTTAAATCTGAAGTTAAACGTTTTAAGTTGGAGTTGATTCCACTGTTTATTGGTTGATTGTCACTTGAACCACAGCTAACTCCAGATGTAAGTGAAGCGGAATGATGAACAGTATCTGAGAGCTTTTGCATCACTTCAGCTTTCTTTGCATTTTTCTGTATTGATTTCAATCGATTATCAAGATCAGAATCAGAGGAAGAATACGTGGAGGAATCTTCGTCAGAACTTGAACTAGACGACGATCCACTGTCATTATTATCACTGCCTTGACGTTTTTTATGAATACGATGAGATTTTGCAGTAGCTTCTAACCTATCATCTTCTGATTTGTGAATGGCATGTTTTGTTCCTTTCTGGAAATCATTTCCCTGTGATTGTTTCACATCATCTGTTTCACCACGTCTCTTTGATGTATAGGCATTATCTTCCTCATCGTCATCGAGTGGATTTTCTTCAATATCTTGGGTATCACCTTCAGACTTTTCCTCTTCGTCGCTACCTATGTGGGAAGAGTAAGAATGAAAAATTGATAGACCATGCAAAATGAAATCTTAAAAAATTTCGATTCAAGATAAGAAATCCATTCCAATATATACTTTAAAGTATTTCAGCAAGAAAAAATAGATTCAGTGGGACACAGAACGGTTTGAACAAACAAATACACTATAACTTGGAGTAGACATAAATGTAATTTGTTGATCTATGAATATACACTAGACCGATTAGTGCGAGTTCAAAGACTACAAATAACAGACGAATATTGAACAATAACAGGCTTATCCTCAGAGTATCCACGATACGTCATCCTAACGAGTGAACTAATTCGCGGAACTACCAACGATAGGCAATGGCGACAAGTAGCAACGAACTTTGTTTGACACGATATATGTAGACAACAGAGAATAATCAAAAAATATGACACTGGAACAACTATTTCTTACACAACACCTAAATAAAATGTCACATGAGTAAAATTAAGTATAGAAAGTGTTTACAATAAGTACCAACAACTATAAATTTTTAGTTACAAAGGTAATAATACTCAAACGACTTTCAATGCAAGACAAATCTGTTGCATAAAGTACATCTAACTCTTAGAATTTAGTAATGTGTGCATCAAATTTTATCGAAGGCTAAAAATTAAGAAAATGTAAGCAAAATGAGTGGCTAATATACATATTGTAATGGACGAAATAGTCGTCTTAATTATTCGAAAAATGAGAGACCTACAAGGCTAATGTCTTCTAACCATTTACGACATTTAATTATGGTATTTTACGTAAGATTACTTTATATTACTGGATAAAGCACTCTTGGAGTATGATTTGGCTTCCAATTATAATTTATTCCGGGTAGTGAATGAATAGCGGTATTTCGTGAGCACCCGCTACTAGATTATATCGCGGCATAGCGTTTCATGACAAACATTGCATTATTCGAAAACTCGTTCAGTTTAGCAAACACGTAAGTCTTAATAACAGAAGCTGGCAAAATTAGATCTCATAATAGTATACATAAGCAAAAATGTGCACTAGTAATACTATTGATAGTCCTCAAGGTTATACAGGGTACAGTATAGTCTGGTCTCAGAGTTTTAAATGTTGAGTGTCGCTCAGTAAACAACTACACCTTCATGTATTGTCCTTTGAGTCATTTAGTGCTAGTGATATAACCTGACTGCCCCAGCTGACGGGACTAAGTGCGATCAATAATTTGAAACCCAATGATTATAGGTCAAGTATTTCAACACTGAAACCAGTGGTTTAACTTTTTTCAAAGTTCGGAAAAGAATAAGTGAGAACAATAAGGTAGAAGAGGGTTATCTGTCTGAATGTGGCTAGTAGAAAGAAAGAAACCGTTAAATACTGTGGACGCAAGCCTCAAGATTAATTGCTAAGTTTTGTTCAAATTATTGCAATGAGTAACTCTAGCAGATATCGTTCGCTTTTTCTCCTCAGAGGAATGGCTGGCTATATATCATGAGATTTAGAGAAGATAGTTCAGCGAAATGGTCTTTACGATGTTTACTCAGTTCTAAACACAAATTTAGAATTTAGTGTTTGGCTTGAGGTTGAACATTAACAGCTTATAATAAATAAGATCAGATGAATGGATATATTTGAATCTTATGAGAATGGCTTGAAAGTGTAAAACAGATTCCCATCTGGTAATGCATAGTGCAGGAACTATACTTTAAGGATGCTAGTTACGGTATGTGATAATTTTGTTTGTCAAACACGCCCTACTGTTAGCACGTAACGAGCCTGATTAAAGCATTCTCAAAACATGCTCACGAGGCTGCGCTGTGATTGGTCCATTTATAGCCAACTAGAGCCGACGACCGATCGGGAAGTTCCTAGGATACTCGATACCATTGTTTATATAAACCCTAGTGTAAATCATTTGCTTGGCTTTCGCCTTTTGCTGTTATTTTCTCAATACATCTTGCTACCTGCTCTTCTCTTGTTCTGATTTGGGATCAAGTCGCTGTCGTTGTTGAACCGTAGAATACTAAGCGGGATTAGCATATAATATTACTGGGACTAATAGAGATAACAGTAGGCCAATTTAACAACTACAGAGGAGGAACAGATTATCGACTACATGTAAAGATCCGTAGTAAATAAAAACTAGGGCAAAAAATATAGAACAACTAGAAAGAAGGTCAGTGATATTTAGGGGATTCCAATTTGTTTAAGGAGGTGGTCAAGTGATTAAAACCGTTTATCTATTTCCATCGATGTGAAGCAAAATCTCAATAATCAGAAACAGCTAACTTACTGATATCAGTAAGTAGGGTTTTCAAAGCAACTTCTTCATCGACTCCAGTTTCTTCATATATCTTTTCGCGTTCTTCACTAGACAGTTTCTCTTCATCAGATGATGAGTTAGTCATGTAATCTACCTAAAACAACAATAAACATAATGTAAAAGCATTGTAAAATTACTTCCATGATAAATCTACAGAAAGCAAGGATTATATACAGTTGGATGAGAAGTATTTCATTGTGCTATTTTTAATTTTTCTAAATATACACTAATATTGAAGGATGTCGTTCGCAAGAAACATGCATAAAATAACTGTCCAATAGCATAAGTATGTATGAATACACTACACAGCTAGGTAAGTTCAGTGTATGTAAAAGTAGAATAAACAAGAGAAAAAATATCATTTGCTGAAGGGAACATGTATAAATGTTTATCAGTGGAGTAGAAGAACAGATCAACATAATTGATAACCGCATCAAAAACGAGTGATATATTTAAGAAGAACAGTAACAATGTTACTACTACTAAGATAAACCAGTGAAGTATAGTATTTTGATAAGCTTGAGTGATTTTTAAACTCTGCGCCATGAATTATCATTATAGCCAACTAGTGACAATCTAGGAAATCCACTCTCCGTCAGTCAGAAACCATCTATTAGTGTACATAACATAAAATCAGGACAGGACAACAAAGTAAACGTTATTGTGTTACACGTATCAAATCCTAGGTTTTTACGAAGCAGAGGACATGTAACACAAAAAGACCCTATTTCTAAACCAAGAACCTAACCCCACTCTTGGACTAAAAGTGTTTAAGAACTACTAGCGTCTTTACAAAAGCTTCGAGGAGACAACTGTCATAAAGAAATATGTACGAGTTTACGTGTCCTTATTCTTTCTATTTTCGGAAGGAAAGATCTCTAGGAAACTCCAATGAATTTATTAATTATGTAAAGTCCGCATATCCAGAGTAATATTATTCGTTGTTGATGACTATGCATTTGTTTGGACTTAATGTCTAACTTATTCTAATCAGGTGGAATTACGTCCAGTTCCCAAACTTTAGCCAAAGTATCAGTCAACCAAATTGCTAAAGTGGGACTACCATCTAGAGTTAACAGATCTAGACCCGCTGATTTTCATCGCTTCAGATTAGCTATATCATTTTTGACTTTGGTATTAGTTGGGGGACCTAAGCCGACTTTCTATTTAGGCTGCCTGGAAATAGTGGTTACTTCTAATGTAGCTGAAGGTCAACTGAATTGTTTTCTGAAGTGTTTACCCGCATCGTTTTAAACGTCTAGACTAAAAGCAAATAAGCGTTTCATCTTTTTTGGAGATTCTCTAATCAATACTTGCTTTTAACACTGGTTTATTTTATTAGTTTGAAAAGTTGACTGGTGACACCTATCGCCACTACCTTTTCCATCTCCTTTGCTTAGGTTACTAACCACTACTCACTTATATTTACACTACATATCGTATTGTATGAAGATCAATTGAAATAAGCAATACAAATCAAGGTATATAATGTACTCAAAATCTAGAAAATAAAATGTAAAGGTTTACTGTTGCGTTTTACTTTAAGTGTGGGAATATCGATTATAGCGTCAAGTTGAGGAAGGGTCAGTTGAAAGTAAAAGTAATTAGCACGTGACAGAAATAACGAACCATAAAGAGTTAAATTAACCCTAGTATTTGTAACTAACACTGAAGTAATTAGATTAGGTTTACATACTTTATAAAAAGTATATATGTGAACAAATTCAAGAGTACATACATATCTAATATGCTAAAAAACGGCACACATCAATGTCTAAAACACGTGGCATAATTCCGAAGTTGTGTCAAAACTTTCGAGAAAATTAAAAAAACAGCTAAATACATTGGCATATATATATATATATACCTCATCTCCTTCATGGTCATCTAACTCGCTTTCATCTTGTGCCTCTTCGTCTGGATCATCTTCTTCGTCTGAGGAATCCATATTAACGGTTTTACGTTTACGCCTTTTAACACCACGTCTCATCTTTGTAACAATAGCAGCTGCGCGCTGCTTCTTTTTAGCAAGTCGACTGCGTTCAGATGCCTTTAATAGACCACCTTTAGACCCAACCTTACTACGATCATCAGGGTCTTCAAGCAAACTTTTCCCTTTACTGGAGCTTGGACCATCTTCCGTTTTAGGTAGGTCAGCGTTCGAATTTTTGGAGTGAGTGTCATCGTCCAGATCATCTTCATCATCATCGTCATCAGCTTCACTACCACTGTCCAGTTCTTCCAAATCAGTAAGTTTTAGAGAAGTTTCAGTCTTTAAATCATTCGTCTGTAGTTCTGTTACATTTTTCTGATTTGAATTACGATCTCCCAGAGAAGATAGAAATCTGAAGTATGAGAACAAAATGGATGAAAGTAACAAAATCATGGTATGTATCTGTCATGAAAACGCAAGATTTTTGAATTTCGGTATTATTAAGTACTAGACAAAGTTATATTTGCATTAAATTTTTAGCTATTATGTGTCAAAATGATTACAGAGAAATGCAAAGTTTGTAATTCAATTTAAAAAAACGGTTACCCGACAATCAAAGTAATCGGGAGGATAAATATATGGCTCATTTTTGTGGTAATTCACTTTCTTAATGTACAAGAATAAAGATAATTGAACTTACTTCAATCCTTTTGAAATTTCTCGATCCATGTTCGACTCATCCTCGCTAACGTTATCAGTAAGCTTTCGTTTAACCATTACGTTGAATAAATTGAGTGTTTTATGTAAACGACTATATTCTGCTTCAGCTTCATCTTCTCGAAGAAAACGATAACTTATTTCCGGTTTCATTTTGTACCTAATTATATTTTGAAAGGAACAGAAAATAACGGTTGAAAATATACTTTACTGATTTAGAGTGATCGTAAATATTGAAGTGCAATACATTAATCTATGAGATAATACGCTCTTCAACAGGTTGTAAGAAATTTAAAAGTGTATATAGCAATTAACTGTAAATAAATTTGTAACAAACGAGAGCGATCTACGATTTGGTGCAGTACAAACGATAATGGTGGCAGTTAAGTAAATATTACACTAATGTTTACGATGGTAAGAAAATTTGTAAAATTTTGCTCCACTGAATATACGCCAGTAAATTGTTATTAAGTGATGTACTAACTGATTTATATCGTGTCAATAAATCAGGAAAAAAGCGATTAAGTTTTTTTTGTAACCTACTGAACAGACTATTTGACAGGATACAACTGTCAGTGAGAGAAACCGTAAGGCTATCTACAACTACGAAGGTTTGCACACTGAATGGTACTATGAAAATTGATCACAAACTTTTAGTAATCAAAAAAGTAGTTTAACAAATAGTATTATCATGACAGGTCAATTTATCACGAGTAGAATTATGTGAGGATCGAACCAATGAATATCCTAAACACCTAGATCATAGAGTTCAGACGTTTAACAAAAACGCAATGAACGATGTATCTAGTCCTACTCAGAGAAGACGCTGACAATATGCAGAGTCACCTGAACACCTTGAGTAACAATGCAAGCATATTTGGGATGGGTTACTCTTCATGTCAACGCAAAATTTTGCTTCAGAACTGGTTTGCATCATCGCCTAAATTAGTCATAGATAGTGAAATGGTTGAGCGCATTGACTACTCCACTTATCTTGGAAGTCTTATCACACTTAGTCGGTCGGTGTCTAATGAAGTCTCAGCACGAATTCAGAAAAATCGTATGGTTTCTATCAAATTTATGCCACTTGTGGCGTAGGCAAGATATCCGTCCCTCAACTTAAGACCGAGTATACTACGCATCAGTCCACTCTATTGTAACATATGGGTGCGAAATATGGGTCATGAAAGCAGAAGACATGAGTAGGCTCCAGGTCTTCGCGCATAGAAGTTTTCGTAGCGTCGCCAGTATATTATGAAATGACCAAATAAGTAGTATTAATGTTAGGTACAGAGTACTACGAAAACATAACAAGTCAGTCGAGGAGGTTGCAGACCCTCATCGACTGAGATGGTTGGGACGTGTTGTGTATGTCTGACCATAGTCTGCATCATCGTGCTATGCTGACTGGGATAGGAGTGGGATGGAAGAGGGGTAGGGGCGGTCAAACCAAAACATGATATCAGTCTGTAAAGTCTCTGACTGTTGATCTAAACCATGTTGGTAGATGCAGAATACCTGGTTGGGGTTCATAGGACAGTCGTCATCAGTGGTTTGAAACACCTGGTGACATGATTCAGAACCGATTACAGCGACGCGAGTGTATCCGGTCTCTATCTTCACCTAGATCTTAAGTTATACGATTCTTTCACACACACTTTCACTTTATCCTTCCTTTCTGTATTGTATTGTCGTGCTATTCTTGTAAATTTGATCGTATCATGTTAATGTGGTATGGTAACTTAAACTTATGGACATATATGCCATGTTCTAAGTTGTCGATGACTGTTTGACTGATTCATGGTGAAATACTCGTCGATCGACTGTAGAAAGAAACTATAGCTAAATGTCTTTTGAAAAAACTCACTTTGGTTAAGTTAAAAACAAGAGTCCTATATACGTTTTGTTATGCTGGCATGACTTAAAAACTGCAGTGTGGTAGATGAATGTAATATGTCAACATGTAGTGCTGACCACCTAACCAGATGACTTATGATCTAAATATTAGCTCATCTAGCCAATTACCAACCTAAGTGATTAGCTAAAATCTAGTTCCTTATCATAGATCAATTCTTGAATGAAGACTCTGGAAAAGTTGTTAAGACTATGGAATCCTTAACTGAAGAATTTATGCATGTGAAATTACTAGTTAGTTACGTTCACCACACAAGACTACATCTTAGATCTTCTCTTAGCCAGTTATTTTTACAGTAAACAGAACCCGGATTGTAGTACATCATAAAACTCTGTAGTTCTAAGTGAATGTTTCATATTATTGGAGATCTTTAGAGTAGGATCATACGATATGGGAAACTATGGATTTTGGAACGTGATACAAAACAACTTACTATCTGGTTTCCGAGCATGGAGGAACCGTTAGAGACAAAACTCTCTGTATGTGGCTTCAAATACCAATATTGTGAATAAACCATACTTTTAACGAATTTCGGGGCACTTCCTTATGGAGATTAACTTGGCGATTTCATACTCAGCTTAGTATAATGGGATAGATGGTTTATTAGACACTAAATGATAATAAAAGGTTTAAAACTACTCACCAAGCATTTACCGGATACGCATCAAAATTTCCATCCTTGCACTGACAAAATACAAAATACTCAACATTCTCTGATACACTACCTTCTCGAACTCCTCTAAAACGCCGACGACTAGCCTTCCCTTTCCCTACGGTCATTAGCCAAGGTTGATCATCCGGTTTATAACTCTCTCGTACAACACCAAATTTCTTTAATCTTGCCTCTTCTTTAGCCTCACGTCCAAATTCACTACCAGCACCAGTGTCTGGCATTTCGGTTGTACCATATAAACTCCGATAAGCTTTGAGATTATTTTCACGTTGCATGAAAACTTCAGGAGCTGATGATAAATCAAGTTTATCAGCTGTATGAAAACGCAATACACTAAATCGTTTATCCTTCTTGTTTGGGACCCTGACCTAAAGATAAATAGATGGTATTGGTGAGCAAATAAAACCAATCAAAGGTTAGAAAGAAATAGTTCAACTGAATACTGATTCCCTGATATAGGTAATCTAATCTAAATTACTAATACTGCTACATTAAATAAAGCTTTGTAATCAGTACTGTTTACCTATTAGTAGTTTCTGAGTAGAACTACAACTGATTTTAATCTAGAGAATAAAATCACGATAATATTTTGTCCATACTAAATAGCGAATTGTAATGAGTTTCTATGATGAGTTCAGGCTGTCATAAGATTTAAATGATTTAATTAATTGTATTGATGTTTCTATTCATACGACTACTATACGCCATTATTCATGCACTTAGTTATACTTATGACTGCTTGTATATTTGTTTGCATATCCCTTTAACAACATTATCCTAGGGTACCAGTGATTTACCTTTCTTATTCGTAACTAGGTAATCAGATGGTTGTTCAACAGTGATTAAACTTAGTCCACTATTTTTTATCTGAATTACTATATATCACTGCACATTAAGATATATGGATGTGACCCAACTTCTTAGACAGATATACACTTAATTACTGAGCTGATGCGACATCTGGCGTATTTTTGTTGAGATTCCAAGACGTGTTTAGAATAACCGTGAAGTCACCAATTGGCTAGTGCAATAGCAACCACCAGCTGACTTGTTTTATAATTATAGAGTCCTTCATACAAATAACTGCTTAATACAACCAGAAAACGAATGCCCAAACATAGTTGCAATTTATTTGGAATCTTTATAAAACTACTTCCATAATTACAATGAAAGTCACTGATTGGAAATGTTTAGACTTGGTAAACTTAAAACGATTAAGACTTTGATAAATATCATACCTGCATTTCTCTTATAACATTACGTTGAGGTGTTTGTTTCTCATCCACTGTTTTTGATTTTCCGGATAATCCATCGGCAGTAGTACTTCCTGACTGAACACTCTGAGGACGAGCAGAATGTGTAATGAGGCTACTGACTCTTGCAAGAGATGGTACCGTAGCATTCTGTAATTGGGCTGGTATGGAATTTGGACGAGACGCACTTGATGTAGACTGAATTGTGGATATTTTTAACGGAACAATGGGAGTAATTTTTAGACCTGTTGAGGATGCTGCAGAAGTTACGTTTACTGGATTGGAAGTATTCCCAATCGGTCGGATCACAACAATAGAGCCTGGTGAAACAACTGAATCACGAGGAGGGGTCGCAATAAAATTATGAGTCGGACGAGTATACTGAACTCCTAATCGTGATACGAATGTTTTATTCTGAACTTGAGAAACTTCGGTTAACTGAGGTGAAATCTTCTCTACTCTGTCATAAAAAAACAAAATAAAGCCAACCACAGAAATAATAAAATTAACAATGGGAAATTATGAGCTCCAAGTTGCAGATTGAGGAAATGAATAACCTTTGAAAAAATAGACAATAATAATGACAATCACCACAAAATGGAGGCAAAGTTCACCCCAGGATAAATAACATCATAGTGTGATTAGCTGCATCAGTCTGCACTATCATTTTATTGATTACTTGGTAGACAAATTTACGAATTGTTTAGAACGACTAAATACACTGCCCTTTATAATCTTCACCATGAGTTTATAAACTGTGTCAACGCAGAGCTACAGATTACACGGTTTAAGAACCATCAGTCACGTAATATATTCAAGGTAGGATGCATATGTAAGCTTTTACAACAGAATCACCAATAGAATTTGAATAGTGAAACTCCATCCAGTTGTGTCTAAAGATAGTTACAAGACAAAATCGAGAATCATGACAGCGGTAAAAAAAAGTTCTACAATGGAAATGGTTTTCAAATCAATTAGACATATGATGTAATGATTGCCGGCCACTATGAGATCGCAATTGGCGTTACTCCACTGCCTGTGAAATAGACCTTCAGGTTACAGGTCTTGGCACTTGGGTAGTATCCCAGCCTACAGCCTATAGTGACTTGACATACAGTTACAGTTTTTTATGACGGTATGCAATAACCTAAGGTGCAGAAGGTAGAGTAAAGTATACATTTTAATACTTTATCCACTTTTTCATAAAATTCATAGACAAATGATTATTACTAGCTTTCTTACTTCACGCTACTTGCTAGATAAAAATACACCACATCTATTTATTATACTTTTAATTCCATTGAACCCAAATTAAATTAAGATATACAGTTAGAGGAAAACAACTACAATTTCAAAGTCATTATTTAAGGATAGCCTTAATCAAGTCGATGTACCGTCATGCTACCAGACACATGAACAATATTTATCAGATGTAATGCGCTGATATATGATATATAACTAGTAATTTTCCGCTGAGATCGCTTTGCACCGAAAGACTCTGAATTAATCCCAGTGGACTTCCAAGCTGAAGTGATAACGAATACCACAAGGGAGTATTTGAATTTCAACGGCCCAGTTGCGCACCACGCTCTTTTGACTCTACTTTTATCAGCACTTTATTTTATTGCGTTCACGACAACCTCTGCATGATCAGGGACTCAAACAATGAGCCACACGATAGAGAATGACAATTTTTGCAAAGACCAAGTATAATATCAGCAATCTAACGAACATTACGAGCAAGAATAACCAGAAATTAATTTTTTGTTTTTTAGTTTCCTGAAAACTACTTGACACAAAAACGCCTGAAACTAGCCACACAACTTGAACTGATGTACACATGTACCAAGTTCTACGTTGTGACTGACTGAGCTACACAGCTCTCTGGTCGCAACAATGTAGTATATTAAACTCACTACAAGTATGTATCATTTGAAGATGCAAACTACTTTGACCTTTCTAACAATTTCCAGAGTTGGTGGGAAATACTCAACCAGTCAGTCATGTGCGGAGTAGAACCTGGCACATACGTGCATTGCTTTAAGTCGCTACAACTTTGGTAAAACAAGATGAATATTAGAGTAATAGGAATAACTGACAACAGTGACTAGAAAATACACTGAAGGAAGAAATCACGATTCCGAAAATAATAATGAATTAATGGAGGAAAAGATGTAAGATAACTTCGAGCTCAAAAATAAGAGGAAGGCAGTGTAGATATATCTGTGCCACTGTGACGGATTCTGAGCAAGATCACACAGAACATCGGACCGACTGTTAGGACAATTGCACGGACCTCAATCAAGTGGTCTTCATCCACTAACATGACTAAGACCAACAATCAACGACTAAGTGGACTGATTTCACGTTTTGGTTTGATCGCCCTAGTTTCCCTCAATCCTACTCCTAAGAAGGTCAACATGGTGCGTTGTTAGAAGCGTTAGTTGGAAACACAGCAAATTTCCCCACCACCCCAGTCAGTAAGGACCTACGACTAGATAAATTGACTTACCACTTTAATCTGCATCTAACGTCAGTTTTGCTAATTAGGTAGTCCCAACAAACGTGAGACATCTATGAAGAAACACTAGAAACCTAAGAGCGTCATCCACTCTTAGAAGCCATGTTCGATATCCATACAGTGAAGCAGAGCAAACTGAAGTATAGTATACCTGTCATTTGATTAGTAAACGAATATCTTACTTACTCAATATAAGTCGTTTGCGTGGTATGTTGGGGTAGGCACAAGCTAATGAAGTAGATGCACAGTGGTTGAAATAATAATACACAAAAATACAAATCGCCAAAATGAAGTGACAACTATATGCTGACACAAATGTACAGTTTTTTTAAAGATTTTACAGATATGGCAAAAATACTTGCACCAAAGCATTGTACACTAAATTAATAGTAGCTCAACAAACTTCGTAACAGTTATACTTGTTCGTGTACTGAATTCTTACTGCGTGTTTGTTACACAGAGTCAAAATATGAATGCAAAACATTTGTCGCAATGCGTCAATTATAACAGATTGGTAAACTAAAAGCAAGACGCAAAGAGTAGGGTGTACTTTAATTGCAAATCGCAAGATCAGAACATTATTCGTTTGCGTAAGATGATAGGATTCGTGAGAAATACAGATTCAGGATACAGGAATTGAAGGTAACTATTCGTTTGTTTAACACAAGGACATATACAGAAACTTCAGTTTATAAAAAATATTTGTCACGACGCGGCACAAACACTTCGTGCCACATGAAACAAGATGGCGTTGTAAGGAAATAGCCAGGGAAAATGAAAACCGACAAACTGATTAAAAAAACACAACAATACAGTGTCGAAATCCTGAATGAGTCTTGCTGGAACTGGACACATTATTATCTAGGCCATTCATGGACGTAGCTTGGTTTATCGGCTATGCGACTTGACGTAATCACCGATTGTAAAATGTCTAGTCAATATTTATGATTTCACAATAGCCAGACTAGAAATCGTATTCGATTACGGTTTCAACATCGTTATTTCTTAGTGAAAACAATTTGGAAAGTATGTGACTTTCATTAAACACTGAGTATGTTACAGAATTTGGTTATTTTGAGAAAGTAATTAATGTGCGTTGTAAAGGGAAATCGTATTTACTACAAAATGGAAATTTCTTTTGTGGAAACACTGCTGCATACAAAGAGTATAACTAATGGAACTAGTCACAGATACATAACTTTGATCACTTTAAAAGAATGACCTTTACCATCCTTCAATCCAACAGGACATTCTGGAATAAATTAAAAGTAATTTAGCAACCGATTACATGTTTATGCACTTGACTTTGTGATGTTTTTAGTGTATACGCTACGGACTGATAAATACCTAAAAAGAAAGAAGCTAAGCGGTTTGAAACTATGACTTGACAATAGAATTATCGATTGAGCCATAGTGAACTTAAGCGCGAAGTACAACATAGATAAGGTTAATAAATGTAGCCTCATTAACTAAGTTGTTTAAGACATTGATTATACACACTGAACAATGACGTAAAAATCTGATAGCTATATGCATTAGCTGAAAGTCTCAAAAGATCATTTCCGCCTAGTATTCCAGTAAAGAAAACCTAATTTATTGCACATAGAACTACGTATTTCATGCTATTTAGTTCCTCGGTGATTTTAAGTAGAGATGAAGTCAAAGAAAGATTGATATTAGAGTAATCAAATGAGGACTTACCTTACTGGTGTAGGATTCGGTAATCCGGACATTTAATACCAGCAGAATAGTTATATCAAATTAAAAAAGCTCTTCACAACATTTATCATACTTCATAAACTTCAAGAATTAACCAAATACGTAAAAGTGGAGCTAAAAGCCTCTTGAAAATGATTTATGTCGCTTTACAAAAACACAAAACACAACCTTGACTAACCTGTGTTCGATATCCAATGTGTGACACCTCCTAGGAAAATGTCAATTTATCTAAACTGTGCTTCTCAAAAGTTTTCTCAATTATTCTAACCATTATCGAGACAGAAATAGCGAGATGATATTTCACAAAGCTGTGCATTTTTGCTGGAGGAGATAGTCCAAAGATATTATGTAGGTTGTGGGAAGTCGAAGTATTCTGTAAGCAAGTAGATGATCTTTTATATAGCGATTTTTCAACGAAAGTTTTGATCATTATGGTGCACAACAATTCGGTGAATTATATCTGATCGAAAAATGTTCATTTATTAAGTGAGATTAAATGATAAGTGAATGATACCGGTACGTCTGAAGCTTGCGTTACGCTTCCACACGTGCTAACACATTTTCACACAAATAGCAGTAATCCTAGTTATTAACTTATCACTGCCTAATGAAAGAGTAACTCACACTGAAGACTGATTTTGGTTTATAGTACAAGGCTACTGAAATCACAGTATACACACCACCTAACTATTCAGTAAGATTCTATTTGAACATGGCTCAAAATAAGGCTAATAGGCCTAAGATTGGTAGCCGTTTCCCTAAAAACCCTTTTTTTTCTTCTAATGGCTTATTCGTCACTGAACTGCAGATGAGAGACAATCGTATACCACTTGTCAAGGCTATCAATTTGACTGATCTCAACAGTGACATTCCCGATTATAAATGTAAAGTCGGTGTATAAATAGCACTTACAAAAATACAATCTATCTCAAGTGACCTAGCCCCGTTAACCTGCTTGTTTAAAATATGTGATGACATGGAAATAGATAAGGGAATGCAAGCTGGAACATCCCTCGATTTCATTACAGCAGTTGTAAAGTAATTCGCCTCGCTTTACAAAGCCATCGTCTTTAATGGACCTGAAAATTTTCCACTCAGAAAGATTAGAGCGACTCTACTGAAGGCTAGTGAAATGTTTCATATTTCATACGAATGTAACAGACTTGTAGTGGTGAATAATCCCCAAAATAATTAGTTGCATAGGCTCTCGACTACTTGAACGTGGGCTTGCGCAAACCCATAAACTGAATTTTCACCATCGTCGATGTGAAAGTACCTACCATAGGCATGGATTTACTAAGCAACACAACTTGCTTGTGAACCCTCGCAAAAAGAGGCTAGTTGGCGGCAACACAAAGCTATGTGTGCGTGGAACCACTGCAATAGGTTGTAGTTTATGTCCTCTTCGCTTTAAATATTTAATTAACCCTTATTTTCAGCCAATACTTGACAAGTATCCTGATCTGAATAAGGCGACATCGAAGTTATCATGTGTAACCAGCAATGTTACACATCACATAACGACTACAGGTCAACCTGCATTCTCCAAAGCACGTCGATTAGCACCCGAAAAATTAAGGATCACGAAGATTGAATTCAATCATATGATTGACCTTGGAATAATCCGCCCATCCAGTAGCCCATGGTCGTCTCAATTACATATGGTCTCGAGAAAAGATAGCAATGATTAGCGTCCCACCGCTGATAATCGACGTCTTAACGCGCAAACTGTGCCTGATCGTTACCCTTTACCACACATTCACGACCTAACGGCCAAGTTGAAGGGAATGACAGTATTTTGAAAAATTGACCTAGTAAAGGCGTACAACAAATACCGATGGCCGAAAATGACACCCAAAAAGTTAATCATAACCCCATTCAGCTTGAAGAATGCAGCACAAACATTTCAGCGTTTCATCGACGACGTGTTCTGCGGGCTCGACTATGTCCATGCATATGTCAATGACTGCTTGATAGCAAGTCCAGACGAGGAAACACATATAAAACATCTAGACACAGCTTCTAGAAGACTGCAGCGATACGGAGTTACCATTAATATACAAAAATGCCAAATCGGAACAATCTCGTTAGACTTCCTGAGGCACACTATTGATGCTAATGGTATACAGCCTCAAGAACACAAGGTGGCGGCTATTCTAGAGTATCCGGAACCAACCACCATTAAGCAGTTACGAGCTTTCAACGGGTTGGTAAGTTTCTACAGACGATTTATCCCCAACTGTGCATCTATTTTGAAACCACTAACGGATCAGCTTTGTGGAAATAAAAAGGTGATCACATTGGATTCAGAATCAAAGAAAGACTTTGTTGCAACTAAAGAGGCAATAGCCGATGTAACTGTGCTGGCACACTACAATACTGAAGCTCCCGTCAGCATTCCAGTTGACGCTTCTGACTCAGCCATTGGCGCAGTTCTGCAACAATGTTCTGACCAAGCTTGGCAGCCTTTAGCACTTTTCTCAAGACGATTAAACGACGCTTAATCGAGGTACAGCACTTTTGGACGTGAACTATTAGCCATGTTCTGTGCTGTACGACATTTTAAACATTCCATCGAAGGCCGGAAATTTACAATATTCACCGACCATAAACCACTGACGTTTTCGATGAAGTCATCTTCAGATAAGTACTCTCCACGAGAGTCGCGTCATCTAGACCATATTTCTCAATTCTCTACTGACATGCGACATATATTGGGAGCTATCAATGTAGTTGCCAACGCCTTATCGGGAAAACACTTCTTGAATAGTATCCAAAGGATCGACCTTGTTGAGCTAGCTCAACTTCAAAGTGAAGGACATCGATTTTTATCACGAGTTAGCCGCAACAACGCTTCAACCCCAGACTAAAACGATTGAAAAAGGTAAAAACACTAATTTGTGATTCTTCTACAGGTATAGCCAGCACAGTCGTCCCAAGGAGTTATCGACGAATCATCTTCGATAAATTGCACAACCTCTTTCATCCTGATGTTCGTACTACGAGTAAACTGATTACTGAGTGATTGTGCGGGCAGAAGATGAATAACAATTTCAAAGAATGGGCACGCACTTGCATAGCCTGCCAGAAGGACAAAGTAATTCAGAATAATATATGCCCCCTAGGCACTTTCTCAACCCCTGACGCTTGATTCGATCACGTTCACCTTGATGTGGTAGGATCCTTAACCAGAATCAAATGGATTTTCTTATCTTCTGACATGCGTGGACCGATTCACACGCTGGTCAGAAGCAATTCCACTTCAAAGACATCACTAGTGAAACGATTGCTCGCGCTTTTGTCGAACGAATGGTAGCCAACTTTGGTTGTCCATCCACAGTAACAAGAGACCGTGGACGTCAGTTTGAATCTGGATTGTTCCACGTTCTAACTAAACTTGTTGGAACTATGCGTTTTAGGACGACCGTCTTTCACCCACAATCTAACGGTTCAGTAGAAAGATTCCATCGACAACTGCATAGCATTCACTTTCAGCGGGCACAACTAGTTGAAGGCGCGCGGTCACGCATCTTCACCAGATCACGACTCGAACCACCGTGGGTAGCATCTCTCTCTAGTTTGCCAGCCTAGACGTTGCTATCTTATTGAAGCTCTGTCTGCGATCAAATATTATTTCTTTTCCATCCTACAGTGCCTTCTGATTTCTCATTCGTAAGAGTGGGTCCAATCGATATAAAAGGCTCTGATTATACGACAAGCGTAACTTGGTCCTATACCCGGGTACACTTCAGACTGCATGAAAATGACTAGCAAGTTAGCCGCCCAATTCTATTTAATTTTGCATTCACTCTAGATTGCATGCGCTTTGGAAAATCAGTAAACTTTATTAGATCTTGTAGGGACTTCGAAAATATGCTAATAGTTGCTGATTGAACGCCTCTACAATGTAGATCCCTCAACCATTACGGTGCCGTTGCTTCTTACATAAATGATTCCAAATTAGAACTAACCACTCTAAATAAATTTTCCAAAACAAATCCTACGACACGGCAGTACAACACAGTCAAGACAATTCACGCCACCCACCAAACTGAAAAGTGAGGAGGCACCCAGCCCATCTATAAACACAACCCAGCCTTGTATAAACACATCATAATATCTCTTACAACCAACGAAAGTTGCAGCAACCTAGTAGACTCAGACATCACTTTCAAGGGGAGCATAATTATCTCTCAAAATAAAGAGCAGAACATGGTACAATCATACAATTTAATCTACCATTCTACCGCTAAAATGGAAACGGAATTCATACCCTATCCTTACAACACCCATAGTGTCCCCCCTATAAATAAGGCCCAGCATAGACCAACCCTTATATTCAGAAAAATAAAATAAGTGACAAACGCCAAACCACTGGGCACAATATTTTTGAATCATTAGATTTGAAGGTTAATGGTGAGAACAACAACAAGGGATTTTTCGCCTTTCAATCTAAGTCTGTTTTTCTGCATATATAATTTGAAACAATGGAACGACACGTGAATGCATCAGAGCACTATGTGCCAATGATTCAAAAAGACGACTTCAAGTGAAAAAGCTTCCTTTCTCTACCCATACCGTTTCTATCCCAACCAGATACTGGAAAGAGTAATTTTAACTTAGGAAATTACCCGCTCCACCAATATAAGAGTCCACTTAGACATTAAAACCTACGACCAAAATACTTTCCTATAGTAAATGACTTTAACTACAACTACTTGGTCGCATCCCAAAAACTCATTACCAAATTATTATGACCACCGCATCACGTATCCGCACTCAAATAATTTTTTAGAGTATCCTCATTTTGCAATTTAACACCATTCTTACCTCCACTCACTGCCACGCAGCCATTGTTAACTCAACAACTAATGACGAGCCCAAATTCCGCCAACCTTCAGCCCTGCCATTACTAAGCAACCGATCTAATAGTACCATTTCTTCACTTATCACAAACATTTTGAGCATGAAAAGTGGCAATGGCAGTGACGACCGAAACATTGAGTTTCTCTAGAGCAGTCAGTCATCAACTCAACAACTAATTCCAAGTAAAAATCTCATCCAGAATTCTAAGCCCAACCCCTTCGTCCATGACGCTTTAAATCATTTCAACTTCATTGGCCAGTCGCTCAGACTATGCCTACTAAACGCATGATCAGTATGCGATAAAATGGTAGACTTAACTGTGCTTGCATCAATCTGCCAACTGTCAATTATTATGGTCACTGAAGTATGGACTACCAAAGATGTTCTTGAACTAAATATACTCCTTGATAATTGTAATCTTCATCGTAATAACAGTCTTAATAGACGTGGAGGCGGTAATCTTACATATGTCATCTCGAAGTTAA
The DNA here is from genome assembly GCA_025215515.1 of Schistosoma japonicum. Lineage (NCBI taxonomy): Eukaryota > Metazoa > Platyhelminthes > Trematoda > Strigeidida > Schistosomatidae > Schistosoma > Schistosoma japonicum. Next base: position 60,514,290 of record CM046061.1, on the reverse strand, counting down.
ACTAATTTCTGTAGGACAAAACAGGCTTAAATAAATTACAGGAAAACGATTCCAAGGTAGTGACAACAATGTTTTCATGTGCGGCTTTGACTTGGAGACTTCAACGTACAAATGTTCGATTACAATTACCTAGCAGACCCTTCCACATGATAGACTGGACAAGCTTTAGGACTTACGTCAAATGTCTTGACTAGAACAACTACATAACGGAAGACCATGCTGATAAGCTAATTGGTATACTTTACTGCAACACTTATAATGCTCTTGACATAGTTTTACTCTTAAAATGTACTAAACCTAGGATTCTGAAATGTATGCTTATCACCACTACTGCAAGAAGCCTACTTAGACATGCATCTAAATTTTATAAGCTTAAAGATTTTTCCTCAATTGTAACTATGAAAGAAATATGCATTAAGGCTAAAGCGAAACCTATACAAATGGAAATCACACTAGAAAAATAGGCTTCTCAACAAAATTACTCTACAAGACTTCTTAAGACCTTTTAGAATAAAATCACTAGTTCTAAGACGAAGGGTAGAAACCTCTTTATCTGTGGAATTACAATATATGATGACCTTTGTTATATTACTGATTTATTCAGTGAGCACTTGTCCATTACACCTACCATTGAAAACCACATAGATAGGAACGAACCCACAACGCCACTATCATGCGAAATCAGGAATATAGCATACACTATATCGGAAATATTAAGAAGGCCATCACTACGCTAAAACACTCATGTACATTCGGCCCTGATGGTGTACCAGCTAATATAATTAACAATGGTTGTACTTACCTCTACCTAGCACTTAAACTATTTGCAACATTACTCTCTACTACATCCTACTCTACCCTATGAAAGACTACATATATCATTCTTAAAATAAATCTGGACATATAGGAAATATATAAAACTACTGCTCTATTAATCTCACCTCTGTTGCATAAAGAGTAATGAAAAAAAGAATCAAGGTGGAATTACTCTGATACTTACTTAGAAACGAATTGCTCTTTCCTTCCCAACATAGATTCCTAAAGACTAGGTCGTGTGACACATGCTTGTTAGACTATCTAGATGACGTAACTACACAACGAGGCAAAGATCTCCTTATGTTCATTTCGTTTTTCGACTTCAGTAAAGCTTTTGACAGAGTCCTACATAAACGATCGCTCAATAAATTTAAATCATACGGAGTTAAAGACGAACTTCACTCATATTTGCACCTTTTCTGAAAGATAGCAAACGGTAAGATTTAATAACAGTCTATCATCATATAAACCAATTACCAGCAGTTTTATTCGGGGAAGTGAACTGCATCCCTTACTGTTTATTATTTACATTAACATCGTAAATAACGTTATAAAATATGGTCGACCGTATTTATATGCAGACGATTCCAAAATAGTTCATAGCTTTAAACCGGGTGCATCATAAGAAGGTATTACTCTAGTTCTTAAGGACCTCAATAAATCAACTGCCTGGAGCCAAAAATGACAACTACTACCTCAACAAACCTGGATCTCAACGTTTTTGTGAACCGGTATACAAATACTATGCCTTCAGTTATTCAAATCCGAACTCCACAATAATCATCAGAGAGCCATAGGACTTCATTCTTTGCCTAGCGCGTCTTAAGGTCCTCAGAAATCCACAGGGGAAAGTTGGGCTACAGTGGCGAAGAATTCCTGAAATGAATGGTTGTACGAACACACGTTATTGATGCTGACTTTGTTGGATTTACTAGACACAATCAGCTAAAAGCACTTGATCAAGTATCACTACTAGATCTCGTCACGATGCAACGTGATGAGCGAATGCTACCCTAATCAGCCAGTATAGACATTGATATCTCGTTCACGCTCTGATTGATGTCGAATGCGTCTATTTTTTCCGTTTATCACTGCCTTCCCATTTCTCCTCATTCGAACGTATAAACTTAATAGTTAGAAGCTACTCTAATAATAAAGCGAATGTAACTTGATCATAATAAGACTTCACTTAGGGCCAATCAGCATGATCCTTTGTTGCTCCAAATACCTTTATATCACCGCCAAGTTAAACTGTTAATCCACTATCCAACGTCTGTGTAACTGGCTGGCACAAATCTAGCTATTTCTTAACTTTTGTATTTTATTGTATTGGGTTCCGTTGCAAGTCTTTGATGTTATGTCCCTCGGGGTTGTCTTATAGCCTTACTGCATTAGCCTAAATAAAATTAGCAAAAAAAATCGGCAATTTGGTTCTTTTATAAGTAGTTAATTTTCATACGTATTCCTCTATGCAGCCTATTATCATTTATTATTTAGATTATTTCTCAGTAGACGTGGACAAATTATTAACAAAGAATAGAAGTAAGTAAAATCCTAAGGTAGTGCCTTAACGGATGCTATTTTTATTCGTTAACGTAAACGGTATCTATTTAACCTTTAGATTTATCTAGATGCGCCTGAATTTGATGAATTTCACACAATGCTTACTTGAGACGAACTGCCGAATGTTATATTAGGACTAATTAAGTTAACAGAAAGGTCTTAATATACATCAGTACGATTTTTTCCATCGGTAACAAAGATTTCTTTGAAGATCTTGTCACTGTCGTTGTTGAGTTGATATATATACTATGATATTATTACTCGACGTGCTGTAAACTGATTCTCAAACTGACAAATAAGCACTCTTGGTTAGGTCTATAAAATGGTTTGCCGTTTCGGTGGGAAATGCATGCAATTGACATAGAAAGAAATCAGGTCAACAAATATCGACAAAATGGAACAACGATTCTGTCAAATTAAGAAGTTTACTTTTAAATGATATAAAACAGAAATTTGTCAGGAATACGTTAAACGTTTGTATTTCACTGAGATATCGATTGTTTAGATAACTTTATTTCAAATATCCTTTCTCTAACACGGCTTGAATTTGTTTAAGTGTGTAAAAATACTATTACAGTACAAGTGCCTAAAAGCGGTAACATGAAGTGATGGTTGTTTGTAGAACTAAAAAGGGTAATTTTTGAAAAGTATATCGTGTTAAACATTATAAAATTTAAGTAATCTACCTTAAAATAAAGGTATATGTTTTGTGTTGGTAAGTTGATGAAATACCTTGGCAGATTTGTGAAGGGAACCTAACCATTATGTTCTAGATTGACTTTTAAAATTTAGTTTATGCTCAACTGAATAAAAGTAGTGCCTCGGATCAACGCTAATTTTTTGGACCTATTGTTTTATTTTTGTTTGAGCTATTGGTTGCTTTTGACATTAAGTCTATCATGAAATATATCGCAAGTTGATATTCACTAGTGATAAGCTTTTCACTGTACTATACTGAAAACCTTCGACTAAAGGATTGAAGTCATATTTTGATACTTATATACAAGGTGCATAAAAAATGTTAAAATGGTTTATCATACAGATCTTGGATATTTGAAAGGCATTTTATTCATAATTAAAACTGCACAATACTGCAGTTTTAAATTTTTATTCCTGTTGTGTAGATAAAGTTTTTCTCTGTTACTTTTTTAAATAATTTTTCCTATTGCCAAGATGTCATTTTATTGTGTGTTAGTGTTTGATGCAATAATATCTTTTTTTGCATTTGGTTTTTGTACTGCTTGGTATGACACATGATGTTTTTAAAGTTGTAGTATGTACTCAATACTCATGTTTCATTTAAAAAAGCGCCTTAATTCTAATCTTTTTAATTACAAGGTGACCGATACGGGATTTAAGCGAAAGATTTGCAGTGCACACCGGTATATGACCAAATTACGCTTGTCGTATAAACAGAGCCACTTCTAGCTATTGAACCCACTCTTACGAATAAGAAAAAATAAGAAGGCACTGCAGGATGGAAGAGAAATCATATTTGATTACAAACAGATCTTTAATAAGATAGCAACGTCTAGGCTGGCAAACTAGAGAGAGATGCTTCCCACAGTGGTAAAAGTCCTTATCTGATGGTGATGCGTGACCGCGTGCCTTTAACTAGTCGTGCAACTACTTATTTTGGGGATTATTTACCGCTACAGCTTGTTTTGTCTTACTCATGTTTCTTTCTTTTAGTGACAACTTTAGTAATTTTGCTTTTAACATACAAACGTTCATTTTTCTGATATTTCTAAGGTTGAATATCAAGTTTAATTAGCTTGGAGTTATTTGATGTTAACATCAAATAAATGTGGTTTACTGTAAAAACTGGAAATGAGAGAGTACAGACATTTGTCTTGATCATTTAGGGTATTTTAACTACTTTACGTCTGTCAAGTTTACATTGTTTATTGAAAGCTATTAAGTCCCTTTATCTTATTGCCATAAATTTTGGCGCAGTATGTTTCAATTTTTTCGTAAATTTTTGAATTTGACTTTGCATTGTAGACCTCGAAGTCGAATATCACTTTGATTCTAAAGCCATATAATCTAGTGTTTTTAAAATAGATTGGTCCTATTTGCAAAATTATTTTCGTTGTTATTATGCTGAAAAGAAAATGTCATAGACAAATGAAACACAAAGATCAAAGTTTAATTGTGAATTACGATTATAAGTTTTGACCATTATACGACCCATACATTTCTTTGCCACATTTGTACATTCATGTACACTTTCATACTTGTGGTTCTCTGCAAGCCTGTCAACTTTTCTTTTTGTAGTATCGACCTTTATATTTGTTGAATCCTACTAACATACTCCACTCACGATTTTTAGAATAACTCACATTAAGGACACTTACATGTTCATATATATATATATATATAACTTTGGATTGTATGTATGCTTGATATCATGATTATTTGATCTCTAGATGGCTTGTTTGTGGTTCCTATTCCAACCAACACAGTAAAATACTACTGCTACTGAGCTCTGACTGGGTTACTATATGCTATTTGGAATATAAAGTTCTAGGTTTTGAGTACTACTAATGTCGCTTCATCTAGTGTCGCGAGCACAATGCCTAATAGGATTAGTACTGTACTCTAAAATTACTACATCCTAATAACCTTACGTTCTTTCGACTCTAGATACAGTAAACATAATTTTGTTGGGTCAACGATTAGCTGTTTTTCAAGTCAAAAGAATTTCCAGAATTAAAGTCACTTTATAAGTCAGTCTTAAATGAAGCGTAAATAATTACTAGGTCAGAAGCTATGCAGAATATTTTATTAGTAAAAACTCGTTACTATTTAAAACTGATAGACATTTGTTATCATCCATTAAGTGTTATTTAATAGTATTGTGTTTTTATTCCTTGTAATGATATCATGCAATTTCATAAATTTATAGATGCCCATCTAGCTTTAAATCAACTATCAAATTATCGAAACCGGCTAGATGGTGAAAAAGATGGTTTACTGGTTGAAGCTCTCAATCGGTTAATGAATGTGTTTCAAAGTAGACTGTTTTTAGGTCTACTTGGTAGGTCTAACTATAATTTTCAGAAGCAAAGTATACAATTGTTTTTATTTTTCATCATATATTTGACTTTAAATTTCGCAGCTGCAAACTTGCCATTATACATCTTCATATTTTTGATCTACTGCCAAGAATAAAATGGCATTAGACATTTCCAGCCGCTAAGCAGATCTAGGCTATTTATAATAATATTATTTTTAATGGAAAATTAAATCGACGATTTTGTGAACTAATTAGATTTTGAGTAATTAACCACTGCGCACTAAGCATAATTTTTACTTAGTTTTGCTAAATGACTGCACGAATTTTAAATTATTCATACGCTAAATATAATTAAGTTACAATTTTGACCAATAATCGGTTGAACATTCGAGTGCTTTTAAGTAATGAAATTATAAAATAAGTTTAAAATGGAAGTATAAACAGTAGTTTTAATAATAAAAAGTCAAAGTTATAGTGTTTTTTCAATAACCATTTGTTTATAGAACTATTACTAATTTAAACATAAACTAGTACTGTAAGTCACAAATTATTATTATTAATAATACTGGAAATACGCTTATTTAAATTTTTCAAAGAAATAACTGTAGGTGATTTTATTTTAGCGCATTACATTCTAGTATCTACATTTTCTATCAACTAACTATAAATTAAAAATAATTATTTGTTCTCATCGCTCTATTTTTCCTTCTGAATTAAAACAAAACTACTAAGATATACAAGAATTTTATGAAGCCATCCTATTAGATCCACAGAGGACTAAAGAAGAGAAGACGTTAGCTGCTCTTGAAATTGCATCAAGATGGGAAAATATATCAAGTCCCACATTGGTAGCTTCTACAACTGATTTGAGGGTGCCAAATAGTCTATTAAATAAAACAAATGGTTTTGATAGAGCGGTAAGTATAAAATTGCCCTATTATTGTTTGATTTATTCTCAACGGAAACTTTCAATCAATTTTTATAACCCATGAACTCTTTTTTGTAAATCAAGCGGATTTATTCAAAGCTCAAAAAGATGAAAAACAACATATCTTATTTTGTGCTACATGATAATAATTAAATCACTTTAAATTAAATGTTATATTGCTATTATGGAAATGTTTTGTTAATTAATATTATCAGATACAAAACTTTCTAGGCATGACGCACCTATACTCACTATTTGCTTTGAAATTGCTCAAACTTTCATAGTGATACGACCGTTATTGCTGTCTTGACGTGGAAGTTAGGCTTGTTTATCGTAATGATCCATTAGAGCTATGCTGGCTTTAACATTCGTTCCTCAGTTGAGAAGTAGTGACACTTAAGACAGTAAGGCTATGCTCTGAGAGCGAAGTCATACTGTCGGATGTAAGGTGATGTGACGGCAATAAGGTGTTTTCTTTAGGCAACCAGCATGATAACGGAGTTACCTTACCCCAAAAGAAGAGTGAGCTAGAAAAGACCGACCCTAGAAATGCACACCTCATCTTACCCCACGTTTTTCCGTCTTCACTGGTAAGGCCTTAACAAGCACAGAGCTAATAAAAGGCCGTGTGTGACCGGCCTAGAGAATTTGTTTTTTTGGCACCCTGGTTACGCTCCCAGGTCTTTGAGACCAACCCTAACCAAATCTGCTTTCCAGGTACGTCAAGAATAAAAATCATTTCACTGTATGGACAACCGTTAAGTAATAACCACCCTAATATTTTTAACAGCACTCGAGATTACCCCGTTTACAACCAAATCCATATTCCTCCTAATAGCTCCCCTATTTTAATCCCGATTCTTCCATATATCTCTCACCTCTCTTGCACGTTACAAAGGTTTTTACTGAGTACCTCATCAAGATATCGAAGAAAGATCTCAGAAACTGCAAAAACTAGAGAGGCATAACTCTTTTTTTAATAACAGGAAAAGTCTTTAATAGCGTGTAATTGAACCGAATGAGAGATCTAGTCGATACTCAACCTCTAGATTAACAGGCCAGATTCCGTAAAGATCGATCGTGTACCGACCAAATTGCTACTCTGCGGTTAATTGTTGAACAGTAAATTGAATGGAATGCACCACTTTGCATTAAATTCCTCGACTACGATATAGCATTCGACAGCATGGATAGGAGAATAGTATGGAGCCTTCTACGACGTTATGGCGTACCTGAATAGATAGTCAGCATAATACGAAATTCTTACGACGAACTATATTGTAATATCGTGCATGAAGGTCAGCTCACAGACTTATTCGAAGTAGAGACCTGTGTCAGACAAGGCTGCTAATTCCTGCTCTTCCTCTTCCTGCTGGTGGTTGACTGGATCATGAAGACTGTAACATCTTAAGACAATCTCAGAATACAGTGGACAACATCGATGCAACTAGATGACTTGGACTTTGCAGATGAACTAGCTCTTCTATCTTACACAGAGCAACAAATACAGTTGAAGACGAACAGTGTAGCAACAGCCTCTGCAGTTGTAGGCCTTAACATACACAAATGGAAAAGTAAGATCCTAAGATATGAAACAACAACGACTAATCCAATTTTAGTTGACGGTGAAATTCTGGAAGATGTAGAAACATTGATATACGTGGGCAGCATCATCTATAAACAACGAGGGTCTGATCTGTGGCAGGTGTGAAGGCGTGGATTGGAAAGGGAAGGGCAGCATTTCCTCAACTGAAAAACATCTAGAACTCAAACAAACTGCCAGTCAACATTAAAGTCAAAATTCTTAATACAAATATGAATACAGTTAGTTTTGTTGTATGGAGCTGAAACCTGTTTTGAGAACTACGAAAAGCATCATTCAAAAGATACAAGTATTTATAAACAGCTATTAGACAAGATGCTTCGGATCCGCTGGCCAGATACCATCATAAGCAACCTTCTGTAGCAGAAAACAGATTAACTTCCAGTTGAGAAAGAAATTAGAAAAAGACGCTGGAGGTGGATAGGATACATTGGGGGAAATCACCAAACTGTGTCACAAGTCAAGTACTAAATTAAAATCCTGAAGGCTAAAGGAAAAGAGGAAGACCCAAGAATACATTGGTTTGGGAATTGGAGACAAACATGAAGAGAATGAAGAACAGTCGAGGGGAGCTCGAAAGGAAAGTTCAGGACAGAGTTGGTTGGAGAATGCTAATCGGCGGCCTATGCTCCACATGGAGTAACAGGCATTGATTGATTGATTTCCCGCACATGCCACTAGTGAATCTATTCCACTATCTTTAGTCCAGATTTCCTGAGACTAAACTCTAAGCTTCATGTTGAAGCTTTTAATTTGCTAACCGTTTGTCAAATTGGTCGACGGGTCTTAAAGACTAAAACCCTTGAATTTTTCGCGATTGGTGTATCCTGTGTTTTGAAAACCCGTATGAAGGACCTTAGCTTAGTTATTCAGTTGACGTCATTGAATCAGTCCAGAAAACGAATACGATATACTTTTCTTTTATCTAAAAACCCAGCAACAAGCTCTCATGACCTTGCTAGAATAGATATAACACTAAGTTCGCAATCAGAACAGACACTACTTGAGCGGATTCCAATTTACAGCCGTCCATCTAAATGACACAATAAAACTCGAAAAGATAAGGACACAGGCTGGTGCCGTTTTGTCGTTCTTCTTTATGCCCCCTTAACTGTAGCTTTGATGAATTAAATGACGAATTCTATAGAAAGTTATCTAACCTCCTTCAGAAAACTGAACTCCGACTATTGACCACATCAAGAGATTTTAACGGCCATGTTAATATGTTTAATTATGCTGAAAAATGCCTAGGCGGGCTTTACAGCATACCAGTCCAAAGAGCGGATAATGAAGATCGTCTGCCACAGTTATGTACAGTTACCACTTATTCTTGGAAAGTGCACACTTCAATTACAAGGGTAGACATTGTGTAATATGACGACCTCCAGGATCAGTTCAACGATGGAAACAAATAGACCATATCAGCATTAGCCATCGTTGGAGAAACTCCGTAGAAGATTGTCACTCATTTTGGAGCACATATTTGAGCTCTGATCTTGCCGTAGTTGGAACACGTATTTTCATGCGTTTTACCGGACTCAGGAAAATCACAACTGAAAAACCCCTTGAGTTGCCTGTTTATGCATGAAGAAACCAGGAATACATTCATAAAAGAGTGAGCTAGGCACTTAGTCGATCATACTCAGAAGGTTTATCCGGATACAGCTGCGGACAATTTGAAGGCAGTTATTAATGCAGCAGTGATATTTGCTTCCAACCTAAACCCAAAGGTTAAGAAAAACAATCGATTTCCGGAACCTCGAAGTAATCCTGTCAGACTAGTATTTGTCCACAAGAAAGGACAGAAATCCTCTTATGACAATCAAAAAAGCATTAGTTGGACTAACATAGTGTCTAAGATACTAGACTCTGTAATCATTCGACGTTTATTCGAAGCCAAAAAACAGCGAACTCATGAAAATGAGACTTGTTTCAGACCTGAACAAGGCTGCATTGTACAGTTTTTACTTTTCGTCAGATCTTAGAACATTAGTATAATTACTGTCATTCTACAAAAGTTGTGTTCCGTTACTTAAAAGCCATATTTTCTTCTGTATATTGAGACGTACTGCAGCAGTATTTATCATTAATGGGCGTACCTGAAAACCTTATAAAGGCTTTATACATGAACACTACTGATGGAGTTAGAACATGTAGCGTACTGTCATGAGAGTTGTCGAATTTCAGTGGTGTTCGTCAAGGTTGCCTTCATTTCTCTGTTTATTTAACTTTGTCACATGCTCTTCTAAGAACCTTTTTTTTGACTAACTTTTCGGAAATCAATCTCATTCTAATAAGCCAATTATCAAAACAAATTACACAGATGATACAGTCCTACCTTGTGAAGACGCTGACAATATGCAGAGTCACCTGAACACCTTGAGTAACAATGCAAGCATATTTGGGATGGGTTACTCTTCATGTCAACGCAAAATTTTGCTTCAGAACTGGTTTGCATCATCGCCTAAATTAGTCATAGATAGTGAAATGGTTGAGCGCATTGACTACTCCACTTATCTTGGAAGTCTTATCACACTTAGTCGGTCGGTGTCTAATGAAGTCTCAGCACGAATTCAGAAAAATCGTATGGTTTCTATCAAATTTATGCCACTTGTGGCGTAGGCAAGATATCCGTCCCTCAACTTAAGACCGAGTATACTGCGCATCAGTCCACTCTATTGTAACATATGGGTGCGAAATATGGGTCATAAAAGCAGAAGACATGAGTAGGCTCCAGGTCTTCGCGCATAGAAGTTTTCGTAGCGTCGCCAGTATATTATGAAATGACCAAATAAGTAGTATTAATGTTAGGTACAGAGTACTAGGAAAACATAACAAGTCAGTCGAGGAGGTTGCAGACCCTCATCGACTGAGATGGTTGGGACGTGTTGTGTATGTCTGACCATAGTCTGCATCATCGTGCTATGCTGACTGGGATAGGAGTGGGATGGAAGAGGGGTAGGGGCGGTCAAACCAAAACATGATATCAGTCTGTAAAGTCTCTGACTGTTGATCTAAACCATGTTGGTAGATGCAGAATACCTGGTTGGGGTTCATAGGACAGTCGTCATCAGTGGTTTGAAACACCTGGTGACATGATTCAGAACCGATTACAGCGACGCGAGTGTATCCGGTCTCTATCTTCACCTAGATCTTAAGTTATACGATTCTTTCACACACACTTTCACTTTATCCTTCCTTTCTGTATTGTATTGTCGTGCTATTCTTGTAAATTTGATCGTATCATGTTAATGTGGTATGGTAACTTAAACTTATGGACATATATGCCATGTTCTAAGTTGTCGATGACTGTTTGACTGATTCATGGTGAAATACTCGTCGATCGACTGTAGAAAGAAACTATAGCTAAATGTCTTTTGAAAAAACTCACTTTGGTTAAGTTAAAAACAAGAGTCCTATATACGTTTTGTTATGCTGGCATGACTTAAAAACTGCAGTGTGGTAGATGAATGTAATATGTCAACATGTAGTGCTGACCACCTAACCAGATGACTTATGATCTAAATATTAGCTCATCTAGCCAATTACCAACCTAAGTGATTAGCTAAAATCTAGTTCCTTATCATAGATCAATTCTTGAATGAAGACTCTGGAAAAGTTGTTAAGACTATGGAATCCTTAACTGAAGAATTTATGCATGTGAAATTACTAGTTAGTTACGTTCACCACACAAGACTACATCTTAGATCTTCTCTTAGCCAGTTATTTTTACAGTAAACAGAACCCGGATTGTAGTACATCATAAAACTCTGTAGTTCTAAGTGAATGTTTCATATTATTGGAGATCTTTAGAGTAGGATCATACGATATGGGAAACTATGGATTTTGGAACGTGATACAAAACAACTTACTATCTGGTTTCCGAGCATGGAGGAACCGTTAGAGACAAAACTCTCTGTATGTGGCTTCAAATACCAATATTGTGAATAAACCATACTTTTAACGAATTTCGGGGCACTTCCTTATGGAGATTAACTTGGCGATTTCATACTCAGCTTAGTATAATGGGATAGATGGTTTATTAGACACCAAATGATAATAAAAGGTTTAAAACTACTCACCAAGCATTTACCGGATACGCATCAAAATTTCCATCCTTGCACTGACAAAATACAAAATACTCAACATTCTCTGATACACTACCTTCTCGAACTCCTCTAAAACGCCGACGACTAGCCTTCCCTTTCCCTACGGTCATTAGCCAAGGTTGATCATCCGGTTTATAACTCTTTCGTACAACACCAAATTTTTTCATAGATTTTAAAAATGTGATCGGTGCGTTGTTTCATTTTTGTGCATTTTATTGTTTTATGATTTTTTGTTATATTTCATTAGTCATTCCTAATGTAAATATATTAAATATGTCAATTCTGTAAAACACTTTTTTTTTAAAGGAAGAATAATGGTGTTAGCAGAATACGTCGTATTCACTTACTTCGTTAATTACATCTACTTCCTTTACATCCTAGAAACAGTTATTCTAATCATTAGAAAATCAAAATTCGTAGTGTACATACTTTTATGCTTGTCTATGAAATTATATTATTCTGCTACTAAGGTTGTTTTTTTATATTGAACTTTTTAATGGCTGTAATTATAAGGAATTTCTCAAGGGACAAGTCTTACTCCTGTTTGTTGATCCACTCTACAATCCCCTTCTCCCTGAATAGTTTCCCTTTGTTTTATCTCAGAAAGATTTCGTAACGTTGACTATAGTTTAAATTAGATTTAGAGTGAAGAACCATAAGTTTTGTTCAAATAAATATTTGTTTCTCAAAACAGTTGCTATGTTAGTATGCTTCGATATATTTCTGTATCGTTATTGATAATATATACTGTACAATTACTAATTTTCCTTAAAATTTTTATTTTCTCTTAGAATTCATGGTTAAAATTAAAATAAATATTTTCCGTGCATTGTTAGATTGGTTTCCAACATCGTAAATTGCAAGACATTATAAAACAAATTTTTTACTATATGTATATTTTGGACTAATTAAATATAAATCTTTCAATCCGTAATGATCTCTTCAGTAATTTAAAAATAGTGGGAATTATGATTTCAGTGTCGTAATATAGATTCCGTCTATTTCCTAATGTTCCCTCCAACTTCTTACAATCTACAGTGTTCCAGCGTCAGCACTGTATGTGATATTGATCAGGATTTGGTGTGAACATGTACCAGTATAATACAATATAGGTGCAAATCACGTTAAACAGACCGAGTACATATATATAATATGTATGAAAGAATATTCAGGGATATAAATTATGGTACTAGAAAAGTACTATTGTGCTATAATTAACTGGTTACATAAAGAAATAATTGTATAGGAGTTGATAATAACTGAAAATATAATGAACTAGGTTTAGATATTTAATAATAGAATTTGAGCTAAAATCAAGTCGGAAAATTATCCAGTGATATAATAAAATGAAAATTATACCATCAGAGCAGTGAACGTTACATTCCAATTTATGTAGTATATAAGGATGATATTATTTTCCTGTTTGTTTTAAAAAATATTTTCATTCATTCAAGTTATTGTGACTTGGATGTTTATTAGTAGCAAATACTACTTTACTATATTCTGGTTGTTATAAGGAAATCTAAACAGAATTACTACTTTGTAAGCTAGTATAACTCTTCAAAATCTGAGTTATTAATATTAAGAAAGCTAGTGAAGTAAACAGAAAAGAACCCATTTCATGTTTGAAATAGCTGATGACGAGTAGTCAAATTAAGTTTTATTCTAAAAATACTTTTACTGTTATCCATAGCGAAATCCATCTTGTTGAGTATCGTAATTATTTATCACTTTGGAACATTGTCTTTTTTCATAATATCATATGACTGATAAATCCCTATTTAACTAAATCAATACCCAGAATTTTCTGTAGTTTCAATTTACTTTACTAGATGTATAAAGACTGTCAATAAAGAATCCATAAAATAAGCATTATAAGGAGTTACTTGCAGTCTCAGGATTAATTGCATTTTCTTATTGGTTTCAATAGTCCGTTGCAGCAATCGAGCCAATTATTTTTCAAGTTGTCTAAATCATTACTGATCTCTCACTGTACCAAAAATGTAGTGTCATAACTTTATCAGGATCATTTAAACAACGCCTAGTGTTTCCTCGTTAAACACAGCAATAAAATTGATAGATGTCATTGAAACCGTACCATAGTGTACTATATTTGTAGTTGGTTTGTCTTTCAGCATAACTGATAATTTTTTAGTTATTTTTCTAATTAAGTTCTGAATTTATTTACTTTATACTATCAGCTCCTTGTATTGCCTATTTGTTTAGGCCTTCTTGTATTTTACAATTAAAATCGTTCCTCATTCTCCCTAAACGGTAGTGTATACAGCTGCATTCTGATTTGTATTAACTACATTATAGTTGATTTGAGATGACTTTTTGGAGACCGGCATTTTGTTGTTTGTACTTATCACAGATTGACCTTGATTAAGTACCACTGAAGACCAGGAAGCACTGTGCATGTATATTTTTCTACTATGGAACTCAGCAGTACGCACCGTCAATTCCGTCAAGAAATCTAACCCGAGACTTTAAGGTCTTACGACAAACGCTTAACCTCCAGGTGTACTAGGATAGCGTTTAAAGTAATTACATTAAACCAAGCCCTTTACACAAGGGTAATTGATTAGATTGTTTTAAAATTATTTTAAGGATTCAGATTCTCGAAAGCTTACTTTGCAATCAATGATTTTGCACTTGTTTCAGCGCTCAATGTATCATATTAATTTGGAATGATGCACGTAAACCTTATTTAATACAGCCTACTCGATTATCACATAATGAAGAACAAATGGTTGACTTGGATAAATCATGGAAGCATATAGAATCAGGTTTAAAAGATTGCTATCAAATGTCTACTTCATTACATAATGTAAATCAATTATCGTCATTGGAAAACTCACCAGTTGATAGAGCGAAAAATAATGTTAACGCTAAATTTCGAACAAAAAATCTTATATATATGCATGATAAATTTAACCAGAAACTATATGATGCAAAACTATCACCTAATATTCCTGTGGCAAAACCACGTCAGAAACGTTTAAAGCGACCAAAATCAACTTCAACTCATGATTCAGATGTAAGTTTGTCCAGAAAAGTAAATGAAAGTACTTGTTCAAACGAACGTTTGTCTATTCGAAATGATGCTGCTTCAAGTAGTCTTCTAATGAATGATGAGTTTAATGATAGACAACGGGCTCTACTAAGTCGTTTGCCTATTACCATGGAAGTTATTGTTGAGAAAAGTTCAAAAGGATTTGGATTTAGTATTGCAGGTGGACATGATAACACAAAAAGTTCAGATGAAAATGACATGGATATTTATGTGACACGTGTTAATCGTGGTGGTCCTGCAGATCATGAATCTGGTTTACAGTAAGTCTAGCACAATAACTCACTCTTTTGTATAACATATATATGAATGTTATTATTTAATTATGCATTCGCTTGATACTGTATCAGCTGTAACCTGAATATCAAATATTGTATTGTTTTTATGTGTAATGTATGTTGAACATTCACTGTTCCTAGGTATATAATAGATATATTTGACGATGAGATTTCATGATAATTGAAAATGCTGACGATAAGGCGAAATAAAGATTAGAGAGATATTTTATTCCTTGATTATTTACATATTACTTCATATATCTATTGAGTCAACTTTATTTTCCACTCGTGGTTTCTCCTTACCTTTTACTTTAATTATATATTATGTGATATACATGGTATGTATTTATGTCCAAAACTTACAAGATTTTTGGTTGTTTTCATGCATTAGATGAACATAGCATGAATATACTCACAGGATAACATTTATTCTTGTTCTACTGCATAAAATATACACTTCTAAGAATATAGAAAAAAATAATTTATCATGTCTGGACATTTATATGGTGATCTGTATAGGAAGACGTCAGGAAAGTATTTGGTTATAAAGCATTATTTTTAGTTATGTTTATATAATCCAAAATTCTAGTTGTAGTAACCTATCAAACAATGCACAACAATGCATAATGAGTGAATCTGATGTTGTTAGTAATTTTCGTTTAAAATGGAATCACTTTAAATTAGATTTGTGTTATTCACAGACCGGCATTATATGGTCAATTATTTAGTACTCAAGATGAGAATAAGCGGTAGCTTTTCGATTATAAGTGTTTTATAGACATTACTTGTAAATCTTACAATGACCACATTAGAAATACTTCTGTTAAGTTTAAGGTGCTAGCAATTTTTATTAATCGATTTTCGGCTCTAAATCATTATTAACTAAAGTAAGTAGAACATGAGTTACATATTCCTAACGGCCACCTACCTTGATGAGCGATGGTGACTAGGGTAAAAGCAAGTTAAAAGAAAGCTCGAGACTTTCAAAATAAGACATAACGGTCTATGGAGTCATTAACAATCGACATGTGGCATGTGGGTAGATGCAGATCACTTGGTTTAGGACTGGGCAGTTTCCGTTATCAGTGGTTTGTGAGATTGAATGATATTATTTAATCAGTAAGAAAAGTCATTCTCATAATATTCCATGTAGTGTATGTTCATTTTATTGAAATACGTTCTAAGTAGGTAAGGTTTCATTCATTCGTCATATCAAATAGAAATGAAGAGATGTTGAAAACTTTGATTATTACAATTTAGTGCACCTTTTAAACAAACTTTTATATATATTGATTCTATTATACTGAGACGATTCTCAAAATAAAGCATAAACTGCTAACATGTAATATTATACTTTTCAAATTATCAAAATATAAAGAGAAGGAAGTTGGTTTACAAAATCTAAGTATTATTGAAATAGGATTTTAAGTTGATCAAAAACGAAAAGGATCATCCTACTGTTTAGTAGATAAGACGAGACATAATTAAAACAATCCAACTATCGAGAATATTTATTCCCTGAAGAAACTTTTTTAAATTAAAGCCGTGAAACATTGGAGGTAAAAGTCTCTAAACATTGAGATTTTACCAATAAATCACCTTAAACCGCTGATAAAAATTACTGTACAGTCTCGAACCAAGTAATCTACGTCTACCCACATGCCCCATGTCAACTGCCGGCTGTCCTAACTCTTGCTCGTAAGTTTTAACTCAATAGCTTCAACAACAGGCCCTTTACCCATACATTAAACTAAGTATTTAGTGTTACGAAAGTAAATTGATATTAAATTTAAGTTTTGCACTAATTTAGCATTATTCCGATTACAATACTCGATGAATTAGTCAAGAGCAGATTTTGTGTTATGTTTCTCATATAAAGATTTTGTTGTCTATTGTTCTACAGAGTTAAAGATTAACCTATAAAATACGTACATCTTCACGAAAAACAATAATTTACACAACTTCGTTTGACTAATAAATCGTAATATTTTTCACCATATGTGTAGCATAAATTGATAGAACTTTAAGTTATGGAGCACTGGATACTGCAAACTCTTTGACTTATCAGTATCATAATTTCCCTGTAACTTAGCAGCACTGGGTCCGAGCCTTTATAAAGTTTTTTGTATGTACTGCTGAGAATTCCTAAACTAAGAAACCATAACTACCTGTCCCAATTTATGGGGTAGAATGATTATGTAGTTGATAATATCTTTTTAAATAAATAATAATAAGTAATTTACTAGAAAGATTTAATTGTTTATTGGAAATTTCATTCTTGGAAAAATGAATTTACATCTACAAGATAGTCATTAATTTTACGAAAATTTGTTTATTCATTTTAGACTAATTGCAATTGGTAAAATTCATATACATGTTTTACCTAAATATTGAATATTTTTTTCATTTTTGTGTTTTTTTTTTAAAAACCAAGCTTCCTGGTACTGTTTCTACTGATTTGTTGAAAACAAGGCAAAATATTTTATAGCTTACGTCTTCTTACTAATATTGCAACCTCTAGAAAATTTAGAACAATGTTTTATGAAATACTTTTAACTGATTTGGATTAATCTGTTACTAAGTAGTAGCTAATCTAACACTTGTTTAATCCTATGTACTGACTGGAGTCCATTGAACAAATTCATAAGTTGGTTATTGGTCGAAGTGATTCTCTTAATTTTAATGTTATGGTATTAAAGGTGATCTGCAAGATTCCATAGTACTTGGTTTTATTCAGTAGTAGTAAAAACCAGTCAAAATTGATATTAGTTGTTACAGAGTTGATGATAAGTGTATATATTATAGTACTACATTAGTTCAATTTGATGGGATTTATACATAATTCTATAG
The DNA here is from genome assembly GCA_025215515.1 of Schistosoma japonicum. Taxonomy (NCBI): domain Eukaryota; kingdom Metazoa; phylum Platyhelminthes; class Trematoda; order Strigeidida; family Schistosomatidae; genus Schistosoma; species Schistosoma japonicum. The sequence continues at coordinate 60,496,051 of CM046061.1, read as the reverse complement.
CTTTGATACGCGCTTAGAAATCATTACTACTATTCACTGTATATTAGTACTATGTTATCATTCATTTCAGAATAGATCATTATTTACTACCAGCATTCAGACTAGTTAACGATAACTTTCATTTAGTGTTAATTTCTAAGATTTGATTTGTTCATTCAGTATTTAGCCAAAGTTATATCATTTAATGCCAACATTGACTCATAGATACACTTCCGGTTATCTATGTTTTGCTCATAAACATTATCTCATTTTAAATTATATATTAAAAATCCCCACTATTTTCCTACCAGTTGTTGGTATCGATCACCTAATATACAATTTATCTTTTCTATTGAACTTTAAAAACGAAGAAACAATGCAGTCAGCTGACTTAGATTTCATATTTTGTTTATATTTGTCTTTATATTTGTAGTTAGTCTAAACAGTGTGTTCTTTCACTCTCATTTATCTAATAGAACAAAATTATTTATTGTTATAAAATGCATTCTATGTATGCATGCATCTGATTCCGGATAACTGGTTTACTTTGATACTAGGTTAACGAAGCGGCATTATAAAATGTGCAACATTTATATACTATTATTGAGAAATAAAACAGTAACCGCTACTACAGGTGGTTTGGGATTTTTATTACCTTTTGGTATATCGAGCGTCATTTTGTTAATTTTAGGATTTCAATTCAATTTCGTAAATAGACAGTTTTATAATATAATGCAACTTTTCTTACGTTGTTAACAAGAAGTGAAGCTGCAAACCAGTATTTTCTGACTTAACATTTAGTGAATACGAATATTTTCAACTCTTCAATAAATCAGATACTTGTTAATAGTTTGGAGGGGGGGGGGGATAAAAACATGTTTTTTAAACAGTTCTTACTAGACAACTTAGTAATAATAACGTATATTCTGGAGTGTTTGGAGATTACATGCCTAGTTGCAGCCTCCATCGAATTGAAATAACAAAGTATTCATATGTTCAGTAGATGCTAATTGCGACATCGGTCACTGATATATTTATTTTAGGAAATATATATTAACCAGCTGAATATATGTAATCTTTTGATTTGAGTCATTTTAGTGGTCTTGTTTCAGCAGTTGTTCACATTCGATCAGTAGATTAGATTCATTTGCTGATAATTCGAGGCTTTCAGTAAAGAAAAAAGTTTCTGTAGGCTTTCTGTTTGAGTTTAGTAGTTTATTTAAGCTAATATAAATGGTTTTCTTACACTTTAGTTGGCGTAAAGTTGGACAGCGTTATCTGCTTATCTGCTCAGTTTAGTCAAACATACTTGTTCAACGGTGATATGTACATAATTTGAAAATTTATCTGTCTTCCAGTTGATGTTGTTTGGGACTGAATGTAATCAGTTTCTGTTGATACTTGTATACACTTGACGACATTGTCTCGGTTAAGCGTTTGTTTGCGAGACAATTCTTAAATACAATGAAACACTTTTCTTGAATTCTACTTATTAGCTACAATTCAGTTTTCTTTATCGTGAACATTGTTTTTGCAAAACTTTTGTATCAAGTTAGTCTTGAATTTCCTTCGTTAGTTGTACAAATCGATTGTAAAATGTAAACAATTTTGAAATAATTAAAATAGATAGTTACAGTTGCATATGAATACCTGATGTAAATGAAGAAATCACCTTTATTACAAAATGGTCAGGTTGGATAGCAAGTCCAATGCATGCAGTTTCCACGAGGAGTATGTATTGTTCTCTCTTGAATCATTTTAATGACACCTAAAGTTTCAGTACAATTACATACATCATATTACTTTAGATTTTTTTATCATTTTATCAGAGGTCGCCTCTATTATGCTTCTATTTATCTAAAAATTGTTTCTAAAAAAGGCGCTATGCAAATTTAGTGTCACCTTTGATAAACATTAAATTTCACATCCTACAAAACTATGATTTTTTAAGCATTTAACACAGTTTAGTTACATTTATTTGATTTTCTGAAGATTATTTGTATAAACTGAACTTATAATATTATCAATGCGATTTTTATTATTTCTAATAGAAGAAGCTTTTCTAAGTTTTGTTTATCATTCTCTTATCATTTGAAAAAGTTCACTTTTTTATGTCCATTTTCGTTCCTGATTACTGTTAGCAGTACAGCTAAGTAGAAATAAGGTAATAAACATGAAAGTAACGAGTAAAACTAGTTATTTCGAAACCTTCTTTCTGATTGTTTCTACTATTTTTAGGTAATTTGGGTGGCTTTTTAGGAATTAAACAGTAAACTAATGTAAAATATATAGAATTTAAAACTATCATCCATACCTGTCTGTTTTCAAATTTTTGTGGTCTGTGATATCAGTCATTTAAACATAAAACAGTAATTTACCCATGACGTTAAACTAAGTTTAAGCTATATTTCACAGAAACGGATGTTAGAAATATCTACTGTTGGTTTCCAACGCAGTTGCCTAAATCCGTTATGCTCTCCATAAATGCTGAAGTTCATGAGTGAAAACTTCTAGAAAGTCTTAATGATAAATGCAATGGCTGTCAATACTGTCATTTATCTCAGCGTTCTTTCAGATCATGTCAGTTCATGATGAAAATGTTGTTAATTCTGTTTATGCAATGTTAATTTTTTTTTTACGTCTCGTGGTACTACACATATACATATATGCTGTCAATAGTTACATTACTTACTTCAAAAATCCTTTTAATTGTAGTTAACGAAGTGGATGAATAGCAAGGTAGATTTATTATATGCAAATTGGTTTGCTACTAAAAATCACTTGATGATATATATCGTAAGATAACCAACTAAATGCTTTTTTCTATTGTACGCTTATTAATACTCTTCAAAGACTAATAGTTCATTTAATAAATCAGATGATATAGTGGTTACACTAAATTTTATCGGTAGACAAAGTAATATTTCTTACTTAAGATTTACTTGCTAGGCTTGAACTGTTGACTAATTATTCATATAGGGCTATACCAACCGTATACTAGCAAAATTAAGGCTTTAGAAAACTAACTAAATATAATCTGAGCTTCATTTTTAAACAAACTTTTTTATATTTCTTCATAGCTTTAACATAATCATCAGTTTAGTTTCAACATACGTGAAAAATGCATACAGTTGGAAATGTCATATTCTTTTGCGAACAGACTAAAAATATTTTGCTATTTTTCTTTTAATATTCTCTTTTATAGATTTTATGTAAATTCAATGTCAGATGCCTTGTTTAGAATGTTAAAATAGGGTAGTTTTCTTGGATATGATTATTTGCAGTTTAATACAATAATTTTTGATAGTGTTATAAATGCGCATTGTTTTGTCAAGTTAAGATATACTATTATGTTTTGTTCTTGAGTGGTTGTTTTTATAATAATGTTATTTTTAAATGAATTTAATTGTATATAATATAACCATAATATAACCATGCTGGTAGAATTTATTTATTGACCATTTATGTGCTGGAAATCTGTTACCAGTTAATCATTGGTTTATATTGTAGCATGCAGATGTAGTTTCTCTGTTTGACATTAATGTAGTTCTCAACTAGCGCATGACCAGTCGTCTTTACTAATTGAGTCACTACTTCACTACCTCAACTTAGCGGAGCGTGTACATATATCGTGGATCTCCAACTAAACCTTTAACAAACCATAAACATCTACACTATGTCATCAACATTCAGGAACTTGGAATCCACATGAAAATTATCAAATTACCTCACATGTTATGCCTACCGTATGCTTTCCTCATATATAATTTTATACATAAACTATTTCAATAGCAACTTTTAATAGTTGAATCGTGTTTTTTGAACTCAGTACAATCTTTCAACTGCACTAATTTACAACATATCTGGTGTTCTTCATTGTTGTACTCCCTTTATTGTGCTTACCGCATATATGAATGGGCTTTTTTATTTTTAAATTATCAATCAACACTATTTGTATACGTGTAAACAACAGGATGAGGTAAAAATGACGCTAAAATAGCAAAACAAAGTATATGATATCACTCTCTGTCTTAATATCCGTTGGTTAATTTGCTCATTTAGTTGTTTTATTGTAAGTTCTGCTTCTGATCAGTTTCCTATGTTTTTATTTGTTTTTACAATATTTTATTTCCGGAGTACTACAGCAGTGTCATTATAAATCATCGGGCAAAAAGGGGAGAAATAATCGCACTTACTGTGCTTTTTATTTTAATTCTGCAAGTGGAGAACCCTGGTGTTTTCTAAGCATTTAGTCATTACTACTGTTCGTTTTAAAGTATTGTTTCACTCTTTTTCACCTCTCTCTTCCTTTATACTTGATACTACCAATCCTGTTAAATTAAACAAATCATTTCGAATAGAATGATTACTTTATACTATTCGAAACAATTTTTGAGATGGCAGTACTGGAGAACTTCATGCAAATATTTTTATGAGGATTAATGTATTGTTAGTTGTTTAATTTGACGATAGTTTTGACTACGAACTGGATTATTGTAGACAAACCTCAAGAATTAATTAAACACCGGAGTTTCTTTTCGATATAGCTTGTAACTATGATCTCTATTATCCTGGTGAGGAAATCCAGTATTTTTAGTTCTTGTTGCATGCATGATGTGTACAGACTACTGATTTGGCATTTAGTAGACGACATTCTTAACAGTGGTAAAGTCACAATATAGCTTGGCGATCACTCATAACTATAGATAGTGAATTTCCTTTTTCATAAACGTAATTGAAATTCATGAAACTGATTATTTTTTACTTTTATTTTTCGAGATTTGGTGACAGAATATTATCAGTCAATGGTATTAGTCTTATCGGTGCCACACATAATGAAGCAGTAAAAGCTTTGCAGTTAGCTGGTTCCCGGTTAAAATTGGTATGTTTAATTTTATGAATTTGTTTTAAGTTTGCTAAAGTACTAAATTAGTCTACTATGAAATATTGGCTATTTTTAAGAAAAAAGGTTAAACCTATCGGTCACTGATTGGTAATAGATATTGTACAAGTTAATTCCTTTAATCCAAAGATTATTGAATTCCACAGATCAAGTTTTATGAAGTGGTCACTAAATTAAGTGATGTCTTTTGTTGGATTTTAAGTGACTGGAAGTAATGGATAGAAACATTCCTATCTTCAATCATTCAACATTAAGCGAGGATTCTCATATGCATTTTTTTTTATTTAGAATAGATTTTACTTGTATTGTTCATATTTCTGTAAGGAAAACTACTTCAGAGTCCCCAGATGATGTTTGTGAGATAAACATAATTTATTATTAGAGATCTAAGTTTTAATTTTTCAAACTATCTTATTCGATGCAGATATATTTATTCCGTCTTTTCTAAACCTTCAACTATACATTCTTTTAATTTCCTAAATTTATTTTTCCCATTGGAATTTAGTCACTTATTTGTAATTCACCTTCCGATTAACATTATTATTTTGACTGCTTTTGCTTTTCACCCTAATAATTTTTCTTTTTCTGTACTCTGATAAAATGTGGTAATTTTGGCAGATATATTTTGTACCACACCAAACGTATTTTATGATCGACAATGCGTGGTTATTGTTTCAGAGTTTCAATTACCAAACAGTTTGTCATTTCTTGACATGGATTAATCTATATATTATTCATTATTCTCCCAGGAAACATTGGCAATCTTATTGTAGCAGCTGTTTTTTTTAAACAGGATTACAATTCTGATTTCTCTGATATTTTCTTTGATTCTCCTGCTTTAATGACTGTTGTAATACACGAACGAATGTAAAGTAGTGATCGATTGCTATGATTACAGGATTGGTGATACGCAACATTTTAGTTAGCGTTGTTGTAATATAGTTCAAGCCTTATGGTACAGACACTTCTTGATGATCTTATCATGAATATACTTATTGCTAATAAAACGTATATCAGCTAAGTTTAAATGGTTGTTTGTTTGTTACTATGATTTATGCTTGTTGAAACGGTATATCTATAGGATGTTGCCAGTCATAAACAACGCTGATTTCAGGACGTACGTATAGAAGTTCAAGTTTCCACTTCGTATTAAGACTGCACGATGAAGTTATCAATATGTAGCACATAACTACGGTTATACTTCAGGACTGTCATGAACATGTTTACACGGTCAGATTTTACATTTTTGTTTTTAGCCTTACTATTATTAATTTGACCTGTCTAGCATGGTAGAAATAAACGGAGCAAGTGTCCCAAGTAATATAACTCAACTAATATAACTCACGGTTGGCAAACAGGACCACCACATCAAGGTACCAGCTATTATCGGGATACACTACCAATAGCTTTTTAAAGGTGTGAATTTTCACGGTTGTGGGTATTCAGAACGGTAATTTTAATAAGTATCTATTGGCATAAGTTCGTACTAACTAGTTTCTCGAAACTGTTTCTAGTTACATGTACATTAGTGAAACAAAAATGTGGGGAGAAAACATTACACTAACTATATACTTAATCATTTCTTCTATTGTTGTTTCTTTTTTCGCGTTTACAGTGTTATTTTACTTTTAAAACAGTTCATGGGGTAAATTTTTAGTAAATTAAAAATTGATTATTGTTATGATCTATTGAAATTTCTGTCATTTATAGGTTTGGCTGTTAGTCTTTTTTATTGATTCTTTTCGATTTTAAGATTAACTCTATTATTATTTTTCTAATGAGCAGTGTTAGACTTATTGTGCATTAACAGTACAAAAGAGTAATGATTGTGTTAGTATTATCTGCAGTACTACCAGTATAGGTAGCGTTAATACTAATAACAAACAAAACATTGCGTGTTATATAGTTAATTTGTTCTTCTTTACGAAGCACTTATTTAATTATTATCTTTTCTGACTTACAAACTTTCTTGATTAATGTGCTGTAAGTTAATGAAGAAAAAGAAGAAGTTTGAACATTCTGTAAATGTGAAGTAAATTTATTCTCTAGGAATGTCACGTATCTGATTAATTCATTGAGGGTAAAAATCATCAGTAGAAAGATTTACAAATTGCATTCAATATTTTTGTGAATACACTATAATGATTTTTATCTGATATACTCAGTGATATACTTCAAATACTATTCATCAGACAATTGAGGTAGTATAGAAATATGGATGATTGGCAAAATTTGCCGTCAAAGCGAATGCCAAAAAATTAAAATGATCAATTCGAATTGTGTTCACAGTCCTAAATGTTCATATTTATTTTTAAATATAATCGGTATTTAGGATATAAACAAGCTAACTAAACACGTATCAGCTAATCTGACATTGATTTAGTGTTTCTATATGATTCATTTGACTTACCAACCAAAAGGTATTTAAAAACTGATGTCAGTAGCATCACAATCATTACCTTAGTTTGAAATGGCTTTGAAAAACTCTACTAATCTATGTACTACTGTAATGATTACTAAGGTTTAAATCATTCAAAAAGGCTTTTTAATCATCATTCTTTCATAATGAAACCCGTCACGATTACTGAATTTAGTTGATCAGGTATTTGAAATTAGTAACATTTTTGATTGGATAATTGTTTAATAAACATTTATTTAGCCGGGGCTTATCTGTATTTGATAACTTGCGAAATTCTGACCAGACTGTCAAGCAAATCGACGGGATTATTTTATTTCGGTAAATAAGATAGATTCGTTTTTAAGTACAGAAGACAGTATATGGAGGTCACAACCAACTCTTGTGGCATTACTGCTTTCCTATGACTGAGGAACAGGGTTAGGAATGATTGTCACTAAAATTTGATACCTCACCTTGCTCTACGAATCTCTGTGGTTGCAGTTAGACTGTACGGAGGCAATTTATTAAATAAAACTCGCATATGATCAACCTCAAACAGTTGTTATTTGGGCTATAGGACTACTCTTCAAAGTAGTTAAGACTATATCTAACTTAGTTTCTTTTTAAAACCTCTCAAAAAAGGAACTTGGATGTAACAACCTCGCACATACCTATTAAACCAATTTAACTTACCTTGCTCGCAATACATTTCCTTTATCATTTCTTAATATTTCTTCATTTTATGGCGAAGTATACAACGGAAATGACTTCTTCCAACAAGATTTTACTATTAAACGTAAAATACTAATTCCAGTTTCAAAATTACTTTCAATTGAGTTTGTTTTTATATTTGTTTATAAGTCTGTTTCCATTCACTAATGATTGGCAGCTTTTATTCTGTAAAGTTAGACATCCGTTACTGTTTGTCTGTGTTGCATCGTTTGATAAAGACTTCTGTCAACTCGTAATGTGTTCACAAGATTGATATGAATAGGTTAAGTATATCTTTTATTTTACAAATAGGCGAATATTCACTTAATGTTTTCGTGACACGAATGAAAAAAAAATTCAAATATATGTATGCTGTAATCATTTCACAACATTCCCAATAGTTCTATATAATAGTTGAAATAAAAAGATTTTTTTAGAAAAATCAAGATCAATATTTAGAAATTTAATAATCTGTTCACTCATATCGATCAATAATAAATGTTTGAAAGGTTGCATACTGTGGTTACAGTAATAGACTGATTATTCAAATATGTGAATTATACCATAACACATATATAAAAGCATTAAACATCAAAACTCGGTTTATGCCCGAAATACAACGTAGTGTGATTAAATAGCAATTGTCAATGAGATTGTAATGCTTAATGTAAGTTGCATCAGTAGAATGTTTGTTACTGATAAAGATTGTAGTATAACACAAATTATCTGAAGGTAAGCATAGAAACTTTTTAATACCGAATTATTGGGTGGATAGTGCTGTACTCGCGATTAGATCATCAATGCTCATTGTTGTGAACCGCGAATACTTGGGTGGGAGTGGAATTAGCTATTCAATGTTCTTCAATATAATATAATCTTCTAGTTTACGTCAGTTTTTGATGAAATAAGCTTTAAAATATATAAATTCTTCACAACACCATCTGTTTAAACGGTAATTACCTAATTTTGACCAAAGTTTGTTGTTTGTCTACTTCTCATTTACTTTTAGAATATTTTTTTGTTTTTAAATAAAAAAAAGTAAAATTGAATAGCTTTAGATTTCTTCTATTATAATAATTAGTAGTGAACACTTTGTAGCAATTAATACGTTTGTAAAATACCATTGTGTAAAAACTTTAAATTAAAGCCTCAAAACTTCAGAAATTTAAAGTTTCCACATAGGAATTTTACAAATATATTATTTGTACTAAACCACCCAAATCAATGCTCTATTTATTTCACTGTAATAAGCCAACCTTCGGTAGTGATACCTATGCACTTGCAGGAACACTGTTTTGACGATTTCTGTAAAACAATTGTGTGGTAACAAAGTGTTAACTTTTTGCTGCTTATAAGATTTTAATTAAATATCTATGATAAGTAATAAATTGTCATTAAAAATATGGGAATTTATATGGAATTTATTCAGTGTGGACTTATCATTCATACATTTTGCTGTTAATCACATAATCGCTTTTGAATATTTCACTGTAGATTGTTGAGCGCAAAGCTGAGCTAGCTGTATCTGAACAACATTCACTCATGTCTTGTTCTTCATCCTATTCACATCCTAAACCTCAAATGAATCATATCAAACAAATTACGAAACTCTCACCGACTACCGTTCAACTATCTAGCCATCATGCATCTTCGTCGAATCCATCACTCAATGCACAGAATATTGAATCTACAGTTAGCGTAAGTACGGGTAGTGCAAGCGGAGTGAAAAGTACTGAATGTGGTGTAAGCACAACATCAACTAGTCTTATAAGCGGTTCACTGTTTGATCACAAAGATAGTAAACAAACGTTAATCTCCACAACAATGTCAACAAACAAACTACCATATAAATCAAAAAACGTTCCTGTGTCACCTTCGATGCCTGGAAATATTGCTGAACTAAAATGTCGTAAGTCAAATGATGCTCAAAATTTTCCAGATGATTTTAATAATGTTTCAATGGAAATTAATCTAAAAGGCAGTCAAACTAGTGTTGGACAGTCTAATACAGGTTCAAGAATATCTAGACGTGGAGTAGCATGTGCTGGGTAAGTTCTCAGTCTTTCTGTAATGGTGTTATTAAGAGTTTTGGTATTATCAGGATGGAGTTACCAACGCATATCACCTTTGAAAATAATGAAAGTCATCAGGGAAATGTTTCGGTTAGCTTCGAAGAAATTTAAGCATTCAGCATCAGCTTATGCTGTTTTATTTGTTTGGTTTTCTCTATCCGAATATTCAGATACTTACTGGTCGTTTTCTGTTACAGATTATAATAAATTGGCACGCTAGTATGCAATTATTAGTATGGATGATATATATTAACTATGATTTACTTAAAGTGGAACTTATGCTTTAATCATTTATAGTATTTTATGATGTATAACTAATCGGCACTGTCACAGTCTGCACATAATCTATAAATCATTATGACCGAATTACGATTCAAACAAACTTTATTGACACAAATGTAGATTGATATGAATAAGTGTACGAACTATACAATTCGTTTTTTTTTTCGTGTGTATATCTCTCCGATATTTAATCCGAATTCAGTTGATACTATCGAGTAACTTTCTGCTAAACAGCACTGTTTGTTTAGTGTAAATTATAATGTAATAACAAAATTACGTAATAGACTGTAATCAACTTAAATATCCCTAAAACATTTGTTATTAGTTCATAACGAAGATTACCCTAATTTAATAATAACAATAATGGTTTATAATTTTCCATTATTAATTTTCATGGCTGCATATGATCAGACACTCTTAGGGTTTGCTTGTAATCAGTAGATTATCTTAATACAGGATTATTTTACAAGTTTTGACAAAATTAATATGTAAGAAACAGAAATTTGGGTAGCGCGTTTTGTTTTATTTGTAACTCGTTATTTGAGTGCGATTGCATCTATGTTGTTATTCATACCGAGACCCAGTCACCTTCCCTTGAGGTTACAGCGTGGTTTCCACTACACAACTGTGTTCACTAACTTGTAAAGTAGTACGAAGCCGATACTATAAGTCAGAGATAATGATCCTCAAATATGATGAAGCAGTTTTAAATTTCGTCGATCACTTTATAGAGGTATTAAATTTATTAATCATTACTTTATGTTTGAGTGTCGTTATAAAAACGAAAAATCGTTGTTGACTTGGTGTTAAATAATTAAGAATATGTATTAAGTTTGCAAAAGGTATTAAGACAAATTAAAAGGACTAACTAGGAATTGTATCAAGTTTAACTTGCAACTATTATCAGTAATAATTCTTCGAAAAGTTTTTATACTAGTATGGTAATTGATTAATGAATAAATCATTTAAATTAATGCCGGTTAAATTTGCGCCTTCATGTCACTCTCTCTTTATTTTCACTATTCGCGTTGTATATAGTTTGGTTTCCATACAATAACTTATTTAATATTTTGACCACAAGTGATAGTATTTACATAAGTGTAAATTGAATTTAGGTAAACATTATACAAATCTCGTATTATTGCGTTTTGATGCATACTGTCTTATTTATATGCAGGTAAATGCACATAATCGGTTACAGCATAACAACGATATAAGTAATTCTGTTTCATAAGTGACAGTTCTAAAAACGGGGGATCGCAGGGGTTGTTAAATTTTGTAGTTTCCATCATGGGCTGATTTCAAATCAGAAAGGAGTCATTTGTTTGCAGATATGTTTTACAGAATTGCTGTCGATCCTAATGACTTATTTATATTTTTCCATTGACTGATCACTTATCACCGGTCAAAGTCTATCGATCATGTAGAAATATGGTCTAAGTGACTGTTCATCTCATGCACTACGATGTTATACTGTTTTGGAGGCAGTTGACAGGAAACCCCTAGACCTGAGTTTCGTACTGCTCAACGCTCTTTAGCAATGAGTATCTAGTATATTTAAAGATATTATGCTTAGTAATTTGTTTAAACTAGTATTATTCAGCCGATGAACTTAAGGCGATTTTAGCCAAGCAAAGCAGGTTATCAGACTGGTTGTTTCTAAAGTGAATACATAACAGGATTTATGACGTAAGAGTGATATTGGAGTTTTATTTGAAATAGGAGTAATTGTATTGCACAAACTACGAGAATTTTGAATTAAAGCAGAATGATTTATTCGCAAACGAGGAGATAACATTGATAAATAAATCTAATATTGTTTTTTGCTTGCTAAAAAATTAACTTTAATTCAAAACTTAATCTAATCTTCAAACGTAATCCTAGCTGTGAACCTTAATATTTACCTTAAATTAAGCATCAGGTGGGTTTTCTGAAACATTATTTGTCGAGCACTGCATTTTGGTTTCTCATTAGTTTCATATTTAAACTTACTACTCTATTGCATGACATTCCAAATAAATACTAATGACCAATTAAATTGTTGAATATTTCAGGACAAGTAAATTTATCAGGTCAATCATTATTGTTATAGTTGAATACTGATTATTTTCTCTGGCAGATATGTTTAATTTATTGGAAGAGATATATTCCTTTTCTTATAATTTCTTTGACATAATTAAGTGTTTCCTAATGAAAGCTGTGTAATCAATAAAGCAAAATAATGTGATAATTTACGCTGACCATATATTGGTAACGATTGACTATAAGGTATATTTTCAAAAGTTCTCGACTTTTATTGATCTTTTTAAGATTGCGTAATAAAAACGCTTCATTCTTAGTGCATATATACGGATATATGTCATGTATGCTATGGTGATGTTTCTTCTATCTTTGCTTATTTTTTTTTGATAACCTTTACTCGTAAAATTGATTAAACGTTTTTATATTCATTTAGTTAAAATCTTTATAATTTATGCACATAGATTGATATTTATGCTGTCGTCTTATTTCTCTCCCTGTTTATCTATCTATCGAACTGTCTCTCTGTTTATCTATCTATCTATCTGTTCATGTTGTTTGAGTTTGTTCTACAGACTCGTCACTTACTTAATCAAATTCGTCTAAATGAACTTAAACTTTCATTTTTGGTCATTATGATTTTCTATGAAAAATGGAAACATCTATTTCTGTACTTAACAGAAAGCTGAATCTCTAGAAAATAGATACATGAAAACTAGACAAGGTCTACTTTTCCCAAACAAAAACCTAAAACCTACCGATTAAGGAGTATGTACTTTAGGTCCAAGATAGTAATTCATATATGTTACTGATATACAAGCATTTGTTCATGCGTTAAGAAATTCGAATTGCAGTCTTAAAGTGTAATCTAGTATTGCTTTTTTCTGACTTAAGACTTGCCTTATTAATGCACCTGCATTCTGTTGTTCACACTGGGATTCGAATTCCGTCCATTCGTATCTAGCACCGCAGAGTATATTCACTAAGCTACTAGGTTCAGATAACCACACCTGATACGGGAATGTACACAATTTGTATGTCTGAATCTTCCTATTGATGCCGCTAAAAACTACATTTGACCAGCTTGCATTACTATTGGCGCATTCTAAGTTGATTTAATATTGATTTACGAGTTATTTATGGCTGATAGTTATAACTTAGAGTGCTTAGTCCTTTCAAAAATATTCAAAATTAACTAACTGGTGTTGCTTCAGATTCGTTTGGCAGTATTGTTTGTATATGTAAGATGCATTTCTTACTTCTACTATTCCAAAACCAGTCCTTTAATTATTTAATTCCAATTGTAAAATTAAACTATTTGTTAATGACTTTCTATTCGTTTCTAACCGTTAAATAAAAGTTCAATATGTTTAGTATAAGGCAGAATGTCTTTTGTCTTTATAATGCAGTTTATTCAGATAACTTTAAATACTACCTTAAAGGCGAATAATGATAATACCAAAAGTTATATTTATTCCTTCTTCTACCGAATACGCTAGAATTAGCATGTTACACAGTAGTTTGTTCATATAATGATTTATCAATATTATACTTCGTAACTTAGTACTGATCATATTTATTTGATTAAGTTACAGTGTAGTCAATAATTTGAAGTGAATTTATGTCACGTTTTCTATGCTTTAGTGATAAATGGTTGAAGTTCGTCTTTAAGCAATTTTAAAAGATGCTCCACGTCCTATAACTAATTGATAGCGTTTCAGACTACAAAATTAAGTGACCCATGTCGGAACGCTATACGGTTCAATGGTTCTCTCATAAATGAAAGCTAAGCCCAGGTACTGATTTAAATTGACTCTTATTTTCACACTTTGGTTAGTACAGTTAATTTTATAGTGTGTAAAAACGCTTAACGGGTTCAGAAATGCCTATAACCATCAAAATAAAAAATTTTCGATTGCTATTGCATTTCAGAAATTCCTTTCTACATCATTTTCAATTAAAATAATGTATTTGTTTCTTGAAAATATGTATTTGATAATAAGTCTTAACTTTGCCCTCAGGATTTTAATACTCTTGTTCTACTGGGAGAATACACCATAGCCTTCTTCGTCTTCGAAAACCATTTAGCTGTATTTACGACAAATTAGTGTTCATTTATATGAGTGAAGTTAAATCATTTCCAAAAGTTGAGTTTCGTTGTCTAAACCCTGAATGTTTGGGGATGAAATTATAGTTATAGCCACTCAAACATTCATTAACACAAGTTGATTTTGGCAGATGTTCCTCGTTAAATGAAGTGGTGTATGTCGTTCAAATTATATTTAGTATTACTATGTTGCTTAGATGTAAACTGGTATTTTAACTTGATATTTTATTCAGTTGTTGAGTTTATTTTCTATTACTAAGATCATTTACTTTCATACTTTCAAATTAATAGATTTCCAGCATTCTCATGGTGCAGTGGTCTACAACGCGTCACTGCAGGATGTGCATCACTAGGTCGTGGTCATCATAGTCTGCAAAATAGTAGTAAAGGTTCTAGTCAACAAAAATTAAATAAAATTGCTAATTCTCAACGATTTTTTCAATCTAATGAACTTGGTGCTAGACCTACGCCAGCTCCAAAACCTGGTCCACTTGTCGTTGAAGTACTTCTTACTAGGGGAATGAAAAGTGGATTAGGATTCAGTATAACTGGTGGCGTTGGAAACGAAACAATCAATGGTGACTCAGGAATATTTATAACTAAGGTTTGTTTTGTTGACTAACTACTTATATTCTAGATCAGAATTTTTTTAAGTAACTAGTGAATGTCGTATGATTTTCTCATATCTGTAAACTTTAAATGCCAGTGAACTCAATCACTAATGTATGGTTTATAGACTAAATCATTTTAGTTTTATGCAGTTGAGCACCTTGATCTTTATTACATGAATTTTAGAGCTAAACGCCTAGAAGCCACTGATTAATATTTCACAAATGCATCTCTGTCAGATATTTACTCATAAGAGTATTCTCGAAATGAAGCATGTTTCTTGTTTTCATGCTATTAAGATGCTATCCCTAGTTTATAAAGTCTTCGTAATAATCTGTTGATAGTATCTACTAATTGAAATAATTTTATTTATGAAGAACAGTAGTTATCAGTAAGAAGCTTTTATTCAAGAACTGGGGCATATAGCTTCAAAATGACGGTCCCTAGAAAGGTTTTACTTACGACATATTTATCATATTCTTTTAACTCATCACTTACGTAACTTTTACGCTACTCGAATTGTTTGAGTACTATTTAACTTTAATTCACAATTTGTTTGTATTGTGTTGAATAAAATAGTGTTCCCTTCCGTATTAAAACTTACTATGAGGGACTCTATTGTCGAATGATTAATTTAGAAAACGAAGCCTGTGAAATATATAGTAGTTAACAATTAACAGTAGATTTATTATAAACAAGTGTCAGAACACGAATGTATGAGGTAACAGTAGAGTAAGTGAACTGAGACTTATTGTTGAGTGCTCAGAGAATGCATTTAATTACTGATGACGAAAACAGAAAATAAAAATACCTCGTACCCAAACTATGCGTAAATCTACGAATAAAGAAAGTATAAAAGGACCACCTTTCCATTGCCATTTACGCTTGTTCATTGTTTACAATTGACAAACATCGAGGGACGATTACTTTGAATTCGGATGAAAACTATGACCAGTAGAATTAAACCATGTTTGGCATGATCCAAATATCAGTAGTAACACTATGTGATAGTGGTTGAAATGTTAAAAATATAAATCAACGGATGTCAACTCATTTGTTTATAGGGTTAAGCATTCATCACAGGATCTCAAGGTTATGTATCCCTACCTTAGTAATGACGTGAATGAACATTTCTGGAAAATCACATTCTAGGATGCTGCAACCTTCGCTGGTTTATTCCTTTTTATTGATTGTCTGGCTTAAGTCATTTTGTAATACAAAACTAGAATAAATGAAGACAGATAGGGTTTCCTTAACCGATCAGGAAATTATAGTATTTAGACCTCGTTATCAAGACTCATAGTCCGATCAACACTTACATTAATATGCAATTAAAAGATTAGTTTTTTTACTTGGCGACTGACCAAATAAAGAATTTGGCGCCTTATAGCCAACCAATTACTCATCATAATGCATTAATATCCTCTATGGGACTTACTTTTCTTCAAATTTTAGCTTACTCCAGGTGGTGTTGCAGAGACTGATGGTCGAATTCGTATTGGTGATCGAATTGTTCAAGTAAATGAAGTACCACTCATTGATGTAACTCATGAACAAGCGGTACGTGTTTTAAAACAAGCCGGTGATCAGGTGCGAATTGTTCTTGTAAAGCATACAAATAGTCATTCACCGCTTCAAACTTCGTCTACAGGTCAGTGTCAGTTTGTAAGATTATAATTGACATCTGAATAATTTTGTCTCTAAGCCCATAAGTTGTTATCTTATTTTATGATTACTTATTCGCAGGAAAGTGATTTGTATATTTTTACGGGTTGTCTTAATTAAATTAGTCAGATAAATCTATTGTAATACATTCCATTTAAGAAGTAAATTAAAAGCAATTACTGAACAATAATTTGCACATTTCAAGATAATCTCAGTCAGATTGACGCTTAACCTAAAGAAAACATGAGAAGTCACAGTTATCTGTCACTTTTTCCCAAATTGCTTATAAGAATTAAATGAGTATTACATCTTGTTTTTTTCCCTAAGAACATATTTTAACTATTCGGTATATCAACATCTGGTTGTTTTATGTTATAGTGAGTTCTAAATATTCTGCGTAGTTAGTTAATCAAGTTGATAATTCCTACTTAGTAATGTACTGGTTGAACTAGTTAAAGGCTCTGGAATAATGTTGTTAAATTAATCCGATTACATGCAAAAATAATATTGATTTTAAAAGACCGATGTAAATTTGAAATGAAAAATTTAGACATGGACACAACTGCAGCGCCAGAAAACAAACATTTAGAAGAAATTACTGAAACAAATCATAATCAAGTCGTGAGACATAACAAATTAAATTTACGCGACTACCTTTTATGAATGGACAAGCCTCTGAGATCAGTAATCTCCATGAGCAATTCACCATGTTATAAATTGTAATGTTGCTTGGTTAACAGATAACTGATTCCTGAAGAATTGGCTGTAAACAGTCTAAAAGGTACTATTGAGTTCACTGATGTAGTAGACCAACAAAACATATCAGACAAACTAATTGTCTCCCATAAACTATCAACATTATTTACCAATATTGGAATGGAAAAAACAGTTGTCATAAGTCAACATTTCGGATTTTCATCTATACGGAAAACAATCTAAACAAACGCTGAAACTGAACAAAAAACGTTCGATTTCAGTGTTTTGATAAATTATACTGTTAAACTGATGGTGTAGCTATGGGAACCCTTTTGGACCAGTTATTTCCGATGTATTAATAGAGAATTTGGAGAGGACAAAGATAATGTCTAGTACCTATCAAACCACACAATGCAGAGAATACGTTGATCATACATTTATTGTATGCGATAAAATAAACCATGAAACGAAATTACTTTGACTTTTATGAACATTCATTCTAATGCCAATTTCAGTAATAGAGTGCGAAAAATATAGTATTATGCAATTTCTAGATCTAGAGATTTCACGAGGCGATAATGGAATATGTCAATAATTTTTATACTGACAATATACATAGATTAGACAATACCTCCGTTTCCAGAGCTTTTCTTCAAAAAAATATAAATATGGTTTACTGAAATTACTTTACTATAGAGCTAGACGACTATGCACTACTAATAAACTTGTAGATGGAATCACAATAATAAAAGAATATCTTCCATAAAATGGTTGCCCAGAAACATTTCTAAATAGTCAGATATCATTATCAAGATTGGACTTGTTCATTTGAAATATAGCAATGATTACAATCAAAAACCCTAGAAGAAACGTGTATTCATTCATTTAATTTTTATAGCTGACCAAGTTACTAGAAAAATCAATCAAAGGCTTAGAACAACTTTTAAATTAACATTGTCTTCCACCAAACTACTACCGTTATATAAGACACGATGTTCAGTAATTTCGACAAAAGTGGATAGGTACTATTCTCTTTTCACCTCTAATTGTATTTAACAGCTTATATGTACGTGAAAAACCAGGTACATTAGAAGGACAGAAAAAGATACTCTCTTACAATTTATTGAACGTATCGTGAAGAGCCTGTGTATAATGGGAGTCAACATTTCGCACTATGCAGTAGATACGGGACATTAAATAAACAAGATTATGTTTCAAGTAACCAATGAATAACAGAAACATTACCATCAAAACTTGCTGAGGCCATTAAGATTTAAAGATTGAAACCTAGTTTTTGTATTCAAAAGGAGTCAGTAGTTAACTTTGGATTGCCTTGGTAACAAATAGGTCGATGATTGTGTCCCTTGTTTCTCACTTTTTTCCATGACTGCATTTCGATAAGCTCTACAATTCTATTTTGTTCCTTATCTTCATTTATTCGCAATAAATTTTTATTTCATGATCACTATTTTTCCGCTATGCCTTAGAACTGTTATTCTTACGTGACTCTTTGATTTGATTTTAATACATAAACATAGTGAATTGTTGTCCGTTTGCGTAATTGAATTTTCAGAACAATCGTCCATTTGATGTATAAATAATGTAAATTTAACTTTCCAACTACACCCTACAGTCTATTGTTTACTAGTGAACAATTCAGTTTGTATTATACATGAATATTAATATTCTGAACCATTTAAAATCATTAACTTGTATGCAACTGATGAGAATGCAGCCAAATACATTTGGTTCAAACTGGTCACCGATTGCTATCGTTCTTGATCTATTCAAATTCTTGAAGGAAGCAAACTGTATCGTATTTCATTTCCAATCGACGGTCGAAAGTTTTCCTAATTATAATAGGTGCTTTATTCATTGTTATGTGTTTGGTATGTTGTCAAATTTTTAATAAGCATTATTTAAAAACGTTACGCTTTATCTATAAATTGAACTGAAAAGGTGCACTTAAATAAAGAGGAAAGTAGAATGTAAAGTCAGATTAATGTTTTATGCAAAATGAGAACCATTAGTTAACGACCTTAATTTCGAGAGTATAGATTTCTAATCAGGTTAGCCCTTACAGCATTTTCAGAGGATTGCATGTGTACTAGATAGGGAATTATACTTTTTTCAACATGAGTTTATTGTAATGTAGCTACGTTTTGTTCTTCTATAACACATAGAAAGTGAAAGATATGAAGGAATTGAGTAATTAATAGTCAGTCGTACAATACTTACCAGTTGTTTACAGAATTTCAGTTGTTCATCCACAACCACCCTTATAAAAACATTGAATGTTTCACTACGTGCCAAACTAACTGCCTTTAATCCACTACGCAACAACGTGTTATCTGTTCTGGAAAGTCTTTAGAAAAATAGTTGGAAACATTATACAATAACAGACAATAAAGAGGAATCTACCTATTGTAATTATAATTCTAAAACTACGTAATCTATTTATACAATAATGTTTACAAAATATGTCTTCACTGATGTTATCCATCATACTGTGTGGATTAAAACTACAAAAAAACCACACATTTTCTATAATATAGCAGAATGGATTTCCCGGTAATCACTACAGATGAATGTAATAATATTATAAGGCCTTCAAACGATAAATTGATATGAACCTGAGATCGTAGTTAAGTTGTAACCTACCTAAATGAGCATACTTTATCAGTAGCAAACCAGTAACAATTACAAAATATATATCTCACTAAAACATAAGTAGTTTTAATGCATTAAAATACCAAAACGATAATACACTTTCCAACTTATAATAAAATTTTGGTGGAGGTTTTATGAAGATTAGTTTAGTTTATTAGTTGCTTTCACTCAAAGATTCTCTTTAGTCATGTCATTAAAAATCAGATGGTGTCGAACAACTGTTTTACTTTATTACGAGACTCTTTATTTCTGAGTGTTTATGACCTCATCAAGAATCAGCTATGTCAATCGTCACTAATAACTTTATATGACTGATTATTATGGAATATCACGAATTGTAAATGTATTTTGTTGAATACTAATCTGTTGGCCTAATATTTAAGCATCACCTGTTAGATCTGAGTGTTCTGAGTTAGTAATCGTGGCAGCTCATACCTGAAAAGTTTCATCTTATGTGTGAACGAGTTGATTTCTATATGGACGGATTATGGTTATGTTTGATAAGAAAAACAATTGAATGGAAACAAAAGTTTTTCGATTACTGATAGCATAACTGTACATCAATTTGAACTGCTTAACGTCTTCGCATAGGTCCGTGGTTACTTTCTTACTTAAATTCCCGACTAAATTAAATATTCTATAGTTATTTTCCTCACGTTGTCAATTTATCTTTCGTAGAGTTAGTCTATTATGTACTTAACTATTCTAATAATTATTTCTCCTTTTCAAAAAATAAATAAAATAAAAGTTGGTTTGTTAAACATTAAATATAATTTTTCTTAGATTTTACATTTTTTATGTTAAACTTTTATCAAGTTTATGCAGAAATGAGACTATCCATCTGAATACAAACAAGATCGATTACTTGTTCATATAAATAAGAATTTTGATTAACAGTACGAATTAAATTAATACAAAATAATTAAAAATTATTGATAATAATCTTATCATTTTGTGTTGATTAGAAACATTTTGTTATGTAATTAATTGAGATCTAATAAAGAATATGAATGGTTGAAGTGAATACATTAAAGTTAACAAAATCTTTTCTCTTTTCCTTATTTACACATGAATTTATTAACTGTAATTAAACTAAAATAAATGAATTGAAATAAATGGATTAATTTTTATTTTGTATAAAGTTGATAAGGTCACTTCTATTATCATAATTAATATTTTATTAAAATGAATTTTCATTGTGAATCAATATGAACTTAGTTCATTTTATTATTTTTCCTTCTGAAATTGTTTTATTGAACTTTAGTAGCAAAAATTGGTGAGCACACTTTTAAGTAGGATGGAATCAAGAATTTTCAAGTATCATACTGAACAGTACATAGTGATATTTCTGTATTACAATGCAAATAAAAATGATCCCATAAATCATATAATTCACTAAAATTTATGCATATAAGTATGAAACAGTTTTTCTTAAGGTTGTTGTAGGATTCTTTATCAAATTTTAGTGTCAGATAGTAAATTACTAATTATATTGACTGTTGAATAAGAATATTGAATTTCACGTTTTCATTGTCATTTATTAGTGGAAATTGATTCAATATTATGTCACAATACTGTTATTAATTAGTTTCTGGTTGTTATTTTGACGTAGTTTACAAAATATATAAGGAATAATGTTTCCAACTCTTCAATTACATTTCTTATGAAATTTAATGGTGTCGTTTTAAAGTTGCCGCATATTTTTAACTCTGTGAAGCTTGTTCCCCATGGTAACATCAGTCATCGATGAGATTAAATCCCAGTTTATCATCGGAATGTCATAGATCTATCTGAATAATAATCATATTGGCTAACAAAAATCAATGAAATTTTCATTGTAAACTTTATTGCTAGGATATTATTCATTTGTGTGCACTGATGTGTATATTTAAACAAACATTGTACTCATACTAATTATTCGATATAGTTATTTTTGATTTGTTCACTATGTGATCATATTGTTACATTTAATGGCAATAATCTAACATTCATGGAAGCACATAATGTCTAATCCCAGATTTAAGTCTGCATAAACGTATGACTTTAAGGCACTAAATAATTCCAACCACCTACTTTGAAAGTTATCAAATATTAGCGACCTACAAATATAATAGCCATCAAGTAGTATCAATTTACTAGGCAGTGTATATGAAAAACTTTAATTGAATAATTATTTTTTTTGATTTTGGTTATTTTTCTAATAAGCTTGGACCAGCTTGCCGAGCGAAACGTTGGAAATTTTTTTAATTTTATCCGCTGGGATTATTTACAAATATATTCTATTCATATGTCTTACATACACCCAAGTTTTGTAAATATTTTCGTTCAATTTCGGACGAAAATACCTATGGAAAAAATTCTTTAGGTTTGTTTAAAGTAGTACACCGTTTTGTTAATATTTTTTAATGAGGACCTGCTTTGAGATATTCTTTAATTTTTTATTCATAGTTTGAAGTATTGAAAATGGCTGTAACGTTACCTTTGTCATCTATCTTAACGACAGTTAACTTTTTTTACATAGCTCTTTTGAAAGAAATAATTTATTTATCTTAGGTTGAATTAGATACTTGACTTGTTATCCTGAAACAAACTTAAGTAGAAATAGGCGAGCTTCTATAGTCAATATAGTTGAAACTATGACAAGCATCAAGGTTTTATTCATAACCAAAAAGGATCATTTATTGTAGATTTCACGGACTAACAAAGATCCACAAAAATAACATATCACCAAGACCAGTGGTTAAAATTACAAACCCACTAACACAGAATCTAGCAAAATGTCTTTGAAAACCCTATAAAAATTATTTGTTTGATTGTATCAAAAAATTCACTTGAGTTCAAGAATAATATCATGGAAACTATTACTGTAGCAGAAGAGAATATTTTAATATTTTAATGTTTCGTCCTTGATTGTTAATGTCCCTGTCAATTTATCTGTGGATATATATAAATGTTTAGTAGCTGACACTGATTTAAATTTGGGTTACTCTTTTCATGTTCATGAAATCATTAAGTGCTTAGATCTACGTTTAGATGTAATTATACTTGTTTTTTTTTGATGAAATCTGTATTGGTACAGTTATGAAACATCAAGGTGTTTACGTATAGTAGCAAATTTATTTATAGTTTCCGTGGAACCAAACAATACCATGAATGTGTCATCCCACCGAATGTCTAGGCATTGTCAGTGAATGACATCTTAGTCGTTATAAAAGAAAGTAGTTTGGATGGGCTAAACGAATGAATCAACCATATTGAATTACCTCAGAAGATTGAATCTGTTGACTACAAACTAGCTGTTATTGAATGGTTGATTGAAAGGGCACGTAAAAACTGTAAGAACTGCCATCTTCTAAAAATTAACTCATTCTAGTAGACAGAACAATTAGCACATTTTCTCTCTGCGTTGGTTCATGTTGCGGTAAACCTGATTAGTAAAAGCTATTATTTCGTCGCAGAAATGGAAGATAAACATACTAAATTAAGTTTAGCGATGACTGTACTTAGGGTGAATAACTTTTCAGGTGAATTTTTAAAAAGGATTGTAACTATGATTAGAATACAAAATTGGTGTATTCTCAAAATAAGAAGATAAATTCTAGTAATTCCATATCGTGAAAAGTTATGTCAATACTTGGCTAACATTATAGAGAAGTTTATTTTTCTGCAAGTGACACTATTAGATCAGCTCTAATGAAAGTCAAAGATAGAATGACTAGAGAAGAACAATACATTTGTGTCTATGAAATTAAGTGTAGTAAGTGTAATGGAGTTTATATAGAAGGAAAATTTAGACTACTAAATATTTGGGTGAAGGAATACAAACCTTGTCGGAACCACATTTCTGGATCTTAAGAAAACGTCAGTGAGATTGAAAATTGATTCGGGATTGTACAACACTTTTCTGAAACAGGATACGACACTAACTTTTAAAAATTAAAATACTTCAAAAAGGATTTGTTACATAAAACAGACCAACTGGAAGCTGAATCAGTATATTTTTTTGGTACGACCTCGAGCAGTTTATATTAAAGAAGGCCAAAACAGTTGAATGTGCCTTGACAACTGTTGGTCAACAAATTGGTCATTGACAAACCTAATCGATAATGCGAATCACACTACCAACAACAACACCAAGAGATATTAATTAGTCAATTAATTTGTTTAATTTCTCTGCAATTATTTATTCAACATTGTTACACACTGTCTATAGTCAATCATCATATACGTTAGTATAGTTAATTTGAGCATATATTTATATATATACATCAACGTGTTTACTTGTCCTTAACCATTGCCTATGGGCTTTATTTGTCATGGTATGTAATAATATTAGAAACTAAATACATATAAGCAAACTAATTGATGACATTTACATACACATCATATCATATCTGACTACTATATTGTTTTACAATGCACATAATTCATCTATCGATCATGATAATTTTGATTTTGATTATTTTTCCGTGAAGAGGTTCCAAAGGAGTGTTCTTGATAAAACATTGAAATATTTAAATTTTATCTACTGAAATTGTTTTATATATAATTATTACCTCTAACATTATTTTGTTTATTAAAGTTAATTGTATTTTGATGCTTGTAATAATTTTCAAGTGTTATTGTGAAATAATTTTAAAAAATAGAATTTGTATTCATTTGCTACTTTTTAAAATAACGTCATGCAAGTACAGTATTTCATGTTGAATATAACACTAGATTTAGTAGCAATAGAATTATAGTAATATTTATTAACATTCTATGTTTCACTCTTCTTATAATTGGCTCATTATTACTATTATCATCCGGCATTAGTAGAAGTAAAAATGTTAATTCGTGTCCTATAAAGTAGGTGAGCTTATTTGGATAATTGTCTTTTAATGAATTAATTAGTTAATTTCTAATGCACATTATCATTTCATGAAATACATTCAGTTGAGATAGAAAAATTCTATTTGAAAGCGTTCAACCGGACAGTAAGTCCATGTTTCGTTCTTGTAGTGTAGCAAACATAATAATGTACCATATATCACAAACCCATCCTAGAAAATTCTCTAAATAAATAAAGCAATATTTTATATCAGTCACTAACCAGTTTCCCGGCAGATGAATGAAGGACTTGACTATTTAATAATAAATCATATTCGTTATTACAACCATCTAAGTTTTCGATGCAAAAAGTACTTCATTGTTACTAAACTATAAAGAGTTTCAAGCTATATTTATGCGTACATCATTGTAAACATATATACAACTATATTACACTGTGAATAATTTTTTTGGTATCCAAGCTACAAAATATCAGAAGCTATCTACAATGTTATCAACATTTTATAGCTGTATTGTATTCAGCATTTTCGGTCACTTTTCGTTTATGCTGAGGACATAAGCTTTATGTCTCAATACAATTTATATTATAGTTTTCATGTCTTATACTTTTAATTATTCCTAACCATCTTCTTTGAACATGTATACCGGAGTCCAACACGGCCGGATGGTAAACATAAATGTGGTAAAAGTTAGAGCTTGAAGCTAAAGCAATCCTAAAATAACACTTCATTATAAATGTAGCATACTTATTGAACATTTAAAGTATTGGTGATAATTTAAGCTTAGACAATTAATAAAAGTTATTATTTTAAGTGAATCAATTGCTAAGATGTCAGTCAAAAGTAATTAAATTAAATTATATTGAATGATTGTTTCCACCATGTTTTTTATAAACAAAATTAAGAGTAATTATCTCATGGTGAAGTATTCTTAACCAAAATTTCAAATAAATTCCACTTCAATAATTTTAGTTTATTTTGCATCCAAACTTCACAATTTCCTGTTTCATAATAATAATCGAATCGAGATGGCTTGTGGAGACTAGTATTCAGTTTAGTTGATCGAATTCATCACAGATTGATATTGGCAGGGTACCATTGAAAACTAAGGAGTACTGAACAAACATTTTGTCCTAATATATGACTTCTTAGCGGTGTGCGATATGCCAACACCAATCTGTGACGAATCCAATCAAATAATAATAATAATCAATTGGACTATCGAAGCCTACTGTCCGTTAGTGATTTCCAAGGTGACTGATCAAAATAAAGGTATTTGTTTCACAGTGGCATACATGATTTTAACGACTGATCATAGAAAGACAGTTGTGGACTGTCTGCCATGTAAAGGTTTAGTCATAAATATTGTTTTTTTCTTCTAAATTTATTGCCACCATTATAATTGTTATTCTAAATGGTACCGTTTACGCACTCTAACTTTTTTGTATTTCTTTTCGAAGAAACAAGTTATTTTGTAGTTAGGTTCTTATTGACATTGGAGATAGACAATATGATTGATATTTGATTATAATATTTGTGAACTAATAATACATTTATGTACAACAATAAATTAATTTCGTTCACCATGTCGCGTTTTATACCTCAAACATTTCATTGAACTAGATTCAGAATTCAATTCCAGAAATTTCCATATAAGTTTTTACATGTAAAAAATAAGAAATATTTGGTTAATTCAACAACTGTAAATATTTTTCATATTTACCATGTATTATATATTAATTTTTTCATTATTATTGATGCATTATTGTTTTCAGTGAAATGGAAACATTGTAATTAGTAGTGTTTCATTTTTTAATTATTTTACGTGAATGATACTTTTGATAAGATGATCTTGGGTAATCTACATATATAATGCTAAATTTATGTGTGAATATATCATGTTCTCTACTTTTTCGATTATACTGCCTATCATATATAAGCTTGTATTCGGTTGGTTCAAAATGGAATGACTGAATAACTATGATAACCTATGTATATCATCTGTGATATTAACATTAATGTATAACTGAGTTATGATGTGAGACTCATTTATCAGGTGCTTTTTTAGGTAAAATTTATAACTTATTAATCAAGTTTCAATGTGGTCACTAGTTCGAGTGGATGGCAATCAGATATATTGTATTAATGTAAGATGGTTGGAAGGCGTAGGCAGGAAAAGCTGAAACTAGGTTTCGTGCTAGTTGACGCAAACATTTTTGCCCATATACTTTTACATCGAAAATTCGGATTTTAATGTGAATATGAAGGAAAATTAAATATATTTTTTTTGCCTTGGCAATTTCTCAATTATCTCGTCTGTTAAAATTTATTATTCTCCTCATTTTGTTTTTATTTAAAGAGATGAAAACTGAATCAAGTGAACTCAATTGTCAAGATGTCATCAATTGTAATGATGATTTTATTGGTAATGATGTTTATGATGATAATAACGCTGAACCTGTGGGCTATTCTAAATCACGTTCATCATCAGTATCTTTATCATCGTTTCACCAATCACTTCCCCTTTCTCATTCTTCCACTACATCTCATACTTCTCCGCTTTCAGAACCATCTGTGCATAATTCTTATCTTATTGAGTCATCATCTGGTCATATAATACAATCGGACTTAAGTCAACAGCAAGATGTAAATAAGCATCCATCATCTATTGAACCTCCACATTCAAAACAAAGTCATCATTTAAATCATGACGATCGAAGTCATAATTATCATCGACATCATCCTGAATCCAGGAAAAAGTCAAATTCACCGATTGTAACAACTAATCTAAAGTATTGCTCTTCGCCAGATTTGTCAAATGAAAAGTGCCATGAAGTACAATCTAATGAATCAGGTATGGCAACAAATAATCCCTGCTTTGCATCGACTGGTCAAGAATTGCTAGAAAATAAAATGATTGGTATAAGTGAGTAGACACTAAGGGCTCTTAGTTTATCTTTTATTTTAATTTATTTTTTATTGTATATAAAAATTATTTGTAATGTTAGTTAATGTCCATAATTTTGTTACTTTTTTCCAGTTTTCAAGCCTAACTGTAATCGGTGGTGACGTGCAGTTATTGATGATTTATATAAATTGATAAATTTATTTATGATGTAGAACATGTCATTATTATATGCAAAAAGAAGCATTCAGTAATAAGTACAGATATTTCGAAGCATTCATCCAATAGTGTACTCTGCTGAGTATTCTTAATGCATGCACTTAATTTTCCGGAAGAAATATTTGTCTAGATTTAAGGTAATTGAAAAAAAGAGCATCTACACTTGGTCATATAACCACATGACTGTATCAATAGATTAATCTTAATCAATCTCAAGATTTACGGCAAGATTCATGCTATCATTTAGTTATCAGTCTCCTGTTCATGAGCCAGCTTTTCAACATCATCACGATAGTCTAGCAAAGATGTCTTCGATCTCATCGCTGCAAGTTTCAAGATGAAAGTAGCAAGAGTCTATAAATAGCATTTAATTGTCCTTGTTAAATGTTAACTCAAGAAGAGCTCAAGTTATCTTTTTTCAAAAAATATCCTGTAACAACAAACTGAGTGTCAAATAAGTGTCACTCTTTACTATAACTTTTAGCTATTGTAAATCGCTGTCAGTCAGTCAGTTACAACGTAGAACTTCGTACATACGTACATCAGTTTAAGTTGCCATTCCCCAATTACCAGATAGAGATTAAATTGTCGGACCGAATCCCCGAGTAGGAGAGGTGGTAACAGAGTAAGTACTAATGGAAAGGTATATAGAGCAGATATATTATTTGAAACAAAAAAAATGTGGTTCAGTAAAGAGAGAATAATGATAAGCTCAAAAATTTAGAATTTGGAGGAAAGACAAGGAGTGGATGCACCTGTGTCATTGCCAACGATTTTGAGCCATATCACCTAAAGTCTCTAACCATTTGTTACGAACATCGCGTAAGCCCCAACCAGGTAGTCTGCATCTATTAACATGGCTCAGCCCAATTGTCAATGACTTCATGGATTGGTGCCATGTTTCCGTTTGGCCACCCCTAGCTTTCTTCAAGCCTACTGCCACATCAAACAACATTGCTCGTTTCGGTAGACGGTGGTCAGGCATACGTAACACATGTCTTAACCACCTCAGGTGGTGAAGATTCACTACTTCATCAATAGACTTACCTTATTTACCTAGTACTCTATTCCTAAACCACGTATTGCTTACTCGGTGGTCCCAGTAAACACTAGCAATGCTTCGGAGATATTTGTGATCAAATACTTGGGGACTACGAATATCCTCTATCCTTAATGGCCATGTTTCACATCAATAAAGTAAGACAGATCTAACTGCTGCGCATTAAACACGTCCTTTCGTTAGTAAGCGAATGTCTCGTCTACACTACAAGTGACGCAAATTGGCAAAAGACAATCGGCCTTATGTATACGAGCCGAGATTTCATCAGACACCAGACCGTCTGGACTAATGAGGCTCCCGAGATAAGTAAAGCGGTTAACACATTTAACTGCTTCGCTCCCTATCACTAACTTTGATGCCGAATTAAGCCAGTCCTGGGGCAGCATTTCGCATTTGGGTGGAGAGGATCGCATCACAAACATGCTTACGTTCATGTTTAAGGTTGTCAAAAGATTCTGCATTTTATTAATATTTTCACCCAACAGAACTATGTCATCTGGAAATATTCTAAGTCAGTCTCCTGGAAGGAGGTCAACCCTGGAGAAATCAAACTATGACAATGTTAACTCTAAAAGTATGTCAATGATAAAATTAAATAAAAATGGAGAAAGCAGACAACCTTGACGGACACTACTAGGAGTGATCAATTCCGACGACAATCCGCCATAAGATCTAACACGACATGTAGTGTTTGAGTAGAGGGCTTGTATAAGGTTAATGTACTTCTCCGGTACTCCTTTTAGTGATAGACCATGCCACATAACCGTAGGATAGATAGAATCAAAAACGCCGCCTTAAGGTCAAGGAATACAGCTATTTTTTGGCATCTGAAGGTGTGCTATGTTCCAGAACCTGCCATAGTGTGAATAATTGGTCTACACAACTACGTTCAGGTCTGATATCGCCTTGGTTTTCTCGAGTTTGCTCTTCACGAGTTTTAGTTAGACGTCGAAGTATTATTGAAGCCAGTGTTTTAGACACTATATTCGTTAAACTGATTCCTCGCCCTGCATAACTTTTGAAAAGAGCATCTTACTTTCTCCTGAACCGTAATTCATTCTGTTTAAGTCATAGCTGTCTAAATAATTTCCACACAGTTTCACATGACTGTCTATCTGCGTTTCTTATCATTTCTCTATATTTTCAAAATTATATTTAAGTTGATTATGTTGCTGCTGCATCAGTATCAAACTTAATTAATGAATGGCCGAATGCTCGTCTAGTCACGTTGTATCGCAGTGGTCGTAAACATGCTACTACAGTCAGTCGAAATCAAACTGACAGTCCTGATACAGTTCAACGTGGATGTTCATCTAGCAGTGGAAGGAGTCTGGGTTTAAATATAGTTGGTGGTGACGGTTCAGAGGCTACATTTATTTCTCATATACAACACGATAAACCTGCTGGTTTATCAAAAAGAATATTCGTTGGAGATCGACTGCTCACAGTAAGTTATAGTAGACAGAAATAAATCTGTAAACAATTGTCTAATAATATTACGTATTATAACAAGAGTGCCATGCAGTTTGATCACCTAGCTCAGTGAAAATTTCAACAATTAAATTTACAATCATAACTAAACGATTTTTTCCAGATAATTTAACATTTTTTCCTTTTTTCGAACCAAAATTACTAATATTATTATTATTTACACATCATCTCAGTACACTTTAATTTCATTTTCGATTAATATAACTATAATAGTAGAACAGAATGGCATAGTCCCACATATTCACTATTTAAATAGAGGAATAGGTCTAATGACCAAAGATAACTAACTGATGAACTCTTTCCATCTAGCAATTCTGAAAAATCCATACGGATACCCCCCCTCCTATAATAAACTGCCCCATTTACTCTTACGTTTTATAACTAGAAATCCTTATTTAGCTGCTGATTCAATTTCACTATAAAATCTAGAGCAGAAATTGCTTAGTTTTCACGCAAATAACTCATTTTGCTTTGACATTCTGTTATTCATTAAAAACTTGGTTTGAATATTACTTTATCCTCATTCATGTAAACTTGTTAAAGTATAGTAATTAATGATTTCTCAGTAGATCGTATCAACGTGAAGTTTATACACAGTTCATAGTTGTGTGTGAAATTGCATGTTGTTAAAATCTTAGTTTTTTGTGCTAAACAGTAGTTTCATATATGACTGTTAAAATGGAAAAAAGAATACATTTGAAAGAAGAAACAACACATTTCATGGAGAAAATACATTTTAAATAAATTCAGTAATTTGATTGACTGAATACGTCACAAATTGATGTTAGCAGGGTGCCACTGGAAACCAGGAAGCACTGGATAATCGTTTCATCTTAGTATGTGACTCCTCGGCTGTGCGTACACTTCAGAATATTCCTGAAGTTCTAGTGAAAAGTCGTGAGTGACGAGGTGTAGATTTATTGGGAGTAAGACAGTTATCGCCAATGACACTAGATGATCGTCTCGCTTTATCACAAATTGATAGACGTGGAAATTTTGCCATCGGATGTTGGCACAGTGGTGCAGAGGGTTAGGGGTTCGCCTACCTGAAAGCCCCTGAGATGAAATCCGGGATGCTCACTACTGAGGAGTTCCACACTAGAGTGAAACAGCTGTGCAGTGTTTCCTGGTACCCTGACAACATCACTCAGTGACAAATTCAATCAACTAAATTTAATACCGATCTCCACAAACCATCACAATTCAAACTCAGTAATTATTTACTGTAGAATGAATTATTTCTAAACTATAATCGATTTGTAATTAAATTATATTTTGTGAAATGATAAGTTTATTTAATGTGGAAAAATTATTTATTGACTGTGTTTAAGCAAAAAATGTTTGATTTTTTTAATTATTATACTCACTATAAAATATTAAAAACTTTTATGCAATTTTTCCCATTTTTTTGAATTTTATAAAATGAATGGGGTATCATAGAAAAACAATATGAATAACTTACATTAATAAATGTAAAATTTGTAGAGAACAAAGTTATTAAACATAGAAACACGTTTCGTGTAAAGTGATAACGAGTATCGAAAGTTAGGCATGAATCTATGCGAACATGGATAGATTATTTTAATAAAGTTCGAACGACAATAATTACAAAGTTCATTGAATCTATTGTATATCGTTGCATTCTCTTCTGTTACATACAATCTGTTAGTTTTAACTGTCTTATGTTAATATAATTGGAAGTTAAGGTGATACATCGTACATCAGGATATAAACATAATTGTAGCTACTACGAAATAAAAGTTATTTTCAAAGATCATTTGTAAATAAATGAAGTGATTTTTCTAGAAATCACTTATATTAGCTTGATTATTTAATGTGATGAAGGATCTATTAACTTAAACAGATAAACTGTTAAATAAGAATGATAAATCATTAAGACAGTGATAAATTGACTACATAATGTGACTAAGATTTACTAAATAAGCAGATCAAACGTTAGTTTAAGAATGGTAGAAGTATCGTGATTACTTGACAAAATAAAAAACGATAAATTCAATTAAGAAACAAAATTTAAGATATCAGATTTAAACTTGTTTTTATAGCTAAATAAATGAATAATAACGAAAAATACTAGCAATTGTCCATGTCTGTTATTATAGTAGTTGATGGTTTACCACTTATTTCTTTCAGATAAAAAAATCAGGTTTTAACCTTTAATTTCGACGGCTTCAGTAAATTTTGATACTGTAGGGTTGTTGACTAATTTTTTTCGTTACATGATCACTTTGGTAGAATATTCTGGCGTATACAAAACTTTCTCTGTTTTTTTTAGCTTCTGTTCTCGGATCATATTTGTTACTCTGTTTCTTTTTAAACATCCATGTATATTTAATGTCTGGAAGACACTTTTCTTTTGTTTCAAATTTTACTTCAAGATTATCCGGTGGGCATAATTTCTGATCACTGTAGTACAACGATTTTATTAACCCGATTTTATAGTTTACTGGACGAAAACTATGAAAGTGCGAATATTGCAATATATATATATATATATATATATATATATATATATATATATATATATATTTGGCAGCTTCCATCACTTCTTCGGGAAATTTCTTGCGCTAGGAATTGTAACGTGTTTTTTTTATATATTTTATCATGAATTAACTGTCTGAATGAGTTCTATTAGAAATTTTAAACAGCTAATTTACATGATTTATATCACCAAATATGATGAATATCTCGTCAACGTACATTCTAAATAATATTATCTCATTGATACCAGGTTATAATAGATAGACTAAACAGGTTAAGAAAGTAAATATTAGTGTGGCTCAAAAATAAAGATTCCAGTTTGCCGAAAAAAGCGTAAGGGTGAGACCATGAAATAGGTTACTGAAACACTGTCGATTGATAACTGCATTCTTTTGGAAGCATAGGTTTGACTTTTACCTTAATCAATGCTGGCTTAGTGAAAATATCTTGAATTCTGAGCTGTTTCCCCATCGATTACATTGAAAACTTGTTGACACATAATCTCAATTACTCTGGAATTTGTAGCATGTTGTCGTTTTGGAAATTAAGTTGAAATACCTGTTTTTTCCTCCCCCCCCCCCCTTCTTAGATGTGTGTCTCAGATGTTGTGATATCAATAAATTTTTTTTTAAGATTTTTCACGTCTTTTAATTTTTCGCTACATCCATTGTATTCGACGGCTTTGTTAACCTTTTTTTGATATTCTAGACATAGTAAAGTAAACAGGAATGTATTTTATATAATTAGGATACAAGAAATTTATACACTTTGTGACATTGGAAAATATCTAAAATCGTGTGACTCTAGAATTTGACTATTTGATTTCTAGCCAAATAGTAGTTTTCTTTGAAATATTGTCGTAGAAAAAGTTGTTTTATGCAATATGATACTTTCACTAATCACGGTTTAGAGAATTATGATATAAAGAATATCAAACGTAAATTGATTCACTTGAAAAAACAGGATTATGTGTTGGATGGATGTTATAGTCATATCCACTTGGAAAAATGACTGCGTCATTGACAGATGTATAGAAAATATCCAACATTCCTCTGCATAGGTTGTTTCAAGTTTGATTTAGTGGACAAATTTTGTTTCCACAACTCACACTTTTTTAATATTTACACCTAAAGAGCTAATTTATTTGACGTCATGGATAATTCGGAAGGATGATTTTGGTTAAGTGACCTAACTAGAAGTTACGATGAATTTAAAAATAAAGCTGTTAACCGACTTGCTTGATACCATTGACAATCAAACTGGAATTACACGTTTCGAAAAAGCTCTCTATGTGCAGCATTGTAATCTGCTAAATTGTCAGCTGACTTTTTTACGAGAACAATTATAAGTGATTTCCTTGGAACTTCTGTACATGAAATCATAACTAACTTAAACATATTTCATTAAAGTGAATGTAAAACATCCAATAATTACGATAGACTTGAATATGATATGGTGAATTGACCTTAGTTAGGTAACGATTAGGATCTAAAGAGCACTAGATGGCTGCTTCGTCGTAGTACGGATGTTCTTAACAATATGCACTTACTGACCAAGGTCAGGACCTTCAGGTTTAAAGGCGAACGCCTAATTGTTAAATTATTGTACTGACATTTAAAGAATGATATTTTTGATTGTATTTGATCTGAAACATATTAAGGTACATCATCCATTGGCAATAGTGAGTAACTCCCTCACACTCAACATAATTAAATTTCACTAGTCACTTCTCACTGGAGATCAAAAGTCACCTTAAGAAGTTTATCACTTATAACAATTATAATGACAATAGTTTTATTCAATGCTATAAATGTTGGCACAGCAGGTAAATCTCATCACTAGCTGGGCGAATTTGCAAGTGTTTGTTTAGCATGCAGTCAAACTGAAACAACTAGTATGTGGCACTTATTCTTAATTGTGATACGTTTACTACTAGTTTAGCTGCTATAACCACTTTCCCACCGATTATATGCTCAGTGCATTCATTCAGATAGGTTCATCATTCGCTTTTTCATTGAATAGACAAGAGGAAAAACATGCACTCAGCTATTTTTTTTTCATCTGAATTCTCTGGTATTTAGCATCGCAGTAATCTGTAAAACTTTTGGGATGTCTCTTTAGTACACAAATTTTATCGTTCATAACCAGTTTGTTCAAGCAAATCTAGAATGGTATGACAAATTGTTACATTAGCTAAGTTTGTGGAAATGTAAACCAAACGTTTGAGCAAACCATTTTTAATTAACTGATTATCCAAAACTAGTTATAATTGGGCGTTCTAGAGATTGTTGGGTTGGATTGAAATAATTTTAATATATTTTTCTTAAAACCTTTGTTTCGAATATTTAGTTGATTAAACGTAAATAGGAAGACATCGACCTGTTCATCCACCAAGTAATGTTATATATATACTTAAGCATATCTTTCATCAGGTTACTTGTCTAAAGATATGACCTAATTGTGACAGTATAGTTCTAGATTTGATTTTTTAGGAAATCGATATGAGTTACAAACTAATAAGTGGCTGCTTTGTATGCTTAATTAAATAATATCTATTTCCAACAAACCAGTGAATTTTTAGTAAGCTTGGATTATAACTAGTTCTGGAATCCAGGACACACATTTCGTCATATTTGGGACTCGTCAGCAGGATGTAAATGCATTTCGTTGTTGATTTTTACACTGGGACCTGAACAAAATACGTTCCACTTCAAGTACTAATGAGTTATTTGCTAATTTACTAAACCCAGATGGACATTTACATATGAAAAATGCATTATACAATTTTTAACCATTTGTATTTCCTGTTATTTGAATTTACAACTGCATTTCAATAGTCTCTAATAGTATGTGTGTATTCCAGACGGGTCTCCTCTTTGTTTCCATTTAGTGGCGATTTCGCTGAAAACATGTGACTACATCTCATGCAAATAATCCTAAAGAATCCAGTTTAAACTGACAATTTCCGTTTCTGAATATTTCATTTATTATAAAAGCTCAATATATAAGACGATAATTAATTTTATTTCTGGGCGTGCCATCTTTTCTTAAAAAATTGATAAATGTGGAATATGCTTTCCTCTTATTGAATAAAATTATCTACGGTTGGTTTTATTTTCAACATCCCAACTTTACTTATATTGAATGAATAGTGGTATTTCTACTTTGTTTAACTAGTGTACTTCCAAATCACTAAAAATACTTTAATAATCTGGTTTTGAAATATCTTGTTTTGCGTCCTATTTGTTTTCTATTTCAATTGTTTTCCTCTTGTCGATTGATTTGTTTTTTATCACCTTTTTGTAGCTGCAACCATGTAAACAAAAAGAGTGATTTAATGCCTGATATCACCATTTATAAAGCATTTTGATATGAAGTTGTCAATCATTTTTTAATGTCTGTTGTAGTAACTTTCAAAACATTAGATTGTAAACCAATCAGCAGAGAACCTACTGTACTTAAAAAAACCCGTTTAACTTGATGTATCAAAGCAAAAATGATGGAAAAGGCAGCGGCGATAGGCAACAGTAGGCAACTTTTTCGACTTATCAAGGAAACTGGTATTAGGAATCCGAATGTCAGTGAGACTATCTCGGTAAAGGATGGGATTATTATTCATTCTCAGTCCAGGAGATTAAACCGATGGGCAGAACACTTTAGGGATCAGTTCAACTGGCCTTCAGCCACACTTTGGTTGCCCACGATCCCCAGTCATCCTGAATGGCAAATCGACTTAATTCCTCCTAGTCTTTATGAAGTTGAGAAGGCTATAGGAAATCTGAAGCTAGGTAGAGCAGCAGGTCCTGATAGGCTTACCCCTGAAATTTTTAAGGATGGTGGTCCAGTTTTAGCAGCTAGATTGACTGAAATCTTAGGTAGAATATGGGAACTGAGCATAATACCATCTGACTGGTCTCAATCCCTGATTGTCCCAACTTATAAGAAAGGACAAAAGTCTTCTTGTGACAATCACAGGGGAATCAGTCTGACTAATATAGTTTCTAAATTGTTAGCCTCGATTATACTTAGACGCCTAACTAGAGCTCGTGAAGAGCAGACTAGAGTAAACCAGGCTGGATTCAGACCCGGACGTGGCTGTATAGACCACATCTTCACACTGCGACAGGTCCTGGAACACAGACACACATTTAGGCGTCCTACAATAGTTGTCTTCCTGGATCTAAAGGCGGCATTCGACTCTGTTGGTCGTGAGATTCTGTGGCAGTGTCTGTCATTGAAAGGTGTACCAAAGAAGTACATTAACC
The DNA here is from genome assembly GCA_025215515.1 of Schistosoma japonicum. Classification (NCBI taxonomy): domain Eukaryota; kingdom Metazoa; phylum Platyhelminthes; class Trematoda; order Strigeidida; family Schistosomatidae; genus Schistosoma; species Schistosoma japonicum. The sequence continues at coordinate 60,458,672 of CM046061.1, read as the reverse complement.
CTATACAAGCTCTCTACTCTAAAACTACAGGTCAGGTGAGACCTTTTGGCGAACTGTCATCGGAATTCCTCACTTCAAGTGGTGTCCGTCAAGGATGTCCACTTCCCCCATTCTTGTTTAATTTTGTCATAGACATGCTCCTAGATATAACCATGTCTTCGTCTGACTTTTTAGGAGTTGACTTACTACCAGGAGCCTCTCTTACTGACTTAGAGTATGCTGATGACATAGTCCTATTTGGTGAAGACGCTGACAAAATGCAGAGTCTTCTGACTACCCTGAGCAACAATGCAAGCATGTTCGGGATGCGGTTTTCCACCTCGAAATGCGAAATGTTGCTTCAGGATTGGGTTGCATCGGCACCTGAACTAGTGATAGGGAGTGAAGTAGTCGAGCGTGTAGATCGCTTCACGTACCTGGGGAGTCTCATCGGTGCTGATGGCCTGGTGACTGACGAAATCTCAGCATGGATACAGAAAGCTCGATTGGCTTTTGCCAAGTTGCGTCACTTATGGCGCAGGCGAGATATCCGCTTGCTAACCAAAGGACGAGTGTACCGTGCAGCAGTTCGTTCTGTCCTACCATACGGTAGCGAAACATGGCCGTTAAGAGTAGAGGACATTCGTAGGTTACTGGTCTTCGACCATAGGTGTCTCCGAAGCATTGCTCGAGTATCGTGGGACAACCGAGTGAGCAATGCTGTCGTTAGGAAACGGGTTCTAGGAAAGGAGGGCAAATCAATAGATGAAGTATTGAAACTTCATCAGTTGAGGTGGTTGGGACATGTGTTACGCATGTCTAACTACCGTCTGCCTCGACGAGCTATGTTTAGCGGCGTAGGAATAGGTTGGAAGAAAGCTAGAGGCGGCCAAACCAAAACATGGCAGAAATCGATGAAGTCACTGACAAGTAGACTGAGTCATGTTGGTAGATGTTGGCTGCGTGGTTGGGGTCCGCTAGACGAAAGTCATCAGTGGTTAGAGACCTTGAACGACATGGCTCAGAATAGTTCACAATGGCGCAGGTGCATCCACTCTTTGTGTTCTCTCAAAATCTAACCTTCCGAATTCTCTATCTTTCTCCTTTCAAATTTATCTCACTGAATCATACTTTTCGAATCATATCTTCGCTCCCTAATTTTCTGCATTACTGCTAATACTTCTACCATCGCTATCACTCTTGGATTTGAACTGACAGTTGCGTCTCTGTGTTGATGTGGTATGGCAATCTGAACTGATGTACGTACGTTCGAAGTTCTGCGTTTTATCTGTCTGTCTGTCTATGTATCATATAAATAAGACAATTTAATTAGATTATATAACGGAACTAGCTGTTTTCATTAAAACTGTTGCTCTATGTGTATTCGTCTCGACAATTTTATCGCATCTTAACTTATTTTCGTTGAGAAAGAAAGTTTATGTGTGAAACTATATTCCTGATTAGGCATGAAAATATTTTTCTTTCTATTTGGTTAGCTGCTTGGCTAAATAATTGATTCATTATGTAAATCACTGTTTTTAGTAATTGTCAACGTGTTCCGTTTTTCACTCAGTGTAAGTGATGTAAACTGAAAATTTAATTCTCGTTAATAAGAGCAGTCAATATTACGATAGCCATATTACTTAAAAATACATACAATATAGCAGCATATTATAATGAAAAGATGAAAATTACCTGTCACTGTGATCTTTAAATACGTAAAAATGAACTTAAATAAATACGAAAGGTTATGCAAAAAGTGAACTGAAAAGGTCATTTAGTATTGCAAGATTTAGTATCGTTTTAAAATGTGATGTTAATAATATTTGATCAATGAGGTTAAAATGGTAGACAAAATAATAATAGTAGTGGTGGTAATAATACAATTAGCGATTAGAGAAAGGAAAAGGAGGGAGGAAGTAGCGAAAAGGGAGAAAGACAACCTAAAAAATTACTTGGGATAAGGCCGTATTATGGACCAAGGTAAACAGAGAGGCTGTTTACATTTCTTCTGTGTACATAAGTTCAGCTTCTTTGAGTTGTTGCCCAATGCTCCCGCTCAATAAAGAAGACGTGTTCTAACAGGCAAATTATTCGTTACTTTTATACGATTGAGAAGGCTTCATCAATCATGATTTGTGGCCATAGTTTATTAGGTGGCCAAGAATCATGCTTGTAGAAGATTTCATTAGACCTTTCCAGTGTATTGTTACATAACCTTTCTCATTTGTCTACTGCAATTGTTGAATATTTTTATATCAGATTGTCTTGTAATTTGCCAATTTCAGTCTACAATCTAGACAGATTAAGTCATGACACTTACCCTATGTCACTATCTTATTATAAAAAAATTATTTATGGATTTATATATATAGAACCTGAAAAAGAATTTATCGAAAACAACTCGCGCCACTATTCTTGACGTTTAATATATTTCGAACAGGCTAATCATACATCAACTTGTCAAGAGAAATAAAGGCCTAACTAGATAAATTACAAAATAAAAAGACAACGATAGTGAGAAAACAATTGTGAATCACACTATACTGTGAATGAGAGATCAATATTGCTTATTTTAGCTTAGTTTAAGTACAATTTTCTTTTGAGCACTCAAGAAAAATTTGACGTTTCATATACCCAAAGCTTCAACGAACCTTATTTACCAAATAATGAGTATTATCATATTTATTATTCAGATGAATCAAACAAATTTTACCAAACACTTTGTCTTGACAAGAAAAGTAATCATTGTTCCTGGATTATCCCAGGGATAACGACACTATTCAAACTTCATTGATTCATCTCAGCCCTATATAACATAAAATCTAATCCCAATAATGCCTTCAGTTTGTCTTTACGAACCGACCACTCAATATCACTCAGTATTACATTGATATAAAACAATTAATTTATCATGATTTAGAAGGAATATTCTGGGAGAAAGTCTTATTTTTTGGAATGAATTCTTTCACTTTCCCTATATATGTTACAAAAACAGTATAGAAAGTAAGAAAAAACCTATTGATTAATCCAAAACGATCATTTTTTAACATAAATGACGATGAACTTATGCCTTAGTTTTGTATTTTGTTCATTATCGTGTCATGTTTGACATGCGAGTATACAAACTTAACAACTGTTAATAATAATTAGCGATATTATCAGTTTTTTAAAATATACTATGTACGTCTTATATCTTCTGCCTATAATTTCATTTAATTTACTTCACTGAATCCCAATAAGATATGGTAATGCAGCGAAGATGCACTTATTATCATTAAAGACGAAATAAGGATAAACAATGATGGAAATTTTCTTTAGAACGATATCATTTACTGGAGGTGTCTAGTCATATTTATAGGGATTTAGCAGATATAGGAGTCTGCTGAAAAATATACAACTGTATGATAAGTTGTTCAATAATTTACAGTGTCACAAGTGGGTCACAAACTGATTTAAAAATAATAAAAAATGATAAGATGAAAATAAACGTACCAAGGATAATGATCCACTTGAGAAGTCTGAAGGTGTAATAATATGGCATACTTAGAGGTGATTGTAATAGGCAAATAAAACGTGCGAAAAATTAAGTGGTAAGGCTGTGATAGAATGAGATATTACACGTTCGACTTTGGTTATTGTAGACATGGTCGGGCAGCTTCAGTAAATAATATCACTGGACAGAAAATTTTATCTGAATTACCTTTTATATATTAATACGTTTAAAAGGCAATAAAATAATGTTTAGTAGTATGAAGACAAGTAATAGTCATTTTACTAGTGTCAAACTACATTTAGTGTACTTCATAACTTAACGTACAAACATTCTCTTAATTATTTAAACTGAATGATTAACTTGCATATTATTGAAAAATTGCTTATTTTTCTGTAGATTTTCTTAAGACTTGGTTTAATTACCACATTTTGACAAAGAATGAACTTAGCTGAATTTCCGTTCAATACGTAGTGAACCGTAACACACACAAATCACATGCAGCCGCAAACAATACTGAATCGCATGACAGGAAACAATTCGTTTTATTCAGTTTAAAGAGATTTAAATATAACATAAAAACTTAGTCTACTCACTTTCTCTAAGATTGAGTTCAGAACTATAAATGAATGTTTATTTGGTTTTAAGTGCTTTTTATATCACACTACATTTAATAATTTGGCTTGCTTTATCTTTCTGAATCTTTTTCAAAAATTTTAGTAACTTATTTTTTGGCATAGATCTGTAGCCTCCTCAAACCTCTGAGTTAGACGTATATTTATTGACATAAATTTTTTTGTTTTACCTTTTTTTTCGATTGGTTAGTTATATTTATCGACTAAATTCTAACACACGCTTTCATAAGACTTTCACAACTTTTCGGAATAGAATTACTAAAAAACTCTAAAATCACTACAGTGAATGTCATGTTCTCTACTTTACTTGACTTCTGGAAAAACTAAAGGTGATTACTATCAAATTTACACATCAATTACATCATGCTATTAGAAAAAATATCATGAGAGCAAGATTGGCGATAAATATTTGTGAATGATTATGAACGCCAGCTAATCATGATTTAAGAACGTTATTATACACATTTTTATAAATATTCAAAATTAAATGAGTGCAAAACGAGGATTTGTTGCAATATTGTATATTTTGCGTTGGCATTTCTTTGCTGTAAGCAAAGAAATGGTATTGAAGAAAGTAATGATGATAATTATTACCGTAATATTATTTGCTGGAATCACGGTAGTTTTTGTTTTAACCATATTTACCATAGGTTAATGGTGTAGACGTAACTAAATATGGACATGAAAAAGCTGCCGCAGCCTTACGAGATGCACGTGATCGCGTAGATCTTCTTGTAGTCTATTGCCCTGAAGGTTAGTTTATTTTAAACAGTAGTGTAATCTCATTGACTAGACATTTTAAGCAGATTTTATTCAAATCTCTACGTTTTATAAATTTACTTTGAAAAATTCATACGATTTAAAATAACATTACCTTCAGAACCTGATAAGTTTACAGTGTCACGTTCCTTTCTAAGTTGTACTTAAGCTAATTATTTTTGCTAGTTTAATGCATTATTTTCATAGGATTTCGGTAAATGACTTGTACAGCAGCGAAAAGTCAATTGTCTGATAGATATGAAACAACACTTGATAACTGAGTTGTATTACTTATTTACATGGTAATTACGTACAAATATTATATCAGTAACCCATTTTTATGTATTTAGAACACTTTATTTTGTTATTATGATTAGTTATTTGAATTATTGAATCGTTTACCCTCTTAGATACTCGAGAAGCAACCTGTTGAGCAGTCCCATACTAGCATTGAATAACAGTCCGGTTATCCTCTTGATTTTTGGCAATATTCAACTGAGTCTTTGATGACTGCAAATAGTAAATCGAAACCAGTCTACACAAAACCCTTTCAACTTAATTACTTTATTATTAATTCGCTTTACTTATTCTATAGCCGTCTTATACGTAAATAAAATCAATATAGTGTGAGGACTAAAATTTCTATTTCATGGTGACGCTACGAATAAGATAACTGGTTGTGGTAAAATTGATGTATTTACTGACTTTCATAGTGACCAGAGTAAAATTTTAAAAAAATTCTTGTTTATCTTTTCTTTAGTATTCTAATTTACATCCATTAACCACTCATCTAATCTATAAAATTATGAATTCCGGTAGAGTAAAAGAAGCATATATTGGTCACGCCAATAAAATGAGAATTTCCTACTCAATTCTTAATGAAAATTGTTAATATCATACACACATTAACTATAATTAATTAAAAAGAAACTGGGATTATTTAAGAATTAAACAGATATGAAGACAGAATTTAATTCGAAATTCGTAAATGTAGTAGAATGTAAAGAGTGGTTTATGGCTTCTGTATGTTATTAAATTTCATATTTATAGATTGAAGGAATAAGAACAACACTAACTAATTATATATATATATATATATATATATATATATATATATATATAATCAGGTCCGTGTAATTTGAATGTAATCGTTTCTTATACAAACTGATATCTATTGTAGAATTATCTTAAACTAAATAGAACAATGCAGTTGCTTCGTTTTAGATTCGTCCTAGTTTCATTCTCATATGAAGTCATGAATAATGTAGCTTTCAAAGCTATCTTACTGTATAATGTTTATTTAGTTAATATTTATTTGTAATAAAAACTATTTAGTTGGGCTCTGTTGGTTTAATGATGACATTGTAATATGGCACTTTAGAATTCAATTAGTTTTATCTTAGCAGGATATAAAATATCAACTATTATCTTATGTGAAATCAAATATGCTTCCCTGTATTTCAAGTTTGTCTACCTTCTGTACAGTGACGAAACGTTTTAGCCATGTTTACGAAAAATGAGATCTAGACCCTTCAACTACTTATATATATATATATATATATATATATATATATATATATATTCCCAATTTAATAAATAGTATTTTTAAAATAAACGAGTCTTGGAGTTTTGAGCTGTGGATACTAGGTTCGGTGCAGCGCGAGTATATGGGAACTGGAACAAAAGCGGATTCATTTGTCAAGTTCCGAATAAAGTTCATTAAATGTCACAGTTTTCCTTGCTTTTTGCATTTAGCAAAGAAACATATTCTTTTTAAGTTTCTACTTATCAAATGTTGACTATCAGTAACTAATATTTCGATAAATACATATTTATATATTTGCTGGTTGAAGGTAGTCTACATAAAATTTTACTTGATCTAGGTTTCCTACTACTTAGCATTAACCTACAGTCCTTAAGAACGGATGTTTTGTCTGGGATTTTAACCAACGTCGAGGAACTGCGTATCTTAAAATATTCCCACTAAGCTGTTTGAACTGCAAATGACTTTCTTTAGGACTGGGTATTCACATCGATTATTTACTGGGTAGTGACCAATGTCGTATATTTGTCTATTGTCAGTCAAGCATTAGTTTTCTCAGGACTTCATGTTCGTTTTACTGTCAACTGCAGGGAGTTTGAGACCTTTACTCAAGGATTCCTGTCAACTAGTAGCTGCATTCTAATTTATTTGATAGATTTCAGTCAACACTAAATAATTAGGTACGTACAGCATTGTTCACTGGTTAGTGACTCGACAATGAAATATATTACCTATGTGACAACCTGTGATTATATTTTTTTCTCAAACATAGTTCTTTAACCACTTACCTACAATATCTTATGTATTATACCACTTTGTAGTAATTGTTTTCACAATAAAATAAACAAAATAATATTTAGTGACTTTGAAATATTTACGATAAATAACACTTCAGTTGAATGTATGCTTAGTTTGCTTATGCATGCATTTATTAAACATCAAAATAGTTTGCTAGTGTAGAATTTTGAAAATCACAGAGTTCTAGTTGAGTCTATAAATACTGAATTAAATAATAAATTTTTCGTTACAAGTAGAAACTGATTAGCTGATTTCTTATTATGAAATTTTAAATTATATACTTAGTACTATTGAGTTTCTTATTGTTCTTCATAACTTCTTTTTGAATTAACTCATCTTGTTGAACTTTAAGGGGATGAAATTAAAGGGTGCAGGCGACAATACAATCTGAAAATCTAAACTGAATTGTTTTCATACTCTAATCATTTCTTAAGTAGTATATATTCGCTAATGAAACTCTGTGATTACAATGCTTTTGAGATTAACTTGTATTATAATTGACATTGAACACCAATGCCTTTTGAAGAAGCATTTCACATTTACTTTGTTATTCTCTTAAATTCTGCAGTAGAATTATTAGGATTACTTTTGAATTCAATAACATTTGTCTGATCTAACTGCAGCAGTCAGGCAGTACTTATTAAGGGTTTATTTCTTCTCGCTAGTTTATATAAAAACTGCAACTTTTCGATCAGATATTATTATTATTACCCTTAATTTACACTTGATAATAGAAAAATTTAGTTTTCAAGTTATTCTTCAACCGGTGATTATCAGATACATACATTTGTTCGTATCCCCAAAATATTTTACTTAGAATATGCGGATTTCGAAAAACATTTCTGTCGTCAACTTAAGGCAGTTGGTCATAAGTTATCTTACAAATGTCTACATTCAATGAAAGCTGCTAATGCTACGGAAACAGAGAGAGGCAATAAAGACACTGAATCACCAAGTATCACAAATTGTCAGACTAAAAAGCAGTCTGAATCAAGTAAAGAAAAACTAAAGCAAACGACTAGTAGACATGTAGATAAACAGCGGCAACAACGAAAACAACAGCATACAAAGGAGTCACAAGCAGAATCGAAGAAAGAACATGAAGAGAGCGAAAGCTAATACAGTGAATAAATATCCTAATGTGTTGTTATTAAGATGTCAAGTTGACTACGATCCAATTAAAGAAAATCAACATCAAACTATGCCGAAAAAAGTATTTACTTTAAGATCAGGTGATTTAGTATATGTTATCAATACGATCGATCCTGAATGGTGGCAGGTAAGTGTATTGTTACCGATTATTTTAAGGTATTTGATCTGCTGATAACACTTCGTGTTTCACTTTGAAAAATATTGACTTGGTGAATTTGTTCGCATAAAAGATGGATCGTATAGACCGTATATAATATTTGACGGTATATTAAGTCAGCCTGGTGTTTTCGCAAGTAAATAAATCTTTCCTTTTATACTGTCCTGTGTAAGCATAACTGCATAACTGATTGAAACGGGTTAAGTTGCAGCATTGTATTAGGATGCATTGAAATGAAGAAACGTGATACGTCCATTGGCCTTCACTATTATGCAACCTATTCTATACGCGACACCTAGCTGAGAATTGATCAATTTCACTCCTATTTCCTCTTGTGTTTTAAGACTACTCGATATGGTATAAATAGTCAAGTAGCATGAGGAGACAATTCACATTTATTCAGCCTTCTTACATCAATAGCAATAATTCCTTCATCTCAATTACTGCATGTTTTCAAGTCTCAATAGACTATGGAGTTTCCTGTACCCGAAATGTCTAACTCGAATAGCAAGGAACAAATTAAGTTATCATAAATGTTATAGCTACTTTCTGACTCATGGTTTATAAAAGTGTGGAGTTAGAACACTAAATCACAATCATCCACAATTTATAAGATTGAATAAGTATACAGCTGAGAGATAATTATATTAGTTGCTTGAATGGAAAATGCAACATTACTTTTTTTCGAAGTAGCAGATCATCATTTCAAAAACCCTGACTTCGTTATTTCACGGTTATCAATACCATTAAGAATATTTTTTTCCTGTTTCTGATTTTCATGATTGACAGACTACTCAACAGTCATCATAATTTAAATAAATTTAGAAAAAAATGTCATTTTCATTCGATTTTCCCTTTTTATTAGTCAACAGATTGCCCGAAATTTTGAAATACCATTTTGATATCATTTTAACAGCTTTTAACCACTAGAAGTTATTTAATTATGATGAAATTTTTTATCAAAATCTACGTATCCTCAATTAAAAATTAATCTAATATTTGTTTTCTCAGATTTAAGTGAGTTTTGTGTTACCCGTATTATATTCGATTCAATCATTCTTTTTTGAATATAATTACTAACTAGGCTCAGAGATTCGATCCCGAAATCAATGAACCAACCGGTCCTGTTGGTTTGATTCCAAGTCGTTCACGCTTAGAAAGAAAAGAACGTACAAGAACACTTCATGTCAATTTTATGTCGAGAAATAGTCCGATCTGTGGAAACACCATCAGTTAAATCAAATGATACTTATGAAAGGAGGGGAGGAAGAAAGGACAAAAATTCAGTGAAATCAACGAATTCAACACATTCTTTATTGGAAACTATCGGTCAGTGCAGAGATTTTAATTGCTCCAAAAACGGAACAATCGATAGTAATGTGGCGTATAGTTCAAGAAATAAAAGTAAGTCTTCTCAGCAGAATTATCCAATGAATCAGAATAATTATTTGTATGTATTACTTGATAGACCACTTCGTAAGAAAAAAATGGCAAACCTTCAAAAAAGGCTAAAACTGGAGAGGATTTGTGTACACAAGTTACAGTTAAAATTACAGTAAGTTGGTAATAAATAAGAGCACGCTAACTACTAATGAGTACATATGAAACATATAATTTAAGGAATATAAATATCTCATTTACTTATTTAGTGATTGCATTTTAATATTACCATAAAAATTAGATTCTTTAGACTGTGATTTCCGATTATTCGTCCTCTATCAATATTGAATATTCTTTGTTCCTACAAATAATAATTTTAAACGTATCTAGTTTACGATCCCTGTGACTCATTCCCGTCCTTAGTAATATTTTAGTTATCGAAAGGACACTAGAAACCTATATACAGTATCACCTTTTCTGTATAGGTGATTCTTATTTCCTTTCTACGTTTTTATCTTTCTGTAAGCTGTGGATTAAAGAAATTCATTACTGTCTGTTTACATGTTTGCTTAGATTCTTGTTATTTTTTAAGAAATTTCATTATTATAAAATGCATTGTATTGTAGGATTTAGTTTCTGATTGTTATTAACTTAAACTCAATGATACTGACTTTCCTAAATTTGAAATATTTATAAATTTCAGGTTTATTTTAATGCTATCATTTGTAAAATATGTACTTGGTTTTAGTGTACAGTTTTAAAACAGCAAAAAGACATCCTGTAAAAGTTAATGACAATTGTTATTTCTGGAGTTGGTTATCCATCATGTTACTAACATTTACAGATGTATTGAGTAGTGTCAAAATTTCACTCCAAGTGAGCTCTAATTACTGTTTAAGTTACCTGATAACATTCAGGATGATCTAAGCTTTATATCTTATTATTTTTAACTTGATTCATAATTTCAGCCTAAGCTTGTAGCTGTTTAGATTACTAAGTTCAAATTCAATATTCCTTATCTTATAAACTTCCATCAGCTCGCACTTTAAAGTGACAGTTACTTATTTTCATCAGGGAATAGTTATTTTACGCTTAATGAAACTGAACTCCATTTGTAACAGCTTTTCTTTAGAATTTCTTTCGAACTTAGTTTGAAATTAGTCACTTGAGTAAATGTGTACTGTCAAAACAATGACGGTATGTAAAATTAGTCAAATTTGAAGGGTATTATTTCATTTCTAATTAACAGGTCGAAGTAAATCTTCACGTCGTCGACGTCGTAATCACCAGTATCATCCGTTGTCCTACATATCTGTCACTCCTGTTCATCTAAGTTTTGCTAGACCTGTTGTAATATTAGGATTTATGAAAGACAGGATTGCTGATGAACTATTGTGTGAATTTCCTGATCTTTTTGGAACTGCTATTCCATGTAAGTAATTGTTATATTAAGCGAAATTAAAGTAAACGTGTATTTTTAACTGAAGTTTATCCGCTTCATTGAGAATTTCTCCCCATTAGAATAAAGTAATTATATTTTACCGTTTTTACTTGTTTAATTTGCTGCATTTTCGAAGAATGTCATATTTCATCTGCATTACAGGAAAAATAAATCACATTCAGATAGGTATTTTCGTAAAAAAATGATTTGTCTGCAAGACTGGTTACTGTCATTAGTTGTCTTAAGATTTCGCTACATGCCGTGAATTATTTTCATCAAGGAATCAAAATCACCTTATTTTAACTAAATAGTTGATGTGTACAGAAACCACATATCGTATGCCGATATAATCAATCCGTTAAGTTAAAGATATTACGTAGTTGGTTGCTTGAAACGGTAGAGTTGGAGTCTGTTATTATTATTATTATCAACACATTTACACAGTACAAATACATTCATTTACTGGGATTAAATCTAATTATTTTGACCGCCTAACCAAACTAAAGTGTCATAAAGTCTGAATCTGTGATTTTCTGCATTCTAACTTACTGATTGGTAAGAAGTATGATCCTTAATGCTTTAATTAGTACTTAACTTTTTTGAAAAGCAATCCAATATAAGGCTGATTTTAGGACTGACGCTATTGAAATTTAGGAATTACTGTTGAGCTATTTCATCCTAATCAAGGAATCTTCAGTAGTGTGTTCATTCTAATGCAAAATTACATCATTTTAAATTGGACTAGTGAACCCTTTTAATATAAGTCTTGTTTCACAAACTTTTGTTGACTTAAACACATTTCAGAGTGATCACCTCTGTCTTCAAATTACATGTCTTTCACAATGTATACACTTTATTAATCTTTTGTTTTCTCTATGTAGATACAACTCGACCACGTCGACCAAACGAAGTTGAGGGTCGTGATTATCATTTTGTAATCAGTCGAGAAATAATGGTTGCTGATATAGCTTCTCAAAAATATCTTGAAGCTGGTGAATACAATGGAAATTTATATGGGACACATTTAGATTCTGTATTTGAAGTATCTGAGCTAGGATTACACTGTCTGTTAGATGTTGGTGGACCAGCATTAAAACGCCTCGAATCCGCTGGCCTACCTCCAATTGCTATACTTGTGCTTCCGGAAACTATACCACCACCAAGTGATAAAAATGATGATGATGACGAATGTTCGCCATTTTCCAATGAGGAAAGAAAGAAAACAAAGGAATCTAAACTTAAAAAATGTGCCTCTGTTGAATCTGCAGCTTTTAAAAATCTGCAAAATAAACTTGGTCGTCTACTGCAACATTTTACCTCATTTTTAACAGGTATCCATTAAAATTTATGTAACGTATCATAATGTGATGAAATTTTAAGTCACTGAGGTAAGACGATAGACGACATTGTAGTATACACTCAGTACATAGCTTTTATAGTTTCGGGAAATAGATTTCGTAGAAGTAAGGCTTCCAAAGTCCAATGATTTATCAATTTGTCAAGTGTAAGTTAACAGAATTAGATAGATTATTAAAGATACTAATTTCATTGTTAAGAAATGTCAGAATCATAACCATGTATAATTAGTGATATAGTAATTCATGTCTGTGGTGATTGTTTCCTATATTGTCGTCGATAGTTGTCTATAAATACCTGTACCCTCCTAAGGATGTTTGAAGTAGTTCTCCACATTTCAGCTCCATACAGAAGAACTGTCTTGACGTTCGAATTAAAGAGTCTGATTTTGAGGTTTGCTAACTGTCTTTTTGAGTTCCATATGTTCTCCAACTGTAGGAATGGTGCCCTTACTTTGCCAATCCTTGCATTTTTATCTGTATCGGATCCTCTTTTGTTCATCGATGATACTTCCCAGTTACGTGAAAGTATCCACTTTTTCCAGAGTTTCTCCATCAAGTTCAGTTGGGTTTATGCTCTTTGTGTTGAATTCGAGGATGTGGCTCATTCCCTTATGTATGTTCAGACCTACTGATGGTGAGGTTGCTGCTACGTTGGTTGTCTTCATTTGCATTTGTCGGTGTGTATGGGCTAGAAGAGCTAAATCATCAAGTCGCATACAACTTGTTAATTAAATTCTGTGCTTCCCCTCAGATGTGGAGGTTTCCATAATCCAATCAACCACTAGAAGGAAGAGAAAAGGCGAGAGTAGGCAGCCTTGTCTAACTCCGGTCGTCATTGGGAATGCATTTGTCAGCTGTCCTCCATGCACGATTTCGCAGTGCAGTCGTCGTAAGAATTCCGGATAATGTTGACGAGATTCTCGCGTACGCCGTAGTGTTGAAGAAGTCTCCATAGTGTTCTCCTGTCTACGCTATCAATCACCTTTTCATAGTCGATGAAGTGGATGAACAGTGACGAGTTCCATTCAATTGATTGTCTAACGATGATTCGTAGTGTTGTGATTTGATATGTACACGACCGATCTTTACGGAAACCAGCCTGTTGATCTTGAAGTTGCGCATCCACGGAATCTTTCATTCTGTTCAACAACACTCTGTCGAAGACTTCCCCTGGTACTGACAATAGTGTGATTCCTCTGTAATTCTCAAATTCGCTCAAATCTCCTTTTTTGGTATCATGATAAGGTGTCCTTCTTTCCAGTATGCCAGCACTTGTTCTTCTACCCAGATTCTCCTGAATAAAACATGGAGCATCCTTGCCGTTACATCTATGTCTGACTTGAAAGTTTTGGCTGGTATATTGTCAGGTCCTGCTGCTTTCCCACTTTTGATCTGTCTGATGGTCATCGTGATTTCTTCCATCGTTGGTGGAGTGACACCTATCGGGAGATCTGTAGGTGCTGCTTCGATGTCTGGTGGGTTCAGTGGAGCTGACCTATTCAAGAGTGCCTCAAAGCGTTCTACCCATCTGTTCCTTTGTTCTTGAATCTTGGTGATTAGCTTGCCTTCTTTGTTCTTGACCCGTCGCTCTGATTTACTATATTTCCCTGCCAGTTTCTTCGTTGTGTCATATAGTTGTTTCATAATTTCCTTCTTTTGCAGCTTTTTCCACTGTCGTTGGATGGCCTTCGATGTACTTCCGTTTGTCGGCTCTAATGCCCTTCTTTACTTACTTATTCGCCTCTATGTATTGACTTTGTACCTTGATTTTCTTTGTTCTAGTTTGGCTGTTGTTGGTTTCTGACTTCTTGTTCCTCCTTTGTTGAATTTTGCATAGGGTCTCAGTGGAAATCCACTACTTATAATAGTGTTTCTTGCGACCCAGAGTCTCTTGACAAGTTGAAGTTAGTGCCTCTTTGATTCCTTTCTAGTTGTCCTCCATAGTTGTTTCTTCTTCTTTTAGCAGATCTTGTAAGGCTTGAAACCTGTTGTTGAGAGTTATTTTGAATTCCATGAGTTTGTCATTATCTCGAAGAAAGGTTGTATTGAACCGTTGTAATGCTGTTACTCCACTTATCCATTGCTTCTTTAGCTTTAGTTTCATTTTGGCAACCATCAGGTGATGATCTGAAGCTATGTTAGCTCCTCTCCTGGTTCTCACATCTTCAATTGATTTTCTAAATTTTCTATTGATGAATATATGATTGATTTGACTCTCTGTAGTATGATCCAGTGAGACCCATGTAACCTTGTGTAAGCGTTTGTGGGGGAATATTGTACCACCTATAACCATTTTGTTAAAAGCTCATAGATTTGTAGATCTTTCACCATTTTCATTTCTTCCTCCCAGTTCATGTCGTTCCATGATGTCTTCATATCCAGTGTTGTCCATTCCGACTTTGATGTTTAGGTCCCCCATCAGGATTGTCAGATCCTTTCCTGAACACTTCGCTATAATTGACTGCAGCCTATCATAAAACTGATCTTAGTTCTCGTCGTTGCCATCGTTGGTGGATGCATAACATTGGATAATATTTATTATAATCCCCTTCTTCATTGTCTTGAAAGATGCTTTGATGATCCTGGGCCCATGTGGTTCTCATTCTATATGTGCATTGTGCGCTTTCTTGGACAGCATCAGGGCAACTCTTTGGGCGTGTGGAGCATTTACCCCTTCGTGACCGGAGTATAGTAACATGTCTCCCGTAGCAAATGTTTTCTGTCCAGTGGGTTTCGTTGATTCCGAGCACTGTCAAGTTGCATCTCTTCATTTCTGCTGCTATCTGATTGGTCTTTCTGGTCTCCCACATTGTCTGAACATTCCATGTACCTGTAAGAATTTTCGCTCTGGTTGTTAGAAGGGACGTATCGGCCTCATGACTTTCGAAGAATCTCGGCTTTCATAATGAAGCGTCATAAACATTCCTTCCACTCCCAGGGCAGAGTTTAAATGGTTATGTTTGTTTAATCTGATTAGCTTTTTTTTTAACAAACTTGTGTTTTACGGGATAAGGATGCTAGCCCTATGCCCAACCCTCCTCCTTTACCCGGGCTTGGGACCGGCAGTAACTCTAGAAGAGCTGCAGGGAGTGTTTATGGTGCTCACTGAACATTTAAAAATTACTTGTTAAATTTTAGATTTCGAATCCATCAGTAAATAATTTATTGCTACAACTTTCAGTTAAATTTACCTAAAAGTGAATCATATGAGTAGTTAATATTTCGAAACTGTTTTGAAGCATACTTATTTAGACTTCTCACAATTTTTGACATGACTGTTTGAATCTTCAGGTACTGTCGGTTTTTTCTACTGATTGTAATCAACAAATGCTTACGAGAAAGTAGAATATTTATTATTAGTGTACTTTTAAACCACTTCACGGACTGAAAATAGTTTAGAATTGGTTATTAATTAGTATATAAAGGCCCTACATGATCCTCGTTTTAAAGTCATATGAACAGGTTTATGCAGAGAGTCTAGATGTGTTTATAAACAAAATGTACATAGTATAACATTTCGTTAATGTTTGCAAATTTACATCTGCAGAAATATATACTTTCATCTTTTTTTATATTCGTAGCATACCGATTCCTTATTTTGTTTCATTTTCCTCCTTTTCATTTACTAAATAGCAATTATCACATCAGATGATTATGAAACAATTTATAGTCGTGTAAAAGAAATTATATTCACTAACGCTGGACCTATAGTTTGGTTGAATTCTCCTCAACCGATACCATGATTCTATTACTGTTAGTAGTAATCCTAACAATGATAATAACAATCTAATATTGCAAATCGATCAATTTATTTTACCACCCTATCATTATTATTACATTTAGTGGTGGGTAACTTTTAATAATAACGCCATTATAATGAAAATCTGCCCACCTTCCAGCTCTTCAAATATGTTTAATAAACAAAGAACGATTTTCGATTGTTCTTCCATGTTGTCAAGCATTTATTTTAATAAAATGACCTGCCTCACTACCGAAAACCTCTCATTTCTAGTACTATAGAGTATTCACCACAATGTATCTACCTACATTTACTACATGTATATACTACATAGATTTGGACTACTGTTACAAGTGTATTTTATTATACATGCTTACTTTAGACATAATTTCACTTGAAAATTCTTAGGTCATGAAACTTGAATAATTAAATTCCATTATTTTACCGGGTAATCTAGTCTAAGCTTTATCATGAAAGTAGTCAGAAATATTAAAGTTAAATATGGTCCGTAACAACTTTAAACTCAAAGCTTATTTATTCATATTAAAATGTTGAATTACGTGTACGTTGTTTGTAATCATTTGAAATGAACAGTAACAGCACTATACAAATGAGCAAACACCTTCACATGTCTCTGTTCACTTCAAATGTCCACATATACTTTACATAATTTAATAATTTAGTGAGAATAAACAAAATTCGTGTTGAGGACTATCATTGATCCTATTTAACTTTGACAAATTTGATTACTTCTCTAATGAAACTTGGACCTGATTTCTGGGTGAAATGATGATAGATTTATCTAGTTTTCAACCACTTCGATTTTTCAAACGCAGTTTACACGTAATGTTCTTTACGTAATTCGTATCCAAATTCTATTTGCCCTAATTTAAACGATTGTTCAAGGTAAATAAATAATATTTGTTTTGTTTGTCTTCTTGTTAATCCTAATAAACAATAAATCCTGTGGAAAATTTCAAAGTTCATTGAAACTAAATCAAGAGCTTTAAATTCAATGTCTAATGTATTAATTCATCGTTGATATTATTTTTGTTACACAAACTTATTATATGTGATATAAGTAGTTTGAATTTTTCTATCCTCTGTAAAGAAGAGGTTAATTGAATTCTCTTATGTGTACTTTGTTTTGTTTTTACTAATCTCTACCCTGTCCTTTGTGTTAAGTTCATATGATTATTTATGTTCATTTATAAATAATTATTTATACCTATGAGCGTGCATGCTGTATTTAACTATTTTGTCAAATATAAATTTTGAGATAAAAATGCGCCGAAGTACATAATTAGACAACACATGTGATTATCTATTACTTACTTACATGCATTGTACACCATATAGAGTTACATAACAGATGTATTCGTAATTTAAGGATTTATTATTAGTTGAATCGTCTTAGATATATACATTTCTCAGTATTTGTGCATACATATTTATCTAGTTGTATGACTCTTACGCCGAAATCATCCCTCATTAACTAGCATTATAATAATTTTAATATTGTCAACAAGTTCGTTATTCTCTACCTGTATCTAGTCTATCTTTATATTTCAGTCTTATCTGCTGTACATAAACATTTTGCCGAAAGAACAATCCATGTGTATGTTGCAGGTATACATCTACCTTCAATTGTTTTTCGTATGTGTTGTTTTTTTCCGTCTCACTCTCTGATGAGCTAACAGTACTTATTTGTTACCACTATTTGTTATTTCTTAGAAATTTCGTAGAGATGACTTCCCTACCATCCTGTACGAAAAATAATTGTTTCGTTAATTGCATCAGATTTACTATTCTTTTCTTTGTTTTAATTAATAATTTGATAATTATTTTTCATTTTGTTGCCTTGTGTTGCTCATCCATATGTATGCATTTGTGCATGTCCTGTCACAGACGTAGCTCACTCGTGTGATTTATTTCTCTCTCTTTAGCGTGCTTCACTGACCTTTCTCTTCTTTTATAATAAGAAAATTAATTTAAATGATGTCGCTACTGCTGTTATATTATTATGGATATTATTATTGTTTATAATAAATTAATCCAAAGGTAATCTTACTCGTTATTATTTATATTGTCTAAGCTGGTATTTAATGTTTTAATGCTAAACTAATTTTCAAGAACTAGAAAGCATTAGATAGCTATTTCATCTTAGTGCGTATCTGCAACTCTACTAGGGATCACACTCATGGCCCTTAGCCTTCTCGATGAGTGCTTAACTTTTGCTTTAGTAAATAGGCATCCAGCAGTTTATAATCCTTACTTCGAACAACTTGAGGTATTGTATGATTAACATCAAATGTCATTGGTGGGTAACTACCTAACTTCTGACATGATTGAACTCTACTGGTAACATCACATTACGACTCCAAGTTGCCTGTTAAATTCATTCTCTAGTAAGCGCATTACTACTTCGCACAGGTGGTTTGTAGAGATTGCCGAATTCCATAATTTACACTATTGATTGACTAGATAGACGAACACTGTAGACCGCCTAAGCTGCAAATATTCATTATTTTAAAATTAGTAAGTAGCTTAATATTATTAAGATATCGTGTTAGTTTTCACGTATCACAAGGTTGTTTACACCCACACATATGACCGTTATTTTATTCACATCTTTACTACTGGCAGTTCGCAGTTAACGTCTAATCATTCAATTCCTTGATTGACCGAAAGCTTAATTAATCGTTGAAATAAATATATATTTTTTACTAGTTTCTGCATAAAATGTTCAGTGAACACTACTTTTGGACAGTACTGGCGACGGATTCCCATATAAATTATAATGTAGCATGGAATCAAGCACAAAAACATAGTTGAAGGGTTTCTACGTTACTATTTTCAGTTATATGTTAATCAACATTCTGTTATTCTTTATAAGGATGATTATTAAATTGGTCGCGATGAAAAACATTCCAAGTATATCTCATTTAACTGTTATGATAATTGAGTTTAATCATGAAGCTGTGATTGTTAGTTAGTAAAAAGTGATATGCAATATTTAATAGATCAAACTAAGATGAATCTCAGTCGGAACAATCGACTGTCATTTTATTCTTACTAGCAGACTAGAGAAATTTCGGTATCGTTGTCTATCCTTGGCTAGATACGTTGAAAGGATTTTTTTATTGTTCTAGATAACACTATGACTGACCCTTCAAGTTCGATACTCATTAAACAACTAGAAAGCTCACTTTCTTTAAATGGGGTTTAGGAGTGTTGCCCAGAATAACAATGAAACATTTCAAAATTAAGCCATCAGAGATTTCACAACATTAAAGACGTGTATGTTAATCGAAAACGTACATCATTTATTTATGTAGCTTAATAAACGTTCATAAGAGAAAAAACAGTTGTATATCTACATTTCAAATATTTGACAATTAATGTACTCAAAACGTAAGTAAAATAGCCACCAATATTAAAGGACCTCTGCACTGAGAATGTGCACATTACAATGACTAATCCAAACGCTTAAATCGAATAATGAGAGGTGAATAATATTTAGTATATTCAAGAATGAAAGTAGTTGAAGTAGCAGAGCTAAATATAGATTTGTGATTTGAAGGTGACCTAAAACTAGTAAGCCTAGAATTATTTTTCATTACAACAAACAAATACTAGATGTTGCATTTTAAAGACCTTTAATTGCTAACGATTTACCCAAAATGTTTTTAAACTTTCTAAATTAATTATTGTCGACAATAGAAGCTGACGATTCTTTGTCTTCTTCAATAACCTCTAACTGCTGTGATTTCTGTTGTTCGTACAATGATAAATTTGATGGTTTTAATAATGGACTGATACAATCATCATTTTGATTAGGGTTTTACTAGTATTTTCAACAAACTCTGTTGATATTTGTTGTTGGCCACGTGTTCATCATTCCCGTTGACTGAGTGTTGTTCTACGATTAGGTTTTTATTCAAATTTGATGAAGAAGTTTTCTCGGAGTAATCAAAGTCAAACTGATTGTTCTTTATTGATATTGGCAGCTGTGAATCAGAACTTTGCAGCAGACTACAGTTTTCTTCAGCTTTAATCAATGAATTTTGTGAGGATGTCCAATTGGATAAGCTATTAATGTTATTGTTATTATGACTTTTTTCATCAAGATATTTATTTTCATGAGGAAAAAAATGTTTCTTCACCTTTATCGCAGAATATTTCCGATGCCTAGTGAAAAATCCACTGCAGTATAATAACGCACCTAAAATCATCAAAATCCATAGACCAACAAAAATGCCAGCTATAATTGGCCACAGTGGTACTTTATGTGTTGCCTTCAGTTGTACACTATGAAAAATGATGGATTGTTTAATTTCAAAATAATTATCTGACGGATACTTGATATCAATAAACTTCTCGTCGATTGCATGACCTTTATTCTGAAACAGATTTTCTTGAACATCATGATAGGATTTTATTATTAATGGTAAATCACCCCAATGGTCAATGTGTAATCTACTTACAAACTGTATGTCAGACTTGTGTAATTTAAAAAATGTTTCAGACCACAGCCAACCAGTCCACTTTAATCTCACTGTATCTCCACGTTCAAAATGTTTTATTTGGCATCGGATGTTGAGGCATTTAATTAAATATTTATTCTCTAAAGTTCTAATTTTTTCGTTGAGTTTACTGATTGTCTGAAATGTGGACAACTCAGTATTATCCTGTTTTCATATTCCCGTTGTAAAGTATTATAAGTTAACTCTATTTCTGAATCTTTTATAAGTTTATGTGTATTTCGAGAAGCTAGTGATGACTTATTGAGCTGCTCAATACGTCGTTTGAAGCGTTTTGTGATTCTGACAAGTGAATTATATGCAGATTTTTGTGTATTATCGTCTGAAACACAAATATAAAATTTAAAAAATGGTGAAAACGTGCTTCAGAGGAAAAATTACTTCCATCATTAGCCCAGTTTCATACACTGTTTTACTTTACAACTGAAGCTGTAATTACGTATTTGGTACGTTTCTGTAACTTCAAGGAAATACCTTGACTTTACTGTTATTGTGTTGTTACTAAGGCCAGTAAAAAGTAAAAAAGGTAGAATTCTGAGAGCTGTTCACCATTCGATATACATATATATAGTGAATTTTTAAACATAGGTTTAGTTATAAAACTAAGTATGGTTGGTTTTTGTTATCACATATTTCTAATTGTGTCTATTACTACTTATTTAGACTTCAGTAATACATTCTAAAATCTAAATATAATTTACACAAGCTCCTGAACAAAATGAGATAGACAAGTGACTAGAAAAAATTACCACGTCATGCAATCAAGACAGAAAAATGTTATTCAAAAAATTAATATACGAATTCGGTGAATAACACTGCTAAAAAACAACAACTATTGACTGGTGTTTTGATGGTAATCAGTTGATCAGGGTAACTTAAACAGTTTATCTCATTCTATCATGATATTTCGCTTACAACAATCCCGAAGTTACGTATCAGGAGTAAAACTCATACATTGGGCTTACTTAGTGTTACTGTTAACATTCGAATTAAGTAGCAATATTGTAATGACTTGATATCTATTTTTTTCATGAAATCTTAATATCATATGTTTTCATCTAGCGCGAGATATCGAGTGTCATCTAATAATAATCCACACGATATAGCTTACTAGTAGACTAGTGCTATTTAGTTTTTCATGTCTCTCCAACTGACCTTAGTTCGTGGTGAAAACTTGATTCTTTAGGCTTTTGAACAACAGGTTTTGATTACGGTCAGAATTTCCCACTTCATATGGTGAACCTGAAAGCTAAGATTATTCTGTATATGTCAAAGTGTACGTATGTCGAAATATGAACAGTGTAGCTAAGTATACTTCTATAATAATTAATTCATTAAATAGAACATACTACTATCCACTGGGTAAGTATCGGTAAATATTTTTTAATAATCACATTAATACAATCAGACTATTTTAAAATTCGTAATTCCATTATTTACAAAAACCAGACTGACTAAAAAATATTCTCATTTTCAGTCGACAGTGTTTAAACGTTTATTTACTCTATTATGATGTGACATTACTAATGAATGACTTACAAACGATTTTCTGTAGTGTTTAATTTATTGAAGAACCTGTAAGTAATTCTTGTTGTCAAATGTTGGTATGCCACTAGAGTCTAATACTGACTCGTCAAGAATATATACTAAATATTTCTTTTGAATGAAAAGGGATATCAGTCATATGCAACCATTTATGCTGAACACTCAGTTTAATTAATATCTATGAATACTGTCATTCTGCACAACACAAAACTGATCACCATTCAATGTTACAACCATCCGGTCTGGTAGTTAAAAGTATATCATTTTTTAGGTCATCAGATAGTTAAGTTTCTAGAATATCTGCTCTAAGACATCTGATAATGATTTATTTTCCTCAGTATTACATGTCCAACTGCATCAAACTAAGGTTTTAATAATATAAACAGGTTTCGATTAGTAAATCAGTAATACAATTCGAATCGATGGATTTACAGAATGAAATAATGTGACCGAGTAACCGCTTCACTTGAGATTGATTCAAACTATTAACTTCATTAAGATGAAGAAAAAGACCATTTATTAAAATGAAAGCTTTTTTTAATTAACAAAATACCACGCTCATACACGTTAAATTAGACACAAAACTAACAGGGTAGAGATCATAAATGATTGAATATCGTAGATAATTTACGCTCCTGAAGGTGATTGTCAGGCCTAATTTTTACCAGTCATTAAAAATTGATAGTTAAGATACTAGTTAAATCCAAAGGAAGGGACTCATTATATATTCAGCTAATCAAATCACACTTCTGAAAATACTCCAGCATGAGTTCAAATCTCAATATTATTTACAAATTCATTAGGAGATACAATTCAGAAAGTATAGTTAGTAGATAAAATTCTCAGCTTATCATTAGTTTTAAATTTCCAGATAAATTAAGCCTATCCATAGCATTACAGTCAGAAATTCATAAGAATTCTTCGTTTTTAGGTTCGGAACCTCCAGTTTTAATCTCCCTAAATACTTAGCTGTGTTCGCATCAGATTTACACGATCAGTCTTTACAAGCTATATGTTATACAAGCCGGAGCGAAAAACTTACGTTCTCAGACACATCACAGAAACACTCCAAGTGTTCGCATTGTTATGGTCAAAGTTATGTGACAAAATGCTTTTTCTAAAGATAAGGGAGGAGGTTGCAATATTTCTCTTGTTTTGCTGGATTACACTTCATTAGTAACAGTCAGAATCGAGCAGTAAAATCAACTTTAAGTATCTCTTATTACTGCCAGAACTATAAGTTAAATGTTTCATTTACTTCGAGATAAAAGATAAATTCAATAAACAACACTAATTTGTTGAGGATGTAGCACTGTAGACAATAACAACGAATAATACATCGAATAAGACCTCGGAGTTTATAAATACTTCAACTGCAGCTTTAACAATAACCTAAGTTTAACAGAATTCATTTTTAACAACAGTTAATCCTTATAAGTATGTTCCATAATGATATCAGCATTAAAACTTTTTTGAAATAGTATGCATAATTTGACATTGGTTTTACTAGTAATGAAATTTACTACTATTCTATGACACTGATTATCAAAGCTTCATTTCCATTGTAACCTTCAATACTCCAAATTTTTTTACTTTATACTAAAATGAGTACTTAATTATTTGAATCCATTCAGTTATATGTCAAATTTAATTATAAGAATTAATAAATTTTAGAGAGTTTATCAAACTGAACAAATTTAGGACAAGATTAAAGAGAATGAACATTTCATTAAATGAACATAACTAGTTTCGAATTATTTTGATGCTTCATAAAATCAACTGATTGAAAATCTCATACAGTCAATACATAATATAACGCATTACAAATTGCATGTGGGTGATTCACATCTTTAATCTTAACTGCTAATAAACAATGATAGCAAGGCTTATGTTTAGAGATTTCTGTAAAGTTTAGTTGATTGTATTCGTTACAGATTGCTATTAGTTGGGCACCAGTAAAAACCAATAAGTACTGGATAGTTATTTATTCCTACACCCTCGATCTCACCAGGAAATTCAGCCCAAGAGCCTCAAGTCCATGATAAATACTCAATCAGCTTAACCACTGAGTCAGTGTATAGTGGTAGAACTCCCTATTTCATCAATTAATGATAATGTGCGACAATCATTTATTCCCATTGGTGATAATTATCTAACTCCTAATATGTCTGGAATTCATTAGTCACGACTTCAAACTAGAACTTCTGGAACATCCTGAAGTTAGTCAACAGTGAACTGATCATTGTTTTTTAATTGAAGTGATTTTGTGGAGACAAATAGTAAGTTTAGTTGATTGTATTTGTCAGAGATTTATATCGATTGGGTACCACCTGAAACCAGAGACATCGGCAAAGTGGTGAAGATGGATATCCGTTTGCCATGAGACTAAAAAGTCCTTAGTCCTATTTCTTGCTGGAACCGAGGGTACTCACTGCTGAGGCAGTCTCGTAATGGGAAAAAACAGCTGTTTAGTTTTTCCTGGTGGTACCCAGCCAATAACAATCTGTAACGAAGATAACAACTGAGCTTAATACCTAGCTTCACAAAACCATTTGAAATCAATTGGTTGTTGTACTGTATACTGGTTAGCGTTTTATGTGCATAGTACTGGAAGGGAGATTTCAAAATAGAGTTGATTATAGAATGTTGGTGGACGACCTATGCTATACGAGAGGTGGCAGGCACTGATTGATTGGTTATATACTACATTCTATTATTATTATGTATGCACAAACTTGACGTATAATTAGTCACATGTATGAGATAATTTTTTAACTTCTTTACATTTACTGTTGTAACTATTACTCGATTTATTAATCAATGCGATAGTGTATATACTAACTTCTAATAATTTGCAGTATTGTTTCTGATGTGTAAACAGATAAAGAAAGCCTACTTATTAGGTAACTTTGCATTATTCTGCTACAAGTTAAATTTTCAGTGAAATACTCAAAGGAGAGGAACTCTATGAGAGCTGTTGTCGATTTTGAATGTTTGTTTAGTAAATTTCATATCGCTTTAAAACAATTTATTTAGATGACAGTAGTCGGATCCATGCAAATCAGCCAACGGATAACGATTGTAGGTTAGCCTCTTAAAACCTGTATAATTGTAATCCGATCTTATCAAATAACCTGCTTGTAAATACATGTTTTCTTGACCGATTTCAGTCATATTAGTTTAGATTACTAAGTCAAATATAGGTGATAATAAGCTAATGATACTAGCGACGTTCATTTGTTGATGTCATTAACCATTAATCCATTTTCAGTGAGATTTGTAAGTGGTTTTTAAATTGCTGAAATGTAAAGGCTTAGTTAATTTTCTGTTACCAGTTTAAATAAAAACCTTAACTTTATCCTGAGACATTAACTAAATGTCGTTTTGTAGTCTGCATTGCAGACTAAGTCAAGATAATTAACCATCAGAAACTAGAAATAAATGATTCGCCTTAGTATGGAATTCCCACGACACTACCGTGGACGGAGCATAAGAAACTTAGGTCTCAGATCGAGCACTTAACTATCATGCCAATGTGTTAGCGTTCAAAGGTTTACATTTTAGTCAATTTTAGATAGTCAGTTAGCTACAGTCAGTCGGTGATGCAAATTAGAAATTTCAACATTCTGTAGGAATTTCCTATACTTAAGCATTTCTTAGGATCTGATTTGTTACTGATAATAAACATAACCACAAGAATATTAGTACACGTTCGATGTCACCATCCTATTTACCCATATGTATGACTCATAACATTTTCAGAATGATTATTTCAGACAATACTAAATTTTTCCAATATTTTATGATTATTGAATGAAAAGACGACATTATAAAAAGTGTATATTAAGATAAAAGTCTAGGGACATAAAAGTACAAATGTTTAGTGTCTAAATGTCTGTATAAATAATGAGATAGAACAATAATACTTTCTTATATGAATTTAGACAGATATTCTTTTTGTTTATATTCATTTCTTTGTGATATTTTCGAGTAAAAAAATTTCATTGTAAATAATATAAATTGAACTGTTTACATTTTCAATATAATTAAATAGATTACTTCATGATAACTTTATGTCAATATAACTTATATTATAGACTAATATCAATTGGGTAACTATTCATAATCAAATAGTACTGAATCTTATCTTAATGTGGGGCATTGTTTGATCATTGTGTAGTGATCAATTGAATGTTCATAAAATGGTTTATAGTGTTGATCGAGCTCTGATGATCAGTTTGTAGTGTGACCACTAGTCTATTTGACTCGACATTACTGCCGTTGTATATAGATGGAAGGTGGTTTGGAGTAGTCAGCACGAATCCTTGGACCTAAGTATCATGTTATTTGGCACTCATCAACAAGAAATACCCTTAGAATCTTATACCAACTCACCCAGTTTCGCAGTTTATGAATGTTAACAATGAGTTATTCGAGCCTCGCTGACCTTCTTAAGGACTGTGATGTGTGATTGATCACTGCGTAAGCAAGTACTTGAATGTTCGTCAAGTCCTTTATAGTGTTGACTGAATTCTGTCAGTCAAGTAGTAAAGTGGCTACAAATTATAGGATTTATCATTTTATGCAGGACTATATTTAATGATTCTCAAAGAGAATAATAATTTTTAATTATTGAATTGGCATGGAATTGTGTATTTATTCAAATCACTACTAAAAATATTATTATATAAGTTGATAGATCATTATTATTAAAGTTACTTTACTAGATAGATTTACAGCAGGAAGGTAGTCTTTTACTTATTCTAATAGATTTATACAACAATATAAAGTCAATGTACAGTGTATAAGGAGTTATATAATTATTGATTAAAATGCATAAAATAAAAAAATATCTGGTAAAATAAAATAATTTTTTTGTATTATTTTAGTATATCTGAAAAATATTCTTCAGTTGATTTTAGAATCCTTTCATGATTTACAATGAACTTGAATGAACTTTTATTCATACGATGTTTCAGTTTAAGAACGTATACTATGAATGTTTAACTGATTACCCGAAACTTAAATTTTCCAATTAGAGATTGTATTAAGTCAGTGCAATGTACATTTCAATTTAACCATTTTGGAATGATAAAAAATACATGTACGTCACAAAGGGATAAAACATGTGTTTAGTCACTGTTATTTCCTATGTTTATGATTTAGGCGCATTGTAGTGTGTTGTTAAAACTCAATAGTACACTTAAGTAATCGATTGTTTCTTAGATTGTTTAATGAAGCACCTATAAGAATTGAGTAAAACGTATATTGCGCTTTGCTCAGTCTTTCAGTCGGTCATAGTTAACCGAAAATCCAAAACATTGTGTGTTAGCCCAAGTTAACTTACTAAATCAGTACAAAGAGATGAAATCCACAAGATGAGTAGTAAATAATTCGAAATAGTAGTGCACTCAGTAATAGTGGTAAAATGTAAATATTTGAGAATACTTTTCAAAAAGGTCGTAAAAATCCAAGGAATAAGGTTGTGAGGTAGTCTCACAACCAGTGATTATAGTGAATGTACAGAACTCAGCCGGTTACTTTGCATAATTTTAGCATTTATCAGTTCTTAACGTGAACAGTAGGAAAAACAAACGCTTAAAAATGTTGCATTTTTGTTTTATTTTTCATCTCATTATTATTCTGTACTAACCAGATATAAAATCATACACTGAGTAATACAAGTGTCTATGGTGCAAGAATACTTAATGTTATCATACCAATCAACATGAAAGCAGAAAAGCGAATGATAGATAATTTTCATATATACTAGTTTTAACTTGTTTATTGATGAAAAAAGCAATTTATACCAGATGGTACTTGTATCAACAATTTTCGTTACAGACGGTTGACTGTCCTATGTTCATACTTGCTTTGTCTGAAATATATCACCTGTATGTAGTTTAGACCACGACATAAGTCACAACTGTATTTATTATAAGAAGGATATATTCAAGTTTATGTTATCATGTAGCTAATTATCATGAACTGAAATAATATAACGTTGGATTTCAGTTATTTGATATAAACAAAGAAAACTATATGTGAGGATACATTCATCTACACGCATAAAGCTGAGTTATATTAACACCTGACAGGGGCGAAAAACAATATCATGTACATAGTTTCCTTAAGAAGAGTAAAATTACACTTTAAGCAAAATAAAATGAATTTAATTTTTGTTAGGTTCTTATCACTGACTTTTACCTTCAAATATGATAAATAAAATTGAAATTCAACATACATTCACGAAAACCAAGCTAAACGTTAGTTAACGTAAACAAATGTCAACATAACTTTTATACGGACTTTAATAAGTGAAATATGTCTAGTGGCTTAGCTATTGGTTCAAGTTTAATTAGTTTATAAATTATAATAAACATAAGTATGAAACTACAGTCGGTGTTTACAAGTTACAATATAAATGCTTTTAATCAATGTTTTATTGATATTCAAACTTGGAAATGAGTCCATCTAAATAAATGGAAGTAACATTTATTGGTTTCACCCATATGATAAATAAGTATTCAGGCTGAAAATAGCATAAAACTAAACCGTTTTGTAGAGAAATTAAAAAAAAGATTAGAAGCTATTGAACATACTAAACCATTCACAAAATTGCGATAATAGAGTTAGAATGTATATAAACAAGTGTAATTTTTTGAAATAATTGTGCAATAAATGTAAAATATAAATGTCATTATTGAATATATAAACAAACTGATTGTTTACTTTTCATACACATTTTCTAGATTTAATCAAGTTTAAAAACTTTCATTACTTCCCTTCTATCCTACAAAATCAGTTATAATAGACTGCAAATCCTGTGCATAACTTTCATATATTTCGATAGATGTATAACCAATATAAACTTATTAAAATAACTAGACACATCTTTATGGCTTGATCATTAAATAAGAGATTTCACAGATTTATAGGCTGAAGTACTTTAAATATCATCTCATTAAATTGCTTGTGATAATCATTATTGTACTAGAATATTTTGTTCTAGAGAAAATGAGAAAGTGGATAAGGGTTGAACTATTTTACAACTTGACTAGAGAATAAAATATAAACTGTTCGATCTCAACTTAGTGATTTAAACGTTACGTACTCGTTGAGAAACCTAAGGCTTCTGGGTTCGCTATCTAGTGAAGTTGTGAATGTTCACAACTGAGAAATTTCAGAGTAGGAAGTTGTAATCTTTCCATTCCTAACCGTTTCTCAAAATATTTCTGGATGACATCAATTCATGATGAAAATAACCTTTATATTGCTCAAAATCTTCACAAGAATACCATAATAATCCTTTTTTTTTCTTTAATTTTACAAATAAGTGACTACTTGTTAGTTTAAAAGTAAAAGTTAATCAGATTGATGATACATTCATTGCGTCATTAAGTAACATATTATATACACACGCACGCACATTTTGACAATTCATATCATATTGAAAATATTAGAATATAGGAACAAACTCTACTCTATACATACCAATAAATTTGAAGTCCATCAATGTAAGTTCTAATGGATTAATGAATTCCTTTGGTATTTCGCAATTACCGTACTGTCTTCCATCGGAACCAATTATACTGGGCAGAATATTCTTCAACATAGTTGCTGTTAAACAGTAATAAGAAATGTAAGAATGAAGTTGCGGTACCACTCTTAGGTAGAAAGCTTATAAATGAGAATATTGTGTTGTGGATCCTTCGTATGGGGGAACTAAGTTAATTGTTAGGTGGATACCACCCGTAAGAATAAAAAGGAAATTCAATGCACACTGTGATAAACAAAAGTTTTAAATAAGAAGCAACCAGATGAATTAAAAAGCTATTCACCGAATCACCAAAAATATTAAATCCATTTCAAGTGGGCTGTGTGTTGAAGGGTAATTAATTTAGAACCATATGGTATTTTGGATTTACACTGATAAGTCCTTCCAAACGGCAGGACTTTAGCGCCGAATAATTCTCTCTCTCTTTGATGAAAAGTATATTTAGTACAGAAGCTATTATTTCATACAAGTACCTTATAACAATCAGTAAATGTTTATTGATGACAATAAAAGTTCACGCTTGCTTCTTACTAAAGATGATTCACAGAATGATATCAAAGCAGTTTCTCTATCAGGAATGTCTTAAGATACACTTATTTGGAATAAATAAGGTTGTACTTGAAAATAGAATTTAATTCTAGTTATTGCCTAGGTGAAACATATTGTAATGTGAAATTAGGATGTATGTGTTACGATTGTACATATTTTAAGTAAGTAGATAACACTACATATGAAAGTTTAAATAATTTTCGATATAATCAGGGATCTATGAGTGACACGCATAAACGAAGTTACCAACTTCTATTCGAGAACTCGTGGATTAATTGTGTCGAATAAACCATGGTAATGTGCAAACTTTCAAAAGTTGGCTTTTAAGTCCTTTTAACAAGTAGTAATCTGTATGTTGGGTCTTATCATTCGAACAGAATTAGTGGGATAAAGTATGAATAAAGCTTTACACACTGTCTTTATTGTTCACAATTTAAACTCTGTAAGACTTAGTAACATTGTGATTAGGATATCTTAGTAAATTCATGTATGTCAGCCAGAGTCCTACTGACTGGACAGACAGACAGATACAACGTAGGACCAGGCACATAACTGCATCGGTCCAAGTTGCCACACCCCAACAGCATAGCAAGATGATCACCGAATTCATAGAATCAGTTACTTTAATGGTAGTAATATATAAAAGGAAGATTGCATATAAGGATATAATATGTAGAGAGAGAGAGAAAAAAAATTAGTTTATAGAAAGAAAGGTAGAGTAATTTTAGTCTCAATACTGACTGGAGTTCTTGTACAAGTCTTCATTTTAGTCACGGCTTAAGTAATTAAAACAAAACCGTACATAGGTATAATTATTTTTCACACATATATATATGCTTTATTGTACACATTTCTAGATGTAGAAAGCATTATAGAAATTACCAGTCACTATGGAACAGGAGTTCTGAATTGCTACCAAATCGTGTAACTGACAACAACTGTTTTCAAATTTAAGAATCTTCTTTAAAACCACCAAAATAAGTTATAATTGGTCAACTTAATGACTCGAAATTCCAGTTAAAATCCTTGACTTAAGTAATCAGCCAATGTCGCGTAAACATTGGATAAAAACCAAAAAACAGGATGATCACATTATGTTCTCATTTGGTGGAAACTTAAATACTTGAATTCTAAACCACTTACTGAGTGATTTTGGTATCATCCTTTTGATTTGATGGCTTTGAAATCGATGTTCGGTGGGATTGTTTATGTATTATTCTGGAGACAAAACGCGAGGCACATAAGAAGTTGTAGTTAGTCTTTAAGAATTCTACAGGGAATAATAATCGCTGATGGATTCTTGCATCATTATTAGACAAGAAGCAAATCAATAATGTGTTCACTTCACCATACAATATAACATTTTCTTCTATGTAACAAGAGATTATTAACCTTCGTTAAATAAGGGGGGGGGGTAAACCAATAAACTTACTTTGATTCGTATATGATGCTTCACGAATTTTATCACTTAAATAAAGTAATCTGTAACCATCAAATGTTTCATAGGGTAATTGTAAGATTAGGCTTAAATTAGTTAGTGCTATCCAGCCTCGGTTTTCAATAAGGAATATATGTTCAATTCGTGGACCAATGTCATATGAAAATATTTTACGCGATATTGTACCTAGATAACAATTAAATTAATTGAATAAGTAATTACTTGTTGTGATTAAGTAATAAAATATGCGCACATTAATGTTTCTTTAAATTACATTGAAGGAGTATAAAGTGAAATAAAATAGGAATTTTCAATTTCAAACAGTGAAAAGTGTATTACAAAGTTAAAATTATACTAATTTTTCAAAAAAGAGCATCTTCTGGAGAGTATATACCGAACACAATAAAACTTGAGAATAATGATAACGTTTCTTGGTAAACGTACATAATTAAGCCGTTTAGTTAACTAGCCATTAAACCATGGATCTAGGATTTCTGCAGACAGGCATTTAACACTCATGATTATATCCAATCTTAAAGAAACTAGTAAACCTGTAAAATTCAAACCTACGCTACTCACTGTCACAATCAAAGACATTACCAATGAGATATTTATAGTGCACACAATGTCACAGTGCAGCTAATCGACCAGTTATGAACAAACATAACACTACTTACTACTATTTAGTGTTCAGTGAATGTAAATATCTGATTACTGCAGAACGATTGGTCTAGTTTGGGTACTTTAATTATAAAAGTTGGATTATCTTCACTTAAGGCATTTATAACATAGTTTTACACTACAGTGTTTATAAATGTATGTGGTTCGTGATTTTTCATATATATATATATATATATATATATATATATATATATATATACTATTGTTTGAAATCGAGGGGAATGAAGATGAACATTTATTTGGACAGACAATAAGTTAAATTATCAAGCTCTACTTTTATGCATGAAGGTGTAATAAATTAGCACAACAAACCTTTGTATCTAAAAGAAGTATGCAGAAGCTTCATCCTTTACAATATCAGAAAAGATTTAGTAAATTACTTTTCTATCGCATTTCTTTCTACCATCTATTCTTTCTGCTAACCTATTTAGACTATAATTATTTACTAAAATTTCACTTATGACAATGTAAACTATTTATTATTAGATATGTAGCCCACATCCTTATCATCGCCATTCTGTAATACTTCTTGGCTGGTTAATGCCTTCCGAGAAAATGTATTTTTCTATTTCTGGGTATGTTTTGAAGGGAATCTAACGAATAATATTATTATTTTCTGATAAGTTTTGATCCTAATTAAATAATGCGAATTGCAACAACTCTATTCAAAATAAAAGATCACATGGCTAACTTGTTTGTCTTTTTTTTTTCAGAACGTAAAGCTCAATACTCAATTCTACTTTGTAGACCACAAAAGAGCCTAATTTCGTTTGCTATGAAGATGAATATAAGCTTCTGTTAAGTGTATATTCTAACGTGAGAGCTTTATGTCACGAAATTGGAGGTTTTCTTTAATATTAGTTATTCGGTTATATTTCATACAAATGACGTAACTTAATAAAATAGGCTTACATATTCCTATATTGATGATGGATTAAGTGTTGATGAATTTGTCAAATATAACTACCTAAGATGTTTGTTTTCAAATCGTAAGATTGTTCAAGAATATTTTCACATCGCTGGTCATGTTTGCCACTAGGAGGAAATACGCTTCCTAACCGGGATTTAAGTATTTCTCACTATTTCAAGAACATAATGATACTTTAACTTACAATGAATAAAATATTTGGAACTACTTTTACATTTAATTGAAACTCTTCTTAGAATAAGTGTCAGCTAACCAACTTATTATGCTATACATTTATTGGCGTCCCAACTCTGTGTATTACAGGTTTGTATGAAAAACATGAGCACCTAGAATGCAGTTTAATCAGTATAATAACTGCCAATCTCCCTAACTTCAGTGTTTGGAAAGTTAAAATAATATCTATTTCAAACTTTTTGGTAAATAGAAGATCTTCTTTGGCAAAACTGAATAAGTCTTAATTTAAAAAAAAAAGTAATGTTAATATGACAGACACTAACTTTAATCAAAACAATCAAAAATAGAGTAATCTTACTTCTTTCAATTGCATAAGGCTTCAATCTTTTATCGATTATAGTTGATGGTTGTATACCAGCAAAGATATTCACCACTGGTTTATAAACAATCTTATATGGTATACTTACTATATTATTTTCCTTATGATCATCTTTTGTTTCTGATATTACTTGAATTTCGAATTTTGGTGGATATTCATAATTCTGGTTGAAATACTTATATAATACAGTATCATCATTCAACAAGTAACTTGTTGACTTGGGTTGTTTTTAATGGCAACAGACCTTGAATAAATACATGTATATCAATTTGTATAATTTCATTGGGATAAATCCATAAATATGGTGATAATGAAATAAGCGCTAGTAAACCATTCTCATCGATGTTAATGGACCATATTTTTGTGTCAGTTAAATTAATAAGATCTACTGAATTCGTTGTATATTTGGGTAGCTTTTTAATATTTATCCGAGTGATTTTACCCTGGATACCATTATCAATTGTGAATTTTTCATCATCTATAAAGTGCCAGTTATAAAAGCGCATCAAAATTCGAAGGCCGGTTGATTTAGTAGGACCTAAATTAACTAATTTCAATTGAATTAACTGTTGTTGTTCATTAGGATGACCATATTCAATTGATTTTATTAATGAGTTATTTACTTTAGTCAATAAATTTTCACTATTTTGTGTCATCATCAGTGAGTGTAATGAATTCCAACTAACATTCAAGAAACTGAAATCAGAACTGCATTCATTGGCTGGAATACAAACTGGTTGAGCCAAACGGATCGACTGAGAACATTCAGACCAATCAACTAGAGGCTGACCTTGTTTATAACATTTATTAAAGTTTGCGCCAAATTACATTCAGTTAAGTTCAATACAGATCTGTATGAGATTTTCAATGGTATACTATTTAAATTCATCTCTTCTAGTCCATACATTGTTATTAAATGAAATTTTATACTCATAGATGATTGTGATGAGTCTAAATGGATATTATTTATTTTTTTATCTTGTAATTGAAATCGAGGGGTTGATTTATTGAACTGAACAGTGAACAAATTGAATATGGATAATTCTAAACTTTGTTTTCTCAATAAATTAGAGGACAGAGTTGTGGTAGTACTGTTTGAATGCATGATAGTAATTCCACAATACATCTGTAATAACTTCATGATCACGTATTCCAGTTAACGTTAATCCTTCAGGAATGTTGATATACTGTCTTAAATGGAGGTCGTATAGACGTACATTAATGTGAAATGGTATTATAGTACCTTTTTTAAAATGTAACATTGAGTATAATGGTGAGATACTTATTTGACACTGTGCTTTCAATAATTTAGGCATTGTAAATAGATACGGTAAAGTATTCATTTTTAGTGAAGTTACTGCAAATTCTGGCCAACCATCACCATCAGCATCAAAACCTCTTGATAGACCGATTCCAAAACCATCACCGATTTCTGGTTCGGGTGCCTCCAAAATCTACAAAGTGCCCAAAAAGTTGTTTGCATTATTCTTTAAAAAATTTGTGGAGAGCTTATGGTTTTGATAATGGGTGTAGTGTATATTTTTTTAAACTATTCGTTACTTCATTCACAAACTGTCATACAATGCTTTAAAAATTATAGTTATTCCTGCATTTCGTTATCATCAAGGATTAAACATAATAAAACTAAGTAACCGGATATTGTGCCTAATTCAATTCAATAAGAGATCAGTCAAGACCCTTATAGCTGACTGAACTTGTCCCTAAATATTACATATTCATAATTAATTGCCCATGTTCTATAAACACGCGTCTTTATTTGGGTTGAAACTGTTTGTGAATAGTAGCATTTAATTTTGTCTGTATTCGTCACAGATTGATCTTAATCGGATACCACTGAAAGTCGGGGAAAACCAGATAACTGTTTCATTCTAGTATAGGGCTCTCTTAGCAGCGCTCAATCTCCTTTCGCCAGGGTCTTGATAAAATATTCGTCAGGACTCGGGGCAAACGCTTAACCGCACGCTTCATTGGACCGGCGTATAGTAGTGAAATTTCCACTCCTAGTAATCTATGAGTTGGAGCGACGAGTAATCATTGAACGACTTCGAGTTTCCTTTGAAGCTCTAGTGAAAAGAACTGACTAGTGGAGTTCAGATATGTGGAAACATTTATCACTAATGTCAATGATTAATCATCACGCTATGTCATAAAATGATTCGAGTAGGAATTCTACCATTATACGCTGGATTAGTGATGTTAATGGATAAGTATTCACTAACCAGACCTAAGGATCTTTGTTCAATTCCTTGGAAGAAAGGAAGGAGTGCACTGCTGAGGTAGTCTCAAATCAGTACAAAACAAGTGTCTAGCGTTTTATGGTATCTTACGGTGCTCATAAAAAATCAAACTATAACAAATACAAACAGCCTGCTTCAAACACAACATAAACTTATCTTTACTCTAGTAAAATTACTACTACCCAATCGATAACATGTATCTTCCAAATTTGTAACGATGTTCTGAATTGTGTCTTTTAAAATTTTTTTTACACTTAATCTATAAGTAAACAACTATAGTAATGACTTAATTCTTGTACAATCATTATTTTCATACTGATTCAAATTTACTCGTTGGTTTAAAACCTGTCCAACACCTTGATTCTAAATGCATAAACCGGTTATGCTTTTAATTATTTTCATGATTTCTAGGTTGCAATCAGCTGATGAGAAACCGTGCAATAAAGTTAATTCAAATAATTACGTCATACTTCTTTTGGAGCATAATGAGCTAATTATTTTTTAATTCTTATTCTACGACTAAAAATTAGCCATTATAGTTTAGATGCATTTATGTCTCTATACAACTCAACTGTCAACAATATTCTTTAAAACTCATCTATCTGTTTCCATCATGCTTCTTAGATTATGCTGCTTAGATTTTCATCTATCTAAAATTTTTCTCGTGATTCCTGTGTAGTAAGCACGTTAACTTATATGTTGATCATCCACTATATGGAACTCACCAGTAAAGACCACTTAATATCTTAATGGAACTGATACTACCTGTGGGATTCTATCCCTCACACCTAATTTCACAGTTTGAAATGTTACCATTAAGCTATTCAAATCTCAAATGACATTCTGTATAACTTAGATATGTACGCCGATTGATAGAACTCATTAAGTACTCAAGGTTAGACGAATATAGCAAAGGTCACAATGATCGTTTGATATGACTAGTCTTCAAACTCTTGATTAGTGGTCTTAGTAATTATTTCTTGTTGTCATATTGGATTTGACTCCCTACAAAAAGCGTTTTAAGATGGAATTATATTTATTTACAGTTTCAGCGTCATGTTAATGCACTAACATATGCGCTGAATGCTAGTTTTCTTACTATTATGACCTTCATCACCAAAGTACATCATATATCATTTATATTATACTTGCCTAAAACGAAACATGAGAAATAGTAATTTCTTACAATAAAAAGCTTGAAAACTTATTAAACTGAAATAAAGTTGTTACGCTACGATTGAATTGCAGATTTACATAGGCTTTTACCTGCAAAGGCTGTGATTCTAGTGTACACTCTGATGTAACTCGGTAAATATAAACGCGACCATTATACAATGAAATATTTAAATTTCCGTTAAGTACTCTAGTATTTCTTGATTGTATTGCTGGAGCGCTAATAGCCACATCATCAATTCCATCTCCATCAATATCTCCCAGACGAGCAATGGAATATCCGAAAAACTCATTTTTTCGAGTACCTTTTATGGAAAACAAATCAGTTTTGGATATCATACGTTTTTCTGGACATACTATGTATACTTTCCCATGATTAGGATTATTGCCTTTTATAGAACTGTCAAATGGAGCTCCAATTAAAATGCCATAATTGGTCCGTGGAACACCATTGCCTTTTGAATGTTTGGGTATATTTACTGTCTCGATACTAAAACCAAAGCCTGTAAAATCACTTGATGTATCAGAATTCATCTGGTTTTCACTTGCAATACTGTAGACCAGCCATTCTTTGGATTCTGTTGCTTTGGGTTTGAAAGCTGTTACATTTGGTTCATATGCACTACCTATTGAAGATACAATAGCTAAGTTTTCATGCATCCATGCATCACCGTCCTAAAATTGAGTCATTATCTCCTACATCAAAGTGTTGTTTCACAAATTTAGAAAATGGAGTCCATTTAACTTGTTGACTGAATTGCACATGATTACCTAGAATTCTGCGAACAATAAATTCAGTTTGCTGTTTATCAGTTGTTTTTTTAAAATTCTTTAAAATATCATCTAAAATTTGTACTTCACCTGGATTAGCCAAAAACAAACTGGTAAGAAGTCGAATGTTTGGTAATTGTGAGTCGAGGTGATCGGAATAACTTTTGTAGCTACGAGCAGTCTGATCAGTGCTTAATGTCTGTTGTAAATCAAAAGAAAATCCCCCTCCACATGGTTGGGAATAACCAGAGTTAGTACAAAACTGGATAATATCTTCATTTTGGTTTGATTTAATCTGACGAGACCATTTTCCATTATGCCTTAAACGGATATGACATCTACCACCTGGTTGCTCCTGATATTTCACATCGAGTAAAGATGGACTTAAATATTTCCTACTACCTGTATGCCATAGAGGATCACAATAGACTATAACTGCTCCACTAATAGGTTTTTCAAATTCAAGACTGCCAAGGCTCATCCCTAGAAGAGTAGTACCCTCATGATATTTTGTATTATGCTCATTTTCTTGATTTGATATGTTTTTAATTTCCATTGGAAAACATCCATCCAGACGTAGCCAAAATGTATGCTCCATATTCAAAGTAAGCCAACAAGCAATAACTCCTACTGCTTTTTTTGTAAATGGATTTACCGGACTTAAATTTATTCTATCAATTGATCCAGCAAAGATCAGCCATACATTGCGAGTATCATTAACGATTTCTTTAAATCCTGTCACAGTAGCCCACTGAAACAAATTATATTCATTAGTAAAATGTAATTTTAAAATTTTATCTACTGCATGTTTTAATTGTTGAGTTAGATTTTTTGTTGTAAATTCTCTAAAAATCGGTTGTTCGGAAAAATGGAATGAGGAAACCAGTGAGAAGCAACAAAATCCATACAAACATTGAGTAAAAAGATTCCAACTCCGAGTAAGATAAATATTCCATTTCGACATTTTGTAGGATAAGTAATATGTTAATCATATATTTATCAATAAATTATCTTATACAATCACAAATAATTAACTAAAACATATTGATCCACATAAAAACTGAAGTGAATTATTTTCCAAGATATGATTCAACAATAGACTCTAGTAAATCATTGAACATTCAGATATGACAAATACTTAAGGATTAATGAAGAATTCCTACTCACCCAATACGCTTTCGATTAATCAAGGTCGTTATTTCTATTGGTGATGATGTTCACCGATAAAATGAACCTACGCATACTTTAATTATGAATAAAATTCGCATACTAATTTATTTAAAAGATAGGTATTTAAGTAAATCTATGCTTTAATGTCAGTAGTTCGTCTAGGTGATTTATCGAAATTAAAGTAAATTGAGTAATGATAAGAAATTCCATAATTGTTGATATTAGAAGAATTGGTTAAGAAATTAAAAACAGGATTTAGAGTTTTAGTTCTCTTAGGTTAAAGGTTACTTCATTTTATTGAATAATCACATGAAGACATTAACAATAACAAATTGAGTGATGAGATATTTCGTTCCAACTAGTTCCTTGTCAAGGCTCGACAATAACATCTGATTTTATACTTGTATTAAAATCAATACCAATAAATGGTGGTGGGTGAAATAACTATTGGAAATAAGAATTCGACGTTGGCTGATAGTTAAAATTGACTGCGTTATGAGAGAGCTTAAAATTAATTGTATGCTAGTTATAAGAATGTACTACGTCGAAGTAGAGTTCGGCCAAACGGAAGAACATTGAAACGATACGATTTTAACCAGAGGGACTGTATTAAATTGCGTATCATTGAACTATCTGGAACTGTTGTTGAAAGATCATATACCGTTTAAGGACTTCATGACCACTTAAAGTAGTCATATTTAGAACGAGTGACGCAAGTAATCAATATAGGCAAAGAAAAAAAGTCTCCAGCTAATACAAAACCTGCACACCAGAAACCAATTCTCACGAAATTCTAATCAGTATGTGCACAATTCATTAAGTATTATTCTTAATAAGACTGATTTAGAAGTTCTATCCCTAGGTCCTAAACTTCATGATCGCCGGTTTTTCATTAATAAGTTTAATATACTGATTCATTTACTTACAAAGAAGCTGTATGATATCTTCTACGTACGAGAATGTCTAAATACCACACTAAATTTCGAAAGTCATCACCTGAAAACGATCTCACAGTAGAAGTGAGGGATAACTAATCCAGGCATTAAAAGGCCAAAAACATAAATGCTTCATCTCGCAAACAGTATGCAAAAATTTCATGCCTACTGACACGACGATACCTAAACTACATGGCTTAGCAAAAATACACATAAGCGGTTTACTACTTCGTTCTGCTGTAGATATATTAAATTCACCGTACCATTTAATAACAAAATGGTCAGTTAAACTTTTTAAACCACTTCAAAATATAATCACAAAACACATCGTTAAAGATACTTTCGAATTTGTAGTTAAATAAAGAATCTGGGGGTAAACAATAAATTTGTGATTTCACTATACACAATCATTATTTATTGACGTGCCCCTGGTAGAAACAATTAATTTAATTTGTAATGAAGTTGATAATAGACGAGTGAAAAAACTGGAATCCCTACTACTTATCTAAAAGAACTTATACTAAAATGTACGATGAATATAAATTTTGTGTTTAACAAGGATTTTTGTGGACATTGAGACCTTATTACGATAGAATCCCTACTAGGTTCAATCAAAGCGGGTTTCTTTTTGGCGATATCAGAGAACAGTCATTTGAAATACCTTTTGTATTCTGTTGTCTATGTACAGATGGCACTTTCATAATACTAAGAAATAGAGACTCATTAGTATCCATAAATCAGTTAATTTCACCACGGAAGTGGAAAATAACGACAGTACCTCATTCCTAGACATTTTATTAACTAGAACCATAAGAAGAGGGATTTTTCGTAAATCGACATCATTCAGCTAATCTTCACATTACTAGTATTTCTTACAATTACATTATAAGAGAAATTTGGTTAGATGTTTGGTTCACCGAGCTAAAACTACTTGCTCTTAAGGTAAAGGAAACCAAAAACAATCCAATAACTATTAGGCAAAAATGGGCATCCACTTCAGTTCTTATTTACACGAATGTCCTAAATCAACCTAAGTTTAAAATACCGATAGCCCAAAATAAGCCTATTTTCATAAAGCTGTAGTTTAAAGAGGATATTGTTAGGGAAATTGTGACAAATTAGTTAAATAATACGTTTAGAGCAGTATTTAATGCGTTTAGATTAGTTAACTCGCTTTTTACTCATCCAATTTTGAGGTATTAAATAAGGATGAATTGCCTACATCCATCGCCTCAGTGTGTATTTCTCAGTTTAAATGCTCATGTGGAGCCGGTTACATCGGACATACGACTAAGCAAATCTATTATCGCGTTTCCGCATGGTATACCAAAGGACAGAGATAGAATATTAAAAATTTATTCTTTTGACACTTAGTTAGTACAGACCATCAAGTCGATGTTA
This sequence comes from Schistosoma japonicum, assembly GCA_025215515.1. Classification (NCBI taxonomy): domain Eukaryota; kingdom Metazoa; phylum Platyhelminthes; class Trematoda; order Strigeidida; family Schistosomatidae; genus Schistosoma; species Schistosoma japonicum. Next base: position 60,416,734 of record CM046061.1, on the reverse strand, counting down.
ATGCAACTTTTAAAATAATATACGAAATTTTAAATAATTCATCCTTTGCCTATAGACATAGATTCTTACAAACAGGAGAGTCCATAAACTTGTGGATTAATAAACAAATGTTTTCAGCCAAAAATTTTTACACTTCATCATTCTCTTTCCTGGCAATCAAACTAATTTAGAACGTATGTGTTCACTTATTCTCCATTCTAATTTTATTATTGTATAATTATTCCTTATAATCAAGTGATCATTTACAAGCATTCACTTCGTTCTTTATTTCTCACGTCATCAAAATGAGTAGGAAACTAATTTTCTAATCTACCTGCAGGTGATTTCACCCTTCGGTATTACATAATCATTTGAGATAATTAAATGTGTCTAACAATCAACATACAATTAATTTTCAAATTCTGTTGTTACGTAATCAATTTTCACTGTCAACCAACTTCGAATTCTTGTTTCCAGTAGTTGCTATTATTATATTACCCACCACCATTTATTAGTATTGATTTTAATACAAGTATAAAATTAGATGTTGTTGTCGAGCCTTGACAAGGAACTAGTTGCAAAGAAATATTTTATTTTGTTATTCTAGAATTACTTACACTATTAAGGCAACTCATGACTATTTGCTTTCAAGTAAAATTTATCCGATTACATTTTTAATTACGTGTAAAAATTTATATGATCAAAATACTAGTAGTATGAAAACAAGTTATTCCAATTTGTTTAAACTAAACATAATTTTGAGTTAATATTTAATATAAATATAAATGGGTATCGAGCCTAACTTCAGTTCAAAGTCGTATTTATGCAATGAATAATGTTTCTTAACTATCAAATCAAGATTTTAGTATCGGCGATTTATAGCGAAAGTAGATGTAATTAAAACTTTCAAGCTGTCACTTTGAAACAGTCTCTGAATATATCCATTCGTATACATTTAACCAATTAACTCCGATCACTTCATTTTAAGCTCTTCACTACGTAAAGTGGGATGGTTGAAAACACATCTATGTAAAACCGTCCACTTCACAATTTTTGGTATTTGAAGAATAAATGACTTGTTCAATGCATTTTAAAAGCTGATGTAATGAAATCCAGTCAGCATTCGATAATTGTCTGGTTTAGCAGTTCTTAGCAGCATACAATTATGATTTATCATCATGACCTATTCTATACACAACATCTGAATAAATAAAAGAGTACCTTTCAAATGTGTTGCCTGGGATACAAGTTGGGAAGGTAACCTACAAAAAAGCAGTAAGTTATAAGTGAGGTAATTACCCAATAATGGTAACGACTAAAGAATAGGCCATAACGCGAACGGAAATTGGAAATGTGAACATTTAACTTCTTATAGGTAGCTAAGAAAACAAAAGGTGATATGAATCAATCGTATGAAAACTTATGGGAGTGCATTATTTAAAAATCTCAGACTAACATGAAACAACTATAATATATTTGAAGTGTGGCTTTTAATGGAATCCGTAATATGTACTTTAGTTAAGAATCATCATTTGTGCGGCTAAATCCTTGTGCAGTACCTATCACTTCGAATACCAATGAATTATCCACTAAGCTACTGGGTCCGTATAACCATTAACTTGGTCAACCAGTTTGAACATACTAGTAAGGGTTTCACACGAAAAAGTTTCCTAATGATTAGCGAAATTATGCTTTTTGAATTGATGTTAGTTTACGTAGAGTATTATTTTTAAGTTATACTGATTCTGAAAAGTACTGTTTATCACAAATCTCGTTTCTGTATTATTGCCGTCTAAACACTAAATAAACATTATGAAGTTGTGAATCATTTATCAGTCTCACTCGTTGATCGTAAGTGCTCGATAAAAAGTACTTGCATCTGAATTACTACGTCAAACTAATGAATGAAAGCCGAATGTCCTAAATAGGTTTTTCTTAGTAGTATATTGTAGGATTAATTAATCATGATGTCTGAAGCACCAAACAGAGAGTAACACTAATTTTAAAAATACTAATAAAGGTTGCGTAGTAACAATGTGTCTTAAAGTCAATAATACCTAAAATAAGTTTAAGATGAGTATTTAAAGATTCTGTTTAGTAATTTTCCGATCAAACAATTCTATAAATGTAATAGGAGCGTGTACTATAGATAACCTAACCACATCTTTGGTCTCTTTTTAGACATGTTTTTCGAAGCAGCATTCGGCAGGTTAGAAAGAAAACAGTATTGATTCACTCACATATCATAGTGGTCTTTGACATAATGAATTTTCACGGAAATTTTAAGTTATGCATAAGAGTGAATCCATTGAAACTACATCACTACTTATTCCCACTGTCTTTATTTCCGTTTATCAACAGTTTATAAATGCTTTGACTCAGTAAGTATAATGAGAAATATTATTACGTTTGCTTGTTAAGTGGTGGGTTTGTGTAATTTACACAAACATTTTCATCACAAACTGGCTTTAGCTGTGAGACAGCTTAAAATTAAGAATTATTAGATAGACGTTTCGTTTAATCCCGAAATTTCCAAGAGTTGTCGGTTTCGTTAACTTATGGTTGAGCAAAGAATTATCAGTTTCCGATGACAGGACAATTCATTTAGACTACTGTGTTGAAATTCAATTTCCCAGATTCTCAGCTTTGCTCTGTTAGCAACACATCGTTATCTCAATACGATATTATAGATAAGTTAATAATTACTAAATGTGTAGTTTGAAATCACAAACTTTGAAGCCAGTCAAGTTGGATGTAAGAGAAAGTTTAAGAAAATGAATTGTGTTTGATAACCGTATATTGTGAAACATCAACCTGACAGATTACATCTTTATTCAGGAGAAAATTTACAGTAATCACTTAACTCGATAGGGAATAATGTGAACACATTTTTATTACCTAATTACATACATGTATGAAAATGTAACATTTCACTGGCACTATGGAGAAATTTATAGTTTATCTTTGATTTAAAGCTTGGATTGTCCGTAAGCTATTTAAATAATTGTCACTTACCAATAAGTATATTATTCTATTCATCCTAATCTACTCTTGATATCTTAATGATAATCAAGTAATCAGATATTATATGATAAACATTATTAAATCATTAATGGTATTAGCACCAAATCTAGTAAAACCGAATTATAGTAAGGTAGTTGTCGCGATGGATTAAAAATATTAATTGAATTTCATCTTATGGTAACTGATTATTTTGAATGTTTCGTGTAGGATTTAAGCTATTATTAGTAAAATTCTGACTTCTAAATTGTAGTAAAAGATTGTATACTATTGTGAACTTGAATAACTGAAGGACTTGTAATTTGTAATGTTCATTGACTAAGCAATGGTATAAAAAGTAGATTATTTGTTATTAAAGACTCTAGAATGTTTTCAAAATATAACAAATATCTTTTACGTTCATAACATTCGGCCATAATCACGTAATAGTCATATATGTTAAACCCCATAACTGAAGTAATTGTGTTTGGTATCACAAATCGGTCTCAGTTGAACAACCAGTTAAAACCAGAAACCACTAGATAGCTGTTTCGTCCTTGTATGTGATTCTTCTGAAGTGCCCATCTACGACCAAACTGGGGAATCGAGCCCACGACCTTCAGTCTTCGCTGTGAACGCCTAACCACTAGACCACTGAGCAGGCTGATATCTAATAGTGAGCATTTCTAATTCGGTCAGTTGGAGGCATACTTGCGTTACCTCACCTACTGTCTTCGGTAAGTAACTGCTTCAAACTCTACTTGATCGAACTCCACTCGGAAATATTGTTTTTCAACATAAAAATTACTACTCAATAAGATTTTTACATAGGTTATTTACTTTATATGGACCAAAATTGATTTCTAAACAAGATTAGGATAATCCACCTTTATGATTGATAGAATATATGGTACTTAGGGATTTCAGCAATTAATCTGGGAAATTTATAATGTAGAATTTTAACCTGTCAACAGTCACTCGTGAAATAAGTTTGTAAACTCAGTAAGATACAACCTCTGCTTTACTGGCCAGAACTAATAGTTTGTACAGAAATTAGATAATGTGCTACCAAGCACTTCAAATGCAAGCTACCAATTGTATATGACCTAATAAACTATTCCCTTGTAGGAACTTAGGCTTCATAGCTCATCAACTTCGTCTTTATTTAATCAAACGAACAATGAAAGCTGAATAGATTAATGTGCATTTTTGTTCAGACACTGTATATCCGTTCTTGTAGAATGTAGCAATTACGAAACCCACGATATTAGATCTCCTTCCTATCATTTCAGTCTGCGAAAGTGTTATATATGATTAGGTTATTCAAAATGTGCTTGGCTGACATAAAGTACTGATAAATGTGGTTTGCTGATTACTTTTTACCTACTATATATATATTTATACTTTACTTTTTACTTACGCCTGTTACCGCTCTCGGAGGAGCATGGGCCGCTTACCAGTATTCTCCACTCAACTCTGTCCTGAGCAGTCCTTTCCAGCTGTCTCCAGTTACTGTTCATCCTTTTAATGTCTGCTTCCAGTTCTCGACGAAGGGTGTTCATTGGCCTTCCTCTTTTCCGTTTTCCAACACGATTCCAAGTTAGTGCTTGTCTCGTGATACAGTCTGATGTTTTCCGCAATGTATGTCCTATCCATCTCCAACGTCGTTTCCTGATTTCCTCTTCAGCTGGAAGTTGGTTTGTTTTCTTCCAAAGTAGGCTGTTGCTGATGGTTTCCGGCCAACAAACATTTAATATTCTGCGTAGACGGTTGTTGATAAATACCTGTACCCTCCTGAGGATGTTTGCAGTAGTTCTCCACGTTTCAGCTCCATACAGAAGAACTGTCTTGACGTTCGAGTTGAAGAGTCTGGCTTAGAGGCTGGTAGACAGTTGTTTGGAGTCCCATATATTTTTCAACTGTAGGAACACTGCCCTTGCTTTGCCAATCCTTGCCTTTACATCTGCATCGGATCCTCCTTGTTCATCGATGATGCTCTCCAGGTATGTAAAGGAATCCACTTCTTCCAGAGTTTCTCCATCAAGTTCAATTAGATCGGTGCTCTCTGTGTTGAATTTGAGGATCTTGCTCTTTCCCTTATGTATGTTCAGGCATATTGATGCTGAGATTGCTGCTACGTTGGTTGTCTTTACTTGCATTTGCTGTTGTGTATGGGATAGAAGTGCTAGATCATCCGCGAAGTCCAGATCATCAAGTTGCATCCTACTTGTCCATTGAATCCCGTGCTTCTCCCCAGATGTAGAGGTTTACATGATCCAATCAACCACTAGGAGGAAGAGGAAAGGCGAGAGCAAACATCCTTGTCTGACACCGGTACTTACAGGGAATGCATTTGTCAGCTGTCCTCCATGCACGATTTTGCACTGTAGTCCGTCGTAAGAATTCCGGATGATGTTGATGAGTTTCTCTGGTATACCGTGGTGTCGAAGAAGATTCCATAGTGATCTCCTGTCTACGCTGTCAAACGCCTTCTCATAATCAATGAAGTTAATGTACAGTGACGTGTTCCATTCAACTGATTGTTCAACGATGATGAGTAGTGTTGTGATTTGGTTTGTGCACGATCGATCCTTACGGAAACCAGCCTGTTGATCTCAAAGATGAGCATCCACTGAGTCTTTCATTCTATTCAACAACACTCCGTTGAAGACTTTCCCTGGTACTGACAACAGTGTGGTCCCTCTGTAGTTCTCACATTTGCTCAAATCTCCTTTCTTTGGTATCTTGATAAGGTATCCTTCTTTCCAGTCTGCCGGCACTTGTTCTTTCTCCCAGATCCTCTTGAATAAAACGTGGAGCATCCTTGCCAGTTACATCTATGTCTGACTTGAAAGTTTTGGCTGGTATATTGTCAGGTCCTGCTGCTTTTCCACTTTTTGATCTGTCTGATGGTCATCGTGATTTCTTCTATCGTTTGTGGATTGACATCAATCAGGAGGTCTGTAGGTGCTGCTTCGATGTCTGGTGGGTTCGATGGAGCCTGGTCTATTCAAGAGTTCCTCAAAATGTTCTATCCATCTGTTCCTTTGTTCTTGAATCTCAGTGATATATATACATTTATAGTAGTTTAAAAATCTCCGTAGATGTTCGAGCGAAACAACTGTTTTCAATAACTTCGCCAGTGGGCTCTTACGGTTACAAATCCATAAAAATTGTACTACTATGGTCAGAATACATAAATATGTCGAATGAATCAGATAGTCAGACAATTATTATGTCAAACAAGTGAACTTTTACACAAATTACGGCCAAAATGCATTCGGGATTTCTTGGTTTTGATTTTAAAGGTTGTGGGAAATAAGACTAATGAAGACAAAAATTTCACGTATGACGCCTACAATGAGAACTGGCAATGTTGGATTGTAGTTACTTAGGTTCTGATACGTAGATCTTCAAAGGACTTAAACACATTGACTTCACGTATTTATACCCGTGATCAGTTGCATGAAAAATAAGATGTTAGGTGTATGATGTATTTGGAACCAGCTGAATCCAACAATCGGAACAATTCCAAGCAAACAGGGAAGCGAAATGTACAATATAAACTTTTACATGCTTAAGGGATAATCTGGGCACCTACTAGGCCATTTGAAAGAGGGTTAGGAAAAAATGATTGTTAAAGGGTGTTTAGTCACATGCATTAATATAATGAACAAATTAAATCATGTGAATATCATAACATAATAAAAGAAATGGTAATTAAGTTGGTTACGATAATCGGAGAAATAAAATTATAAAGTTGTATTAATGTCATACATAATACGGGGATTACTGTCTGTATAATTATGATAATGAAAGGAAATTCGTGTGAGTTTAGAAAGACATTGCCATATTAACGATAGTGATAAGAAAGTAGTGTGAATTGAGAGAAATAGATGTATAATATTTAGGGATGACAGAGCAGAAATAAGCAAGAAGGAGGTTAGTGCGGTATAAATTTACAAGTCAGCTTACGCAAGGGTTGGAACAGTCATGGGGTAAAGAAAACAGAGGATAAACACATCTATTGAACTCTCAAGTATGGTTTTTTGTAGTATATCCAGACAGCTTCTGTTGTTTGTATTAGCCGTAATCGTGCTCCTTTGGATAGTGTAACAGGAGCTTCCTACAAAACCGAGAATCTATCTTCTGTTACGATTTGGTGCTCACCATCCACTTGGAGAGTATGACGCTATTGATGGACTTTGTTTTCGATTCGCCAGACATATCAGCACATACATACGGGTGCGTAGGTACAAAGGCTTTAAGTACGGTTGATGTAACCTAGCGCAGCAGGAGCAGTTAAATTGGTACACATAATGAGGAACTCAGCTTTGATAGTTTAATCTTAGCCTGTAGGGTGAACAGTGGATCCATTGTAAAGTTAACGTTTATCTAAGCTGAGTAAAGCCTTCTTAAAATAGATCTTTTGAGCCGATATCCCAATTGGAATCAAGCCGTAAATAAAAGATTTCCCGTGTCAGCTTTTTGTTTGGAAAAGTACTTTGCTAAGACTTGTTACTTTGTAAAGTGTATTTTTAGTTTCCGTATTTATTCGTCAACAATATCATCCTAACATAATCATCCGATTATATTGCAGTGAATTTAATGATATTTACTTTGTATTGATTCGGTATAAAGCTTTGGAAATGGGCATACTGCCCTATCCAACAATTTTTTTTAATTATATCTCTTTTTATAAACCCATCCGTCCTTCTAGAAAGAACGTCCAGGACTGCGATGTCATTTCCATGCTCATCCTCTGAAGCAAATTTACACACGCAACTGGCACTACTAAAATACTGAATGGTTTTTATTTATTCACTTTACATTTAGTATGCCATCTACCTACCAGCAATAGGAATCGAGTTTAGTTAATGAGCCATGTATCTGCCAATTTTCTAATTTCCACAAGCAGATATCAATTAGAATCAAATCTACAGGATACTCCATATGTTTATCCATACACTTTGTTGCTAAACATAAAGTGAGGGTATAGTGTATATTTAAGTAGCTCTTTAAATTTGGTATCGATAGGTATTTTTTCAGCTAGTCGTTGGCATATATAATCAATTGTTCCCATTGGCGGATTATTTGTAAATAGACAAGACAATGGGATTTTCGTTAAATCTACGTCACTGATTTATAACTATCCGAGCTCAATGACGAAGATATTCAAAATAATTGCTCGCTTGAATATCTCTGATATATATATATATATATATATATATATATATATATATATATATATACACATCGAAAACCAGACAATAAATGATAACCTTTGTCGCGCATCACAAGCTGGTCATTATTTATTACTGACTATTTGTATCCAGACTATAATCGGTAACAATTAACCAAATTGTAAAGTATGTTGACGGGTAGTCAGCACCATTTGCATTTTTCAGAACATAAAATTGATCTTCTGTAATTCCGCTTACTAATAAGTAGCACCTCAAATGTATTGTATTTTCTAGAGTTCGACACAGCGTGTGTTAAAAAGTAATTATAAACATCCTGTTTGTAGTGTAATATGATATTGGTTCATCTAACAAAATGTTCATATTGTTTACTTCCTCAGTTAAGTGTAGCCAACAATCAGGTAGCCCTTCTAGATTATAAGAAATGTCTGCAGTAAATTCGGCGTTTGATTTTTTGCACATTACGCTGTCTGTTGATTTTTGTCAACTGCAAGTATGCATATTAAGAGCAGAGTTGGTAGATAAAGTTGTGGTTAATTGTGTTTGACTAACAAGTTATCACTAAACAGGGGCGTGTCTACATGATATGAATAAGTAGCGTTGATTGCCTAAAATGAATTAGTTAACGAAGTGCATCAGATAGATGTTTTATGAATGTTATTTATTGCATAAAGAAAACAGAATCTGAAATAAATGTAATCCACTAGATGACAAACTCCTTGAACAATCATGCTACTTATACGGTTATCAGAAATGATTGGGTACTAATTACATTTAGGATTCCAAATAAGTAGATTAGTTATTATAGTATTAAGTATGCAATAACAAAGTTAGTGCTTTGGACTACGTCGATGTGTAAATACGGACTTACTCGCCCATGTAGAAATCATATCGGTTGCGCAAAGAAAGCTCTTTTATAATGTATCACTGAAAATCATCCCCTCTGGCTGTAAAAAAGACTACGCAATTCGATTGACAGTACCATTATTTAATATCTCGTAGTGTCAAGTCAAGTTGACCACCCCGACCCACCTCCAGAATCACCTAAACTAATGAGTTTGACAGCTTAGCTAAGAGTAAATAAAAGCCAAAAGCTTGTAAGTCAAAGAAGCCCTAGCGATTCACAGGTTCAAGCTTTAATCGTACATAAAAAAATACGTGCAGCCTCCAATTTTAACTCCTTTTCTGTAATTATTATCTAGTGTTTTTTATATTTCTTTATAATCATTTATTAAATTCTGTAACATCAATTATTTTTTAATATTCATTAAGTTAATTAATTGAATATGTCACACATTAATGTTAGCAGGGTACATATTCCATCAATTAAAAATACCAACTTCCACAAAAAAATAAAAATCTCAATTCATTAAATTGACAATTATGCTTAAATTATTGTAATCGCATCAATTCCTAACAATTTTGTCAAATTATTACATAACCTACCTTCGGCACAATACCTTTAAGATCATTACACAGCATTCAATTAACGAGTCCAGATCGTTCTGTTACCTTGATGTGGTGGTTGAGCTTGCCTATCGTGATGATTTAATCGGACTACACTGGCTATAACAATCGTTCTTCGATATTCTACCAAGCTAGGCAGGTCGGTTGAATAGCGGAGACCAGAAGTAGCAAATATAAGGTACGAGGACGAAGTTGTGTTGCTGGCTGTACAGAGGTGTGACGGTAGTAAGGTGTTTTACTTAGACAACCAGCGTAACAGCGATGCTGCCTTCCCACAAAGGGTGGGGTTAGAAAAGGTCGACCTAAAAATACACACCTCACCTTACTCCACGAATTTCCGTCTCCGGCAGTAAGGCCCCAACAAGTACGGAGCTACAACAACGAAAACCTCTCTCGAGAAGGCGATGTGTGGCCGGCCTCAAGCAGTCGTTCTTTGCGCACTGGGATCATTCTCCCAGATCTTTCAGACCAACCCTAACCCAATTTTCTTTTTAAGTACATCAAGAAGAACCCTTCCACAGTGTGGGCAACTGGGAAAAGATAGCCGCCCTCACAACGCTAACACATAAGATCACTGTCATTTTAATCTTAATATTTATCCTACTCCTATCTTGAAGCCCAAATCCCTATCTTCAACTTCCTTCTATGTCATCAGTGTCAACGATTATAGCTCACGAGATAAGGTCCCAAGTCATCTGAGACCATGCTTCAAACTTCACATTGCTGCATTCAATGTACGAACCTTGTATTAAATTGGGCAACTAGCCTCCTTAGGACATTAGAGTCCACCTTCATTGATGCATGTTGTCTCCGAAACACGCATACAGGATTCTAGTGCATAAAGCACCTACGTAATACATTCTTCGTTTATTTAGTGACTCGATAGCGAAATTCTTATGAACTAGCCGGTGTATGTGTGGCTAGTGATTTTAACGCCCAAATAGGTAGCTTGAATTAGTTCGAAAGACATTCAGGTGGATGCTTTAGGTGTTCCAACTCAGAGAACGAATAACGGCGACCGTCTGCTACCACTATGCTCAAACAATCGTTTATTTCTAGCGAACACGAACTTTGAAACATAAGGAGCAACATCGCCTAACATGGCGATATCCTAGCCCTACTCAACGGCGGACTCAAATAAACAATGTCGACTTCAGTCACCGCTGGAAGAGACTTCGATAGATTGCCGATCTTTCTGGAATATAGGTTTAGATTCTGATTATGCCCTAGTACTAGCACGCATTTACTCCCATCTTACTGGGCAAAGAAAAACTACTACAGGAAAACCTATTAGAAATCAGTTCAGCAACGAGACAGCCAAGATTAAATTCCAGAAACAACTAAAGAATCATTCTAGCAGCTATAAAGATGCAATCCACCTAGATGCTTCTTGTCAGGGTATTCAAGCAGCTGTAGAATCTGCAGTAACATCTATCAGGGACTTGAATCAACAAACCAAGAAAAGTCAGTGTATCCCGATGGCTTCTGTTGAGTTGATGGACTCCTGTCAGGGCTCCGGATACAATAAGGAGCGAAGAGAAATCAGACAAACTGGCAAACGACTGTGAGTAGTAGTGGGTAACGAAAGCGAAGAAGACGGAAAAAGAAGCGGCGTTAGGTAACACAAGACAACTTTTCAAGCTAATAAAAACACCTGGGGTTAAAAAATCAAGCGTTAGTGAGACGATCTCCGAAAAAGAAGGAACGCTTATTAGCTCTCAGTTTAGACGTTTAGAACGATGGACTGAACACTTCAAGGAGCAGTTAAATTGGCCTTTAACTGCTCTAGAACTTACCAATATTTTAAGACAGTCAGAATAGAAAGTCGACTTCGGTCCCCCGACTCTTGTCGAAGTTGAAAAAGCTATAGCCACTCTAAGGCGAGGCAAAGCACCAGGTCCGGATGGATTATCCCCAGAGGTCTCTAAGGATAGGTAGTCCCACTATGATGAATAATGTGACTGATATTTTGACTAAAGTTTGGGAACTTGACATTGTTTTGTCTGACTGGTGTCGATCGTTAATCGTCCCAGTATATAAGAAAGGGCCACAGTCGTCCTGTGGTAACCACAGAGGAATTAGTTTGACTAATATAGTGTCTAAAATACTAGCTTCTATAATTATCAGACGTTTAACTGAAACTCGCGCTCTATAGATACGAGAAAACCAGGCTGGTTTCAGACCTGGTTGCGATTGTATAGACCAGATACTCACCATTCATCAGGTTTGAGAACATAGACATACTTTTCGAAGCCCGATAATGATGGTTCTTCTTGATTTGAAGGCGGCATTTGACTCTGCAGACCGAGAAGTTCTATGTCAGTGTCTTTTATTGAAAGACATAACCCAGAAGTACATAGACCTTGTTAAGGCTCTTTACTCAAATAGTATTAGTCGTGTCAGAGTTTATAGCGAACTGTCATCCAAACTTGTAACCTCAAGTGGTGTCAGTCAAGGCTGCCTACTCTCTCTATTTATATTTAATTTCATAGTTGATTTACTGTTGGAAATTACACTCTCATCGTCTGACTTTTAAGAAATTGATCTCATACCAGGAGACCCACTTATTGACTTCGAATATGCTGATGACATAGTCCTGTTTGGCGAAGACGCTGATAAGATGCAGAATATTTTACCAGCAATAAGCTCCAATGCAAGTACGTTCAGGATGCGTTTCTCCCCCCTCTAAATGAAAGTTTTTGCTCCAGGACTGGTCATCATCAACACCTGAGCTAAAGATAGCGAATTGGTTGAGCACGTCGACCATTTTATTAATTTTGGAAGTCTGATTAACCCTAATGAGTTGATCACTGACGAAATCTCGGTACGAATTAGCTTTTGTCAACTTACGTCACCTATGGCGTAGACGAGATATTCGTCTCAACGAAAGGAAGTGTACTGAGCAATAGTTCTCCTTGTCTTCTTGTACGGATGTGAGACGTGACTATTAAGGGTAGACGACACTCGACCACCTATGTCTTCGTTTGCGTTAGCTGAGATCACTAAGTAAGTGATAACGAGGTAAGAAGACGAGTATTAGGTTAAGGTAGTAAATCAGTTGACGAGGTTGTGAATCATCACCGACTGAGGTGGTCGGAACATGTGTTGCGTATGACCAACCACCGTCTGCCTCGACGCACGACGTTGGCTGATATAGGAACAGGATGGAAAAGAGTTAAGGTCGGCCATACCAAAACATGGCATCAGTCCATGAAGTCACTGACTACTGGTTTGAGTAGTGTCGGTAGCTGCAGACTACCTGGATAGGGTTGTCACGAATACCGTAACCAGTGACTGGAAATGTTGGATGACATGGTTCAGAATCGGTCACAGTGGTGCAGATGTATTCACTCATTGTCCTCCCTTAAATCATGAACTTAAAACTATTCCGTGACTTTCTATGCCTGGTCTCTTTTCTCCCCCCCCCCGCCCATATTCTGTTTACTTCTCTTTGTTTTTATTATTATCATTAAAGTAACTTCTACTTCTACTATACGATGTAATTCTTGCTGCGTTTTAGAGGTATGACAACTTGGACCGATGCACACATGTGACAGGTTCTGTTTTGATCATACATATATAATTAACAAGTAAAAATGTCTGATTCAATCACTTTTTTTTAAAACCGTGCACCGAAAACTCACGTGACACTGATGTTGTTAGAGACTAATACATATAGAAAGCTATGAATATGGTTACTTAGCTGAAGCGAATGACACTATCGGAAAAATTTCTTTAGTTGAATATCCTTTATATTTCTATCAATGATGCAGTAATCTCTAGTTATCATGACTAGTGAGTTTTTTTCTCATCTGGTTATTTCTATCATATGGATGCTACCCACAAACAACTGCTTTTGCCTGAGTGATTTATTAGTGAATGGCATATCCAATGTACCAAATTTGAAGTAATGATGTGTGATTTAATATTGGAATCACTAAACTGATTAGCGTTGAAAGTGTTTCTAGAAATAAATGATGTACTTTCAATGACCACTTTCGTAACACTTCAAATTATGCCCAACATAGTTATGTGTTACGAGATGACATCACGGAATCCTAATTCATTGTGCACAAAAATAGTAGTGAAATTAATTTTGATTCTCGTCTAATAGTTCAACGTACTTTTTCAGTGTATGATCATTATCTATAGTTTCCTTAAAACCTTTTCATAGTCTCTCGCATTATTTGTTACTAGTGAAATACATGTTAGAAAGTTTAAGTTGATATTATCAAGCATATCCTTTAAATAAATTATCTGGCATACTTTCAAATGCCAATATAACAAACAAGTCAGATCATTATTATAGAAGCAGTCTTAAATGTGAAGTATTATTTACTATCTTCGAGAATACATCGCTAAGTAACATTAATCTATCTACGATATTAATTACTAGTCATATCATATTAAAAAAAATAATTAGAGAAACACTAAGTTTGTAGGTTATGTGCGGGCGTATAGACTGAGTAATATCCACTTAGTAAAATACTCAATAACAACAACTTGGATGCATTTTATTTCAATTCACAATGACAAAAACCCTAGTGGCATCTATGGAGAAATAAGTCCCAGAATTTTAAATCCTATAAATATCTAGTTATGAAGTACAGAAAATCCTGGTAAAACTAAGCCTATTTCACGCAAGAAACATGATTTATTTTACCCTTATTTACGTTTTCGAGAATACACATCATAACGAGAATCTAAATTTGGCCGTATTTCGTGGTATGGAGGCAAGATTCGACGTCTTTAACTGAGAACTACACCAAGTATGTACAATGGATTTTTCAGAAGAATGTTATTATCGTATAAACAAAACACCATCAAAATAAAAAAAAACAAGACCATTCGGGGCCTAACGTAAAATCCCGCCTATAGACATTGTACAACAGTAGGTCGTTCACAATATTAATACCTGTTAGTTTATTTATTGCAAGTACAGAAATACATGTAAGCTTATTATAATCAAAATTCAAAGAACACAAAAAAAAATAATGTAAGACAACAGCAGGAAGCTGTTTCAACGCATCCGAACCTCCAGTGAAAAGAAGCCTAGTATCAATTAACAATCAGCGAGCTTGACTGCGTGCTAGTTGGCAAACAATAAAAGCGTTTCGGACGGAGTGATACGTGTCCTCTGGATTGTAAAGTGTGAAAAATAGCTAATATGCAATAATAGCTTTTACTTATTTTATCAAGATGGTTCGTAGTAAAATTTTGATATCAGTTTAGCCAAAATATTGAGTAAACAAAGAATTTCACTGTGTTCGAAATCCTAATGAAGGACGCTGTTTGTCTGATAAAGAGAAGCTAGTCGGTGAATATGGTTGCAAATGATTAGATATTTGTTTGATTTCAAATTCACTTAGTGATAAATGATTGATATGTTGTGGTTTAAGTGCCTCAAACTCGTTTTCGATGTCAAAAAACCCGAAAAACCTCCGTGACCATAGATTTGGAATGAGTTAATCTAACTAGGTAGGAATCATTATATTACTTAGTGAACAAATTCCTATTAGAACCCAGGGCTTAAAAATGTATATAGAGTATAGTTTCGATACTGTGGAATTGTTATACACATGAAGACGGGTTTTGGACTATCGAACTAATGGTTAGTGATCCAGTCTAAATATTATCACGTGATTCTATAAAACTAAACAAAACAATTTACGTATTATTTTCTATCATACAATCATCAGTACACATAGATTTCAGTTCTTCAATTAGTTTGCGAGATGTACAACGAGGAGGAACTGACGAACCAGGTCTTTCTGCATGTGGTACAATTATTTCACGAAATTCGCCTTCTGATTCTGAATCGTCGCTCTCAGTCGATGAGTCTGAAAAATTGACTGGAAGATTTAGTGGTTCATCACTAGCAACCGAAGGTATTAACAAATCCTACAGGGAAAAAAGAAAAAAATGCAATTTGTATTTTTGTTTACATAAGTACAAATATTAGAATATCAGTCAAAGTAAATTACTAACATACTATAATAAGAAATCCAAGAAACGCTCACTAGATTACCACAGCTTCGGAATTTCTTAAGGGTAAATAGTTCATCGAAATGACAGTAACATCACAATTAGTTAACCTACGTGTTTTGTTATAATTAGATATGCGTCTTTTAGAGGTAGGGGTATTGTTTACTAAAATGAGAGGACGAAAGTGAAAATGCTGATTTTAAACCTGGTTGGTGAATACAGAATGTCCACACTGGGAATGTTGGAAAACCCTTAATTCCAAACCAGTGCAGTATGTGGGGTTTAAGGATCCTAGAGAAGCAGGTGTATGAATCAACTTTTGTCATCAGTTACCATGAAACTGCATCTCCTGAAGAAGTTCCACTGCTTGTTGACTGGTCCTAAAGCCAAAAGCTTGGAAAGTGATTGCGAGACAGTGATGCCGCCGCTCCCAACCCCACAAAAGAATGCATGTGGTCAGAAGTAAACCTTAAATAAGCACACCCCATATTGCTCCATGAATTTAAATCTTGGGCGGTAAGATCTTAACAGGTGCAGAGATAGCACGTCAAAAACTGCTGACAAAAAAATTACGTGGTCGACCAAGAGCGACTGCCTCCGGGAAACTGGGGTCACGCTATCAGGTGATTAAGACCAACCTAAACCTAATTCGCTTCCAGACACATCAGGGAAAACCCTTTCACAGTGGAGGCAACCGGGAAGTGATAACCTCTCTCACACCTCTGACAGCAACAAATATCACTGTCCACAAGTAGTTTCCTTTTTCAATCCTTAGTATTTCTACTACGACCATGAACCCTACATTTGTCTTCAACTTTTTCTTGATGTACCGAAAATGCCAACGATTCGAGTTCACGAAATACTGTCTCGAATTTATCGAAACAATGGTTGTTATTGACCTGAACAGAGTAATTAAATCTGTAGACTGAGTAGTATTACGGCAGTGTCTGTAGACGAAAGGGAAACTTCAGAAGTATATACATTTCGTAAAGGCCCTTTACTCGAACACTGGTTGAGGCAAAGCCTACAGTGAATTGTCATCTGGATTTGTAATATCCACGAGTGTTTGCCAAGGTTGTCCACTACGTCAGTTTTCGCTTAGTATCACACATATACAGTTAGAAATAACGCTTTCAATGTTCGAGTTTTCCACGAAATGGCTTACTACTAGCAGGTTTATTTATTGACTTAGATGACATAACCATGTTTGAAGACGCCAATAAACTTCAATCCATTGATAACATCTAATAGTGCATGTTCGGGATGCATTTTTTAAAATTTAAAAGCAAGGTGGTGTTTCAGGATTAGTATGGGTCAACACCTAAATTAAAGACAGGAAGCAAAATAGTCAAATACGTCGATCACTTCACTCACCTTGGAAGAGTGATCAGCCATGATAGGTTGGTGTCTGACGAAATCTATTATAGTTTTTGACGTCATTTATGGCTTGAGAAAGATATCCATCTACCAACTACAGAGCGAGTATGCTGCACAGAAATTCACTCTATCTTACTGAGTAGATGTGAAACATGTCATTACGAGTAAATGACACTCATAAACTATCAGTATTTTATTATATATGACTTCGAAACATTGCTTGTTTTTGTTAGGACCATCGGGTAGATAATATTTAGACTGAAGCAGCGTATTGGGGAAGGATAGCGAATCAGCCGATGAGGTTGTGAATCCTTTACTACTGAGGTGGTTGAAACATGCATTACGTATGCCTGGTCGCCGCTCACTGCGACACAATGCTGATTGATACTAGATTCAGGAGAGCTAGATTTCGGCTAAACTAGTGTGTCATCCGTTCATGAAGTCACTGATTGTTGGTCCGTACCATGTTGATAGACGCAAACCATTTGGTTGCCACTGACGCGATTAACATATTTAATGGTTGGAGACTGAAATGCAGGGCTCAGGATTGATCATAGTTAATTAACATTATTTAATCATAAAATTTGGCACAAATCGGTACCAAAATATATGCGCCACACAAGTAATATTGTGAAGAAAATAAAGAAGGTAATCAAGAGGAAAGTGAAGCAAAAGAATTACAATGCAGGAGATACCGCTTGACGATTTTATTCCACTTACGAAAAGTCATTACACTTTTATAAAGGCTTTCACGGAAAACTGCAGCAGGATCACTACTGGCATTTGCTTTATACCTGACTAGGTTTCAAGCCACCGATGTTCACCATTTCGAGGATCCAAACCAAAAAGTCGTGATAGACCGACCCCACATGATAAACTGACCACCTCTCTGCTTCAGTTACAATGACGGAGTCCACTCATTCTAGTCTTTCCTTAAAATGTGAGCTGAAAATTACTTTACACCTACTTTTCTAAGAACTACTTCTTACTTAATGTATCATAAATCCACCTTCTTTCTTACTACAATTGATGTAACTACTAAGATTACTAGTTTGGTGTTCATCTTGATGTGCTAAAAAGGTGTAACACAGAGCAACAAACATACGTACCAGGTTTCATGTTGTATACAATTGACTGATCTACCTACTTAAAACCAAGCGATGACTTCATTCGCGTCTGATTTCTATTGCTGATCGCTTTTTACAGTTTGTTTTCGAAAAACATCGTGACTTTCTGAAGACATAAATAAAGAAATGTTGGTGAAATCACAACTCGTATTCTACAGCAGTTATGAAACAAGGTTGCATATCTCAACGAATAACTAGCAACATATTAATGGTATGACAAACAAAAATCTATCTTCATAGATTAGAACATCTTTTTCGAGATAAACTTGTGGTCGATCGTAGATACTAGGTGGCTAAATCGCTTTAGTCAATTGTAGTGAGTACTTTGCAAAGGAACGTAAACATTTGCCTGACATTCCGCAAGCTTCTGCAGAAAATGACGTGGGAGAGAGGAAAGAACATCGCTTAGAGACGAATAGTAGATTTTAGCAGGAATTCTCGCAATACGGTGGGTAAAAAAATTTCCGCATTATTTCGGTGACATTTTTTTTAAATCGAGTAATAGGACTTGCTCAAAATTTTCCACAGAATTGGCCGTTTTACAAATTTAAGATATGGTAAAGACTAATTAAATTAAGCAATATATGATTACTACATAAGGTTAGTATTCATTAAAACTTCTGCACAAACGGTATATAATTGGGTGCATTGAAACAGTGATTGATATATTTTATGCTTACTAACCAATTCAATGTATCGACCATCGTCAGCTTCACCTTCCATCACATCAGCTTCAGCTTTCTCGGCTTCTTTGATAAAACAAGAAACTCTCGATATAACTTTACCGTGATAAAATAAACATAACTTACTATCTTTTGTTTTTGAATGATCTAAGTGTTGTCGATTGATCTTTAGGTCCAATAACTTCATTGTAATGGAACAGCCTTTAATAGTTTGCGTCCGGTCTTGAGGCACACCGTGTTGGAAGGATTGTTCGGTGAAATATATGAGGATTTAAAGAGGAAAACTAAGTAGACGATTCAGAAGGAACACATGTGCATCTATACTTAACAACGAAGGTAGTTTGGCAAATGCAACTTTGGCAAGGTGACAGACGAATGTTGAGTGACCTTGATCCCCTTAGAAAAAAGTAAACGGGTACTATTTTGCGCCACGAAATAAATAAAAATTTTGTAAGTTAACTTTCCAAATGTTACTAATAAAGTTCTAGAAGTTGTTAACAGGATTAGAGAGCCAAATTTGTGGCTGATGATGTGCTGACCTTATATTTTTTAAAAGTTTATCAGTGTTATGTATGTAATAAGTTCTTTTATTAAACGTTATTAATACATACTGTACTAATATTGTGTAAATGTATCATTGTCATAATTGTACACTACTACACACTTCGCCCTTGGAGCTTGGTACTTTCTGCTGTACGAGTTGCAAATACACTATCGCGGCAAGATACTTCGTTCTGAATTGAGTCTTATTCACTGATTGCTTGGATTAATAATTGATCCCCTTTACAGAATCAGAACTAGACACTCAACGTCTCTGCCGCTTCTCGCCGCTGAACTGACTGGAACAAAGCTACACTGGACTTTCGAGTTTATATATATCGTGTGGTGGTCATTTGGAGAACCTATCGATTCGCCTCAAACAGTGCAGTTGATCCAAGTAAATTAATTCTGATAGACAATGAACTTATTATATGTATTTGCATTAACTGTTAATATAGTAGTTATTCTCATCTGACTGTTTGTAAGGCGTTATTGACTCGGTAGTGTCCCGCAGCCGCCACAATGTACTGTGACCTTGAAGCTAATGGCCCATGTGATTGGTTTGGTACTCTAAATAATGCTGGCTGTTTTCCGTCAAAATAATGAATTATACAAGCCTAAAATAAAGGTAATCTGGTTATTAAAACTTTAAGTTACTAAACTTGTTTTTCGAATGCGCTGCATTATAAAAGCGACGAGCTGGTTTAATCAAAGTGGACTGCAATCAAGCGTTTGTAGCGGCAAACAATCCTCGAAATAAATAGTTGCAAAAGCCGTCGTCACTGATACTTGGCATGTTTTTTTAGCGGACACGACTAGGTGTTGGTGCTCACTCAAGCATCACCAGATCACGATATGACACAAAGTATGAAGCAACTCGCTCTTTAATTAGCCAGCCTAGATGTTTTTATCTTATTAACGTTCCACCCACGAACAAATATGACGTCTTCTACATCCTCCACTTTCTTCTGATTTAATCTTATTCGTACTTATGAGTTTAATTGTTAGCTGCCCTGGTTATACGACAAACGTAACTTGGTCATAAATCGGGTACACTTCATTGGTGAGCACGACGTGATTATGGCACGACCATAACTGTGAGTTCGTTACTGTTTATAGTTTTTGACAGTGCATTTTTATATAAATATATTATTTTCACTCACTTTTAATCGTACTTGTGTATTTGCATATATGGGTACTTTAATGATGGCATTGGAATTTCGACCCACACACACACTCCCAAACTTTCAGCTCAACCCATATTGCACAGAAAACATAAAGCTTGGTTCCATTACGCAGTAGCCGAGTTTCGAGATCACAGGTGTGACAGATCCACGCGTTCGATTTCCTGCCATTCGAAAGGTCACTTCCGTGTGAACAGAACAGGTACATCACCCCCTACATTTTTAGACCCGACTGTGTAGAACCCTATAACCAGCTAAAAGGTCAATTTTTAAGCGTGGAGACTTATTCAGTAGACAGCGTCTTGACAGATTGTTTCACACTATCGAGCTTGGTGGCGGTACAGTGAAAGAAATGTCATTATGCATGAGAGAAATCATGGGTCAACGCATTGTTGACAAAGGTTTCTTCCGTCAGCTCTTTCTATCAAAATTATCACTACAAGTGCAGGCAGTTTTGGTAACATGTCATAACAACCCAGTAGATGAATTAGCTTCATCTGATGATTCGAATTCTGGAGATCACCAGAACTCACCGAAACGAGGTTTACTTCATTACAGAAAAACACCATGAGACTGAAAACGAAGTGACGATGTTGTGGAATACTCTTTTTTGTTTCACCGACCTACAGTAATAACACAGGTCAAGCAATTCTCCATGACGAAATTCACCACGTGGAAGATCTTCATCAAGACCTCGAAGGAGAGAAAACTTACATCTATGTTAGCACCACCACATCTATAGTAAAGCTTTGAAGAAGTGTTGAGATCCTTGTTGTTTCTGTAGCCACAAACCCACTACTTAATGCATCGGGAAACTATACCACCGACATGCCTTAGCGCCAATCGTAGCTGGTGGAAATAGCCACCTATTATTCGCTACACATGTTTTAAACTAAAAATATGTCATCTTATACTTAACTTGGGACTGCACCATATGTGTAATTTATATTGTCAGTGAAGTACTCAACCCTACCGCACGTATCATCATTTATGATGAATCCTCAGTGAACGTTATGCTGTTCAAAGACGACAAGAAAAAGTGATGTTGATGATGGTACATTAATTAATCAGCGTCATTGGACTTGTCATAATATAAAGTGTGTTGGTGTATTTGTAACTCTTATCATTATTATTATCACGTTAGGTAAAACTTAACTACTAACCATTTCTGTATCAGTCAAGAAACCTGGCCTGTAAAGTTTAGCTTTGCCAGGCTGATGGAGTCATCAGTCATTGAAACGTAGCGTATGTTGATTAATTACATAAAGCCAATAACTGTGCCGACAGGAGTTGAGTAATTAGTTAAGCTTATGGTGTAAACTACTAAACCAGTTCCTATAGACTTTTAGAGTGATGAGGCTTATGAGTTATATAATACATGAAGATCACATTCCTAGTTTGATACCCCTGGTCAAGGTGTGTAATGTCCACATTTTGTTTAGATTATGCTTTTTTTCTGTTCTCTGAAAATGTTTCAGGAAAACAGTATCCTTCCTAAGGTAGGGAAATGTAGTACAAGAATTATTATTCAGGAATTTTCTTAAGAGTGTACTGCAAATATTAATGTTAAGTTCAGCAATTAGTCCTTCTGATGCTTTAGAGAGAAGCTCTAGAACAGAAATTGCTTTTATAATATTGGTATAAATACAGTAGATTCTAACAAAGTTACACTAAATTTATTGGTTACTAGACATTAAATAAATAAATCAGTCAGTATTATTTATTCACAGTATAAGTTATAAGGGATAATTAAGATACCGCAAGGCACCATACTCATATCTTTAAACGTGGTAGAAAAGATAGTCCTGGACCCTTTAAGAGTGAACGTGGAAGATGTATCCCTATTGTTTACCATTTGGATTTTCAAATCGGTTCGTATTGAGTGGAAGTAAGTTACTAATAACTCAGACATATGTCCTATAAAAATCCCTTTGAGGAGTAAAAATATCAGGGGATCTCGAATATCTTAATTGCGTGCTGAGATCGTCTGGAGGTAGGATGGTTTGTGACTATGTTAAAAGGTAGATCCTTTCTAGACAATGCGAAGAATAGAAACGTGTAACACTTTGTCATCCAATGTCAAGCAAGCAAGCGATACAAAACAAAGTCTGATTGCTAGAGATCTTTTACATCTGTAGTCATTTATTTAACCTATTAGACGCCTACTCATGCACACAGCTTACGGTCTTTTGGGCAAAGGATTAGATGAGCGGCTCTGTCGAACGCTTTACAAATATTAAATGGGGCTTTGGGTACTAGGATAGCCGTGCTCAATTTATAGAGTCCAGGTTAGTGTTTCAGAACATGTCTGGCAGTAGTCTTGCAGAAATGTAAACAGTAGGAAGTTAATGGAGACTCAATGATATTAATGTATTCTGAAATGCATTACAGAATTCATGCCAGCTTGCAGACATGGTTGTATTGCTATAATAATGAACACTGGTGAGCATAAATCTTAGAGGAACAGGTGTATTGGTGAAAGTAAACTTTACAATAAAAAAGTGTACATGGTAGTAGTATGCATTATTTTGGCAAATTTTGATACGTTCTGACAATTTCACAGATAACACGCTAATTTAATAATGATATATTTTAAATTTAATTACAAAATACACATCATTTTGCAGACCTGTTAATAATAATAGCAAAATAAAGTCGATGTACGCTTTTCATACAGACGACTATCTTTACTAATCTCATTAGAACTTTTAATTAATAGTTATCAAAAACTGCGAAGGATAAGGGCTTTGGTCAAGTGAACAAAAGTCAGAGGTGACTGCATAATGAGCACACAATCATCGCTATTGAAACCTTAAACTAAACCTTGAATTCGCCACGTAACCTTTCCTAGCTAATGCTGGGTATATTCACTCTTTTATATTAGGCGATCATAGCAGTTGCGTTAAAAGATGCTTAACGTAGTCCATATTATAAAGTCAGCAGCATTTAGGTGCTATAGTACTTCACTGACACAATGAGTAAGCTACTATGTACTTACTAATCAAATAAACTTTAGAACCTAACATCAAAAATAATCCTAAATAAACAATTATTTCTGGACCAAAAATAGTAATATAATCAAGCGGTGTGGATTAGTTTACGGCTAAATGCACCTACTATCCGTGAATCACCAATATATATATATATATATATATATATATATATATATATAATCCAACTCATTTTGTTTCATTAGCTTATCGTAAATCAACACTACGACTAGTTATTCATAATAGTTTCAGGATATCACCATAAAGCACTGTCATGACTTGTCAAGCACGTGATACAATTGATAAAATTAATGAAACTATTAACAAACCAGGTCGATAACCTGACTCGAAATTATCATTAAATAGTGTGATTTCCCCTGAGTTAGCCTTATTCAAACAATTATTATAAATCCATACTAGTATCATAGACATGGGTAAGAAGTAATACTTCCCTTGGCTTAAACCTATGCTCTCTCGGATAATCGCATGATTTGCATTCGCCTTATCGACATTCGAACCACTGCAATATACCTTACGTTGGTCGATTGTTACCAATACTCATGACTGATAGAACTTACACACTTGTAAGATTATAATCTACTCATTTCTTAGTTGACTTTAGAAGATACAACTTCACTATGATTTGCATATCAACCACTCATCGACTGAATAATCTGTAAAATGCAGATTATATCCTTAACCTAATAAGCCTCAACACTCTTATGTTCTCGCCAATTCATTTTCTTTTCTACGTGTCTACAATAATTTTCCTTCCTAATGGGTACTATCAGTACCCACCGTTAAGCATCTAGTCATCAAAGGCGGTCGTCACATGCACAAGGTCACCTATTTGGTCTGACTCCTGGCAAGTTTAGGCATTTATATGTATTTTTTTAATTAAATTGGTGTACATGTTTTTGTTTATGCATTTGCATGTACAGATATCTACACCATGTCTATTTTCTTCCAGGTTTCAAACCAGTATGGAAACCGAACACTTACGTAGAAACAAACACTTATCAATTATAATTATACATTTTATTTTCGCACTTTAACTTTTTCTACAAACAGTGGAGCGATTCTTCAGGTGTGATGGAGTTTCAACAATATTTTTTGAAGTAGATTCTTCTTTGATTTCGACTTGAGGGCTACTCAAGAGGCAGGTGAGTAAACACCTGATAACCGGACAGAGCATGGAAAAATCGTACCTCACCAACATGATGTTAAGTAGCCCGCTTGCGGTGCTTTCTTATATATTCTTGCTTCACTTTCCTACCCTCTGTTATTTTTCAAGCTCTGGTCACCAATAGGAAGTTACGTTCAAGTATCCAATTATCCAATTGTAGGAGAATGTAATTGCTACAATATTAGATAACAAGTTCTAAAATTAGTGTAATCTACGTAGTATTGTCGAATACTAACAGACTCTTTAGCATTGATCTAATGTCAGGTGCTGGACGTGCTAGTAATTACCTATTGTGCTACAATGGCAGAACTACGATAATTTGATTAGTTAACTTGATCGAACCGACGTGCCTACGGAAGTCGATTGTAGGAGGAAGCTAATGTAGCAACTTAGGTTGACTAACTCAGAGTCGACTTCATAACTTGTGTACACACTAATACAATAAAGCTTAAGTATTCATTTACATCCTTATTCTTCATAGAGATTATATTTCCTATTATCTTATATTGAATGTTGAGAGGCATTATGTGCTTGAATGACTAGAATCCCGTTCCATTGTCTCTTACCCACGATACTGAAATAAAGACCTATTACTAAAGATTCTTGTTTCCTCTGTTAAACAGAACGGAACGTACCTCAACGTTAAACATTGTCATCAATCATAAGTAAGGCATACAGATGTTAAGGTTCACTTGAATGGGTGGAATATCAGAGGTATACAGTCATGAGTTTTCCCGAATGAACTTCATTGTATAGGATGCGGCTTGCCTTATTTTACAAGTAGCTAACATGCCATGATGCGAAGAAGAGAAAACGCTGTTAACATCTCATGTCCGGTTACTAAAAGCGTTTTAACTGGTTAAAACAGAAATAATAGTGATGTTCAAAACACGAACCACAAGGAACAATCACCGAGTATAACTTCAACATCATCTCAGCTAAGTAAATGTCAGAGTTCTCTAACATCTATTCCAAGTTATATTTATAATTATAATCTCAATTCTTTTACTGCGTCCTAAGCCCTAACTAAACCAATGCTCATGTGTGGTACCGGATTCCATTCATTATAACTACTAGAAGCAAACGGTAGTACCATTCTTTCCACCCACAGCATAAATTCTTATACCACAGGCAAATTTTTCGATAGCTGTTACGGTGAAAAACCCACACTACGAACGCTGTTAAACAATCAGTCGCTAACAGTTCATATAAGGTTCGAATTTGCCGCATCTGACACTAATGTTAATTAATGCCTGATCTATAATAAATAAAATGACATCTCCGAGAACCCTGGTCCTCCCATACAACCCTACACTTACCCTAATAACAAAAAGTTGGATGACCTCTGATATTTCTAACCATATCTTATCATAGATAACTACCTTGTATTTCTTTGCGATTGAACGATTAAAAGAGGTGGCAATTGTGTGGTATAAGTATTGAAGACTGCTACTCTCAGCCTTGACTATAAAATAATCTGTGGAGACTTTAATTTCTCAGGAGTTGATTGACATACATTCTCTGGCCCGACATTTTATGAAGAATAATCAAACACATCGACATATACGGCTGGAAACAATATGTGCATTAACCTACATGAAACAACAACATCCTCTACTTGATATTCTGTCATAATATGACGCCTATATCCATAGAATATGGCGAAAAACTCTAAAACGGTTACCACAACACAGTTTTATGCACCTTACCATTCCTCGTGAAAGGTAGCAAGTAAAGAATGACCTGTTGGCGTTTTCAGCATAAAGGGTTTGCCCATGTTGTTTGGGGTTTCTGTCAAAACCTAGTTAGATGGTCTAAATATACCTGCTTCTTTGCTTGTGGTAGCATTACTAAAACACTAGAAATATTCTGCTGTATCATAAAGCCCTTAATAGACACAATGGGGCCAACAAAGACGGACTACACAGCAATATCCCCTTACATCAACACTCAAGTTAAGGCCAAGCTGAGTAAACTAAGGAAAAGGTACTACATCACAAATAACTTAGCTGCTCTGCAACAAATACACTGTTTACTAGAACAATGTAAGATGTCAACATAAAACTCTTCTAAAAGATGACGGAAGTATATCACTCTATAGGGCGTCTAAATCACTAAAACTGTACGATTAATTAAAAAAACGCAGAAATAAAACTGAAGATCATAGAATTCATTCAATACTGCAAAATGGAGTAACGTTCTATGACCCGTGAGTTACATGCAAACTTCTCAGCAAAAGGTTCGAGAATAACGAAAACACAATTCAAACGCCGGACGTCAATCTAGACAGTATATGCAATACAACGCTAAGTACTATTCCATTTAGCTTAAAAAATAGCAATGAAGCTATAAGCACGCTTAAGCTAAATAACAGCTCAGAGACAGATAATATCCCATCAATCTTCTACAAGCATGCTTAACCAGACATACTTATTCCCCTACTTAAAATGTTCACACTCTCACTAGAAATTGAAACTTATCCTAAAATCTGGAAATTCATCTACATACTTCCTAGACATAAGACAGGAGTAAGGAACCTGGTTCAAAACTATCGACCAGTTAGTATTGTGCCAGTGATCCCACGAGAGATGGAGAGGGTAATTAAGGATGGAACAACTGACTGCCTAATAAATGGAAACTTGATTAATGCCCACAGCATGACTTTCTCAAATGAAGGTCATGCGCCACATGTCTCAATGATTTTTTTAACGTAATCACTAGAGACCGTGATCAGAAGAATTTAATGACAATACTATACTTGAATATTAACAAGCCTTCCACAGTGAACCACATAATCCACTAACGTGCAAGCTGCAGTCCATAAGAATCACTAACCCTCTTCTAGGGTGGTTCAAGTCATCCCTTACAAATCGATATCAGATAACGAAAGTAGGCACTGTAACGTCAACACTACGACTTATAACCAGCAGAGTTTTGCAAGGCAGTTTTCTAGGACCCTTACTTTTACATATATCAGTAGCATATGTAGGTGCTTCGTAGAAGGAAAGCCATACCTGTATGCCGACGACTTATAAGTAATCTATAAAACTGAAAAAGATGAGGTGGCACATCTAATCCAAAATATGCAGGACGAGCTAAAAAATCTACGTAATTGGTTCTCCGACTAGTGTCTGGTACTCAGTACGGAAAAATGTGATTAAATATGTGTCAAGGACCGAAAATTTGAAATGAAACTTGTACTTAGCAACGACAAAAACCCTAAACTTAATACTGTGACCGACATAGGTATACAATATTCTAACAAAATTAATTTCTCCGAGTACATTTCTGCCAAACCTTCTGAACCACGGCGACTCCTAGGTTTCAGTCTGAGAAACTTTCATCAAAATGAGTCAAGACTCAGCAACCAGATCCTAGTGAATTCACATGCTTTACACCTCACTTACTTTTAGTTAGTTTTCTATTTAATACTGTATCATCAACATATTGTTCAAACCTACTACTCGAATGCTTTACTAGTCTTATAATACCTTCAACATTACTTATACTATGCTAGTTTCTAGTAATCACTAGTAGTGGTCACCAGATGCTATACTCCTCACATCCAGTACCACTTCATACTTCTTCTAATTGATCCTTGTCATACCAATGGAGTAATAGTTGGGTGGCCTTAGTAGTCTGTATCATCTGTAATAAGATGCCTGCTCAGATAACGTTGACCAAAACAAAACTTGTGGTTTTGAGAAACGAGTAAAAAAATATTACTTCCATCGAGCCAGTAAATTTACGAGCCTAACATCATAAAAGGAGGGAGGGCGAAGTTTTCAGCCAGCAGACATGATGGTGTGGGAGGTAACTTTAAACTCCCTTTCTCTTCAGGGCAGAACCTGCTCTATCTTTACGGCTAAGTACTACGGTTCTAACAGTAACAGGCACTCAGTAGTTATTTTTGAAATGATCTATTATGTGCTACTGGAACTCACACATATAAAGTTTAATTGGCACTACCATTCGATCAGAATGTCCTACTGCAAAAAAACACTGGACCTCTACGCTACAGACTATGATGCTGATACCTAATAAGTTATGTTTAGAGAAAATTTTTCGCATATATAAACATTTATTACATCTATCGACACACTGTGGATGAAATCAATAATCATCAAGTTTCCCTCGTAATTACTGCAGCCACTAAAAATATGCCCCCCTCCACCATTACACATCACTTTTTACAGAAACCTGGTCTGAACACTATTACTGTAACCTTTCTCAATAGCTAACCTATATAGAATAACAAATTAACTCTTACCAAATGAACTTTAATATCCAAGTCTTTACCAATTTAAACAGTTATACTTTCTGATTTCTCAAATAATCAGAAAAATATATAGCTGTTGTGATACGATTACTTTGTTCTGCTGTTTGTTTTCCTTCTTTTTTTCAGTACTTTGAAATCGCCTTAAACTATATAAATAAGTTGAACATCTACACTTTTCATCATAATCTAACCCCTCGAAAATGGTGGCGTAAATCCATCCTGTCATTCTCCTGTACCACATGGTCGTCCCAGGGTCATGTTCGTAATGTAAGCTACATAAATGCCAATCTAAAACAACGTTTATTATTCCACTATCCTCTGTGTATCACAGTATAATAAGTTTGCGCAACAATGAAACCCTTTTTATCGCCTGATGTGTTTTTAATGAACTTGCCTGCAAAAATGGCTTGCTGCTGATATCAGGAAATAAATTACTATTATTATTAAAAAATTTTGCACAGGTAGGTTTCACACCTGCTCTGTATATAATCACCTACAACTAGTGAGGAGACAAAAATAGGGAGTACAAAACACTTATCTTGGAGTTTGTGACATGATTAGGTAGAGGTAGTACTCACACATGCGCTGCAAAAAGCCAATTGACCGGCTGAGGTTTTACTAGGATTAGGAGGAAACCACATTAGCACGAAACTAAGTTTAGTTAATGAATTTAGTAGTATTCAGACATTAGGAGTCCCTATTATTTTGCTAGCGAAGTAATAAATAATAACTGGCGTGAACACTTTCAGCGCGGTATCGGAAGCGAAGAAATTACCAATAAACTTGTACCAATTAAGGAAAAAAATCTGTTTAATGAATAGTTTGAGACAAGTTGTTGCATATTATTGTGAGGTTATTTTTAAAATAATTCATAGAAAGATTTCGTTTTGAGTTTATTATTGCAAGAATTATAAAAATTGAAAATATAATGTTCTAGTAGTCGGATACCTACTTTACGAAGCAGAATACGGGTGACGTAGTGTGCAACTTTGATGCCTGTAGAGTAACTTACTCTATGAATGAAATGATTTCAAAGATAGTTGTTGATGACCCTTACTACTACGGCAAGCATGGAAAGTGGACAGTACTTAGGGACTTCTAAATCTTAGTCTCCTTTTACTTTTTTTTCCCAGCTGTCATTAATGACAATGAACGAACTACCGAAATGGTTTATTCACTGACTACTAGCTTAATAACATCAAGTGATAGCTGCGTAAAGTGATTTAATTCTTATCTGGCGAATCCACGGTCAGAACATTATTTTTAATAATAATAATAATAGTTTATTCTCAGCATTTAAACCGGCTACAGCACTCCCATTAACACAATCTGAAAGAAATTATTTCTATCCATTAACCATACGTTCATTCGAACACTCTCGTTTAGAAATTTTGCTCAGATTGTATACACCTTTGGAGGCAGGTAAAACTCAAGTCTTAACATCATCGGGCCATTACAAAATAAGTAACTAAATTGGAATTCAGACGATAATTATTCTTTTATTTACTTGTAAAATATTTTTTGATGGTTCAGTGCAGAAACCTCTCCAAGTAACATTTTTGTGTTGTAATTCGTTGTTTCGAGATTTCAAAGTGCATCCATTCCTTTAATCCGTTTAGCTGCACATTCGAATGACCTTTTAACTTTAAATGAGATAGTTGCTATTTATTTTCATCGAAATATTTGTTTCTCCTTGAGTCTATGCCTACATTTTTATTATTCCTATGGACTTCATATACATTTTTACTGGACATTTTAGCTCTTACGGCTACCGTATTGGTCTGTTCCTCATATTAATTCGACTGGATTTTTGCAATTTCTAATTGTAGGTTGACTCACTCTCCCAACCTTACTTTCTAGACAAGCGATACGTGATCAGTCCAGAAAGAATAGAATAACATTCTTGTTTATTCCTTGAGACTGAATTGATCATTTCAATTTTAGGGATAAACATTGGTTGAATAACTGGAGGCGATATTTGTTTAGAATCGTTCTTCACTGCAAACATTTGTTCAGAATTTAACTGGGGAAGAGTTTGAGTATTTAAATCAACCTTGACAGTTTTTTTACTCCAGAATGCCTAAGTTTGGATCCTACATTACTCACTACATTTTTGTCTTAATCAGATCTTATCACTAATAATGGTTTTCTTATCAGTTTAATCCAGTGGCTTATCACCATTTTCTGAACATTGTCTTCTTCGCCCAAATGAAATCTAACTTCTGTTTTAAGTTCGCAAGCATTTGGAGTACATTTATTTAAAAGAGTAAAATAAATCAACCGATGGCATCACGCAAGTCTTGTCATTCGAACTACTCTTTAGATTGAAACCTTGAGAAGTTGTTAATGAATACATGTATTAAAATCGTGGACAAGAGATTAAACGCCTTGGTACGTCCCGTTATATTGACAGAAAAAGTCGAATTATTAGGGAATAAGTTTTTTTTTATGTCTTGGGCATGAGACAGTGGAGCGCGACACTAATCATTCAAACACACAATACTTCTCAACGTTTAATATAAGATAATAAGAAATATAGTCCGTATGCGGGATAAAGAAGTAAATGAATATTTGGGCTTTATTGTTCTGGTATATGCTCACGATTTGAAGTCAACTCTTAACCAGTCAGCGCAAATTGCTACAGAGTTACTGCCATTAAAAGGATGAAATGACACTGAAATTCAGAGTTTTTAGTTAGGTATTACTAAACAAGGTATATGAGAATTAAGGTTTTCTATTATTATAAATGCAACCTGTATTTAAGCTGCGCTTTCGTTACTTAAAATATCGGCTATGCTATATTCTCATATTTGAAATAGAATACTTAACCAGAAAATATTATTGAGGCTCCAGGGTTAATTTTGATAAATTCATAGGCTTATGGAATAATCTCAACGAATGTAAATTCCTAGACTCTGTTCTATTATATGCCATAAAATATGATTTTATTTACCACGTAGAGAAATAATATCGTAATCTGGGGTTCATTGTTTCCATATAAGGGTCGATTTGTGTATGGTAAACTAATTTTATGCTTTTTTTTTAATCATTTCGAAATATTTATAATATTAATCAGTTATATTTATATTATAAGTTTTAGTAAATAAATGTCGAGTTGCACATGTAATTTATGTAACCAGCTACAGTAAATGATAATTGCTTTGCTAAAATCAACATAATATTTTATTTGAAGAATCTAATTTACGGCCATCACTTAAGTTGTCGATTTGATGCTACGTATCATCGTCTGTTGGACACATCAGTAAGCCTCCTTATGTAGCACCAAATAGATCTACTTGGTCTTCCAAACCAAACCCCATCGTAAACCGTGCGTAAGAGCCTAACAAAGCATTCAAGAATGTAAGGGACTCTTGATGTAGTAGCAAAATGTATTATTAATGCTTTTGAATCTTAAACACTGACTGTCAGTAGATATAAATACCAAGGCCCATGAAAGAAAAGCCGTTTTAAATATTCTAGAATCAATCTCACTTAGCAATAGGTGGAGGGTTTTATTTAGGTGAAGATTGAACTTGTGTGATGTTTTAAATGAAAATGGTTCATTCATGATCGATCTAATCATCGATCTGTCTAAAAATCATAAGATATAACAAGTAAAAGACAATTGTCAAGCATGGCAATGATTCTTATGTAAAATAAAATATTATCTTCAAAGAGTGCCATGTCTAATCTTGGAAAGTAATAATTGAATAACTAAATTACTTTTGTTTTAAAGAGCCAGTTGGTATCTATATCACAGTAGCACATGACGTACCCTTTTAATCTGGACAAACTATCATAAACTAGTTATTCGTGGATCACTGTTACAGGCAGTCAAATGGTTTAAGATATTATGCCAAAAAGTATTTTGATACATGCAATGCATCAGTTTAACGATTTCAACGACGCTTTTATTGATAGCAAATATGATATTTCTGATGAACAATACTACTATGGCTCTAATAAACGCAAAAGGAAAACCGCCGCTCCACAAAAGCGTGAGCCGACTGAGGACAATTCAAAAGAAAGCGTGAAAATGCTGCTTAAAAATTCATCATTTGGCCCTATAAATTTGGTCACAAAGGAGAATAACATTTTTTTATCATCCATGAATGGTACTGAGCATCTTAGTGAATCTTCGAGCGATAGCAGCATTTCCACGTCTCCAGAACACATTAGACTGTATGCCACAATGTTGAATTACTTTCTTATGAAGTATAAAACACCAGTTGATTTGAAAAGTGGGTTGTTTTCCACAAGTGCATCAATGACGGGAGTCAATCATGAATTTGATAAAAATTCAAGTACCTCTTTCCCAAACAATTTATCACACCTTTTTTGTCCAGCCCAATTAAACCAAAATGTAAATCCTATGACAATAACTCAGAATAAACAAATTCCGTTTAATGGATCTCTTAATGACGAATCTTGTTACTCAAATTCGAAAGAAATAGACAAGCTTTATAAACATATTTCGACGAAGTATGAAGCGTACTTAGATTATAGACAGACTGTCATAAATTCTATAAGCACTTGTATAACCAGTATACCTGTTCCCAAATCTGGTTATCCAAATTATGAGGCCATGTCTGTTTGTTATAAATCGTTAATAGATAGAGCATACGCTTTGCAACAGTCTGTGGAGTTATACTTTGGAATGATTCAAAACTCTCTTTCGTACAATTCATTTTCAAACCAACAGGCAGATAGTATTAGCATAAATTCCGCAGTTCCTAATGTTGTTTGGAGTGGACAAACAAGCAACATCAATAACTTTTCAGGTCGACCACCATTCACTTCAAGCTCATATTCACCAATAAATTTTCCAGCTGTCCTAACAGACATTTTTCAGGCCAATAGTTCTTCAATCAGTTCTCAGGAATTGATTAATGAGTATAAACGAGTTTCTGGCATAGCATTTGAACCTTCTGGTCAGCTTGAGAGTTCCTATTTATCTGAGTGCCAAGCACAAAATAATTTGCAGTCTCCCGTAGACTTAACAAACACAGACAAAAACAAGTTGGTCGATCCTTTTGTTTCAAATTTACCATCACTTATTGAAACAAGAGCAAATAATTCAGATAAGTCAAACAAAGAAAACTCGTACGAATACCATACAAAAAGTGGATCAGAGAGAAGTGATGGTGTACAAAAATCTGAACATGACCGAATTCCAACTTTAGAACAGGATGCGGAATATACATTTCCAAATGCAAGCGAACAAAACATGGTTCCCAAAACTGATGTACAAAACGGTTTTATATCTCAAAATCTAAAACATGGTGCCAGCAATATGCTTTGTAGCTCAGTAATTACTTGCTCACCAAGGTCTAATATTAACATGAGGAAGAAGGTTTATTTCAAATCAAAACGTGTAAAAAAGTCTTTTACGTCAAGTTCAATATCAAATACGAACAGTATTTGTCCTGAAAATTCTTCCCCTAAAAAGTCTAACTTTAGAGGAACAAGCGAGGAGGAAAATAAAGTAGCACCCAATTTTAAACCAGTGGAAGTAAATGTAAGTCACAACTCTGAATTACACAAAATTTAATAAAATATTAACATATGATTTTATTAGGTAAGCAATTTAACTAGTAAGATGTCTATCCAGGTTTTTCATTTGTCTGTTTTCTTGTCCCAAAGATGTTACAAATAAATCATTGTCTATGTTTTTAGAATTTAGTGTTTGATGCATAGTGTAAGCCGACCTTGTACAATGTATGTAATACTTTTGAAAAGCTATATTCATCATTTTTATTTATTTTGTCAAACCAAAAAGATGCAAATCATTGATACTTGTCTGTTTTTGGGTAAAGTTAGAATCTTATAGTATTGACATTGTAAAAATCAAGTTTGTTAAAAAAAAAACAACTTTTTATAGATTTTATTTCATTTGGCGTTTCAAATCTAGAAAGAAATCAACAATTTTTCATACACTTTACTTGACATGTGCGTTTCAAGTTGACTAGTGCAAAGAAGGGGATCAAACTGAAATACTGTGCTGGGATATTAAGAATATGAGAAGAAAAAAGCGTGAATCCTAAGGTCGCAACACAATGACTGAGTTACTACTAGACATTACCACAGGCTAATAAATTTATTCTTTGCTATCACATGAAATCCCAAATATACAACCTTGCAGACTGTAAAATTAAACAAAATACCATTGTATGTAAAAGCGACCATTTTTGAAAGTTTACTTCACTGTAAGGAACTAGCAGATATTTTTTTAATCCTTTGGATGTTTGATTGTACTAACCAAACATTTCTGATGGCTTATGAAATACGACTAAGCGCGTTTGATCTTTAGATTTATAAGAGTCAACAATAAGCATATACCCCTGAATATCAGTTTCAACAACAATTTTTGTTAAGTTCGGCAGCTGCTATAAACCTAAGTAAACTGTAAGAAGGCTGTGCTCCCTACGCCCTGTTTACAACGATTATCCGAAGTAATTATTGGGTTAAGTCATCTTAGTTTAAAGTGTTTAAATATATAGTTTTACTTGTATTTAAGTTATTCAATATTACGATGCTAGATGCTATATTGTTTGTTTATATAAGTATAAAATAGTAGTACCTATAACGTATACTGCTTTTCAGGTGCAACAATTAAGGGAAGTTACGTCACATTTTTACAAGTTTTTCAAAGCAAGCATACTTATATTTAGACCTTTTTCTTCATTTTTTAATGCTTCACTAAAAGACACTTTACGTACTTAAGATGTCTTAAGATGAAAAAACTGCTGATAACATATCATTACCAAGGTTAGATTTGATGATTTTAAATAAATCAAACATTAGGTAGATTATTTATAAAAAATGATTGATATATATTTGTAATATTTCAAAGAGTAGAAAGTTAGATTTCTGACGTTTTGCAGCAAAGTGCAAGTCGCTTCGTTAGAGGGAAATGAATAACCAAATTGAATTAGCGCAAGATTAAGTAATACAAGGGAACAAATAAATATAAGTTTATTCAATCAAAATACAATTCTGATCGTGTCACGTCAAGTCATTTGGGTCAACGCGATTTAAAGTGAAACACGTTTATGCCACTATGATGGGAAAAGTTGCAAAAAATATGTAAAATGAGGATAAAATTGTATGCGTTTTTACATTAGTGAAATTTGGCGTTCCTTAATTATGTTCAGAAATTTTAATTTCTACACAGTGGAATATTACAAATATATATCACTCACTTTTTATAAACTACCAAGAATGTTTTAGAAGCTCTACTTAACAAGATGACTTTTCCAAAGACTTTCTTACGGGTTTACGTTTTACTAACATCTTAGAAATGTATTGCATCTGAAAGTTTTTAACAGAATTCCCACAATAGGTGGTAAAACTGAGCTAACTGAGGAAAAAGCATACTCTTTTATTTGAGAGCTATGTGTATATACTCTTTGTTAATTTTGTTACATCATATTTTTAGTTTATTAGGTGTGATACTTTTGAGAAAATCAGCTTCATATAAGTTTATAATAAATGACATATTTGTACTCATTGGAATTGTGCAAATATATTATTTATTATAAACTATACAAACCAATGCTCAGTTTATTTCGAATTACCAAGTTTACCCTCGGTAATGATATTTATGTATAAGTTTGTTTATACTAGTTTTATGCCATGTAGCTAAAAAACCTTTGGAATATAACACTGAGCTTTTACAGCATGTACCGTTTTGCATTCAAAAATCCCATTTCATTGAGAATCGAAATTCTGAGGAAAACACAGTTCAGGCAAATATTATGAGTCATAATTGATGCAGAATCATACTGCTTTATTTTTAATTCGTTGATTCACATCCTTCGTGTTATAAAATCACAGTCCATATTAAATTATTACATCATGATAATTGCTCATAAACACTGATAACTTGAGGCAAAAATTTCAAATTGACATGATACACATATATATACGTTTATGTAAGACCATTAAGGCCATCAAGGATAGAAGATATTCTTAGGCTTCTAGTAATCAGTCATAAATGTCTTCGAAGCATTGCTTGTGTTTGCTGGGACCACCGGCTAAGCAATACGTGGGTGAGGAATAGAGTAATAAGTAAGTATGGCGAATATGTTGAAATAATAAATCTTTACAAGCTGAGATAATTAGGGCATGTGTTACACATGCCAAACCACCGCCTGAATCGTCGAGCAATATTGTCTGGTGTAGGCTAAAAGAAAGCTAGGGGCAGACAAACCAAAAGATGACACCAGTCCATGAAGCCGTTGACAGTTGGGCATGTTGAGGTCCGTATGATGGTCGTAGCAAGTGAATTCAGACTTTGAGTGGCATGGCTCTAAATCGTTGGCAGTGGCGCAGGATGTATCCATTTCTTATCTACCTCCAAATTCTAAGCTTCTAAATTCATCAAATTTTCAATTTACTTGATTATATCTTCTTAATTTTATCCTCTCTATTAATATTAACTCTCTCTACCCCCACTATTCCGGGATCCGATCCAACAATTTAATCCATATCTGCTAATTAAGGCATGGCAACTTGAATTGATATACGCAGGTACCAAGTTCTACGTTGTACTGACTGACTGACTGACAGTAAGACCACTCCAACTTTTTGTTTTTTCAACTACTGATGGTTTTGATTAAGGTAGGACTAACAAAACATCAAAGGTTTGTTTATAGAATTTGGCCCATTTATTACACACAATATACCTATTTAGTTATTTTTATGGTCGACTTCTAAAAGTATATAGAGACGGTTTGCTTCTAACACGCCATTCGTTCTAACTTTGTTTATATCAAAAATAGTGTTTTGTTAAAAACTTCACTTTATAAAGCTGTCAGTTATTTAAGAAAAAATGAGGGTTACGAGTACCGTAAACAGTGGAAACTTTTTATATAGATCCTTAACGATTAAAGCGTTTCCTATGGTAGGGGCTAGACTATCAATTTAGTGGATAAAGAGGAAAATGGGAGCAAAATAGATGCTTTATTTTTATGGACGTTTCTAATGTTAGCTCATGTACCGAAAGTGATATTACTTGTTTTAGCTAACAGCGGTTAACACCATTTTCACAAATATTGCATGATTGAGTAATAAAACGAGTGGTTTAAACTAAATAGTGGAAAGGTTTACGTATGACAGGTCAATAGGGGAATGATCAAACACGAGGGCCAAGAAAACAAAATTTCATTTCATCCACTTTGTTTTGAATCTGTTATGGTTAGCAAAAGACACATAAATAGTACACTTAAGGGACGGCATTACCTTTTATTTACTTATTGATGCATGTATTTGCAATCTACATACAAAGGTTCCAATATGGATGTCTGAAAAATCTTAGTTGTCTAGTAAAATAATGTATCGATTTATGATGTTGCATCATACCAACTGACGTGTTTTGTTAAAACGGCCTACCATAGATATTTTTTAACCAGCTTATTATTAAGCTAACTAACAGGTTATTACTGGTTCAACCGATTTTATTGCTTAAATTTCATTTATTTTATCCCTAAAATCGACCGATTGGGGTGGGGGTTATTCTGCTTATCTGAGTGATATAACAGACTTAATACATAAGTTAATTCTACTTAAATTTGGTACTTTGTCAATATGCATTTTTGTTATCGTAGAATCAAAGTATAATACTTATGCGACCTTTTCTAGTAAGTCTCTAATATTACTACAATTTGATAGCAGAATTATGTAAAACAATTTCTTAAAATTTGTTAAGCGATAATGAGCAATAAAAAAGTGGTGCTTTTAAGGACGTATTAGTAACAAGTCAATCTAATCTATAGTTTAGACGAAATTTAAGAAAAAGTAACTATATTTTTTTCTTATTTGTCTGATCCATTCAGAACAATATCACACAAATAACCAATTAATATGGTTTGCATGTATCTCACAGTGAAACTAACTCCTGTCATTATTGAGTTATACATAATTTTCTACACTTTGTTCTATGCATTACTTTCAAAACAAGTAAATAACAATTAGCTATTTATTTCAGCTCAAATTATGCATTCAAATGGAACTACTTATGTAAAAAACATACTACTTAAAACAAATGAAAAAAATATTCCTGTTTAGCATTATAATTAGGTATTGTTTGTCCTCAATATAAATATATATATGTGTATACATATATGATATGATCAGGTTGCCAGTTTTATTTCTATTCTGTTAAATGTTATATTGCTTGTTTTAACTCAAATCTGCTGGTGTTAGATAGCATAATGTACATATTTATCAAATAAGTTAACTAAGGTGCTTAAAAGTAAAATAATTATAATAGAAAACAATTGGGTGATGAACACTATAAAGCCATATTTAACAAAGAACAAAAGAAGATCTATTATTTTCAAATGAATAAATGAGGCCAAAGTGTTTCGAATATGATTTAATTATTATTACTAAATGACTTGGCCTTAACACAGTGAATACTGAATTATTATTAGTAGCTTTTGTTATTATTATTTTTACCTTTTAGGGGTAAATGTGCACTCGGTTTAAATAGGCGAACTGCAACTATATTTTGCAAAAGGGATAATATAACAGAAATTTGTCAAAAAATATCAATTTTTATGTGACGATAATAAATCTTTACTCACCCTACAGTAAGATGACGTGAAGCATGTTTTATGTTTAAAGTTAGGATGAAACAACTATTAGATTTTTGCTAGTTCTCAGTGGTTCTGTAGTTGATATCAGTTAATGATAACGAACTTAGCATCAAACAATCTTCATTAAGATTCTTGAACAGTAAAAGTATGCCAAGTATTTCAACAAATAAAAGCTGAGAATCAAATAAAAGTTACTTCCTTCAAACCGTCATTCACTTTCTCTTTCTGTGAAACTTTGCCTGCGATTTGATTGTTTACCTTGTCTTTAGAATTTGAGACATTGCTGTTTTTGAACTTTCTGGACATAATTGTTTTTTTTGTAAACCTGTATATTCTACTATGCTAATGAAATTTCATAATTATTAAGTTTTGGGCTGTATTTTTTACGGAAATACAAAAATACTTGGTCAAACCTTCTACTCATATATTGTATATTACTTAGACTTCTGAACAGCAGTTTTATGCATTCTTATCTTAATGTCTTGTAAAAATTGATGTTACATTTAAATATATTATGATATTTTTCAAAGCAAGCCTATTTTATTTTTGTAATTGAACTGTACTGACACATATCAGCGTTAGCAATTATAAAGCTCTGTTGACTAAAAATGTAAACAAAACTATAAAATTACGAACCCAAAAGGAAATTTTATACTTTTATTTTTTAGTATATTTTGTATATCATAATTAGAAATATCAACAAAAGACAAGTATCGCATTCCGTAGCATCAGGGATAGAGGAAATACAGTTTTAAAAATAGGGTAATTAGATAATCAATACGGTTATGAGTTGAAAGAAGCAAATAAGCGAAGTATGCCATAGAAATTCAAAGGTTTGAGGACTACAAACAATGAACGGCTTTAAGTTATTGTGAATATTATCAGATTATTCCACTTTCGGTTCCTAACATTCGATTTGACAAGCCAACTTGGAAAATTTATGCATTTTTAGATTACTAGAAATAATATTTTGTCACAAAATGCACATGTGCTTATACAACTACGATTTGTATCTACTTACCAAAACATTCTGTGAATTGAAGCGCCAGCAAATGCACCGACAAAACACATGATGGAATTATAGTGAAATAAAGATCATGAAATGATAACAAAAATGCAAATACGATTTAAGTACGAACACAGTTATATAACATATTTCGCTAGTTAGGTGACATTATGGTTTATAAAAGTCACCACAAAACGGCATGGGCTTTACCGTATTCTGTTCTAGCTCACATATGTCACTATCTCGTTCACATTCTTCTGGATATAATCTCGCTAATCGTGATAAACCAACCGATGCTACCCTTATTTCAATATCGTTCATCTAGTGTCATTATGTCGAAAAATCCCCTTCTGTATATTCATTTGTTATTGTCATAAAACATCTTTACAGTATTTTGATTAATAAATACTTGTACAATTCATTTTCTCAAGTTGAACAATGAGCAATAGTTTATTTTTTCATACTAGTTAAATATCACTAGATTTCTTCACTCTTTTTCGAATTGTTCATCACTTATTATTTTTCCATAAATTTTGGCTCAATTGATAATGTATTATTTGCAGTAAAGACAGAGAAGGAAACAATTATTCCACTTATTCTTACTTATCATTACCACTTATATGATTATTTAATTTTTAAGGTTACCTAATCATATTTACCTCCATTTTATTATTTTGTGACCTAAAATACAAAACAAAACAAATTATGTTCTCTCATTAGGAAATTTCGTCATTATGATAATCAAACTTATATGATATATACATGCACATATGAATGCATGTAAACAGTATTTCGTAAATTGGGCATAAATTAGTGGTTACTTATTTAATTGGTGACTAATTCTAAATTTTCAGAAACTGAATGTGTTGTATATAATAATAATTATTATTCTTTCCAATATTACTGTTATGCATTATCCTTATCTCAAGTATTATTTTATCTGACAAGTGTTCTTATTTCATTTTTTAGCTTCCAAAGTATTGCTTAAATCACATTAACATGGATGTATTTAGAAGTTATATTTTCTGTAGTCTACCTAATGATGCATATTTTACGAGTATGAGAAAGAAATAAAAATAGGAAAAAATCTTAGAGTTATTTACTTAAACGTAAATCAACTCTTTAAGTAATTGAATTCTACATGAATAATTAATATGAAAATTTCTCTTTGAATTCCAATGTTTTATTTTAACATTCTATTATTGTACATTCTTCACTGGTAGGCATCATTCGTACATTTTTTTAAATTCAAATCATTTCTCAAGTATTCTTTATTGAACCACTTACATACACAAAAAGTAGTATAGCAGAAAAATATTCTTCTCAATTCCTTCATTGATATTCATTCACTTAGGTAATAGCCATGTACAATAAAAATGTTGAAGGAAAACATACCAATAAAATTCATAACAAGAAAAATAGGAAGAAATTCCTCTATTTTCCGATTCTAAGTAATTGTTGTTAAATTTCTCTCATTCCGTTTTGTTTTTTCTTATTATTCTTCTGATTGTATACACGCACAGATAAGTATATGCACAAATATATATGAACGCTACTCTAAATAAGTGAAATATTTACCTCATACTGACTATTTAGTTGTTCCCCCACTTGATGTTATATAATGGTCTTTCCTCTTTGATTACCAAATCTTTTGAAAGTAGTAATAGTAGTAGTGGATAAGGAAGAAGTAGACGAAAGAATGCGAACAAATAAATATAACTTCATTATAATCCACGCAAACGAACTCGAGAGGGTTTACACAATTCACTTATTTTATTTAACCTCTTTGTCACTTTTCTTTCCATTCTTTTTCCCTGCTTTTCTTACTTACTCGTTTACTCTTATACATATACATACAAACACACACAGAAGACGCTGTAACGTATATATTTTTACATGCTATGTAAGTTACTAGCTTGCTTTGCTCAGTTTTAAGTTAATCTCATTTTCCTCTATTTGGTCCTTTTTAGTTCATAATAATAACAATAATCGTTATCAACGGTGATCTAATTCATTTTAGTCCATGTTAGTAGTTTATTAGGCATAATTCAGTTAGACAAAACTGTTTCAAATAATGACCATTAAGATTACCTATCAGTAATTAAAAACAGGAATCACGAAGAAAATTATTTGTACAAATTAGGATGACTAAAGAAAGTGAAATTAGTTTTAAATAGTCTACAAAATGATTTTCAAAAATACATTATTCTACAGTCATCTGTGATAGATTGCATATATTTTCGTCACCGTACTATAATTTGTTGACCATATAGATCTTTATCCCTCGACTCAGTTTAGCTTTCAGTTCCATTTATTTTTTAAATTTCTTCACCATTAACTGGTTTTTATCTGCAGATTACTGAGATGAAGTAGATAAAAGAATTTGTATACAGCTTCCGAAAACTCTCATATATTTTGTCAGTTTATTTCGTAAAAATTATTACTGTTAATTTAATATTTTGTTAACTGTATTATCTTCAACAGTAATGTTGTGATAAAATGATTCCATTATAAAAATTT
This sequence comes from Schistosoma japonicum, assembly GCA_025215515.1. NCBI lineage: Eukaryota > Metazoa > Platyhelminthes > Trematoda > Strigeidida > Schistosomatidae > Schistosoma > Schistosoma japonicum. The sequence goes on along the minus strand of CM046061.1, from coordinate 60,373,609 downwards.
TAGAAAATTATCTACTTCAAATAATATACTAGACTGACTCTGAAACTGTACATTTAGTCAGTTTTAATGGTTATTCCGTGTACCGAAAATTTAATTAACATTTTTTCAAAGTGGGAAGAGAGCGTAATATATTTAGTATTGTAGCCCGAGTATCTTCATATTATCTTAAGCACTATATAACGTTGTTAGATTATAGATTAGAAAATGAATAATTCTTGTCTCTGGCATGTTACTATTGTTTGTTTGTCAGATTATCAGGATTAATGAAGTATTTTCATACTTTGCTAAACAATCTTCTGAGTGGAATTATGATTTGTTGCATTTACCTATAAAATGTTTACCAAGATGAATACTATATATTGTTTCATCTTGCATAATAAGGATATAAAAATAAATTATTCATTTTTATTCATTACAGTACAGAAAAGTTAAAAGCTATTGGTTAAAATTTTGTCATTATTTGAATTATTATGAACTAATAAATACGATATTCTAGTGACTGCACCTGTTATGTGTAAACTAGTTTGTAATGCATAGATGGTAATTGTTATTGATCGATTTCGGTTGCGTAACCACTGTGAGCAAGAGACAACTACTCTGTTGTTCTATCCTTGTTTAAGTTTCATCAGCAGTACACATCTGGATAGGGGTCAGACGCACAAGTTCAAGGTTCCATGCTGAGTGCGTTATTTTAGATCCCTGCTTATCTAGTATGCTTACATATATTTGATAGTAGCTGTACTGAATCTGAATCATTTCTCTTTGTGAAGTACTTTGTAGTATTTTATTTACTTGTGTTAATTAGATTTCACACACTAAATTAACTTCTGAAACCTAGGTGAGCGAGTGTCAGAAAACAAAAGTACTGGTCAAATGGATAAGGTAATAAGAAAATTAAAAATTTTACCGATATGAAAAATCCGTCCAAGTTAGTGTACTTGTAAGTTACTTACCCTATGAAAAATAACTACTTAAAGATAGAAAAAGGCTTCATAAAGCAACCAATAATCTTCACTCCTATTAATTCGATATATATATATATATATATATATATATATATATATATATATATAATTACGAAACCAGTACTCTTATTAAATTATGAGAGGTTCTACTTTATTAACATTGTCCTTTACTTTTATCTTTTGTTGAGTAATATTTTGTCAAGCCTGATTTATCAAATTTGTGCAGATTTCAAATGCTTAGCTTAATCGCTATGAAACTGTTAGTTTTCGAGTGAATCATGTAAAAAGCTTTGGATACATCCGGCTAACATATGAAACAATACTCTGAGTTTACTTTATTTAGTATGAAGCTTCATAGAAATTTTAGAAAATATCGGTAACTAGGACTCCTTAGAGTATATGCTAGTGAACTGAAGTGATTTACTTTATTGTCTATTTTTTTACTGCTTTCCTGTGAATCATCTCATTTTAAATGGATTTTAAAATAGCTATATGAATATGAATCTTAGGTTGGTTTAAAAACTGGTCAGTTACTGTTTGCATATTAATCTAAGTAAGGTTTTATTGGCTATAAAATAGCTATTTAGTCAATCTATCATAATGATAGAAATCACTGAAATTTTAAGTATTTATACAACATTTCTTCAATGATTTCCTTTTATTTGAGAATTGGAACTGATTTTGATCGAGTTTACTTATAATAGCAATGCCTCTTAAATACGATATCCCTTAATCATGCTCATGATTTCGATATCTACTCATATTAACACATCGGATGTTGAGTGGGAAAAATTGAAATACATGGATGAACAGCTTCTAGTCCTGTAGGCAAATTAATATTATAACAGGAGATTGATTTTTTAATTAACTTTGAATGATAAGTTTTTTGAACAGTTACTTTTATTTATTCATACAAAAGTGTTATATAAAGTGGCAACATTATTTTCTAATACAACTGTTCGGCAGAACATTAATTGGGTTTTATTCAGTGCATAATGCTCTTATATATATAACTGAGGTTCATGATACTATGAGACAATATGAACCAAACGAGAAATCTGTTATAGGCAAGTTTCAATAAGTGCTTTTTCAGAAAATAAATACGTAAACAATAAACTAGTAGCCTCAGGGATATATGCATTCATATTTTATTTATGGATTACACTTAATCCGATGAACTCATATTGCTGTTTATCATGGATTTAAACTCTTGGGACATTTTCACATCTGCATGGTCGTGGGGGGAAGGGGAACGACCCCAAATTTGGTATTTACTTCTTATAGAAAAATTTAGTTTTGTGCATGTATATCTATGTTTTTATCTATATATGCATGAACTTTTTGGTAAATAAATTAAATGGCAATATAATATGATATGATACTCCATTTAGCATGTTTATGAATGTGTGTATGTGCATATACACTTTGTATATATATAAGCTTATATTCGAGTTTGAGAATAAATGAGGTCAACTAATGATGCTACAGGTTATATTGCATCGAAATCTATTCTTTAACCATGTCATTTGAGATCTGTCACATGTGTATTCACCCGTAATATAGTGATGTGTCAAAAAGTGCGTACGCTCTTTATTTTTATGTATGCGAATCCCATGACAGATAAAAGATAAACAATTATTTTTTATTTGGCTATTTTTGATTAGTTTTATTTGTCTTATATTTTTTAGTGAAAAAGAAAATAAACAAAAATTATTCCTGAAATGTTCCTTTTTCTTTATTTTTGTTTATCTGAAATGTGTTCATGTGATATGAGTAGTTATTAGTAGTATTAATCTTGGCTTATACCAAATAGGTCATGAAGAATATGTAGTTAGTGTTAGATTGTTAATCTTATGTGTTATATGAGAGTGCGTTTTATTTCTCATGATGGGCTCCATAATAAAAACGATAATTAGGAAGGGGAACGATTTGGGGAACAATCTATAATTGACATACCTTACGCTCAGATGATAATAAGAAAAAGAAAAATACTTTTTTATGCGTCTAGTATTCAATCTCATTGTTGGTCATATTGATAAAAACACTCATAGAGGTTAATCCATTTTTCATTTGTTAATGTTAAGTAGAAAGGTGATATGAAGAAAACTCGAAAATAATTGGAATTTGTGAGGAGAAAAAGCGTTTAGATACATGAAAGCCTACAGTTTGTTGTTCAATTCATGCATTAATTATTTATAATTACTTTTTTATTTTGAAGTATTACCTTAGTTTTTTCGACTAAATTCTTTAAACGATTCATCAGTATATTATGCAGAAATATTTATATGATATAATGGGTGAGAGTAAGGAAATAAATAAATGTATTTTTCGTGGCAGGGACTGTTGTATGTGTGTGTCTTAAAGTGGGTGGTAAGTTTTATAAAACACTGCTATACGTTTAAGTTAAATGTGCGTTCCTCAGTTGATTTAGATTTTGCCATTTGCAACGTAAATTGCAGTATCTGCACACAGTGATGTGTACGTTTTGTATTCGGATAAACTGAATACATGATTCTCATCAGTATATACAAGAAGACAGGTGTCAACGCAGAAAATAATCAAACAGAAAATGATTTAAGAATAAGCCGAAATACTCCTAGCTTTGAAATCTTTGAGCAATGAACATAAATAACTACTTATCCGCTTATTTGGACTTCATCTAATTGAAGTGTTAAATGTTGACAAGGCTATTCACTGACGACATTAAGTAGGTTAGGGTAAGTTGATAACAGTCATAAATAAATATAAGTGTTATGGACTTGGGAGTAAAGAAAATAAGAAACACAACTTTTACATTTGTCAAAATAAGGGACTTAGCAAAAGAAAAATGTTAACGCAAGCCTTGTTAAATAAACCAACATCAAAGTAAGTGATGGGGAAAGTTTCTGGAGCAAAGCTACCCCCCAACACGAAGACGGTGACACTATTAACATAAAATTATCAAAATTGTTTTGGTTTGTACTGTTCTCAGTTCAAAACCATAGGGTTAACATAATAGGATAATAAACTGTTTTCGTTGGTTAGTCGAAAATCTGGTTGCTATATGACACAGAGACATGCACCACTTTAGTTTCAAGTAAACGATTATATTTATTTAACTAAATAAATAATCAATTTAAAGTGGTCCTAATTAGAAATTAACATAAGTTGAAAACAGTTGATATGACAATAGTAGTGGATAGCTATTTCGTCCTTCTTCTGAACGCCATAGCACTGCTCAAGCAACTACTTATTTTTCTCCTTAAAAACAAAGTAGAGTACAAACTCAAAATAAAGTCAGATAATTTCACATAATGTAATCATTTCTTTAGTTTTGTGGACTTGCTGGTGCGTACTTGTGAGGTATGACTTGTGACCTGATTACCAAGTGATATAAACGTACTAATTGAATCTTCTGTAACGTTTACGGAAAAAAAATTCAATATGCTGTAGAAATTAATAAGTGATAACTGTAAAATAAACTTACCAATGAGAACTTTTGTGGTTAATTGCCAGTAACCTAGTTTGTGAATAAAACCTGTGAGATGCCATAATGGTTCTTATTTACGATTTAAATTTCTCATCAACTTGATTGTGAACATTAATCGGGCTTGTAATTACATTTAGTCATATTACTCACTGTTTCAGATAAGTAAAAATAGCCAACTTTGGTTTCATGGCATATTTATAAGTAGATTCTACTTTTGACATTTGTGGATTCTGACAGTTGTATTATAATTGTGACTCAATTAGATGGGATATTTTGCACCGATATTCATGAATCTGCATTCTTAACACTTAAAAATGTATTCGATTAACTATGAAAATGTTTTCAATCATTTTAGTCTATTTTAATTTTCATGTTTGCTGATTGCTGCAAACATTTGTTTATCTATTCGTTCATTAATCTAAAACGGTAGAGATGACTGCCTTTTTTGGAGTTATTGGTCTTATAGACTATCGGAGAATTATCTACTTCATCAAAACAGATAATTACAAAATACTCTGTTTTGTATATCATAACCTTTCCCGTTTGAAAACCATTTTAGTACCTTATTTTCTGAATCAACGTAGTTAATAAAGGCAAAATAATTGAATGTTTTATTCTTGTCATTATCGCTTTTAATATCGTCTTGTTTCAGTGCACAGCAAGTCTCTCAACTGTATGTACTAACATTCTTTCATAATGCCAAAGACGACCTATGGTTTGTGTATCGTGGTTTTAAACATGCGTCATTAACCGAAGTTCTTGTTTAAAATTGTTTGGACACTGGAAAATATGAAATTTTATATAAAGGTATTGATGTTTTCCATGAAGAATCAAAGTTGCTGGACTTGTGACTACATTAGATTCTGTCAATTATATATACTATCAGGAAATCAATCTTCGTTGGTCACAACGACTCATGCACTCACACTAATGGTGGGATACGTGTATGATCAGGAAGACACTAGCAATGTTGCACCAGGTAACATTTAGACCAAAAGAATCCAACAATGTAAATCACAGCGAGCCAATATTTCAGCAGGACAATAATAGCATTGAGTGTACATTACCAGCATGGAAACATACAGTACAAAGGTTGTTATGTTCATGGGCAAAGCATGGCCTCTACATCTAGTTCTCGTGATCATTATAAAATGGATGTGGTGTATGATGAGATAATGGGTAAACACCATTATCACTGATTTGTTTTATTGGTAAATAGCTTTCAGTGATTTTTTTCTAAGTACCACTTTTCGTCATAAACTGACATCCTCCGGATAACCATAGAAAACCAAGTAATATTAAATATTTGTTTTGTTGTCGTTTACAGATCTTAATTATTGTGCTTCTATTACACCAAAAGTTCTCAAAACTAAGATCTTAGATCTTGCAGTGAAGACAGTATCATTAAATTACTGAGTTGTAGTGGAAATTTCCTATTGTTCTAGTCTTTATTTCTGTACATGGCTGTACCTATTGACGAGAAGACATTAACCTAAACAAGGTAATCATCCTATTTCTACCTAGTTTGTATTATTTCTGGAGATTTCCTTGGTCTTGAAAGGAACGGTATGATTTTTTAATACTATGTCTTGCTACTATTATTTTTGGTGAAAAACTGTTATCAAGTAAAAATTCTTCTAACGTTTATATGTACTGAACAAATTAAAGAGAACGGTTCCTTAAACGAGTATTTCCTACGTCAAGGATTTGATTTATTTCAATTAATTTCCCCAGATTTGAAGTAAAATAAAATTTCCATATTTGCTGAAACTGATGTATTAGAGCGTCTGAAGACGCTTTAGCCATTACAGTGTGCAAGACCAGAGGACATTCCGAGCCTTTATTAAAAAAATGGGTTAATGCGTTATGTCAACCACTAACTGATGTATTAAATGAATGTTTTGATGATTATTATGCTAAAAGCATGGAAAGTAAAGTAAAAATATTATCTATAACGAAAAACTTGTTCACTAATGAGGATGTTATGTTTACATCCAAAGCTTTAACTTACCTTTTCTCAAAACAGTGGAAAAATTACTACTACGTAAGCCGCATACTTAACGGTCGAATTGACTCATACTAGTTTGTATACAGATGCAGGAGAAACACACTGTATACATTACTTGTCTTGCATCATAGTATAGTACTTAATTTATGAAGAGGCTAGAAGTATATCCGAAGAACGTCTCTCAACTATATTTCAGCCTTTGATTTTGCTTCTAAACCCACATTACTAGGCATGCTTGCTATCATTAAGACAGAAGACTGGATAATCAATTGTATATAGTTTTACTTTCGTCTAAGAGAACAGTATACTGTGTATAAGGGTAAGTGCTGCACTCATCTATTAACAGAAGTTAGTGTACCTAATGGTACTATTCTTTCCCCATATTCTTTCCTCGTTTTTATTGCATGATTTGCCATTACTACAAAGTACCTTTGTTAAGTGCGCGAATGATTTTAAAATATTATGCCTTGTTCTTCATCATTATATTGTTTTGAAACCAATGCTTATTTAGCGAATGCTACAAGATGATCTATTTCGAACTGTATTAAACTTACTTCCTCCAAATGCCAGTGTAAACTTTGGTTTAAGACATGAAAATACATGAACATCGTAAATTTGCGTAATATTTTTATCGTCGGAAATGCTGTAATAAATGATGCAACAAGTGTTGTAACTTTTGTTTCTAATGTATTTTTGATTTTTATATGTTTTATCAACATCAAGTGACGTTTTCCATTCAGTTTATTATGCAAAGAAACTGCGTAATTTCGTTATTACAAGTCTATTATTGTTACAAGTTGTCAGTTCTCCCATATTACCTTTTATTTTACATTATTCTCTATCATTTTTCCCCCATACCTTTGAAAAAGGATTATGTTGTGTCACTTAGAGTTTTTAAAGCTCTCAGTAGAGTATTTAATGAAGAATTCGATGTTTGTATGAAGATGGTTGTGAATAAACATATGAAATCCTGTAAACAACTGACCAGTATTATTTTATCAGAGATAAGACACCAAACTCATTCATATCTTTCTCCTTGTATGTCTTCTTGTAGAACAGAAAGCAACAACATTAGAGTTCGTTCAGGCACAGAAAGGTACAGAAGCTCTATTATTGCATGTCTGGCACACAATATGCGACAGAAAGCTTTTAAGTGGTGATCTTATTGAAACATGATGATTTTGGGAATACATGTCGTTATATAATGTAACAAACTCTACTTCTTGCGAAACCTTCATCTACATTCTACATATATACACATAAATCATTTATTTTACATTGTTTTTTGTTCACATCCTTATATACATATTTCTTTAGGCGTGTATAGGGAAAAAGAGTAACTTGTTAAAATACTGTACAATAAAATTTCACACTATACTAAAGTTAATATTAAATAAGGCTATTATTATTATTATTACTAATATTACTGTTTGCAACCACTTTGTTGCTACTAATATTACTACTGATACCAGCAGTGTTCGTCATAATATTTCAGTAACTACTTGTTTGTTGATATTTTCATGACACTAATAACAATGGAGGTAACTAAGGCTCAGACAATCATGTGATTTTGATAACAATAATAATAATACTGAAGTAATCAGTTAATCAAAGAAAATTGATTCAGTAATATATATTCGATGTAGATAGGTGTGCATTTGGTAGTTAAATCTGTACAATAAAAGTCAACTTCTACCAGCATTCGATTATCATTTTATCTTGATTTTTATCAAGTAAACATGTGGTTAAAAAGCTTGCTGCTAAGCTCCAAGAGAAGTAAATAAATTCTAAATATAAATCACCCACATTAAACAAAACTGATAATAGCAATTATCATGCGTTATAATAATAGCAATAATATTGCTATTATTGTCAAATATTCGAATTATAATAAAAACTGCGGGTTAAAAGTGTGAGATTTTCGGTAAATGTTCACGAATATAATTAAGTAGATACATGTGGAGAGAAACATAAGTTACAAACATGAAATTAAATAAGCAAAGCTTTTAGTTCTTTCACAATTGAGGTGCGTTTGAATTTAGGTTGACATAGTTATGTTTCTCTAACAATAATAACCTATTTCAAGCAGTCTGACTATTCTATCGAAAAAGCAGTCTGCTTATGGAGACAAATTTAGTTTACCGTTTATTTCATCGGACCTGAATAGTAATGGACATGTATTTAAAATGTTTTTACGATGTGAAATTAACATTTGTTAAATTCATATATGTTCAAGAATAATCCCAGTTAACACAAATTATTATTTTTACATGTAAGATACAAATTTACGATTAAGGAAACTTGAGTAATAAATCCGTACAAATAACTTGTCGACCATTTGTTTCATGTAAGCTTATCATGATTGCAAAATCTCAGCGAGACTTTTAAGAATTTCTTGCAGCTTCAGATATATCTTCTTCCCGATAACGAAACTTTAATCCGTATTGTAAAATGGTTAGTTAAATTTTCCTCCAATTCTGTGGACATTCTTGAGATTTTCTTTAATTTTGATACTACGTATATTTTTGCACCTTGTTTTATATTAGTTCAAAAGGTATCAACCTACTAGATAACGACATACATTGATGGTGTTTAGTCTAAATTAGATAACCGATAAATAGAGGTGACTTTTGCGGGAAACACACTAAAAGTCACATAAGCATTCTTTTTGGTTTGCTTTTTCGCGAAATTTAGTTTTAATTAGAAGCAGTAAGATATGTTTATGTCAGATAAAAACGTGTGCCGGGTATATTAGGTGAGTACTTTCTAGAGAACTTCAGGCTAGGATAGTACAACCGCCAAATGTTTACTGATATTCAGTGGTTTGTAAGCTTATTCTGAATTATCACAAAGACTAACCTTTAAAATTCTTCCTTTTATATGTATTATCAGGATGTTTAAGAAATGAATTATTAAAGATAATGCTTGTATAAGCGATATGATTTGTTTGCGGAATACAACAACAAGGTTACAAATATTCGTATGAATTACTTTTGAAATTCATTATATTAGTAGGGAAAGTAATGCAAAATGCATTAGTGACACAGTGTACTAATGACTGAATAAATTTGTGAAATTTTCACTAATAAATTTTGACGTACACGACAATCACACATTTCTTTGATTTAACTTCGGTTTGTTGCACTGATTAACTTTAAACATCATTTAATGATACCACCCTATTCAGCTGATTTATTTTTCTTAAAATGTCAACAATATGTTCTCTATAAAATTAATTCAGTAAATACAACATATCGAATATAGTAGAACAAGAATATTAAGTGTGAACTTTATTCATCTGTTTAGTAAAACCAATTAACACTTATTGTTCGACATCTGTAAAGAGTGCAAAACACTTTAGTGTATACCATTATGTAGGTGAATGTTTGGATTTATCAGTATAATTTTTATAAAGAGAATTAATAAATCTGTATAACTGTCATTGATTTCAAGGAAAATACAGATTGATAACATGACTATTCCCGAATTTAAATAATTATGATTAGAATTATCTATGGTTATATATCAATATACTTATTTGTAAGAATATTGTAAATAAAAGTGTGTATGTTATAGCAGACTTTTTTATAATACTAGTTCTACTTGTGTGGCAAGTAAATTGTACTTTCTTATGATTTCATCTTAAATAATAGATAAAGATAAGAAATAGTAGACGAGAAAGAGAATTACAATTGGTATTTCTATTATTTTTTTTACATACACTTATTTTCTGAAAGCTTACTTTGAACATAAGACAGCATTATTAATATTTCATGGCTTATTTGACGTTTTATATGTATGTACACATCAGAGGTAAAAAGAGTACACGTGCATCAATCAGATTATAATCTACCTGTGGTTATAACGTGTTTCTTATAGTGTCATTTTAAATTGTCCCGTCAAAAGTTTTAGTATATATATATATATATATATATATATATATATATATATATATATATATATATATATGCTCATTTAAACTGCATATGTATCCTCTGGGAGTTAGACAAAAGGATTTTAGCAAACATTATTTGAGAAACAATAGTTAAAAAATAACTGTTGAAGTTTAAATGAACTAGAATTCAAAAATCTAGTTTATTACTTTTCTTTTTGCGAATCGACCAAAGTTCATGTGCATTTTGTTGGTAAATTAAAAATAAATCGGTCAATCGGAATATCATCATCATTTGACTTAAATTGTCGCGACTTTTATTAAAAAATGAGATGAACATCTATTCCTTAAATGTAGACAATCTTTACTTGCACTTAAGCAGACATTTTCTAAATTTAGTCTAAAACATAGTGGTTACACTAGACAACACGGGGTTAGAATATCTTTAAATGATAAACCGTATTTATTATTTGAAAAAATTTGCCTGTAGAAGACTCATTGAGAAATAAGTACAAAGTTGAATTGAAGATTATTTTTTTCATTTTAATGACTTCGGATTTTGTGATGAATATTTATTGTTACAAATCATTTCCTTGTTGCGAATGACATTTTCAGTGTAACACCATGAAACCTATCCACCTGATCTGCATGTTTCTCCATGAGTTTTTATTTCGAAAACATCAAGTCACCTTTACAAAGATGTTTACCAGAAAAAGGTTTCATAGTTTAGTAATCTAGTCTGCATGAGACTAAAATTTAATGTTCGTTATCCATAATATGATTTCGGTAAAGCTGCTTAACATGTTTGCTGCTATTCCAGCTCGCTTAGAATATAGACTAAATGTCAATACACAGTCACATATTTAACAATAAATACATGTCGGAAAAATCACCTGTTGTCATTCATGGAATATTACATAGGATTCAAATTGTTGCCTCAAGACCGATCTGTATCAATACCTGAACTAAAGTTAAGAAGTGAAGTAGTTGAGCATGCCGATTACTTCATTTATCATAAAAGTCTGATCAGCCCCGATACGTAGGTGTCTGACTAAATCTATTTTGGTTTTTGGCAATTAACGTCATCTATGGTATAGGTAAGATATTCACCTACTGATTAAATGGAGAGTATGCTGCAATGAAGTTCGTTCCATCTTAGTGTATGAATGTGAAACATAGTCAAGAAAAATAGATGACACTCATAAGTTATCAGTATTTGCTTACAAATACCTTCGGAAAATCGCTCGTGATTGTTAGGACCATTGGGTAAGTAATAATTTAGTTAAACCAGATTATTAGGGGAATAGTGGCCAATCAGCCATTTAGATTGTGAATTTTCAGCGAATAAGGTGGTTGAAACATGTATTACGTATACCTGATCGTCGCTTATCGCGATACACAATGCTGGTTGATGCTAGAGGATGGACGGTTTACTTAGTTGCAGCTTAAGCAATTATCGTAACCAGTGGCTGAATACTGAGTGACGTGGCTCAGAATCAGTTGCAGAGGTGAAGGTATGTTCATTCTTCGCTTATATTAAAAACATGAACTTCAAATTATTTTCTACTTATCTCTCCACGAACATTTTGCTCTCTTTATGTATACACCATCCTTTCCTACTACGATTAATGTGACTTCCACTGCTACGAATATGGTGTTTATCTTACTGTCCTAATGAGATGTCAGAATTTAAACCGACTCACGTATGTGCCGAGTTATAAGTTGTAAATACACAAATACGTACATACATCTAATAATTATGACATTTAGTCTGTTATTACTAATTGGCAGTTTAAGTTAGTGGAGTTAGCCACATCTAATTTCAACATACTCTGTAAAGTGCACTCGTTACACATAACTTTAATTGTTGGTAAAATTGAGTTCAAAATGACCTAGTAATAAACAACCGATTGGATATTACATTTCGGTTTGATTTATTTAAGGAGAGATGTTACTTTGAAAGCCATTCCGGAAATTCTACAGTATATATCCAAGACCTTCACAAGTCAAGCTGTTTATCGACATATAAATTATTAAACACAAGTTCATCTCTTCGACTTTAAAGTAGGCACGAATTAAGGATAGGTCAAACAAACAAGGTCTCTAGAGATAAAAATTCTTTTCCAAACAGGTATGTGCTATAAGGCACCAAAAGAATGGAACTTTGTAACTGACTTTCAACTTCAAAGTCAGTATTACCTTCATGCATTCAAATATCTGAAATCTTTAGGTGAATGACAGAACGTTAACTAAATTAAATTCAATTGGTATGATGAATATCCAGGTTTTTCATAGGATTTCATTGTCTGTTAAAGCCAGTTGCTAATATCACATTAAACGGAATGAATCTATGATAGTTTTCTTTTCACTTACCGATTAACAAAATAAAATCACGGATATTGTCTTACACAGTTTATATAATAAAAATTTTAATTTCAATAGTTTAGGGATTTATAGTTTTTATTACTAGACGTCTAGCAGCTGGGCATGAAAACAGGCTAACAAGCTTAAAAATTTGCAAGTCAGCAATTTAGAAATCCCCCATAAAAGTAATAAAATCCATTTTAAATACCATAGTTTCATTTAAATCTTATTTAAATCTTTTCATCATGAACAAAGGACGAATGTGTTGCAGAATAGTGTATAAAATAAATGCAATTTTTACATAAGCAGGTACACTTTCGTCAAAATTTCCTCAATTATACCGTCTGGGGTGTTGGACACATGATTTCAAACTGTTGAGTGTTGTGATCTTAGAAGCATTCATTTTTCCACCTTACTCAAACTATAATCTAACAGCTACAATCGAAGCCATTTTGGTTTTGACACTTTTAATATTATTTTCAAACAAAATCATCACCTTCAAATTATACTCTTATCAATTGGTACTGTTATTTCTTAGTATATATCATGTCATTATATATAAAAAATTATTTGGTAATTTATACCACTTCAAATTTACATGGATCTTTTCGGTATGTTCGGCGGGAAGTCTCGTTTATTTATGTACAGAATAGAACCCTAAGCGTATGGCATGAATCCAAGTTGTCATACCACATTAGCACAACTAGATCAAATTTACATGACTAACGGAACAATATAACTCAACAAAAAGGAGTGAAGCAAACGAAAGTACGAAAAATTATGAAAATTAAAATCCAGAACAGAACATTAGGAGTGAGTAAATTTAAGCCACTGTAACCGATTCTGAATCATGTCACCAGGTGTTTCAAACCACTGATGACGACTGTCACATGGACCATAACCAGGTAGTCTGCATCTATCAATATGGTTTAGATCAATAGTCAACGACTTTACAGACTGATATCATGTTTTGGTTTGGCTGCCCCTACCCCTCTTCCATCTCACTCCTATCCCAGTCAGCATAGCACGATGATGCAGACTATGGTCAGACATACACAACACGTCCCAACCATCTCAGTCGATGAGAGTTTGCAGCCTCTTCGACTGATTTGTTATGTTTTCCTAGTACTCTGTACCTAATATTAGTATTACTTATAAGGTCATTTCATGATATACTGGTGACATGACGAGAACTTCTATGCGCGAAGACTTGGAGCCTACTCATGTCTTCTGCTTTCATGACCCATATTTCGCACCCATATGTTACAATAGAGTGGACTGATGCGCAGTATACTCGGTCTTAAGTTGAGGGACGGATATCTTGCCTACGCCACAAGTGGCATAAATTTGATAGGAACCATGCAATTTTTCTGAATCCGTGCTGAGACTTCATTAGACACCGACCGACCAAGTGTGATAAGACTTCCAAGATAAGTGGAGTAGTCAATGCGCTCAACCATTTCACTATCTATGACTAATTTAGGCGATGATGCAAACCAGTTCTGAAGCAAAATTTTGCGTTGACATGAAGAGTAACCCATCCCAAATATGCTTGCATTGTTACTCAAGGTGTTCAGGTGACTCTGCATATTGTCAGCGTCTTCACAAGGTAGGACTATATCATCTGTGTAATTTGAGTCGACAATTGGCTGATTGATTTCTGAAAGTCAGTCGAAAAAAGTGTTTTTTAGGAGGGCATGCGACAAAGTTAAATAAACAGAGAGATGAAGGCAACCTTGACGAACACCACTGGAATTTGATAACTCTCATGAAAGTCCGCTATATGTTCTAAGTCCATCAGTAGTGTTCGTGTATAAAGCCTTTATAAGGTTTTCAGGTACGCTCTTTAATGATAAACACTGCTGTAGCACATCTCAATCTACAGAAGCAAACGTGGCTTTTAAATCACGGAATACAACTGTTGTCGAACGACAGTAACTATACCAATGTTCTAAGAACTGACGAAGAGTAAATAACTGGACAATGAAACCTTGTTCAGGTCTGAAACAAGTCTGGTTTTCACGAGTTTGGTATTCCTTGGCTTCGGACAAATGTCAAATGATTACAGAGTCTAGTATCTTAGACACTATGTTAGTCCAAATAATGCCTTTTTGATTGTCACAGAGAGGATTTCTGTCCTTTCTTGTGGACAAAGGCTAGTCTGATGGTATTACATCTAGGTCTCAGACTTTTGCTAATATATCAGTCAACATGCCTGCAAAAACTGGGCTGCTGTCCCTGGAGATATTTGCGGTCAACTTGTCAGGATCTAGTGGTTTTACTCTTTCCAAATTACTCATAGCCTTTACAATTTCATTAACAGTGTGGAGGGGGGTTCTTGTATCTATTTTCCACCCATGTAGTTTGGGTATTGTCTAAAACGGGGGAGTAACTGGAAGTCACTTGATTTGGTCATGAAAGTGTTTAGTTCATTGATTTAATCTTCTGGTTTGAGAGTGGATCATAGGACCCGCCTTTTTACGAAATAGTTTCACTAACAGCCGACTTCCTGATACAAGTTTCCTTTGAGTTAGAACAATTATCTTGTTGTGACCTTCGTATGTCCGGTAAAACACATGGAAGTGCCTGCTCTCACTGAGGCATAGTCTGGTTTCAAATATGTGCTCCGAAATGAGTGACAGTTCTTTTCAGCTCCTCTCTAATGATGGCTAATGCCGACATGGTCTATTTGTCCTCATTGATGAGTTGATATTAGAGGTCGCCATGTTATACAATGTCTGGGACTAAATTTTTTCTTGCTAAGAATAATTTGAACATGATTGTGGAAATCGGTCTCCGTTTCCCATTGGGCTTGCTGGAAGTCTTATATTTACCTTAACTTCTACTGCTTAACAGTTCCTTGTAAACTTGGGAGATACTTTGAAGATGCACATGAAAAGTTATCCAAATAAGTGTTACTTATCTAAAGAGCCACTTTTCTAGCCTTGGACGAGATTCAAGATGAGTTTTTATTAACCGTTTAAGCTGTGATTTGCAATAGAGGAATAAATGAAGAGGAGTCATTCTTGTATAAGTGGTAGCTTTCATTTAGTAATCAGTTCCTAAGTCTGAATTAGATAATCTACTGGTATTCCTGTTAGATTTTTTGGTAACGACCTAATCATAATTAAATAATATGCTCGGAAGCAGTAAAAACCAAGCTTATTAACAAAAGTTGCCAGATTTACCTTTCACTGCTCTCGAATTTCGGGTGATAAATCGCTTGTTCCAAAAATATCTATACAAAATTATTCTTACCTACTTAAATAAACCGTCATATTCTGCGAACAATTCAGAGTAACTGATGAGTTTATAACTATTATGCCTATTGAGGAGCCTGTGTCGTGCTTTGTACATTCTGCGTCGTCACTATCTTGATGTATAACATTATGTAAAATCTGAGTTGGTTTTAGTTATATTGTGTTCCCTGAGGTGGTCAGATTAACTGGAGGGCCTCATCGTCATTCTGAACAGCCTCATCGGTACAAACTTTTGAATTAAGTGAATTACGAGATTTCATCCACAAGTGACTAGCAGCCTGTTCTATTGACCATCAAAGCTACAGATCCTCTTCATCATTTGAGTTATTTTAGAAAGATACATACTTGCTGAATAAGGTCCTTTGACAATAAATATTAGAAGTTATGAAGGTATGATTAAAGAGCTCATAACTGACGTTTAAATCCCATATGTTTTATTGAACTTCATTTCTTCTCCCAAATCATAATATATTGTTTATTTAAACTGCGGCATTTTGAACTGATCGACTATTGTGTATAGTTTCACATTGGTCGATTTTATTTTTACTTTATGTACTCTCAGAATTCCTTAAACTTAATCAAATACACTACATTTGTAAAATTATTTTGCAACTACCATGTAAGAAATTAGAATCTATGTTTTGTCACTTGTATAATATAACAAACAAGTAAACAATTGCATTTAAAATTTGCTTAACCTATAATATGTTGTTTACTGAGATAGGAATGAGAATTAAAGAGAGAAAAGCAAAACAACTACAAGGCTAAATAGTGAATATTTTAACATGGAATACCTTAAATAATTGACCTGATTTATTTACTTTCCGCTTAGTTTCCTTTTTTTCCTTCGTTTTGTTTCTTCGCAGTTTAATTCTTCATTTTTCTGGCTAAAAGTTGATAAACATAGACATGACAGTTAAGGTTTTTGGTTTGGTTTTGTATTGTTTTCATTTGAGTATAGGGTACATAGTTCACAAAACACTATGTGCAAATGTATAAATAAACAGCTAAATAAGTAACAGAACACTGTGAACACGTGCAAACATACCTGAAACATATGCGCTGTCGGTACAAACACTGCTACTGATCGATAAACTACCATATCAGCAAATTCAGTTACAGTTAGTCTATTTCTTTCTAAGATACTACTTACATATTACAATTACTTGATCTACATGTTTATGAGCTTTTTCTGCCTTTTTCATGTATGTGTGCTTGTGTGTACAAATCCATGCTAATGTATACCCAACTTCTTTGGAATATCAACGATTGAATTTCATGATTGCTTTGATATTTTTCAATACCTTTCATATAACAATAATAATAATGATTATATCACATTGAATGCCATGTACACAAGTTTAGTAGTCAAAAGAAAAGTATAGCATATGATTAGAATAATATAATACACCAAAGTTAAACTAGTTGTGAACTTGAAAAATGTTCCGTTGTTTACATGATAAAATACTTTTATAGAACAAATATTTCTTTGTTTCAATTATCATTTTTATTACATTAAGTATTGATACTTAGTTTACAAGAAGAGTAACAGAACTTACAGTCAGTTAATCATATGACAGTGGCTTAGTATAAGGTTTTAACTTAATGAGGTACCAATTAAAAATACCTATTTGCATGTAATTTCATATTTGTATCAGCTAATGATCATTAAAACTGATATCGATTAGATGGGTTTTTAACAAGTCCGTTGGTATAATTATTTTATTTTGACTACTTATTAAGTTCTTCGAAAAAATGGTTTCAGTAGTAACTTTCCAAACAACTTAATTATGATTTGAATAAAACTTGAACGAAAGTAGTTTTAGAATATAATGAATCCATGTCATTCTCTTCTTCTACATACAGGCAATTAATTATACGTAGTTAGTGTGGCGTGCAAATATCACTGTAAATTTAGTCAACATAGATTGGTTATTAAGAGATATACAAGATAATAATATAGCTGAAATGAAGGATTTTTAAGAGTATTTATGGATTAAATGAATGACAATTCAAGAAATCATTTGAATTGGATTGATTATTTATTGTGAAGAGAGGTTTATTAATCTAAACAGATAAGGGGTCAAATATGACCGACAATAATATCAATAATTTGGCTGCATAATAAGAATAAGATTTACTAGAGTAAGCAGATTGAAATCTAGTGCATAGCTATGAGATCTAAGATAAATTGGATGTAACTTGATTACATAATAATAACGACAATTATGATTAGAAAACAACCTTGGGGGGAGTGAATTATATTCATAAAATAAATTATTAAGCAATCAAACAAATAATAAGCGTCGTTAGTATCATTTAGCAAAAATGTTAAAGGTTCACCGATGATTCTTCCTGAATAGGTCAGGTTTTAGCCACCCAAATGCAATGTTTTCGGAAAATCTTAACATTGTAGAATTGATTTGTTTGTTAATTATTTTAAAGGTGCTATACGTATTCGCAATATGTCCTTGATTAATAGATAACTTGCATTCGAATCGCATGTAATGGTTGGTTTCCTGAGAGGTTTGCTCTTGGGACGTGTTGAATAAAACACAAAAACACGTATTTTTATCATTTGAAAGTACCTGTACTTGTGAAATGGTAAATGCGATTCGAGTTGATATGTGATGAGTATTAGTTGATTCTTGTTTGATATATTAGACTACAAGGAAATCACATAGATCGTTAAATGACTAAATAACTTACTTCCGCCTTTAGAATAGTAAAAACCAAACGTCTTGAAACTAGGACTATAATTGAAGTTCTTAATTCTCTACGAGTCTAACAAACTGGAATTTTGGTAAGTTGAAAAACTAAGTTCCTATCTGGAATTTACTGAGATTTTCTGTGAATAATTAATTAGTTAAAGAAGCTTAAGGGAAGAAGTAAAAAATTGATTTATGTCGAACCCAATAAATAATCCGACAGAATTTACCTGTTCATGTCCTTTCAATCCAAGTTTTATTTAATCTTCAAAACATATCATTAATGTGAATTACTTATAACCTTAACTAAGAACACTTAGTTTGGGTTGAGTTTGAATTTTAGATGAAAATATTATTTTTTTTAACAATGTCAAGCATGACTTCACATGAAATAAATTCATGAAAATGGCAATTGTTTATTTGTCATCAAAATGTTTCAGTGTAGAATTATGAAAAAAAAGATTTAATGGTTGAATAGCTTTCATCATTATATACAATAATAAAATAGTTTAGTGAGTGTTTAAGATTGATTTAACCACAGCCGATTATTTTGTATACAATAAAATTTACTACTGTGCTATTTTATTTGAATTATTTTAATAATCAGTCATTTATAACGCGAACAGGTGTAACTTCATCGTCTCTAGATTACAGCCTGAAATAATTTAACATCATAATTTACTTTGTTTTAATTTTACAACAAAAAGGAAATAAACTCTCCATCCATTACATTTACTAACTAGAGGAGATTGCAAAAATAGATCTAGAAATGGATTCATACAGCAGTATAAATACGGTTACACGTTTTTGTATGTTTTTACTTGGTAAGTAAATAAGTACACATACCTAATAGGAGCAATGGCAAATGAGCTATAGAATTTTCTTTTAACAAGTTTTTTTTAATGATTTTTGCTTTCTCTCAGTTGAGTATTTACCATTGCTAAGAACATAAAAAGGGCCTTACCGGAAATCTACTATTCTTCTTAGAATACATTTCAAGGTAGTTACTTGTTCATACATAGTTTACTTTTATACCTATGTTTTTTTCTATCATGTCTTATAAATCATCCTGCTCACTCGCAAACATGGTAACCTGACTACTTTATTATCAATTTTTCATCATCCCACCCAGTCCTCTTTTGTACAAAAGACAAAATATACTTAAAATTTTTGTATATTGAATAACCATTACTATTATTATTATTCATAATAATATGATTATTTTCCTGTATAGCTTGATTATAAGTTGAATTTAATACACCTAGGGGACATGTATACACATGACGTGAACAGCATGTTTGTGCCTGAATGTAAGGCAAGAGTTGTAGAAAGTGAACGAGGTAGAGAGAATAAACAGACAGATAGATAGATAGGTTAGGAAGATTAAATATTAAAGGGAATCACTAGGGTGGATAACAAACACAAACAACAAAATAAAATCAACGGAAAAGAAGGTGAACAACTTGATCATAAAAATAATAACAAAGCAATAAGTAAATATAAAATAAAATCCCTTTCCTGCTAATTCTTTCACTCTCCGTCTAATGTCACATGCTAGACTTATTATTATTTTTCCCCTTTCTTTTCTTTTTGTTTCAAGTCACATTGGTCACACCAATCAGTCATTGCTTCCGTTTCATAAAAACTCGGTTAATTTTATATAAGGAATTATATTGTGTATTATTTTTTTTAATTTAAATTATTACACCTACAATTAACGGGAAATAGACATGTATGCATACGCACATGCATGTTGCTACATAATTGTATGTTGTGCTGTACTACTATTGTTTTTGAATATAACGGTTTATTTGTTTGTGGGCGTATTTATTATTATTACTATTATTATTAGTATTAGTGGTAATAATGTTAACAGTGAATTACAAGGAAGTAGTTATATTTGGCCCGTATACCTGTTCATATGCGTATACGTAATTTTACACACATAAACTCATCCATGAAAATAGTGCATATATAATATGCTCATCATGCATACATTAAGCATTATTAATAATAGGGAATGTTGTAAACACTAGTGCAATATGACAGACAAGAGAATATAACTGACAAAATAGTCCGTAAACGTTATTTTTAAGTCAGTGATTGAGAAAAAGCATTATATTATGTTCTGGTATATAAATAGTAGTGAAATTTAAGGAGGTCTAAGTTACTAACCTATTTACAGCAATCTTTTTTAAAAGATAAAAACTTGAGACCACTAAAATCATTCAGGAAGAATTGGAACTGTATACTTTCTAGTCTGTGTGTATGTTAATTATTTTTGTATTTGACTTTTTTCTCAAGAGTCTCTTCTTCATTTCTTTTCGTTGAAAAAGAGGAAATAGGTAGTGTTGCAATAATTATTCATGCATTAATATTTAATAATATTTGCGTATCAGAGTACAAAAAAATATCTAGCCATATAGACTGTAGTAATAACAATACCAGCAAATTACAAATCTAGTCCATACTAACACTGATATATACATACCCACAAGCATGTGTAAATACATAATTAGATACGGTGCACAAATTGAAGGAGGAGTAATGAAGTTAGTGAGCAAAAGAATGAATGAAAGAAATTAGTGAGAACAGAATAAATTATCAGAATGTTATTTTTCAAGCAATCTGGGGAAAAATGTTATAATTTAATAACTCTGTTATGAACAACATCATTATCATCATCATGATTACCATAAAACAGTACACTTCATTGTTAGTAGTCCTAGTTGTAAAAGTAGCAGGAGTAGTATCATCTGAAATTGTATTAATTGTAGGAAGTAGTTAGACTGCTAAATAATTCCACTCAACCAGTTTTGTTTTATTTATTTTTTCTTGTTACTAGCCAGTCTAAATGTCTATTTCAAAAGAATATTGCTTCTGAATGGAAAACACGCATTCATAAAAACGTATCGCTTTAAATAAATAATATTATCATAATTAAAATTCGAAGATTTTGGAGATTATTTTGTAAGTGGAGATAGAGTACGTCGGCTTAATAATTTTTCTAGAGTGAGCACGTGGAAAGCCATTTACTTTTCTGAACATATACAATACATTCAAACGTGATGAACAATTGCTGTTTTTTGAATAGATATGCTCCTTAATATGACTTGAAGTTAATGAACTCTAATGACTGCCTATGACATGTTGTAAGCTGTGTAAGACACGATTAATTGGCGGAATTGGTGAAAAGTGACTCACTTGGCAGTTAATAAAATATCTCATCACTGTTACCTGCATACTTCAATTTTACACATAAATGACTAGTATATCACCGTTTGTTGCGTAACTGTGACATACGGAAAGTCACTGTAGATATTATGAGAAAGCCATAGGAGTTTGACAACAAACTCTTTTAAGTAATACATTGCAACCACGTGAAAGAATAGGTCTTTACATGGGTCAATCACAGTAATGTTCGTGTTCATTTCTTTATCAGCACCATTCGTCAGACTTTTTCCGATGAATTTAAGTACAGACGGTAATCTGCACCAAATTACGGTATAAATAGCTGTCAATGAATGATTTGGATTCTTGAGATCACAGAAATTAGTCGATAGATGATTTGTTGTATGTATTTTAAAATTTATTGCGTATGTATATACACTCATACATTCTACATCATGAATATGTAAACAATTTAAAACAATAATTCATGAATGATAATGCGAATCCTGTTTGGCAACCATAGGCCTCTTGAAGCCACTGCAAAGAAGCAGATAACAGTCGGATTTCAATGGTTGGCGTTTATCTCCTGATCTCGAACAGGATAGGTCTAATTTGATACTACTAGATGTGAATTGAAACTCTAGCACTTGTTTCATAAGATAGGATTGAAATACCACATGGATGATAGGTGATAGCTGTAAACGGTATCAAAACGAATCAAGAGGTGGGGTTTGATTTGGTTGGTTAAAATGTGATTAAACAGAACCATTTTAAAGGTTTTTTAGATGCGCTCGCTATCGGACACCCCTTTGTCTTTATGGAGGGATTTAATTTCTTTTCAGGGTGAATGACATAAACATGGTAGTATTCGCTCGTGTAGCTCAAGCAGCACTCATCTTTGGCCATGAATGTACAAGGTTAAAAGTAGCCTGAGTGGCAACAAATTTTAAAAATCGTCGTGATCAATAATTTTACTTAATCGTTTTCATTAAAAGTGTACTGCAATAAACACTTGAGCAGATGCAAATTTTTACTTACCTTTCATCTAAATACAGTGCGTTTATTCACTAATCACTGATGAAATTGTGAATTCACGGTATAAATATTTTCGGTCTAAAATGTACCTCCTCAGCGACAGAACTAAGTAAAATTTCACTTATCTAATCAAGTAAACAAAAAGATGCTTTTCTTTTTCAAGAAAGACTGCTTATTTATTTTCCATGTAATTGACATGTATTGTTTAGTGTTTACAAATACAAACTGGATTTTGACACAAAGTCTTACTATTGTCATCATCATCATCATCAACATTTTCATTTTCACTTAATGTTGAACATAAATTAAAATCTATTCCCAAGTGAATAACTGACATTTTTGGTAGTAGGTTTTAAGTGTAACATAGTGACTATAAATTTATCGAAGAAAATATTCAGTTTTATTTATTATCTGAATATTCTAATTTATTAAATTTAGAATGACTAATAATAAAAAATATTTTAATTTTTTAACGATAGAGTGCTACAATACTGGGTTGTCATCAGTTGATTCTCCTAAAACAGCAGTGAGAAATGATGTAGTATTTATTGTAATATCTATCCGAACAATAATGACATCACTGAGTTTATGTCTTGCAACTGTACTCATAGACAAAATCAAACGATTTTGATAAATGTCCACTTTAAAATTAAGGTAGACAAATAAAAAGTGCAAAAGAATGAAGTTTTTGTGAATACTGACTACCTAACTTGTTGCATAAATCCCATTAATCCTGTCTAATTAGGGTGTGACAGAATGTATGGACAAATCCAAAAAGTTTTTACCCAGCTTATACAGGTTTGTCCCACCTATAGCACAGATGAAATGTACATCTATTTATCAGATATCTAGTATACATACACCAATTTATTGTATATTACTTACCGTCTGTTAGATATGGGCTTAACATGAATGCGTTGCAGGTATTTTATCGTATATACATTTAGTGGATTACTGTCGTATAATGGGAACTCAAATCAAGTAATAGCTGAGGTTAGCATAAAGTATCAAGTAACAACAGTGAGTTGGTTGGTTAGGTGTTGAATCGAAAAAGATTCAGCTGGTTAGTAATTATGTTAACCCCACGTAAAGACCACTTATCTGGACCTTTAGTGGTAGCTAGCGTAGGATTCTATTGAAAAATTATAACAATTAACTTCATCATGATATAGGATCATTTCATAAAGCCAATATTCAGTGATAAAAGTGATAAAAATGTGTTTGAAATGACTTAATAACTAGCTAGTGGTTGATCTTTATATGAGCTATGTCAAGTGAAATTCGCTCTTTATCTAGGAGTAAAATTCTTCGGTAAAATCTTCACTTTTAGATTCAGATACTACAGACCAATGCAAATATTTGAGTTACAGCCACAACCTCTTTATTTTACCCAGTGTTTTGAGAATTTATTGTTAACAGTGATAATATTAAGATATCCTTTCAGGAGATTTAATTTTCACAACAATAAATGTAGTAAATTTACACACTCTGATAATCATCCGAAAATTGTTAACTAGCAATAATGAACATATAACACTATTCATGATTTCCATTAAGTAATTAGTTCGTTTGTAGATTAAGCATTCAAAGTAGGTGGGTAGTTGTGAAAAATCTAGTGATGTAAAAATGTAAATCTTATGGCAATTTTGATTATGATTTACTTAAATTTAATCACGTTTAACGTTCTCCGGGATGTGAAATATATTCAATACAGTTGGTATTGTTTAACTGTGTTATAACTGAGGGAAAGTCTGAATACAGGCATTAATTATACAATTGGTGATCCATATCCTGAATTGATTATGGCTCACCATATCACATCCTTGTCACAATTTTCTAAATTTAAAATATTAACAGATCAATTTTATAAGGTTTTGTAGCCTCCAGCTGTTAATATTAAGGACTGTAAGTGACTATTCATTCTTACTAAATGTATCTCTTAAGCAGGTTGTCTGTAGATGGAATTGTGTCACTAGTCTTGTTGGAGTTAGACTGTCACTAGAGCCGAAACGAGTGTTTCATCCTAACTGCGACTAGTCATTGTCAGTTTTCACACAAGAACTCGAACACAAAGCACTTCCTTCAAGTGCCACTGCGGTAACCACCTAGCTAACGTAACTCAATATCCTGTTTGAACTCTGAAACAAATTCAAAATGGAGCAGTTTTGACTTCTAAATGATCATCATATTATAAATTTTATTACAGTCCTGATAACTAATGTCTTAAGATATTCGGCGATTTATAAGACAGCACTTGTAAACATTAAAATATAAGTGGTCATATATGTAAACAGTATGCTTTCTTTTATATCTATACCTAAATTTTAGAATAACTCAGATGAGTGAGCGGAACAGATTCATGAATCTAAGAAAATCGGTTTTTTAATTAACTATTGTGTAATAAGTAGTCACATGTAGCACTAGTATGTCATTCAACTAAATTTTTAGCTTTTGAAATATTTGACCTGTAAGAAATATAGTTTAGTAGTCTGACTTAGTTAATACATATTTTAAATCTATCCATTAAAGTATACCAGCTTTCTAAGGTATATCTTCTATTAAATGTGTATATTTTTGTTTATTTCTTGCTAACAGAGTAACGCAATATGTCAGTTAATGTATACATCTTATTTAAGACCTCAAAACACTTTATTGTTATTCTCTTTGTGTTAAAATCTATACATAAATCAATAAAATACATTTCTTGTAAAATTTTAACAATATTTCACAGGTCAGGAACGGAAATACAAATGTATTCATTATTTGGATGGTTTATTTTAGTGTATTATAACTAGCACTATTTTAGAAATGTTTTAGTGTATCAGAAATTTTTATAAATATCCTCTTATGTCACATTATCATATAGGTATTCATAAACAACATAGTATCTAGCACAAATGTGTGTTAATTCGATTAATCACTATTCATATCGGGACAGCGAAGGTAAATTTAATGGTTTATAGTAAGAAAAATGATTTTCCATTAATAGGAAAGGATAGTTTCAGACAACATTCCATTAAGATCCCCAATCTTTGACTGTGACCACATCTAGGATTGTGACACCTACCCATATAGCTCAAAACAGCATTGAATAACTTCATGGACTGATACTACATCTCACTCCAATTATCCTTAGCTTTCTTATAACTTAATCTCACATCTACATTCTCTAGGCGTTGTGGAAGTTGGGCATAGCTGGTTGATTTGTCTTCTTTGCACGATGATCAATGGTCTAAATACAATGGAGTAATGTTTGGAAGACTTTAGTGATCAGAGAATTCTAATCGATGTATATATTTTACTTTCGAAAACAAAGCATCACATCACCGCAATTATTAGTCAATATTTTCTATCCATTTCATCAATTATTAATTAGCTTTTATTGCGTCATCTAATTACTTTCTTAAACGCTACGTGGATAGTCATCTCCAAGAGTATTATTTTATCAGTTCTCAGGTGTTCTGTAAGGTCATTACATAACTGGATTTCGACTTCTAGTTATCTTTATGACTGTTACAGAAATTGATGACGCAGATTTAAGTTTACATTCTGCATTTGTAGATTGCAGACACTGTTTATTGTATGAGTTTGATGTTATATAGCTGCTTGTGTTTCGGTTCCTTTGTCCATATTTTCCACTTTTGTCTATACAACTTTAATGAAAGAAATCAATCTTTCGCTAGTAACATGTAAATCTTTTTTGTTTAAATGGAGCAGGCCATTCATTCTACGTGGAATCGGAGTAACGTTTGCCAAACAATTTGTCTTTCGCTTTTCATGGAGTTGGGTTTTCTTCAAAATCGGTGGAGATATCAAATATCTGTTGTGTTTCTGCACAAATGAATAATGTAAAGTGCAGTAAATACCCTGTTATTATACATATTTCACTCAGTAACGTTAATGCTATCCACTTAACATTCATTTAAGTGGTTTAAAAAAATAAACTTGAATTTCCCACTAAGATTCTTTATAAATCTTCAGATAGAATCCATGATGGGTGTCTTATCTTGTTTAAAGTTAATCGGATGGATACACACATATTTTAGTTCTTACATTCACATCAGAGCTTGATTCAGCCCCATTCATTTCAAAAGTCATTACTATATTCATTGAGCTATCGAGTTCAGAAAGCCATTCTAATGCAACGGGTTTATATATATATATATATATATATATATATATATATATATATATATATATATATAATAAAGGTCTGTATCTTCCCAGAGATGATGATCAGTAGTCCCGAATAAAATGAATCGCATGTAATGAACTTTATTTGTTAACTATAATCCAGTTTTAATTAAACGTTTTACTCAATGTTAATAATAGGAAACCATTTCAGGATGCATACATATGATGATAAAAAAGATTAACCAGTTGTATTAATGTACATCAACAGCAGAAAGAATCAAATTCTTACAAATTGTACATAAGTGAATAGTTAATACAATAAAAATGTAATTAATCTTCATCTAGTCTTTTATTTTCAAAATAATATCTAAACTACTGTAGACTTTTACTTAATTGATTGTGACGTTTACTAAAATTCAGTCAACAACACTTCCTCACTTTTTACG
Organism: Schistosoma japonicum; assembly: GCA_025215515.1. NCBI lineage: Eukaryota > Metazoa > Platyhelminthes > Trematoda > Strigeidida > Schistosomatidae > Schistosoma > Schistosoma japonicum. The sequence goes on along the minus strand of CM046061.1, from coordinate 60,346,157 downwards.
CCTTTTTATTTTCTACTTCAACGAATCAAAGATACATATATGTTTGTGTAAAATAATATTTATGTTCGGAGCACCAACCTACTTGTATACATTCATTTATACACATACACAAATGCAAACGCATGTGCTTATACATACGAACACGCTGAAACAGAAAAAAAAATGAAAAATTATAGTCATTTCAGGTTACGTAAAGTTAATTAGAATTTTACTTCTTTCTTAATTTGCTTCAATGGCTGGTTGATTGGCTAGGGAATATAAATACTAAATTGATGGAGGTGTTGGTTAGTTAGTGGTTGGGAATTACGATCAGTTTCTGTACCAATAAATTTTATCTCATCCATGTAATTATTTATTCAATAAAAATTGAAATAAATTTAAGTACGAAAAGAAACCCTGATTATATAGAAGATGGTAGTATATTTCTTTTAATGACTTTCATAATATAGACCAGGTTTGTATAATCCACATTATAATCAATTTTCTTTATTCGAAATGGATGCATGACTGTAGATACATGCATTCATTCACGCACTCATATAGGAAGGAACATGAGATTTCTTCTTAAACTTACCATAGTAACTAGTCTCTTGAGACAATCTTTACTGTCTACATGATTCCATAAAGGTTGTTATGTATAGAATGATTTGTGAATAAGTGTATTTGTATGCAAGTGTGGACAAGAGAGTTAGATTTTATAAAATGATCGAATTAAAACAGTCATTGTTTCCTCTTCTCTTCATTTTACATTTCCTTACTGAGTGGTCTTGTAGAAGGAGATTATTAGTTAATTAATGGAATATTTGTACATATATACCTTTATATATGTATATGTATATAACCAAATTACATAATAACAGATATATTACTCAAAATAAAATTGTGTGATAGTTGGAAATTTAATTTGTTTATTATTATTTTTATATTTACGGATAATTTTTACTGAGAAAGTGACTTGATTGAATTAGGTCTGGCTTAAAATTGACATTAAATCCCAAATGAATAATACAAGTTGCCTTTTTATTTTTCCCATCATTTTAAGAATGAGAAGGCTATCTATTCAAGTTAACCAGAAAATACATGAACATATACAGACATGATATATATATATATATATATATATATATATATATAAATTTACGTGTATGTACATACATAATAAAATACGCATTACCGAATATATACATTCCTTGTCATGTTGTGCCATCAGACAGATTGACATTTATACCTATATGTACATATAATTTAATTGAAATAAGGGCATAATGAGTTCTTAAATTGCAAAAAAAAAAATGGCTCATAAAGTGAAATAAAGTCAGAAAACTGTTGTAGACTAACACTAAAAGAACAACGTAACAAAAGTTCGATGAATAAACATCAAACAGAAAAACGTCGCGAGAAAATTAAAGTATGATGGTGGTAAAATAAAACAATTACTTTTTTGTTTAGTTGAATAAAAAGCAATTCTATTTCCCACTTTCAATTGAATTATGCCACTTTCAAGTATCGAATATACACGCAAACAAGTTCGCGTAATAAAAGTTGACTTCATTTCGACTGATTTATTTTGTAGGTAATACAGCTGCGATTTCGAATTACTTCCAACACTCTTATCATTGTCTGTTTTGCCACAGAACAATTTATTATTTGGCTGTTTATTGGTTTTTAGAAAGGATTACATATGGTTTTCTAGCTGGGATAATCAGTACTTGAAATGCATTTTAACGATAGTGATTAGTAAGTAGTAATTCTACTCTTGTTGAAAATATTTAGAAACATTAACTGAAGGGACATAGAACTTTTGAAAATTATGAACAGCCATTTAGTTTCGTCTAAGTCCCTCAAGTGGCGTAAAGTTTTGATTTCACGCTAGCTCATTTACTCGCCAGTGATTAGTTACGAATCTGGTTGTCAAGAATTTTAGTGGGAGACTGAGGCTACGACAATAATTCATCAACATAATAACAAGTGAAATTGCGATGAATGTCCTCTGACTTCTGAATCATTTATCCAAATATATTACATTTACCAACATGTATGAAAGACTTTGGTTCAATCGCTGGCAATAACTATGATTGCTAAAAATCTCCAATCTAAAATAAATCGAGTAGCCATTGCTATTTAATTTCAGCGGTACCTGGAATAATGTTACTTTGTAATGAAAATTACGCCTATGTGAATATTTTAAACTATGATAAAATTTAGTGATATTTTAATTAGCCTACATTTTTCTGATGAGAGAAAGTTTCAATAAAGCCCATTACATTTAAAGTAATCCAAGTGTTTCGTATGAAAAACATGTATTTCACAGAAAATATGTATAAAAACTGTTATTAGATATGGATTATAAATTAGCATCACTTAGTACGTCAAGTGCATAAATAAAACCGTTTATAAATGGGGTGAATAGACTGGGTAACTTATTAACTCAGTTGTAATCGCTATATTTTGAAAAATATAAGTGGAGAGAATCTAAGAGAGATCAGCATGCTAAAACTTTGTTGAAGCCTGAGATGAGTTAATTTTTATCTTGTTAAATGTATATGATAACTTTTGTCTTTGTGATATCTACGACTTTTCTGCATACCGTATGTAAAATTGGCATTATCTGAGAGATTTGGATTGGTGATATCGGTTATATTTTTTGGGCCGAACGAAATATTTATTTCATAGGCTAATTTAAAATCAAGCAACTGTGGAAAATTAAAAAAAGTGCAAGATACATTCCTCTTAGTGGCACTGAATTCCTCAGCACTTCCCACTCACGATGTCACCAGAAATTCAAACTAGAACTTTCAGGCATTGTGTGAAACTCAATATATTATAACCATATAACTAAAATTTTCATCTTTTTGTATCGTTTAGATTGTTCAAATCGTTTTCATCACAAAAATGTTACATTTACGAGAGCATGAAATAAGATATCCATGAAGGAAACACTTTCATGAACATAAAAGCTAAGCCATGTAACGCATTTCAAGATATATATATATATATATATATATATATATATATATATATAATTGTCTGGTATATTTCATTAGTAAACTGATTTACACCTTAAATTGATGACGCTTATACAAAAATCGCTTATTTTTGTTTCGACGTTGATATTATAGGTTTAGAAAGAAGTAAAGGATAACAGAATCTTTGAAAAAGACAGGAGACTTAGCTTTCATTCTTATTTTGAAATAAACCTGTTTTTCCTATGAGCATATACACTACTACTTGTACCATTGAAAATTTTTTATTTACTGCAGTAGTCATATGAAATTTCATCTACTTACAATAGTAATTGTTTTAGCAGCATTACTATATGATTTCCTAAATTATGGTTGCCCCTATAATCAGTTTTACTTATTAAAAAGTGAAATATACTCCTCAGTATTTATAACCTACAATTTGCAAATTTTTTTAAAACACTGTACAAATGGTGAATAAAATACAATTTCAGAATGTTCTCCCTCCTATTGATTTCTCAACAAAACAGAAATATTATAATTACTACTTTGAATTATTTGATTTATTATTATTATCAATATATTACAATAACTAACAATGTCAGAAAGTAAACTCTGAAGTCAGTAATTATTTGAAGAGAAACAGAACATTTAAAACTACTTCATGAGGGAAGATAAACAATATTTCGCCCATATGAATTAGGAAAAAAATTTCTATACTGAACCAATGACTGAGTACCCAGATATATGAAACATTGAAGGCATAGTTAATAATCGTTGGTCAAAGTACTCAGTTATTTTTGTTAATCGTACAGTTACACGCCAAATGGTATTTTCATAAGGACACTTGGTGACATACCATCATTTTTATTTAAGTGAACTAGATATCTTCATTGTCAATTGCTTTATTTTGTTGAGGTATTGAAAAATCCTTACTTATGGAATAACTATTTGAAAAGAGAATACAAACAAGACTGACTGTACAAGGCCAACTGGTGAATAGCAAATTCAGTGATAAAAAATGATTTTGTTCAATCGTTCTCTTAAATTATGTCATTACACACTATCTAGTATTATGTTTTCTTGTGATGCAAATATAATCAATAAGACAATTTACAGACATTTTAGTGTGAATATTTTTCTTTTAGTTCTAAAATTAAGCTTCTATCACACATGGTACAGAATACAGTATGATTAGTGTTTATCATTTATCAGTAGACCGTTATGATTAGTGAAATTGATTTTAAAACAGAAATAATTTCGTACAGCTTATTTTGATTGCTACTAACATTTGAAATTGCGTAATTAATTCCCGCCTTTTTTTGTTCCATCATCCTTCCTTTTGCAAAGTGATATGCATATATACCGATCAACCTATTATCTATGATTAACATTTAGAAACCTAACACTTCAAAAGCATGCAGTGCACTCAGAAAGCGTATGTGCATAGTGACTGTACACATTCACAAATAGAAAGCGATATTTCGAAAATACAATGTGTTAGATGACTGATGAACATCAAATAAATGAATTTAGTGTTAATTGCATAAGTATTAGCATGCATTAGGGTACTTCCACATTCCATTGTTTCGATTTAACCTTCATTATTTCATTATTGTTGTTATTATAATAAATAAACACAATATTAAATACATTGAACAGTCTTAACTTTAGCATAATATCTGGTTATTCAGTTAATGGCTTGAACTTGTTTTGATGTTATGGTTCAGAGTATTTTCAAGTAGATATAAGTTGCCATTGAACATGTGTTTGATCTTACAATTAATATATATAATAAATCAATTTGCTAACTCATCTCCATATCTGTTGCGATAAATTTTCCAACGGGTGGCATTATTCACTACTAAATATGTATGTAAAACTCTTGAGTCATGTAGAATCCCTCGTTTGGATTGCCAAAAGTTCTATTCTAGAATGCAATAGACATTAAATGATTTCTTAATATTGAATATTTTTATTAAACATTGCTAATTCGTGAAGTGGCGTACTTTAAAAGTATAGGCTTCGTGAATTTCCTTACTACAAATTAATCAGTAACATTTTGAAGTTTTATTTATTTCATGTGACGCCAACAAATGCTTTTTATATAAAATAATCTAAATAAAGCAAAGAATAAAGTAATATGTTAATACAGTTACTGCAGAAAACTATGAAATCAACAAGTTGGATTAAAAAATGAGCATGCAGTTTTTAGTTATCAATATACACTCGCCAATAAGTAGATTGCATATTTTATAAGTGCGTACACGAAAGTATATAATAACTTGGGAGTTGGTAGGGAATCTGCACATGTTCTGTCTAAATTAGCCTAAAATAAGAAATGGAGCATACTTGTCAGTAGATGATAAGTAAGATAGTATCAACATGTGTTTCGAAAATTACACCAGAAGCGGGGAATATATTGGGATTCAAGTGAAATATGTTAACTTCTAGTTTGTAAATATATATATATATATATATATATATATATATATATATAGTGCTATAAACGGTAACGTACTCAGAAACATTCGTAACATTCATAAAATCTACATTATCTATGTCACTTAAGTAATTCTAGGCTCACACATTATGATTATTATTTCAAAGAACTCTTTTCTCTGGATACTAATTTTTATGTTCTTTTTGAAACTGAGACATATGCGGCTGAATTTAGGTATTAAACTATCAATTAGTTTGTTTATTGTCATCTACTTTGAGGCAAATTGAAAAAGTTCGTTTATATTATTAAGGCTTTTGATCACGGAACTATACAGTCAATGGAAAAGCTATAACTTAAAAAAAATTTATTCATTCTATAAAGTTAAATGTGAAGGATTATTCCAATCAGATATCTTGCTACCAGACATAATAATAACTGCTCATTGAATGGGATCTATATTCTGCCTTTTATGTAAAGTCACCTCTCTATTCATTTACTTTTTATATGATGGATGTTAGTAGTAGCTTACATTTTAACTCAAAATTGTCAGACATATTCAAATTAGTCATTAAATAACTGCAGTATTAACTTACAGTGTGCAATAGCAGATTATTTAATATACTGGTAAGACTAGATATGACAATCAGTGGAAGACAAAATGTTATTTAAGTGGACTGTTTCAACAACCTGCTAGTTAAAGAAATTTTCATTATATAAATATTTTAAATTTTCTTCGAATTATTGAAGGACAGGAATCTTCGTTATCAGGTATAAGGAAGATGTTTTAGTTAAGATATTCTGCGAATCAACAAATATACCATTGAGTAATGGCTTGTTTTATAAAACTACTTAAAGAATGTTAAGCCTTTTCAAATGAGTATAGTGTTTTAAGAGTTACATTAAACACGATCGTCCCATACTTTATTCATTATCAACTTTCAATTGAATTGAAAAATTTTAGTTAATTTTATCTTAAATATTTCCGTCTCTGTTTTGAAAGTATTGCTTTACGGTAATATTTTTAAGGTTCTTTGTCCTGAAAAATTAGTTTTTGCTTTTGATTTTCATTATATATATGTATATTTTTAATATAAACTATTATGCCTTAGTGATATATTGTAATTATTTCGAACATTCCCTATAATTTTAAATTATCTTGATAACCATGATTAATTTGAGATGGATTTACATTATCTAATCAGCAACTGCATTGCATGATTATATAATGCATATATATATTTAATATAAATCGTAGTTCACCCCTCTCACTCATCATTTTGTTATGATCTCATGATATTCTTCATTATTCATGATATTTAATTTCGCTATTTGTTTATATTATTATCTGATGATTTTTACAATTGATAATCCTAATTCATGTAAAACACGAAATATATTACTGAATAATATATATGGTATACGTGTATAGTGGTGTGTAGGTATTTTTTTCCCTCAATACTTTTGGTATTTAACTATGTTTCAATAAATTGCGAATAGAGTTAATGAGGCAGAAAAAAGATGCTGGCAATGATTATATTAATAACATTAATAATCATGACAAATGATATCATTAATTAAATTTGTTTTGTAAGATGGCATTTCGTCTTAACTTCAGTAATCATTAGTTATATTTAGTTCATATTATTATTCCTAGAAGAATTTTCTAGTTTTTGCTTACTTGATATAGTCAAGATAAATTCATCACCATTATTAATATCATCCTTGATATTGTACGCCTCTTTTTGTTTCAATTTGTTTTCCATTTTAATTTCAACTTGAAAAGCACACTATATAGCTCTGATAATCGTATTTCTCTCTTCACCCATGTTTATATATATATCCACAAACTGGGTGAGATAGACTTGGGTTAATGTCTCGTTCTTCTAAAAAAACCATGGCAATAACATTAACATAACAGACAAACCATCATCAAAATATACTGTTGATACAAGACCATGAAATTCATAAAAATTACTTTACTATACAGAAAATGCAATTTTATTTGTGGAAATTTGTATAATAAGTTTTCTGCTTTGTGAGAAACCAGAAAAGATTGTATTTTTTCATGTAGGGAAGGTTTTATAATTCGTTAAATGTAGACACCTGTAGTAAAACATAAGATTCTTAAAAGAACATGTATGCTGTTACATTCAGTTCAGTAGATGAAGCAGAAAGAGAACTAGCAGAAACATTTGTAATACTGGTATTAGTATCCACGTTAATAACTATGACACGCAATGTTTCTGTGAAGATAACTCATATTTTTACATTAACACAAAATAAATAACCGGGAATAGAAAAAGCCCATGCATATGGTAGAATAAAGAATAAAATTAATGAGCGTGTAATATTTTTTAAACAAGTCAAATTTACTGTAGAAATAGATGCATTCATTCACACGCATGAATGTCTCATAATACTTGGTATTATGGAACAGAATGACATTAAAAATGGTATTTATGACGGAAAAAATCATTAAAATAGTAATTAATATTTGAGATTATTACTAGTTAACACTTATACATGATTTAACAAGGGTGCTATTCATCATTTCTATGAGGCGACGTTTGTTTCGTGAGAACAACATGACTAGACAAATATTCTTACTTAATTTGTTTGTGACACTAAATATATTAATAGCAGTAACACTTAAGTTTCAGTTGAATATCTCTGAAACAATGCTTTCATGCAAGTACATTTTACCTTGAATTCTTGTGACTTAAGTTTTACATTATGTTGACTGTACATCAATTAAGGGTAGTCAACTGTGTAATTTATTGTTCGAGCACGCTGAAATCAAATATATTAAAACTGTACTGAAATAGCCCCTGTTTCAATAATATTCCAGAATACTAACTGGATGTAATGTTTCAGGTTTTTTCACTCACATAATGAATGTTACTTGAATATACTTGTAAACCAGTTTCATTATGACTCCGAGATATGTTAAAGCAACTTAAGTAAATAATATATAGACCGAGATGGAATAAATAAATGTATACAGCCAAAATCATTTGATTATCAATTGTAACCAGAATAATCGCCAAAGAAAACCAAAAGTAATACTGTTTAATTAGTAAATAGCTGCTTTTGTCAGTAGAAAATTTTATTATGGATTCTAACCTGCCAACCTATATCATACATTCATGCGTCAAAATGTTTGAATCCAATTATTAATATCCTTTTTCTTAATCCAACAAAACTTTTAATGCAGGTATTAGCAGAAAGCTTTTGTAACTGTATTACCGATTGATACTTGTTTATACGTAGTTGATTCTTTAAATATTTAATTGGTTAGTAATACGATAAAATTTCTATATTTATTGTGAACAAATAGTAGTTTTACAGATTTAACACATTTTTCTTATATTTATGCTAGAGTTGTTTTTTTTCTTTTTTTATGATATAGAATCAAATACTACTATCAGAAGCCCATCCAAATGTGAAGTTGTCTAAAGATATATTTTATAGTTTAATTGTAAAATCATCTGGAAGTGCCACACGATTAATCAGACTATTGATGAAAAGCTTCTTTACTCAAGATGAGTTGGCTGCTTCATCTTTATCTGGTGAAGGTATTTATAAACAACGTCTTGAACCGAGTGTTACAGAAGCAATTAAAAGTTAGTGAACATTTTGTCTACTTTCTTAAATTTATCAGATTTATTAAATGTATTGAGGCTGATATTTTATTAATTCTTGTTAATTACTTACTCGTTTTGAAAAATATGAAATATTTGCGAAATCATAAAAGAGCGTTATACACTACTTATAAGAATTCATTATACAACTTTATTCGTACATTACGCATTCCTTCCTAAAAACAAGAATTTCGCACTTATTTTCACGTCATTTACTACACAGTTAACAATAGTTTTATGAAGATATCAAAGACCTTAATGTATGATGGAGACTTTTGGGTTTTGAGTTTCAAGTTATGGATTATCCCTAATTAGACAACTAGTGAAAACTAGGAGGCACTGGACTTCGTCAGTAGTAATCATCAACTATCTCACTGAGGATCAAGTCCGGAAAACTGAAGTTTTATATGAAGCATCTAAGATTTAAACCATTGAATTTCTGTCCAATCGTTTGAATTTCTAACATCAGTCAATGACTATCTAAACAAGATCAGTTCGTAGTAGGAAACTCCGAATTCAATGATCACTAATAAACCAACAAAATATTAGTGACCATCTACTTACTAGTGAGTTCCGATGGGCAAGTGGATTCAGCCATTTTGAAAATGAGAAATTCGCAAACTACTGATGACTATCAAGACGACTTACGGAACGACTTGAATTAGATATACACTCTACTATGTTCCAACATCTTATTTAAATTTTCAGCTTTCGTTGAGACTTCAAGGGTTTTACTCCTGAACTGTGGTTTCATTGTAAATCCACAGCTGAGTTTTATATAAGAATAAAACAAATGTCTAATGCTTCCTAGCTTTTACTGCTTATCTAGCAGAGATTATTCAATAATGTGAGATACTAAGTTTCACTTTTATAATACCTAAATGCTTTCATGAACAATATTCCAAGAATCCAAGTCACACATGAAATCATACATTTGTTCTGTTAAATAATTACGCTTAGAACCTGAAAGCCAAGTGCAATTAGTAAAGCTGCTTGTAAATTTTGGAAAAAGTAGACTTAACAGTGAATTAAAATAGTAAGTTCAAAATGTCTAAAGCATATTAATTGAGAAAACTAGTAAAAATTGATCTTTGGGTCTTAAGACAATTCAGTAAAAAGCATCCCTCACATCCATGTGCTTTGAGGACGACATTAATGTAACCGATATAATTTGAACTGAGAAAAAAGTACAGCAAGTCGCGCATACCTAATTTATATATGATTGGTGATCCTTTTATCACAATGTTAGTCCTATTTAGTTTGTTGTTAGTTATTCTTATAACTTGGTTGATGTCAGTTCTGGGATTATCTCCGAAACTTTTAGTTTGACTAGCTGCTTAACTTCCAGATCATAAATGCCACTCAAGAGTTGAGCTATCAAGGCATTGCTTCTACTCTGACAAGTGATTCGAAAGAAGGTAGTACTAGACAAAATTAAGTATTCTGAACATAAATAATTGCAACTTATTGAGATCATTTTAGTAAATAATATTCTCCCCGTCCATATTTTCATTCTTATTACTGACAATTTATTTTGACTATCAAAATTTAAGATAAAATGTGATACAATTTACCAGATAAGAAAATTAATAATTCTGTCCTTACAATTATAAAACTTTTGTTTTGTCTTAAAATAAAATAAGATGGAAAGAAAGTACATTTTATGACTTTTTTCTCTATTCTCATTTAGTTCATCAACAACTGTAGTTCTATTAACAGCATGATTACATATGCAATCTTTATATATATATATATATATATATATATATATATATGCAACATTATTACTATTAGCATTATTAGTTGTGTTCGTGGTTTTTGTTGTGACTGTCTTAATAGTTTGTTTTTACTTTTATCTACTTAACTACTCCTTTTTTAGTAGCTTAAGAATAATAATATATAATTATGTATTCAATAAGTATGTATGTTTATGTGTATTATGTATTCGTTTTTAAAAAGAGTCGTTTAAATGCACTTAGTTAAAACTAACTATTTGTCCTTAATATTATGTAATCACGACTAAGGTTTTGTTACTTATTTACTTACTTAGAAATCATGGTATCAATAACAGGTATTTGACAGCCTAATTTCATTATTAGGTAATCGTTCCATTTTGTGCTCCGTTCTTATAAAATGAGATAAATCTTTTCTAACACTACCGGGTACTCTTATAATTAGAAGATCCAATTAGTCATTTTCATAAAATTAACCACTTGCGTTCATGTTTAGTAATCAGTAGCATTTCGGAGACGTTAGTTTTTTTAAGAATACTAACTTTGATTTTCTTACAAATAATAAATAAACCTTTTATCTTCAATCATAGGATGTATTCTTCTTTAATTCATACTCAGATATATTTATTGAAGGTAATTTTTATCGAAATTCTCCCACTATTTGAGATACTATTATAGTACAGGGAACGCTGCACAAGTATATTATCATTGGTATTGAAACTTTAAAGTTCTGAATATGCATAGATTAGTAAAGAATTGTAGTAAGTATATCCAGATCTCGAGGGGAGTATAGTACTATAAAGCCACTGAAGCAGTTCCAGCCTTCTAGTTATTTTACGCGTCTAATGAGAAATTACTCCTTATATGTTTTTAAATAAAATTCTCTCAGGAATAATCAACCACACAAAGCCACTTGGTGAGGAGGCAACAGTTATTTTCATACTCATCTAGGCAGTATTCAGTGTTGACACGCGTTTACTGTTGTCAAGCTGCGAATGATGCACTACATTTACTTTTATTTTCCGAGATGATGGGTAGTTGAATATTACTTACAACACAGTTATAATCTGGTCTTTACCTTAACTTTAGTTATTATTATCCATTTTTTAGCGAAAGAAACGACTAACAAGACTGAGATAAGCATTTAACTTCTAAAAAAAATCAAAATAACAGTGCTCTTGAAATCGTTATCAAATTATGGTATAGATACTCTTGTGTGACATATATTTTTAAATTTATTACATTTATTTCCTCTAAGTTTTAAAGGAAGAATATTATTTCTATGCCCTGCAATTAACAACTTCACGTGACATGAAACCATAATTATGATCAGCCCATATAATCCAATTTACTTGCTGGTAAATTAATTTGATTTAAATAAAAAACCAAAAACTAAGAGGAGTTAAATCACAGCTTTTTAGCAGCTTGCAATTCAACATTGAACTTAATAATAATTTTTCGGAATTGTTGTGTGACAGAAATTCCCATTATCATAATACACTCAAGGCCACAGAAATGTTACTTTGGAATGACCTAATAACTGTCACAATCCACAACATACTAGATAATGATGTAGCGTAAAAATATTTGCTTTGACTTTCAGGGTTTTGAATTATTATGCATAGTTTGTCATCTAGAGATAAAAAACCACCAGTTACGAATCAGTGTCGCTGGAAAAGTCGGTTACAATTAGATCACTATTCAAGCAACAAATGGAACATGATAAAACAGATCACTTGTGAGTTTCTTTATCTTACATCTTAAATATAAACATAATCACAGTAAAGTGTGAACTTTTCCAAGTATAATCAAAAATATCATATCAAGTAAGCTAAATTCTGTTGAAAGGGGCATGTATAAGCTATATATATCTCAAAGACTGTTTCTTTCCAATTGATCTAAGGTCTACATCATTTCATTTAGTTGGGCGGGTTGAAAATATTTGGAATCCCCATTTTATTAGTATGAATGTTCACTAAAGGGGTTAGTGCAACTAATCGCAGATGTAACAAATCAACCGTAGTATTCACTTCGGGAAAATAGAAGACAAAATTAGTTTTATAACTTTGGTAATTCCACTGGTTCTATAGTTTTCTAGAGAGAGGTAAATATCTCATTATAATGAAAAAAGTGAGTAACCGAAGTATAGTTTATTGAGTTTGGTGTTAATTGATAAAATCTGATGTGATTATAACATTATTAATATTTCACACAAGCTAACAACGTAATTAACAGTGTTTTAACTCCTGTACCATGAATTTAGAAGGTAATAAATAAAATATTCATCAGGTATACAAATTATGTTTTCATTTTTAAATCAGAAATAAACATCAGTGATCAAGTGATTTTAAGGGGTTGGTTATTTGTGCCTTGATAAAACTTTTCAATTAAAGTTTATTCATTAACAGGACTTTTAAAAAAGGCATCTTGTGTTTTGATGGAAGTGATCTGTATTTATCAGTAATACCTGTTATTTCTATTTTCTTCAATACTATTGTACAGTAGGTCAAATTCATCACTTTTAGGCTGACTTCAAATTAACATAAAGCAAAGTCACATGATTGTCTGAATATAAAGATTATTATCTTTGATATACAGTAAATAAATGCTGAGTATGAACATCACTTTCGTAGGTTTCAGTTGCTGCTGACCAGATAAGCTGGCAAGTTAGTAATTTAATCGTTTTGGCATTTACGTCCTTATGAACAGGCTTATGATGCAAATGATACTGGTCAATTCTGTTGGACAAGGTAAGCTAAAATTTATGCAAATAATGGCCAAGACCTAGGGATATTTTATGGAGTGATGCCTATGTATCTCAATGAAACGAAACAAAATAAGAATATCATCAACAATTACTCGTTAAGGTATCGTACATATTGCATATCTACAGTTATTATGAAGTACAAGATAAAGTAGGCAAATAAACTGTTCTGCTGAGCCCAAATCAATATCGATTCGAACATAATCTGATACATAAATATCAATGGAATTATGATAAATGGAATAATACAAAATATCTAAGTGAACTTTATTTTATGCGTTTTACCAGAAGCTTTAATAGTAGCTTATTTAATATTTCATAGCACACACAAAAATCCATAACGTTTTGGTTATAGGAAATTCTTCTTTTCTGAATATATCTATTTCCGTCAAACTTTCATCTCATTAATTTCGATTCATTTTATTTGCATTTTCATTTGATGGAAATATAGCCGTTTAAGACAATCCCACAGAAATCTAGGCTCAGTACCTAGTAAAAACCGTCAATCCGTGCATTTTTATATATTACAAACTATTAAACTATGAGTTTTAGTATAATATTAAAACAGTACCTAATCTAAATGTTTATTAAAAGTTATTCAAAGTAAAGTATGATAACAACAAGTTTCTTTCTAAGGAATTTGATTACGGCAGTCAAATTGGAATATTCTAATGAGTTTATTCACATGCAATAGTATGTGTAATTTGAACTTATCAATATTACTTTTACTGTATAACGTATATATCAGCGTTTTAAATAGTATTTAGCACATGGTGAAGAGTAAATTATTAAACCGTAGTACATATTTTAATGACGACATTTTTAAGTTTATACATAGTATTTACTTGTAAAAAATTATTCAGGATTGTTCTAATTAACTTTGGTATTTTACTTAAGCAAACGAAGTGAATTTACATAAGAATTCAACTTTTTCATATGATAGGTATCAATATGTTTATCTTATTATCACATTGTTTAGTTACGAAATACTTATATCTAACTATATTTACAATTAAAATATGAATTATCTAAGAGAGGAAAGTGCATTTTTAATTTCAATGAAATCGATTCTAACATTCAGTGTGGAATGATTTCATGTCATTATTGAGGATACTTCATTGATTTCATCCTGATGTCTTTGTCAATTATGTTTGAATTATTGAGTACTAAAATAAATGTGTTTTCTTACCAATACTTATAATATATAATAACTACAGTATACTGCTTAACCGGGTTGTAAATATACAATTAGTAATTGTATCATAATACGATTAAGAAATTATAATTTTTGAATATTATGGTAGTATTTATGGGTCAAACTTGAAGTGCTCACATTTAGTTAAACAAGTCAACAGTCATTTGCTATAATACTTATAGAGAATAATGATTAGAGTATAAAGTGAATGTCCAGAAGTGTACAATTTATTGCATTAAAGCAACATTTCTTCAATTATTCTTAGTGAAAAATGGTTGATTTTCTGTTGGAATGAATTCATACAAAAAACATCGTAATTCGGACGATGTCTATCTTAGATTACATGGTTCCTTTCTGAATTTCTTTAGAAAGTGAAGCAAATGAGAGAGATAAGGTATTTTTTTCATAACATTTAATAAGTAAATGCTTGTGGGCTTACAATGTTACTATTCGATTTCAGTTGTTCTTTTAAGCAAACTTTAAAAGTGCTCATCCATAGTATTTAAATGAATAAGCGAATTGTTTGAAATTCTCTAATATGCTAGATTCGTTTCTTTTTTAAATTGAAATCCCTAATTGACTAAATAGGATCGCTAATACATAAATAATATTTGAATCCATTCTGAAACTTCTTGATAGTATGAATATACAACTCTAGAAACAGCTCAGGCTGTTGTATTGTTTGATAACCATCGGTTCTAAAGTCAACCGGGTTATCTAAAGTCTTCGATATTACTTACTGAGAATGAATTGCCTGAAAGTAATATTGTTCTGTATTTTGCTTAGTTGTTTACTTATCATTTTTCAGTGATTCTAAGTTTCCTGAAATTCACGAGAAATTATCTTTTTATTAACATGAAACATGATAATTCGTTTAGATGTATCATTGTCACAAAATAAATTAACGAAATAATTTGTAGCTAGGTCCTTTTTACTGTACACCATTTCCATAATTAATGATAAGTAAAACACAGATTAAAAATTAGAAAATAAGGAAATTTACAAGTGGACATGAGAGATAAATCGAATGGCAGAAAGAGATAACAGCTAAATATTTTATAATAAATTGAGTGTTTTGCATTTATTTAATTTACATTATATATGTGGATCTGTATTCAGAGGATTAAACATATATAAGGACTACATTACAATTATTAAGCAAATAAAACTATAATTAGTATGCAATTACATACTAATTTGATTATTTATGATTGTCTAAGTACCAATAAATGTTAACAGTGACATATTAATCAACAGTAAACGAATAACGTTCATAGGCAAATTTTATGAATTATGTCAACCTGTAGTTTATCACAATGATACATTCATAAATAGAACGCCATTTCATCTGTTCTAAAAGTGGAACAACGTATAATATTTTAAATTTCAGCTTCATTGAGCATATAGTTTACTCGTCAGATGGCATTTATTTCTCATCCACTTATTTTTAATATATTTGTAATACGAATAAGTAGAAAAACTAATAAAAGAGTTAAGAAACTGAAAATTTTACTTCAAGACATTAATATTCTTACTTCAGGCAAAAAATAGAGTAATCAACAGAATATTTTGCATGTATAATTCCCTATAAATATTACAATAATCTCAATTAAGTAGTACAATTAACTAACATAGTTTTTCAACTCTTTATGTAAAGTTTATCTTTAACAAGTATTAGATAATCGAATTTAAGCCAAATCAGGGCAAAATAATGAACTAACTAATTAACTTTTCTGTACTTATTCTTATAATCTAGTTTTGTTCAAGTATAATAATTTATGCTTGATATATACAGCTGGTCATTTCGAGATTAGAGTTGGTATATTTCAAACATTTGCGTACATGCTAAAGTTTGGCCACGGATTCTCTTATTATTTTAACAAAGTGCTAATTTCTCTTAAAAAGCCTACAATACTTATGAGTAGTTTAAAGGAGTGTATTAAATTCAGCACTTTTATTGTTAACTCATGTAGATTATTAGGATGAACTTGTATTTTCCTGTTGATTTATTGTGAACTGAAGCTGGCCAGTCTCTGTAGATGATGTTAATATATTTGTTATGTTAAAGATAACTAATGAATACAAATAGTTTCTTTTAAAATAACGCATATTGCAATTAAATTATAACTGCAAAGTAACTTCCCTTTTCTTCTTTGACATTCAATAACATCTGACGACATACAAGTTTTGTCTGAATGTGACGTTTTAAATCTTTGTAAATAATTAGAATGTCTTCACTCATTTTGTTTATATCCTGTAGTTATCCTTTTTATTTATCATTTTCTGCACATTGTAGAGTAAGAAAACAAGATCGTTTTACTATGCCATCTTGTTGTTATTATACTGATAGACTTTTCCATTATATGAATTTATTAAACATGGGTCTGAGTTGTCTAACAGAATATTAGATGATAGCTGCTAAAGTTTCTGCTGTCTTATTAAGATGATATAAATTATTCAACGAAATAATTAGATAGCTCACACTAAATTTTTTCAAAATACTAAATACCTTCTTCACATCTACTGATGTCATTCATTTTTTTCTGACTTACTTGGTGCTTACAGCTAGAATTTGGAGGAAACAAATTAGCTTTTGTTGTGTATTTATACAATCACTTTGAAATGTACACAATGTTGTTTACTGGTTAAACGTTGGATGAAGCCTATAACGATATTGGTAATTAATGCTAAACAAACTTAGGCAACTCGTCTTCATTTCTCAATTTCAGTAAACTTATCATCATCACGATTCCGGAAATCTTTGCTTCTTAGTTTTATTAGTACCATAATATTAATGAAGATAACTTTATTTCACTATTTCTCTACAAAAAATAATTTGTACAGAAGAAATTTAATTGCCTTTCAAGAACATCATCTTCACAGACATACAATTACATATGATTGTTTATGAAATCTATGTTTGTTTACAAATATACGTGCACACAGAACTATTGAAGAAGAATAAGTGAGTAAGAGATCTACAAGTTTGAAAGAACACGCACAATTTCAATATTTATTAAAATTACATGAGATTTCCATCTCGAAATTTCTATTTCGTATATCTGTAAATTTCTTCCATTTCCTGTAAAGTAAAAAAAGAAAACACATTATACATCCTTCTCTTATGATCACACACGTATAGATACACTATTTCTGAGCAGCTCTATTACTGTGGTTCTTTCTTTAATGTAAACATATGCTTCATGTTATCATTGTCTTTGCTGAAGATGAATTGAATTATTATGACCTAGTATAGCGCTTTATTTAAAAGAATAATAAATTACAAAATAAGTGAAAAGGGAAGCTATAAAATATTTAGGGTATTATTTAGTTATTTGGGAAAGAAAAAAAGTTTCAAGTTTTATCTTATACTATGGCTAATGATAACCATCAGATGGTAAAATATCGTGTGTCTAGAAAGTCTGACAATGATTGTGTATATTTCTCAGTTTGATTTCGTTGGTTGGTTTGTTTCACAAATTTTACGTGATTTTTAGATCTTATGGACTCTATCTACCTTGCTGTTAGATAATAGAGGCTATATTTTGTAATGAATGATACTTATTAGTTTATTCTCAGTTATAATAAAATGTTTATAATCAAGAGATTGAGGCCTGTATTATGTGTTTCCTTGTCAGTGATATTGCCAATTGACTATTTAAGTTACAACTAATTTTGTATTAAACTGAGATGCTAACAGATGAAGCAGTAGCTAAGCAAAAACAATAAATAAGTAGAAATTAATTCGAACGAGAGCCAAGGAAACATAGATCCACTATTCACCTTGTCGTCAAAAGTAGCTTGCTAGTTTTACATGAATTTAAATTTACCAACCACATTAAATGAGTTGTAAGAAGCTAAATGGATACAACATATTTCATTTTATGTTCTTCCATTCGGAACTGATAAGCTAAGTTCTGATAGAAACCTTAGTGGCATATTTGAAATGTAGTGCATTGAGAAATGTTGAACAGTTAAATAGTCTGCTAAAAGTATTGTATAGTTTACACGTAGCAAATTAGTTTTTAAACCAATGAATACTTTACATGAGACCGAAGAAATATTTATCAAGCTAGTAAAATTAGGCTAAGATTTATTTGACCTGATTAAGGTACGGTAAAATACCAGAAATTCAAAAAGATATTCAAATGTTTCTAAAATTATTATGAGGTTTTATATACTCAGGTTTATTTTAGTTGCATTAAGAAGGGTAAATGTAGTATATACCACTATGAAGTTTATGTACAAGATATACGTATGATCTAAATTTAATGTGTATACATAGGTACTGAAATAGGGCGTTTGTGATTGTTAGTGCTATTTACAATAAGATATAGTCATAACCGTTTCATTTTTTTTATTTCTAGTATTCATACGTCAAAGGCATCCACAATTAAAAACTGGATCCATTAATTTATGCATGACTGATGTATGCGTCCAGGCCAGAAGAGTTGCTAATAACCAAAGAAGTCGACAACATCCTTTAAGGATTTCATCACCTACACAAGAATCTTCAAAATCTCACAGAAATGGTACAAATGATCAACAAGAATGTGAAAGTCTACTGGGACTAAAAAACCGAATAAACAATTCAACTCGTTCGACATCTGCAACTGGAAAACTAAAAAAGCACAATCATGAAAATACTGTAACAACAATACCGACAACATCAACTGAAATTCCTATTATAAATGAATATAACTCTAGTTATTGTATAGAAATCCCAAAGTCTGAAATTAATGACACTCATTTTTCTGAATCAGATAATGATGAACCTATTTTACAAATAGTAGATGAAAGAAATGAAATTGCTTCAGATAACATTGGTACACCAGCATCGTGTTCAGTGAATTCTTTCATGTCAGATCAAAAGTAAGATTTTAATGAAGTAATGATTAACGAGTGAACTATTTTGCATTCTACTTCAGGCTGTGCATGTTTTCTGCCATTCTCTCTCTCACTGTCTTACTTTAGCTTTGTTAACTTTAACGGATAAATATTTGTGAATAAACAAATTTTTTTTGTATAACAATAACTGATGATAATTCACTGTTATATATGTCAGACTATACTCAAATTTATACTGGATTTAAAATTACCTATACATGTTGTTTTGTTTTCTCTCTATTAAAAGCCAATGTAGCTACGCATGTGATATACCTACTAGGTTCCATTAGTTTAGTTTGCAGTTATGTTTATTTATAATTTCTTGAATATTTTTGCAGTATGACATGGTGTTTACTGCTTAATTTCTGTCTTTCTTGTCAATTCTTCAGATTGTTTTCATTTAAGTCTGTTGAATCTTGCTAGTCTAAATCTTGATGTTGACACTGCTACTTCAATGACTACAACCGCAACAATAACTGCTATTACTTCTACTGTCTTTTGTAACTTAATTCATTTGCTATTTTTAATTATTAGGCAGCTTCAGTCAGGAAATATATTTTTTGTTGTTTTTTTTTGAAGAATTTCAGTTGATTTTCCCATTCATCAATTTTGTTTGGTTTCCTCTAATTACATGTATTATGTCACTTTTTTTAAACCTTTCTGAAAACTATATTATATTTCTTTTTATGACAAAACAAATGTATTAACAGAACGACATACGTGAGTGTATAGTTATGCACATTAAGTAGTTTATATTGATACCATTTTAATAAACATATTGATATACGGTATACTTTGAAAGTATTGGTATCTTTTAAAAGAAATTATGCATGATTGTGATTGACAGTGCTTCCGGAATGTTAATTCTAATTTGTATGTATCTAAAAAATTACTTTCTTCAGTTTAACAAAAAAAATACTTCAATACCACACTGTTATTTCCATTTCCCATGGTTTATTTATGAAATATAAGTACGTTAATAATGAAAATGATCATGAACAACAAGTATAAAATCAGTAGAACATTGTTATTGGTTTACTTGATGAGTTCACTACATTCATGCATATTTTATGCTTTTCTTCTCTTCAAATTTTGACATCTGATAATTTCTTGTTTTATTTTATAGATAGTTTGTCAGTTTTCATGTAGTTCATTGGCTTTTTTTTTATCAATTGGAGATAGTCCATTTCGTCATAACTTTATAATCTAAGTACATATTTATTTGTTTAACTTGACTTGTATTCATTCGATTTGTTAATAAGTTATCTATGCATCCTGTGATGAACATTCAATATTTACAATTGTTTTATTTTAGTTTTAATCTTTAATAATTCTATCAGTCAATTTTAGAATTGAATAAACATGTTAACATCAAGAAACATTGACAATTTTCTCTATTAACCATTTTTAAATGAATCTTCTGTCTTTTTAACAGCAAAAATAAAATACATTCCAATAAACCATTTTCTGTGAATATCATGATGCATAACATTTTCACTTCTTATAATATACCTTTTGTTTTTTTTTAAATCTATCGTTTTCAAACATTATCATTAATGATGATTATAACAAAATTTTTAATCAGATGAATGCATCATTTCTTCTTTGTATTAATTGAATAATCTAGAAAAATGACCGAAATCAGATTACAATATACTAAATAAAACTTTTTTTTTAAAAAAAATTTATTGTTAATTGAGAAAAGGTGATGAATACACTTTTCACACAATAACGACAACAGTACTGTCATTGTTATCATTGACAATAGCAGCTAATTCTTTGCAAAAATGTTACATTTTAAATAAATTCAATGTTTAATACTCATACATTATGATAATTCATATTATTACTATCCTTGATATTATTGAAATAACTATTCTGGAGATTACTTACTAATTGTGCTAACCTGTACCAAAGAATGAAAATAGACAATCAACTACAGCACTTTGTCTCTCTTACACTGTCTCTCACACATACTCACTTTTACATACACGCAAATGTTCTCCTGAAAACGAAGAATTCTATTCCAAAACAAAAATAACGTTGAAAACAGATGATTAGTTTTTAGTTGTGATATATATTTGTATAGGATTATCTATTAATAAAATGAATAATAAATAAATAAGAAATTCGTATTTTAATATGACTTCTTATTTTGTCCACCAACTATCCTCCTATTACTGTTTAGTGTATATTGATAATAATTGTAGAATTACAACAACATTAATCAAAAATTTGGCGTAAATTACGGTTTTTTGATAAGTTGCATCCACTATGTTTATGATTCAAACCTGCTTCAATCAGTTCCACGGTCTGAGACTGTTACCACTGATTTAATCGGATCGTGACCGCTTCTATGCATCTTAAGCTTAAATGGTAATCAAAAATTAGTTGATTTTGAATATATTACCATTTCTGCATATTATATTAACAGTATATCATATACCAAGTATAAAAATGATTCAGTATGATAACAGCTGTCAGTACTGCAGTCAATGTTTAAAATACACGTCAGGGCCTATTTAGCATTTTGTATTAACGCAATTACTATGTTCTTGCAATTAGTAAACAGGAGATTTTCCTATATATATGAACAAAAACGAAAGACATGTTCGGAAGATATCTGTTGATTATTAAACACGAATGCATAATACTAAAATTAGATTACAAATATAAGAATGGATAAATATTAGATTTTATTTGAAACTTTTGAACTTAATTTGATGGTTATGAAAAAGAAAACAGTCTTACAAATATCATCAGTAACCAAAAATCAGGTTTGTTAAAATCGATAGCTATGGTATCTGTTATTTGTAGCAAGCAACTTTTGAAGGTGAAGAGTAGATTCAACGGCACCCGGTATGTTACTTTAAATACTGCATTAATACTAACTGGGTGGCCCATTTAGAATGTGAGGATGAATGACGCCTACTATTGTTCTACTTTACTCCTTGCTAGTAACTGATGCCTAAATTTATTTTTAAATTTTCCATTCTATTATTACATAATTAATCAGGAAACAATTAACTGCTTCTGTAGTCTAGGCTTCGCTTATATGCATTCAGTCTTTATTATGAGTTGACTTTTGGTATATGGTTCTACTATTATGATTTTTATCATGATCAATTTCTTAGTATCAGCTAATAGGTATAATGATTTCATGTTCAAATATAAAACTATTTATATAATTGTTGAGGCTTGGTAAGTAGCTACTCAAAGTGAAATATTTGTTTACTCAAGTCATGCTTTTAATTTTGAATGTTCAGTAATCTGAAGTTCATCGAAATTCAGTGTTATACAAATGTTTGGATTTACTTGAAACTTACATGATATGACTGTCAGGAAACTTGACATATACATTATATTTAGCAATATTTACTCATAACTAACTTCGTCTTTAATTAGTCATACTACTCCAATCAAACAACACCTGCTACTCCACCTAGAGCATAGGCTTCTAACCAACATTCTCTAACCAATCCTGTTCTGGGCCTTCTGATCCAGCTCTTCCCAAATGCTCTTCATTCTCTTCATGTCTGTCTTCCCATTCTCAAAGCAATGTGTTCTTGAATTTTTCTCTTTTCGTCTGGGCTTCAGGATCCCAAGTTATTGATTATCTTGTGACACAGATTGGTGATTTCCTCAATGAGTCCTATCAACCTCCAGTGTCTTTTACTAATTACTTCCTCAGCTAGATTTTGGTTAATTTGTTTTCTGCCATAGAAGGTTGTTGTTGATAGTATCTGGCCAACAAATCCGAAGTATCTTACTCACACAGTTATTTATAAATACTTGTTTCTTTTAAGTGATACTTTCGTAGTTCCCAATACAAGTTTCAGCTCAATACAACAGAACTGTCTTCACATTTGTATTTAAATTATGAATTTAATGTTGACTGACAGTTGGTTTGAGTTCCAGATGCTTTCAGTTGTAGAAATGCTGCCCTTGCCTCTCTAATCCGCACCTTCACATCTGCACCAAATCCTCCTAGTTTATTGATGATGCTGCCCAAGTACGTAAAGGTTTCAGCATCTTCCTAGAGTTTCTCCGTCAAGTGTAATCGAACTGAGTGTTTGTTGTTTTGAATATAAGGATCTTGATTTTCACTTTGTGTTTGTTCAGGTCTACTGTTAGCTGCCAAGGTTGCTGCTACCTTGTCCGTATTCGTCTGCATTTATTGCTGTATGTGGGATAGAAGAGTTAGGTTGGTCATCTGCAAAGTCTAAGGTCATCTAGTTGAATCCATGTTGTCCACTGTATTCCGAGATCGCCTTGAGATGTTGCAGATTTCATGATCCAGTCACCCACCAGCAGAAAGAGGAAGAGCAAGAATAAACAGCCTTGTCTTACACCAGTCTTTACCTCGAATGAGTCTGTAAGCTGACCAACATGAATTGTTTTACAGTGTATCCCATCATAACAATTCCGTATGATGTTGGTTAGCTTTTCAAGTACGCCATAATGTCGGAGAAGGCTTCATAGCGTTCAAATATCCACGCTATCGAATGCTTTCTCGTAGTCGAGGAAATTGGTGTAAACTGGTGAATTCCATTCAATTAATTGCTCAACAATGAACCGTAGAGTCGCGATCTGCTGCATACACAATTGGCGTTTACATAATCTGCTCTGTTGATTTCGAATTTGTGCACCGACTAGATCTCTCATTCAGTTCAACAGCACTCTGTTGAAGACTTTTCTTGATACTGAAAGTAGAGTGATGTCTCTGTAGTTCACGCAATTACTAAAATATCCTTTCTTTGGTATGTTGATGAGGTACCCTTCTTTCTAGTCTGTTAGCACTTGTCCTTCCTCCTAAATTTTTCTGTGGATAATGTGGAGTATGTTTGCAGCTACTTTTATATCTGACTCCAGTGCTTCGCTCAGCTGGTATGATGTTTGGCTCTGTTGACTTGCCATTCTTAATTTAACAGTCTGACAGCCATTTGAATTTCGTCGACTGATGGTGGGTCGGTGTTTATGGGGAGATCCGTGGTTGCTACTTCGATGACTGATGGGTTCAGTGGGGCTGGTCTATTGAAAGTTCTTCGAAGAGTTCTACCCACCTGTTTCGTTGTTCTCTAGTCTCAGTGATTGATTTGCCACCCTTGTACTTGATTCGCCGTTCCGGTTTACTGAATTTACCAGCTAGCTTCTTCATTGTATCGTATAGGTGCTTTGTATTTTCTCCTCTGGCTGCTTTTTCCGCCGTCATTGCTATGCCCTCCATATATTTCCGATTATCAGACCTAATGCTTCTCTTCACTTGCTTGCTGACTTCGGTGTATTTGATCTGTGCCTTGACATTCTCTGTTCTTGTTCGACTGTTACTGGTTGGTGTGTTCTTACTCCTATTTTCGATCTTATCCAGAGTAACAACAAAGATCTACTCTTTATGTTGGTGCTTCTTGCGACCCAAAATCTCCTGACACGTTAAAGTTATTGTTTCGCTGATCTTTTTCAAGCTGTCTTCCACAGTAGGTTCATCTTCTAGTGGATCGTAAAATGCCTGAAACTTATTGTTGAGAGTGATTTTGAATTCATTGAGTTTGTTAGTCTCCCGGAGATGGGCTGTATTATACTTTTGTAATTACTGCTGATCCAGTTATTCAGTGCGTCTTCAGCTTCAGTTTTATCTTAGCCACCATCAGATGATGATCTGAAACTATATCAGCTCCTCTTCTTGCTCTTACGTCTTTCCTGTTCCTTCTAAACTTCTTATTGATGCAGATGTGGTCGATTTGGTTCTCCGTAATGTAGTCCAGTGAAACCCATATATTTTCGTGTATGCGTTTGTGGAAAAATACGGTGCCACCTATAATCATTTTGTTGAAGGCACATAGGTTTTTAAACCTGTTACCGTTTTTGTTTCCTATCTCCCAGTCCATGTCATCCCGTGATGTCTTCATATCTTATGTTGTCCATCCAAACCTTAGCGCTTTGGTTTCCCATCAGAACTGGTCAGGTCCTTGGTTGAGCATTTATCGATGACTGATTGCGGCCTCGCATAGAACTGGTCTTCGTCGTCTTCGTGGCTGTAATTGGTGGGTGCACAGCCCTGGATAACATTCATTGTAATCCTCTCTTGTTACGTTTAGAAGGATGCTTTGATAAGCCTAGATCCACGTCGTTTCCATCCTATAAGTGCTTTCTGTTCTTTTTGGGACAGCATTAATACTACTCCTTGTATGTGTGTTTGGCATTTTCTTATTTGTGGTCGGAATATAAAAACACCTCCTGAGGATGATCCTTGCTCTCTAGCTTGTTGCCAATATGTTTCCCTTATTCCAAGTTTCATCAGTTTATATATTTTCGTTTCTCCAGCTACTTGTATGCTTTTTCCTGTCTCCCACATTGTGCAAACATTCCACGTAACTATATTAATTGTTGCTTTGGTTGTCAGAAGGGGCGTCGGCCTCGTGACTTTCGAAGTAGCTCGGCTTTTACAATGAGGCTTAATAACTCATCGAAATGAAGACATTTTAACTCCCAGGGCAGAGTTAAAATGGTTAAAAAGGTTAGCGATTCTTAGCAAGGTTGTTTTTCACAGGATAGGGGTTACTAACCCATCCCCATCCATCCCCCCTTTATCCAGGCTTGGGACCGGTATTAACATATGACTGTTATAAATCGACAAATTTTCCTAGATTCTATCAGATACATATTTTACTGATGAAATTAACAAAAAATATATTTAAGCTTTGGTTTTATCACAGTATAAAGAAATAGCAGTAACGGTTCTTCAACAATTACATGAATTTAGAAAAGACTAACAGGACGAAGAAATTTTTTTCTCAATCAGCTTTACATCAATGTTGTATACTAATATGTGTACCATTCATAATAGTAACAAAATCAGTGCCAAACAAGTGGTTATGTGTTAGATTATAATATTGTTACATCTGAAAGTGTCTGTAGAAATCATTATGAGTGAATATCACAGTAATTAAAACATAAGAGTCGATGAGGCAATTATAGTTTTTTAGATTAAAAATTATTAAGTGAAATGACTGGAACATGGTAGATTACATAATATCTATTGAAATTTTTTTATAAAATTATGATAAATTTGAATGATCAAGACTGTTACTTAAGAATTAAGCTGACGTCATCATTATGTAGACATGAATGGAAACATATGAATATTCAACTTAGAAACATTCATTTAACATTTAGTAAAAAATTTTTAGTTAAAATAAGTTTCAAAATAGTCATAAAAACTTTCGTTTCGACTTTTCCCTAAATTTAAAAGTTAAAGTGGTTACGCAGAGTTTAATATGAACTTCACAATTACGTTACCAGTCATTTAATTTAATCATATTATCATCAAATAATAAAATATGTACTAATATCATTAATATAATATTAGATAACTTTCCAATAATTACAACTGATTACATAAACCTTACACTTTGTTTATTAAGAATTATACTACTTCATATTCAGTAAAACAGCGGCCGATGAAATTAAAAGTCTTTATTTTGCGGTAATGATAGTTAAAAAACGTTGAATTATTTTGCTTAATTGGCAATGTATTTCCTATTGCTTATATATGATATATATATGCGTATACATATATATATATATATATATATATATATATATATACTGTTATTCAGGTAATATTTTGTTCTGAATATTGTAGCAACACATGATTACTTAGACGTTGTCTTAATCCCACTTTCAAATATTCATGTTGCTTAACATTGGAAAGAGATGATTTAGCTGCTTAATAATGTGTATTTCTAAAAAAATATTTGAGTTTAAAAATATTTTCATAGTCATTTCACGTTTAGAACATCTTGTCCTCCTGTTATCTATCCGTGCTGTTTACTCTTCTGTACTGATCAATGTATATATTTGTAGATATGTGGTTAATTTCTACATTAATTTGATTTATCAAAATATTTTCTATTCAGCTACCAAACAAACAACTTACTCTGTTATGCATTTGTATTCATTAATTCTTGATTATTCATTTTTTGAGTATATTAAGTACAATCATGGAAGTACGTACACACACACACAGACACACAAACATTTACAACAATGAAATAACAACTCTTTACAAAACACATAAAAATTCATTCCATTTCTTTTCTGTTCATTATTTATGTGGTTATCTCACAAAATGAATGATGTAGTGAATTAGTCTAATTCAATGTTTACAATAATGATTTTCACTATTGTAAGACTTAATCAAATACTAATATGAGTAATGATGTAAATGATGATGATGATGATGTTTACTAGAATAAACCCCCATATCTACATTTAACAGGAATATTCTTACGCTACACTCTAAATGATGTAGTTAGATTTCTTTTAAGCTTTTGTATACAAGTACAGTCATATATATATATATATATATATATATATATATATATCCTTACAAAATGAAAGAAACTGCTCACATAACCAGATTGAATTATATTTTCATGTGTTGTAGCTGAAGTAATAGTAATTGCAACACAAGTACATTCTTCTATGATAGACATGTTGTTGTGATTTTAGGGTAGGTGAAATACGAATTTTCATTGGAATCATAAGAAAAATTGAAAAGAAAAAAAAATTGAGGTAGATAGAAAAAGAAAGAAATTCACTACGTGTGTATATACAACATTTGTCTATCTTTATATTTTGTATATATTATTCTAAGAATAAATGAATAAATAAATAGGCATAGGAATAAAATGTTCATCAATATTCCCGTGGGGTCGATTTCTAAGACTTTTGTAGACATAAAATGACTTCATCTAGCATGCATGTATAATTTTTTTTTCTCTACAACATTCTCTCATCTTTTTATTTCAAGGGTTGGAGTTACATTGAGAAAGAGGGATGCTTAAATAACAGATTGTGTATTAACTAAAAGAAAAATAATGTATCACCAATCATTATTAATCTTGTTATTTCTTAGTATAAAACATTGAATGAGGCTGACTGAATTTCATGTCAGAAATTGAAGATTAGGTTGAATGAATAGGCACACACACACACACATACACACACAGGCACACATAAACAAATCTATGTGCATACATTAAAGCTTTTCTTTTTATTCTCTCATTTCTGGTTCTTTAATCCAAGGAATTAATTTCTTATTAAATGTTTAATGAAACGTTAAAACAAAAAGTAAATATATAAATATAATATCGGTTTAAAGATTTATATTTTTAAATAAATTAAAATTTCTAACAGAAAAAAAAATTTTTTTTTAATTAGAAAAATGAAATTATTTCTAAGATTATTTCTTTATATTCAAGAAGTAGATGCATATAATCATAGAAATACAATGAACATGCATGAAATCTTATTGTTAAAATTACTATTACTAATTATATACACATATGCATGTATACTATTGTCTGAATAATAATGTTAGTGATTATGTGGATTTTAGAAGGATGATTTACTTAACAGGTATACACTTGACTTGAATATACCAAAACTGTTTTGTTGAATTGAGATAAGCTCATTTTCATTAATGAGAACAACGCTTAATTCCAAACAATTTTTGTAATCTCTTAGTATGACTATAAGACTACTCAATATTACGAAAAAATTCTTTATTTATCTTCTGAGTACTAATTCTAAAGTTCTAGTTAGAGATATATGAAGATAAATTAATGAACAATGAGAGTTGAGAGTGTATAAAATGAGACAGCTGTTTGAATGAATTAAAGTACTTGTTCACAACCATATTCTTAGTGAACTTCACAGCAATCAACAACAACTTTGCTCTTAAACTCATCGAATAGATGATGTGAAGCAATATTGAATAGGCCATGTATACAAATAAATAAACCACAAAAGTGATTACATCTGGAAAGCCTAGTCTATTTACCAGCTTTAGATGCCATTAAACTGTCAATGAAATTTTAAAAATCCAATAAGAAGACAGAGTTGATCCACGAAATTCTACATTTCAAACTAACCGGTACTATAATTTGATAAATTAAATAATAAGATAAAGTGTCGATTGTGATGTGCGACAGTTAAACATGACATAATATGCAAAAAAATTGTTACAGCGACTTTTTGTCAATTTAAATTTCTTCCAATTGAATAATTTCATCTCTCCTCTTAATGTGTAGCTATTACAGAGTTTACTCTATAATTTCACTGGGGAATGACAAATAAGGTAAAATCCTATCACCAAACATTCAGATGTCTCTCTGTTGTATTGTAATACGTCATATGTAATTCTTACTAGTAGAAGTGAATTTTTTAGTACTTATAAAAGTATAAAACAAATGCAGTCATTTACAGATGTTTCAGGACCACTGTAAACATATAAATTAAGTTGTTAAGTTAAACTGAAATTCCGAGCTTCCTAGTTTGCGCTGCTTGCTTGCTATCAGTATACAAGGCGCACTTCAGACTTACGAACTAACTATACTGTCCAACAACACTGAAATATTGAGGGATAAATAATCAAAAATAAAGACTTCAGTATTTACAGCTAGGTAACTTAAAACTTTCGGTTAGTCAAAGGTCACTAACGACTATAACATAAATGTTTGTTATCCATTCCATCTTCCGTAAATACACTTGTCCAAGTAGCCTTTATTAAACACCAAACCGTAAATATGCTACACTGCTACCTTTCCATTATGATTTATGATTTACTGATACAAACTTAACAAAACACTTTATACTTCACTTTTGGAGATATTCTTCAGTGTTTTCATAAAAAATGTAGATTGTTATGAGCTGGAATCAGCTAAAACACGCTAAAATATGTGAAACATTAAACAAATATACTATCCTTACGTCAGATATATTGTTATCTTGAAATAGAGCAACTTAGAAGTCATGTGTACATTTTATTATTTTTTCACTGAATGCTTTTTTAATAAAGAATAAATTCAAAAATTATTTCTAATATGTCAGCAGCTAATACTTCGAGTTTTCTTTCTTAGATCTAAAAATATAAATGACAGTTGTTAAGCAGCTATTCTTTAGTTTATAGATTTCATTTTAGAGTAATGTGAAAGAGATTGGATTACAGGAATAAAGGCTAATAACTCCAACTTATAATGTATCAGGAGAAGCTTCATATATACCAAAGCATTTGGTCGATTCATGTTATATCATTTTGTTACATCTTCCACACAATTATTGAACAAACGTAAGGATATCCAAATCAACAACGACGAATTAATGGTAATCTTTGATGTTCTATCTCTGTTCACTTTAAGTAAACCAAAGCTGGGACAAGACACTATATCTCTTCTCCTCAATATTGATTCTGATCTTCCACAAATACTTAATACTTCAGAGTCAAATTCTATCAGAATTCATCGAGATGTGCTTAACACTGTGCTTTCAACTCAATAATAAAATGTACAATAAAACAAAGGGAATTTCATTGGGGTCATCAATATCTGGACTTTTTGAAGAAGTAATTATATAGAGATTAGAAACTTCACTATTACAAATCTTCTCTAATATATCGAAATGTTTTTCACTACAAATGAAATATTTGAATTCATACAATACATCTAGCAAGTTGTCGAATAATCAGCAGAAAAACTAAAGTGTTTATGCATAGTAGTCAGTATAAGCATAATTTACACAACCTAAGAACGACATGAACTAAGTTAAGACGACTAGTTGGTGTATAATTTAATATGCATAGAAGCGAAATCAATACTATTCACATATTTAGAATTATTATTCTGTTTCCTAGCTAAATCTTCAGTAAACTGAACTAGACCACGCTGTAGAATTGGGATGTAATGTATGAATGGCTAACTATTGTACTGTACATTTTTATTTGCATTTAGTTCTTTTATTATACAATCAATCTATCAGTCAACCTACTCACTACATGAACATGAGAAGAATAGTATTATTCATAAAAACGAAAAGAAAGATAAATAATTGAAATGAAGCATTTCCAAAACCAATTACTAGAATTGACTTGTGTTTACTTGGATTAAGGCTTTTATAGTTAGCGTATTTTATCAGCATTGTTTTTTTTACGGGATCAAGTTTCTAACCCTATGCTCAACATTCCTACTTTGTTCTGGCTTGGGACAGGCAGTAACCGTAGGAGAGATTCCAGGTGAAGTTATATAGTTGTACTATATTTAGTTAAATATCAGATTTTGTTCACTTATTACTTTATTTTAATCGTTTATCTGTTTGTCTTTTTAAATCCTAATTTATTAATGTTATTCATAATGTTTGTAATTGTATTTTATGTTGTAAATGAAAAGTAAAATACAGAAAATAATGATAAAATATAATGAGAATAAAAGTGATTTTAATTACCTTTACATAATAAGCAACACTAACAACAATGACATTAATCATTATCAGTAATGATTGAAAAATATACTCATGAAAAACAACATACATGATAGATAGAGAGATCAATAGACAGAATCATAGATAAGTGCCTTAAAAAGTGTTCATTTTCCTTTTTATTTTTCTATTGTCTCAATGTACATTACAATGAAAATACAATTACGGATAAAAAGTGAGACATTTTCAATGAAATACATATAGAAAGAGACTATAAAATATGAATGAAGAGAAGTGATTTAAAGTTATAAATATATAATCTATAGAAACTGTACAACAGTTATTTATATATAAAACAGAAATCAAAATGAATTACCTTACTAAAGATAAGTGAAGTTAAGTAGGTGATGAATGATTATAAACAAATTTAAATGATTCAATGAAACTGAGTGAAGTTAGTTATACTAATCATACTACCAAAAGTAGAAATAATTGAAAGAAACCAACTAGTGAAGTGAGTAAAGGAAACACATATTGCCAAAATAATACTTAACATTAAAATAATTAAATTTTCAACTAATTAATATAGAAAATGAAAGAAGAAAGAAAAAAAGTTCATCGATAGTAACCAATGAAGAATGAATAGTAAACGAATAAAATCAAAAAGAAAATGGTAACAATCATATGAAAATGGTGAGAAAAAAATAAAATTTCGTTTCTATTATTTTTAATTGAGATTAATTTTAAATGAATCAATGTAATTTTCATAGTGATATGGATATTTTAAAGTTTTGTTTAAATGAATTCATTTTTACATTTCATTCTCTTTACACTCATTACATTATTTTGTATGGGAAAATAAAATGTGTACACAAGAAAGAGAAGTTGATTTTCATTTTATTCAAGTTAAGTTTGTATTGTTACTAGAATCTGTGAAATTCGGGGAAAAAGAAAGTTAATATAAATTAAATGTAACATATAGAAAATAATTTCATATTGAATGTTTTGTATGAATTCAATAACTAAACAATGCAATATAATTCAGATTTATTGGTATTTTATAGATTACAGTTGTACTTAGTAATGCATATATATATCTGTTGAAAAACTTCCAAGTTAGTGATCACATTTCTATAAAGCCTTAAAATTAAGAGAACAATACATGTTTAATAGTGCATTGATCACTAATTACTTTGTTGTCGAACATAATGTCAACGATTCAGTATTTACAAAATAATCAATAAACAAGCAAATTCGGGGAAAGAGCAAGATCCTAAAATACAACACAGAGAGCACAAACCCAATTGAACTTGATGGAGAAACTCTGGAAGAAGTGGATTCCTTTACATACCTGGAGAGCATCATCGATGAACAAGGAGGATCCGATGCAAATGTAAAGGCAAGGATTCGTGAGGCAAAGGCACCATATCTACACTTGGAGAACATAGGGGACTCAAAACAACTGTCAACCAACCTCAAACTTAGACTCTTCAATTTGTACGTCAAGACAGTTCCGCTGTTTGGAGCTGAAACGTGGAGAACTACTTTAAACATCCTCAGGAGGGTACAGGTATTTATAAACAACTGTCTTCGCAAAATACTGAATGTCCATTGGCTGGAAACCATCAGCAACAGCCTACTTTCGGAGAGAATAAACAAACTTCCAGCCTTAGAAAAAATCAGGAAATGACGTCGGAAATGGAGAGGATATACTCTGCGGAAATCGTTAGACTGCATCACGAGACAAGCATTAACTTGGAATGTTTTTGGGAAACGGAAAAGAGGAAGGCCAAAGAACATACTGCGTCGAGAATTGGAAGCAGACATTAAAAAGGATGAACAGCAACTGTAAACAGCTGGAAAGGATTGTTCAGGTCAGAGTTGAATGGAGAATACTGGTAAGTGGCCTACGCTTCTCTGTAAAGGGTAACGGAAGTAAGTAGTAAGAAGATTCAAATGTTTCAAGATTTATTATAAAAAAAATGGAACTAAATTTGTGTCCGAAAAGACAGTGTTGTCAGTTTGGCTATGCCCTGATACTTCCAGATTAAAGATTCGGTCACATAACAATTTTGATGTTACTTTTTATTTGTTCATATTTGAACTTTACTCAGATAGCTAATTAATTGTAATGCCATGCATTATTGTGCAAATAATGCCATGTACCTTTGAAGTTGTGCATTTATTCTGTTGTGAGTAATATTTTATAGAAATTCCTCTTGGTTGATCCAGAAATAAACCATGCTACCGACTTTCAATTCATGTACCATCTCTCAATGGAACGAAATGACTGACAAACCTATTGAAACCTGTCTACTAACAGACGGTTGAGCACAGTGTTAATCACTTTATCCAATTTGTAAGTATAACTAAGGAAATTAACAACCAAAGAGCTTACTATGTTATCTTCGGATGTCAGATATTTATTCACAAATATTCCACTATTTTAGACTGTTAAACATATATGTAACAAAATCTTAGGAATTAAAGTAGCTATCGCCGTTCAAATAAACATATTAGAAGATTTACTAGCAAAATGTAGAACGAACGTAAATTTAATATTTAATGATGAAATATATGGAAAGGTGAACTGGCCTAGTAATAGGCTTTTCACACGGCGCCATATTACCCTAAGTATTTCTAGGCTAAGTTAAAAATGGTTTACTTGAACAACCCATTACGAACTCGTCACTCTGCTGCTGATATATTGACAATACATTTATACCAGACCAATCAATCTGAGATTCTCAGGTAATTTAATGGACTTAATGCGGTTAATAAATTCACATGCAACAAAGGAAATAAAAGTAAGCTAGCATTTCTGGAGGTTCTGCATAAAATGGAATATATTAATCACTAAGAAGAAATACAAATGAGAAAACTACTCAAAAATAAACTTTTTTAACTTTGTTTTCCTATGGTATACAATAATTTATTGCGTAACCTTTACTTTGGATAATAAAAATATGCTCCACCACCATGGTGGACGAAGAGACTAAGGTCACTCATAAATCCCTCAGAGAAAATGACTACTGCTTAAAATTAATAAAACAACAGCTATGAAAGCAGATCGAAAGGCGATCCAGACAACAGCATGTTATGCGCTGCTTATGTGGCTGTCGTTTAGAAGTGATATACCTAGTGATATGTTAATGCTGATGTTACACAGAGTAATCCAGAGAACATTCAACGTAAGAAAACTGCAACTAATGTTTTTCAACCACAAGGTAGTAACAACGAGTTTAGGGCACAAATCGCCCAAACTCATCACCTTTCTTGTATCTATCAATTCAACTGCTTATGTGGACCAAATTATACTGTCATAGGCTCTCTGGACCTATGAACACCTTCCAGCATGATGAAGCAAAGGCGTTGATGAGTGTTAACATTTACTACTGAATACAGACAATGCTACCCATAACCTCTTTCTTTTGCAGGCCCTTTTTGTTTGAAGATTTATATTCAGCAAAAAGACGTTCTATATCCTTTAATGATTCAAATGACTACTCAATCATGCAGTATGATTTATTTTCCCTTTAAAGTTTGCAGTTTGTAATCACAATCACCTTATGATAAGACACAAACACATTTTTTTATTTTCATATTAACTCAAATAGGCGACTGCAGGTAAAATAAAGATACAAAACTTAATTAAAGTGGTGAACATATGTCAGTTTGATCAAATTTTCTCATGACAACTATTTGAAACTGATTGAACATATAATGTCAAAATCAAAAGAAAAAAGTCTCATTAAACTATAAAAAAAATGTTAATTCAATCTTTCATTTATTCATTCCGAATACGTACATCAAGTAAGCTGAAGTGAGAAGAAGAAGAAAATTAATTTAGATGCTTGATAACTTCAACAATTGAATTAGATTATCAAAAGGTGATATTTTTTTTTGTATTTGGAAACTTTTATTATGCATATTTATTGTTTATCCACCACTTCAATTATTGTTATTTGCATTAGTCTAGTTATTTGAATAGGGTAATTCTATTATTCTGTTAGTTCCTTTGTAGAAAATAATAAGATATAGTAATAAAAAAAAATGAAATAAATTGAATCTCTTGAGATTCAATATACAATATAAACAGGGAGAACATGTAAATAAGTGACATTGTTGATGAAAATCATTTTTAAAAAATAGAACTAATGAAATTTATGCATTATAAATATCATTTTCACATTTCAATTTTCAAACATATAAATTAACTATAATAACTATTCTTATAATGTTTGGAATCCAACAGTAAATAAATAAAAAACAAATACTGGAATACTTCATAGTAACTTGTTAAAAAATTTAAAAAAGACAGAGCATAGTTTTCAACCAACTGGTTCAGATGGTAAGGCGCTGACCGTCAATGTGGAGCCCCTTGGGTGGATTTTAAGGTGTGCATTGCTGAGGAGTTCCACACTAGAACGAAACAGCTTTTTAGTGCTTTCTGGTTTTCAATGTCATCCTGTCAACATCAATCAGTGACATATTCAATAAACTAGTAATACCAATATCCACAAAGTTGACCATCCTAAATGAACCATTCTAATAATATTTGGAGTCCACCAGTAAACAAATAAAAAACAAATGCTTAAATACTTCTTCACAGTAACTTGCTAAGAAGTGCGAAAAATCCAGAAAATAGTTTTCGATGGAAGAAGAAAAATAAATATAAAAATCTCACAACTTGTTGTTTCGTCTAATTTCAGAATGCTAAAAAATCAAAAGTTATATGAAAACGACTACGATGCAGTTTTCAAAGGCCGTTGTACGATAAATCCGCTGAAAGTGACAACATTTTGTTAGGTAATGTAGTCAATTGTGCTTACTCGAAAACCTTGATAAACTACTGACTATTGCCTCTAAGTAGGATAACCAGGTGGTAGTAACAAAAGTAAGGAATTCATTAGCTATAATAAACATGTCCACTTAATTAATAATAAGGTTAAGAAATAAGAGCTTATTTGCTTATTATTTAGAAAAAATAGGAACAAAAAAACACTAGTTTTCAAAGTGATTGTGTTTACCACTAACTAAATACATTTTGAGTATATTATTTTAATCTGAAATATTATAAAGTTCATACCTACTCTAGTTAGGTTACAAATAAAAATTAGTGGGATGAGAGGTGGCAGTGTTAGACGAATGTTTTGAACCAAGTGTATGACTCTCCTACAGTTTGGTAGTGACTAAACACAGGAACTTTATCAGCGAATTTCTTCTAGACAAAAATCTAAAGTACTGACGACAAGATATGGGCAACGTAGATCAGGGGTTTTCAGAGTGATCAGCATGTTGTGTTACGAATAAACCGAAGTTGAAGGTTTGAAAATTCAGATTAGACTCAGGCGTTTGATAACTAGCTGTCCACTGAGAGACCGGAAATTTTCCAAATTTGATTCCTGATTGGGAGGTGATCATGAGTGAACTGTTCTGAAGAGTCCCACATTAAAATGTAGTATTTGTTTATTGACCGCTAGATTCCGAAAAGGATTCCAGTAAGCTAAATTCATGACGAAGAATACTCCTGAATAAGTCACCAACTGTTAACCCTATATTATAAACTAATATTTCAAACTGAACATAAAAGCTCGTGAATTTTCGTATGCATGATAACAAAGTGAATGATGTAGTATCATAGAGGAAATAAATGTCATGGTCCATTCATGTCAATCCAGTAACTCTTGTTTACATTACATTTCAAGTGACACCGTCAAAGTTATTGTTTTTCAAGTTTTGCGCCATATGAAAGGAATGAAAAATTGTCAATAATTACGTGTTTTAGGTCTTAGTTAGTCCCACCCCTACTCACATTATATTTCACTGCTATGGAATCACTGAACATCTTGGGTTACCTAAAATGCTACATTAAACCTTTCGGTTACATTACATTCATAGTTTGCGTAACTGAATAGCTGTATATTCTAGAGGATTATCACCAATTAGGACAGGTGCAAACTATTGATTATAAAATCGTGAAACTAGTTATAAAGTATGTTATCAAATGATATTCCTAATGTAACTGATATAGCTCCCAGCTTACTCTCTTGTAAAGCGAAAGAATAATGCAGACTAATAGTATGAAGGGATTGACAACTCCTCCCCCCCCCCTAAGACTGCTGGCATGAACATTGTTCGTAGTTACTAAAAAAACAAATCATTTAAACTGTAAACAATTCACAGTACAAAACAAGCGTTGTAAAACTAAAAGTATTTTAATAAGTTAAATAAAATACGGGTGAGCACTAAAACATACATTTTTTGTCTCCATGTTTATTTAAAAGTGCCCTTTTCATAGGATCGCTTTTAACTTCATCTTTTTTTTCTGTTTCAAGATCAATCAACACGTAAAATCTTTAGCTTTGCATAAATTTTGACTCTAAACAACGCACCTAAATCTGAAACAGCTATGTTGTTTTTCTTAGATTTTAGATCAAAATTGAATTTGTACACTATGAAAGTAACAACTTAAAGGTTTCAATTTGTGTATTAAACTCAATTTTATGTGTGGTTTAGTACACCATTTTAAAATTTAAACATAACCGAAAAAGTAATAGTCTTCATTAATTGTTTGCCGTTTATAAATAATAAACGTTAGTCATTAAACCAATCAAATTACAAGTATAATAGAATTAGTAGAAATAAAGATGATCAACAAACTTAAATAGTAGATTTAAAGGCAAATCCTGACTGTTATATTTTAATCGTAACATCATTCAGTAAACGATTGTGTAAAACACATCTAGTTCAGTTTCATTTTTCATTGAATCCACTAATATCATGAATATTTAAAAGGAGATATCAAGTGGATGTAAAGAGTAAGCAAGAAATTCAACTATTGATAAATTCTTTGATTATTTATAGAGTGGTAGAAATCATACTGATTGGTAAGTGAAAAAGCTATAATAAAATCTGGTAGGTACATAACTTTCCACGAGATACGGCTACTGATTAATACCGCTGAATGGATTAAGATCTAACACATGGCTACGAACCAGAAGTGGTTCCTTAATCTAACAGACTACTATAATGAGTTGATGAATATGATAACAAACTACTCTTATTGATGCAGAAACTAAAATTACATTTATAATTCAGGAGTAATACTCAGAAAGAATGAGTACATAATGACATATGCAAAAACACAAAAGCATAGAATAGATCAATCTGAATTCCATGAGAATTCTCTTCTAGTATCTATCTACAAATGTCTAAAACTTAGATGAAACAAAATTAAGTAATATATTCTTAATAATCCAATAAGTAAAACGTGGGATTTCTGACACTTCGTGTCATAGTGTAAGCCGCTTTTTCAAAGAATATTTAAAAACCAAATTACATCAAACTAAGTTTAAGTAATATAAATGGTACTAATCAAAATCACGATAACTGATACAATAAAATTATTAGTCTGATCATATTCAATGCTCAATCCATTTGAAGTTATTAAGTCCAAACTTGGTAATAATGAATGTAAGGCGAAATAAGTTTGATGTACAATGGTTTCACCATTTAAATTAAAAAGAACGAAATTGTTAAAAACATAAACATCATGAACAGCAACAAAGAATGAATTTGAGTATCTACCACTTAATCAATATGATTAGAGATTTATTGCGAGTGTACACGCAAGTATACAGGAATTAAAGTGTATTATGTAGGTCAGTTTTAGATTTAGTTGATTGGGTTCGTTATAGAATGATGTTAGTAGGGTACCGTTATAAACCACGAATCACCACACAACTGTTTCGTCTTCGTATGGTACTATTCACCAGTAAACACCGTCGACTCTGCCAGAGGAATTGAATTAATGGCTATCAAACGCCACCCTAGTGGTATGGAGGGCTAAGCGTTCGACATTCTGGAGGCCTTAGTATCGAGAAACTGCTGGTGCAAACTTCCGAAGAGTTCCATACTAGCACAAAATGGCTGACACTGCTTCATGGTTTCCAATGGTACTCTACTAACATCAATCTCTAAAGAATTCAATCAACAAGTAAAATAACTTAATCAGTAATAAGGATAAAACTTTTTCGGTCTCCTTAAATTTACCAGAAAATTGCATTCTTCTTGAAAACAAAGGACACGAAATTATCTTTCATAAGAAATTTGATTTATTACGTAACACTTCGTCTGTACTATCATTCACAAAGCTGAAGTGAGTATATATATATATATATATATATATATATATATATATATATTCAGAGCTGTATATTATGCCTGCACGCCATTTTATAGCTGATTTTTCTACCCTTATTTTGACTTTTATACTAACTTATTTTGATTTTCATGCAATTGAAATATAATACCATAGCAAACATGTAGGGAGTTATGCCTTTAAGATGTTGTTATTCATAGCATTGTATATCTATACACATGTACATAAATATCCCTACACTTATTTATTTATCTTATCCACATGAAAATTTTATTAAATAACATAAAGATAACTAAATTTATAAATGAACATATAACATTAATAAGTAGTAAAATTAAAAGAAGCAGATAATGATTTATACCATTTGAAAGAAGTAAGTCTATAGAGTTGAAACGAAAGGATGAATTGGTACATTCATACAGAGGTATTATATGCCTAGATCTTATCAGTTGACCGTAGAAATGTATACTTTCAACATTTTAAATTTTTATTATGATATTTTTGTATTCTTTCTGTTTTTTACAGAATAAGTAAACATGAAACACGAAATTAAGCAATTTGTTCTGAAAAATTTTCATTTTTCATTTATTTTTTTTGTTTTTATTGTATTAACATTGATATACTTTTATTTATGTGAGTAGACTAACTTATATTTTACTTGTCATCTTGTATAGAAAAATGTATAATCAGAAACATTTTACAAAAAAATTGTGTTTCATGATCATTTTATTGATAACCATAATAATAATAATAATAATAATAATAATAATAATAATAATAATAGCAATAACAGTAGCAATACTAAATATAGAAAGAAAAAGCAGCTTATATGAGAATATAATCTTGGAAGATGTTTCAAAAAGAAAAGTTTTCTTTTCCATGAAGTTGTTTATGACAACTGAGCATTCGTATTTATAGTAAATTTATTAAGTAATTCCCAGTAAATAAATAAAGACGCATTACATCTTTTGCCAAAATAATCAAATATAGTTACATTCACGATTACTTACTGAAGTGGAGTGAGGAGGGGGTGGTGATTCATAAATGCTTTTCTTAAGTAATCATTTAAGAAAACATTGGGTTACATAACGAAGTAGTCGAAGTTAACTAAACGTCTCAAGTATCGGATGTAACGAGTCCAAATAACAGTGTTGGAAATGCAATAGCAGAAGGGTGAAAGATAATTATCAAAGTATTAAGAACGTGGTAAAATCAATGAGCACAAAGATCTGGTTGAAATTGCTGATTTGCAAACGCCAAGGTTGTACACAACTTCCACTTCTTCCAAATACGTTAGTTTTTTTGAAGGTTGATTCTCAAGAAGGCGCATGACCTAAATTAACCAAATCATCAAGAATTTAGCCACAGACTGATTAATAGAATCATTTGGATAAATATACAGGTTAGCAGTAGGATATTCGTTTGGAAAGTGTACATCTCGTGAGGCAGAATAAAATGTTATGGATCTTTTTATTTATTAAAATAACGTGAAACGATACATTGGATTGGTAGATATTAGTTTATTATCACGTCATTGAAAAGTTTTGTCATTTGTAGGTGAAAACTGCTTTTTTTTAATATATCAGAGTTATATTTGACTGTGTTGATATTTCTTAAAGGTTTGCAGCTCTTCATACTACAAATAAGAAAGATATAATTTAAGTTCATATATATTAGGGTGATTAAAATAAGGCACAAGTTATTAATTGAACAATGTGGTACCCAACTCAAACTTCATTGGACTTTAACATATAACACAACATTTGCATGTTAATGTGCCAGTTTGTTAGACCAACTGACGCAGTTTATGAGTCTGTCATGAAAACAAACTAAACTATGTGTGCACACTTCCTAATAATTATTATTTTAATTGAATTGAGATAGTTAAGACTGGTATTTGTGGTTGGTCGAATGCATCACAGATTGATGTTGGCTGGGTACCATTAAATCCAGGGAGCAGCGGACAGTAGTTTCATCCTAGTATGGAACCCGCCAGCATCGTGCATCCTAAATGCCATCCTAGGGGCTTTAGGTTGGAGAACAGTGCTTGGGACTCAATCTAGGGTGTGTACTGTTAAGCAGCACCATATTAAAACAAAACAGCTATCCAGTAATCGCTGATTATTATTTTAATAAGCTTATTTTCTCAAGTTTCGTACTTTTTTGTATCAAATATAATTATTCAAGCCGTTTTCACTATTCTTATCACTGCATGTGCCTATGTCAACTTACCATCAAATTCCTCTTTTCATTTATTATGATTAATTACATAAACCACTTCAGTGATAACATTCCTGACTTATAAATTTCTTTGATTAATTTAAGCATTTTTGCATGCAAATATTGCAGTATATTTTGGAGTACAGTCTAATAAGGACTGAGTTGAAAACCCCACTGTAAGCTAATATACATGTCGTACTAACTTATACAATTAATATGTTTAAAAACACATATGAACCTTTTAATATTTCGGACACTGAATGAGATACTAGAGACTAACTTGCGTTTCACGAAAGTGCAATCCTAGTTGAGATTAATCGACGATTTTATTGTAACCTAACAATATGTCATAACATACTGAAAGTATTTGCGTCCTACTAAAATTTATCTTAGCTCCTAAAAAGCTGTATATAATGCATAGAATCAAACTGATCCATTAAAATTAAGCATTGACGACGTTTAAAGAAGTCTTCAGCAGTGAAACCATGATAAATAATGTAGTACAACTTCAGTAAATGGTGTCATCAAGAAGAAAACGTTTTCTCTTTAATCTGTCTTCATATCAGTGGGTTGATTTCAATCATATGCTAAGTGATATTGAATGTAACGTGGAAATCACACTGATTTATAAGTGCTTTATCTGTGCAACGAATGATTGTTTCAAACACAAAAAGCAATTTATTTATTTAACAGAATGGAAACAATCCTATCTACTGCACTCGTTACTGCTTGCTTAAGATATGGTTTCTAATGACATTCATCTGATCAGAGAGATCTCTTCTGATTTACTGTTACCTCTGTTTGAGTTTCGTCATACTAACTAGAAAACGGGTAATATGTTCAAATAACTTGAATAAACGTTTCTACACACTGGAAGACTGAACGCGATTTATTCTAGAGCTTATGAAGTCTTCTTTCATTTTTCAATCGAATTTATCTCATGTTTACCTACAGAGACTATTCACATTTGAATACATTGTATTCTTCAATGTACTATTTAATTTTGTTTAAACAATTTCAATGATCGAATAATAAGAACATTCTACATGTATACAATTATTAAAAGTCTATGAATTCTTATCATACATTATAATATCTGAAGTAAAATATCAAAGTAAATTACTAAGATTTATAGTTTTACAATGAATTTCATGTAACAATCACATTAGTTAGAAGATTAATATTGACTATTATCATAATAGAAAACACTGTCATATTTTTGAGGTTCATTTATCATGTATAGATACTGATACGTAATAAGATAATAATAGTGATAATTGCAAGCACATCATATATGAATTGATACAAGAAATATTTATCATTAATTTCAAATGTTGGAGATTAAATTCTCAAGTAAGTTGTGAAAATAAGTTGGAAGAAAGAGAAATTTGTCTCACATGAATGCAGCATCCAACGGATACATTAGAAAATCACACATACACATACATATTTTGGAATCAACTATAAACTGGGGGAGAACTGTATGAACAAATGAGGCGAAACATTAAAAAATACGCATCCAATTCAACGTGAATATATGTATGTGGTTTCAATTTAGTTGGAATTTTATGGTAGAAAATACCAGTCAGCTTATATAACATATGCAAGACTGAATATATGCATATGCGTATAATGATTGCTCTTATTCGACATTCAACCTTATAAAATTGGACTGAACCATTTTTTGTTTGCTTAGATTTCATCCTGATTTAAACAGGGATCGTCATGCTTTATGCATTTTACAAAAATGTTAGGAAAGTATCTTATGACATATATATATATATATATATATATATATATATATACTTGTATACGACAACATATGAATTTATACATTTCTATTTGCATGGATGCATGCAATTGCTAAACAATTTGTTTTTAGATTAGAGTGGCATATTATTTATTTTTGTCATGGATGG
This sequence comes from Schistosoma japonicum, assembly GCA_025215515.1. Taxonomy (NCBI): domain Eukaryota; kingdom Metazoa; phylum Platyhelminthes; class Trematoda; order Strigeidida; family Schistosomatidae; genus Schistosoma; species Schistosoma japonicum. Next base: position 60,301,979 of record CM046061.1, on the reverse strand, counting down.
TCGAGTTCACTAAATTTCCTTTAGATTTTTATATCTTTCTACGTTCAACCTATAAGTCCAATTTCATCTCTTCATAAACTAATCCATGCAGGCAAGCAAAATGTTGTCAGTGACACAAGTAAATTTACGTTCTGTCAAATGTTTTAGACAACCACACGCATATATGTATATATGAAGTAGTGTGTGGGGTGGAAGTGGGGGGTTGGTGGAGTGAAAACAATAAAATGTTAGTTTCTATTTACCCGTGTAAATCTCCGGCTCCAGTATATTATTATTTTATAAACTATATTACGAAAAAAAAATGACAACTAGTTAACTGAAGAACAAAATGTAACGATGTGAGAAAAGAAATCATGAAAATAAGAGAAGCAATACACAGAATAAAATGAGACTCATGAAGTTCAGCTTAATAATCTGTAGAAATAATTCAATTATTATCCTTGTCTAATTGATATGTATATGTTTTTTTTTGTTCACTCATGTTCATTCTATGTACATAATTCATGTAATTTACAAGTTGACATATTGTGTTATCTTGTTTTAATATTAATCTTGATTATGCTGACTTTGGTTAACTGTATAAAACATATCGAGTAAAAAATTCATTCAACTATCATTCATAAAACTTTGAAAGACAATATACAGAATCATCTTGGGCATGAAGTAGTACAACTAATGTACATTCGGAGTAGTTAACAACGAATAGCTAGTCACTTATAATAAATAAAAACAAATCTGCTAATCTTTCGAAATTATTGTTGATTTAAGATTCATTCATACACCTGATAAAGTTGTAGAACATGGTTTTGAACAGTTAAAATTAAAATAAAACAAGGGATAAAGTCCGAAAAGTAATCCGAAGATGAATATGTAAATGTATATATAATTATGAGTGATTTAATATTTCTGGTTAGTACCCTAAATGGCTTTCTACATGCTGTTGATCATATTCTAACTAAACATGAAACTTTGTTTCGCTATTGCAAGGTAATACAGAAAATACCTAATGTGAATAAAATCGACCATTAACAGACAGATATGTACATCGCCCCCATTTACCATAAGGCATACAAAATCATTTGATCGTTTTATCATGACATCAAACCTCCCAAACACGAACTAAGTAGGATCCATCAGTTTCCGAAAATCAGTTTAATTGAGCAGAACCATTCACTATTTCACCACTTATTATTAAAGAAGACATTTATATACCATAGTTTCACATGACATTTTATATTCAGACATAGAGTGAAGTATCATGTATTTACATATTTGCGCTAATAAAAGCATTTAGAAGATACTGGAATTTTTTAGTGTCTTCATCAAATGTTACTACGTAGTCTGCATACTTCATGCCAGTATGAGATTTGTCCGGTAATAGAGCAATCTCTGGAAAATCAATAATATATGCCATAGATAAGACAATGCTTCTTACTATGGCTTGTTGTCAACCTGGACTCAATCTTTAATATTCCAGCTAAAATCCTTTGATTAGTTAGTATTCATTTTTTAATATGTAGTTATTGACTTTAAACAGAGATTTTTTTTAACAAGACTGTTGTTAAATTATGTTTTCATAAAGATTTCAAATGAATTTATGAACATTTAAATGATTGTATTTTTATAAAGACAGTAAACTAAATAGCACTTTTATTATAGTTACATTCATTTAAATTAAATTTAACTTTCCTCCTACATTCTTTTTCTTTTTCCTTTATACAAATGAAATACAAAAATCATGAAGTAGATAATTCATATTCCTAAAAAATGTGAAACAATAAAAGAAATCTAGTCAAATTGTATCTTATGTAAGTTTATTGTTCAAGTATTAAGTAAACTGGTCAGTATGTTCTCAATCAACACAATGTAATATGATTTTCTTGTATACTACTTACTTAAATATTAGAAAAGAAAATTAATGTATATACATGCATAACTATATGGATGTAAGTATGTAAACATGAAGGCAGGCATGCAAACATGTACAAATTTATACATCTAACAGAGATGCTTAGTATAAAGAAAAAAAAACATAAGGTAAACGGAAATACTTTCATTTCATTGTTCCACTTTTAGAAATTGATAATGACGATAAAAAAAAATGAAAACAAAAGAAATTTATTTTAATGTTATTTTACATCATTCTAACATGTGTAAACATATAGGAACACATACATATACACAAATGATAGGTTAGTGTTAATATGAATATATGAGTACATGAATATCAATTTGTGTAAGTATATTAATCTTCTATCTCAACAGTTACAATGTTCTTGATTCATTTTCATTTCTCTGTCATATACACATGTCTTCCTGTTAAACTTTTGGTCAATTTTCATTTCCCATTTATGTACAACAGACGTTTTGCACTACTTACTTACATATACTTTTTGTTGTTTGCTTTTTCTTTGTATTTTGACTCTATTTTTAGAATGAGAACATTATAGAATGAATGACTGACCGGATGTATATATTACTTTTGTACTCGCAATGTCTCTTTCGCCCTCTTTTTTCCTTGTTCACTTGCTCTTCAAGAGTTTATATTCATACTTTATTACTCTCCATGTTTTTGTATGTTTCTTAAGGATTGACTACTACCTGAAAATAAATTGAGTGTGTCACAGTGTTTTTTCTTTAAACTCAGTCTCTTTTCATTTTAAGGAGGAACTCACTTACATTTACACCCATACTTACATTGTTGTTTACTTTTTAATTGGTTTATTATAGTTATTTCTTTACTGTTACTACTTTAACTCACTTAGTGATAGAGTGTAACCAGATTCAGATTAACAGTATCAATAATTATAGTGTACAGGTTGAATATTTATTATTTCTTAAGTGATAGTATGAGAGTTAGAGGACATTACAATAAAAATAATGCTGAAATAGGCATATATTATAGAAGAGAAAGGGAAATATGAAAACAAATTGACAATGGAACATGTAATATATCCTGAAATGTTAATTCAGTGTATGTTGTACTTCACCAAATAAAAAAAAAACTACAAAAAAAAGGAATTCAGAAAAAAACTATTTCCTGTTTTATTATTCACATTTCCCTCCTTTTGAAATTAAATTTTTTGAACATGTAATCATATACACATTTTCAAGTGTCAATTCATACTTTATCGAAACAAAAAAATTATTTCTCAACATGAAAATGAAAGAATGGTTTACAAAAAATAATTACAAAATCAATAGAATCTGTGCAAAATAAGCTCTATGAATATACTTTTCATGGAAAACAAAAGACATTATAAACAATAATGAAATAGAAGCAAAATATATAAGCGAACAGCATTGTTTACAGTTAGATCATCATCAGGCTGCACTCTAATATACAGTAGTATTTATAGACGAATATGAAAGTTATGGAGTCAATAAAGGTAATCTATGTAAATTAACGATTAAAATGAAACAGGTGGATAACATAACTAACCATAATTGGTGAAAGGTGTAAATTGGTAATTGCAATTATAAGCAGATTAATAATAATGATAACATGAATACATATTCCAATATAAGATAAATATAAGCAATTATTATTTGAATGTAGGTGAAAGTGATGTAAAAATTTAACTTGCTAAGACAATGATAATGCTAATAATATACGGAAACTTAAAAATAAATCGGCTATAGCATTACATTCAATAGAATCGGAGCACAGTATCCATTTTCATGGAATTAAAATCTTTTAAAAAGGTTTTAATTCCTACAAAGAATGGCTAATAGCTGAAGCCCTACTTATAAGGGCTAATCCGAATAATATAAACTGACGAGATGGAGTACTGTTAGCTGCAACTAATGATTAAAAAATGAATTCAAGCATCTACTACTCCGACTTCCAACGCATTCCATTTATTTATCTATTGATTCTGTTTAGAAATATTTATTTTAATTACACAGATCAACGTGTAGCGATTTGCAAATATACACCTTTCCTTTGACTCATAATTACCACTACACTGATTTATTCCTACTATGATTTCATAGTAAGCCTATCTTCAGATTGTCTATCCCTCTCCATGAACGTAGCTTGGAACAGCACATGTGTACAAATAATTGTAACATGAAACTACACAAAGTGCACACCCTCCTTTATCCACGACAATTTCAACATTAGCTTACTGACAATGACTCATATAACAATTTCATACCCTGTATACAGTTGGATATTCGTAATCAAATTTAACCCTCTTATTTACACTTAAATTCGATAATTTTTGATCTTGGTTGTTTCGCTGAAGTAGCTCGGACCAGCTTGCAGAGTGAAACGTTGGAAGTTTTCTTAATTTTCATCCGCTGTGATTATTTACAAATATATTCTATTCATATGTCTTACATACACTCGGCGCCCAAGTTTTGTAAATATTTTCGTTCAATTTTGGACGAAAATACCTATAAAATGCTAACAATCGTTCAAAGTAAGTGTGAGAATAGTGTGATCAATTAAATAGAGAAGAGGTATGAAAGGGATGGAGTAAGAACAAAGAAACAGCAAAGGGTCATTAAATTGTGTAAGTCGTTTATTAAGCCTTGCAAGGGCATGGAAAAGATAGGAGTGCTACACATTCCTTCTGAACACATAGACTCTGGTTTTTAACTCTAATTCCTTTGTTTTCAGCGAGGTGTAGGATACGAGTACGAATCCTATCCGAAAATTTTGATGGTTTATGGGTTTATTTCTCTTATGAGGTTGATATCGCTCATCTCTAAGACTACCAAACAAACAACTTTCCATTTTTTTCGTAGTTTTTAATGATAACCAGGCTAGATCAATCTGTAGTGATTACAAACACCAAATATCTTTTTCGTAATCATTATGTAAGAATAAAAATACGGTATTTAATTTTTACAAATACGTTCTTCAGATGATACATACAAAATTTATTAAAATTCATTAGAAGAAATTTAACTTCATCGAAAAGAATTCTGATTACCTAGAATAGTAAATACACAAATGAATAAGAATATACATCATTCTCTACAATTTAGAATAGTCAATAACTTCAGTAAGTAAGAGTGATTGGTTAAGAAAAAAAAAGAAACGTAAACCAACATTTTTATCATGGCGAGCAATTCATTTGATTATTATCCAAAGACAATAAAATTACATAATAAGTTATATAAAAATGTTTAATGCTAAACACTAGAATCATGTTTCAAAGGTATTGAAATAAGAAAAAACGATACAAACAAGAAAACTTTTTTTCTAGTAAATTTATTCAAGGTGAATGAATTTAATACTTGTTGATAATATATTATTACTATTATTGTTGTATGAATAATATTCATATAAATGAAGTGTATGAATAGGTAACAAGTTCGTGTAAATTGTTCAAGCCTGATTCCTATTTCCGTTGAAAATGTAAAACAATCAATCACATAAAACAAGAATGAAAAGTTTTTTTGTTTCTTGTTTTTTTTTATTATAATGTTTCCAGGTTTTTTAAAGAAGAACAAAGTGATGTAGATTAAATTTACAAAGAGTGAGGGAAATAAGAAATCACTTTCATTAGAAATATCTATTTTACTTTATACTAAATTAGAACATGTGAATATACTGTCAATGAATGATAGAAACTTTAAATTATGTAATGATTTTGTGGTTACCTTCAAATTGTCACATTCCAATGGAAAATAAAGTTGGGATCATTATTGATTTGTTTTGAAATAACTTCAGGAAATTTTTTGAGAGGTGGAACCAGACACTTGAAGGATAGGAATAATATTTGCACTATATTACAAATTGATCACTGTTGGAAAATTTGAATACAATAATTCTGACCGAATTACTTTATGATGCAATTTTTGTTACAACACTTAAAAACCATGTCCTTAATCTTTTGTTTCGTTTAGGTTGTGCATTACTGGGAAATACTCAACTGGAAAAAAAGGTTGACAGATTCAATTATTTATTTTTGACTGTTCTTTTTTACTAATTTCGGTAGGGAATGATAACTATTGTTTTCAAAGATAAGCACCGAAATAATATATTGTATGGCTATGGCTATCACTAGAACGGATAATGTGATTTCGCTCTATTGAATTTTATAAATTGGCTTACACTACTTTTAAGTAATGTGTGTAGATTAATACACGAATAAGTGTGGGCATTAATTTAGGAAAATATGTATCTTCTCAATGGTTTACAATGCAGTGAAAGTATGCAGTCTCAATTGTCATATATACATCCTGAGCAACGGTGGTGTATAAGCATAAATTAAGTCGGATTGTGGTTAGTAAGTGAAATTTAGGACGTATGTTTTGTTTTATCCAGGACTCATCAATTGGAAGGACACTGATACTAACAAATTGTGTATACATACTTGTTACGCAAGTTCAGGTGCCTGGAGACAGTAACTTAATTACTAACTCTGTAGCGTTTGACACGAAATAAACTGAGTTCAGTTCCTGGTGTGAGCGTTAACAGTAGGATGCAGGTAGATCAGGCTGACGAGTCCTAAACAAAACGAAGCAATCGTCATGCATTCCGATTGCTAGACATAGTCTTACTAAATGAATAAATGTACATCTATTAAAGTGAATTTCTATATATTTGCAGAACTAGTAACGTGCATTCTATTAGACAATATATGTTTTCGTAATAAACTGATGACAGGGAAATCAAATTAGCATCAATTTGTTCTAATCATTGTTAAATTGGCCTTTAAGTATTAAACTCTGTGTAAAGAGGATGGCTGAATATTCACCAATAAATTTACTACTGGCAAGTAATGACGCAAAAATGATTAGAAGATACAGGAACGAAAAATTCTTCTCTTGGTTTATTGTGTTAAATGAGTTAGTTAATCCTGTTCCTTGTCTATAGATGAAATGATGATTTTATAAGAGAATGATTGATCCACTATTGTTGAAAACATTAAAATTCATCGTGTGACTAGTACAGAATATTCTGTGAATATTTACTCTACACTATCGTCCGATCATATAGAAAATTCTTCTATTTCATTAATGATTTCAAATTTAATTGAATGACTTTTGCAAAAACTATATAGCCCGAACATTCGATGGAACATGTCATCGTACACACTGTCCATTTACATTATTTCATATCTCAATAAGTACTGAGTATATCAGCCACCAACCAAAAATAGTTGCAATTATTAATGCTCTACTAACTTTACCATTATATGCTTATTTCTTAAAATCCATTATTAAAATCAAAGAACAACAGTTAATGTATATCTACACTGATAGAACTATTCATTATTCATCCTGTCTTAGTACTAAAATAAGTAAGAGCAACATGTTGGAATGTTGAATTACCTAAAGATAAGAAATAGTTATAAACAAAGTATACAATCTAAACTGAAAGAATGAAAACTATTTAAAGTAAGAAATTAACGACTACATTTTTGATGGTGATACTTATCCATGTTAAAAATGTATCTTATCTACTAACATCATAATTCATTAGTATTTATTATTTCAATTAATTTAGTTTAGATAATCAGTATATTGTTTTATGTTTTTCTTCTATTTGACACCATACCATGAATATTCATCTACAAGGCATATAACATAAACAAACTAATTTGGCCTAATTCAATTTATTTACCATTTTTATACATAAAACAAATGAATATTTTTTTGTTTGTTTTAAGTTTTTAAATGTAAAAAAATTAAGTCAATGTAAAATGGTATGATCGTTTCTTCCTTTTTTTTTGAGTCTTTTAACTAAATTTCATCTACAAGGTCAATGACCTATTTGTTCATGGGTTAAGTAGGAAAAAAAAAATTAAATTTCAATATTCTCACTTTTGCATGTCTTCCACTTTGATGAATCAAAAGAAATGTTTCTTTCTAAAGAAGAAATATCTTGAAGATTTACATATGTCAAACTAATTTCTCTTCTTCACATACTTCAATGTTATTCATATACAATTTTATTCATTCATTTGGTTAATATATACACATACATATAAACATAATCTTAATACTATGAATAGTATGTTAATGTATACAACTAAATAAATAAACTCATTGTTACGCTATATCAGATTAACTTCACAATGTAATACAATGAGTACCTACTAACTGATTAACTAAGTAAGTTACTTACTTACTCAAAACATGCTAAATTAATCCAGGTGGATTAAGTTAGTTCTAAGTAGAACTAGTTTTCATTTAATTTTTCCTAAGTATGATGTTAAAAGTAGACTTTATTTACACATGACAGAATGAATAGAAGAAAGAAAATTACTTCTCTGTGAAAATAGGGAATGAATTAAAAATCAATAAACAAAGAAGAATTGAAGATTTTCACTTTGGTAACGTTTTTATTTTCCTTCTTCTATAGATAAAAGTATTATACTAGTGGTGTAATACTTTACTATGAATACCGGTTACATATAGATAAGCAGTAGATAAAAAAGAAATGTTAGATGCATTTCTTGATTTTATATGAGGCTGATTTTTCAGAGCATAAATAACATGGTTTTCATTCCTTTTGCATTATATGTTACTTCTAAGTTCTTATGTTTGTGTAAAACAACCGTACGTTGTTAACATTACCATCAACTTTTACAAATTGATGAAGAATCAGTAAGGGTTCTAAACTTATCTTTATGTATAAACAGGACCGTATTCAACTAACCTTTATTAGCATAGATACATCCTGAATAAGTACTACAATATTGTCTTTTAGTTAAAAATCGAAAGCAGTATCAGAATATAATCGACTGTAGATACAATACTGGTGATGCATTTTATCAAAATGAATTAAAATGAAATAATAGCTTCCTTCTATAAGTCATAAGAACTCATTTCGGACAAACAATGAGTTAGATCACGCTCCTAGAAATACCATCACATATTTGAACACTTGCCTTTTATATGTTAACTATTTCCTTTGATGAAACTATCTCAGTTTTACGCATTAATTTCAATTAACCTAATTCACGTAGTGTATTCGTTTGGAAGTTAATCATAAACGCGTCGACATCCATAAAACGTCATTTTCATGGTATTTAATAGCTTTGGGTATGCTATTATCTCAGTCAGATTAATGAGCATAAGATGGATCAAATGGATTCTTTCTGATCATCATTTTGAATACTATACTTGTAACGCAGAAATAACTCTAGTAGGCATATTGGTTATTTTATACAATACTCAATAAAAAAGTAGGATCATTCGTACGAATTACATTGACGCGTCACCTTTATTTCAGTTTTAAGTACTCCTTTAATTATTAGCAGCATACTGAATTAACAAACTCAATAAGCCCCAGGTTATAGACAATTTCGTTACGCTTAACTAATTACAACACAAACTATAAGCAAATGTATCCTGGCAACATTCAGTAATCATGTGTGTTAACGAAGTCATGAATTCCATTTCACTTTTTTCCAATGAACTTGATTATTTTGAAAATTTTAAGTTACAGTTTCTGACTATTTTACATTTTTGTTTTCACTTTTCATACAATTAATTATATTAGACATACACAATATAGTACTTAATAATCTCTAATCTATTACATTCTTTAGTAATAAATGGAATATAATTGAATATGTAAATATTATACTATACATATCTACACTGTGTGCAATTAGCTTGTTTTCAATAGATATATACAAAAACGCATGTAAGTATTTGCATTTCTATCATTTTGACAATATCGTTCACTGTCTATCATAATGGTCCCACTTTCACTACCATTACTAACTTCCTTTCCCTTTCTGCTCCCTCCCTCCCAGTACTCATTCACATTACGATTAAAAATATCATTGTCAATATCATCTTCAACTATAGTTTGATATGAAATCTTTATGAATATTAAAATTTCACAGTTTTTTCTAACTTTACTTCATTCTCTATGTTTTTGTAAAATAGAAATTCATGCATACACCAATAAGGTGTTTTGATTGTATGACAAAAAATATCTGAACAAATAAAATCATGAAAATGAATTCTAATGAAAAACAAAGAAATGATCATTTTAAACACAACTATGCATACATTAAATGTCTGTTTTGAAAAAAAGAAAAACAATACATAGAAGGAGATTACCTGGCATGTCATTTCACAGGAGTTTTCTAGTACACAGTTTTCAAATCAAATATTGTTATTATATTCAATGTATTTTAAATATCTCTCAAAATAACTTTGAAAACAAAATAAATTCTACACCTATAGAGACATCATCCACCATTTATACAGTAGATGACAATAGTGAAATTGTTTAACGTAAATAGATAGAAACTAGAAAACATAAGGAAAGTATTAGCCTCTATTAGTTCATAATGTATTACTACTAATCATTATGTTAGTAGTTGTAGTATTTATAATCATCTAACAATCTATCTGATGTTTAATGCATCAATAAAGTACTAGATATAATTTTTTTTAGATTTATAAACTGAAAGTAAATATTAAACATGCATAAGCTTAATCCATACACTCAATGATTATTTTTTGTCGCTATGTATCATAACAGTTTTAAAAAAAATGAAATTACTACTTAATTTCACTGATTCCAAATTATTTCTCTACGTTTTTTTTTCTTCTTCATAATTATACATACAAAGCATACAATAATACAAATTTAGATCTACTTTTGACTACTTATTTTACTTTTCATCTTTCAAAAATGCGCAAAATTATTTTCTAGCATCATTATTATTATTGAATTTTGATTGTTTTATTTCTATTATTTTTCATGAACTATACAGACTTTTGATAAAAAAAAATTAAAATAAAAGTTTATTTTCAAATTCATGAAATGATAATGTTAAAGTAGAAGTGTTATAGGAGATGAAGAACTTTACATGAACACATTAATACATACACTTCAATACACAATTTAGAAGAGAAAAAAATTACATTATAAAATAAAAAGAAAAAGTTAAATAGATACAAATAATCACCGATACAAATCATGAAATAACATAACAAATGTCAATGAATTCGAAATAATAAAGTACTAAACTGTTTTATTTTTTTTATTCTAATAAAAAGGTACAAGATATGAATTCTACTCTTTATTTGCTTTATACTTCTATGAAGTTAGTTAGTTCTTGTATGAATTTTTCTATTCTTTTTTATGTATACATTTAAATGAAAGTAAATTACTACTACGTTGACAGAAATAGTATAAAAGAATGGAATGTCAAGTATGAATACTGACTTGGTAGATACACTTAATGGAGTATAATAGAAAATATACGTTTAGTGATTTAAGATATTAGAAATTGCTTATTAATGAGAAAAATGAAGATAAAATAAAGAAATTATTTAATAGCTGGAAGATCCATTATTATTAAGGGATTTTCGAAGTATTCTAATTTGTTGTACTCATCAACTTACATGAATTATTACAAAAGTATGTTTACACATTTTTCATAAAATATATTACAATCGATCTATACAGACAAATCAGTCTTCTACTTGAATTCGTTTCGATCAGTATGACCTACGAGAACGATAGTAAATTGTGATGCATGGAATAGCTAGTTACTTTTACTTTGACTCTATTTAAAGCATAAAGATTAATAATGGTTTAATATGCAGTCGAATATAAAAATTTTACTTCTCGTGACAATCACAGTGTCTTGAGAACACAAGGTTATACTTAAGTGGTATACAATTCATATACTAATCCGAATGACGTAAAGGTTTGCAGTTACGTAATGCCATCTGTTGGCCATTGTCTCTACAAGGCTAGCTATAGGGATCAAGATATACTAATAAAAAAATAAGAGTTCAATTTCAAAGCTAATCCTGTCATACATTGACTTTTATAATAAATATAGATGTGCATGATCGTATACAATTTAGAAACAGGTACAAATTATCAGTCTAACTAACACGTTTTCGCTTTCGTTTCATTTAGCATAACTGAACTAATGTAAATAAAAATTCTTGCTGAAAATATCAAAAGCATTGTCACTACAACAACTTGCTCAACACATTCATTACGTATAAAAGTTACAACAACTAAAATAATTATGAAACGTCATGAAGATAAATAACTAAATAAATTGTGTTTTGATAAATCTATTTTTCTCCATGTGAATATGTAAATACTTGAATTTACTGTAAGTTAAATGGATAATTGAAGGGACATTTCGTGGACTAATCACCATACTGACTCTTAATAATAAGAAATGTGACTAACATTGTTGACTTTTTTTCAGTGAGTGTTAAGCATACTGAATGGTTTCAGAATCATGAAGTATTTTATATACAGTAGACGAGTGTTACCAAGATCGCTTAACGCTCAAATTTTTATACAAAATCGATTCTACTACTGAACTATTTAGTAACTTTATATGCAAGAAAAATATTGCCGCAAATCTGTGACAATCACTCTGAAGCATAAAAAAGGTAGTGCATTTTGTTACAATAGTAATCAGTCCTAATCCTTAGTAAAATCAATGTTCTCAAATGGTGGAAGAAAACAATCTTATTGCAAATAATTCAATTGACATACGACATGTAACTACACCACCTTAACTATTAACCAATGATCAATGGAAATTATCCTATGCTACATATATATCACTTTATTACTATTCATAAAGAAAACCATAATTCACCGAGCTTTATCACAAGTATGAATTCACTCTGATGATTGTTTGATACTAAAGAGCGATGAAAAACACTTTGAACCAAAACTAAAATTTCACAATAGTCTTTATCAATTGTTAAATAGCAATTGATAGAACTATTTGTTCACTCAACTCTTTTATCTCAATTACTATCAAATGATATTACTGAATTTATAATTCATTATGACAGTGCTAAAACATTATAAACATTAGAATAAATAAATAGATGGTATTTTTCTTGTCGTCCCTCTGAATCCTTGTTCCTTTAAACATTTCAACTTTCTTGAATTTAGGTGGTTTTGTGAAATAGGTATCAAGTTATCTGCACTCGTGTTAGTTGGGTATCACTAAAAATCGAAGTGCACTGAACAGCTGTTTACCCCTTTTTTGAAACTCCTCGACATTGAACACTGTCGATTCCACCAGCGAATGCGATACAAGGTCCTCAGTTCTCTCGGCGAGCTTTTGACTATAATGGAGTTCACTGGTATCATTCTTACTTCTTTAATTTTTGATATAGAAGGGGATCAGTCAGTACCATTGGCAATAACTGTCCACTCCCTACATGTATGGACTTCATCAATTACAAATTTTCACTAGAACTTCAGAAATATCTTAATGTTAGTCACTAGCTATCTTATCATCGTGAGTGAATTGAGATTGGTTTTCTAAAAATAGGTATTAAGTTTAGTCGATTGTATTCGTCACAGAATACTGTTAAAAAAAGATTTTCAATTTTTCAATTAGTTTATCAAGAGATAAAAGGCGAAAAAAACTAAAGAATGCCGAAAGAAGAGAAAGAAAGAAACTTACAAAAATCTGTGAATGAAGTGAAGAATCATAAATGTTTATTGACTCAGTAATTTGAACTAACTTAATTTCAAGTGTGTTTTAGTTTAGAATAGACTATAAATATGTGTATAAACAAGCTAAATTAAGCATATGGTTAATTATAAAAACAGTACTGGTAGAATTTCAAATAAAATTGACTCTATTCAATGAGATAATGACAAATTTATGAATGTGATAATTTTCTTATGTAGGCATTCATGCATAGATATTGAATGAAACAAAGTTTATCAAAAGGAAAATTGTGAAAGAAGAAAAATCCGAAATATTCAAAATTCAATTTGTCAGATGGTATTCATTTCCCATCTATTTACATGCTGGTATATTCATGAAAACAATAAAAGAAGAAATAATTTGAATGAAATGAAAAAGAAAAGGAAACGAAAAATATCAAGGAAAAAAAATGTTTATTGTTTAATAGAATATTTCAGCTGTCAGTTTACATGCAAAAATTACAATATAAGCAAAGAAAGGATAATGAAAAAAAGTATTCTTGATGTCACTATGGGATGTTACTTGGAATGGTTGTAAAGATTAAGTTTTTCTACTATGTGTTCTATATATTTGAAGATAATGATAATACTATTGTTTATAAGGTAATGCAGAATATTGATTCGATACTTTAACCTAGTTGAATTCAAGAAACTTTCGAATACTGAATAAATGAATAAAGTGATAAAATTGACTGTTAAGATCTTTATTGTATTTGAATAAGGAAACAATATACATGACTAAAAAACTAATATATTAAATACAACTAATTTATTAGTGTTGGTATATATTCATTAATAAATGTTATCTAAGTGTATGAATGTGTTTTACATGTACCTGAAGTACACTGTTAGGATAAGGTGAGAAAGAACTGCTGTTATAAAAATATTCTCTCTGATGATATCATTTGCTACAGCCCTTATTATCACATTTATAGTAAGATTATTTTTTAAGGAAATTTTTAGAAAACGATTTCGTCAGAAACAGCATTCAAGTCTTCATGTATCACAAAGATCATGAAAATGTTGAATAATGCTCTAAGTTGAGTAAAGGTTTCAGATGAATGATAACATATAGACCTGAAAGTTGATATGTAGTTGCCCGCATAAAGAACATACGAAACACATGATAATAATTAGTGAGAGCTGAGAAAGGTTGGTAATAAGAGATTACTAAGTATCGAAAACTAAAAAATTATAGGTCAAAGAAATTAACGAGTACGATTCTCGTAAAAGGGATCTTCATGTAATAGTTTAATTATTGATTACACGTGTTTTATTTTAGGCGAGCTCAGGTTTATGTCATCAGGCTGTCAGAGCTTAAACAATGTACAAGTCCCTAAATATGTACTCCATTCAATCTAACATTTATTTGTCACCTTTAAAACTTATAAAATTAAACACACTGCTCCTAATAATTGAACCAACATATGTCTACAATCAATGAAACTCTTGCAATTGTCGTTTATAATTCCTTACACCTTAGAAGTAAGTGAAGCAAATAATTGTTAATAGATGATTACATGAATGACTGTAAATAATAGGGTTAAGAGGTTTACTAACATACATATGCGTTGATAACTCGGGGGTTCAATGCATTTGTCTCATATGGATTTATAAAAAAAAATCTGACGTTTTAAATAATTTATGCACAGAACTATTTGTACAAAACAAACTGGTTCAACCGTTGGTCCTACCACAGATTTAACTGGAATAACTTGTGTATTGTCTTTAAGATTATGAATTTATTCTAGTCCAATTCTACTTTGTTTATTTTCTAAAATTCTTACACGTTATCTTTTCCTTAAATATACGCCTCTATCTACTGCCAAACAAAACAATTTTAACTCTTGTCTCGGTTACCTTTTCAGAGACATCCCGTTTTCTAACTTATTAAATAATCGAACTCTAAGATTACTGCTTTCGACCTACTTATATCGATCCCTTTATCTATCTTGAAACTTGCAATACTATAATTTACTCAACCTCGTTTCAAAGATCCCTTTCTTTACTAGGACAGTTTAAATAAAAATAACATTATATATTACTAGTTTTTGATACTAGGTACGATAGTTCATAGATATCTTAACTTACACTTCTGTTTTCTTATTACTACGTTTGATAAATTGTTAGAATATTATATTACCACATACGTATATGGTTGTACTACTATGAAAATGAAATCAACGAAAACACATCACTTCACTGAATAAAATTTATGTTTTTCAGGGCTAAAATGAGCAGTCTCTGTTATCATCCTCAAGTGATTACCACAATACAATAACAATCAGTTACTTAATGTTTCACTATTACATCATTCCAGATATTTCATTTTTCTGCGCAATTTCATCTTAATATTGATAAACAGAGTTATAGTTTCATCTGATTGCGATATTTTAATAAATTTCATTTTACTAACAACGATATCGTTTGAAATTACTAGTAACTACACAAAAGTGTTTAATGAAACATTTTTTCTTGATGACAAACATAGATACATATATATATATATATATATATATATATATATATATATATATATATATGCAAATATCATTAAACAATTTCAAATGATTATTATAACAACACGCACAATTTCAATGTTTATCAAACTTACATGAGATTTCCATCTGAATTTTTATTTTCTTTAAAAAGGAAAAGTGAATGGTTTTTTTCCTTATTTTCATTTTCATAATTTCCTGAAAAGTAGCAAAAACAATTAAACATCTTCCCATTCTCCACAGTCACTTGTTTACCATTCCACTTACCATACACTTGCTTACAAGCACATTTATACACATTCATGAAAAGATACTATTCTCTCTTATCTTTGCTGAGTATTTTTTTCTCAATACTCTTCTTTTATTCACTTGTTCAATGTTTCCGTTATAGCAGTTGATGTTGTCGTTATTGGTGTTAAGCTGTTGTTTTGTTTGTTTTAATTTACTGTCAGTGATGATTAATTTCACTTATTCTACTTCTTTTCTACTACTTGATGTATTTTCTCACATGACACCTTATATTTGATGTCAAATAGAACGTGTTAATTTAATCATTGAAAAAAAATGAGAAAACATTTTCTTAAACTATGAAAAATGGTTTCATTATTTTATTCTTAAGTTTAATAGTTTACTTTATTTCGAATTTATTGTATAATGAAATTGATTTATCGCTGAAAATATGATTAATTTTTAAGGCGGATGTAATATTGACTAAGATCACAATGTAATATTGACAACTGAACAGACTATTCCTCTTACATGCAGTCGGTTTTATGCATGAAATTAGAACAATAATCTATTTTGCTATTTACGTGATATCATCTAGTGTAGCGTTGCAAATCAAAAAACTATTTTTACATCTTTCGTTATAGTTTACGATTATAATGGTTCATAGTCAATATTCTGTTCATTTTTAAAAACTTCTCTGACTATATCTTGATGTTTTCTTTTATGGATGCTTATATTCGTAGTCAATAATTTCGTTCTTGCATTAAGATTCATTCTATAGTGATTTTTACTACATCCCTTTAATTACTGAAGTGCATACAACGCTCTCGTTGGAAAAGTGTACTTTAAAATGCTAAACACCTTTTTCAAGTCTACTCAACACTCAAATTTAGATGTTAACTTCATCTCATTGATTTACGTACTCATTTTGGCTGAATCGGAGTTTAAGATCATCATTTACTACTACATGTTAAGTATATGCATATTTATTTAATTAATAAACATATTCATTTCTACTGACTTCAACATAAATAATAACTATATTAGAAGTTAATTTCCTTAGAGTGTCGTTTAACAAATTCCTCGAGTTATAGACTATGCTTCTATACAATGATAAATGTCTATGACTAGTTAATCCTTTCCTACATTCATAACATGTAATCTTAAAGAGTTCATCAGTAGCTGTTGAGACCTTTATAAAGTTATCATTTAAAACATACAAAGCGACATAACAATAACTACCTTTTAACTGTGTACATATTTATTAACTTATAACATTTAAATTTATATAAATATTAATTTTCAAGTGGGGAAATGTTGTTTATGGTTCGAATTACACTTAAACAATATGACTTCACTTTATTGCCTATTTACCGCATTACTTACAGATATTTTTATGTATAAATGAAATATAACATTGTTTACATTCCATAAAGAAGATGTAACTCATCCAAAATATTGCATTATTCGTTTATTTTCTCTTTTCTATTTTTATCACTATGAAGTACTTCCGTAAATCAGTGGAATCAGGAAATTGAACAAGAGGAATCTGATTCATTTATTAACTACTTTCGTAAAATGTCTATAAACTAGACTTACTGAATTAAATTTTCAAGTGTTCATATTTTTGTTTATTATTGTAAAAAAAAGTGAAAAAGAAAGAAAACAGAAATTAGAGAAATCCTTAAAAATTTATTTATATTTGAAAACAATGTAGTTATGATATTTATGTGATAATAAACAATAATTTTATAATGAATGATAAAAGTAAATTTAAATTTTTGTGACTTTTATTTGTCAATGATAATTGACTATTCATTGAAAATATGTTAACTAGATAAAAACAAACTGAAAATATTTTAAGTTCATGTCTATTATTACTTATTACGTGTTTAAAAAGTAGTAAAGTCTAATATTAAATTATGTGTATATTTAATTCATGTATTTGAATAAAATAAACACTTCTGTATTTTGATGTTATTTCACCAAATTGAATTAGTACATGCTTATTATTCATTTGTATGCATAGATGTTATATTTAACTCTATAAAATAATTGTTAATCAACTTAAAATTATACTAGTAGGATGAATTTGTATATTCCCATTTATTTGTTATAGACAATCTGGTCAATCACTGTTGCTATATATGCATCCTGAGCGGATTGCCTACTACCAGTTCGTCCATTCCACAAGTCTGACTGTCTGAACTCAGTAGTCTAGTGGTGAACGCAGTGGCGTTTGACACGAAACAGACTGAGTTCGAATTCCACTGTGAACATCAACATTGGAATGCAGGTACATTCAGCCAACGAGTATCAAGTAGGAAGAAACGTGCGTCCTGGATCCCACTTGCCAGTCATAATTCAAATTGAATTAAAATAATACTGCTTATGACAGCTTGATCTTAACACTTCGATGTGCTAATTAATTATTTATAGTTCAAAGCATAAATTAATGCATATAAGAAAGTAAATGGAGGTCCATCATTATTAATCTTTTACATTCTATTACTGAATAATCGTGCCTTGTGGTAAGATATTGAATTTATAGAAATATTACATGAAAGCATTTAATGTAATTAATTTTTCAGATTTGACATTACTTCTGTATACCATAAGCATATTCAAATGATGATGTGACAGTGTTAGATATGCATTTGTTCTTCTTGTGATGTCAACTCTTGGAGGGAATAGTAATATACATATGAATCAATAGTATCATGGTATAATATGTGTAATAATTAAAAAGTGTAAATTGTAGCTTTAAGTGAAGTCTAATATTATTTCGAAGAACCGAAACAACTCGCATCGTAAATGTATATTAACCATAGACAATTCTTATGTGCAATGTTAGTAGTTTACGTTTCATAGTGTTTGGTAATCTTGAAAAAAATATGACCTCACATGATTTTCACTTTGGTATCAGTTAAGAACAGATGATATTTATTGACACTAGCTGAAGCATGAAAGGTTGGCTTTAAAGGCCTTCTGCTATATTTCAGGTATAGTCTTGTATAAAGCAACTTTTAGATCACTAGGAGATTATTAAATAAAAGAAGGCAGCTCATAATCTTACACAATTTTAATTGTCTAAATGATTAGAAAATATGAGAACACATAGATATTTAACATATTCTCAACTAATTGTAAAAGCGAAACACGAATACAGTACCTTCAAGACATTAATGCATTTTTCAAGATTTAAGCAAATAACGTTCGACATCCAAAGTTCACTCATCTTAGTGTAATTTAAGTATTTCAAAATCTTTTGTGTAATGATCAACTTTTAATTATTTTAATGTCATTCCCGTTTGTATACAACAGAATGTTAACAATAACCTACTGTTCATACTAAAATATCCACAATTGTCAGCATATTATCTACAGTACCATCAGTAGCATCAATTGTTTAACGGGTTAGATTTGAACAAATCAAAGACGAAACAGCTTATATTGCTCTACATTCTTGAAATAATTTCATAAGGGCGTATAACCTACCACTGGAATTTTAAGGTTCAAGAGATTTAATTTCTTCTTTACGTGTATACAATAAACAAGTAGATCATTTCAGAAGGCCGTTAGTGTATTCTTCAAAATCATTCGTCTATCTGTTAAAGCTCATTATTGTGTTTTTTACCTTTATGTTTATACTTTAAGCTATCTATCTTAAACTGTTTTTCGTTCGGCTGTGGAATTCTGTAGTTTAGTATCGTAAAATATCATTCTACATAAGTTTATATCATTAAGTCTTTATCAATATATATATATATGACATGACCTACATTCGGAAAATAACCTCTAACACTAAACACTAATGAGAACGACTAATTAATAGTTCTATTCTTAGTCAAGTCTATTGTTGTCGATCTATCAGTTTAATTTCTACTGATATTCTGTATTTAAATTGCATCTCAAGTATTCAATCAATTGATGTGTGTATTTCGTTAAACTTCTAAACTATTTCTACATTATTAGTGCTACCTTGGAATATTCAGCGAGAATGGTGCCGCATTCGAGAACATGTTGATGTGTTTACATTCTTTTCCTGTTGACTTGAAGTAAATCTTTTCCACTTATAACGTACACTTTATTCGTGGGGACTGTTGTAATAGAGCAATTTGCACAAATATCTTAAAGTGGATTTTAAATGCCTAGAATTGATCTTCAATGGATACTTGATTTGTATATTTCTAATCAGTAAATAAGTATAAATAATAATTAATGCTTAAAATAATATACAAAATTGCTTCATAATGTTCCTAATTGATTTTCTAATGAATTGAATATTTATTTTCCCGTAAAATAAATTGTTTTTCGATGGCCAGTTTACATTAGCTTTGACTGTTTTATTTGTGTATTCCTGTAAATCTGTCAATGCTCATTTATCCAGGTTTCTATACTACAGTCACACTTACCATTCCAATAAGACTAATAATTCAAGCAAACACTTCCTGACAGTGTGAATGCTTACGGTTATATAACAGAAATATAAAATTGAGTACATGAGTACACACAACTAGTGTATAACTGTAGGCTCTTTAAGTGATCTACACTAACATGCACATAAATCGAATGCTAATAATTCTCACTAAATTAGACTACTTCAATATATATATTTATACATATTTATATATAGTGATAATCTAGGGATGATTCGGATGTTAATGAGAATTATAATGATTTACGTGATAATGATTATGTTAATGACCACTGATTAATGCCTTCTAGTCTACATT
The DNA here is from genome assembly GCA_025215515.1 of Schistosoma japonicum. Lineage (NCBI taxonomy): Eukaryota > Metazoa > Platyhelminthes > Trematoda > Strigeidida > Schistosomatidae > Schistosoma > Schistosoma japonicum. The sequence goes on along the minus strand of CM046061.1, from coordinate 60,281,094 downwards.
ACTGATTGACATATAGAAAATTTAGAGTTTGAGTACAATGGACAAGTGTTTTATCACCATTTCATGAATAAGAAAGGAAGAAAAGCATAGGGACAAAGACACAAGCATAAATGTATACCAGTGGATTAATCTACAACCAATGCTAAGCGTATCAAGTATAGGTTACAGTCATTAACATGGACACAGGTTGAACGGAAAGGCATGTGAATTTAGCTAATAATTTAACTGAAATGTAAATTTTATTACCACAAACAAAATGAACTGAGATAATAATACATCACTATCATATAGTACAGTTACGTCTGTCTTGGTGTTCTGGTATTTTTTAATGTAAATGAATGAATAAATAAATAAATGCATAAATAAATGAATAACTAGGCATGAAGGGCGGGGGAAGGGTAAGTGTTCACTTAACTATTCCCATAGGGCAGATTTTTAAGTCATTTCTAGACATAAGACAACTTTATTTATCATGCATGTATAATTATTTGCCTACTATGTCATTTTTTTTCTTATTCTCATTAGACTAAAGTAAAATTTAGTTGAGTAATTACATACAAATTGAGATTCTGTTTAAGTAATCGTCTTTAATGCTGTTATATACAAATACAATTAAAGTTGATTGAATTTCAAGTAATAAATATAAATTAAGCTAAAGAAACAAATATTGTTTCTTCATTATTTTCACCAATTACATCAAAGAATCAATTTGATTAAAGTTCGATTTTGGTTAATAAGTGAAATCCAGTTGAAATGTTTCATCATACTTGTAATTCATCATCTAAATGTACCTGAATTGTAGATTTAATGTTCAAACCAAATATCTTGTCTAATGCCATCCTGAAAATTTAGTGATTTATGTAATTAAGAGAGTCTTTAGTTATACAAAGCATCTTTATTCAATTTGTATCTTTCTTTTATTCATTTTATATGATACATTGAACTTATACTTCAAGTTCTGATAATTTTGTACATTAACTGTAGTGATTTCATCAAAAATTAACGCGTACATTATGAAATAATAAATTATCAGCATTTTCAACTTCACTTATTTAACTTATAGAAAATGAATAAACAATCTAAAGTTTTGTATTTAACTACTTATCTTTCCTATTACACTGTATAAGTAACCAAATGTATTACATTTTCTATTTAACTAATACGTGTATAACAATCATTAAATTTCTTTCAGTCAACACTTCTAGACTATTTAAGAGGAGTAAAACATTTTCATAACATTAAAAAACTTTATTTATACAAAACAAAGAATATCAATTGTGGTAAATCAATCTATTTAACTAAGTGTTCATGTCTATTTATTCAACTTAGTTTTACATAAATAATGAATAGTATAGTCATCAATCAATTTTTATTTATTTTCATTGTAATAATTATTTTGTTGTTGTTGTTGTTAAAATTGATAAACTAATTGTAATTTATTATAGCCTACTGAATTAAATTAACAATAGTAGTTCATCAAAAAAATAAAAATGAAAAAAAAGGAGCAAAACATTTAATTTATTCGAGACAAGTAAAAAACAAAAGGTGATCAAAAAATGTTATTTCATGGAAAAAATATAAAAAAAATCAACAAACAATAATAAAAAATAATTTATTCTCTTACATTATTTATCAGTTAATTAAGTGAATATATACAGAAGTATCATTCAGATAAGTGGTTTTCATATAGTCAATTCATTAGTTTGAAGTGGTTTTCTTGTGTTTTATGTAAACTCATTGAAAGGACCTCCAGATGTAAAACAAAATTAGAAAAAAATCTGTGAATTCATTTAATGTTATATTTCGCTTTCAACAATGAAACTTCTGATATTTTCGGTGTTTTGTGAGTAGTACATGAATTAATGAAATCTGGAACTAATTATATGATATATAAATCAGTTGGATGATATATTGATGTTCAGATTAATGTACATAATATATCGACTGATTTCAAATGAGTGTAATCAGTAAGTGTAGATTGTGATGATTTATGCTGTTAAAAGGCTATTATTATTATTCAGGAGCAATCTTGCAGGATACTTTCTAGCTAGACAACAAAGTAATATCTGAATCTGAAATAAAAATGTGACGTGCATTAAATAATTATTAAAATCAATAGGTACTGACAGTGGGTCACGTCCTACCTAGTAAGGGGTTCCTCAGCAGTGCGAATCTACGCTTCTGCCAAGGAATCATGCTTGGAACCTTCAAGTATTTTGGTGAACGCTTAACTGTTATTAAATTACTAAGATGGCATCCAACCAACAATATTTCTAACATCAATCAATTCGCTATCTGTTATGTAAAATAACGTATTGCCATTGGCGGGTAACTTTCCTCACATGCGAATTAATAATACTTTTTAACTGGTGGCTAACATCAAAATGCCATTCTCGGAGTTCTGGTAAGCAAACTTGATCAGTCTAGTCGATCCATGTCGAGCGTGAAGCAATGGTTTACTGGTGGAAACGAATAAGATCAGATATGTATATCAGAAAACAATTAAAATAAGAAATATCTACTGTTGAATACGGTTGATTCAGTGGCCTAGAGGTTAAGAGTTTGCTGTAAGACTGGAAGTTCTTGGGCTGAGTTCTTTAATGGGGTTAGAAACGTACATTACTAAGTAGTCTTATACCACGTACAAACAATTTTCAGACAGTTTCTAATCTTCAGCGGTTATCTTGCTTAGATCAAAGAGTGATATCAAAATCAAATCTAACAATCCGCACACTACTGAATTCTAGTTCAATTTTCGTTTTACTAACTTTATTTAAAAATATGACAACGTGAACAGTTTTCAGAATATCAGTAACAGTTTTCTAATGTTTCTAGCATTTAGTAAATACCATTGATTACCGCAGTGACCCAAATGTACTTTGTACTTCTGATACTAAAGTTTGAATAAAACAACGGAATAATGAACTACTATGATACAGTAAGTAATTTGTGGGGATGAATCCAATTCAAAGATATTTTATATATCATACATATTGTTCGTTTTATTATCTTTAAAAGAACAAGGACGATTATTTGTACAGAATAAGATGAATTCATTATATTTCGTTTGTTTCTCATCAGCTGCACTACAACGTAGAATAATATTTAACTAAATTAATATTTGAAACAAAGTTCTACATGATTGTACTTGATTGAAATCAGAATTATGTAGAATACGTTGGATATGTAAAGGTAACTAATATGTTGAAGAAAATGCTGTAAATACATATATCTGATGCAAAAGAGAGTGCCAGAAAACAAAATAGCTGATAAGAGTTTAAGCGAATACACTAGTAAGAAAATCAAGAGGCGGTTGGAAATACTTAAGAATGATGTGAATTAAGCTCAGTTATTAAACTCAAGATGTAATATTGTAACATAATTAAGTAAGCTGGACTTAAAAGTCTGAAAACAGTGATATTTTAAAAAAGTTAAATCTGATCTGAAGAGTGAAGATATTCATGTAATAAACCAAATTGCCTGGTTGAAACTTTCATTAAGTGATTAGTATGTTTTTCATTATTACATAGTTTAAAAGTAACATCAGCGTACCTGAAACAATAGGTCACTCTCCAAATGGTCTCTTTTAGCTTTATGTCTTAAAAATGGCTATAAAATTATTTGCTAGTATAGGACCTAATGGACTACCAATTGCAACACCATCAGTTTGACGATATATGTTGTTACTGAACCGGAACTAGGTGTCCTTTGTGCACTGAAGTATTAAACGTTTAAATTCAATCACTGGCAGACGTAGTAGATCAGAATGATGGTATATAATGTCAAAGGTTTCAAGAAATGCTATAGTGGTAAATAAGGACGTTACATCAAAGAAAACAAAAGATTTGACAAAGATGTCAATTTGATTCAGTCCTTCAACAAAGTGGAAGGAGTCTTTCAGTTAAAACGTAGCCAGATGTTAACGGACAGGCTTCAAGCTATTCTGCTAAACATTGAGCCACCTTGTGTTGAGGTGAGTTTGTCATTGACAAAATAGGTCTAAGTGGAGTATTTTGTTCGTATACTTTTGGTAGGCCATAAATTTACAGCAGCCAAGATGCTGTAGGCTTTGTTTCAAATATTAATTTTGTAAAATATTATTTTAGGTTGTATGCAGCTGATGAGAAACTAACGAAATAAAATGGATTCATCTTATTCTGTTCAAATATTTGTTCATGCTCTTTTGAAGATATTTTATGTTACTGGTGACACCCGTTACTTCAGCTAAATGAATATTTTCTCGTTACAACATGATATTTTATTGTTTTCAATAAGTAGTCACAAGAAGTTTACTAAAGTAGGTTAGATATAAATGAATAAGTAATCAACTGAATAGTAATTAAGTCTGCTCTAGAATACAAGAACGACATGGTCGAAAATTAAAGACTTATTAGACTAAATGGTCTTTGAATAGAATAAGTGTCATTTAACAATATGTTAAATAACTACAAATTTTCACTTCTGTTTGTTGTCACCTAAAGCCCTCAAAAGTAACCTGTATATTATCATCAAGATACCTATAGGGTCTTACGTTAATATCCAATTTTTAGCCATATATCTTGAAATAAATGAAGAATATACTCCACTGAAATCTCTAAAGTGTTACTAAAGTAAATAAATATCCTGAACTAATTCACATTTTAATACTAACTGATTTATGCATCCATATTGTAAGGGGAGAATTTCTTTTACTTTAAATATATCAGTATATACACTTTTGTTGCTATTCTATCATCATATTTATTTCTCGATTACACACACACACACATGGAAACATTTTCATTATCTAAAACATTAATTGATGATAATTTCATTAAAAAGAAATTTATCGCATGGAATATGTAAAGTGAAAAAAAACATTTCACATATAATTTACTTGTATGAATTAATTTTTAAGGTTTACACGAATATGAACAAATGCATTGTGGTAATTAAGATGAGAAATAGAAGATCAGTTTGTATATTGAAAGCATATACACTGATTGTTTAGAATTTTCACTTCTATTATTTTGTAACTTTAGTACGTTTTTTTTTCTATGTTTATGTTTTTGTTAATGATTTGAATAAGAAACATATTTAGATTTAATGATCCGGTAATCATGAAATGGATTGATGTGTTATGAATTCTTTACAATAAAGGAGTGAAACTAGTTGTTAACTAAACTTACACTCCGGCTACTTATCAGACTAGATTATTCTATAGATAAACATTAATGTAAATGGACATTTTGAAGAAGGTGTGACGACATTTATCTTCATTAATGAAATCAATCCACTGATTGTGGTAAATTTAAAATGATTTATTTATATCTAAATGAAGACGTAAGAGAAAAGGCGGAGTTTATATAACTTCAGATCAACATCTTGTAGAAGCTAAAATGAAACTGAAGCTAAAGAAGTACTGAATAATTGGGGAAGCAGTATTATAAAAGTTTAATACTAACAAACTCAACGAATTCAAAATCACTCTCAACAATAAGTTTCAGACATTTCACGATTCACTAAAAGAAGATGGATCTACTATGGAACATAACTTGAAAGAGATCAGCGAAACAATAACTTGAACGTGTCAGGAGATTTTTGGTCGCAAGAAGACCTACCATAAGGAGTGGGTTTTTATTGTTACTCTGGATTAAGATCGAAAAATAGGAGTAAGAACACACCAACCAATAACAGTCGAACAAGAACAGAGAATGTCAAGGCACAGATCAAATACACCGAAGTCAACAAGCTAGTGAAGAGAAGCATTAGGTCTGATAATCGGAAATATATGGAGGGCTATAGCAATGACGGCGGGAAAAGCTGTCAAGAGGAGAAAATACAAAGCACCTATACGATACAATGAAGAAGCTAGCTGGTAAATTCAGTAAACCAGAACGGCGAATCAAGTACAAGGGTGGCAAATCAATTACTGAAGTGCATGAACAACGAAACAGGTGGGTAGAACACTTCGAAGAACTTACAATAAACCAGCCCCACTGAACCCAGCAGTCATCGAAGTAGCAACCACGGATCTCCCCATAAACACCGACCCACCATCAGTCGACGAAATTCAAATGGCTGTCAGACTGTTAAATTAAGAATGGCAAGTCAACAGAGCCAAACATCATACCAGCTGAGCGAAGCACTGAAGTCAGATATAGAAGTAGCTGCAAACATACTCCACATTATCCACAGAAAAATTTAGGAGGAAGGACAAGTGCCAACAGACTAGAAAGAAGGGTACCTCATCAACATACCAAAGAAAGGATATTTTAGTAATTGCGTGAACTACAGAGACCACTCTACTTTCAGTATCAAGAAAAGTCTTCAACAGAGTGCTGTTGAACTGAATGAGAGATCTAGTCGGTGCCCGAATTCGAAATCAACAGAGCAGATTATGTAAACGCCAATTGTGTATGCAGCAGATCGCAACTCTACGGTTCATTGTTGAACAATTAATTGAATGGAATTCACCACTTTACATCAACTTCATCGACTACGAGAAAGCATTCGATAGCGTGGATATTTGAATGCTATGAAGCCTTCTCCGACATTATGGCGTACCTGAAAAGATAACCAACATCATACGGAATTCTTATGACGGAACGGACTGGAAAACAGTGAATCGAGGTCAACTCACAGACTCATTCGAATTAAAGACTGGTGTAAGACAAGGCTGTTTATTCTCGCTCTTCCTCTTTCTGCTGGTGGGTGACTGGATCATGAAATCTGCAACATCTCAAGGCGATCTCGGAATACAGTGGACAACAGGGATTCAACTAGATGACTTAGACTTTGCAGATGACCAACCTAACTCTTCTATCCCACATACAGCAATAAAATCAGATGATGACGGGCAAGTTAGCAGCAACCTCGGCAGCCAACAGTAGACCCAAACATACGCAATTTGGAAAGCAAGATCTTTGTATGCAAACAACAAATACTAAGCCAGTTACAACTGATGAAGCAACTCTGGAAGATGTTTAAATCTTTACGCACTTGGGCAGCATCATCAATAAACTAGGAGGATTTGGTGCAGATGTGAAGGTGTGGATTAGAGAGGCAAGGGCAGCATTTCTACAACTGAAAGCATCTGGAACTCAAACCAACTGTTAGTCAACATTAAATTCATAATTTTAAATACAAATGTGAAGACAGTTCTGTTGTATGGAGGTGAAACTTGTATTGGGAACTACGAAAGTATCACCTAAAAGATACAAGTATTTATAAATAACTGTGTGAGTAAGATACTTCGGATTTGTTGGCCAGATACTATCAACAACAACCTTCTATGGCAGAAAACAAATCATTCAAAATCTAGCTGAGGAAGTAATTAGTAAAAGACACTGGAGGTTGATAGGACCAATTGAGGAAATCACCAATCTGCGTCACGAGACAAGCAGTAACTTGGAATCCTGAATTTCAGAGGAAAAGAGAAAAACCGAAGAACACATTGCTTTGGGAATTGAAGACAGATATGAAGAAAATGAATAGCACTTAGGAGGAGCTGGAAAGTAAAGTTCTGGACAGAGTTGGTTGGAGAATTCTGGTTGGCTGCCTTAACTCCGAATGAAGTAACAGGCATTGATTGATTGTATTCATGCTTGTTAACTAATAAGAAACAGAATATTTTATTGATTTTACATGTATGAAAACATGGAATTGGAACAATCTCTATTAATGTTTCGCATAACTATCTTCATTTGTATATTCCTTATTATAGAATCTTAAAGAATTCATGCATTACCTGTCAGAAATACAAATCATTTTTATTTGTTGTCAGATTGATTTATTTCCTTCCACTTAAAAACGGATTCAGTAGTACACTGAAGACTATCACTTCACTAATAAAAGACAATAGTATAGTAGGCACAAGTGAAAAGATGGTAGTAATAATAATACTTAGTAGTATTCCTTTGTTGGTCTGATTAAAACAAAACAGAAACTGCAAATAATTTGATGTATCTACCTTGGTAAATACAGGCTTACACTTAAGAATACACGACAAGCATACACGTTCATAAATAAGTAAAGCATAAATCGACCATAAATTATTATCTCACCTTATTCTATAGTATTTCATCCTTACATTTCTAAATAGGATTGCTTAAATTTCAAAATAATGCCAATTTTTTGCTGGAATTGAACAGATTCCATTTTCACTGCGAACATTTCCATCATCGTTAGAAGCATAAGAAAGCTGAATAATCTAATAATTCATTAAGTACACATTTTGTTTATCATACTGTTTATTTAGTAAATGGAAAAGAGCGATATTATTCCTTACATAACAGAAGTATCCTAAAAATAATCGGATATACGAATGAATAACTAAGTGAATGCATAGAAGAGGAATATAAGGATCATATAAAGTAGATTGAAGATTGTAACTAGGTTATGTGTTTATTATTGTTTGTATTCACTAGGCTGTGTTTAATGTTGTGACTGTCGTTTACACATATTGTATTGTTAATGGTTTGTAATGTAACAAATAAATAAAGATTTTAGTTGATTGAATTAGTCACAGTTTGATGTTAGTAGGTTACTATTAACACCCAGAGAGTAATGGGTAGCTGTTTCGTTTTGATATGAGACTCCACAGTGGTAGTGAACCCTTGATTCCACTCCAGAGGCTTCAGGTATACGAACGCCTAAAACTCCTCCAGCTCTGTCACAAATTGATAGATATGGCAATTATAAAATTGCTTGCCAATCTAGTGGTGTAGGGTGTTAGGTGTTCACCAACCTAAAGCCCCATGTGACGAAGTATAGCGTGTGTATTGTTGAGTAGTCCCATATTAGAATGAAACATCTGACCAGGTGCTATCCTGATATCAAATGATACCTCCCCAGTATCATTCTGTGACTAATACAATCAACTAAAACTTAATATCACCCTTCACAAACCACTTCAATTGAAACAACTAAATGGCTGACTTCGAAAATTCGCTTCAATAAATATATTAATTCTCAAAAAAATTTTGAAGAAAATGACTCTAAGAAGAAAAGTGTTTTATGCAAATTAAATAAATGCTTTTTGACAATTCATTATGTGAATGTGCCAATAAATTATTTTTCATGGTGATGTATACCTGACTGTATGCAAAATTAAAAATAAAAGGAGAATTAGAATAAAATACCAGGTGAAACATATGAATAGATAAACATTACGTAAAACATATTAGTATACAGAAATACAAATCAAAATGAAGAAAATTCTGTAAACCATTTTTTGCATTGTCTTTTGACTTTACTTGTAAGAGAACCAAAAATTTATCTAATGCCTGTAGAGGATGAATACTTATTTCCAACAATATCATTAATTGATAATCATCATTTAATTCTACAATCATATATTCAATATCACTTTTGTAAATAAAGAACAAGTATTCTGCCTACATTATGTATATTCAGATAGTATGGATTACTTGTCAGCATACAAGTACACTTCGTGAAGAGTGTATTATTTTTTGGCTACGTTATCAGGGAACCGAAAAATTTAAATGTCCCGCTCATTTTTCATAACTTCATGTTTGCATTGAGAGATACTCCACTGTACACTTAGAAAGTGAACAATTATTGAAACAAAAGCAACAGAACATTATATAACTAAATTTATTCGTTAAGTCAGCCTATATTTTGAAATAAAAGCTATTTGTATATATTGCACAGATTTGAAATGAATCAGCAATGAATATTTAAACGTGTTACATCTTTTCTATAGTTTAAGCCACGCGTGAAAGAAAACGCTCACAGATCAGTCATTTCAGTTACTGTCAACTTTGTGAGAATATCTTTTAAAGAACAAAACAAATAATCTATTCACATGAAAATGTTATCTTCTGACGAATATTGTAATTTGAAGGTACTTTTATCTTTCAGTTGATTAACGATGAACTGAAGTTGATCAGTTACTGTTGCTTCAGATAGGTAATGAGGGGATCGCTACGACAAATATAAAGATATAAATATCTTTAAATTATATGTCCATGTCAGCTGCACAAGTGTAACTGTCTGGACTCAGCAACTCTATGGTGAACTCGTCGATGCAATGCCTAGTGAACCATTATAAGTTTAAATTTATTGTCCATTTGTCTCTAACTTCTTTGTCAGTCTAGTAAGAGGCTGTTATATTTTGATTCAAACTAAAAATTGTCAAGAGTTTCTGACAATTAACCCCCATCTCATCCCATTCATCTCAACAGAACTAACTTTAGTAACTACTTCTGCTTACAATAATGTATATTTGCATTTAAAAATTAATCAGTAAATAATAATTGTGTATTAAAATATTGGGATAAATCGGTAAGACAACAGACTTTATACAGCTTTTTTGGGAATAAATAAAAATTATTATTAGATTTAGCTTAGAAAAATGATAAAAACAATTAAATATAAACAGCATCATTACAATAAAAAGAAAGAAGAAATAAATGAATGAATATAAATTTCAATCTTTAATGAATATTCTAATCAAGAGCAATTATGGTTCATGTTTATTCATCATCATCAACATCATCAATAATCAGCATCATTATCATATTTAAACATTGTTAACATTTATTCCTTAATTAACTGTTTCTCATCTACCAAGAAATTTTTTTTCATTGTAAATATTTGTATGAAAAAAGAAATGAATATTTATATGTTTGTATATAATTGCGTTAAGTGAAGAAGAAAATCATCTTGAAAATGAAGCAGTATAGTTGATTTGTCAGTTAGTTTATTTGGTGCTTAAATATATGTCTACTATAAAGTAGTGATTAGATTATGACTATTCCAATGGTGTTTATTCATTCATTACAATGTGAATAATTCTATAATTGTTCTGTATGAATTATGAGAATAGATTGATAACCTAAAGAATAATATTCAATGTTCATTGTACTTAGGATAATGCATCAATTCATTACAATATAAAGCTTTAATTTATTCTTATAAATGTGTTTATGAGAGAAGGGAGAAAATTTAAGTAGTATATCATATATACCCTTGTTAATAATTCAAATTAAAAAAAAAACAGTCGACTACATTATATTAACGTATTGTATTTATCAATATACTTCATAGTTTATTATTTGGTAAATTAAGACGGTACTTATCATTATGAATATGTAAATACAATCAAACAATATGAAATAAAATCATCCTAAATAAATTCTTTATTTAGTGTATTTGAAAAATAAAAAAAAACAAACCTCAGGAAAGTACTTATAAATTATTATACAATTGTAACTGATAAGGAAAAACTAAGAATGTAGAATGGATATTTCAGGAAGGGAATCATTAACACACCTGATTGATCAGATCGAAAAATACAAATTCTATTTCCAAAGATTATTAAAACAATTAAATGCGTCGAAATTTGATTAATTAGGAACATAATTTATAAATATGTTATGTCCTATTAGAATCAACTGAAATCTTTAGTTTAGATGCATGTCTTTATGGTTAACTGGGAACAATGCAGTTCCTTACAACCTTTCTCTGAATTCAGTAATTTGTTTGTTTTCTCATTTAAAATACAGTTCTAAGTAATTTGGTACACTGATACATTAATTCATCTAGTATACATCATATTACTAAAAATGGTTATACGTTAATGATAGATTTTTCAACACTCAATTTTTCACATTCCTATAGTAGGTAATAATACTTTGATGGTTCTAATGTTGGTAGAAAATTTAGATCAGACAGATTACCAGTGATAAGTGAATAAAGTGATATACTCCATTTTAACAGAAATTTTTGATGAGAAGGAACTAGTGTTAAAGGAAATTCCATGTAGGGGAACCTGAAAGAACTTTTATAAACACAAATAGAATGTTCCAATAAAACTTTGATGGCTGTCCTTTGTAACATGAGATAACAATTTTCCTTATCGTACGCGGTCACATCATTAAGCAACTGGTTTTGTAGACCTTGCAAGTGTTAGAAATAAGGGTGAACTATTCAACTGAAAAGCTTTCTACACATGGTATTTCCCACATATTCAAAGTATTAGGATTTTATCACTTATGACGTGTGAGGTACTTAATACAATTTACAAAGTGATTTAGCTATTTTGAGTACCTTTGTATTACATAAAACCGAATTAATTCTCTAAGATTTAGAAACTATAATTGAAACAGAAAATTTAGTCACGAAGATCACGTAGTAATAGTAAACTATGAATCTAACATTAGATGCAATGTGTCACTTTTAGATAGTAACAAGTGAAAGTACCCACCTAATACTTTATTATTTTCGACACACTTTGAAACCATAGTAATATGTATGAAGGGTATGAATCAATTGCAGATTTATGTACAAGCATCGGGGCTGATCTCCCTTAATCTACAATGGACAATTGTTATGAAGTTCTGGGACAGGAAAACAATAACTAAGTGAGGCGAAATCAGTCGGTTGTATTCATTACTGATCAGCGTCGATTGAGAATTCCTATCTTCACCAATTTGTGACAGTGCGATGGTCAGTCAGCCCCATTGCTGATAACCGTCGAACTTCAGACAAATCCTAACTCCGGTAGTTACAGCTTTCGACTATAACTGCAGAAATATCTCGTAAATGATTATTTTAGATGAATTGAAATGTTTTTGTAGAGATGGGTATCAAGTTTAGTATTTTAGTGTTGGTTGGGAACTATTGAAAACTAAAGAACACTGGTTATTATTGTAGAATACCAATAAAATAAGTCTAAATGAGTGTCTAAATAATCTTAATTAAAATAAGCTTAAACATTTAAATAAATTTCTTTTTGAAGATTGGACATTAAAGTATTCGTTATTTTATCAACGATTTCTAGATTTTATTGTCGAGTTAACACAGAATGTGATAACATAAGCAAATCTATAATTTTTTGATTAAACAATATCTGTGTTGAAGCGTGCACTTACATTTCTAATTTCTGTAAGTAATGTTGATGTATATAGACTGAATGATTTCCGCATATTTTTATACGTTGTTAAGAGTACTTAGGTCGTTTAAAAAACATATCAAGGTCAAATACAATGAATGCAGTTTTGTCCGATAAAACAACATCGAATTATAAATAGAAGTTAATTTTACCTGAGCCATAAATGTAAAGCAAAATCAACGTGACTTACAGGAACTAGGAATGAAGGCGCACGCTTCAATGCTGATATTGTTTAATAAGAGATTATAGATTTGCCTATGTGATCACATTCTGTGTTAACTATACAATAAAATCTAGAAATCTTTGATGAAATAACGAATGCGTGTTGTGCTATTTTCAAAAATCCTTTCAAGTTACAGCTTATATATTACTTTGTATTGAGAAGACCAACTTTGATGTTGTTAGATGCATATTTTGCTCAACTTGGCTCAATTTATTTGCGACATATTTATTTTCTTCGTCAACATGAAATCTAAATAGTGATATTTGAAAATTTGTGTCTTGGCATTATAAAATAATGGAACTTAGCAGTTAAACTAAATTTTCAATCATATATTCATGTCATGTCGAACTTGAAGTTAATACTCTACAAAACTATTCACTGTAGTAAAATCAACATTACTATTGTACATAAACACCATAAAGGTATGCCATATTCACAATCACCATGAGTATATTGCTTATTTATGTAACATATTTCACTGCCTACATCATCAACTCAAAGAAAAAATTGCAATATTATTCACAGACATATACTTATGGAGAGACTTATTAAATGCATGAACATTTTCAAGCACTAAGTTTCCGTTAATATGAGTTTAATTTTACGAAATGATCTGGATTAGACAACAACTAGAAACAAAGGATCAGAGAATGGCTATTTTACCAACTATTCAGTAGTGGGCATCAATGAGATCATTAGGGTATCGAGCTCAGAGTCATCAGATTTTGCGACAAACTTACATTTGTTAGACCACTGAGTGAGCATTTAACCATTTATATTTCTAACCTCATTTAGTTTGTGATATATAGTTATAAGTCATCTGTGCAGTGCTCTATACACCAAAGTTTGATATATTAGAATATGATAAATCAAACCTATATAGATTTCAAAGTAATAACTTCTGAAGACCCGTCATTGAGAAGTTATAATATGGCGTACTTAATGAGCGTCGGAGACAAAACAAGGCAGTGTATTAATTAAAATATTTTACTTAAAACGAAGAAACTGTAGTTACCAGGTCTATTTTAAAATATTTGTTACCAAAATGGTTTCTTGAAGTCAATGAAAGTATATTAATTTGGCATCTAGTCTTTAAGTCTTCACTTTCAAATCGATTCAGGCCTTCTATATTAGGTTTCAATAAACCTGGATACCCATTTAGTATAAACGTATATTATAATTGAGCTTTAAGGGGCTTGCTGAATCTTAATTTGATTTCATGATCACGCAATTACAATTAGCTAACTAGTGGATAACATCAAAAGGTAATTAAAAGAGTTCGAGTGAGATATGACAGGTGAAATTCAACCACGTCGGGTATAAGACTAATGCCCACTGATGGCATCAGATGAAGTTGCATGAATATATTGGGAATCGACTAAAGTTAGGAATATACGCCTTTGAATACTGACTGACTCAGTTGTCTAACGGTTAAACATTCACCATAAAACCTGAGGGTCTTTAGTGAAAATCCCTGGTGAGATTGTGGATGCCCACACCTAAATAACCCTGTACTTAAATGAAACAGCTTTACAGTACTTCCTGATTTTTAGTGGTTGTGCAATTCAGATCAATATGTAATATCAAATTTGAAAAAAATCCCTTATTGATATCATAATTATCGATATTGTTTTAGTTTTCTCTAGTTTTGTGAAACTGGCTGTCAATAAATTTCATTTGAACTAAAAACTATACTCTACTTCTATAATGTTGTTATTTGTTCTTTTTAATAAAGCTTTATTAAAACATGTATTCTAATATAACAAAAGGAAGTTGATCGGATGGAAATAACATTTTAATAATTACAGCTTCTACATTCAATGATCATGTATTTATGCTTTCCTTTTCATTATATTCTGTATTCTATTTCTTTTTTTTCATCAAAATAAAAATTATATTTTCTTAATTCAATCTTTCTTGCCAATCAACTTGTTAATTTTTCCACCTTATTATAATATTTTATTATTTTATTATATTGTTAACTTTTTTTGTTTCAACACTTCCGTACAGTTTAACTTACTATTTACAATGATTGTACAATGTTCAATTATTCAATTACAACTCATTTTTTTAATGTACACATATTCATTTTAAAAAAAAATGTTTTTTGTTATCTTTCTTTTTTACTTGTTCAACTAAACTACAAATTTATAGGAATAAATGAAATTTGAATTAAATTCTTAAATGTATATCAATGAGAAAGAAAATAATAAAGAAGAGAATGTATAGAATAAAACGGAAATACGATTGAAATTAAATAGGAAATGAAACATGTAATACAATTTTAAATAACAGTTCAATGCGTAAATTACTTGAAATTTAGCAAACGCTTTTTTTTTCTAGAAAAAAGAAAATTAAACAAACAAGAGAATTCATTCTTAAACATTTTATTTCTTTTACATGTAACTTATTGTAACCTAGTTTACATGAACACTATCCTGAAGCTCATTAGGAGAAGAAATCGTAACTAGTGGATTCCAGACTTGTCGGGAGTGAAACAGTTGTCACTGATGACAGTGGATGATAGTCATGCTATATCACAAATTAATGATATTCGAATTTAACCATAGGATGACGACCCAGTGGTGTAGAGTGTTAAGCGTTCACCAACCTGAAGCCCATGGTACGAAATCTAGCGTGTGCTATGTTTAGGAGTAGCATATTAGAACGAAACAGCTGTCCGATGCTCTTTGGTTTGAATATTACCCCACTGATACCAATCTGTGACTGATTCAATTAGCTAAAACCTAATACCAGTCTTCACAATCCACCTCAATTCAATTTTGTTTAATCATTGATAAGTAAAAAATATATTTATTAAATCAATACTTGTTTTCATGCAACAAGATGAGATTACTGCATGATAAAGGCATGTGATAGAAATAATGATTACGGAAAACATTCAGTGGTAGAGATACTGTATGACAGAAATACTGAATGATAAAACTGTTACGTCACAGTCTTTGGTTTTTAATTACAATGGAGGCATTTTGAACTTTAAGAGTTTCTTTACCATACTATAATAAGATTATTGGCAGTAAATAATTATTTGTCAAATGGAATGCCAAATTTTAGTTATTTGTATTTGTCATAGATCGATATTAGTTGGATGTTAATGAAAATCAAGGAGCAAGAGTACCCGATTAACATCAATCTGTGACGAATACAAACAACTAAACTTATTACCTATCTTCAAAAATCCACTACAATTCAAATGCTAAAATAATTTATTTCATATTCAACCGTGCAACATTATTAAGAATCTTGCATAACTTTGTGGAATAAAACGTTGACTGCTATGTTTTGCTTTACGATATAAATCTCATGATTTGGATGACAGATAGTACAACAATGGGAATGAATAAGACAAGAGATAATTAATTTATTTTTGAGAAACTGTTACTAATCAACAATGAGAACTTAATTTAACGATGTAAATTGACAAAACACCTTATTTGTTTCGACAAGTTGTGAGAATAACCCTAATCATTTATCAATGTCTACTGGACGTGAGACAATTCTATTGAAAAAACGAACTACTTGTATAAATGTTTTTATTCGTATATGTTAATGTAATCAAAGACAAAGGTTTGAAGAGTATAAAATAAAAGCTTGATATAAATCGATTTCGGTTAACCAACTTTTAAATGTGAATCATTTAACTGTTAAAACTACTTTTAAACATGACACAGTAATGAGTTGTGCTTCTTGATTCTAAAATACAAATATTCTCTACCGTATATAGGATAAGTTATTTATTACGTTTATTTCATTAGAAGTCGCATGATTGATTACTCGAAAGCATATACATCCGTGAAGACTTAATTACAAAGTTTCAGACTCATTGACCAGCTTCAGATATTATTAATTGGGTTATGTTACTCTTCATTCAAGAGCAGATTTCTTATTCTTTAATAAACTATCAGTTTCAGCGAAGCTGTTTCCAATCAGATAGTTCAGTATCAACCTATAAAGAAGTAAACAAACATACATGATATGTTTAAAGTTGATTCAGTCGGCAAAACAAGATGTGTCTATGACGTTAATGCAATTTTGGACAGTTTTTCGTATTTAGATATTTAAATAAAAAAGAATAGCAAGTGTAGCAGGATAAGGTGAATTCGCTAGTTTCACTATTTCTCTTTAGCTGATTTGCAGTCTAAAGAAACGGTTATAATAACCGATCAAAATCGTTACAGAATGATGTTGGTGGAATACCGTTGTAAAACATAAAGTACTGGTCCATTGTTTCGTGTAGAAATCCTTAGAAGTGCTTACCGTAGAATCTGCCCAAGGGGCTTTGAATTGGTGAAAACCTAACCTTCCACACCACTGGATTTAGATCCAGAAGTTTAATTCTCACCTTCATCATTTTGTAGAGTTCAGACTTTTCGAGACTGAGACAGTTATCGTCAGTAACAGTGGATGATCGTTGCCCTTATGTATCATAAATTGATGGAAGTGGGAATTTTACCATTGGATGCCAACCCAGAGGTGCACAGATCAAAGCGTTCTCCAACCTAAAGCCCATGGGACGAAATCTAGAATGCACATTACCAAAGGAGTCTAATGCTATGATGGAGCAACTATCCACTGTTCTCTGGTTTGTCAATGGTGCCCTACCAACATCAACTCGTGGCGAATTCAGTCAATTAAAACTTTATACTAATTTCCACAATACTACTCAATTCAACAGTAATAATCATTATTTAAAATCAGTGTGCATACATGCAAATAACGAAGAGTTAGAAGGAAAATAATAATTATGGAAGATTAGAAATTTTGGTGTTGTGAAGCTTACTGAATGTCAATTTGATATCATTAATTGGTCTGAATCAGACAACCATTGATTATCAGGAAGCAGTAAGAAGCTCTTTCTCTTTAGTATAAGGCTCTTCAACAGTGCTCCTCCATGATCCCATCAAAGATCAAACCCAAAACCATCTGATTCCTTGGTCATTATGAAAGAATTATATCGAAGCATTCAAACCTACTACGTATTTATACATTTATTAATTTGTGAATTATTGAAATTGTTTAAAAAGAAATTCAGTGAGAAAGGTTTTAAGATAATCAAAAATGAATTCAAAAGTTACATAGACACAAATTCAAAATAGATAAATTATTAGAATAACAATGAGTAATACTCACTAAATTGTTAGTTAAATAAAGAAGAGTAGTTGTAAAATAAATGAATTCATAAAATAAATATGTGAGTAATGTTCAAAAAAGTAAGTTCATTTTGAATTCTCACATCTAAACATAACTGATTAATAAAAAGTATGTACAATAATTTTCAATAAAGAAATATGGTTAATATTATTTAAGTTGTTAAGTAGCTGATGGAAGATTACAAAATTAATGAATTCATTCTAGTCCATAACATTTGTTATTCTTTCGACATTCAATTATTAATGTAAGTGAAGAAATTACTACTAGAAATCGATATCTGTGAAGACTCTTTTGATATACCATCGATAAATATCCAAAGTGAAGATTTAAATAAAATTATTCTAGATTTTAAATGAATGAAGAATTTCAAAGAAAAAGGAAAATTACGCTGGAACTAAAGAACAAGTCGCTTTTGTTATCGTTACATAGAGATAAGTTTATATCCTATGAATGGTTAGGATATTTTCTTATGTTAGACGTTTAAAATGTTTATGGTGAGTGTGAAAGAATAATTTTAAGTTATTTCCAGCTTAAAAAAGGTTCATGGTTTAAAGTGATCTAATAGAAGCAGCCTCATTTAGTGCTTGTTATATTAGATGCATCTTCTTATGGCGTATTCAAGAAAGTATATGTTTTATGTACAAGAGAACGTGCAAAATTCTTCAGATATATTGGAGTAAAGGTGGGATAAAGTCACTTTAGACTCCAGTAAATGTACATTGTTACATCCTAAACACAAAATTTTCTGCTCACTTGTTGCTGGTCCCCTCTACATTACTAATAATGAAATGACTGTTAAGCATTTGAAAAGGTATTCTTGAAACTATCTGCATTGTAAATAACATGATCTGTTATCTAAATAATACCAGACTGAAGTACAGAAATTAATTATAATAGTACGTCATTATTATGTGGGTATAACATTCGAAGTGATCGCCAGCCAGATCATGGTAAAGTAGATAGAGACAAGTTGAGTATAAATCAGAATCCCATCTGGATATTTTCCCCACATATTAAACCATAAATAACCAAGGCATTTTTTAAATATTGTGGTGAAATAGTAGGCTTCATCATTGAGTATTTACACAGGCAATAACCATAAGTGATAAAATTCATAAGTTCATTGAATGTATTTATCATTATAAGTATATAGGAAGGACTAAAAGTAGGGCTCCTACTAGTTTTTAAGAAATTATACCACGAAACCTAAATCTTAAGAGGTGAACAATATTCAGGAGTGCAATAATCGAACGTTTGATTGATAGATATCTTTAAATCTTTCAAAATAATTATTAAACAAAAAGTCACTTCTACTCTCCTCTACATAGGCTACCGCCACCAAGTACTTTCGACCTGACTTCTGTATACAGAAAGAAAGCATGGTTAGCTTCTCATTGCTATGGTAGAATAAATTAATATAATGAAACGTGTTTAGATCACTTAATTTGCATCATTTTTTTAATAACAGTTGTCCATTTCAAAATATAGTGTTATCAATTTGGTTATATATAATCATTTAGCTATTACTGTACTTGGTTATTCATATAACTGTTACATAACACTTTCTTTACTTAACTCCAATATTTCACTGTTCTTACTGTGCTTTTTTCAAATATTCGATGTTCTCCACGTATCTTTATGACTTTTCTGTTGTATTTTGAAATCATTATTACCAACTGTGATTATAGTATGTATAATATTATATATAATAATGATATGAATTGTAACTTAAGGCCATTTTCAGCTAATGAGTGTCTACGAAATACATCAAATTGATTGTATTCATTAAAACGTATTGTTGTTGCGTTATACAATTAATTTAATTCATTATTTTATCACAACTAAACATCACAGTTATTAAATGTTGATTAACAGTTCTCAGACGAATATTATAAAATGAATAGTAACATATTTTCCATTATTATTATTATTATTATTATTATTATCAAATTTAATGTAAATATTCAATTGAATGAATAAATATGCATTTTTTTATATTCTTTGATTATTTAATATTGAGTTATAATGTAAGTGGTTCTGTATACATGAATATTCGTTTACATGAAAAATCAGTTAACTGTTTATTGTTGAATACATTCAATTTGAAATATTTTAGTTATTATGGTTAATTTACTCTTTAATAAACCAATGAATCACATGTTAACTTTAATTTATTATGAAATTATTCTTCTTTTTCTTTTGCATACAAGTAAAAGAACTTCAAAAGAATTTGAATATGAGGAATTGTCTGCATGATGAAATAGAGATTTTGAAATTCTAAATGTTATTTTTCCTTAAAGTTATAAATTAATCAAAGGTACTTTTATAAATAAATAGGATTATCATTCATTTCTTATTATTATAAATATGAATAGAAATCTTTGTTTATGATGTAATGTATTCATTTCTGTAGAAATTACTGTAATACATGATAATAAGTAGTATTACCTTTAGTAGTACTAAAGTTTTTAGTTGTAATATTTAAACTAATTTACAATCATATGATTTGAAGGAATAAATACATAGAAATCAAAGCTTATGAATGATCTGTGGTCTCAGTTATGTAACATAATGAGATAAGTAAAGTGATTAGTCTAAAAACAAACTAATTGAAAAAAGAAGAAAATTCAGTGAAGTTTTATTACATGATAACTAACTTAATGTTGGTCGATTTAAGTCAACATGTAGACTTAATGGTGATAAGTTCCTAATATAGTTGTTTACGTTTGTATCGAGTATCACTATGCTGATGAAAAGTGTTGTTGGCGTATTAGTATCAGACCCAGTTAACAACTTGTTTTCTGACATATTTTGGTCACTGAAACATAATTAAACTGAAACAAACTCCACAATTATCTTTCATAGCAGTAATCCAATACATCAGATTTTTCACAGTCTAGGTGCGACAGAATTGTTTTCGCTTATTATTATTTTGGCATCTTTCAGTTTAGCTTAACTTCATTTTGTGTTTTTAACTTACGGTGAGTTAAATGGGTGTTTTCAAAATTCATTTAACATGACTCATGAATTACTGTGTATTCCAAAAACTTCAGAATCTATGAATAGTGAACATGTTAAGAATTCGAACTCATTCCTAACAGCCTATTATATTGTATTATTAGGTATTCATATTTCATCACTGTTTATGATAATAAGTGTTTGATTACCACGGGACTGCTGGCAAATAAAATGTACTACTAGATTTATTCAAATATAAAAACCCAATAAATTTTAATGAACTTGTGAATCTTGCATAAGCTATGAGTGATTATGTTAACTTTAATGTACTACTCCCACAGTAATGTGTACATATAGATTCAACTCGTGTAAGATGAAACATTGAAGCACCTATGCCTAATATACTACGCACAGAATTCAATAAGTAAACTGATTTCATACACAATTCATTATAGTCTAAAACTGATATCATAAATAAACAATATGTTTTTTATAATTAAAATGCATTTGGATCTTCCTGTTGATTTATCATGGGCTGAAATTGATTAGTTTCTGTTGCCATATGTGCATCCTGATCGGATCGCTTTCATATAGAGGTAGTTAACAAGTATTATTTGAGTTAGATTGCGACTGGCAAGCGATTTCCAGTACTCTCGTTTAGCTCTGTATGGGATTTGTTGGATGAGTGTACCCGCATTTTAGTGTAGATGTTCACATCGGAACTCAAACTCAGTTTGTTCCGTGCCACAAACTACCTCGTCTACCACTTGACTACTGAATCCAGTCAGTTATACTTGTACGGTGACGTCTGGTACGAAATAAACTGGGTTCGAGTCACGGTGTGGACATTAAAATTTGGATACAGGTACACCTAACTGATGACTCACAAACATGACTAAAGGCACATCCTAGATTCTGCTTGAAAGTCATAATCCAACTCAAACAATATAAATTTTTATTTGCATACCTTTTCTTCAACTATCCATTATCAACGATTTATCCATCTGTCAAAAATGTTATTTCTTAACATTTTACTTCTTTAAATTGATTTATTATTTTCTTTTTCTTCAATTTTCAATGTGGAAATAACATTTTCCATTCTATTGAACATTTAAATTGCACATGCACAATCAATCAAATTTCAAAAGAAACAATTAAATTTCTACTTGAACAATTTTCTCCCAAAAAGTGAAAATGTTTTTTCACCGAAAAATTGGTTTATTTATACTACTTTAATTTGATTTCAGTATAATTTTCATGCAGGTAAAAACAATAATTGATAGATGAAATCAAATACAAACTTTTACTTTTCTCTTTTTTCTAATTGTGCACTCCATTTTTAAGTGAGTTCTAAAAATATTTTTTTACTTCAAACTATAGGTTTATTGTTCCTATACGTCTCTGCTTCAATGAACATACTTTTGAAGATGTTTCATTTATGCACTTATTATGAGTTGCAACAAAACAAGAATAAGTAGTATATAAGGCAAAATGAATAGGTTGATGAACAGGTTCAAATATGCATTTCAGTTTATTGGCTAATGCTATCAAGTTACTGATATATTTTTCTATTGCTCATTTTTTCCCTCTTATTTTCCTTGTTCTTGTTTTTTTCAATAATATGTTTATAGTCCTTTCATTCTGGTTCCTTTGTTTTTCCTACTACCTTAAAAAACACTCTTCATCTCTCACTGCAGCTCTTACATATTCCTAGTAAAACCTTCAATGCTTAGAATAGTTTTAATTTTTCTCACATTATTTATTAAAACATTTGAACTCCTATAAATTCGACCTTTATACAATTACGTTTTTTACTTCACTTTTACAATCACCGCCATTATTTTGATTGACAATGTTGGTACTTAATATCGTCTTTCGTGGCTTTCATTTAATTTGTCCCCACGGTAAACGTATACAACGCCAAGTCAATAAACATTTTGTAAAATCATCTACTGTTAACAATTAGTACACGTCGTTCATACTGTGAGACGTCATAACCACCCTTTCTCCCAATGGCTCCATTCATTTCTAAATTGAAATTGTCATTATGGTTATTATTTACTGTAAGAACCAGATGACTATATCCTTCTTACATTTAACCTTAACCTCGTAAAGCCTCTTACTTACAATATTTTGTGTATGTGGAAAAAATAGAGTACAAGAAATGAAATGAATTCGCTTCATCACAAATTGTTTATCATTCTTGTTTTTGTAAAAAAATGTACCATTATAAAGACTGATTATAACATAAATCTCTAAGGGATGATACTCAGTTATAGCCGTGCCTATTTTACATTCAGTGCTTAATAACACTGATGTATATAATGTCTAACTGTGAGTTAAAAGCATTCTGAGATGTGACTGTGAAAAACATCTGTTTATTGTTATCATTACACTAATGATGCTAAACGTATCAACCTCTTGTTGTCAAATTGGATTGTTTATGAATACATTGAATTGTTGTTATTATTGTCAAATAAGTCATTTCTCTAACTAGGTTACTCATTCATATTTGATAAATGTATACATGTGACTGTGAAAAATTGTTCAACTGCATAAATACACAACAAAATTTACTGAAAATGAAAACACGCATAAATGAATTTAAAAATACTTGTTAATTATGCTTCGTTTATAAATTTGATTTCATTGTGCTCCTTTTGTTTCTTCACTTATATTTTTGTCACCCCGTTCTGTTACAAGAAGCTGAAACAATCAATCGTTAGTTTCAAGTTTTCTCTCTGTATATATATATATATATATATATATATATATAACGTTTTAAGGACAACTGAAAGAAATCTGTTAACCTTTACGAAAACAATTTCGACTTAGGGGTAAATACATGAGCATCTCTGTTTAGTTGGTGCACAAAAAATATCTGAAACATTATTAGGTGAACTGATAGAAGATTATAGTTTGAATGTAGAAATTTAATACATGCTTATTTAAGTCCCAATTAGGCAATTTATTGCTAATTTTTTTAAACAATAGCCAGGAAAGCATTTCTTTCTAAAGATAGGGAATTGTAGTAAATCATAAACCTCGAAAGCAGGTTATCCATTACAAAAACTGTTTTCTATGGGTTATATTCACATGAATTACATACTGTTTTACTTCAACTATGTAGCTGATATTTATTAACTTTAACCGATGAGTTGAAATGTTCTTTTTCATTATTGTTTTTAATTACTTTTTTTAAGAAATAGTGATTTTATTTATTTAAACATATACCTCGTTAAATAAAGAATGATGCTAACAACGATTAAATTAATATCATAAAAGTATTCTTAACTTCTACGTTGATTTACCATGACATTAATGATAAATATATATAGAATTGATCATATGAAAGATAATTATCCAAGCAAAGTAATGTTAAAAATGTCTGATTGCACTTAAGCGATCCAAACGTTAATTAAATAAAAGTGCGAGGGTTTGTGACGATAGATATTAAGTCACAGATTGATGTTGGTTGAGTATCATTGAGAAAGAGGAATCAGTGAACAGCTGTTTCGTCTTGGTATAGGGACTTCTCAACAGTGTAGTCTCTAGATCTCGTCAAGGAAACTGAACTCAAGGCCTTCAAGTTGGTGAACATCTAAGCCATTAGATCAGTGGGGGGGGGAGGCATCCAGTAGAAGTATTTACACTAACATCAATTTGTGATACAGCACGAAGATTATCAAATGTTACCGGTAATAATCTTTTGACTGTTGACATATATCTGAACCCAACCAGTCCGAATTTACATCTAGAATATGATAGCGATTTCGCAAAATCACTAAATAATTGCCCTACAAATAGATAACATAGCTATCGAAATAGCGCGATTCTAAAATATGTAAGAGAATGTTATGAATAGACAAAGTAATTAATAGCGGAATACCATTTGTGCTATGTATCATTAGTTAGACCTTATAAAAGTATGCAGTATACAGACTCTTATCTGCATATTTTACTAATAAATTACGAGTATTAAGAACCTTTCTAATTAAACCTATTTGTAATAATTTCATATTCTGGTTAATTCACTTATATTAAACGTATACAGTATGAATATTCAATATCATGCAGTCGAATACAATTATTCATTCTAAGCTGATTTTCATTTCCAACTTCTCTTGAAATAAAGGGATATTTTACAGGTTTACAGCTGGTTCTAAAATTCAGTTTAACTTACCTTCTTTGGATGATATTTGTAGTGCCGTTTTTGTTTCTGTACTCATACACATAGATAGATGCACATGCGAATAAACAAAAAAGCATAATTACATGAATTATTGAACAACAATATTCCTACGGTTATTTGTCAAGTAAATATTTACATTAACCTAATTAAACAAAACGAGAAAATTTCCGAAACAACATGTTTGAATATCCATCCAACTTAATCGAATAACAACACTTTCTTCTGTAAATATAAAATGGATTAAAAAATATGGAACATGAATTATTTTTGGAAAACGTTGTTACTTATGAATATTGTCAGTACTAAGATCAATGGAACTTTTAGATGTGTTCTAGATGTTTTGCATAGCATTGGTTTATTCAAATCATAAGACAATTGTACCATAATATATGGGAAATCTTCACTAATATATACTTACGAACTCATGTAAAATTAAATGAATATGAGTTCAATCGTCAACTGACAACAACAGAAAACAATCGACTACTGTAAAACAATTGAAACTTGATTATCAGCTTTATCTCTCTTATTCAATAAATAATAAATAGCATTCTTCCTTACGAATTCAATTTTATTATATAAAGTTAATATTCATTAAAACTGACTGATAACTGTTCATTAAAACATTATGTACTTGGTTAATTTCAAACTTTTCACAATTCATGTCCCTTTATTTTATTAAATATGCATTTTAAAAGAAGAAGTCGTGACTGTAAACTTATCTGCAACATAATATTTCAATATTTTAAGCAACAGATCACGGTACTTTTTAAGCTATCTAAATAAATAAATTCAAGGGTCATGTGTATATGCATTTATGAGTTGACTTGCTCGTATGGAGCAGTGTAGATAGATAATACAAATGGAGCTCTTTTCAAGTGCGTCTACTAACATTCTTCTAATTGATTTTCACGATAAAAATGTAAGGACAATGAATAACTTAATTTAAGACATCTTATCACTAATTTCCACTCTCTGTCGCCAAAAGACTCAGTAAAATGTCTTCATGGTGAGAGGGCTTGGTTAAAAAAATTAATTTCAATCACTTACTCAGTCAAGATGAGTTAACAACTCACTTTTTTAAACCTAAGATCTGTTTAAATACACAGAAAGATGAGAAAATATTATATGCAAAGAAATATGATTGCGTCACTAAATTAAAAGTTTTCATTCTAAAGTAAACAAGGCGACACAAACTTTCGTGAATTACGTACATTTACACTGATACAATTTAGTCAATTTAAGAATACAGGCGACTGGAATACTGAGATGAATTCCTGTAGTAAAAAATGTTATCGATTATATGCAGTAAACTTCACATCTAACAATCTCCAAAACAAGTGAAAATAATAACCATCCCATTCTTATTAATTAACAATCTCAAGAAATAAACTTCAGGTATCTTGTACGTGACCAGTGGATGTCAACTATTTTAGTTGTTTGATGGTTACCAGTTACTAGCGCCGAAAGACAGTCATCTAACACTGTGAATTTGTTGAAGAGATTAAGACTACTAATTGTTATTTCACTGCTCTAATTGCTTATCGCCTGACACGGGGCCTGGTTTAGCTCCTATGTAAAGTCGTGGATGTACCCTTTAGATATACAACAGAAAGATGAAATATATATCTAACTCTTGCTGGCTGTTACTGCTTGTCTAACATGAATCAATAGTGTGAAATTTGGTAACATGTAACGTGAATTTAGTGATAGATGTTTATAATAGACGAAGTGACATTAATTATGCTCATAGGATCACCGTTTAATCTCTGATGTGACAGTTGTGTCAAGTTGATATAGCTATAGATTTCAATTCAAAAGATCATTAATTAGTTTTTCCTATTAACAAGATATATGAACTGTACTAGTTTCAATATTTTTAGAACAAATAATTATTTGGATTGAGATGGCTAGTTTTATGAAGATTGGCATTTTTAACTCACTGAATACGTCACAGATTAATGTTCGCATGGTAGCAGGGAGCACTGGACAGCCGTTTCGTTTTAATGTGAAATTAATCAGCAGTGTGCACCCAAAATTCTGTCCCAGAGGCTTTAGTTTGAATAACACACCTGTAGCGTATTCTATCAATTAAATAAGTATTTGTTTAAATTTTTTTAATTTCTTATCCTGCGTTCAAATGTTTATGTACGCTATAAACAAACTAGCAGTTTTTCTGAGTACTTCAACTTGCTCATTAGCTAATTGTATAAGCGAGTCGTTAATTTCATACTCCTTGACGTCTCACTACTCCACGTTGATTGTTTGCTTATTAAAGGAATCAAAGGACACACCTAATGAAACTGAGTCATGGTATATTCATATGCACCCTTGTATATATATATGAATATGAAGTTGTATTATTTAGTGGGATACTACACTTATCAACAATTCCAACCTGTTTATGCTATTATCGTTTACATTTTCATTGTCAAGTAACGTCTGTAATTGTGTATGTTGCATTCAGAAGTATATTATAGCAGATTCATTATGAAGTGAAAGACTCAGTTGATGAAAAATGATAGAATGTATATGTCTATGAATGTCTAAAGTAATGCAGTGAAAGAAACTAACACATTATTATTGCCACAACCGCAATTTTATTATAGTACATAAAAGCACATGTGTAGTTAGATTGGAATTAAAATTCATTATATTCATTTCAAATATTCTAAACAGTTTCAAATCCTGACATTCATTTTGTCTCTCGTCACTTTTATGGATGATATGGTATTTTAGCATGTATTTTTGTATATGTTGACACCAATATAATGTTAACACTGATAAATACACTAATGGTGGATATAATGACATAATTCTTAAATTTTTCTCTGAGCTGTGCATCATAACTCTGTATGTATAAGATACTTTTTCATTTATTTTAAAGTAAGCACTATTGATATTGTCTGGAAACACAATGTAAGCTTGACTGCTCGATTTAAAGCAAAAAGAATATGAGTTTGGTAAGAAAACTCGTTATATTTGATTTGCTTTCCAATGTGTTTATTGATAGCGTACTTCGGATTCATCAATGATAATACCTTCTATGAACTTTCTACATAAACTCACTTCTTAATAAAAGACAATAAAAAACAGTAATTGATAAAGCTATTGTATATTAGTTAATTTTGTAAGTGTAAATAGAACAAACGTATGATGACAATAAAATCAATATTGATTATGTTAAATGTAATACAATTTTCATCAAAGAGATTTTCTTACATTTCATAATTAAGTTTTTCAACCAAGATATTGACATTTCATGGAAACAGTTTATGTTCATCATATTGTATCATGGCTGATGTACTATAAAACGATCCTGAAATAAATAGAATACCATGTAAACTCCACCAATAAGTTATTTGTAACGGGAGATAACAGTATCACCAGCACTCTTGAACACAAAATATTTATATAAATAGAAGTGTAAATATCCAAATATGCATCAGTTTCCAAATACTAATCATGATTTATTGCAGGACACTTATAAATGAACAACAGTAAAACAATGATAAAATTGCATGTCTAAAAATAATATGTTTTAGAAAGGATTTACAATTAAGTATGAGACGATCAAGCGAATGCCAAATAATGGTGTATTCATAGTAGACATAACAGAAAATAGTAGTTTGTAAACAATCGAATCTTATTAAGATGAGATAAAAATTATAGAGATTAAGTGGATAAGAGAATTAAAAGATGATAGAAATTTAACTTGATGTGATAGATGTTTACTATTCACATTTCAGTAGGTTCAGTTTCAATACATAGACCATCGTCATCGACGATTATGTGAATGAGTCGTTTAATTCTAGACTTCAAGAAGAAAATCCTATCCTTACAGTTAGAGTATGAATTATTCATATTTTGAATTTACTGTCCACAGCTATTGCTTAATACTACATAAAAAGGTTGTCGATGAAGAGATGCAGTATATTTCTTGTCAGATTTAGATCATAATGTGTTGCATGTCATGACTGTATACGAACTAGTATATTTTTATTTTACTGGATACTAACAATATAAAGCATTAATCTGTGTACTGAAGTAGTAATACTTATGATTTTCCAATTCGATAACGTCATGAATCTCCTTACGATAGAATGCATAAACACTGTAATAATTTCAATGCCAGATACTATTCACATAGTCGAAATCATGTTACGAAAATGACTACACTTAAGCAATATTCATTTAGAAACAAACACTGTTCATAAATCAGTTTCGATTATCAACTACAAGATAATACTAACCGTAACTAGTAAGTTAAACCTATAACAAACTAGCTGATCTTCAGTAAATGAAAGTTATGTCAGATTTACAATAAGCCGATAAGTTCTTTTACCTGTATTTCATTTGACTGAACAGTTAACATAGTATTGAAGTACTAGATATTTTCTCGATTTTTTGAAACACGTAGATGGCAACTGCTATTTATTGTGGCTTATAAGACTAATTTGCAAAATGAAATTTACAGAGGTCATTAATATGCGATTGAGTTATGTATTAATACATTGAAAGATAAGCTATTGAATAAACTCAACCACTTTGCGCAAAAATGGGAATTAAATAGTTTTGCTACTAGTGATTAGCTTACTACTTTTAAGTATAAATTACCTGCAAGATATTATTTAAGGAACCTCATAGTAAGCTAAATATCCTTTATTGAGATTGTATATCAGTAGCAATGAGAAAGTCAGGTAAATATATGGATTTTCAACGGATTACCCACTTCAAGTTTTGTTCCTGGTTATGGTATTCGTTTATTTGATGAATGTATGGGAGTGGTAAAGTGTTTACTGCTAAACCACAATCACTTTATTTAAACGACAAGAAATATGAGTAGAAGTTATATAAAGACAACAGTTGGTTAACATACATTTATGCGTAACTGTTGTTAGTATCTGATGAATTTAAAGCCTCATAAAACCGATCGATCACCATTTTAATTAAAATATTTAAAACCAAGATGAAAGGGATATCTATTTTTTCCTAGTATATCGCTGCCCAGCGCGTCCCCACCGTGAGTGAAACCCATGATTATGTTTTAGTAAATTCTAAACATATTGCGTTATCTTATCCATTGTCGTTGATGCGGCAACTACTTCACTCTAACATGGATGAACCCCATCAATCACATATACACATTAGAGCTTCAGAGTCAATCACATGGAAGACTGTTATTATTGGAGGTTAGTAAACTTACAGTTTCATGACATGAATTGACTTTAATCAGAATTTGATCTGAATGCACTTATAATTGGAAAAAACAATTTCTTAGTTTACAATGAGTGAAGTTTAACAGAAGATAATTCATTAATTTAAGTTTTAAATTCAATAGTAATAACGCCATCATTAATAAAATGGATAAAATGTTCAAGATAACAAAATGCAGCAATAACGACGCTTTTTATATGTTCTGGTTGTATAAAACCATTCAGTAACTGAATTTTTGTCATTTTAGCACTACATTCTATTGAGGTTATCTTAATTTTAAAGAATTTATAAACTTGATTCTACAAATGAATGTTTATCTTAATATATTGTGTGAATTATAAAAATGATCGTTGCTTAAGTTGGTCAACATAATATAATTTGTAGATTTAATTCATCATGTTGAACTGGAATATTCAGTTAATATACTGTTATGACGAGAGAATTGGGGGGTGATTGGATGGATGGCCGAGTGCAAATGGCTGGTGCCTAGTTGGTTATTGCGCGCCTGGCCTGTGCCCACTGAGTCTCAAGCCGGAATAAGAAGAACAAAAGCCAACCAGACAACACCATCGAACTACGAATTTATTTACATAAATACATCGATTTTTATATCAGTTAATTTACAGTGAGTATTCATCAAGTGAAATTATCATCATTTAATTAATACAATGAAATACCATTAACTGTACTCAGGAGTTGAACTCACATTGAAATCAATTAATGTGATGAAAGTTTACAAATAAGCTTACAAAAAATCAACACAACTTGTTTCGTTGAATTACATCAATCATTGCATCTTTGGGGATTAGGAATCCCTAACATATACAGTAGAATAAGATCTTCACTTCTGTTTAGAATGAATGTTTACTGAAATTTCAATTTCGATATCACGAATAAGTCTGAATCAGACAACCATAGATTACCTTGAAGCATTATACAGCTGTTTCGTTCTATTGTAAGACTCTTCAGCAATACGCAACCACGACCCCATCGGGGATCAAACTCTGGAACTTCTGACTCCGTTGCAAACACTTTACCATCAGACCAATGAGTTGGCTCCTAAGGGAGGATATTTATAATTCAGTCAATTCGTGATACGTTTGTGCGACCTTATCCATGTCACCGGAGGGTAACTGTTTTACACCCGACACGGCTGAACTCCACCAGTCACGTCTTCACACTGGAACTCCAGAAATTACCTCAAGGAGTTACTGAAATATCATTTATTGCTATACAATGAATTCGACTGATTATGCTAATAAATAATCTTAAGCTAAATGTGTTATTAATAAATACTACCTCGTATGTCATAATGAACGCTGTATATTATTTAACAAAGTCAAGTTCTGAATTACAATTGAGCATCTCACATAAACTATAAGTAAATTTATTAGAAGAATCCTCTAAACTTCTACATTAAGAACGCAAATCTATAAAACTGCACAGATGGGAATTAATCTCACATCAACTTTTTAAACAACGTTATTAACTTCAGATAAGAGTAATTATACTGTTCAAGTTAAACGAATCACAGTGGTTCTTTATCTATTTTACAGGAGTAAAAAGTAACAATGAGAAATATGACATTCTATGCCTCTGTTTAACTATTTAATCATTAGTTAACTTTGATAAATAAAGCTGACTTAATTTCTCATAAGGGATTAAAACCAAAACGAGAAAATATGTAAGAAAAAACATTTCAATAAAAGTGATAGATGAATCAAGTAAACAAGGAAGTTGGTTAAGCTGATAAATGTAAATAAATGCATGTTTGCATGCATCAGTACGAATAAATATGAAGTTGATTTACTGCACTTAGGTGAGAATGTTTTAGTGTTCTTGTTTTTTTTCTTTTGTTGTCTTCAATAATTGTCATTATTTGCTATGAGTAATCATATAATTGAAATGATAATAAAATAAAACTATTCGAAATACAATAGATTATTAATTAGTTTTCAAATTATTTGTTTCATTAAATAGATTAAATACTACTGAAAAGAAAAGTAAAACTTTTATATAATTTTCATGTTTCTTTGATACGCGTTAATAATAGATTACTGTAAAACACTAATACATTTTATTCCTGTCTATAGATTTATTCATAGTTGTGGCTATCAGATGTTTTCTACTACAGATAGCTACAAACTTACCAAGAATTGAATACTAGATAAAATCGCCTATGATTCCAACAATTCCATGAATAAAACTTAAATTCAGCATGTAAAAAAGACAAGAATAAAGTGATAATATGTGAAATCATTACAATATTTAAAAAGATGTGTGAAAGAAAAATATTCTTTTTGATGAACTGTCTTCAGGATCTATCTACAACTATAAGTTAAAAATTAATGATCGCAAATAAGTTACAAAGTTTCAAGCACATGCATTATTTCAGTGAATGTTGACTGCATATGAATTCAGGATGGCGATATAAAATTCCGTCGCAAATGTCGAAATAATAATAATAATCAAGTAAAAATCAACTTACATAAGAATGCAAAGATATTGAAATCATATGATTGTTAATCGAATATATAGCTATATATAGGGTACATAGATGGGTGAGTTGATAAAATAGCAGTCTAATCAGGTAAGTTGTCAGATACCTAATAATACATAAAATGATATCAGTGAAATAGAGGTCTGTAAACTGAGGAGGCATATCAGTGATAATGCTTTTACAAAACAAAAATTCTACAATCAGGTCAAAATATTGTCAAGATTTTAACCCATTGAGTAAAATAAAACTAGATGCAAATATGTGGTGAGTTAAGACCAATCAAATGAGATTGTGAAATTTAAAAAATTTAAAGACGATATAACCCATATAAGTGTGAAGTCTTTAAAACAAAAGATAAATGACATTGTCGAATAAAGACAATGTTACCATGGATGAGAGAGACTAATCACTGATTCTTTTTAGTCTACCTTTAGACGCTTAATGTCTGTGGTCTCGATGACTTTTAAAATACATTATGTTGTTTGTTTATTAGTTATTTTGAAGGACTTTAAAGTATTAGTCATGCGTTATTTGTAAAAGGTACCATTCGACTAATTAATATCTTGCAAATATTGTTTTCAGTTTGAGCTGTATAAATATTTACTACTGACACTAGGCAAATGCCCAATAATATACTAAATCATGTGTTCACATGAATGTATGAAAAATGATATAAAACATCTAAATAAGTTGTTTTATAAACTGTTAGTTTAATGAATGTTTTACTTGTTAGTTGACTTCGATTAACTTGAAGCGAACCTTATGTAAATCAGTTAAATGTTATGCTAAGACAATGTATTAATTATTAGTAGAGTATAAACACGTTACATGGGTATAATTACATGTTAACTATATCTGTTTGTTTAATTTGAAGTATCGTAATCATTACATTATAAATGTTTAATTATTTTGAACTTAATGTTTCCTGTATGTTATTAAAATATAGACATGAAGAATTGTCTATTGTGACACTTGTTTTAGATTTGTGTATAAATTGTTTAGAATGTTATCACAAGGGAAATATACCACCTAACATTAATGTTACCGCGTAACTAAAGATTGTGTTGAATAAAAAGCAAACTTTTATTTGTGTTACGTTAAATAAGTCAAATTGCCATCGATTATTTTGATATATCAATCTAGTTAATAGGCGACACAAACGAGTCATAGAACAGAATATACGCTATTTCATGATATTCTAAAGTCCCATATATAGAAGAAAACATCTCAGAAACGTTTCTATGTATCTAGGAAACAATTTTAGGCTAAACTGATTTCTGAAGATAATTTTGCATGATTTAAATATGCACTATATCATGATTCTTATTTGGTTAATGGTTGATAACAATTCAAACAGTATACTCCTACCTGCGTATTTAAACAAAATATGAATAGCTACACTTGCAGAATACGTTGAACTCCTTGCATTTTGTCGCATTTTATTTTTAATTTTCACTATGCTACAGAAGATTATTTTGCGAATTCACTTTCTACAGATCCCGGATGTCATGTTAAGTATATAAACATGAATAAGGATGCGAAACAATATAAAAACATCCTTGAGAAAACGAACATCGTAGAAATGTGTTGCAAACAATATAATTTAAGAAATGAGGCTGGTAAACTGGATTAAAAAAGCCTTTATGCATTCTATGAATTTTTGAAGATGACCAATTATCAATAAAAATTAATCAAGATGACTATAAACAACACATTTTCTGCAGCAAAAGTGGTCCAATTAATTGCTACATAATATTTAGTATATTAAACAAGAATTGACAAATATCTGCCTCACATCGCCTTCAACTAAGTATATCAGTTTATGTGTACATAGCAAACTAGGTACAAGGAAAGAACAGAAACGCTAGAGTCTCCGTGTTTTGTCCAACACTTCAAAAGTCCTTCACCATAAAGGTCCAATTGACTGACCTTTGCCAAAGGACGGGAAACGATATGAATACGATTAATGATTTTAAAACAATTGTTGAATGAAAGGACTAGATATTTGGAGCCAAACCTATGTATCCTAAATAAACTAGCAATGAATTTTTACCTACAATTGTAATAGATACATAATTTCTGTAATTCATTAGTCACTAATTAATGAATGCCATTCACTTTGCAATTTTTTTTCACTTCTTACTTCCATTTATCTTTGTTTTTTTATTGTGTAATCAGGGTCATTTAAATTTTATTATAGATCTATGGCTCTAACATTTTTTACGCAACGAAATCGTTAATGTTTTAGCGATATATTAGTACTATATGGCTTTTTATTCGTTTAGATCGATTAACCATTTTGGATTACGTAACCAAACCACCTCAGTAGTTCCTAAAATTATCATTATATCCATTTATAAATACTTCAGTATCAAACCCATATTGTATATCCATTACAATCGCACAACTCATCTGAAAAACAATACTTAATTCTTAATTAATAGTGATGCTAACATGACACACTAAAGTAAATTACCTGTATCTAGTTGGAGAGAATGCAATAAGAGATAATACATTTAAATGTAATTTGTAAAAATCATCGCTGTAGCATTAGTTAAAATATAAAACTGTTAGTCAAGTGTTTTGAATGATACCGAACTTTATAGATCTTTTAATTTATTGACTGAATACTAGTCCATAAATGCAACACGCAACTGAAGGCTTTACAGCCACATCAAAATGTATTTTAACGCAATATCATCACCCTTTTACTACTAATTACTAAGTTTACTATGAATAGTAAATTGACTTTTATTTAATCCCTGCAAGTATAACAATCACAGTCTAACGCGTCAGCTTCACCCATTTAAAATTCATGTTGTCGTTTACAAAATAAGCAATCAAAAACTACTGAATAAAAACATTGTCACTGTTAGTAGTATGCTGACTGACTCCCTATTTAAAATTTGTTTTGATAGAGGAAAGTGTTTTTAATTCAAACAAATTGAAATAGCTACATATATAGTCAAATTTTTAATTCAAAACATTCATGATAAATGCAAGAAGATAAATACACGATCACTGGCGGTCGCTGGCAAATGTTGTGTACTTCTTGAATGTTTAACATCATGCTTTACAAGGTCTATACGAATTTATAATACGCAACCATTAGTTGATTCTAATACATCTTTGATATTTCCAAAATTTACTTATCACTTTCTTTAGTATAAACTGTTTGAGTCAGATGATAAAAAGATATTAAAATGAATAATGATTTTACTAGTATGGATTAGCATTAACGAACTATAAATGGATTATAATTTGGCTATTGATGAACAGAAATTATCAGCAATATTCAGAACATAGCCAAATTATTAATTGAACATTTGTGACCGTTGACTTTATTTCCCCCTTGAGAGATTATTTTTCATTATTATTATTATTATTATTATTATTATTATTACATTATAGATACTGGTCACTCTGACAAATAACGAATGTCTGTCTCAAATTTATCATAAAATGGCTAACTGAGTATTTCCTTGATCTTTATTCTCATCAATATTTTGAAAACATTGAATTATTAAAATAATAAAATGTTACCTACACATTATTTATTGTGAAATGAGATATATCTTGTAATTTTTCATTGTAATTTGAAAATATGCCTCAATTACGTAAGCCTAAAATGACCGTTTATCGATTTATGTCAAAATATTGTATTTTGTAACTCTTGGTGACACGAAATGATTCAAGCGTATTTTACTGTTCATTATTTTTGACAAATTCTCATTCATGTAAGTTTATGAGATAATTTTCACGGTATTCGTAAATCTTATAACATTTAATCAAGTAAATTATTCTTTATTCACTGAATTTGTCACAGAGTAATGTTGACAAGATACCACTCAATAACTTCAGAATGTTCCTTAAGATCTAGTGAAAAGTCGTGATTGGTGGGGTCTAGACTTATCGAAGTGAGACAGTGATCACCAGTGACAATGGATGATCGTCACGTCATATCACAAATTGATGGAGGTGGAAGTTCTGCTAGTGTATGCCAACCCAGTGGTCCATCGGGTTATTAATCGTTTGCCAACCTGATTTCTTTGGGTGGAATCTAGGGCGTGCACTGTTGAGGAGTTCCATACTAAAACAAAACAGCTGTCCATTGATCCCTGGTTTTTAATGGTATTCTGCTAACACTAATCTGTAACATATTCAATCAATTAAAATACCAATCTTTACAAAAATAGCCATCTTGATTTTTCTATTGTTTATTTTTTAATATCAAGAATTATCCGAAGTGCAACTGATAGTAATATTATGCTTGCATATACAAATTCCTGATAAATTGATAGAAATCACAGTTACATACTCTTTTTGTCTGTACTCATCCTAATTTATTATCGTATTCATTACTTTTGAGCAATGATACTTATCTCTTATGTACTTTTCATAGACATAATATGAATTGTTATAGTTTCATTTTCATATCTTCTTAACAGTTGTTATTCTTTTAGAATGATGCTTTCAATCTCTGTCGGATAGTAAGTTATCTTTTATAGAACAGAAATGTCATACTGAAGTATTTACATTCAGTATAATTTAATAAAGTGGAAAGAATACTTGTAGACAGTAATTTTTGTCTATTCATCAACACGTGCATACTACTTAAGAAAATCTAAACAATATAAATAATTAAGTTTATTTTATTATTTACAAAGAATCAGTGTATTACAACAGAAATTTCATTTTATTTGACTGAATAAACTTTTATTTCATAGAAATAATGAAAACAAACAAGTGAATTATTATTTATGCTGATTCAAAACGATCTACCTCTAGATGATAAACTACCTAATTTGTATTACATGAATACACGTATCTACTTCCTGTAAAAGTGAATATGATCGCTTCAAATGTGAACGTTTTATTTTTAGTGAATTTTGAAATATTTAAATATTCAGTAAGTACCGATAACCTTGTCATTATTTCGTAATAGAAAAATTATAATTATGAATTTATTCAAAGTTAGATAAGTGTTATTATCATTTATAATAGGAATAATATTCATTTGAATAAACATTGAACGGTTTAACAAATCCGAATCAGTTGTCCTACTTTAATTCCTGTTTCCTGTTTAGAAAAAGTATCAACTTAAGGATGTGGAAAAATTATTGGTTAATGAAATTGGCAAAAAATAGTTAGAAGAAAGCTATTCGAGTATAACATGTTCTTTTGCATACTTTGAAACAATTTAATACTTCATAATACATCAGATTTTGTATCCAAATTATACATGTATTCTATATGTCTGGAGTATGAAATAACAGATTCATTTCGTAACATTGCTAACTAAAATATTACAATAGAAAATGATTTGGGAGTGCATAAGAGGCATAGATTCTTACTATCTAAATAAAACTCTTGAATCACTGGGAAAAAAAGATGTATGATTTCCTATTAAACAACGACAACACTAGAAATTTCTACAAAGTAATCATAGAAGATAATACTGAGAAATGACTTATTGAAGTGATTGATTTTTGTCCTTTTTGTTTATTGCTACACCAAAACTCTATTCAACTTAACTTTGTATATGATAATGTTGATTTATTTGACTGTATTATCGGACTCATTTGAAAAAATTGACAGAAAATAAAATTTATGAGTCAGAAAATTGCGAAAATTCAGATTAGTTAATCATTCTGATGTTGTGTAACCGTTATCTTTATTTGAGGTTTAAGTAATCTATCTAGTGTGTACTTACAAGACGTGAACTTTTAGAATTAAGATATAATTTTAACAAATAATGAGACTGCACAAAGCAAACCTAGGTCGAACTTACCTGCTAGAAGAACAATGTTATAAAGTATGTCTTTACACTGATACAGTGCTAAGTTCCTATATTATGTTCACTCACTCTCATCCTAAACATGAAAAAAATAAGTTAAGTGAGTTTCTATCGCACTTTAGACTATGCTACTGTCTTTGAAGAATCTTAACATAGATGGAAATACTGGAGCATATTATTCCATTAGTTTTTGTAATGATAATGGTTCATAATTTAAAAAGTGCATCTTGGAAGCTCTAAATGAAATTTTGATGATATAGATAGGTAAAAAAGTTATATACATGAAATCTGTCAATTTTATATTTCTGCATTTCAATGTCAATTTCTTCATTAACAATGTAACTTAATGGTTAAAACCTAAATCCACCAGGGCGTTATTCACAAGGTTACTGAGTCACAAGTGATATCATTTGTTTATAGCTGGGATGTATAGGATAGAATCTGATGGAGATAAACTAACCTAGAAATACAAACTACGTCATGTTCATAAATCATATTCGACATGACTGATTACTTGAATTAGATATGAACAATAACAACCAAGGGGAACTATAAATCTTAGGTACTAAAATACATGAGAAAAACAAGCAGATTTCCATTAACACAAAAATGTAATAAAAAGCGTTTTTAATGCATCAAAAACCAAGTTAAGTTACATAGGAAAAACTGTGAAGTGTTATTGAAAATTCAAGGATGTTGCCCAATGATCTAGAAAATATTCTCCCTTTTTATTTTTGCGTGATCGGCTCAAGTAAATAACTTGTTCTCTAATGTAACTTTACATGCTTTCAGTCATCATTATTGAGGAGTCACTGGAAACACAACTGATTGAAAGACAGAAAGAATAAGCATTTCAGTAAAATAACATAAACTCATTTTAG
Organism: Schistosoma japonicum; assembly: GCA_025215515.1. Taxonomy (NCBI): domain Eukaryota; kingdom Metazoa; phylum Platyhelminthes; class Trematoda; order Strigeidida; family Schistosomatidae; genus Schistosoma; species Schistosoma japonicum. Next base: position 60,241,256 of record CM046061.1, on the reverse strand, counting down.
TTCGTTTGGTTCTCATCAGTCATTACTTACAATATGTAACAATTTGAAACTCGAATTATAAAACAGAAATTTAATAAACTTTTGTAATGAAATTATTTAAATGTAAATATGTATTGCGTCATAATGAATAAAATATTTAAAACCTCATTGACTAATCCGTACCGTGCAGCTAGACTAATCTTCGTATACAAATCAAAGCATTCTCTACAACAATCAAAGAATTATCGGTACCTTTTCGTTGTTACCACCAACTGTATGCATAATTTTACTTGTTTTCATCAAGGTAGTTATACTAGTAGGATAAAAAAAATATCCCCTATTCAATTACAAAACATGATCTAAATAATCATTAATTAGATGTTTTGAAGACATTTCCTAGTGGTATTTCATAATATGTTGATACTGGACCTTAAGGAAATACTTTAAAATTCTTCAGGTAAATAGTTTGCAATCAAGTTTTAATGTTGTAAAATTTTCTGATGACACTTCGGTTAATCGACTATAATTTGATCTTTGCGTTATAAAATTGTTAGTGGTCAGTCATTCTCATTTACATTAAGATTAGCTTTATTCTGTCACAGTATTTAGTAATTTTACTTCTGAGCAAGCTTCAATTGTGTCATCTTTAAATTTTTCCCAACTAACCCCCTCAGCTCTTCTAGGGTTGTTGCCGATCCCAAGCCCGGGTAAAGGAGGAGGGTTGGGCATAGGGCTAGCACCCCTGTTCCATAAAACACAAACTTGCTAGAAAAAATGCTAACCAGAATTAACAAACTTAACCATTTAAACTTTGCCCTGGGAGTGGAAGGAATCTATATGACGCTTTATGATAAAAGCCGAGATTCTTCGGAAGTCATTAGGCCGATGCCACCCCTTCTAACGACCAGAGCAAAATTTTTATAGGTACAAGGAATGTTCGGACAATGTGGAAGACCGGGAAGATCACCCAGATAGCAGCAGAAATGAAGAGATACAACTTGACTGTGCTCGGGATCAGCGAAACGCATTGGACTCAAACTGGACAGAAAAGATTAGCCACGGGAGAGGTACTGCTATACTCCGGGCACGAAGAGGAAAATGCCCCACACACCCAAGGAGTTGCTGTGATGCTGTCCAAGAAAGTGCGCACTGCACTTGTAGCATGGGAACCATATGGACCCAGGATCATCAAAGCATCTTTCAAGACAATGAAGAAGGGGATTACAATGAACATCATCCAATGTTATGCACCCACCAACGATGACAACGACGAGGACAAAGATCAGTTTTATGATAGGCTACAGTCAATTATAGCGAAGTGTCCAGGAAAGGATCTGACAATCCTAATGGGGGACCCCAACGCCAAATTCGGGATGGACAACACTGGTTACGAAGACATCATGGGACGACATGAACTGGGAGAATGAAATGAAAATGGTGAAAGATTTACAAATCTATGCGCTTTCAACAAAATGGTTATAGGTGCTACAATATTTCCGCACAAACGCATACACAAAGTTACATTGGTCTCACCGGATCATACTACAGAGAATCAAATTGATCATATATGCATCAATAAAAAATTCAGAAGATCAATGGAAGATGTGAGGACCAGGAGAGGAGCTGATGTAGCTTCAGATCACCACCTAGTGGTTGCCAAAATCAAACTGAAGCTAAAGAAGCAATGGACAACTGGAGTAACAGCATTACAACAGTTCAATACAGCCTTTCTTCGGGATACTGACAAACTCTAGGAATTCAAAATAACTCTCAACAACAGGTTTCAAGCCTTACAAGATCTGCTGAACAAGGAAGTAACCACTATGGAGGGCAACTGGAAAGGAATCAAAGAGGCACTAACTTCAACTTGTAAAGAGGCTCTGGGCTGAAAGAAACACCATCATAAGGAATGGATTTCCACAGAGACCCTGGGCAAAATTCAACAAAGCAGGAACAAGAAGGCAGAAATCAACAAAAGCCGAACTAGAGCAGAGAAAATCAAGGCACAAAACGAATACACAGAAGCAAATAAACAAGTAAAGAAGAGCATTCGAGCCGACAAACGGAAGTATATCGAAGGCCTTGCAACGACAGTGGAAAAAGCTGCAAGAGAAGGAAATATGAAACAGCTATACGACACAACAAAGAAACTGGCAGGTAAATATAGAAAACCAGAACGACCGGTCAGGAACAAAGAAGGCAAGCTAATCACCGAGATTCAAGAACAAAGAAACAGATGGGTAGAACATTTTGAGGAACTTTTGAATACACCAGCTCCACTGAACCCACCAGACATCGAAGCAGCATCTACAGACCTCCCGATTGATGTCAATCCACCAACGATGGAAGAAATCAAGATAGCTATCAGACAGATCAAAAGTGGGAAAGCAGCAGGACCTGACAATATACCAGCCGAAGCACTCAAGTCAGACATAGACATAACGGCAAGGATACTCTACGTTTTATTCAAGAGGATATGGGAGGAAGAACAGGTGCCGGCAGACTAGAAAGTAGGATACCTTATCAAGATACCAAAGAAAGGAGATTTGAGCAAATGTGAGAACTACAGAGGGATCACACTGTTGTCAGTACCAGGGAAAGTCTTCAACAGAGTGTTGTTGAACAAAATGAAATATTCAGTGGATGCTCAACTTCGAGACAAACAGGCTGGTTACCGTAAGGATCGGTCATGCGCAGACCAAATTGCAGCACTACGCATCATCGTTGAACAATCAATTGAATGGAACTCGTTACTATACATCAACTTCATTGACTATGAGAAGGCATTTTACAGCGTAGACAGGAGATCACTATGGAAACTTCTTCGACACTACGGTATACCAGAGAAACTCGTCAACATCATCCGAAATTATTACGACGGACTACAGTGCAAAATCGTGCATGGAGGACAGTTGACAAATGCACTCCCAGTAAGAACCGGTGTCAGACAAGGATGTTTGCTCTCGCCTTTCCTCTTCCTCCTAGTGGTTGATTGGATCATGTAAACCTCTACATCTGGAAGAGAGCACGGGATTCAATCGACAAGTAGAATGCAACTCGATGATCTGGACTTTGTGGATGATCTATTACTTCTATCCCATACACACCAGCAAATGCAAGTGAAGACAACTAACGTAGCAGCAATCTCAGCATCAATAGGCCTGAACATACATAAGGGAAAGAGCAAGATCCTCAAATTCAACACAGAGAGCACCGATCTAATTGAACTTGATGGAGAAACTCTGGAAGAAGTAGATACCTTTACATACTTGGGAAGCATAATCGATGAACAAGGAGGATCCGATGCAGATATAAGGGCAAGGATCGGCAAAGCAAGGGCAGCATTCCTACAGTTGAAAAATATATGGGACTCCAAACAACTGTCTACCAACCTCAAAGTTAGACTCTTCAATTCGAACGTCAAGACAGTTTTTCTGTATGGAACTGAAACGTGGAGAACTACTTCAAACATCCTCAGGAGGGTACAGGTATTTATCAACAACTGTCTACGCAGAATATTGAATGTCTGTTGGCCGGAAACCATCAGCAACAGCCTACTATAGAAGAGAACAAACCAACTTCCAGCTGAAGAGGAAATCAGGAGACGACGTTGGAAATGGATAGGACATACATTGCGCGAATCATCAGACTGTATCACGAGGTAAGCACTAACTTGGAATCCTACTGGACAACGGAAAAGAGGAAGGCCAATGAACACACTGCGTCGAGAGCTGGAAGCAGACATTGAGAGGATGAACAGTAACTGGAGACAGCTGGAAAGGACTGCTAAGGACAGAGTTGAATGGAGAATACTGGTGAGCGGCCTGTGCTCCTCCGAGAGGGTTAACAGGCGTAAGTAAGTAAGTAGGTAAATTTTTCCTAATTTCTAGTTTTATTTTTCTAGGTTAAGTAATCTCAACTTAGGTTATTCTTAATCATCATTAAATTGTAGTCGGATTTTCTGTTAGGTAGTCAATTGAAATTATTGGCTCTATAGTTTTAGGCCTTTCTTATTATACTAGAATTGGTAATTATAAATTATGCTTGATTGCAACGGTTACCGTTTTGTTCTATTAATTTTACTTGCAACTTCGATTCAACATGATGATGTTGCGTAAGTGTTTACTTCCGAATGACTTCACTTCATCAATACGTTACATTTCTATTCTAAAATACTTATTTCCGTATTTAACAGGCCGTAAGTAGCTAATAAAAACCGAACGAAAGAATGTGACTTCATGTTGTTCTGCTGGCCTGTTTGTTCCTTCTCACACGAAGTTTATAATAGAAATCAGGTGTAAAAATAATTTTTTCTTATAATGAACTGCTGTTGCATTTCTAACTTTAATTATCAACTTAGTTTTACGTACTGTCGTATTGTCATCATTATCACCATCATGTTAATATACTTACGACTACATTACGTTTATATCCAAATATAAAATTCTAAATATTAGGTGACTGAATCTGTCACAGATTAATGTTGGCAGAGTACCCTTGAAAACTAGAGAGCACTGGACGTCTGTTTTGCTATAGTGTGGGACTCCTCAGTATTGCGCGTCCTAGATTTTGCCACAGGGGATTCAGATTGGCGAACACCTAACCACCAAAGCTTCAAAGATAACTTGTCAAAATCAATCTGTGACAAAATCAATCAACTAAACCTAATGCCTATCTTCATAAACCATCTCAATTCAATTGTATATATTATAGTTAAGCTATAATATAGAGGCAATTAAAGCTCTAACATTTTGCCATTAGTACAGTGATATCAAGTTACTGTAGTATTTTATCCATGAGAGTGTGACTATAACTTTACAAAGATCAGCCATAATTACTAATGACACTAATGAACAAGTTATGCACAGATGATGACAGTGTTCCAAAATTCATATCAACGCATGTCAAAAGGTCATCTTATTTTATTTACATATTGTTGATTTGAAATAAATCATCATCAAGACTACAGAAAGAATAATCCCCAACGCTAACTAGTTTCTGTTAATTTTTTAGCTCAAAGGATATGTTTAAAAGGAAGAGTTTACTAAGATTTTTACCATATAAATAACTTCATATGCAAAGATAAGTATTTTAAATAATCAGTAGGCTGTAGATAATGTCAAGAACCAATAGATCATTCTGTACATAGAGCGTGAGCACATTAAGTTGTTTCTGGAATTTTCCGAAAAAGATTTCAGCTAAAACTATTTCGCCTAATTAATATACCCAACTTGGAAGATTGTCTAGGTAACGTGTATTTAGTTCATGAGATGTACAGTAGTTACTATGTAGCATTTAGGATTTAGTCGTAGATGCACATTCTCATATAAAACACACACATCAAAAAAATAAAACAATACGGTAAACTGAATATTAATTCTGCTGAAACAGTGAAAATCAGGCTTATACAGCACAACTAGTAAGTTATGCGGTTATTTCTTTCACTTGTTTTTAAGAGAGTGGCTGGAGAAAACTGAATTACCATCAGTAGTATTTTTAATTCTGTTATTTATTTATATTTAATCTATAAAAAATGTTTTACATGGTCAGAATATAGTAACTTATACTGGCTGAACATAAGTAACTATCAGGTTACTGATATGTCACCAAATTAAAATACATTTCACATATTCAAAACTGACACTTTTTGATTAGTTGAATATTACAAGTTATTCAGGTCTACCTGAACGGCTTTGAATTAAGTGTCTTAAAACTATAAAAAATAATATTAAAACTGGAATCACTATTGAAATTGCTAAGATCTTATTCAAACACTAATTGCAATGACAGATCCTAAATTCAGGAAAGCTTCATCTTTATAACAGTTAAAATATTCACTATTCATTGGTAAATTTTGATTTTTAGCGCTGCAGCATAATCGTTGAGTAATAATTATCTTTGGAATAGAGGTATCGACCTACATCCTTGGGTTTTTACAGTGAAATAAATAGAATGAATAACTAGTAGGCATTGAGAGAAAAGCATTTTTAATTGATACACTAACATTACATATTCCGACTGTATCCATAGATTCAGGATACAACGTTGGCTTTATCAATAATGTTTTGTTCAATAAGATCAAATGTAAATTTCAGGAAATAAGAGTCTTTAACCAGTTTGTTATGCCTACTTTATCGGTAACGGAATAATGTTTATAAATACCAGTAGTGTTTAACATATCATGTAATCAAAGCTTAGTTAGTCTACTAATTAAACAATGGAAGCCCATTCACTAAATATGAGTATCTTTCTTTTAAAAAACGGAAACCATTTTGTAAAATGTTTACTTGCTTTTCTAAAGTCAAAGTTTAAAATGTCATGTCCTTTGAGAGTTTTACTTTTAAGTAGCTTCTTTTTATCATTTCCAATCATACACTGAGTTCATTCTGCCGATTGTTTTGTTTTACCAAAGCATATATCAATAACAAAAACAACAAAAGTCACTTGTAGAAGTAAGGTCAAGAGAAAATTGGAGAGAACTTTCAAATGTTTTGGTTAGAAACTTGATATTTTTTTGAAAATAAACATAAATACATTCATCTTTTTTTGTTTTGAACGTCAAAAGACATCTTTCTCATGAAATATTTTAGCTTTTTTCTAATAAAGTATTTAGCTTTGCCAGCAAATATTCGATTATATATTTAAAAAATAGTTACTGCATAGTTTAAACAAAAGTTGTAAAATCTAATACATAAGTTAGAAACCTAAAAAAAACCGCGAATTTAGAATGCTTTACTATCAAAAATATCAAGTTAATACTAGACGTTGAGCAAAATGACAAACCGATGGAATTGGAAATTCTATGTCAAACGCATGCTCACTGGTTCAGTAAATTAAGAGTTAGTCAACCTGAAGTCCCTGGTTACGATTCCCTAGAGAAATAGCGGGTGTGCACTTGTTATGGGCTTCATACTAAGACGGAACATTTATCTAGTTCTTCCTTGTTCTAACTGGTACACGACCAACAATTAATCTGTAACGAATGCAAACAATTAATTGCAAATTTGTTGGAATACAGAAGCAAAATTAACTGACTCACGGGATTTCTACATTAAAATGAATGTATGTCATCGATAAAGGCATGTCAGTTAAATTAAAATACAGAAACAAACTATTAGATTTTCATATTAAATAAACATCAATGCCGCATAATCGAAATTAGTATTTGAAGTATTTACCTTAGGTATTAAGCATAAAGTGAGCGACTTAATATTATGATTTTAATGATAACATATTTATTGACATACTACAAGTATCATACTTTACAAATGTCATAGTCATTAATCATAAAGTAATTATTCTTAAATTCTAAGACTTATTCACTCCTGATATATAAGTTGAAAATGTTGCAAGATCCTACAGTGAAATATTATTTGTTGAAACACATTAAGTATAAAGAAAATAATTTGGAATCGACGGGTATATTCATTTTAAAACGCTCGCATATTACATTTATAGATACTAAGGTTGCACAAATAGTTTGAAGAGTATTCAACGCAATATAACTGCAACCAAAGTTTAACATTCTACTCCCTCACCCAACACCAACCCACTCCACCTGTGAAAACAAACAGTTTACAGCAAAAATTATATAAACCCAACACATTCTGAATCTATCAATTCGGATAGCCATGTGGAGCTAGTTACATTGTCACATTCTCCAGAAATTTATTACTTTTCCCACCCCCTCCCCCAAACACACGCCCACACATACACACACTCCAAAACATCTCCACATCGGTTTATCAACGAATTCGTCAAAAATATCAACAATCATAAATATTAACTGACTCAGTCAAAATACATCGTCCAATTAACACGAATCAATTATTGACTAGAATCTATCATGTGAGTAGTCGTCCCACAAGACCAGTTAGATTGAAGTAGCAGGAGTGATATGTGTATGGGTTAAAATGCCATAACTCAATACACAGAAACAATACATCCAACCTCTTCCTTCTCCATAGTCAACTCAGCATCTCTTTACTCCATATTCATCACAATTATATCATGAATTGATTCGACAATTGTGTAAATGAATTTCTCTCTTTGTGTTTCCATTAATTAAGTTTACCTCATGTGAACAATACCTTTGTTGTTCTCATCGACCTCAATTCTCCGTACAATTACTCTTAGTCCTTCCCTTCTTCGTATTGATTGTTATTGTGCCCTGTAAGCACACTGAATTTCAATATCGTCCAATCCACACAACTCCTATATTTTTCACTTCATTCACATCATTTCCTATGTTACATAATTTTGGAAGTAAATATTTTATGGGAATATTTGTTCTGATTATTATTCTTATTACCGTTATTATAATGATTGTGATTATAATTAGTCTTACACAAATGTGGAAAATACGATTATCATTAACACGCCTCTCCAGTTTACAAATTTTTACTTCATTGATATTATTTTGTGTTACTAGGTATTTAATAAAACTCAACGGTGTTGCAGAAGGTTTGCTAAATAATAAATCTAGGACTTATATCATTCGAACTATGTATACCACTTTCATATCACCATAACTTAATTCACTTGTTTCACAATTTTAGTAAACTACATTTAGATTCTAAAGCTTTGCTACTTTCATCTTTCCTTTAGTTGTTATTGGTTAGTGGCATATACTTGTTTCAAATCGAACAAGCCTCTATCAACTATCTTTTTAGTGCCTTAAAGTAATCTGACATTTGTACGCGAATGTGACCAAGTGTATTTTGATGGTTGTTGACTTTGAGCTTGACATCAGGAAATGATGTAAGTTAAATAGCTATTTAAAATCAGGAAACGTTGGAAAGCTGTTTCGTCAGATCATGGGCATCTTAAACAATGCTCATCTACAGCTCACCGCATACTCTAGCTCAAGGACCATCAGGAATCTATGGAAACGCTTAACCATTAGACCACTGAGGCCGCTAGCATCGAATGCTTGATATTTTAACTCAGTCAACTGCCGATAGATTTGCGCCGCACTCTTTATTGACATCGGCAAATAATTGTTTTACACCCTATATAATTTTGTATGGAACTTCTTTTTTAAATCAATTTTTTATTGAATATATAGTTAAAAAGTCAAAATAGTCCTAAACTATTACTTAAATTCATTCCTCTACTTTCTTACTGCTCTATGTGGAAGTATACTGACCTCATGCCACATTTAAGCTTAAATTTAATACTTTTGCATGTCATCCATCATAATGAACATGCATAAAGAAAAATGATAATGAAAAACTTATTTGATACACTTAAATGCATGCATTATTTAATATATCTTATATGAATACATTAAGTAACATAAACAGATGAAGAAACAGTACCTTAGAAATGTGTGAACTCATGCTTGAATAGTTCTTGATCTATATTATTGGTTCTTTCTAACTTGTTTAGCATGATTCATTATTTTAACCTAAGAAAAAAGAAAAACGAAAATGTTTCTGTTTAAAGACTAAGTCCACCATTTTTTAACATAGATATCGAAAACGAAAGAAAAATATAATGAACAATACATACTTGATATTCATTTAGTTTAACCGTGCTACATTTTCATCATATATTGTACTTACTTACTTACACCCGTTACCCCTACCAGAGTAGCATAGACCACTCACCAATATTCTCCATTGAGCTCTGTCTTGACAAATCCTTCCCAGCTGTTTCCAGTTGCTGATCATCCTTTGAATGTCTGCTTCCAATTCTCAAAGCAGTGCGTTCTCTGGCCTTCCTCTTTTTCGTTTCCCAACAGGATTCCAAGTTAGTACTTGTCTCGTAATGCAGTCTGATGGTTCCCACAATATATATTCTATCCATTTCCGACGTCGTTTCCTAATGTCCTCCTCGGCTGGAAGTTTGTTTGTTCTCTCCCATAGTAGGCTGTTGCTGAAGGTTTCCGGTCAATGGACATTCAGTATCTTGCGAAGACAGTTGTTTATGAATACCTGTACCCTCCTGAGGATGTTTGAAGTAGTTCCCCATGTTTCAGCTCCATACAACAGAACTGTCTTGACGTTCGAATTGAGGAGTTTGATTTTGAGGTTGGAAGATAGTTGTTTGGAGCCCCATATGTTCTTCGCATGTAGCTCTTGTAGGGTCATCACCAGTCCTAAGCCCAGGTAAAGGAGAAGGGTTGGGCATAAAGCTAGCATCTCCATCCCGTAAAACGCAGGCTTGCGAAAAAAACGCTAACCAGATTAAACAAACTAAACTATCATATGTTGTAGTTACATGAAAAACATAAATAGCTCATATTATCAAACATCGTCATTTTATATGACATAGTTCAGGGTTTATTGAGCATTACATTTTTGTTGAAGCTCAGAATACCTTTCATTTCTTATGAAAGCAAGTATATATGACTGTTCAGAATAATTTTCTTCTGATAGCAGTTACATTATTGTGGAGATGTCGACTTTATTGACCACTGTGAAAGTAATTATAATGAGTCAACGTTCTCCGTTTATTAATCGTTCTTAATTTGTTCTGGTTTTATTTTCTTCAGTGAATTATTTAAAAATCTAAAATGTTATCCTTAAATAACTTCAGCGGTTTTCTGCCTTCTTTGGTCAGTAAATGGTGAAATTTAGCTTTTCTTTTATTAAGAAACTGCTTACGACGATCAATAGGAGTGGGGCTGAAACGTCAGAGTTCTTGATCTGAATTATCAGTAGGGTCAGTCATCTGACTAGTAAATTGTCAAAGTTAACGTGTGTGTGAAGACTATTAATATTATGATGAACATCATTGAACTTCATCCTTGTCGATAAGGCTCGTAACTGTATGTTAAAGGTACTGAGGGGTAGTTGAAAACAGATTTTCAGAATTGTTTGGGAATTTGTGTTGGAGTTTAGCTGCATTTATACTTTCTCTAAGATTCAAAACAATAAAATGGGTAGGTCTTTCAGTGATACATTCGACATATTCAATGAATTATTAATGTTCAATAGTTGAAACATGGTGCAGTAAATGTGGTCTTTTAAATGTTATATTCAAGTTCGGGGATATACGAGCATACAGAATCAATTATGTTTTGTGAATGACGTTTAGGGGGTTTCAATTTGGATAGGTATTATTTCCTCACATTATTTTCGGATATTCATGTTTATCAATCCGTTCATAAAAAAATTGAATCTTATTTCCCGACTCAGCAAGTATGATAAAAAAATCTAGAAAATCAATAAGTTCTTCAACCATTGAAGGGTCCTTATAATTGTCTATTAAATGGGAAACACCAATTGAGTCATGAAAACAAGAATTTCGTTCACTGAGTAGATCACTGTCTTGCGTTTTCAATCTCCTTACTTGTACAATAACGTGAATGAATATACATGATGCCGGTTTCACTGTGGAAAAATTTATATTGATTCGACGTTTCTCTATTATATACAACCACGTATGAAATTTGAATGATGCCAATAAAATCCTTGTCTTTTGCCTTGGAATCGAAGTATGTATAAGGAAAAAATTATGTTACAGACTTTACAATTTCTTAATAGTATGTTAAATTTACTTTAAAATTTTCTCGCGGTTATCTCAAATAATTTGAAACTTGATTTTTGACGTGTTCATTAAATTGTTTTATCTACTGACTTGAGACAATATGCTAATTTACGAAATATACATCCATATGCTCAGAAACTTAAGCGAATTTACCACTCTCAATATCAGTAAATTAATTTACTTCATAGGTAACAAAACAAATACAAACGTAACATTAAAAATCAATTAAGTCTTCTTTACACGCTTTTCTTTGTAAACCATTTTTAGATTTTTTTTTAACCACTGGGAGTTAAAATTTTGGCATATTCACTATCTGCGTATCATTTGACAGTTTAATTAATTTAACAGAAAATATTTTCTGCTTAAATTTCAAAAATGAAAGTCAAAGCAACAGAATCCAAAAGGTAAATGTAAATCAATAACCGCAAACTTGTAGAGAGTGGAACAATTCAGTTCAGAACATCATGTAATTCTGTACGTAACTTCAGTGTATTTGGTAAGCAATAGAAATGAAGTACATACATACAGTAATTAGTTGCTAGAATCTTTAGAAAATTGAATCAACACTAGTAAGTATCCATATTAGTATAATATTATGAAAATGTAAAACATGTAGAAGAGGATAATTTTGAAATCATTAATGAATAAAGTATAGTTCATAACTATTCCAATTAATTTTGTATTCATTGGCGAATTTGGAAGAAACTGAGAATTATGAAACAAACGTTCTTTAGTTATAATTAGGATGTATTCGGATCTTCCCGTCGATTTGTTATGGACTGAAACTGGTCAGTCCGTAGCTGCTATATGTGCATCCTGGGAGGATTGCGTCGATAAAGAAGGGAATCGCAAGTATTGTTTAAGTTGAATCATAATTGGGAAGCGGAATTCGAAGAGGCACGTTTCAGCTTTTCTGGAACTCGTTCAGCTGAATACATCTGCATCACTGTATTGATGTTCATACCAGAACTCGAACTCTGTTCGTTTCATGCCAAACGTGTTAAATACTTGTGCTCTATCGCTATATTGAAGCAATCTGTCCAGGATGTGCATGCGGTAACAGAGTGTGACCAGCGTCAGTCCATGACAGATCAAAGGGAAGATCAAAATATATCCTAATTATATTACATACCTGTTGTACATGTGTAACTGTCTGAAACTCAGTACCCTAGTGGTGATCCACGGTGGCGTTCGGCACGAAATGTAGTGAGTTCGAAGTTTCGGTGTGAATTTCTCATATTGGCTATGTAGGCATATCGAGTTGACGAGCTCCATACAGGAACGAAACGCGCGTCCTGGATTCCCCTTGCCAGTCACAATCCAACCTGAACAAAACTTTTAATTGATAATCCTAGTTGACTAAGATGTTTCTATAAAGAATTAGCACTGTTTATATTGCATTATCAAATATAATTAAATGAGCTACATATCTGCTTCATTTCAAATTAAATATATATATTCAGTTAGATAATATCTATTATTGTATTTCAATATGTATATGAGCATATAAGTACATGGATTTTTTGAACCCTTATTATGTGTATGTATATATTAGATCATTGGCTTAAGTGAATGCAGGGTATCAAACGCATGTTTAATTTCCGAGCGTGTTAAAAATGTAATAAAGTACTTTAAGTTATAAATTTTTGTTGATGATATAAGTCTACATTATTTAGTATAATTGTAAATCGTCATTCATTGGGACTTTTCAAACTGACTTGAAATATTTCATTTAACACGGCAATATTAATGGTCTATCATTTTATTTGGATTGTGTGATTTCAATAAAAAATTACCAGATACGAGTTATAATTTGTTTCTTTCAAAAATCTGTATAAATTAAAAACTATAACTTTCGCAGAATACTTAGATTCGAATTATTCCTTTGTACTCAAATGGAGTCGGTAGCTCATCTTTAATTTCCATGTAGAATGATAACTCCGTTTTCATTTTCTAATATCTTATGACTGCATTTCGGTAAGTAAAGTATTTGTGTCCCTATTTTGTTTATTATATTCATACGTTAATAACAACTATGTTCATTAATGTATAATCGAACCCTTTCAACTACTCTTTGGAACTCTTATTCTTACTTGACCCCTCGATTTGATTTTCGAACCATTTTCATATTGCCTAATTAAACTCTGAAATATTTATCTAGTTTGTCCATAAATACTCCAAATTCGAGTTCCTTACAGCTTCAACTTCCAAACAATCTATTGTTATCTGTTAAACAATCCAAGTCATGATCTAAACATATTAATAGTTTGCGTTATTTAAAATCAATGGCCTTTATGTAGCTGATGATAATGCAACAAAAAGCATTTAATTCAAAGAAAAGAGTTACTTTCAAAAATATAAAGAAACACATTCATATTCAAGATGTTCATTGAATAGTTGAAAAAGTTTTCAATATCAGCATGATATTTCATAGCAGTGTAAGATAGATTGGTTTGTTAGTGCAACTCATAAGAACCCAGATATGGATTTAATTTGCTAAATCAACAAAAGTGACAGCTGTTGGGAACCTGATAAACAGAATCCATCAACTAGTCACAGACAATAAAGACAAAGAAACTGAATTAAACTTAGTGATGTCTACACTAATGAGGAACAACTACCCAAATAACTTTATCAAAAATATACTGAAAGAGAAACGCGATGGGAAAGCCAAACCGAAGGTTCAACCGAAAGAGTGGATTGACACTGTGGTTGTGCCTTATAGGAATGAAACTTCTGAAGAGATTAGAAGAGTTTTAAATAAACATGCTATACGCGTTTTCTTCCGCACAAACAATACATTGGGCTCTGCACTTGTAAATATCAAGGACAGACTACCAAAAGAAGAACAAACGAACCATGTCTATGAGATCAAAAGTAATGACTGCAGTGCTAAATACGTAGGAGAAACGTCACGACAATTAAATGTAAGGATGAAGGAACATATACTTTGCTCAAAGCATATTCCCAAATCCTCTAATGATATACGAAAACTTGAAAATAAATCGGCAATAGCATTACATTCAATAGAATCAGGGCACAGTATCCATTTTGATGGAATTAAAATCTTTTAAAAAGGTTTTAATTCCTACAAAGAAAGGCTAACATCTGAAGCGCTACATATAAGGGCTAATCCGAACAATATAAACTGACAATGTCAACATTAGTTTACTGACAATAACTCATATAAAAATTTCATACCCTGTGTACAGTTTGGATATTCGTAATCAAATTTGACCTCTCATTTACACTTAAATTCGATAATTTTTGATTTGGATTATTTTCCAGCTTGCAAAGCGAAATGTTGGAATTTTTCTTAAATTTTATCCGCTGTGATTATTTATAAATATATTCTATTCATATGTCTTATATACACTCAGTGCCCAAGTTTTGTAAATATTTTCGTTCAATTTTGGACGAAAATACCTATAAATTAATTTGGAAGTGCCTATATTCTCTTATTCATGCTGTTTTGAACTGTAATTAATCAGTCTCCGCCACAATATGCGAGGGAGTTCACAAGTAAAAGTGAAGATGTATCGTGGCTGGCAAGTGGAATCACGGAATCATACTTAACCTTATATGGAGCTATTCCTGATGTACCTCTATCTTATTGACGACGTTCTCATTGGAAATCGAAAACAACTTCAAAACCCTAGTCAGTTTCTTCTGAGTAACATTAGATTTTCTACTGAGATAATGAGTTCTAGTTTGAATAATAACACTGAGATACAAGTATATTAGGATGACGAGTTCAAGAGTAGGAATGAAACCCATGTTTTAGATTCTGCTTTCCAGTTACAATACAAAATTAATCATACAAAGTTGGATAACTTTATTCAATGATATGTCGGTGTTAACAGCCTCCTAAAACTTCAATGATGAATGATTTACATGTAACCTAATGCTGTATCAGGCTTTGTTGGTATTTTTACCAGTTTCACACTAAACAACGACACGTATTTCATTATAGAAAACTTAATTTTTTTTCTTTACTGTAACTTCTTATTGTTGTATAATATATATGAGGCAGAAAATTAATGATTTAGAAATGCTGTTTAGACATTTTTACCATGGTGTGGTAGTACAAAATGAATGTTATTTATTGAAAATATTTTTCTTTTGATACGTCACTATAATTCGTAATTAGAAAAAAGATACCCAATTGTTATGAATAATACATGCTTGTGATAAATAATTAAAATGTGTCTTTCTCTATTCTGAATCGTTATTGAGAAAGATGATCATTTGAAAATTATGCATCACACTGTTTCTTTATTTATGTGAAAATATTTGTGATGGAACTAAACACCTATTCAGGCTTTTATACGTTACGTATACATTAGTATTAACAATAGACCAACTTACATTACGATAAACTTCAAACAGTTTAGTCAGATTAAAAGGTATTTTAAACAGTTTCAAATTATCATTTGTTTGTATTTTCTTATTTACATAGTTAAGGACTAGATCTGATCAGACACTGTTTTAGATACATAGATCCTAAGCATATTATCTAGATAATGTGTTGTGTCATAAGCGTGAATAGACTTCAATCATAACACTTTACAGTACAATCGACATAAGAAGCGAATATGGTAACAGAGACTGATCAAATCTTCTCTCCAACAGCAACAACAACATCAGAAATACACAAGTACATTCAAATACTATGTAATCATATGATTTCCACATGTTTAACCGTCTAAACTCAGCTGCTCAATAAACACTGCGGTGACTTTCAACAAAACTTAACTAAACCTGGAATTTCAATAGTTCCGACGTGAATATCAACGCTGTGATGTATGTGCATCCAGATGACGACTATCAGATAAAACGAAACGCACATCCTTGATTCTATTTCTCATCTACAATCAACTTTCATTAGTTTTAAATTATTCTGATATCAATCTTTAGCAGATTGGTTTAAGTTATCACACAAATAAACTAAATAATAGTCCAACACATCAATTTTTTAAAGAATTTTTTATTTGTACTAAATTCATCATATTTATTTCACTGGAACTCCTTCCTCTAATAAGTCAATCATGATTGTTGCTGGGTAAAAAACATTAGCACTGAAAATCAATCAATTAATTCTTAATATTATTTATTAATTCAAACTAATTTATGAGGTACATATAAAAGTTTGTATACACAGTTCACTTAATAAATTAGAAATGTACCGGAAACCAGTAAACTATACTAAGAATTGATCTTCAATTTTATATTCAATTATAATTTGGTATAAAATGCCTAAATGAGTTTAAATCTCAAGCACAATAAAATGTGCACTTTGAATTCCACTTGCCAGTCACAATGCAACGTCGGTTATACATCTGAATTATTGCAGCACTGAGCTAATCCGCTCAATGACGCCATCCGAACACTTTCCAGTTACTTCAAATAAATACTTGTAAAGCACTAACTATTTATAAAAGTACTCTGAAAAAAGTCAACGATGATGGGTGATTACTGCCTGTAGTCAAATATATACAACTTTAAGAAAATGAACATTAAATCTCAGACAAAGAAACATGGAATATAAACTGTGGAAACTAAATAAGTGACAATAAAGTGAATTCCTTTTATTTTCATAACAAATGTCATTGCAGATACAAATGTAATCAGACAGTATAAATATGTTCAAAACATGAATGGCATGATTTAGTCACACTTTTCGTTTTTTTTTTCAAATGATTTGAATCTATTTTTGGTCATGATATAATGTTGTCCAAAAGATTAGTGTAAACCATAGATCACTGAGTATCTATTTCATCCTAATTTCATACCCTTCAAGGGTGTATGCCTAAGATACCGAATGGCACCATATAACATGTTTTTCAACCCCATTATTCCATTAAATTAATGAATCAGAATCGAATACATTCATATTTTCAAGTTAATATAAAATAATGAGTAAAATTATCTCTTTAAGAAACTATCCATGTGCAATGAAACCTAGAAAATTTATCTGGATATTTTTAGTGTGCTGCAAGTTAATTTAAAGCAAGTGTAATATTCAAACTTACTAAGAAATGAAGATATTATATAAATTGGAGGAAAAATCGACTTTAATTAAAATATCCAAAATATATCTTTATATCATAGACTGTTCAAGGAAGAAATTTATCATTGTTCTCACAGCCTTTACATATTTATCCGTTAAAATTGATTATTCAAATATATGCATTGCTTTTGTTGATTTTATTCTCGTGTACTTTGAAATGTGACAATTTTAAATGACCCGCTTCATTGGTTTTTACACTGATCACTTAGATGCATATTTAAAGAAGAAAAAACAAAAACAAATTGTTGATAGTCATTTACAACCTTGAAATTGTATCATCTGTCAGCTTTTTTGTTAACAACTATATTCTATCATGTGTATACTAAGGTATAGAGTAATCATAGCTATTTCACTTTAGAAAAGGCACTAACAGTGCTAAACTAAAGTAAGAACTTCTCAAGTGAAATGTTGAATCATCTAGTCAACATATATTGTTATTTCTGACACATTCATATATAAGGAAGTTTATCTCTCACATCGTTATAACACCAACACTGCTAAAACTACTGATATTTATCAATTATACCCAACCTATATGTCAAAGTTATCAGATTTAGTTAATTCCAACTGATTCATTTTAATCACATATGAGTCATTAGGAATTGATCATTCATTTTATTTATTTTGTGAAAAATAAACAAACATGTTACCACAATGATCTTTGCATTAAATCCTGTATTCATAAGTTTCATTTAGATGGAAGTTTGGAAAATTATAAATCTGTTGACGAATACCTATATTCATAAATTGTGATAATCATATGATTGTATGTTTTATTATAAATACGATTAGACTGAATATATCCTTCTAGGATTTCACAGATTCATTCGTTTCTGGTGTACGCAAAGTAAAATATCCTTCAAAAATACCTTGAATGGTGGAACTCTGAGGTTAATATTATCAGAAATCAAAGTAAACGAAATAAAATAATGACAGAACTTTAGAAAAGACGACGAATGAATTAAGTTTCACTTAAAGGTGAAATGCTAATACTAAGGTTGCACAAATAGTTTGAAGAGTATTCAACGCAATATAACTGCAACCAAAGTTTAACATTCCACTCCCTCACCCAACACCGACCCCACTCCACCTATGATAACAAACAGTTTACAGCATAAATTATATAAACCCAACACATTCTGAATCTATCAATTCGGATAGTCATGTGGAGCTAGTTACATTCTCACATTCTCCAGAAATTTATTACTCTTCCCACCCCCTCCCCCAAACACACGCCCTACACATACACACACTCCAAAACATCTCCCACATCGGTTTATCAACGAATTCGTCAAAAATATCAACAATCATAAATATTAACTCACTCAGTCAAAATACATCGTCCAATTAACACGAATTAATTATTGACTATAATCTATCATGTGAGTAGTCGTCCTACAAGACCAGTTAGATTCATGATGATTCAAGTAGTAGGAGTGATATGTGTACGGGTTAAAATGCTACAACTCAATACACAGAAACAATACATCCAACCTCTTCCTTCCCCATAGTCATCTCAACATTCCATTACTCCATATTCATTACAATTATATCATGAATTGATTCGACAATTGTGCAAATGAATTTCTCTCTTTGTGTTTCCATTAATTAAGTTTACCTCATGTGAATAATACCTTTGTTGTTCTCATCGACCTCAATTCTCCGTACAATTACTCTTCTCCTTCGCCTTCTTCGTATTGTTTTAATTGTGCCTGTAAGCACACTGAATTGTAATATCACCCAATCCCATCCTCTCTGAAATTTTAATGGATGTCAGTATCGATGCTTCTCCTGGCTTTAGCTCTGATTTACTATGTCGCCGTTGTCTATAACTCGGAAAACTGTCCTTAAATTTCTTAATGCCCTAAGTTACCAGGCTTTGATAACTTGCATTCACATCTGCTATAGTCGCTGGTAGACATCATCATAGAATCATTCACAGTGCTGTTCAAAATATCCCTCTCCCAAAAGACTTGAAGTATTTTATAGTCAGTCCAATTATTTAGAATGGGGAAGGACCTGTCAGTTTGACTAAAGTTATTGTTAAGGTTTCAGAGAGATCTATTTAAGATATGCTGTTTCAGTTTGTTTCGGCTTATAACCTACTAATTGCTGAACAACATGGATTCCGAATATTTTGATTTTAAGAAAAGACTGGGTGGTTGCGGATGATCAGCGACTATATGTATATGTGATATTTATAGACTTCAGTAAAGCTTTGGATGAACTGTCTAATGTGGAATTCCTGCACAAGCCCTCTAATTTTGGTATAACAGGTTAAATAAAGCATAAACTGAAAATTTTCTGTGGGTTAGATTAAATGGTACACTGCCAGAGTGGAAATCTGTTGGCAGTGAAGTACCTCAAGGTGGAGTACTACATCTTCTATTAATTTTGCTACATGTGGTCGAGTTGGCAAATCTCTTTGAGTCTTCATTACTACTGTTTGACGGTAAACTTTGGTGACTAATACACAGGAAAACGGAGAGACTTCACCTTAAAAATGATCAACATGATATAGTTAGATGGTCCAAAATCTGAAAATAAACTCTATTAAAGGTGCAGTAATGCAAAATTAGACACGAATTATCCTTCAGTACACAATGGGTGGAACACCTATGCTATTAGTTATAGAATATAAGGATTTAGGGGTAGTTTTGAATACAAATTTGAAGGCATAAACTCATCGCAACACAGATGCAGTCGGAAGAGTCCGTGCGTTACGATCACTTAGAAAAGTTTTCAAGTAATCTGATGTAAATATTTTCAGAATGTTTTATTCTACCTACAGAAGGCTTCATCTAGAATATTGCATCCAAGCAGCTAACCCAAGTTTTGTCAGAGATGTTGATACCCTCGAGAAGGCTTAAATAATGGGCAATAAGTTAGTGACAGGACTCTTCAGCCTTCAGCATGGGGAGAGTCTAACCCATTTCAACTTATTACCTTTTTTACCGTAGAACAAGAGGCAACTAAATACTAGCATTCTATATTTTGAACTATGATTTAGTTACTAACCTGTCCTACTTTGTTACTCCTTCTAGGATCAATCAATTCCGAAACCATCATAAAAATGTCTTTAAGTCACGATCGAATAAACTTAAGTTGAGCTTCAGCTTCTCGTATTGGGTAGTCAATGACTGGATTGCTCTGTCAGATCATATGATATCAGTACCATCGGTGAGCACCTTCAAAGAGAGACTAGGTCTCTGTTAGACAACACACAAGAAGAATTGACACAGGTCTTTTCGACCTACTATCTTCACAAGTAAAACCGATTACAGAATAAGAAAGACATTTAAAATCAAACTTGGAAATGAGTTAGTTACTTGAAGTGCTTACATCAGAATAAAGAGACGGAATGCGTTTTGAATTAATCTGTTAACTCTTAAGAATGATTATAAAGAAATACAATTAAAATGAAAACTCACATTATAAACCACTAGGATGACTAAAGAAGGTAGAATGGCCATTCAGAGCCTATTGAGTACAAAGGTGTCGTTTATTTATGTGGACTTTTGTAGGATTCTCTAAAACAGATGGCTTTATCTTAGGTGAACTAAAACATTTAGTTTAATTTCTTGTATGTTGTAGAGAAACAAAATTCAGCCATTTAATCAGCTGACCTCACTTATTTGCAATAAAAATGAAATTTGGTTTTGCCGAGATAAAGCTGTCTGCTCCAAAGAAGCATTTGTATGAACAAACTAAACCTTTAGGTCCAAGATAACTTTATTCGACCGTCCTTCTATATCCTTCAAACTAGTTGAAAAAGTACTAATACTTTGTTTTAATTTTATTGATATGTAATCGTTTCTAATAAGTGATTAATTTATGTAATTTAAATTCTATTGTATTAGCATCTTACAAATATATCATCTCAGATGAATGAAAACAACATTGTTACTATGGACAGCTAAACATTTTGAATCTATTACAATCTGATTGATGAAGTAAAATCTGAAAGATCTTCATCAATTCCATAAATTGCTTAATATAACTGATGTTTTATTCATATTGATTCTAAAGTTGAGTACTGAATACAGTCAAATGGGCGCCTTCAGTTAATTCAATTAAATTATTCATAAAATAACTTGTATTTCATAAAAAGCTATTGCTAGTTTTCCTCAAGTTAGCCATTTGCAGAATCACTTCCAACCACATTAGCAACTTCACCTGCAGTGCCTCTAAGGTTGCTGCCGGTCCCAAGCCGTGATAAAGGAGGAGGGTTGGGCACAGGATTAGCAATCCCATTCCGTAGCTTTAAATAAAACTATACAGTAGATGACCAATTTCATTCACTCCAGTAAAGTTGTATGTTACAAAATATCGTCGAAAAGAACGTTCCGATATCATTTTCTCATTATTCAATATGTTGTCTGGAAATATTAGTTTAACTCGTGATGATAATTTGTAATAAAATTATTACTTTAATCCATTTTTCGTGTTAAAAAAAACCATTGAATCATAATAATAAAATTAGTATTGTTCCACTACTGATTTTACTGATATTTTACTAACTTAATTAAACAATGAATTACAATGCTCAAGCAAATGTGATGTGCCTCAGTATTTTGAATTGAAAAGAAAATTTCAAAACTTTTAAAATAAAATATTGTTTGCATTGAAATCTAGTAGTATTTACCTTTGCTTGAATGCATACACGATACAGACAGACAGATACAACGTAGGACCAGGCACATAAGTGCATTGGTCCAAGTTGCCACACCACAACAGCATAGCAAGATGATCACCGAATTCATAGAATCAGTTACTTTAATGGTAGTAATATATAAAAGGAAGATTGCATATAAGGATATAATATGTAGAGAGAGAGAGAGAGAAAAATTTAGTTTGTAGAAAGAAAGGTAGAGTAATTTTAGTCTCAAGGTGTACGTGAAGACAAAGAATGTATACACCTACGCCATTGTGATCGATTCTGAGCCATGTCACCAAGAGTCTCCAACCACTTAGTACGGCAGTCACGCGGACCAGGTAGTCGACATCTACCAATGTGGCTCAGACCAGAAGTTAGTGACTTCAACGACTGATGCCACGTTTTGGTTTGGCCGCCCCTAACCCTTTTCCAACCCACCCAAATACTAGTCATCATTGAGCGACGTGGTAACCGGTGTTCGGACATACGTAACACATGCCCCAACCATCTCAGTCGATGAAGTTTCATGACCTCATCAACAGATTTACCATTATTCCCTAATACCCTTCGTCTAACCTCATTATTAGTTACCCGGAGATCCCAGCAGGTACGAGCTATATTTCTAAGACATCTGTGATCAAACGCTAGTAACCTACGAGTGTCTTCTACCCTTAATGGCCATGTTTCACAGCCGTAAAGTAGAACAGGACGAACTGCTGTGCAATATACTTGTCCTTTAGTTGATAGACGAATATCACGCCTACGCCATAGATGACGTAAGTTGGCAAAAGCCAAACGAGCCTTTCGAATTCGTGCAGAAATTTCGTCAGACACCAACCCATTAGGGCTGATCAGACTTCCAAGAAAAGTGAAGTTATCAACGCATTCAACTTCTTCACTCTCTATCCTTAGTTCAGGGGTTGACGCAGACCAGTCCTGAAGTATCAATTTACACTTAGAGGGGGAGAAAACAAGATAACTTTTATTTAATTCTCTGGATCATTTCCTATCACTATCTTGTAAGGCTTGTAGGCTTTTTGAATACTTTTTCGCATATTAAAATGCTTTTAGAGTATTATTTAGAGCTTTATTTGCTATTTCTCACTAAATTTACAGTTACACTTTTAAAATTTCTATTCGAAAGAATATATCTTTTACTTTGAAACATATATGTCTAAATCTCTCGTTTATTTTGGTTTCTTTCAGGTAATTACGAACTCCCTGTTTTGCATGATTCGCTAGTACTGCATTGTACTTTACTTTATACATTACTTAAAGATTGTTAAACACATTCATTCTTCGTTCAAGATTATATTATTTTCGTTAGTGTAAACTTTGTACTGATCCATGATTAGTAATTACTAAGACCAGGGAGGAAATAATCAGCCTTTTTATCTTAGTATGTGACTCATCAGTAGTGTGCATTCTCGATTCGTTGATTGGTGCTAATAACTAAGCGTCGCCAAAAAGAAGTGAATGTTCAGTATCTTATTCTTCAGTCAGACTGAAGGTACACCCCTGACGAGTTCTAAACTAGGATTAAATGGTGCTTCTTGGTTTACAATTGCAAAAAGCAGAGAATAATCTGTGATAAATATAAAAGAATAAAACGAAATTAAGTTCTGATTTCAACAAAACTACTTTAACTTAATTTACATGAATTAAACAAATGAAACAGAGAATTGTAATAATGAAATTTCTAAAAAACCTTAAATATAATTTTAAGTATCAGTGAAAAGGGCAGCAGGAAATACGTAAACAGACTGTATTAGTAGTGAGATATATGTAAACGTATCTATCATAATTCATTTACCGTATAGTTATGGAAAAAAAGAAATATTTAAATAACATCTACGTACTTCTATTATCAGTTAGATCTTTTTTTTAATGTATTTCACAGTGGACATGTACAAATGTTACTTTGACGTATAGGGTATTGTTAATGTAATATTAAAGGAGACTGCCTAATAATTAATATTTAATGAATGAAACTAACTTTTCCATTTTAAACCGAAGTAATATGAAGTGGTATTAAGGACTGAAGAACACTCTAATAGTATTTCGTCGCATATTAGGACATACCATTATTTAATACTCTGTGGTTTCTGTTGACTTTCTAGGTAATTCTATAAATAGGGTTTTTTCCGAATTACTTACTCCTGAAAAGTCCAAAAAACTAGGATCAAATTTCTTTCTAATGCTAAATTGTTTTCAATAGTTTAAGGGTTAGTATTATGTCGCCCTGAAAACCACATTTAAATCGTTAGATGGGGAGATCTCCACACTGAGTCTCACTTCATTAATACTACACATACAATTTTTTTCAGATAATTAAAAAACTGCATTATTGAATGCAAGACATTATACCCAAAGTTGAAAGAGAAAAGTCAGTGATCCAAGCAATAAAACGAGTTTATTAAAGAGGAATAAAGTATAGTACTGATTAAAGCCAATTTAGGTAGAAAAAACAATTATACGTTACTGTATGAGATAGTTAAAGGATTGGTTTTAATATAAATTAACTCAATTATTTGCATGATAAGTCATTTTGTAAAAAATGAAATGTCATAAAAGCAGTTTATAAAACACTTACTGAGAAATAAATCCGTTTATTAGTAAAGTTGATTTAAGCCGGAAATCAGAACAGTTTGTAAGTTATGATTTATTTGGTTTGAACTATTTTCCGGTGATAAATAGCACATATTGTGATACTTATGATTATTTATACGAATCACCTTTTACTAAACTGACCAACCGACGGTCGAATTACGGTTAAATCACATGGTATTCTCACTGGTCAATCTGAGTTCATTATTAAGGCCTATTTTGGACGATATATTTATGAACTTCCTGAAACAAACGAGGCTGAAACGTGAATCGTTAATTTTACATATTACAGATAATATGTTGATGATACATTTATTACTCACAATAATCTGAACCATGTTTTTCATCTACTTGGTCACTTCATTGGTGCATATACAAACATTAAATTGGCAACAGAATATGAATATCATAATCTACTCAACTACTTAAGCTTGGACTTAAAATGAAGAGATCATGGAATGACTGAAAGGTATACTCAGAAAAAAAGCAGACAGAACAGTAATTAATCTATTGTAGCTTTTGTCCTCCACACTCAAAGCACCTACTTCCCCTTTCCGCATGGATTCGCACCGCCGCGACTTTCTCTTCCAGCTCGGCGATCCGTTTCTCCAAAGGCGCCGTCCTGCTGTCTTCGGTTAACGAGGATACCGAAGTGCTAACAAGCTGTCTGCACATTCGAGCCATCTCCATCACGTTCAATGGCTGCACGGCATGCGCCAGTCGAAGCTGTGACGCTACGTCACCAGGGACACATTCCAGGAACTGGGATGTCAGGAGCTGCTGTCTCGACTCGTCGTCCAACGATGGCAACCCACGACGCAGCAAACTCGTCAGAGTGGTGGCCAGCACCGACGGATCGCCGTCTGGGGCCCAATTTACTTTGACGCTCTGCTACCTACTACTTATTGATGACTTATAAGTAGTATCCACCACACTCGCCCCTCCATTAAATTGCTGTGCTCGTATGCGCGCTGACCTTCTTGCCTCTGCGGTCGCTGGTCGGCGTGCGAGGACAAAAGGCGAAGGTAGTCACAAACCAGGTTTAGTCAAAACTTTGTTTAATAGAGCTAGAAAATTATGTTCAAAAGACAAAATAGAACAATAGCTAACAAACATTTGAAGTTGTCTTATAAAAATTGACAACCATGAAAAATCTACTTTGAAGTAAGGGAAAATGATTACAGAACGTCTCCGAAACTCAACATTGAAGAAGAAACTCATTTTTATCCAAACTACATTCAAATGTTATGAGATTTCCGGTAACACTGACATCAGGATTAAAACTGCACTTAAAAGAGGTTTCTCTGCATTACAATTGTTCTCACTCTACAATACCAAATGCTGTTTAAAACAAGCAAAGTTAATCATTATCCTTCTTAAGTCGTCTCCAATTGCATTATTGAATTTACATGTATTAGTAGCAAATAGTAAATAAGAAGGACTAGAAAAAGAGCATGCACAAAATGTATTGAGCATATTCCTCACAATCTATACCGGAAGAACAGTAATGATTTTACGAATGCAATAACTAAGCACTTAGTTAAAAGTGGGCATGTAGTAGATGTCACAAGGGGGGTTTATATTAATTAATATGCAGAGAACATCGCTTTTACTATGCTTTTCAAAAGCAATCACCATCAAGAACATTATTATTATTATTTTTTGTTATCTATTATACAACTTTAAATTTATTGCGTTGATGTTCCTCACGGTATTGAAAAATATTTTTCATTCACAAATCGAAATGATTATGTAACACCTATTCCTTAAAAATTATATTAATTTGGTTCAGCAATTTGTGTCTGTAACAGCATCCACACCCCTTTTTGTATGACTTACTTACAAAATATGAATACTCCTTAACGTTAAATACTGTGTTCTTGTTATTATATTGTTCCTTCTGTGTACGTCGAATTCATCTATGTCATTTTAACTTCGGCTTCAATGACATTGGTATGTATCACGTTAGTCAAATTAATAACGCTAATTAAAAAATTAGACCATTTTCAGCCAGTGATAAGCCCTCAAAATAAGATGAATTCACTCTATTCTGCAAATTTGTTTGTTCTTGCTTTGTTCAAAGGAAATTGTTATTGTTTTATAGCATACAATAATTTTGTAAATCAGAATCACATTTGTTTTCATTATTCGGTTCATTGTTAGAGATGCATGAATTAACTTGTAAGTGTATTCCATTTTAGATTCCTGTAGCGGGATAATCATTTTCTTCTACACGCATAAGAGAATTTATAGGGTCTTCCAATATATCTTACTAGAGTGGTTGACGATGGTGTTATTTAAATGATAATGATGATGATGAAAGCTTCATTACTCTCAGTAGGTATGCCTGAGGCTTAATGAATAAAGTCCTAAATTTCATTGGAAACTCATTGATGCCCTTCTAATTGAGCACAGCTATCATCGATTGCATTTTGACGTAAAAAAATCGTCACATTAATAAAAACTAGACGTTAGAAGCACTAAGTCCTGGTATGATGTATTCATTCCTATCTAGCTGTTTTGTTAATCACTATTAGTTTAAAGATTTTTTCGCTGAATGGCTACAAAATATGTAATGAGGTAATCTATTGAATTCAACCAATATTCTGTTCACGAAATGTTACTGATTATGAACTAATGTTTAGACAAATAAACTGCTAAAAGTTGTATTGCTGTATAATCAAGACAACCCTTGTATTAAAATCTTGTCAGCCACTCAGCAACTGTATAAACCAGACTTATTAAACTGTATAAATAATTCTTGAAAAATGTTTTTTTTTCAATGTGTCCACAGCATGTTTCACACATAGATGGGATTAAAATATTTAATCATTTTTGTGTATTTTTCTTCCCCCCCCCCTCCCAAAGTTAAATTAACCCTGATTTTTATGCTACCAACTTTATTATTCTGTATATGTCATTCAGATATCAAAATCATGTTATTACAAGTAATGACGTCAATGCACAATGGTAAGATTGCAGAAAGAAGTGTAAACATTACAGTGAATCTCTAGTATTTACCTATTTTCTCTCCTTTTATGTAATGTCAATAAACACTAACGTTTAGATGGTTTTATTTCTAATCACTACGCAAAATTTTATCTCATCTGATATTATCTTTGATTTCACTCCTGAGTAATATACTTTCTTTCATGAATCCATTATGAAATGACTTGTATACCTGTGAATTTTCGTTTCATACCTTATATCGTTATTATTATCTCAGTATATATTTTAGTTGAAACATGAAAGTATTAGGAAACTAAACAAGGGAACATATGTACATATATGTTATTGTAATAGAATGTGTTTAATGATTAAACAATCATGTGGACACATGTATCAGTGAAAGGGAGTTCTATAATAATGAAAGAATGGAATTAAGCAATATGTATACATATTTTGATCAGGCTGAGAACAAAGTTATCTAAATGAGGAAGAGAAGAGTATGAGACTGAAAATATTCATCAAAGACAAATAATATAAAATAATGTGAATGAGAGAAAACTAAGGTATCAGAATAAACAGGATAAAATAAACTCAAAGAAGACAAGTCAACTGAAAACAGGGATATAAATACTGGCTTCATTAAAGCTGATCATATCCAGTCAGTATGTGTAAGGTTGATAAAATGAATGATACTTCATGAAGTAAGTTGGCGAATAACATGTACATCAGTATCTCAAAGAACATATGTTGGCAATTAAAATCTCTTGTCAGATATGGCTAACGGAAATTTCCGCAGACGGTATCAAAAAACTTATACTTGCGATGAACATAAATGTTAACATGGAAGATACCACGCTATAATGTGTAACCGTACGTTTGTGTATCTAACTTCAAGGATTTTGTTTCGATGGTTAGGTTATTCAAATGATATTAAAGCATTCGCACATTTTCACTTCAATTGTTATGGACTGAAATTCATATATTTCTGTTACCATATTTGTATCCTGAGTAGATAGCCTTGAAACAACGGTGGTCCAGAAGTACGAGTAAAGTTCCACTATGACTGGTAATTTCTTTTCATGATTTGTGTTCCCTTCTATTTGGAATTCCTCAGCTGCATGTAATTGTGTCCATGATGATGTTCAGTCAAGGACTCGCCTTTATTCCATTCATACCAACCCCATATCCGGAAGCAAACACTGATCACTCTATGTTTATAACAACATTGACAGGAAATACAAGGACTTTCAAATTGAATATAGACACTTGTTGTATCAGTTTAATGTCTGAATTTGGGGGCTTAGTAATGAAAACGGTACTGTTTGAGACTAACGAACCGGGTCTGAGTCTTGGTGTGAACATCACCGCGGATCTACGTATATCATGCTAATAAGTTTGAGATGGGACAAACACCAGTCCTGGATTCCACCTACCATTTATTATGCAACTTTAATCACATTTTATTTCAGGCTTGAAAAATACCTCTTAATTATGTACTATTATCAGTATTGAAGCATTTCACTAAGACATTATTTTAAATGCTTGGACTAATTAATAAATAAATCTGTATCGTGTTGACTGGTAGGAGATTATGATGTACTTTAACTTATAATTTTCTAATTGCACATTTATTAGGTATTTCTCCAAAAAGAACAATATTTTGTCAAAAACCGCACTTCAGAAGGTTACTACCTACAGTAAGATATTTTTAGTTTTAATTAAGTTATTGAACTTCTTTTAAGTGAATGACATTCAACCTCATTTTCCCAACTAAGTAATCAGGTAAGAAGAACACTTTTATATTTAATTTGAAATTATAACTTTTTTTATGTCAAATGATTTTATTACAAACCTGTAGTCAGCTTTCTAACATTCTTATTGATTAAATGGAGAGGTTTGGACAAATCGGTTAATAATTAGTAACATTGTTACTGTTGTATTTCTTCCTGTTAATTAGTAACTATTGAATAACTAATGAGATTTTGCCGGCACTTTCTGTTACTCACATGTAAATGGTACATACAATATCGTGGAAATATTCCGTAAAATTAACAGTTTAAAAGATATCACTCAGTTATTCATTCAATATTGTTGTGATGAATAAGTATACTGATTGAAAGTTAATAATGAATCATTCAGCCAGTGATTAATTACTTCAATGTTATATCATTTAAACAAGTGAATTTGATTATCATGCAAATGTACTTCTTGTAAATACACAACTAACGAGTTTCACCAAACAACAAACTTTAGCATGCAATTGTATAGTTCATTATTAAATTAATCTAAAGTTAATACAGTTCATTTCTAATCGCTGATATCATTCATTATGTGATGACAATTACATACTCAATAACATTTTCTAATCTTTATGTGAAATTTATCATCTGTAATTGTTATAAAAGTGTAATAAGATAAAAGTAGAATCATAATTCTTAGTTATATAAAACATTTAAGAAAAATTAATAGAAACAGAGAAAATAAAAATATAGGAATTAGTAGAATTACAAAATAGTGAAAATACTAGGATAAGACTAAATTTTCTTTAAAGGAAATGGGAGTAAAAAGTGTGTAATGAGAAAGATTATGGTATGGCATACTACTGGATGAATATAGAATTTGTAATACTGAGAAGAGGCGCTTATCCATTTCACTTGAATTGATTATACTAACCAAAAGAAGGAAAATAATAATTCTATAGTGGTTGTGTTGTATTTCTGGGGGTTAAAAGTATTCTGAAAATACCCTACAGTCCTTTCTCTTTATAAGTTCTATTACAGCAAGAACAACAATTGTAGTAGAATAGTATGAATGTATTTTATTTCGCTGTATACAACCTGTAATTAACTACAGTGATTAAAAACAAAACAGTTGTACTTGCTTTACATCAGTAGATATTTGAAGAGTTTTAAGTTAGTATGTAGATGTTAATCAATTAGACGACAACAATTGTATAAGAATTGGGGAATCAGTGACATGATTGTTTATTTATAGGCTAGGTCAAAATACCAAGATAATGACTGATGACTGTTTCCTTCTGGATAAACATCAGGTTTCAAAGATTTGATAGCAATAGAAAATATTTTAAGGTAAGAGATTGTCTAATAAACAATCTGAATGATTTTAGAATGTCTACCTGGAGTACCATATAGATAAGATATCTAAGAATAGAACTACCAAGTTTTATATGGTTTTAATTTTAAATTTATGTAAATGTTCATTAAATTTAAGGCAAGCCTTTATTTTTATTCTATCACTTGTAAATGTTTGGGCAGATACATAAAAATTAAAACAAATAATTGTCAGATACCCGTCAGTTCTCGATTGTCATAGAACACACATGTTTTACACGACAAGTTTGGCTGTAGAATGTTTTTGTGAGTGTAATAGGCCATCTGGTTATTAGTGTATGAAAATTTGAAATATAAGAGGTTATTTATATCTAATATGTACTCAAGGCAAAAAACGGAATTCTTGATCTTCTGCTATATTCTACTTCACTCAATTTTGTTTTTCATACCGGGTTATATTTTATGATTTATATCTATCAGTTTGTCATGATCTTGCACGCTATTAGTAGTTGTAATACTACTCGTAATACTGAGCAGTCCGAATAATGGCTATGGATATCTGCCATTTTTTCAAGTAACTGAATTAAATTTAGAATCGTTTCGAATTTGGATTCAGTTTCTAAACTCAGTACACTAAAATAGCTTATTGACATGCCACAACAATATACTTGCTATCTAGGACTTTCGTAACTAATAATTAAGAATTTGATAGTATATGTTTTGAACTTTACTAAATTTGTGTTTATGTGACTGGGACTATACTATGCTACATTCAACTAGTATAGGGACATAACTCAACCAAACAATAATCGTGTGAGCACCACTGACTAGCTTTCAGATGTATTACCAGTATACTTTGGGCAAAATAGTTAACAATGATGAAATTAAATAACTATCAACTTTATAATGAGATGAATCAGATATCTAAATCGCTGCTTTTTGGGTTAATGATATTAAGCTTATATTTACATTTTAAGGTTTTCACGTTTAACAACGCGTGTAATAAATGGACTAACTTCCAAGCAGTCCTTGCCTAACACTATGTGCTGTCAAGCGCCCTGAATATTCATCATTTGTTTAACTCATGTAATCTACTTAAGGAAAACTATTTTCAGACTTGGTTGTATAATTTTTGGTATAAAGTTCATTATTTTTATTAAGATGTAAGTTTCAAATACAATATGAACATTCCATGTCTCTCTGATATCATCATACTCTGAGTCATTAATCAGGCTTTCCAAAGTAGAACAAGAAACGGAACTAGTATCTGTAAATTTAATGCGACCACCGATTCGAATTATTTCAATCTTTCAAAATGACTGGTATTTTATAGTAACTACTGGTCGATTTAAAAACGACCCTATAAACCACGTAACGGAATGCTTATCCACTGCTAATATTTTCTAATAATATTTTGTCTACTCATAAGTAGTAAGAACTTTATTGTATATAATATCACCAATGTTGAAGAGTAATCTAGTTTTCCTATCATAAGAATCTTTTTAATCATTTCAATTTAAAGTTATTTCAATCCCGAAATTCATCTGAACTGGCAACCTTCATCATCTCAAACATTTGTTACTTCAAGCCCCGAATATATTACTTTTTTATGTACAGCTTCATTAGGGGAAACAACATAAAGGATAATTAAGATAAGTAATGAGCTCTGTACACATACTTAGTTGACCCGGATCAGAAAGTAGATGTTAAAAGTGAATTTAAAATCATCTGCTGAATTTCATTCAATTTGCAGCATGATTTGCGTGTATATCTTTCATGCACAGAAGAAGTGATCAGCATTCACCTACTTAAACAGAACTTCTGTATGGATGAGAAATTTGTACAATCTCTTTACTTCTCATGACCACTAAAATAGCTAATACTTGGATGATTTACAAATCACTTACAACACTTAGTCCTTTTACTTGTCTCTATTATTATTATCATTAACGTTATTGTTGTTGTTATTGCAATTCGGATTCTTTAAACAACTCGATTAATGCCGTCATCTATATTTACATAACAATGACAATCACTTAATCCCTGTTTAACCATCATGACTATAAGATTTCGTAACATAGCCTCATCAATTCTTTTAGTAGATATTACGTAATTCACCATTTTACAATTTACTCATCTATTAACTTGTAATTTGAATACTATAATTGTTTCATCAACTCCTACATTTTAATTACCTTGTCAATTATGCATAAATACCTTTACAAACACTTTCGAATTTACACCATTAATTAACACACCATCGCTTGTTTGGCAATAGTTTCATTACTATTGTAAATTATGCATATATTATTGTAGAGCTACGATAAGTAACTAATTCAAAAGAAATATTTTTTTCGCCACTCTTTTCTTTTTCTAAATGAATAAATAGAAATTTATTTGTTGTAAATCACTAGAATGTTAATTACTGAGCATGATGTTGCTTTCAAAACATTAAAGAGTTGTTCACAACGTCATGAAGTAATATTCATCAAAATAATAGTAGCAGCGAACCGTTGCTATTAAGTGACGTTACCATAGTGGTATGATAAACAGATCAATGTAATCAACCGACTTAGCCAAATAATAGTCGTTAATATGTTGGTGACTTTGTTAGGAGTTTCGAAAAATTCCAGTGTAAAGTTTCAAAGTCACATGAGCAGCTAAATTTCATGTCAGAATTAACGCGAACATGATATTATTGAATTACGATCATGTCGTTTAACAAATTAATTGAAAATGAGGAACACATATCACTCACTAGTGTAATAGCTTAGTGCTAAACATACAATTTGGCAGACACAGCTTTATTGTACACTACTGAAAAGTCTAAAACAAACACAAAATGGCAATCGTAGGGTTTTTTAGTTGTTTTCCAGTTAATATCATGAAAACTATGCTTACGTCAAGTAGTTTATAGGCTTTATGTTTAGACGTTGGTACTCCTAAAGATAGAAAATAGACGATCGTAATAATCATGTAGCATATATACAGGATGAGTTTCGCAGAGACATAGAACTAGTTACCAAAAGGTATGAGTGTAAATTTAAATAAAAAACATGTAAATATCACGATGTTTAAATTTCATAATAGTCAAGACCTTACCTCATCTTTTGTTTAAAATATATGAGCCATATGTTTAGATATCTTCTAATATTGTTTGTTCTGCATGTTGTTTTATTTTAATACCATACTTGCACATGTATATAACTGTTACTATCTAATTCAGGTATGTTAGTTAAATAATCTACTGTTGTACCCTGCATACGTAGATGCTCTATGGAATGACGCTGTATGCTCACCATTCATGCAACATGACTCCTGGTAAACGTTGACATGTAGCACAAATTACAATTCAGTTATTTCTAAATCATGTATATAATAACTTATGTTGGTTACATTAAAATAAACATTTGTTCAGACAATTTGCACATCTATCTACTCATCACTGAAATAGTTGGATGTGTAGAATACTGAATCTCTGTTATTTCTATCGCGTTAGTCATATCTTAAATAATATGATGTTGCTGACATTATCAAATTCATTTGCTACCATTTACATATAAAACAGTGTTTTAGTGTTTACAGCATTCCAAATGTCATAATTTCTATATCTAAGTATGTTTTAATTTATACTATCACTTATTGTAATGTATTTTACGTCACTTTATTTTTGGATTTTAATGAATAACTTACTTAATGGGTCAAAGTTCTCATTCGAACAATCGATTTATCTTTCTTCTAATGATTATAAATACTTATATATAGTCAACATAAAACACTTACTAAAAGATAATTTTGAATTTTCTGCTTGATTTCATAAACTGATTTTAGGAAGACAACAATTGTAAACCAGGAAATTTTTGACAGCATTCTCACTCCAATATGGGAGTGGTTTGATCTAGTATATCACATTAATAATTTAATACAATTAGCCTAAAAGTTCACAACAGCTAATAATAGTTCAGCAATAAAGGTGGGCTTGAGCTCATACTAATCTTGTGACATTATTCCATACTTCATTCTTATGGATGATATTATGTAACCTGTGAATGCTTGTGAGGCTTTATACACTTAAGATTTAAATACTGTTGCCTTAAGAAACGTTCTAAGTGAGTGCAAATAATGAACTCAAGAAAGTAAAAGGTGTAAAAATTAAAGAAGTATGAGAAAAGTCACACCCCTCACTGATACTTCAGAATAAGTAGAAGAGAAACAATTGTATCCAAGCGATTTATAGGATACACTTCTGGATCAATCTGTTTGAAAGGAATTCAAACGGTGGATAAATAACATTATATTTTCTCACAATTTACTGTTTTTGATTAATAAATTTTTCTAAATTTTCAATGTCTACCTTAATTGTGTCATCGTCTGGTTGAAGCCTTTCTGCAGCTTTATATTCAATTAGTCCTGTAAATAGGAAAAAATTAAAGTTATTTATGAAAATACTAAGTACTCTCCGAAAACAGTTAAAGAGTTCTAATTCTGCTTAAATGTTATAAATGAAGTAATTAACAGGAAGTATGACGGTGGAGATACGCTATACACAGTTTCTTACAGTATGCTGGGCATATGGGCGTGGGTATGATATCATTGTTTGAAAGCACTACGCTTGAATACGCAAGATTAAAGTCTTGAGGACATATTCTAAGACTGTAAATAAGAAACTACGCAATAAATATTTCCTGCCTTCATGAATAGGTAGGATGTTTCAGTGTTTTTGTGAATATATCACATGAAAATTAGCTACAATTATCTGTTCGAACTCAGATTCTGATGTATTCTTCATAATTTGTGTAGTTTTATTTAACTTATAGGAATTTATAAGCTTAAAAATAAATTAATTGACATTTACCACAAATATAAATTATGTTTAGTGCGCCTTAAACATATTTGAGTTGTATTAGATTATACTAGGAAACCGTTCTGTTTTAAAGTTTCGAACAACGAATGCAACAGACTATATGAAACTTCGACAAACACCAAATTACTTAATAGTTTGGCTATTAAAACACAGTTAATTTGAATGTTTGAGTGAGCCTAATAATACTGAAAACTTGATTACAAGACCAACGTGGTTTCCTTTTTTAAAGACGAACCCATTAAACTTACAGTAATGCTTACCCTGAATTACAACACTGACAACACTTGTTGCAAACTTTTTTTCTGACGAATATATGCGACAAACAAAGTTAGTATTGTTAATTGAATGCTAAATTAACTATTTCTCTCTATTTTGTTTAACTGTGTCATTTATCTTAGTTATTAACATGTATAATCCTGATTTTTACTTCAAGGACTTAACTCAGATGGCGAGTCGTTGTGAAATGAATTTGTTATAGTGTTGACAGATAAGATATAAAAGAACCAAGTTGCATAACACTCAGAATAAATCACGGATTTTTACAAAGCAAGAACAATAAGCACTGGAATGAAATGAATTCATTTCATTTTGCGTGCTCTAATTCTTTCTCGTCTCCCTTGTCTGTGTTTTCCGCCGTTAATTTGTTGACGATATTTCATCTTTCACTACTATTACTACTGAATCAAAGTAGAACCTTCGATGTGTTTTCTTAGTCTAATTATTTTCTTACATTACTCACTAGAACATTTGACCTCTTATCAACCTTTTTTTCACACAAACTTGAATTATCATTGTCATCACTATTATCCTGATTGGTGATTTTGCTAATCAATATCAATTCTGTTACTGTGTCTGCTGCCTACGTAATAATCAGTACTTGCTTTTATATTAGATTATGTAGTAGCCGCTTACTCTTCTACACCTTTCTCTTTTGTTTATTAATATGGACTTGTCATTATGAGCATTATTCATCATTAAAGCTAAATCACTATCACATGCATGTTACACTCAACACTACACTTGTAAAATGTTTTTTCTTAAACTATACAATTTTGTGCATATGTGGAAAAGATTTGAGTACACAAAATTGAACGAATTTGCTTCATGATACAATGTTTATTATTCTTGCTTTGGAAAAATTTATCAATAGAACAAACTATATGAGAAATCATGAATTTCTTTCATTAATACAACATTTAGCATATTTATCAATTGACTCACCTTCTTTATACAATTGTAAATTACAAAATGCTACTCCACGTCGAATATGTGCTCTTACACGTGATTTTAAATTTTGGGCTACAGGCGGTACACAAAGATCTAATACCATTGAACTATCTTCTAAAGCTTTAAAATAATTTCTTAATTGAAGATGACATGCAGCTCGATTGGAATATGCTCTTAAATACAATGTTAGCAATTAGTATTAAGGAATTAAAATAGTTAATGTTTGTTTTTGAAAATGGCAAAGAAAATTTTCCCATGAATTGTTATTATCTTCACTAATAATAATTAGATTATAATTATTTTACTAAATAGTTATATTCTCTCAACACAAAAATTATTCACATAAAAATGTAAACATTTGATGAGAAATAAATTAGTTTTTTTTTTCTGTTAGTTACCTTAAATGTCAAGAATAATCTCCAATGGATTCAAAATGGTAATCTGAAAGTGTGCCAATCGTCATATGAAATGGTTTTTGATGTGTTACAATTTAAATACTTAATTATGGACAATAAATAAGAAACTGGATGATTTGGTCTTGAATTTTATGGAGAACTGATTTTTTAAAAAGGCACCTTACTGTCGAGTGCTAAATAACAAGAAACCTAGTTCGAAGAGTTCTTGTAGATAGTCTCTAACTATCTAACATTCAAATATGGTGGACATAATATTGAAACCCTTAGATTAATGACCCAATCGCAATTTGGTTGACAAAATCCAACCAGTATTGGGGAAAAACATGCCTGGCATTATTGACTACTCAATAATCTGTGTGTAAACATTAGTATATATCAATGCTGTTGAAATGAAATGAATAACTTTGAAGAATGTGCTCATAGACGAACACAAATATGCTGTTACTTTGAAATCATAGTTAAATTCTAATGAGGATATATCTGTTTCAAGGGGATTTATTTATTTCAATTTAATATTTTGTCTTCAAATTTACTGTTTGATTTTTTTAATAATGCACAACAGATATGTTTTTCGTCGTAATAATTTATCAAAGTTAAGGAACTGTATAAACTAGCTTCATTATAAACTGACACATTAGTTGTGAAATCTCCAAGTGGACATCAAGGAATATTTAACTGACGTGAACTTGTTTTTCAGCAGTAATTTTTATAAATTTGAAGGTGAATATCAATCGAAATAAGTATATAATAATTCAGATATAAAGGATACGAATGCAATTTAGGATTTTGTGATATAGCTTCAGTATAGGCAATAACAGCAGCTTCATAATCTCCAGTCTGAAATAAAGAGCTATATATAGAAAAGAAAATAGTATCATTAAAGCTTTAAAAATTACTTCAAATTAAACAGCTTGTAATTTGTGAGTATGTAAATGACAAGCATACAAGTCGTTTAAAATATTTGTGATTATTTACAATCTGTTCTTGCTATACACGTATGAAAGTGCAAGTAAGACTCAAAATAATAAAACTATACCTGAATCAAGCTATTCTGTAGTATTAGATTCATAGGAGAGTTTAAATGTATACTACCGTTATATTTTCAGGTAAAACAACTAAACATTAGTAATGTTTTAAGTAAAATGTAAATAGGCATTATTAATCTGTCACATTATCATATCAATTTGCCCGTAGATGGACTGTTTTAGACCTGTACTCTAATGAAAGTGGTATAAATCCACTAACTGGTTAATATCCTCTACAGTTCTACTTTAACCTTTTTCTTCATTCGTTAGTTTCCATTAGTTTATGCTTATGGTAATAATTTTTGACTCTTTTTTTCTTTCTGCTTGTATGCTATTTTAATGTGAGGCAACTTGAAATGATGCATTTTTGTACGAGACTCTATGATAACAGTTCGACAAGATGTAAGCACCTTTCGATCTCAACAAGGGGGAAACAGTGAGAAGAAACGATACTATGTAACTAGGATTGATAACAGTCACTCAAACAAACAGACAAACCAAAAGTCTGAATGAAAAAATACGCAAACATACTTTCATTCCGTTTAACTTAATTTAATTATGGAGGTTTTAAATATAAAGTACAGAAGAAGACATACATGTCCAGAAAACAAAACTTTATGTCATTAATTGATGCATTATTATTACTTACGATATGAAATCAAGTTTCTTGTTGTTTTGTTGCGCTCCTTGAGCTACTTTATATCGATTATACGAAATTTGTGCTAATGACTAGGGCCTGAATTCAACGAAAATTCAGTTTTAAACTTTGTAAACAAATTTCAAGTTTGTCTTTGTTATGAGGATGCATATTTACTCATCCTCGATAAGATGTCGTTTAAATATCGTATTATAAATTTCCTATAGATTTAAAACTACTATTTAGTGTCTATTTAGGCAGTCACTTTTGTGTGAATTTAAGTGGTTTACTTAGAAGTACATCGCAATTTTTATATCTGTCTACTTATCAGATTTAAACATGATTTTACGATGTTTAACGGTACAACTGATAAATGTTTTAATTACCAAGAATTGACAATATATGAAAACAGCACTCTGAAAAACACAATTTTACCAGCTGTCTTTATATAAGAGGTATGCTAACGATTGATTTTTAATATGTGGGGAAAAACTGGATGTACAAGATATTCTGAAAACTTTTAATAATTACCACCCATTAATTAACTTTACGTTGGAGCACAAATGTGAATCGAAATTACTGCTTCTTGACGTCTAACTCACTTAGAAAAATGATGATTCAATACAAAGACCTATATATAGAAAACCCATGTGGAACAAACAATTGAAAAGTCTTCATAGTTAGGTTCCAATAATGAAGAAACGTAATCTCATTCATTCCCTAAACTTACGTTATCGGAAGATCTGTTCGGTAGACTGTTTAGATAACGAACTATCCATTTTGTAGCCCATCTTCATAGAAAATGGATATCCACTGAGATTTGTCGAGAAAACTATGAAAGTGAAACATTATTCTCAGACTAACGGCCGAGTTTTCAAGATGATGTCTATAAACCTTCAATTTGAAGAAGATATTGCTACCTGCATATTTAAAATCTAACTAGAGATATCGATTTAAAAAATGCTCGATGCAGCACACCTCTGTATAAGCTACTATAGCCAATCTTTTATATACATCCACGTG
The DNA here is from genome assembly GCA_025215515.1 of Schistosoma japonicum. Lineage (NCBI taxonomy): Eukaryota > Metazoa > Platyhelminthes > Trematoda > Strigeidida > Schistosomatidae > Schistosoma > Schistosoma japonicum. Next base: position 60,201,235 of record CM046061.1, on the reverse strand, counting down.
AAAGATAAGTTGCCAGGAATGACCAACTCATCGACGCCGTCTGTTCGTCGCATTCCAGAGCACTTAGCAGCATATCTTAGTAAAGAACAAATAAAATTAGTCAAATCGTCGATTTTGCATGTAATAGACACCACATTCTGCTCCAGATTAACCCTTCAATATTATTTACAAGTTTAGCTAAAGAAATCAAGAGGTATATACTCGACTTTGTCCAGTGTAGTGGAAGCCTTAGCTGTCTGTAGAAAAACAATTTGTTAGATCTCTTTCTTTGTCAATGGCCATAGCTTTAGCCGTCTTTTTATCTTTCCCCATTATTATTACTGCTACTCTAGGCGCTGTCTATGCCTCAAATTATTGTATATGATTTGCACTGTCACTTTCATTTTGACTTAACAACACTCAGAATTACTCAGTTTGTTCTAATGACCAGATAATTGCAGCTGGGGAAATATTGCTGAATGTTAATTTGATATCATATAATTGGTCTAAGTTAGAAAATCATTGACAACCAAGAAGTACTGGATAGTTATTTTGTTCTAGTATGGTATGCCTTAACGGTACTCATCCATGACCCCACAGAGGATTGAGTCATAGATCTTAAGAGCCGTTGGGACCTGGTTTAATGATCCTGTGGCTAAGCGTTCACTGTGAGACTTGGAAATCCTGAGCTCGATCCGTGGTAGGGTCGTGGATGGGCACAATCGAAACATACCATACTAGGACGAAACAGCTATCCAGTGCCTCTTGGTTATTAATGGTTATCTAACTCTGATCAATTCGTGATATCAAATTAACGGCCTGATACTTGTCATCCATTCCTCCGCTTACCGCTTATTTGTAATGTATTGGAATTTCATACTGCAACTTATCAAAGTCATAACAAACGTAGAATCATCAGTTGATTTTGATATGATCAGACATATATATGTATATAATTGTATACCTAGGAAAATGAATTCGGTATAAAAGAAACCTCTTGGCAAATATATTTGTTTCAGAATATTTGAATCAGCGTGTAAAATTATTTGCTTATAAAAGATTTTCCGCTTCATTTTTACAGTAATAACATAAAACTCACTCTCCTTTCTTGCGTAACCAAATAGGATCTAGTTCATTTCTAGATAAATCGTCAGGTACAACACGATCCATCAGTTTTCTTCTATATTCAGCTTGTTTATTCAACCACTGAACGAAGGAGAATGAAGACAATACTGTAGTAATACATGAATTAATTATAAAATATATATTAGACAGGTAATTCAATAAGTATTAACATCTCCATTACAGTAAGCTACATGTAATGAATATTTTTATGCAATTGTGAAATGTGTTATCGATCTTGAATGAAAAAACACTGAAAAATAAGTATATTCAAAATTATCATAAATGTTGCTTCACACCAAGTATTTCTAAGTTATCATAATAAAAGAGAGTATAATTTTACTACATATCATCGATAAAAATAAGCTTGTAGATAGGTAAGAATAAATAGGCATTATGAAAAATTACCTCATTTTCAGCTTCTTTTGTAGATTCTCTTTCAGGTGTAGGAAATATTCTAGGTGTAAATTTGACATCGATAGTAGATGAAGTTCTCACTGGTAAATCTATTGGTTTCTCAATAAGTACTGGAGTCTCATGAATATTTTTATCTAATTTCAATAATGTAAATAATATTTATCGACATACGGATGCTTTTATCATTTAAAGTTTGAATTGTATACTGTTTAGCAAATATTCGTGCTTCCTTAATTCTATTTTGCATCTGTTTCATATTTCATTATATGAAATAAATTAAAAAGAATACATTCATTTATTTGGATGAATTTGAAGAAATTGGTTTTATTTTATGAAATGTGTTATAAATCAAGATGTTAAAGAATGAGAAAACCTTAAACATTCCAAAACGCATGAACTTTAGGTTATGTATACATCATGCCAATGTTTTTATGTGTATGAGAGGAAAAGAGAGGAAGTAACCTGTCTCACTCCCAATGATTGACTTAACCCACACATTCCCGTTTTCTTTCGAACAATTTCTAGATTAACGCATGGTTACAGTTAACATTCCTAATAAGTTTTATCTTCAAACACAAAGCATATATAGTAAAAATACGAGAGTAGATTTAACAATCTGAGTCTTTTGACGACACTAGCCCATACTGTTAATCTAGCAATATGCAAATATATTTCATAATAGTAATATAATGCATTTCTAAGTCGTTTACGCTAGTCCCTTATAGACTATTATAATTAAGTGTGTAGATACCATTCACAGAAGAGTCTGACATTTTAATTATTCTCTTAACTCTAAATCAGAGATAGACCTGTTGTATTTAAAATCCATATGATATAACCTGAATTTTCTAAGATTTACTAAACTAAATACATTTTTGAGGCACTATTAAATATACAGGAAAAGTTTTCTGCCCAAATGAGCAGCTTCCTTGTTGAAATTATAAAACTTTATTAGTCATCTAAAAGAAATAAAACATACTAAATACCTAGTTACTCGTTTATTATGGTTAAACATTTCAATAATCCATTGAGTTTAGAACAGTGTCAGGACTATAAAATATTAACTTACTAGGCAATTGGACAATGAACACAATATACTCAAATCAGATTTTTACCCGACAATCAACAAATTCTCGTTTATCAAGGTCATCTAGAAACTTTAATCGCTCTGAATAAATTCATATTTCTCTAAATTTTTCATAAAGTCGCAGTCTTTCTAACTACTGAATTGGAAAAATTTAATATATTAGCATTAATTTCAAAGGTGTAAATTTTAAAAGAATCTGGCATTTGTAATATTATCGTAGAACTTAGTAAAACAGTTTATCACTTTTAAAGAATATCGTAGTAGGAAAATATATATTATATGTATGTCGCCTTTTAAATTCTTTACTTTAACAGGTACGATTTCATTCAATAAAAAACTTTCATCTGTTTTAAAAATGAAACAAAACTCGAATATTATCTGTCATGATGAAATAAGGAACAGAAAATTTGACTAATTTTATTGCTTTAATGATGAATAGCAAGTAAAATAGTTGTCTTAGATTTACATGTTTATATATATATATATATATATATATATATATATATATATAAGGTTACTAAGACAGAATGGATTATGCTATTTTAACAGAACAAGAACAACAAACACAGTGGGGTTCACTGGATCCGTTTCATTTCGCGTACTCCAACTCTTCCAACTTTGAACAAAATCGTATAAATAAGTAAAATATTCCATATTTATAAATGAGAAAGATAAGAGAGATATAGAGGCCATGATGTAATCAAATATAAAATATACATTTGTTATTATGAGTATTATTCATCATTAAAGCTAAATCACTATTACATGCATGTTACATTCATCACTACACTTGTAAAATGTTTTACTTATCTACATAATTTTGTGCATATGTGGAAAAGATTTGAGTACACAAAATTAAACGAATTCACTTCATGATACAATGTTTATTATTCTTGCTTTGGAAAAATTTATCAATAGAACAAACTGTATGAAAACATATTGCCTCAGTTTGTTTATAAAATATTTTATAATGAAAGTACAGTATACATCTAATTGTTTGTCTCATGCCTAACAATCTTAATTCGTTTATCAAAAGAATATCTCATTATTTTAGAAGATAATATTTACCACAGTTAACAGTGATGAATAACTATACTAAAAGAAAGTAAAGGTGAAATTTAAGATCTGCTTTCAATAGACCGATACTGTGGAATCTTAAAATGATCATCTACTTTGAGTTGGAAAATATTCACCATTATTTATTACACAAACTGCATTAAATGAAAATACTGTTGAATCCTACTGATCCAATGAAATGCCATTTAAGAATCCTTACTTTCTCATAGAGTTCAGAGATGGTGAATGATTTACTTAAAACCAGCGTTTATTTCAAATAGTAAAATTGTCGGAGGTTATCGCTTGGTATCCTTATGCATCACCAACCCTTTAGGGAGGTGCATATATGAATAAAAATCACGTCTCTATTGTCAGGACTTGATTTGTGCTGATTTTAGTCATCTATTTTTCCTACAGTGCAGAAATGCCTAGAAGATGGGCTTTTAAAAAATTAATTTAAAAGCTCAGTTTAAGAATACTGTGTATATGATTAATAATTCATCCATAAGTTGCTAGAAACCTTTTGCATGAAACTTGTTTTCACTCCACGCACACCTTGTGTTCAGTTCATTAATTTTCCCAGCTATGTAGATTTTAGTAGTCCAATCACTATTGAGTATTAAATGGAGGAAGGTTCACTCTAATCATTTAGAGGGAGAAAGTCTACCGGCTTAAAATTCTTGAAAAACAATTTTTAAGATTAAAACGAATTACAACTACCTGATGTTACAGAAGATATTTACTGTTTACTTCAAAAGATACTACTATATGAGATAAGAATAGGATATAAATTTATTTTTAAGTAGTTGAAACTAGATTTAGCAACTGTACATGCATTGTTGCATTTCGAGAGTGGTGCCAATCTAACATCCACAATTTAACAGTTTTCAACACCAGGAAATCGAACGTCATTAATTTGCTTTTGTTCTCTGAAATTTCTTTGATTGATTTATCATTGCTTTCAGTTGGCACTTGTTTTTCATGATGGTAGCGATAGCGGCAAATGAAACCGACGTATAATCCTCCCGAGTTTTACAATAGCTCACTCAAATGTTTGATGTTATTGATTTTTGAAATAACTTATTATAATATAAAATTGTAATTCTTATCACTAAAATGATTTTTCCCAATTCTTACGTCGTCTTCTTCTTGCTTCAATGCATTGCAATTATTTACAAATTCGTTTATTGCTTGTTTACCAGCCTCCTCTTTCTCCAGTTTTATTCTTTCGCGAGATAAATTCTCCAACTAGTAAACAATGATAATCTATTTTAGTGCGAGAATAGAAGTTTACCTTCATAACCTGTTCCAAAGAATATTTTTCACCTATTTTATTCAGTTCTTTATTTGCCTTAATCCGTTTCACTTCCCATTCTTGGTGTTCAAGTATAGCATTTTGTTTTATTTGTAACAATTGCTTTCTGTCATCTGAAAGATCAGATGATCGACAGATATTAGGAATCTTAGGGCTTAATTAATATACATTACAAGAATAAAGTATTAAGCACATGTGTGAAATTACTCATGTGATCTGACGTTATTTGACCCCACAGTTCAGCATTAGATTTCCTTAAGTTAAATTGAGCAACACCATCTATTAGTTTCAAAGTACTTTCTTCAACATTGATTGGTTTGTACAATACGCATTCAAAAATGTATGGCTTGACAACAACCTATAAACACAAAAAAACCAGAAGACAAACCCATATTTATCTATCTAGAATAGTGAGAATCAGTTTGGTCAAATTGTGATGTAATCTTCTGCATAAATCTCAGAAGTACAAGTGTACTTGTTCAGTTAGATCCATTATTTATAAACTAAAAAAATCGTGTATACTGCTGCTACTGTGTACTTTTACAATTCTGATAAGAGTTACAACTTTCATCTCATTCAGTTTTGTAACAACCAACCAAGTCACATTTAAAATGCAAGAATCAACCAGAACAGATGCGTTCTAGGTAGTCTTAACTCTTTTGGACCATATTCAACATTTCTGGACCGGTTAAACAAGTTATAATGTATTCAACCCAGGAAACCAGACAAAACGACAGTAATTTGGTAAGAGTAGACATTAATCTTATCAAATTTTATTGGATGCTAGCTGCAATTATTGTGCAAGTGATACTCGATAAGATCGCACAAGGTTTTCGCGGACTGACCAAAGTTGCGTGTATACGCATTAACGTAAGTCAGGATTCTTTCAATACTTTTTAGTTCGTACACGCTTATTATTCAGCTAGTTAAGTTTGCACTTTGTCTTTTAGTCATTTCAAAAGCCTCTTTGCGTATTAGTTATAAAAATTATGATGTCTCACCTTGATTGCCAATGTGAACAATACCCTCACATCCTTTTTTATCTAAGCATCCAATACAGAGTAATGTTTGTGATTTGTACTACATAAATATGCACAATTTGTGACTAAGTAAGTGGTTCTGTAAATTATTTTCTAACTGGCTATCTGTCCAAGTCAAATTTGACTCAAGCAACCGTCAATTCGCTCTAAATGTCAAATAAATGAAAGGCAAAGCTTAATTAGTCTTCATTTAGATGACTATACAAGTATTACATCAGCGTAACAAATGAATCAACAATAACTTCAATAAAATTTAATTCGATACCCTATTGAGTAATTAAAGCGTATTGCTAGACTTTAACAAAAATATAATTTGTTCTTGGATGGTTTCAAGTGAAAACCACTTCTAAACCCTGACGAAACAGTAGTTGGCTAAACATGCAACAAACCTTAAAGTCAGACAGTAAGCTACTAAAGTTCTCAACTGTGACAAGCTAATAAGTTGCGCTTGATCAACGTAATGGCGCTTCTTTTTACACATTTTCGGTAAAGCACTGTATTTTTTTAGTAGTCAGTTGTCTATGTATAATATTTTAGTAATTTTAAACCATTGATGTATACAATACCTCGAAATGCCTTCATGTCCAAGGGGTATACACCAAAATTAGTCCCGAATAACAGAAACCCTTGTGCCTCTCCAGTGAAAGAGTATAGAAGGATTTACAAAGTCTGTCTGATCAGGCTGTATACGGTTTATTTTATCGCTCTACTACCATTTCGACTGCCATTCTTTGAAAACGCTTCAAGGTAGAAGTGAACTTCCCAGAGTAAGGCGCAATAATGTAAAAGTTCTTTTCTTGATAAAGACTGTAGCATACATTAAAACAAACAATAAATTATTTGAGAGACAAGATTCTTGAAGTTCTAGAGAGAAAATCCGACGTGAAGTAGCTTTATTTGTCGCAGCTTTCCACTTTGAAAGGATACCTAGGGTATTATAAAGCATAATTCCCAGGTCTTTTAATGTAGTAGAAAATGGGACACTGTTACCTTCAAGATTATATACTCAAAATAAACCTCAATAGTTTGCCGTTAACATTTTGAACTTGTTCGTATCGAGTGAAATGTAAATTACTGGCAGTCCAAACGTGTACCGCGTACAAGTCGTTTGGAAGAGTCGAGATATCACAGGAACCATGAATCTCCCTTCCACATCATGAGATCCTCTACGTGTAAAAGGGTTTGTAGCTAATTCAAAATATGGGTCATTTATGAACAATAATGACAAAAACTTGTAACAGTTCAATAATTATCTTAAACCAGTTAGGTAAAATAGAAAAAACTCTGGCTGACAGAGAACTTTAACTTCTGTAGTCTCTTAGCCAGTCTACTAGACACTCCTCCTAATACATACAGTTTTGCAATTTCCGGCAAATAATTGGACAATCTACCCTATCGAATGTTTTAGAAAAATTACGGCGGGTTCGGCAAACAGATTAGATGTAGTCAGATAATAGAATCTAACTATTTCATGCTGTCAGCAGATTAGTGTTGCGCGACCTACCTGGCAGAAAGCTTGTCAGGATACAGATAGTAGGGAATCATCAAGAGCTTGGTTAAAGTAACGCCCATCGATATTTCTATTAGCGGTGTTTGCTACTGCCCTTAGCAAGGAAACTCTACAGCAGTTAGATGCTTCAATCTTTCGGACCTTCTTATGTACGGATATCACTGCACTTTTTCCTAATAATAAATTAGATTACCTGCAGCATAAGAACAGTTGAAGAGCGTTGCAAGTGAAAAGCACAGTTGATCCGTACACGTTGTAAGGACTTTAAGGCAGATTTATTTTTATTCAACAGACTTATGTAGATCCAAGTACATTAGTATCCTTTTGATAATATAGCTGTGAACTTTAAAAGGCTTGGGATAACGTTGACAATAATGGGATAGGTGACAAGGGGCGTGTGCATATTCGTTTAATTAGATTAGCATTTCTTGGATAGCTGCAAGCTAAGACTTGAAAATCAATTCATACTGCAACGCACCAGAAGCTAAAGGGCTTTGAGTGCTCTCATAACTGTAGCTTACATGACAAAGACATGTTTCGGATTAGATAAAATAAGTTGGTACCACCCCATCTTAGACATTGTGTTTCACTAGCAAGTTTATATCTTAGGGAGAATGTCAAAACACTTAAGTGAATTTAAAAGATAAGCAACAAGGCCTTTTAAACTCTCATGACAATAACCGACTGAAGATCAAGGATTTTTCAAGTTATCGCATAACACAAAGTAACCTTAGCATTTCGTAATTTAAATAATGATTTAGGTATTATTGCATCATGTTTATTTTGCTTGATATAGGAGTAATTATTCCAAAGGCCATCACAAAACCGTTCAAAAACCGAGATCGAACAAACATCTTATGATGAACGACTGGAATGCACTACACTAACAAATAGTATCAGCATAAGCAACAAACTTTTTCAAGTTGAAAAAGAATTTTTACTGAAGTGAATACTTTAACAATGATCACCAAACTTAATATCCTTATTACTATAGACTAAACATATTTACGGAGTTGATATTTATTTCCTAACTTACTTTAATATATTGACTTGTAAAGAAAGTGTCGGCATTTGTTGCATTCGCACCATGTAAGGGCACAATCAACTCTACGTCTGAAAGATTTTCGCACCATCGAAAATCCGTGATAGTAATATACATTTTTGAAGGTTCACATAACTTGACACCATGGTGATACAATCCAACATTCAGATATCCAATATCGGATTATCTAGATAAATCAAACCGCTCAATTTCATTGTGCTCATGTCTTGAATGTTAAAGTAAAGTTTAGGGTCTCTGGTAGCATCCAGTGTAGAAACTCTAGCTACCCAACTGCACTTTACCCTCAGGTTGTAGCAGTTGTTTTGTAGGTTGATGTCACTTGAGAAAGGATGACTATGTATCCCACAGCCTTAAGTCTGCGAGAACCAGCAGCTACCATATTGCTAGACAGCCTATTAGTTGGTTGTTATACAAGAGTAGTAAGATTGCAATGCGAATGCATAGAGATATGAATGCAGTTAGTTGAGTAAGAGTAGGTCATAAAATGATAAAGAGAGTAATAAAAAAGTTGAAAAAAAAAACAAGGTATAAACAACAATCGAAATATGAGTAGACGAGTTAGATGAATTGGCAATAGGAGAATATGCAGCAGTAATATGTGTGAGGAAATAATAAGGACGTGGTCAACCTCTACTCCACGAATTGGACGAAACTTCGTGTGCGCACACATGTTCAACCACTTCTTATGGGTGCTAAAGAAATCAAGTAAGATCGTGGTAGTAAGATGAGCATCCAAGGTTGAGCAGATACTTAGCAAGAGGAAGTGGAATTTTAGTAAAGTGCTAGCTTTCCAGTATGAAATAAATAAATAAATGGCTTTTATCTTCAAGTATCATCTCGTACATGAGAGCATACCAGTTTACAGGCATGATCAGGATGTTATGCGTTTACATACATACAAGGGTTTTGATAAAGTGTCACTGTGAAGGCATTCATAGCACATTAAGATATGGATCGAGAACTAAACCATCGGCATCAAAGTTCACTGTACTAGGATACCAAATCCTGTGAGGATTGTCTAGTTGTAGACTGTGAGGAATCTGGGGCAGTATAACCTTAGACGGGTGTGCTGGGCTGAACTAAGCTGTTCAGGATTTTGAAAACTGTTTTTAAAGTCATCCCTCACTCATTTGTAAACATGCAAAAGCAGATCGAGTATGTGTAGCCGGTCTTCGAAAGTCACTAGACTGAGTCATTCGACCCACTTAGTAGCCCGTCTTGTTGAACTACTTCCATGTTCATATGACATGGAAATAAATATTCTAAGTATTCCCCACTTATGAGGAATTCATCAACCCTTGCAAGGACTCCTAAGCTAGTCCATAAGACTGAAACCAATCATCTGCTGGTCAATTACAGTGTTTTCTTAAGAATGATCAACGTATTAAGCAGTCTACCATAACCTGTCGCTGTGGGTCCTTTGATCGACAAATTTAAAATGTCGAATCAAATATGAAATCTTCATCACCACGCCTAGCAAATACAATCCAGATGTCTACACTGATCAAACTGAAATTAATATTGAAGCTAGCCCGTTAACATCTGGTAATCTAAGTTTCAGTCTTTATAAAATTCAATCCATCCATTTAGATTTGTATTTTCGGTTGTTAAATTTGTTTTTTTTTGTAAAACCCTGACCTTTGTGAGTTGATTCACTGGTTTTATTAATGTTTAAACATTTTAAATGTGATTCATTGAGGCTGCTGGTGTAAGTCTCGTTTGTGACTACAAAAGAGAGTACCGGTAAGTCTGAAGCTTGCGTTACGCTTTCACTCGTGCTAACACATTTTCACACAAATAGCAGTAATCCTAGTTATTAACTTACCACTACCTAATAAAAGAGTACCTCACTGATTTTAGTTTATAGTACACGGCCACTGAAATCACAGTATATACACCACCTAACTATTCAGTAAGATCCTTTATGAACGTGGCTCAAAATAAGGCTAAACGGCCCAAGATTGGTAGACGTTCCCCTAAATACCCTATATTTCCTCCTAATGACCAATTTGTCACCTGAACTGCAGATGAGAGATAATAGTATACCACTTGTCAAGGCTATCAATCTGACTGATATGAACAGTGACATTCCCGATTATAAATGCAAAGTCGAAGGTGTACAATTAGCACTTACAAAAATTTAATCTATTTTAAAGTGACCTAGCCCCTGTTAACCTGTTTGTTTGAAATATATGATGACATTGAAATAGATAAGGCAAAGCAAGCTGAAACATCCCTTGATTTTATTACAGAAGTTATAAAGCGATTCGCCTTGCTTCACAAAGCCATCGTTTATAACGGCCCTGAAAATTTTCCACTCAAAAAGACTAAAGCGACTCTACTGAAGACTAGTGGCATGTCTCATATTTCATACTAATGTAACAGACTATGTAAAAATGATTGGCAAACTAGCTGCCCAATTTTATTCCACTTTGCATTCACCCCAAATTGCAAGCGCTTTCGAAAATCAGTAAACTATATTAGATCTGGTAGTGACTTCAAAAATATATTAATAGTGGCTGATAAAATGCCTCTACAATGTAGATCCTTCAAACGTCGCGGTGCCGCTGCTCCTAACTTAAGAAAATTCAAATGAAAATTAACCACTCCGAATAAATTTTTCAAAACAAATCCAACGACACACCCTAATGGTAGTACAACACCATCAAGACTATCCACGCCACCTATCAAACTGGAATGTGAGGAGCCACCCAGCCCATCCACAAACATAACCTAACCTAGAATAGACACATACCACAATATCATTTACAACCAACGAAAATTGCAGCAACCTAGTAAACTCAGACATTACTTCCAAGGGGAGTACAATTATCTCTCAGAATTAAGAACAGAACTAGGTACAATCATTAAAATTTAATCCACCATTCTAACGCAAAAAATTGAAACGAAATTCATACTCTATCCTTACAACACGCATAGTGTCCTCCCTATCAATAAGGCCCAGCATAGCCACATCCCTAACATTCAAAGAAATGAAGTAAGTAAAAATCGCCAAATTACTGAGCATAAAATTTCTGAATCACTAGATTTGAAGGTCGATGCTGCAAACAACAACAAGCGATTTTTCTTCTTTCACCCTAAGTCTGTTTCCCCGCATAGATACTTTGAAACAATAGAATGACACATGCAAATGCGTCTAAGCACCGTAAGCCGATGACTCAGAAGGACGATTCTAAGAGGGAAAGCCTCCTTTCTCTACCCATACCGTTTCTATCCCAACCAGATACTGGAAAAAGTAATTTTAACTTGAGAAATTACTCGTTCCACCAATATAAGAGTCCTCTTTGATATGAAAACTTACTACCTAAATACTTTCCTATAGTAAATGACTTTAACTACAACTTCTTTGTTGCATTCCAAAAACTAATTACCAAATTATTATGATCACCACATCACGTATCCCCAATCGAATCATTTTTTAGAGTATCCTTATACTGCAATTCTTAACCATTCTTACCTCTACTCATTGCCCCCGTAGTCATTGCTAAGTCAACAACTGATTAGCTCAAATACCGCCAACCATCAGCTCTGCCATTAATAAGCAGCCAATCTAAGAGCACCATTTCTTCACTTATCACAAACACTTTGAGCATGAAAAGGGGCAATGGTAGTGACGACCGAAACATTGAGCCTCTCTAGAGCAGTCACTCATCATTTAATCACTAGTACCTGAACAGCGTAAAACTCAAAAACTAATCCTTAGTCAAAATCTCATCCAGAATTCTAAACCTGACCCCTTCATCCATGACGCTTGAAATTATTTCAGCCTCATTGGCTACTAGCTGAGACTATGCCTACTAAACGCATTATCATTATGCAACAAAATGGTCAGCTTAACTCTGCTTACATCAATTTGCCAACCCTCAATTATTATGGTAACTGAGGCATGAACCACCCCTGATGTCTCTGATCTAAGCATATCTCTAGATAATTATAATCTGTATCGTAGTGACAAACTACATGGACGTGGAGGGGGTTGTATTACTTATGTTAACTCGAAGTTAAACTCACTTCTGTTTGATACAACACTCAATCAGGTACACATACATTTCTTTGTTCAAAAATGTGACCCCTCTAATACAGCTTGTGTGAAAATTCTTAATTTCATTATATTGATAATTGCTAAGTCTGACCTCTTCATTATTATAATCCTCTATCTATCTTACATAATCAATAGTGCATACTTCCACTTTGCTCTAATCTATTTTTGTCCATGATTATCCATCTTCAATCATCACTTATACAATAATTCACAATTTCGACTACAATTCGACCTTTTATTAATTTTATTCGGTTCATTAGCTGTCTAATAAAACTATTAACACTAAATTGAAGCTATAACTACGTATTGAACTCTTTACAATTATTTATTTTTTTGGCGTTTTATTCTGAATACTGTTTTTACATATAAACCAATTTTAATTATTGTAAATGTATACTAATTTGATGAAACGTAAAACGGTTTCTTCACAACGCTTACTGTAAATAAGTAGTATGTGACCAAAATAAATAAATAAGCTCAAATAAATTACAAGACTCAGTGTGGATTGTTATGAGACCTACTGTTTCAGAATCTTGCTGATTCGGCTGCGTATACTACCAGCCTAGCCCATCAATAGAGGATATAACCTTACTGTCAGATACTTTTAAACTGGCCTCCTCCGTACCCTTTACAGGTAAGGTCATTTGTAGTGACTTTAATATGCCTGAAATCTCATGGTTTCCTACCAAAGCACCGAAGCGCTATTACTCGCTTATGGAAAGTTTAGAACTTGGTGGCTGGTCACAGTGTATCCGTAGCCCTACTAGATATAAAAACATTTTGAACTTATCCCATGTACCGTACGTACAGGGAAACAATTCCAAGGCAGGGACAACGATATTATCATGTACAGCTTTGACTTAAAGACTGCAACGTATAAATGTCCGGTTACAATAATTAGCAGACCCTCCAGCAAGATAGACCGGACGAGCTTCAAGGCTTACTTCAAATGGCTTGACTAGAATAACTACTTCACGGAAGATGATGGTGATGAGCTGACTGGTATGCTCCACTACGACACTTATAATGCGCTTGACACAGTCGCACCCCTTAAGATGTACTGAACCCGGAATTTCGAAATCCATGCTAATCACCACAACTGTAAGAAGAAGCCTACTTAGACATGCATCAAAATTTTATAAGCCTATAGATTTTTCCTCCATTGTAACTATGAAAGAAATATGCATTATGGCTGAAGCGAAACCTATACTAATGGAAATCGCATTAGAAAAACAGGCTTCTTAACAAAATTACTCTACAAGACTTCTTAAGACCTTTTAGAATAAAATCACTAGTTCTAAGACGAAGGGTAGAAACCTCTTTATCTGTGGAATTACAATATATGATGACCTTTGTTATATTACTGATTTATTCAGTGAGCACTTGTCCATTACACCTACCATTGAAAACCACATAGATAGGAACGAACCCACAACGCCACTATCATGCGAAATCAGGTATACAACATTCACTATATCGGAAATATTACGAAAGCCATCACTACGCTAAAACACTCATGTACCTTGGGCCCTGATAGTGTACCAGCTAATGTACTTAACAATGGTGGTACTGACTTCAACATGGTACTACTTAAACTAATTACAATATCACTCCTACTGCATGCTACTCTACCCTATGAAAAACTTCATGTCATTCCTACTACCACCCTATCAATCTAACCTCTGTCACATTAAGGGTAATGGAAAAAATAATCAAGGAGGAATTACTCCAATACTTAAAAATGAACCACTCTCTCCTTTCCAACATGGATTCTTAAAGACTAGGTCGTGTGACATACGCTTGCTAGACTACCTAAATGACGTAACTACACAACAGGATAAATGGCTCCTTGTGTCCAGTTTATTTTTCGACTTCAATAAAGCTTTTTACAAAGTCCTACATAAGCGACTGCTCATTAAACTAAAGTCATACAAATTTAAATACCAACTTCACTCATGGTTTGCACCTTCTCTGGATGGAAGACAGCAAGCAGTAGGGTTTAATAATAGTCTATTACCACCTAAACCAGTATCCAGCGGTATTATACAGAGAAGTGTACAGGTTTCCTTACTGTTTATTATTTACATAAACTACATAAATAACGTTATAAAATATAGCCGACCGTATTTATATGCGGACGATTTCAAAATAGTATATAGCTTGAAACCGGATGCTTCATAAGAAGGTATTACTCTAATTCAAAAGGACCTCGATAAACCAACTGCATGAAGCCAAAAATGGCAACTGCCACTTAACCGCAGTAAATGTGGAATCATGCACATAGGCATCTACAACCCCCAGTTCACGTTTTATCTAAATGGGCTCAAGGTTCAAATGCTTCAAACAAGCAACCTGGTTATTAGATATTCTGATAACTTAAAGTTTATGGAGCAAGTCACTTCTATAGTTTCTAAAACTAGAAGATTAACAGTCTTCCTGCTTAAAAAAACCTATAAACAACGGAGGTCAAACTTACTTTTTTTAAGATATGTGTAAGATCTACACTCGAGTACTGCTGATTTATATTTTTGACCATAAATAGGATACATAGGATACGTGTAGAAAGTGTAGAAAGAAGTTCCACATCGAACTCTGGGAATTTCGCAAAAAATGTAATCACTCTCCTTAGAACCTGTATGTCGTTGAAGACCACAACATAACTTAATATTCTTTCATAAAATAACCGAAGGAAAATCATCTTAAGCTCTTCCACCTGATGGAACTAAACGTCTAGATACGATCTTCGGAACTACGAGGCAACATTACTTATTAATAAGTACCATACACAATATCGATGTAAGTTCTTAATCGTCTACTATAGCAAACTCTGAAATAAAGTACTGCGAAATACTCGCACTACTAATTCTATCCTAAGATTCAAGCGACTGATGGCCCCATATCTAAAATCTAAAGACTTGTGCCAAATCCTCGACGACTTACCACTTAACCTCAAGTCAATCAGCAATGGCTTATTAGAGTTCTAAAACTGCAAACACTAAGGTCATGCATGTTGTATTGAAATAAAGAAAAAACAGAAGATACTGGTTTAAAACTGATTATTTTGCTACCACTAATTGGATTTGTTATTTCTCTCGATCCCATATATTCTTCTATGTCACCGTTTCTCCGAGTTTGTGGTCTGCTATTGTAAGGAATCGGTTTTCTTTACGCGACTTACTTCTAACACTGACTAGTAATGTAATTAATGTATCATTATCGCATTAGATATGCACTGTTGGACACCTTGTATACACATTCTTACGAGATATCATAACATCCTTGGCCCAGTTTTATGTCATGATGTCACTCCTCTTTCCTTCAAGTTAATAAAGGGTTTGAAAGCAGTTACCACAAAATGGTTTTTAGGGCTCTTTTTTAATTTAAGTCACTCTAATAATTATATATTCCAAAAAGCCACACAATATAGAGATTATAAAAACGTGAACTGAAATCTTTTACACACCCTTCTAAGTTGCTCTGACTGGGATAATTTTTTCTTATCTTACACATACACTAAATATTTTTTAATCAATTCAATGACTCCTCTTTAGATTCGATTACACCTATGAAACCATGCAATATAATGAAGTCAAATGATTTTTACATATCACTTTATTGCTGTAAGAAGCTAAGATGCCTACAGAAGTGCTATTTTAAGTCAAATGACTTCTCAGCGTTCATGGAAATTACCATGACTCTTGACCTTCTAAAAGAAGTTCACAGGTTAGAGGAGATTGATAAAGAGTTTTTAGCAATGAACAGTAGCTCCAAGGCCCAAAACGTAGTACGGATGTTCAATAAGCGCATCAAACCTTCCAGAAATAATGATATTCTTCGCATGATGGCTCAATTGTCAACGACCATGAAATTACACTTAACCTCTTCAACGATTTCTTTGTTAAGAGAAGTAAACCCTTGGATGACATTCAAGTAGAAACTACCAACTCGGCTACTAACCATATGAAATACGTCCCCTTTAATTATGACAACATTTATCAATCCATCAGCTTACTTATGATGTCAAGTAGTTATGGAATAGATGATATGGCATTCATTTACTTCAAACTCGGTGAATCTAACATCTAATTAATTCCACTAAAACTGACTGACATTGCCTTAAGAACCAGCACTTACTGTAATAGACGGAAAACCACATACATATGCCCTCGATTCAAACCAGGTGACAGGACAAACTTGCATAACCATAGGCCCATAAATATCACCTCAGTTATCTCTAGAATAATGAAACAAACAGTATGTGACGAAATGTCTTATTATTTACTATCTTTAATACCCAACACGATTTTCTCAAAACCAGGTCTTCTATGACTTTGAATCCTATGATTTAATCTTTACTAAACGAAGCATTGGGCACTTGGTATTATTATTGTGCTTAGACATGTCCAAAGCTATTGACATGGTTAACCACAGGCTTCTTATAGGCAAACTTTTCTCTTACGGGATTGGGAATTCATTACTTGAATGGTTAAAATATTTTCTCAACAACATGCATCAAATTGTTACAACTAACTCCACTCTTTCGAGAACCGAAACAGCTACAAGTGGTGTTATACAAGAAATCGATTTAGACCCACTGCTTTTCATAGCTTACATAAATGATATATGCAAATGCTTCAGCATGGGTAGACCTTTTCTATACACGGATAATCTTAAAATAGTGTACTCCTTACTTGCAAATTCAAAATCGCACTCAGTGGCATCATTGCTGAACTCAACAAGGTCGCAGTATGGTGCTTGAAATGGAAGTTAGATCTTAATGCTTCTAAGTGTGGTTGGGTATGTTTTGGAGATAAGTGCCCCAATTTCGATCTCCCCATAAACGGTAGTAAGTTGTCTAGGCCTGAGTCAGCAGTTGACTTAAGACTAAGGTACTATTATAATCTGTCTTTAACAGAACAGGTTACTACGCAGACATCCTAGTCGCATCGACTTCTGGGTTGCATACTACGTACCTTTTATAGCAATGATTCTCGTATTCTGCTATATAAACTTTGTGTCTGACCTTTACTGGAATACTGTACCTTTATTCTCAGTAATGTTTCAATTAAGGATAAACTCAGACTGGAGTCTGTACAACGCCACTTTACTATTCGTATTCATGAGGCTGATCGTACTCTAGACTATAAAACTAGATGCACTAAGTTAGGACTGAGTACTTTATGGAGGCGCTGACTCAAGATAAACCTAATCTTTTTTCACAAGATACTGAACAAATTAGCGTTTTCATCATCTAATACAATTAAGTTCGAGGAACCTTCTTGCTATAACCTACGCAATTCAGCCTCAAAAATAAGAATGCCACATTCTAAATTTTCCCTTTATGTGAATTATTTTACAGATAAATTTTCGAGAATGTGGAATAATTTGGTTTAGTTCATTCGAGGAACAGATTCACCTTCTTTACTTGTACGACATATTAGTGATTTCCTCTCTTTTGATGTCTCATTGTAAATGTTCACACCAACTATTGTTTTTCACTTCACTAGCGAAGTAATAGGGACTCTGAGTGTGTAAGTACCAATCACCTGTCTTAGTCATATGCTACTGTCCTTCTCTTTTAATCCATTTATGGGCATAAGTGATGTGACGTACCTTCAAATGTTCATATAAAAACCAATCTCTGCCCATTCGTTTCAGGATAGCAGTGGTGTTTTTCAGCTTTTTCTTTTCTGCTTTCGTTTCCTCTCTAGTTGTAGATGATAACTTGTAAAACAAGTATGGAACCTACTGGCACGATATTTTTGACTTCTCTTCAACGCCCAAGTTCCGAGTACTCTTGGTCTTATCCTGCATCTGGACATTCTGAGTGATTCATTCGGCTCACCCTCAGTCGCTCTGTTCAGTAAGTCCCTTATCAAGAAGCGCCCGGTTCTGAGTCATATATGCACCATAATACAATACATATATTTGGTGTTCTGGTGCTGTTAACATTGTTGCAGTTCGTTTGGTTCTAAATTCTTATGTAAACCTACATAATTCTAACCATGCCTGTAAACGTGTATGCTCTTAAGTACAAAATGATACTTGATAATAAAGGCTACTTATTTATTTAACTAAAGGGCGATTTGTCACTCACACCGTGTCGTGTCATGATGTGGTGTTGATGCGTGACCACGAGCCTTTAACTAGTCGTTTACATTATATCAAGCATGATCAGCACCAATATCGAGAGCCTATGTAGCTATTTATTTTGGGAATTATTTACTGCTACAGCTCACTCCCCTACCTATTATGGGTTCGTCAGGACCCCAAGGTGCACCAACCAGAGGATAAAACTCAATGCGTTAGACATCGGCAAACGTTCCTTTGATAGCTTGTGATGTTGTGCAGCTTCTAGATGTCTGTGCCTACGCCAAGGTGTCATTGCATAAAATATTTTGCGCACAATACGAATGCTTTTTATTCATCGTTCTTCTGTTAGTTTCCAGACGGCCCTGAAATTAAAAAAAATGCTTAATCTATTTATTTCGTACTTAAAAAAACAGCTTGACAGCTCAATACAGCCTCCAAAACGTGTAAACTATTGGTAACGCCAATATAAATAAAACGTATTTAAATATATATATATTGAACATACAAAAATGTGTAAGTGCATACCATATAGTGAGAAAATAGTTTTGTCAAAATTTATTTTAGAAAAAAACTTGGCAATACATACGGAGTGGGAAATTAGAAAAAAATTAATGAGAATAATATTTGTTTAACTGTTGTGGAAATCGTACATTTCTACCAGTACGTGTAGCTTTCAGTATTATGAAGCCCTTAGAATTTTCTACTTTACTTGTTGGTTGTTGCTTGAGGTGTGTTAGCTTTCCTAATGTCAAATTTTGAGGATATTGTAGCAAATTCGAAATAAAAAGGTTTGCCTTCAATGTAAGCTGCTTTGAATTGACCAACGCCGATGTCCTCCCTTGGCCATACTTGTTGATAATATAGTTCTTTGATTCTCATTTCAGGATCTTGTATGGCCCTTCGTAAGTTGCTTCAAGAGGTTGGCATAGAGCATCACGACGTACGAGAACGTGTGTATCATATTTTAAGGGGAGTCGGGTAAAAGCGTCTATCAACTGTTGTCTAGTTTGAACTGGCTTAACTAAACGCGCAGGATTCGCAAGCTGGTTCACGTAAGCGTTGAGATCCAGGTTTGTAGAGGTGGTAGCGGTTTTCATGAATTCACCTGGTAGTCAAAGTTTGGTTCCGTAGACTAATTTGATACCATTGTTCCCAACATCTACCTTTACAATACTGCGAATTCCTAGCAACGCTAATGGTAAAGCGTTGGGCCACTTAGGGATGTTTGTAGATGAAAGTGATGCTTTCAGCTGAAGATAAAAATTTTCCACCAAACCGTCAGATTGTGGATGGTAGGTGATTTTTCTAAAGAGCGTAGTTCCAAGGGGTTTTGTCAGAGTGGGGAACAATTTATATTCAAATTGGCTTTCATGGTCCGTTGTTATTGAAAATGGACAACCAAAAATCGCTATCCATCATTCAATGAAAACGCGATCAATCGTTCCACCAGTAATGTCCTTCAATGGAATAGCTTCTGGCCAGCGTGTAAATCGGTCCATGCATATCAGAAGATTAGAGAATCCGCTTGATTCTGCCAAAAATCCTAGCAGATTAAGGTGAACGTGGTTGCATCGAGAGTCCGAAGTTGGGAAAGTGCCAACGGGACTTTTATTATGCTGAATTACCTTACTGTTTTGGCAGGCCACACAGAAGTGTGTCTATTCTTTAATATCCTTATTCATCCTCGGCCAGCAGAATCTCTAAGTAATCAATTTAGTAAAAGCACGAATTTCAGGATGACAGAGATTGTGTAACGTATAAAAGATGATGCGTTGATAGCTCTT
This sequence comes from Schistosoma japonicum, assembly GCA_025215515.1. NCBI lineage: Eukaryota > Metazoa > Platyhelminthes > Trematoda > Strigeidida > Schistosomatidae > Schistosoma > Schistosoma japonicum. The sequence goes on along the minus strand of CM046061.1, from coordinate 60,180,706 downwards.
GGAGACGATTGAACGAGCTAAACCTGTAGAAGAATCACAAATTAAAGTGTTCTTACTATTTCCAATCGTTTTAGTTCGAAGTTTGAGCATTGTTGTAGGTAACTCGTGATGGAGATCGTTATCATCATTTTCAACTTGAACTACTTCAACAAGGTCGATTCCTTGAACTACATGAATATAATCTTAATAAGGCAAGTACAATATTAGCTTTAGATATATGTTGTATATCAGTAGAGAGCTGGGAAATGTAGCCTAGATGATAAGACTCTCGTTCGAGAGTACTTATGGGAAGATGATTTCATCGAAAACGTCAGTGGTTTATGGTCGGTGATTATTGTTAATTCCGGCCTTCGATGAAATGTTGAAAATGTCGTACACCATAGTACATAGCTAGTAGTTTACGACCGAAGGTACTGTATCTCGATTCATTATCGTTTAATCATTTTAAGAAGAATGCTAAAGGTTGCCAAGCTTGACCAATCCATTGTTGCAGAACTGCGCAATTGGCTGAGTCAGAAGCGTTGACCGCCATGTTGATGGGAGCTGCAGTATTGTAATGTACCAGCATAGTGGTATTGCCTATTGCTTCTTTTGTTATAGTTGTGGCTTTCTCTGACTCGGCATCCTTTGTGACCACCTTTTTATTTCAGCAAAGTTGATCAGTCAGTAGTTTCATGATAGACACACAGTTGGTTAAAAATTACCTGTAGAAGGCTCGCAACTGCTGAATGGTGGTTGGTTCCTAATATTGCGGAATAGGTGACACAATGTGTTTTTGAGGTTGTATACCATCAGCATCAATAGTATACCGCAGGAAGTCAAACGACGTTGTTTCGATACGGCATTTCTGTATATTTATGGTAACTTCGTATTGTTTCAGTCTTTCAAAGCTGTGTCTAGATGTTCCATATGTGTTTCTTCGTTTAGGTTTGCTATCAAGCAGTCGTCGACATATCCATGTACATAGTCAAGCTCGCCTAACGCATTGTCGATGAAACGCTGCAATGTTAGTGCTGCATTTCTCATATCGAAGGGCATTCGGAGGAATTCGTAAAGGCCGAATGAGGTTACGATAGCCGTTTTTGGGATATCATTTTCGGACACCGGTATTCGATTATTCGCTTTTAACGCCTTGGTACATCCCGTTCTACTAAAGAAAAAGAAATCAGATTGTTAGGGAATAAGTCTTTATTTTTATGTCGTAGGCAGGAGACAGAGAAGCGCAATACTAATCATTCATATAAGATAATAGAAAATATATTCCGTATGCAGAGTCAAAATTTAATAAATACTTGAGCTTTATGGTTTTAGCGTATGCTTAAGGTTTGAAGCCAAACCTTAACTAGTCAACCTAAGTTGCTGAATTAGCTTCCTCCTAGAGTCAACTTCTGTAGAAACATCGGTTCGATCAACATATCGAACAAAATCATCTCAGTTCTTCCACTGTAGCTCAATGGAGAATTATTAACCCATCCAGTGCCTGACATTCGATCAATAGCAAAAAGTCTGTCAGTATTCGACAATACAAAGTGGATGACATTTACTTTTTGAACTTATCATTTAATCTTGTAGCGTTTACAATCTCCCACATATAATGGTTGGGTACTTAATGCACTTAACCTCCTAACGATGACCAGAGCTTGGAAAATAACATAGGGTAAGAAAATGAAGCAAGAATATCTAAGAAAGTTCCGCGAGAGGGCTACCCAACACCATGTTGGTGAGTTACGATTTTCCAACGCTCTGTCCGGCTATCAGCTGTCCACCTACCTACCTCTTGAGTCACCCTAAAGTCAAAATTTAAAAAGAATTTACTTCAAAAAATATTGATGAAACTCCATCACACCTAATGAACTACTTCACCGTTTGTCTTGAAGGTCGAAGTACAAAATAAGTGTACAATTATAATTGATAAGTGTTCGTTTCTGCATAAATGTTTGGTTTCCAGAACGGCTTGGCAACCTGCAAGGAAATAGACATAACATAGATATCTTGTGCACACAAATGCATTAAAAAACCTAGTTCTATAAATATATATATATATAAATGCAGGAACTTGTCGGAAGTCAGATCGAATAGGTGACATTAAACATATGGCGACCGTCCTTTATGACTGGGTTCGTAACGGTGGATATTGATAGTACCCGTCAGGATGGAAAATTATAACATATGCTTAGGAAAGAAAAAGAATTATCGAGACATGAGATTGCTTATGTTTATTAGGGTTAAAGATATGATCGGCGTCTTGCGGATTGCCCAGTTGATGAGTGGTAGGTATGCAAGTCATAGTGAAGCAGTATTTTCTAAAGTCATCAAAGGAGTAATTTGATTCTACTCTTACAATTATGTAAGTAAAATCAGTCATAAGTGTCTGTAATAATCGATCAACGTAAGGGTATAGTGTAGTGGTCCGAATCCGTGTGGATATAGTGTTTTTGTAGTTGTGAGCATTAGGTCAAACCAAGTTATAAATCAATGAAAACCATTTGGCCAATGTAGTGAGCTTACCAGTAAAGTACTGGACAATATCTTCAGTTAATTATGTGTTCGAAATTCGATAAAGTGAATCCAAGCTATGTGGCTACCCGAGAGAGTATCGGTTTTAGCTAAAAGAAGTATTACTCCTAACCCATGTCTATGATAATGGTATAGACTTATAACAACTGTTTGTATTAAGGTAAGTGTGGAAAACTCACACTATTTAATGATAATTTTGAGTTAGCTTATCGACCCGGTTTGTTAACAGTTTCATTAATTTTATCAAACATATTATGTGATTGCCAAGTCATGACAATATATTATGACGATATCCCGAAACTATTATGAGTAACTAGTTGTAGTGGTGATTTGTGATAAGTTAGTGAAAAATAACTTGTTTCCTTTTTTAGTTATTTTATTGGTGAACCAGGGCTATTAGATGCTTTTAGCTGTTAACGGATCCAAGCTGCCTGATTATATTACGATTCGCTGTTCAGAAGTTTACGTTTATTGAAGATTACTTTCGATGTTAGGCTCCAAAGTTTATTTGAATATTTGTTTGATTAATAAATTCATGATAGCTCAGTCATTACATCAGTGAAGTACGATAGCACCCAAATGCGGTAACTTTACTACTTGGACTATGTTAAACGTCTTTTAAGGCAACTGATATGATCGCTCAGCTATAACTACTAAGAGGGGTTTAGTGACCAATTCAAGAGTGAGTCAAAAAATTGTTAAATTCAAATAACACAGAGACAATACAACGTATATGTAAATTAGTCAGTCGTGTAAGTTCATATGAAATATAAAAAATTAAGAAATTTAACAACAGAATTTAGAATTCTAAGTATGATTTATGCCACTACAGGTGGAAAGATGCTAGAGACAATAAAGATGTTTGATAAGTCACTGCAGTCAGCTTAGTGACATTTATGTACTGTGGCAAAAGCAATTAAAACTAAGGAAAGTCGAATCAATGTGGAATTTAATATGTTTTGCCTGAAAATAACGTACTTTTTTGTAGTAGTATGCTGTCGCATAAGTTATTAAAAATATGTCTTAAGCGGGAAACGGTTTTAGTAGTGGTTTATATTAAATATATATGGCCAGTCTAAGTAAAAATATATGCATGTTAGGTACTAGTGTGATGTGTGTGTAGTAAATCAACCGGCGAAACAGTGAGATTCGCCTGGGTTCTTTTCAGAATTCGTCGTTAATGCTAGGGTTCATTGTGTAATTTATGATTAGTATCTATAGGGCTTTTGTTCCATGATTCCATCCAACTTTCTCGCTGTCTACTGATAGTGGAGAAATCTAGAAAAATTTTAAGTTCCCCTAGGAATGGTTTGCTCACAACACTCACCTTAATCAAAGATTCTTCGTTCTTTGGTGACTTACCTCAGATGATAGGTTCGCGACTTATATTACTCGATGGATTGTTTAGGAACACATTATTTAAGTACTCCTTATTAAAATAAATTATGGCTATACCGTTGATACGTCAAAAGGTCAGGTTTGAGGAGAGGTAGGCAGAATAATACTTAGATTTACTACTGTTTCGATAACGTTTTGTCGGCATAGAACAAAGAGAAAAATATGGTTATTTTGTTTTACTTTGTTTATATTTACTAATTTGAAATTTCAGAAGCTACGCGATTAAAACTGTTGATATCCCTGTCTGAATAATTGGTTGTGCCCATCTGACGCTTTTAGCTACTTTTACAGCCTTTACAGTTTTACTTGTTGATTCCGTGATTGTTTGGTCAGTCAAACGATCTAACAACACTTATCCTGGTTCGTTACCTAGATAAGCTGCTTTTAGCCTATCGATACTTACTGAATCGACATTTCCTTGTTTCTGAATCACAATATATTTAGGTTTTCTTGAAATAACCATAAATGGACATTCGAAAGGAGGGTTAATTGGTGCGTTTATTTCGTCACATCTCATTCAGACGTGTGACCTATTACTTAGATCCTTAGGTGATAACGTCGCTCGTGATTGTTCACGAGTATTACTTGGCTAAAGCTTAGACATTTGATCCCGAAGTTGATCTACGTAAGTTCCTAAACTGAGCTTTTTACTGTCAGTATGAGGACTAATAAACTCACCAGGTAGTCTCAGGGTGGTCCAAAATACTAGTTCTTCTGCTGAACATTGTGAGTCAGTTTTGACAGCTGTTCGTATTCCCAACACAAATAATGGTAGGAATTCTATCCCTTGACTGGGGTTTGAATGACATATAAGAGCGGTCTTTAGTTGACGATAGAACCGTTCTACCATCTCATTCGCTTGAGGATGATATGCAGTGCAGCATATTCTGTTGGAATCCTAGAAGTATAACTAAGTTGTTGAATAGCTCAGATCCGAACTGAGCTCCTCTGTCCGTCATTGTTATAATAGGTGTACCATCAATGGTCACCCAGTTCTGTATGAAGACTTTAGGCCACTGTTTTGGCTGTGATGTCCCTGATTGGTACGGCTATAGACAACCTCGTGAACCTATCTATACATGTAAATAGATACCTAAAACCATTTGAACGCAGTAAAGGACCTACAAAGTCGATATGTACATGTGCAAAATGTGCATCTGGTTGGGGAAAAACTACGATAGATGAACTTGTGTGTTGGTTAACTTTTTAGTGTTGACACGCTGAACACTCTCTAGCCCATTTGTGTTCATCCTTCTGAAGATTTGGCCATATGTATCTGGCATTGATTGGTTGAGTCGAAGATTTCACGCCAGGGTGAGACAATGAATGAAAGTTATAATATACTGAACGTCGCATATTTTCGGGAACGAAAAGTTTAGACACCGCCTTCGTTGGGTCATAGTAAACCAAAACACCTTCCGCAGGTGAATGGGAACTGCTTTAGTTTGAAACTAGAGCTTTTAGCTCACAGTAGATACTGTTACTCTCAATCATTTTCCTAACTCTCTCACAAAGTTTCGAAATTTGCTGTAGACCGTTGTGTTATATTCATTTTCGATCAAGATAATGTGCCTGCCACCTGATTTTCTTGACCTTTTACGAGTCGGATATTACTAGTTAACTGTCATATGTAGTCAAGGTGCTTTTGCTTTTATTGCATTGGTTAACGGTTTATGATCCGTATAAACTATGAATTCTCTGCCTTCGAGTGTGCGTCGGAAATGCTTGATGGTTAGGTAGATTGTGAGGAGTTCTCAGCCGAAGGTAGAATATCTCGTCTCTGCTTGAGCGAGCTTTTTGAGATGACTGCAATCGGTTTCCACGAGTTTTTAATTAGTTGGTTGAGATTGCCACCTACGGCTTTGTCCAAAGCATCTGACATCAAAGCAAGTGGGTAGTGAAAATGTGGATACGTTGATGTAGATGCTTGAGCAAGTTTATCCTTTAATTGGTTAATAGCCTCGACGGCCTCAGAAGTCAGCTTGAATTCTGTCTGTTTTCCTTTAAGCGAATCCGCCAATGGTTGGGTTAGTTGTGCACAACCAGGTATAAATCTGCGATAGAAGTTAATTAAACCAAGAAAACTTCTAAATTGTATTAGAAAGCTTGATATGAGATATTGTTTAATAGCATCCACCTCCTGTTTGACTGGTGTAATTCCTTCAGGGCTTATGGTATGCCCAAGAAATTCTAGTGTTTCTACACCGAATACACACCTACTGTGATGAATGTTCATGCCATTTTCGCTCAGTCTTTCCAACACTGTCCTCACATGTTTTTCATGTGATTTTAAGTCTGGGCTGGCAATCAGTAAGTCATCTATGTACCCCTGTGCAAATGGCATATCTCGAAGTAGATTTTACATAAACCTTTGCAATTTATTTGCCGCGTTCCGTAAGCCGAATGGCATGCGTACAAACTTGAACCGGCGGGATGCCAATCAGTGCTGTCTTTTTTCGGGACCATATATAATGAAGATGACCATGGGCTACTGGATGTATGGATTGTTTCCAGGTCTATCATATGATCGAATTCCCTTTTTCGCAATCCTTAATTTTTCATGTGAAAGTAAACGTTCTTTCGAGAATACAGGCTGACCTGTAGTTGCAATGTGATGTGCAACATGGCAGGGTCGCCTTACTCAGATCTGGATACATGTCAAGTATTGGCTGAAAATAAGGTTAATTAACTGTGTTAAATCAGCCAACTGAATCGTTACGATTGATCGGTTACTGAAGTCAAGAATTCTGTTGTATTTCTGTAGCGATTTAAGTTAACTAGCTAAGAGTTGATTTCATAACTTATGTATACACGAAGATAAGAAAGCTTAAGTATTCGTTTACTTTCTTATTCTTTATAGGGGTTATGCTTCCTATTATCTTATATTGAATGTTGAGAGACATTGTGTGTTTGAATGGTTAGATCCCGCTCCAACTGTCTCCTGCCCACGATACGAAATAAAGACCTATTACCAAAGATTATTGTTTCTTCTGTTAGATAGAACGGAACGTACCTAATCACTTAATTTCTTTTACCGACCAACCTCTTCTAATTATTAGAGTATCGACCCTGATTGTTTTCCCCAAAACCCAATCGAGTAATAAGAAGTCATCAGAAAACAATTAACTATTTCAGCTTATTGTCGTAGGAATATACCATACATAATAACAACAATAACAGTTGTCCTGAGTCATGCAATAAATATACAAAGTAATTAGAAGTGTACTTCCTAATCAATATTGACTCCAACAGTGACAAAAACGTTCGCTCAATCGTTCCAGAACCAATTGCTGCTAACAATGGAACTCGATTCAACCAAAAAACATTCAGCAGTACCTAAGTTTAACTTTTTTTAAAAATGTTTAAGACGAAAAGGACATAAGCTACAATCTGTAGCAATGGTTTCACGAATGAAAAGCTTTGTGTTGTTGTTCACTAGCCTCTTTTTACTAGAATCTATGAGCAAGTTGTGGTGGCTCAATATATTTTTGCATATGATAGGTATTTTCACATCGGGGATGGTGAAAATCCAGTGTATGGGTTTTGGTAAACCCACTTTCAAGAAGACATGTCTTTTACCAAACGTGGCTAATTCTTTTCCGTCGGCTGCCTTAAGATCAAATGCGGCCTCATGTTGGAGATGGGATGAAGTTACAGAAAGGACGCTGACTTCTGTGCCAGTATCGACTAGGTAGTGAACCTTCGTTATCACATCAGTGATGAGTAAAAGGGGACTGTTTCCACCGGCTACGGTCGCCGCTTAGGCGTGTCGGCGGGATAGCTTTTGGAAGATTCAACAGCGGGTTTGTGGCTAGAGAAACAACTGGGATATCTGCACTTATTTGAGTCTTTACCATACGTGTTGTGGTACCAACATCGAAGTAAGTTTTCCCTTTGTCGAGGTCAAGATGAGAATCTTCTACGTGAAAAAATTCGTTGTCGAGAATCGCATGGTCAGCATCGTTCCTGTAGGTCGTGGAAATGAGATAGAGTGTTGCTCAACTGTCACATCGTTTTCGGTCTGATGAAATTTATCTGTAGTGCGATAAACCTGATTGTGACGAGTTCTGGTGTTATCCAGAATTCTAACATCAGATGGAGTCAGTTCTTCTACTGTACTGTTATTAAATATTACCAAAAATGCTTGCACTTGCTGTGGCAGTTTCGATAGGAAGAGTTGACGGAAGAGACCTTTGTCGAAAGTGCTCTGACTAATCATTTCTCCTATATACGAAAACATTATCATCGTTGAACTGCTAACGAGCTCGATGATGTGGAACAACTGGTCATGATGGTGTCTATCAAAAGTCTCTGAGTTTAAAAATTGATATTTTGAGCTAATCATAAGGTTTTACGCAGTCACAAATGAAAATGTAGGGGGGTAACGAGTCTGTTCAATTCACGCGGAAGTGACATTACAACCACCGAAAAATGAACGCGAGAATCTGTTACGCAATGGTCACGAAATTCGGCTTTTGCGTAGCGGAAGCAAGCTTCTACATTATCTGTCCATAAAAGAATAGCTGAAAGTTTGGATGCGTGGGGGTTTTAATCCCAATAATCTTAGGAGTCTGATCAGACATCATCCAAGTAATAATATACGCAAATACAAAAGTACTGTAAAAATTTGCAAGAGGAAAATTTCACCAAAAATACTCTATTAAAAACTATAAACAGGAACTAACTCACAGAAATAGTCGTGTTCAGCTCACGCCGTGCTCACATCCCGGCATTTGACTAAGTTACGTTTGTCGTAAAACCAGAGCAACTTCTAGCGATTTGACCCACTCTTACGAATGAGAATAAATCAGAGAGCAATAAAGGATGGGGATGAAATTATATCTGACTGTAAGTGTAGGAGCTCTAATGTAACAACAATGTCTCGGCTGGCATACTAGAGAGCGAGTCGTTTACCACGCCGTCGTGATCTAGTGGTGATGCGTGACTGCGCGCCTTCAACAAGTCTTGTCCGCTAAAACAAACATGGTCAGATTCAATAAGGAGAACTTATGTAACTATTTATCTTGGGGATTATTTACTGCTACAACCCGTTCGTACAGAATGTGAAAAGAACATTATTTCGAATGTTACAGAGGTAAATACAGTTGACAAGTATTAAACCTAATCACCCAGAACCTTTAACATACTTTTTATAGTTAATTTTATTTAACTGGATTCCCTTGAGATACAATGTGAGGATCCTTGCTTAAGTACTAGGGTACTCGTCTAGAGGCATGTAAAATGTATTTGTTCATTCATAAATTCGACTTGCGATCCATATTAACAAAAGTAACTCTCCTTTTATATGTATCGAAATCTTTCAACAAATGATGGTGTCTATAACTACACAAGTCACGTAACGCAGTTAAACAGGTAACATAAGATCACTAATATCATAAGGTTTGAGAATCAAACTGAAAACATTTTTGAAATTAATTCCTAAAATTTTTCAGATAGCCACTGAACGAACACAAATCTATAAGTGTAGCGACTAATACTTACGTAACAGGAAGGTTATCAAGCTTTGATATATTTTCAGCATAAACTGATTAATATTCCACTTTTGTTTGCACTCTATTGAAGATTGATATTATTCAACAGACGGTATTCAAGACTTCTGAGATTGGCGGGAGAGCTGATGAGGCTAGTTCTAGTTTCTATCTAGTGTGAACTATTTTCAGTAATTTGTGAATATCCCCTTGAACAATTACCCAGGATTCTCCTTGAAACATTCTACCGTTTCTGTAGCGTCTCCTACCAGAAAATTATAATTTTGGTATATTTGTTTTTAAAGAAACCTTTAAGTTCCCCAAGTGGCTAAATGTAAGATAGTTTTGGAAAATCTTGGAAGATTTCGATAAGAAAGCAGTTAAGGCTTCTTTAGGGAGTTGAAAGCTTTAAAATGCTCTTTCAGTCTTAAGAGACGGTCTCTTTTTAAAATAAAAATTGCGAATTTTCCCCAAGATCTTTTTAAGGTTGTCGATGTCCGTTTACACACCCTCCGGATTTTTCTCTTAGTAGTCTACTTCTAGAGTTTACACTTCTGCCAAAATTTTCCAGACAAACCTTGCTGTATTTCACTTAAACGCAATAACTGAACGCGTCCGAGGGTTCGTACATCACAAACCACGTAGGTAAGTAATGAAATAACTGTGATGAGATAACGTTATTTTGCAGAAATAAATAAAATGTCTTTACACAACAATAAGACCCGTATGTACAGGCTGTTTTTAAAGGGGAGGCCTGGGCCTGCGCATCGAATTATATTGCACATAAGTGGATGAATGAGACACTTGTCACTGATGTTGAATAATTCTTGCTCATCACTTTGATAGGATTGTTAAAACCATGTGCATGTTATGAATGGTAGTAAGAATGCAATGTAATAATCTGACGATGAACTTACGATGGTATTGCGGGGTACATTTAAAGCCTGTAATAATGCAGTTAACAGTAATTTATATTAGCAGACTTGGGGAACTAACCATTTAGTAATCACGTAGATAAAATAGCACTTCAATGTTTTTTTTGTTATCGCTTGTAAATTCGGCCTCCGTTTCATGTAAGAATATCTGTATTGCATGGTTAATCAATTTACAATTTTTTTTTAACATTTTGAACCAGTGGAAAAATACGAAGTTGTATGTAACTTAAACATTGCATAGCCAAAAGTTTTACTGAGATGAATCCTGTAAAATCGGGACTCGCGTATCGCAAGCTTCCCAGCACTACCAATCGTAAACTGCGCAGCTAAGTCGAGGCTGCATAGTGAAAGCCAACATACGCTTTACTAAGATGTTTGGCTCATCATCCACTAGACGTGTCATTTTCATTATCTACACTATGCAAATATATATCTTTTGTAAAATGTTATTCGACAATTCCTTGGCAACCCATATTCGTCTTTGTTAGTCTTTGGAATCGCTGCATACTGATGTTTCTATGAAGACATGAAAAAAACTTACGTGCTTGCTGTTTTTGCAGTCGGCATGAACTTTTGACTCATCATTTGTGAAGAACTGAGAATAAAATCGCTGAACATAGTTATTTACCTTGCTATAAGTAAGAGGTTAGATTCAAACATATTGACATTTGAAAATGTGCATTTTTTAGTATCATTTCAGCAACTTCCAAGCCGTCTGACTTGTATACGTAATCTTCAGTGGCTGTTAAACGCCCTATAGTCGTTACTTAAATGCAACAGAGGTAACTAACTCTTCAATTTTGACCGAGGATATAGTAAAATATTCCCTAACATTGCAGATATTTTTCTGTCTAAATCATTATTGGAAACATTGGCGACGTTTTTACACTCCTTGAAATCATCTGCTAATGAATAACGGTGTGATCAATGAGCTCACTACTGTGGTACACAATTGTACCGTGAGTCAGAGATTAATTCTTTATCCTGTCAGTAATATGATGAGCTGTCAGTTCTGTAAAAGCATACAGCTTGTCGTTAAGCAGCCATTTAACAGCTTTTACAGTAGCCTTCTGTGTTCCTCCCGCTGGACGAAAGCATATACTTCTCCTGTAAACTGAATACGAAATTAATTACATTGACAAAAAATAACAAAACTGTGTTTATGAATTAAGACAGGCTATGGTACTGCTGTTCATATTCTTATTGGGCTTACTTGACGTTTCTATCCATAAACTTACCAACTTTTTTATTATGCCTAAGTATATCATATTCATATGTTGTAAAGAAAACGTGGAGATCATATCAACAGGTAGATTCTCGAATAGTTTACGGCCTTTACGGTAATTAACTTGAGTCTATTGCCTGAATAATGAATCACTTCGTAGTTTACATGTATCATTGGTAAATGACATGGATCCACTAATTCGAGAACCTACTACACAACCTACAGTGCCGTTTTCCTACTGTATACCTAATGTACGCACGAGTTGGTGCGTCATACATTACAGCTATTAATCGGATATTTAGATGCTTACTACATTCCTTAACTTCAAGATCTAAACTTAAAAGCCTTTGCAGCTCCCTTATTAAATTTTCAGTTAGTTTATTAAAATCCTAAAGCTAATAACGAATAGATAAATTTATTCGACCTGAAATTGGCCACAATCGTTGATTAGAATTTTTAGATAGCGATAACTCGTCGAAATTAGTAATTACGTTATCTTTAATCATTCGGTATTATCTTGACAAGTTGATATATCCTTATGGAAAACGCCTGAGATCTTATGTTTTCGTGCTGTCTGCGATAAAATGGAGCTAATATATCTAGAGTGGACCGATTGTATATTTGATGCGGTCGACACTATGCAGATAATACGAATGTTTATGCCTGATAATTATGCTTCAAACCGGATACCAATGATTATTCTTTCCTATACCCTGGGCTACACTGAAAGACGAAACTTGTAAGATCATATTGCCGAAAAAGTAAGACTAGACGAGCGAACCACACTTATTTGAGTGTATTCATTTTTATACTAATTGGTTTGCAGTGATTATTAATTGTGTAATCATCGACTTAAATGACTTTAACAAAAATTAACATAAATAATTATTCAACAAAATTAAGTGCAATGTTTCGTTGAAGTAATTAATATAACTAACTGTCATAGAATATACTCTGTATAATTCACACTGGATTAGATCAATGTGATGAAGTTTACAAATCAAGCTTACCAAAAAAGTCAATACACTTGATTTTCTGAATGATTGTTTTTTTTTTTTTGGAGGGCGGGGGAGGGAGTATTTTTAATCCGAGGCGTATGCACAAAGAATTCTAAAACTCAGATATTAACGAACATTGTAATTCTTTTGAGTTTACTCCATTATCGTAAAAAATGTATGTTAGTGTAGATAGCTGATAAGAAAGCCAATTTAAAGGAAATATCCCCTTTGCCCTGCCTTATTCTCGCCTTTTGTCCATATTCAAGTTTAAATATATTTAGGTAAACAGCTATATATGCAACAATACATAAAAAAGTTTTCTGTCAATAATAAACTTCACTTTGATACTGCTTTGATCTAGTAAGTCTAAACGCCGAAGGTCTTGTGTACAATTACTGGACTTGACAAACATTATTGAATCACCACCTCTGAATTCCGATGCTAATTATAATCTCAGAGAGTCAAAAAGGCTTCGTCCTAATTCTCTTTCCCTACCAAACTCTGAAGGTGCATCCTATGAGGCTCTTCCAAGGCCATCGAGAATAGGTCGAAGAAAGTCACTGAGACGCCCACTAAGGCAAGTAAGTATTTGTTTCACTTTTGTAAATTACTGTTATTTGTTAGCATTCTTCATCTGTTTGACTTCAAGATTTGCATCCAAATTTTATCCAATCACATTGTAGATCGGGAGAATCACTCTAGGTCAATTTACAATCAAAAATAAATATTCAAACTTTCTAATCTACTTTAAAAATATTGTTGTTATATATATTCTATACCAATTTAACTGGTTAGTTTCTAAGCATACTATGTATCAATACTAAACGATTACTGTTACTGTTACATCAATAACAGTTGGGTGTGTTATAGATAGGTATTCCAGTATTTATGAGATATGCGATTGTTTCTCCATTGCTGTAATTAATTTTAAGCTAAATCGTATGTTTTTTGGTAGTAGACCACGGGGATTTTTTGGACGAAAAGATTCTTTCTTCTGCATATTTTAGGTCATCAGTCAACGAAGTCATCTGATTTTCCTTACTTACTTAGGCCTGTTACCCCTCTCGGAGGAGCATGGGCCGCTTACCAGTATTCTCCATTCAACTCTGTCCTGAGCAAACCTTTCCAGCTCTCTCCAGTTACTGTTCATCCTTTTAATGTCTGCTTCCAGCTCTCAACGCAGTGTGTTCATTGGCCTTCCTCTTTTCCGTTGTCCAGTAGGATTCCAAGTTAGTGCTTACCTCGTGATACAGTCTGATGATTCGCGCAATGTATGTCCTATCCATTTCCAACGTCGTCTCCTGATTTCCTCTTCAGCTGAAAGTTGGTTTGTTCTCTTCTATAGTAGGCTGTTGCTGATGGTTTCCGGCCAACAGACATTCAATATTCTGCGTAGACAGTTGTTGATAAATACCTGTACCCTCCTGAGGATGTTTGAAGTAGTTCTCCACGTTTCGGTTCCATACAGAAGAACTGTCTTGACGTTCGAATTGAAGAGTCTAACTTTGAGGTTGGTAGACAGTTGTTTGGAGTCCCATATATTTTTCAACTGTAGGAATGCTGCCCTTGCTTTGCCGATCCTTGCCCTTATATCTGCATCGGAACCTCCATGTTCATCGATTATGCTTCCCAAGTATGTAAAGGTATCTACTTCTTCCAGAGTTTCTCCATCAAGTTCAATTAGATCGGTGCTCTCTGTGTTGAATTTGAGGATCTTGCTCTTTCCCTTATGTATGTTCAGGCCTATTGATGCTGAAATTGCTGCTACGTTAGTTGTCTTCACTCGCATTTGCTGGTGTGTATGGGATAGAAGTAATAGATCATCCACAAAGTCCAGATCATCGAGTTGCATTCTACTTGTCCATTGAATCCCGTGCTTCCCCCCAGATGTAGAGGTTTACATGATCCAATCAACCACTAGGAGGAAGAGGAAAGGCGAGAGCAAACATCCTTGTCTGACACCGGTTCTTACTGGGAATGCATTTGTCAGCTGTCCTCCATGCACAATTTTGCACTGTAGTCCGTCGTAATAATTTCGGATGATGTTGACGAGTTTCTCTGGTATACCGTAGTGTCGAAGAAGTTTCCATAGTGATCTCCTGTCTACGCTGTAAAATGCCTTCTCATAGTCAATGAAGTTGATGTATAGTAACGAGTTCCATTCAATTGATTGTTCAACGATGATGCGTAGTGCTGCAATTTGGTCTGCGCATGACCGATCCTTACGGTAACCAGCCTGTTGGTCTCGAAGTTGAGCATCCACTGAATATTTCATTTTGTTCAACAACACTCTGTTGAAGACTTTCCCTGGTACTGACAACAGTGTGATCCCTCTGTAGTTCTCACATTTGCTCAAATCTCCTTTCTTTGGTATCTTGATAAGGTATCCTTCTTTCTAGTCTGCTGGCACCTGTTCTTCCTCCTAGATTCTCTTGAATAAAACGTGGAACATCCTTGCCGTTATGTCTATGTCTGACTTGAGTGCTTCGGCTGGTATATTGTCAGGTCCTGCTGCTTTCCCACTTTTGATCTGTCTGATAGCTATCTTGATTTCTTCCATCGTTGGTGGATTGACATCAATCGGGAGGTCTGTAGATGCTGCTTCGATGTCTGGTGGGTTCAGTGGAGCTGGTGTATTCAAAAGTTCCTCAAAATGTTCTACCCATCTGTTTCTTTGTTCTTGAATCTCGGTGATTAGCTTGCCTTCTTTGTTCCTGACCGGTCGTTCTGGTTTTCTATATTTACCTGCCAGTTTCTTTGTTGTGTCGTATAGCTGTTTCATATTTCCTTCTCTTGCAGCTTTTTCCACTGTCGTTGCAAGGCCTTCGATATACTTCCGTTTGTCGGCTCGAATGCTCTTCTTTACTTGTTTATTTGCTTCTGTGTATTCATTTTGTGCCTTGATTTTCTCTGCTCTAGTTCGGCTTTTGTTGATTTCTGCCTTCTTGTTCCTGCTTTATTGAATTTTGCCCAGGGTCTCTGTGGAAATCCATTCCTTATGATGGTGTTTCTTTCAGCCCAGAGCCTCTTTACAAGTTGAAGTTAGTGCCTCTTTAATTCCTTTCCAGTTGCCCTCCATAGTGGTTTCTTCCTTGTTCAGCAGATCTTGTAAGGCTTGAAACCTGTTGTTGAGAGTTATTTTGAATTCCTAGAGTTTGTCAGTATCCCGAAGAAAGGCTGTATTGAACTGTTGTAATGCTGTTACTCCAGTTGTCCATTGCTTCTTTAGCTTCAGTTTGATTTTGGCAACCACTAGGTGGTGATCTGAAGCTACATCAGCTCCTCTCCTGGTCCTCACATCTTCCATTGATCTTCTGAATTTTTTTATTGGTGCATATATGATTTGACTCTCTGTAGTATGATCCGGTGCGACCCATGAAACTTTGTGTATGCGTTTGTGCGGAAATATTGTACCACCTATAACCATTTTGTTGAAAGCGCATAGATTTGTAAATCTTTCACCATTTTCATTTCTTTCTCTCAGTCCCTGTCGTCCCATGATGTCTTCGTAACCGGTGTTGTCCATCCCGAATTCGGCGTTGAGGTCCCCCATTAGGATTGTCAGATCCTTTCCTGGACACTTCGCTATAATTGACTGTAGCCTATCATAAAACTGATCTTTGTCCTCGTCGTTGCCATCGTTGGTGGGTGCATAACATTGGATGATGTTCATTGTAATCCCCTTCTTCATTGTCTTGAAAGATGCTTTGATGATCCTGGGTCTATATGGTTCCCATGCTACAAGTGCAGTACGCACTTTCTTGGACAGCATCACAGCAACTCCTTGGGTGTGTGGGGCATTTTCCTCTTCGTGCCCGGAGTATAGCAGTACCTCTCCCGTGGCTAATCTTTTCTGTCCAGTTTGAGTCCAATGCGTTTCGCTGATCCCGAGCACAGTCAAGTTGTATCTCTTCATTTCTGCTGCTATCTGGGTGATCTTCCCGGTCTTCCACATTGTCCGAACATTCCTTGTACCTATAAAAATTTTGCTCTGGTCGTTAGAAGGGGTGGCATCGGCCTAATGACTTCCGAAGAATCTCGGCTTTTATCATAAAGCGTCATATAGATTCCTTCCACTCCCAGGGCAAAGTTTAAATGGTTAAGTTTGTTAATTCTGGTTAGCATTTTTTCTAGCAAGCTTGTGTTTTACGGAACAGGGGTGCTAGCCCTATGCCCAACCCTCCTCCTTTACCCGGGCTTGAGACCGGCAGCAACCCTAAAAAAGCTGCGGGCGGAGTTTCTGATTTTCCTACCCAACAGTTATCCGGAGTGACACTTTGAGGTAGCCATGAGTTGGCATACCTACTTCATCTCACTGTATATAAAACTTCACAGTTTTATTAACTAACGAATTTTCTTTATCTTTTGTCTTTTCACACTCCTATGTAATTCGGTTTAACTTTCTATTAAACTAATTGTACTTCCAAACCTATAATCAAATAGCCTTCATTTTTCAGTTTTTTTTTATTTTCGGTAACTACATAAACAGTGTCTTATTATTTGTTCGCATTTTCTGTAATATCACGTTTACAGTCAGTCAGTCAGTTACAACGTAGAACTTTGTACATACGTACATCAGTTCAAGTTGCCATTACCCCAATTAGCAGATAGAGATTAAATTGTAGGACCGAATCCCAGAGTAGGGGAGGTAGTAACAGAGTAAGTACTAATGGAAAGGTATAGAGATCGAAGATAAGATTTGAGAAAATACGATTCAGTAAAGAGAAATTTATGATAAGCTCAGAAACTAGAATTTGGAAAAAGACAAGGAGTGGATGTACCTGCGCCATTGCAATCGATTTTGAGCCATATCACCTAAAGTCTCTAACCATTTGTTACGATCATCGCGTGGGCCCCAACCAGGTAGTCTGCATCTATTAACATGGCTCAGCCCAATTGTCAATGACTTCATGGATCGGTGCCATGTTTTTATTTGGCCGCCCCTAGCTTTCTTCCAGCCTACTCTCATACCAGACAAGATTGCTCGTCGAGGTAGACGGTGGTCAGGCATACGCAACACATGTCATAATTACCTGAGCTGGTGAAGATTCACTACTTCACCAATAGACGTACCGTATTTACATAGTACTCTATTCCTAACCCACGTATTGCTTACTTCGTGGTCCCAGTAAACACAAGTAATGTTTTGGAGACATCTGTGATCAAATTCTAGAAGCCTACGAATATCCTCTATCCTTAATGGCCATGTTTCACATCCATAAAGTAAAACGGATCTGACTGCTGCACAGTAAACGCGTTCTTTCGTCAGTAAACGAATGTCTCGCCTACACCCCAAGTGACGCAAATTGCCAAAAGCTAATCGGGCCTTATGTATACGAGCCGAGATTTCATCAGACACCAGGCCGTCAGGACTGATGAGGCTCCCGAGATAAGTAAAGCGGTTAACACACTCAATAGCTTCGCTCCCTATCACTAACTTTGGTGCTGAATTAAGCCAGTCCTGAAGTAGCATTTTGCATTTGGATAGGGAGAATCGCATCCCAAACATGCTTACGTTTATGTTTAAGGTTGTCAAAATATTCTGCATTTTGTCAGCATCTTCACTCAATAGAACCATATCATCTGCATATTCTAAGTCAGTAAGTTTATCTCCTGGAAGGAGGTCAACCCCAGAGAAATCAGACGATGACAATGTTAACTCTAAAAGTATGTCCATGATAAAATTAAATAAAAATGGGGTAAGCGGACAACTTTGACGATTACCGCTTGAGATAATCAGTTCCGACGACGATCCGCCATAAGCTCTGACTCGAGTAGAGAGCTTCTGTAAGGTTAATATACTTCTTCGGTACGCCTTCCAATGATAGACATTGCCACATAACCTTACAATCGATAGAGTCAAGTGCGGCCTTAAGGTCAAAGAATAAAACTATTGTTGAGCGTCTGAAAGTGTGCCTATGTTCCAGAACCTGCCTAAGTGTAAATATTTGGTCTATATAACTACATCCATATCTGAAACCACTTTGGTTTTCTCAAGTTTACTCTTCACGAGCTTTAGTTAGACGTCGAAGTATTATTGAAACCAATATTTGAGACACTATATTCGTTAAACTCACTCCTCGGTAATTGTCACACGAGGACTTTTGTCCTTCCTGATAGATTGGGACGATTAGTGTTCGAGACAAGTCAGATGGGATTATGTCCAGTTCCCGAATTCTAGCCAAAATCTCAGTTAAACTCGCTGCTACAGCTGGACCACCGTCCTTAAATATCTTAGGAATTAATCCATCAGGTCCTGCTGCTCTCCCTCGCTTAAAGCTCCCTATAGCCTTCTCAACCTCACTGAGACTTGGGGGATCAATATAAATTTGCTTGGGGATGGTGGGCGACAAGGGTGAAGTCGAGGGCCAGTTGAACTGTTCCCTAAAGTGTTCTTCCCATTTGTCTGATCTTCTGGATTGACAGTGAATTGTGGTCCCATCTTTTTTTTTCTGAGATATTTTCACTTACAGTAGGATTTCTGATACCCACTTCCTTGATAAGTCTGAACAGTTGCCTACTGTTACCTATTGCCGCTCCCTTTCCCATCTCTTTAGCTTCGCTACCCACCACTGCTCACGATGATTGCGTCAGCTTTTAACCAGCTTGTGTTTAAGTTGTCTTCGTTCCTCATCATGTTCAGAACCAGACGGGATGTGGTGCCGAGCATCTATTAGTCCAGTAGATGCAGCTGAAATCCACTGAGTTTTCTTAACCCTTTGGTTTAGTTTATTAGTAGATATTACTGCTTTTTCAACAGCTTTTTGGATATCATTCCCTGCTAGCTCAGGATAAGTATAGTTTACGCAGTTGACTAATTGGTTTTTTAGTTGTTCCTGGAATGCATTCTTCACTTTTTCATCATTAAGTTGAACTCTGAGGGGGTCCTTGTCGTGGATCTTTTACGTATAATGAGACGCAGACTAATACGCGCTCGCACTAAGGCATGATCTGAGTCTAAACATGTGCTCCAAAACGAGCAGTAGTCTTCTATCGAGCCTCTCCAACGATGGCTGATAGCAGTGTGGTCTATTTGAGTCCAGCGTTGAGTTGATTTTGGAGGCCGCCATGTCAATCGACGTCTTTCCTTATGCTTAAAGTTGGTGTTTGCGAGAAATAAACGCTTATCTAAACATAGTTGTAGTAACCGGTCGCCATTGTCTGTTCGTTGAGTCTCAACACCGTAGGATCCACCTAGGTGCCATTCGGTTTCGTTTAGTCTACTTACTTGGACATTAAAATCACCAGCCACTATTACTACATCAGTGCGCCTAGCTTTGCGGAGGAGGTAGGAAAGCTTTCCGTAAAATTCATCTTTCACTTCATCTGAGTTGCAATCAGTGGGAGCATAGGCAGAGATAACAAAGAGACAACGGCGTGTGTCCATATATTTCCGAGTTCTTACCGTTCCATTTAGACGGACAGCTCACAAGCGACCGTCTATCGAAATTCAGTCGAGGAGAGCTTGTTCAGCTTTTAAACTTAGTGCTATACCTACACCAGCAAGGCCTCGAGTGGCAGCGTTGGAGTCTCCAGAAACACGAAGGGTAAACCAGACTGGTTCTTTATTTTCGTAAAGAACTTGGATCCTGTATACGCGTTTCAGAGATGCAGCAGACATCGATGGAGCGGGATTCTAGAGTCACAGCTAAGGGAGCTTGTTATCCTATTTGGCATAAGGTCTGAACGCTAAAAGCTCCGATATGTAGTTTAGTGCGAGGCTTCAGGAGACCAGGAATAATGTTTCTTAAACTCAAACTATTAGCATTAGAGGCGCGAACAGATAAAGTTCTGATAGAAGGATTAAGCATGGAGATAAGAGAGTTATTAAAAGTTGGTAGTGGTATTTGACCTCGTACAAGATGATCTCGTGTGCTGTTGGAGGAATGAGGGCAATTTTCACTTCCTGGCTGCCCACACCATGGAGGGATGTTGCTTCTTGAGGTACCTGAAAAAGAAACTGGGTTAGTATTGGTCATAGTGACCTTGGGGCGCGATCGCAGAGCCCAAGGGACAACTGTTTGAGGCCGATCACGTACGGCCTTGCTATGGGAAGTTTTTGAAATGTTAGCTTCGTTCTTTAGAAGGCCTTACTGCTGGAGACGAAAATCCGTGAAGTAAGGTGAGGTGTGACATTTTCAGGGTCGATCTTTTCTAACCCCTTCCTTCCGTTAAGAAGGCAGCATCGCTGCAGATGCTGGTTATCCGAAGGAAACACCTTACTGCTGTCACACCGCTACAGTCAGCAGTACGACTTCACCCTCAGATCTTAGGTTGCTGCCTTTAGTCTCATCGCTCTCCAACAGACCTGCTATGCATGGTAGGACCTTGAGGAACATGCGTTCCAGCCAATATAGCTCAGTTGGGTCATCACGATAGGCAAGCCCGACCACCATGTCAAGGTAGCAGCTACGGTTGGGTTCACGTTTATAAGATGTTTTCTAAAACTAGTGGCTCATTTGATAACACTGCCATGTCATTTCTATTCAAACTAATGAGTGATAGGATAATTTTTACTAGATGTCTATACAGTTACTTGTAGGAAGTCAAACTATTGTTCAGATTTTACCCACTTAATGGTTCACAATAAATTATTTCTTTGAGTTTAGCAGTGTGATGTATCACCTGCATGACTGCAACCATATACAAGATTGTACAGTACGGAGATAGTTCAGCTTATCATGCTTCAGCAAAGGACAAAAGAAAATAATTTATGTTGATAAAAGCGGATGTGGGGAGGTAATACATCCATAATTACGGCAGGATTGGTAGGTAACTACTTGTTACTTTCTTGAATGATATCGAAATATATTACGTAATATAAAGCCACTGAATTTTTCTTATTTTGTAGAGATCTCTTGTTTTTAATACAGACTGGATAAATGTTCGGTAACTTCATATCTTGATATTGTGGGTTATATTAGTTTCTTGTGATGTACTTTCTATTTTGTATTTGCATCAACGTCAAACTTGGTACAAATGTGCACTCGTCTAAGTTGCCACACGATATCAGCACAGAAATACGAATATTAATGTACAGAAAGTAACAGTAATATCAGTGGAATGCCTAACCATGAAACTCTGTTGATGTCCACAAGTTCATAATTTTTTTTTCTTTCTGATACAGGTGGTTTATAAATAGTCTAAAATTACGTTTTCTGTACCATTACTTGAACAGTTAAGAATATAGTCTAAATGTACTATCAGTAATAAGTAGGGGACAGATATTCCCGTTGCAGGATGTAGTGTTTAGAAAATTTTGCTGCTAATTTGTAGTACTATAATATTCCATACGTATGGTGTATTACAGATTTGAGGAAGTAATTTATCGGTTTATAAACGAGTCGCGTTTAATCAATCACAATTCACATAAACTGGTACATAAATGGTTAATTTAGTCGGTAATGTAGACATTTATACCTAACACTTGTAATGAATTAGTGAAAACTCATTTTACGCCTTTTGTGTGAAAATGTTTTAAGATCGATCTTAACTTAGAACGGTTGGAAACCAATTAATTAGATGTATTACCTACACCACTAAACTGATAGCCACTTAGCTAGTTTTAAAAATTGATTTCCAGAAATACATACTCTCCCTACTACGCACGTTGTAGACCTTTTCTGCTTGCTATGTTCGATAGTTGTGATCCTTCACTAATCAGCTAATTTTACTCAGATACATCCACTCATTGGGATCTTATTATGATTGTCTTCATTTTCATTTGCTTCCCCTTAATTTTTTTCAGTCCCTTAATAATGTTTATGACTTAATAACCCATTCCTTTTTTAATTGACCTTTCATTTGTTTTGACTTTGAAGATGAGTGGATATATATTACACTTGTAACTTAGTACAAGAAAATGTTTGTATTCACTGATTCGCATCTTCCGTCTGTTCATCTGTTTACCTGGTATAAAATATAAGTATGCAAATTGACAACTAGAACTGATAAATCAGTGCACTAGATCATGCTTTGATATCTTAATTATTTAGTAATATTCAGATTTTGACCGCACAAGTCGAATATAATCCTATCTTCAATTACCCGATTTAGCGATGCTAGCTTCTAATATTGTTTAAACACGGTAAGTTTTAAACAAAGTATTGATTCTCTTGTCAATTCTTCATCTTCGAGCATGAAGAACGACTGCATCTTATCTGTCGATTATCTTTAGTATCATAATCCAGCTTGTTTTTGTCATTTAAGTATTGCAAAATTTTAGTCAGTTCTCTGATTAGCTATATTTTAAACACCGTAACAATATTTTGGTGATAGAGGCAAAGTTAGTCAGTTAGGAATCAGTTTATTTATCCGTGGATAAATGGATTGAAACGAATAAATGAAATACTTGCAGTCCGAATGAAACTGACTTTTTAGTGATAGTATTCCGATATAAACCACTGGATTTCAATTTCTAACTATGCTATGCTTTTCTTGATTTGGGTAGCCATGTAGTGTTGCTATGTATCTCAGAAGTGTGGATCGGAGCTTGTCGAGTGCACAAACATATTCATAGTTTCCAAGTTATATTTCTAGTACTAGTTTACGGCAGTCTCTCTATCCTTATGGTGACTAAAAATATTAATGTAAAAGAAATAAAGTGGTATCTATCTTTAAAGATAATCAAGGCTCCAATAATTATGGGTAGAAATGTGTGGATCAAGTCAATTCCTATGAGATGCACTCAAATCAAAAGCTGTCATTATTATTGCAAGGTATTCTATTTCAATACATATGTTTTGGTTAGTTAGCGAATGTCACACTAGTCATGTGATTAAGACTTCTTTGTTTTTTAATATATATTTTATGATATCTCATTGTCATATTCTGATGACAAAAATTCACCACACTTTTGTTAGAGCAAGTTAGCTCCGGCTACTTTTCATCAACTCTTAAATTTTGTAGGTATATAAACCTTTAGGAGGCACTGACTGTTTTTTTTATTTAGCAGTATTTTTATATTCTCATTAAATTTACACTATCAATCGCCAACTTCACCTACATTTACTTTTTTCTATTTTTAGTTGAATTCGCATAATAATACATTAACTGCTTCTACCCAACCATCTAGTAATATTACACAAGACTTACCGCTAATGGATGTCAATACTCACGATAGGTATGCTATTTTTTTCGACAATCTGTCTATTTCATCACCCAACAAGTTGGAAAATACTAAACCATCTCAAAGTCCTCCAATTATTCCTACAACTGTTGCAGATGTTTATCTGTCTAAGAAGTATATCCCTCCTAGGCACAAAGGGTTAGCCACAGTAATTGAGAATCCTGTTGAAAAGAATCGACGACGTCCTAGATTGTACAAAAAGAGTGAACCTTCCCCAATAAGACGACAAATATTTACGGGTCAAACTCTTGAGGAAGCTTGTGCACCTTCTGCTCCTGGTATCGCCCCATTAGATCCAGATTTGGTGTTGTCAACTACTCGCAAGCGTGTGATCAAACGTCAGAAGCTTGCAAAGAAGTTAGGATTTCGTGGTATTAGTATATCCAAACAAACTGAGGAAAACTTTACAAGGTTTATGTCTCAATCGAATTTAAGTTCCTCTCGAAGTAGTTCGGCATCTGTATGAGTATAAATGCATCTGTGCTTTTCATGCTAGTCTCTTCCTGTTTATCCGTACCTGCGTCTTTCAAGAAAACAGTGCACTTTAGACTTCATGTTTTAGACAGATTTTTAATTCATCCTTTCAGATGACAGATTTTTTTCACCAATCGTCGTAGAGCAATCTCGCATATATCGTCTGTAAAAAACATTTAAATTACCCCATACTTTAGTATTTTCTTGCATGTGGTATTGTACCGTGTATGTTTCTTAATTTAACATGAAAGTTATTCAAGTTCTCCACAACTTTTATTTTAAAAAAAACCCGGCTTCATATAATATCAGAACATCCCTAGACGTGAAACTATGCAAAACATAGCTCACTATTAATATCAGCTTCCGATTTTTCAAATAACAATAAGTATCGCTACGTATATTTTAAGAAATTTTCCTCTTTGGAATTAAGCTGTTTCAAATATCAAACCATCTAGCAATTTTTCGTGGATTGTTTTCCCTTTGGATGTGATAACTAACAAATTGTAAGTATAATCATCTACAAATTTTACAATCAGAAGAAAAACAATAGTGTAATGTAATTTCAAAGTTTCGTTCAACATTACTTGGCGACTAATTAAGCGTATAGAGTTTTACCAATCATACGTTTACTTAATTCACTACTACCGGATTTGTAAATAGTAATGTTCTAGGCGACATGGGTCTACGTAACCTATAGATTTTTTCATTTGATATTGTATAACTGTACCACTTGTTCGGGGCCTAGTTATCGCTTACCCTGTCCCTTAATACTGGTTGAGAAAGTAGATTGAGGAAATGTGTATGCAGCATATTGATATGTAGCATTAATCTTTGAGAACACCGAGTACTAATATAAGCCGTGCTAATAGATGCAGACTTTATGGTTAGTGCCTGCGCAATAACTAATCTAGAGTGGATTGGCTGAGTCGGCCACAACGGCTCAGGTGCTTTCTTTTTTCCCTTGAATCATGAGCTTATAATCATGTTATACCTTCCCACGAATTAATCCTTACATTCAAAACTATGTTGTTTATGTCCAATCTTTTATTACTCTGGTATTCATCTTGTGCTAAAGGTCTGGAAACTTGCATCAATACGCATTTACCAGGTTCAACACTGTACATGATTGACTGGCTTACAATTTGACAGTTGTATTCACTTTATATGTTTGCATACTTTTAGTCCCCCTATCTTCTTCAAGTATATTCTTCACTTCTGGATTTTGATTGCATTTAATACTATTTCCTTTATGATTTTCTTCATCTTACTGTAATGATATATAATCATGCCAGATCCCTACGATGGACATAACTATCTGAAATTCAAAGAACCATAATAAGTTTTAAAGCTATCATCATGAATGTAGTATATCATTCTTTAATGCTATTTTAAATACCAGTGATCGGCAGTAAACCAGACAACCATTTAAGCTAATTTCGATATATAAGACGAATTTCGATAACTAGAATTGTGTGTGCTTTAAGTTCTACAAAATAACTTAAAGTCACATTGTGAAAAGACCAATTGGGTAAGTAATGTTTATTGTGCGAAAACAGAGTAGGTCATGAAATATTACATACCTTACTTCCAAGCATCAATTTGCAAATCCTCTGCGTTGTCTGCACTGCATCGTTTCTCAGCCTGCTTCTCTTAGTTGTTCTCGATTGTCCTCTGTGTTTCAATCATGTTTCACTTCTTGTCCTCTCGCAATTCGTCTTGTCTGCTGTTTACTGATTCTTCCCAATTTACTTTGACGCTCTGCTACCTACTACTTATTGATGACTTATAAGTAGTGTCCACCACACTCGCCCCTCCATTAAATTGCTGTGCTCGTATGCGCGCTGACCTTCTTGCCTCTGTGGTCGCTGGTTGTTTCTGCGTATTCGCTCCATCATTCCAACACATCCATCTTTGCAATTGACTTATGTTTACACGCTTCTCTTTGTTGTCCTTCTTGATGGTGTATACCGGTCCACGAATAGCGATGACTGTATACGGGCCCTCCCATTTGGGGAGTACTTTCCTCGAGCCTAGTCCACTACCCGTTATGCTCCTCCGTCCTCTACACTTCACCAGATCTCCTACTGAAAAGTGTCTCAGCTGATTCCCATGATGCTGTTCTGATCGTTTAACGTCCATATCCTGTTTCCGTCGTATGTTTTCCACTGCTTGTTTCCGCTCTTCCTTCCATTTCCTATCATTCCACTTTTGTGGCTGAGGCCAGGCGATGTTGTTGCCTGGCAGTCGTGGTCTCCTTCCGTACATCAGCTGGAATGACGACTTCTTTGTTGTTCCTTGATTCGAGGCTCGATGTGCTAATAATATCATCGGTAATTCCGTCTCCCAGTTACCCCCCTTTGATGCCAACCACTCTTTTAGAGTGTGATTATTTCGTTCAGTTAGTCCGTTGGTCTGAGGATGATACGGTGTTGTTCTGACTCTTTTGATACCTAACTGCCCAAGGCGAGATGTGAACTCCTCACTCTCGAAACATGGACCCTGGTCGGTCAATATCATTCTCGGGACGCCGTGGTCGGCCACGATGTGCCGCATCACTGCTTCGGTCACGGTCTTTCCTCGTTGATCAGGAATCGCCACAGCCTCTACCCAACGCGTAGCATGCTCGGTCATCACCAACACGTACTGGTTCCCGCTCGATGTCTGAGGAAATGGACCCATTACGTCCACTGACCACAGATCGCCTACTGTCGTTACGGGAATGGGCTGTAACGAAGTGCGTATGCATTTATCCCCTTTCATTAACTGACATTGGGGGCAGGCGAGGACGTATCTCATCACGTCTTCTTGCATTCCTGGCCAGTAAGCACTCTGTCTCAGGAGGTCAGTGGTTCTTGCGACACCTGTGTGTGCTAATTGGTGGCATTCGCTGATTAGTTCATGTCGTAATGGCTTTGGAATTACAGGTATCCAGCTTCCATCATTGTCTTTCCATGTTAACACTCCAGCTGCATTTAATCTTAATCTGTCCTTTTGGCTTAACAACGTCTTTACCTCTCTGCTAAAGTGCACTGATTCGTCATCCACTGCTTCAGTTAACGCTCGTCTCACCGTCCTAAGCGTTGGATCTGCTTTCTGGCAACGAAGTAGTCTTTCTAGGTCTGTTTGCACTCTGTTGACTCCACAGGCTACTTCCGGTAAGCTAGCGTCCTCACACGGTCTTGACAGGTAGTCAGCTATTACGTTTCGGCTTCCTGGTATGTGACCAATCGTGAAATCATATTCTTGCAGGCGTAGTGTCCATCGTGACAATTTTCCTCGGGGGTCTCTTGCTGTCTTCAACCACTGAAGTGGCTTGTGGTCGGTCTCGATGTGAAATGGCTGGCCTAGCAGATACGGTCTCCACTTATCTACTGCCCAAACGATCGCTAGACATTCTTTCTCGATGGTCGAGTACTTCTGTTCCGTTGGTGTTAAAACGCGGCTGGCATATTCCACTACGCCGTCATCCTGCCGAAGTACTGCACCAATGCCAAAATCACTGGCATCTGTGGCCACTGTAAACCGTTTTCCACGGACCGGAAGTCTCAATGTCATCTGCTTTGCGTTTAATAGCTGCTTGATCCGATCAAAGGTTTTCTGAGCCTCTTCTGTCCATATAAATTTTCCACTGCTTAGTAGTTTATACAGTGGTGCAGCGATCTCGTTAAAGTTCTTTATAAAGCGGCTGTAGAATGCTGCTCTTCCTATAAACTGTCTGAGTTTCCTTTTCGAAGTGGGTGCCGTTATGTTCTGGATCGTTAAAATTTTCTCGGGTAATGGCTTCATTTCACCATCTCCTACTTTATACCCCAGCAGTGTGACATTACATTTGGCTATCTGTGACTTCTTCTTATTGATGCGCAGCCCAAATTCCTCGATTCGTTTGAGTACTGCTTCTAGATGTCTTGCGTGGTCTCTCTCTGTTTTACTGTAAACCACCAAATCGTCCCCGTACACCTCCACATTCTCAAGATTTCGTAACAATAAGTTCATTAATCTTCTAAATGTGAATGGCGCTCCCGCCAGCCCAAATGGCATTCTTCTAAACTGGTACTGTTTGTGACCAACAGTGAAGGCTGTTTTGTACCTGTCATCCGCTTTTATCGGTAGCTGCCAATACCCTGACCTGAGGTCCAGTACAGTAAACAACTTTGCTTGTTGTAAACGATCCAGGGTTTCGGCTACAGTTGGCATTGGGCATGGCTTCAACTCAGTTATGCTGTTTAGCTCTCTAAAATCGACGCAGAATCTGTATTTTCCATTGGATTTCTTTACTAGCAGCACAGATGAGTTGTAACGGCTATCAGCCTCTTCAATTATTCCGTCCCGCAACATCTCTTCCACTTGCCGATTTACTTCCGTCTCTAGATGAACTGGTATTCGGCGTGTGTGGAATGTTGTCTTCTTACGACTGTTTACGGGGATTTCATGCGTCACCTTATCACAATAACCATAGGCCTCTCCGTCGTCGGTGAACAGACTTCCGTACTTTGCTATTACCTTGTTGATATTTTCTATGTTCACTTGCGGTAGGATCGCGGCTTGTGTCTTAGCTATCTGGTTGTTCTCATGTATGCTAAAATGCCCGTACTTAGTATTTACTGTCTTGTTCTTTGTGTCGATGACCGCCTCCACCTCTCTAAGGAAGTCTGCGCCCAGTATTGTTTGCTGTATGTCCTTAGTTACTACAAATGGATATCGAACGACGCAATCTCCGACTTCGACACAACAGTCTGACACTCCTAAAATTTTCAGTGCATGCCCGCTCACTGTTTGTACTGCTAGTGAACATGCCCTGATCTCCCGACACAATCCTGCATCTATTAAGGATATAGCCGCGCCCGTATCAACTAGACACACCAGTACTCTTCCATTTATACGAACTCTTGTGTACAACGCACCCTTGTTAACCAACCCTACAACCCGGAAAGACGTTTCAAAGAGAGAAGACTGTGTATAACGTTTAAAATATCTTAATCTTCGTTTCCTCGGGCAGTCTCTTCTGTAATGTCCATACTCTCCACACTCAAAGCACCTACTTCCCCTTTCCGCACGGATTCGCACCGCCGCGACTTTCTCTTCCAGCTCGGCGATCCGTTTCTCCAAAGGCGCCGTCCTGCTGTCTTCGGTTAACGAGGATACCGAAGTGCTAACAAGCTGTCTGCACATTCGAGCCATCTCCATCACGTTCAATGGCTGCACGGCATGCGCCAGTCGAAGCTGTGTCGCTACGTCAACAGGGACACATTCCAGGAACTGGGATGTCAGGAGCTGCTGTCTCGACTCGTCGTCCAACGATGGCAACCCACGACGCAGCAAACTCGTCAGAGTGGTGGCCAGCACCGACGGATCGCCGTCCGGGGCCAGACGCACGGCCCTAAACTGCTGCAACGCCAGCTCCCTGTCCGCTGGACTGTCGAATTCAGACACCAACTTGGCCACCACCTCCTCCCACGTGGCCCCATCGCCAGCCAGCTCCACGTCGTCGAGCACCGCCTTTGCACGACCTCGCAGCAGGGTACTGAGGACCGTCACCTTCGCCTTTTGCCCTCGCACGCCGACCAGCTCCGCAGTGGCTTCAAACTGCCGCAGGAATGCCCCGACGTCCCCATCCTCGAACGGCTGCGGCCACGGAATCTTCATCTCTTCCAGAGGCAGCGACACCAATTGTGAAAAGACCAATTGGGTAAGTAATGTTTATTGTGCGAAAACAGAGTAGGTCATGAAATATTACATACCTTACTTCCAAGCATCAATTTGCAAATCCTCTGCGTTGTCTGCACTGCATCGTTTCTCAGCCTGCTTCTCTTAGTTGTTCTCGATTGTCCTCTGTGTTTCAATCATGTTTCACTTCTTGTCCTCTCGCAATTCGTCTTGTCTGCTGTTTACTGATTCTTCCCAATTTACTTTGACGCTCTGCTACCTACTACTTATTGATGACTTATAAGTAGTGTCCACCACAACATTACCTTCGTAGAATATTTTCCACTTGAGTTTTATCTGCCTAAGGTATACTCGGCTGGTTAGTAGTTTTAATTCGTAGTATCAAGGCGGCTAGAAGTCGGAGGATGGTTCCCTTATCAAAATATCATCAGTGACCATTCATGTTACTCTGACAATTTGTTTCAGCTTTACACTAAGCAGTTGAAATAAAAATACAAAACTGCTTAATATCTGTTCTAGATTTATCGAACCAGCCCTTTAAAATATATAGTATCGGCTGGTAGTTTTTTTATTAATTATTAACCATTGTGAATGTTCAGGTTCCTTATATCAACCTGTAACTCCCAAGGGAAATTGATAAAAACCTACCGATTGTAGATATTTTGACTACTTCCAGTGATGTGCACGTTTTGAAAAAGTTTATGATTTAGTGAAACTAGTTTTCATATATTAAATGTGAGGGCTTAAATTTCTGTGCATATTAAATCATCAGAGCATAATTACTAAGAGTAAAACTCAGCCCTCTTGTATGTTCTTCATGTTGCTTGGATTTTTAAGAAACGGTACTCTAGTCTGTAGACCACGCATTTTTCGAAGTCTAATAGTATTTGACTTCAATAAGATAGTCTGCCTTAGCGCACTGCTGAGAAGTTTCACACTAGAACAAAACGGCCGTCCAGTGCTCTCTGGTTTTTAGTGGTACTCTGTCAACATCAATCGGTGACATGTTCAGTCAAATAAAAATACCAATCTTCACACAAATAACCTCAATTCAATTACCATTGTAACTCTTGAATATCTAAATAATGTTATGGTCATGTTATTTCCAGCTGTTTTTTCACCAATGACTGCTCGCTCAATTGTGATGATCACCTGTCTATCTTCGCTGCCACCAAAGTAATCGCGAACTCTAATCAACGCCTTGACAATGTCATTCATTTGTAAGTCAATTTTAAGTTATCGACAAATTTAACAAAACTATGAATACAATCATATGAAGTACTGAAAGGATTATTCTTTGTATTTAGAAAAAAAATGTTACTGTACATTGAAATGTGATTTTATTGATCATCACTTTCCATACGTTCTGTAAATACACCTAGTTCCTGCTCTAGTTCTAGTATAGCTTGTTCGATTTCATAATTCTTGCCAACTAAACCGACCCACGATTCTTCTAATTCCTTGAGATGCTTTCCAGCAGCCGTCTGCTCTTGTTTACGACGCCAGTTTATTTCTTGAATTTTTCGCCTTTAAAAATATAATCATCATTTAAAATATAACTGACGAAATTAAAAATAGAGCACAATTAACCTATCAGTTGATTTAAACAGGGCACATGTAAACTTTTTACTTACTATAAATACATCGACAAGGTGGAGCTCCAGTAAGAAATCAGAAACAACCATCTGGCTACTTCGCACCGAAAGAAAATTCCAAGAATTACATATATTACTGAGTAGACAATTTACTGTCGTCTCATGACTAGCATTCTCTGCGATAATGACCTTTCACTCTTGATTTTGCGGTTAGTAGGGTTGTTTGCAGTAACTGTATATTCTTCACACGTAGGTTATTGGTATTTGACCACTGATGTCTTCAAAACATCGCTCGTATCAGCTGGGATCACCAAGTAAGTAATAATGAGGTAAGACGATGGGCGCTAGGCAAAGGTGGTATATCAGTCAATGAAGTTGTGAATCTTGATCGACTGAGACGGTTGGAATATTCGTTATGTATGCCCAATCACCGTCTGTCTCGACGTGCGATGTTGGCTAATAGAGTTAGAGCCGGTCAAATTAAAACATGGCATAAGTTCATGAAGTCACTGATTGCTGGTTCGAGTCGTGTCGGTAAATGCAGACTACCTGGTTGAGGTCCTCGCGAATACCGTAGCCAGTGTTTGGAAACGTTGGGTGACATAGCTCAGAATCGGTCACAGTGGCGCAGATGTATCTAATCATTGTTCTCCCCTAAATCGTGAGCATAAAATCACCTCATGACTATCTTTTCACGCTCCATCTCTTTTCTCCTTGAACCATATTCCATATGTGTTGGGGATTCATAATCACCAAAAATACAATGGTTGATTTAATTAAACGAAGGGAGTTGTATTGATTTGTAGACTTTCATCAATTAATTCAATTTCAAATGTGATGTATGTAAACAATGTTTGCTAGTTTCCTCTGGTATATAGATATATTTTTGCTCCACAATATAATTTTCCTACAAGTCTAGTCTTTTGGAGTAGCTGTGGGCTGAGAAGGAATAAATCGTGGTACCCGATCGAAGTACAAGTGTCAGAGATAACGATTAGCACTAACCGTACAGACTATCGAGGAAATCAGACATAAAATCCGTCTACCCCTTGATAATTTAGTTGTATCGTATCCCAAACTTTACTTAGTCAATAAGAACCCACGCGTTGTCTCATCTAAGAGAAAACATCTCAGTATGCTTACTCTTCTTTGTTTTCATTATTATTATCATTGAAGCAACTTCTACTTTGTGATGTTAATCTTGTTGTGCGTTAGAAGTATGGCTGATGCACACATGTACCACGTTCTACGCTGATCAAGGATACTTTGACGCTTTTACTGCAAACAAGTTTAGGATGCGTTTCACTCCATGCAAATACAAAATGTTACTCCAGGACTGGTCTATATCATCACCTAAATAGGTCGTAAACAACTTATTAGTTTTAATATACCCACTAAATCAAAACAAGTTTCGGCGACGGAATCTTCTCAGCGAACAAATTGCCAAGCTATATAATCGATTATATATACATATAATAAATTGTAAGTCAATTATTGTGCGAATTTTGATTAGTTGTTACGTGTAATTTTCTGATTACCTAGTGTTTTAGATAATCAGTTAGTGACATAGACTTCTTTACTATGACCTTAGTTGAGAGTTTTCCATCGTCTTATTTATTTATCTGCACTTTTCTGTATCTTCACATCTTATTCCCGATAAATTTGACCTCGTCGTGCTAATGTGATATGGTAACTTGAACCTGTCCACATATATACCAGGTTGTACGTTGTTAATGACTGACTGACTCTGTCTCTAAAATCGAAGTCCCAAGAAGTTTATGGAAGCTTTACTTAATTAAGACTTCTGAAAGCGGATACCTTGTGCTTTAATTCGTCTGAGTATTAAAAAAGCACATAGGTTTTTACGACGCCGTTAACTAAAAAACATAATAAAATAATATCAA
This sequence comes from Schistosoma japonicum, assembly GCA_025215515.1. NCBI lineage: Eukaryota > Metazoa > Platyhelminthes > Trematoda > Strigeidida > Schistosomatidae > Schistosoma > Schistosoma japonicum. The sequence goes on along the minus strand of CM046061.1, from coordinate 60,147,379 downwards.
TGGGTAGACAGATTATTCTTTTTAAACAAATTACTCTACTTCAGAAAAATCCCCTAGAAGCACACCGTTAACTAAATTTTAAAGCCTTTATAGTGACGACCTCCTTGTTTACAATTATAGACAATTAGTTTGCATTGGTCTTGAGGTATAGAGGTTAAAGTGTAGTTTTTACTTACCTACTAACCTGTGAGCACAGACAACGGTTTCGTGGGGTTTTCGGTTGTTACAATAGAAATCCAAGTGACATCAGATATAATTCAATATTAATAACCTTCATAAAGTAAATCTCTAATAAGTCGAAGGACAATGCTGTATGTAAATTTCGAGTTCCATGTAATTTCGTTAAGGTTTGGTAGCAAGAAACAGAGATAGAGACCTTGAATTAGCTAACAGTGATATCGAATAGAGATATTCCTACGGCACCAAGAAGATAAATTAGATTCTATCAACAGGCTAGACTTATACTGTCTGATTATCACATATTTTGGTTAAACGCCTGTTTCTTACCAACTTTTGCAATTTTTTGTTAAGTAAAGCTATTAGGAAGGATGTGGAGAATTAAACGTAAGAGCTATGTAACGAAAACAAGTAAGTTTGATCATAGTCAACCATAAATTACCTTATCTCTAAAAGCTCCTTTTCATAAATTTGTAGAGAATTTTCCAGAACGTTGTTGTATTGCTTCCAAGCATTGCATCCATATCCCGCCATTAGTTCCAGATTTTCGATTCTTGTTGCTTGGTGTTCTAATTGAGCCTATTTCACAAATAAATGAAATATAAAGGCAACTTACTTCAGCGTTTTCCATTGCATCTTGCCATGCTTTTACGTCGGTCATTTTACCAGCAGGGGGTGGAGGAAGCTCATAGCGCTTCATACTCAGCATTTCCATCGGCAAACGATTAGAGAACCTGTCGAATTCAGCTTTCATCACCTCTGTTTCAAATTTCATTTGAATGGGTCCGCATAAAGAAGGAAGGTGTTCCAGATAGTTTTTTGTTGGTCTATATCGCTTCATTTCCTCTTCAACTAGAAGAGCTGCAGCCTCTCTGATTCCAGGATCATCGTACCCTTTGTCAAAGTAAGGTAGGGCGTCAACAACGCCTACATGTTCGGAAGTCATTTCACGTTAGTCTGGCCAATAATAAATCAAAAATAAGTTAATAACCTCGAAAACCACTGTCCTAATATGTTAGCATCTCCTTATGTATACAAAAGTGATCAGTTTGGTGATTATTGTTAGAACCTGCTTTGATACATTCATTCCAAAAAAAGTAATTGTAAGGATTTCTACTTGTTTATTTAATGATTTCTGAAGAATGTGTTATTTTCGCTAAGATGGGACAATGGGATCGATTTATTAATTCAATAACGAGTAGAATAGAGGCTGAAGGCTGCTAAATTAAAACGTAGTAGCAGCCTATGAACTCTTTCATTGTTGATCTGAGCTGTAATAATATGTACAGGCTCCCTGCTTAGAGTTCGTACAACTGTCATAGCCAATAGTTCAAGACTCTGGATGACATTCACTCGAAATCAGTCACTATGGTGCAGGTATGTCCATTCTGTTTTTCTTTAAAACTTAGGCTTGAAATTATTCTGAACTTTAATTTACACCAATGAATGCTTCCTTCTAAAATCACATTCTCTGTGCTACTGAGGTAAGGTAACTTAGACCGATGCACTCATGTGCCAGGTTCTACGTTGTATATGCCTGACTGACAATATTCGTGCAGTCGTAAAAGATGACGGGGAAAGAGTGCGCAAAAAAATTCCTCACATGTCTACAAGTCAGTAACATTTAAATTCTAAACAAGTTAGATGCTGTATTTTGTTTCTCGCGAGAAAACAAATGTGGCCACAAAATTTTGGTGAAACTATACCTTTAAGTGGCGTTAGGTCGACTGCAAGTAACTATTTCCGAGTCACCAAAAAAATATCTTAGTTCCGTTTATAGCTACTTCAACTACAAACAAACTCATGGTTGATTTTTCATCATCCATTCACATTTCCCGTTTCATTCTCCGTTTTCTCTTATTATTATCAGCCAGCAATAGTAACATCGTTGGTTGGTGTTTATGACTTTGAAGAAAACTAGCGCTAAAGATCTGAGTGGCATTCATGGCAATTTGAAATCGAACTACGTATGTCTTGTTAAATCATGTCGATACCGTAAATGATAATGAATAGGTACAGTGCAACTATTTAGTACTCAGGAATCACCGCAAGTAAGAATAACAGATTCCTTTCTAGGGATCGAATGCAACGGCAAAGACAATGGGTCATCAGATGGTGGAGTTATGTAGAACTTATGGATTGTAACGAATTCTGCTTTAACTATTACAAGATATTTATCATTTAAACACTGTGGATGAGATATTGCTTGCGGCCACTTAGTTCGACAAGGTGCACTATATCGTGGTTTAATCCTATTTTGCTATACTTTGATCAAATAGATTCGGAAATTGATACAGCCGTATGGACAAGCGAACTGAGCTGCTACTATAAAAGATGCCAGCGGAGAATCGATAATGATCCCTTTTATGAGAACCATATGTTTAATACTGTGTAACTTGTATTTTCGTATCCATCAATAAGCTGTAGTGCCGTGAAAAACTAACTGATCGTCTACAATGTACTTTAATTTTCGTTGTACTGGCTGTGCACATTAGTTTATTTTGATTGTTTCTTTCCGGCAGCTGTATGTAAAACAGAACTACATTTTGCTTCAGTATATATTTAACTAAATGTTGTCTACTGGTTTTAAGATTTACATTTAAGTGCATCTAATATGCATACTGAGTCAATGTCTTACATTTTCCTTTGTTTTATCCATTCCATAGTTTCGTCTAAATGCTAACCTGTACACTCCCAAAACACAATATACCTGCAGGTTAGACACACGTTTAGAGAAATTTGAGTATCTGTATCTGTAGAGATTGCCACTGGTGATGTATCTAGTCAGTCCAAAACTGATAAAAACAACCCATTTCATATCAGATAGGAAGTACTACAATACTGTTTTATACGCTTAAAGGTAGCTTCATTGTTTCTTTTTCTTATTTAGGACTGATCAGATCAAGTCACTTATGCGCAGAGTTATGTTCCTCGCATCTTTTCGTGAACTAGTGGAAAATCTCCAACAAAACGCCTAATACTGATATATTCAAAGTAAAGTAGGAGCTTCAGTTATACAATTTCTCATCAAACTGGTCAGCAGTTTGAACGAAACTGATATTTTTTCTTGTTCAGTAGACCCTATAGCTTGATCATTCTTAAAGTGTTAGGTCTACTTAAATTTATTCAGCTAGAGCTCTTAGTAAGTATTGCTTTTCGGTGTAATTCTTATTGGTATTTATCTTGTAAGTACTAAATACGTTAGGTTGTTTGCATAATAATGAATGCCACGTTTTATTTGCAATCAGGTATTTTTCTCGGTAAAACATTTTGCTTGAGTCAAAAGCATTTTCTTCCACCTCAATTTAAGTATTAAGTAAAGTTTTATCTTGAAAGACAGTTTTTGCTGCACTCACTGGGAAGTACAGTACATATAAATTTATCTAGTTGGACTGGTTACACCTACACCTGACAGTTTGCTTAGAATTCTAGACTCAAAATAAAATGATACCAAAAGATCATCTCTGCGGCAGACCAACATTACTTCCCAGTGAAGAGTGGGAAGCAATATGACAACCGTAAAAGTGATATCATAATATGTGCACCAGACTCACTGCGGCTGCCTAAAAGCGGTTGCAAGCTACAGTCACATTACCTACGCAGTCTACGGTTCTACAAAGTCCTTTCGTATATATGAGGTCATGGAGCTACTAAACATCGCTGGAAAACACTCTTACGAAGAATAAGCAAAAAAACATAGGTTAAGAGCATCTGACTCACAGGACATACAAAGTTTTATTCTCAGTATATCATAAGGTTTAAATAATACCATTGTCAAAGATTAGCTAGTCTTAACAATCCTAGAGGTCGTTGAGTCACCACAGTCTTCAAGAAAAGGCTATAAACGCCCAAAGCGTTGCAACACGGGGGGTTTCAAGAAATCTAGAAAATCACTGAAGTAAATTCTAAAGTCGGGGAGCCGGAAAGCTCAAAAAGCAACCTGAGGTTAGCAAAGTCAATGAATAGGTTGATGTAATCTCAAAAAAAGGTGCGCAGCCACAAAGTAAAATCACGAGTCTGAAACTTTACTTCGAGAAGAGGCATAAAGAAATACTAAGCCCGATTTCTAGGATAGGTCATTTTTTCTCCACAAACTGGAAGAATCTTTAGAAAAGGAACCTAGGATTCGATTTGCAAATGACTTAGGTTTCAATAAGACCATAATATGCAAGTTACTCCAAAAATAACAACATGTTACTGTCTCTACAGGAGCCAGAATGTGTTAGCTCTGTTGTTCCGGTTAAAATCCAATTCCAAAAGGCTACAGGTCAACCACTTCAGAAAGGTTACACTAGCTAATACTGAGGAGCGTGACATACTGCTGAGAAACGTACTCAAACTTAGGCACTCTAGAATCTATGTTCGCGTTGACCGCAATCAAGTTGATTGCACCAAGCAACGGTCTGCAGAAGTAGGACGTCAAAGTAGAAAAGAACACCTCTTCCCCAAGGGTTTTCGTACTGTGGAAGTTCGTTGTCAGACCATACCAAAACCACTGGACTAGGCTAGAAAGCATAAAACTTATATGACCATTTGTTAAGTCAACGCCCGTAGCCTACTGAACAAAAAGGATAGTTTTCTAGTGCAAAGGATCATGCAAGCACAGTTGCTATACCTGAAACATGGTTAACTCCTGAAGTTAGTGATACAGAAGTATAACTACAAAATCTACCTATTCAGAAAAGTGATGAGTTAGGTCGTAAAGAGGGTAGAATTATTCTCTATGTGAAAGGTAGTTTATCTATACACCATGAAAACTCGCATATAAAATTGAGAAATATGAGATGAGATGTCGTTTTACAAGTAAAGACAAGGACACCGATTTAGTTCTAGTATACATAAAGCAACAAAAGCTGCTGCCTCTGAAAACTGGACAGTTGACTTGGAAGTATTAGTGGTTTATGCAACCCCGTTGCCAAACCGTTAATACTTTCAAAGTGCATACAGTTGGATATTCTTATATGCCTAGAATATTAACAAGTAAGATCACTTAATACCTTTATGTCGAAATAAAAATCGATGCAGTAAACGTCACGATATAAAAATACATCATTGAAGAGTCGCAGTCACTATTTCACATACTGAAGTGAAGAGACACTAATATACACACTTAAGCAACGCAAGTGTCAAGAGTAGAACCAAATATTCAAACTCCCAATGTCGTGTAGTGTGATATTATGAGCAGGTCGGTTTCTTGCTAGCCGCTCCCTAAACCATTTGACGAGTTAGTTTGAAACTCTCACCTTCTTTGAGCTCGTGTTTTGATGTCAAAGTCAGGTTTAGGGTCTCTGGTAGCATCCAGTGTAGAAACTCTAGCTACCCAACTGCACTTTACCCTCAGGTTGTAGCAGTTGTTTTGTAGGTTGATGTCACTTGAGAAAGGATGACTATGTATCCCACAGCCTTAAGTCTGCGAGAACCAGCAGCTACCATATTGCTAGGACAGCCTGTTAGTTGGTTGTTATACAAGAGTAGTAAGATTGCAATGCGAATGCATGGAGATATGAATGCAGTTAGTTGAGTAAGAGTAGGTCATAAAATGATAAAGAGAGTAATAAAAAAGTTGAAAAAAAAACAAGGTATAAACAACAATCGAAATATGAGTAGACGAGTTAGATGAATTGGCAATAGGAGAATATGCAGCAGTAATATGTGTGAGGAAATAATAAGGACGTGGTCAACCTCTACCCCACGAAGTGGACGAAACTCCGTGTGTGCACACATGTTCAACCACTTCTTATGGGTGCTAAAGAAATCAAGTAAGATCGTGGTAGTAAGATGAGCATCCAAGGTTGAGCAGATACTTAGCAAGAGGAAGTGGAATTTTAGTAAAGTGCTAGCTTTCCAGTATGAAATAAATAAATAAATGGCTTTTATCTTCAAGTATCATCTCGTACATGAGAGCATACCAGTTTACAGGCATGATCAGGATGTTATGCGTTTACATACATACAAGGGTTTTGATAAAGTGTCACTGTGAAGGCATTCATAGCACATTAAGATATGGATCGAGAACTAAACCATCGGCATCAAAGTTCACTGTACTAGGATACCAAATCCTGTGAGGATTGTCTAGTTGTAGACTGTGAGGAATCTGGGGCAGTATAACCTTAGACGGGTGTGCTGGGCTGAACTAAGCTGTTCAGGATTTTGAAAACTGTTTTTAAAGTCATCCCTCACTCATTTGTAAACATGCAAAAGCAGATCGAGTATGTGTAGCCGGTCTTCGAAAGTCACTAGACTGAGTCATTCGACCCACTTAGTAGCCTCGTCTTGTTGAACTACTTCCATGTTCATATGACATGGAAATAAATATTCTAAGTATTCCCCACTTATGAGGAATTCATCAACTCTTGCATTTACATTTAATCTAATCCATACGAATATTTAAAATCACTCATCTGCTTGTAACAAACATCCAAAAGAACCTAGATAACCTGTCAATCAGAAACTAGAAATACCAATTACCAACCAACCACATTCAAGTGTGGGATAAAGCAGTTTGAAAAATATGATGTTCAACAAAAACCATGCTCGAAGGAATATAAAATCTAAACACTTGACTACAAATGTGACTTGTGTATCTGCTACAGCAAGAGCCTCAAGTTTACTGAGTATGTGTTGTCAACTATATCCAAATTAAGACAACGAGAGGGCTTTGTTCTTCGAAATTTTTACACCGGAGAAGCCTAGCTTGCAATTTACAGAATGTGTGCGCGCCTTACCTTATAATACTTCTTGTTTTCCTCCTCTAATATGAATCACACAAATACCATACGAAGTGAAAATCTCCAGAGAACCTTCTTTAGACGATTACTGGAGTATCATTTTAATATGAGGTATAAGGAAAGATGTAGGTTGCATTCTCCAGAACCCCTCTGGAGACGATGCCTTGAAAACAACCTAAAGTTCTTCTTTAAAATCATTCACGGTCTCAATTTCCCAACCTCTACTCCTCTCTGGTAGACTGAATCTTATTATAACCCGAAAAATTCGGCTCAAATACTGCATACCGAAAAATGCAAACATGAGTTACGAAATAACTTTTCGTATCACTACAGTCTACTATGGAATAGGTTACCACCTTTTATTCACTCCTATGGTAATTTACTAAAATTAAAACTCACGATCGACGTAGTCCTAGATACCAACGCGATGTAACAACTTTTTCTTATGCTCTCTGAAAATCCTGATACCATGGGTTACGGACCGCTACATATCTAGCGTACGAGCTCATAGTTTAGGTCATATGCCTGTGTGTTATTATGAACTTACGCTGTTTTCTTCTTGTCACTAATACAAACAACAGACAGAATATCCTCTTTATATTTTGCGCCCAACCTCTTCCGGATTCTTTTTATCTACGTATTAGTTTCCTGCCGTGACTGCCTACCTGTTTGCTTTATGTATTTGCAGATTATCTGCTATCTTTACCTCTAACAGGAACAATACATTACCTTACAATTCATTAAATTTGTAGCATAAAATAAAATTACTGGCCACAACAAATATCCACTAATGGATACTGTGAGTTCCCCTTTGTTTTTGCTGTATCTGATCGCCGAATTTCTGTTAAACCTGACAGCCTTTGGTTGTTAAATATGCTACTCAACACATGATTCTTGTGTATTGATAACAACAATTTGTGATAACATGCAATCTACTAATCTCTCAATTTAGCTTTATTCCATTTCTCTGTATCTCTACACCTACTCCATTAGTTCAACTAATAAAGTTAAATGTACTTTATAAGTGTCTATTACTTGGTCACGTAGTTTAGTTAGTTTAACCTAAATGTAACATGTCACTTGTGTAGAAAATTAACTTTCAATAGGGCTAGCGTTATAGAGCTTAGAGTTAAACTAATTGCCTACTCATACCACATACCCCATAACACTACAACGCAAAAGGGAGGAGGGTAGTGTTACTAACCAGCCACTCGTATTTGTGGAGCAGGACATTCCGTGGGAATCTATATTTCGGTTATAAATAAGGCATCAAATAAAAAATAAATAATTATGCACGGTTCTATTAGTTACTGAATGATTCTTGCACAAACGTGGTATTGCTTTTCTGTATGGACTGCCTAAGATATGCATACACAGACTCCTACATTTTTAAAACATTTGCTAATAACGACTAAAATATATCGAAGGTTCAACTAGTATATTGAGCCAACTATATTTTCTAAATTGTACTTTTTACTTTAACCAAATATACTACATTCAACCACATCTCATTTGTTAAAATTTCCCTATTTGCTGCACCGCTGTTTTCTTTCCATCCAGCTTCGGTATTTGCGGTATTCACCGTAATTCTCATCATTCAATCCCTTATCCAGTATCTTCGCCCTGTTGCTCGTTTTCCTTATTTCAGTATCCCTAAATACATAAGAGGCAACTGGGTTGAGCATAAACTCATGTACCACAAACAGCCAAACAGAAAAGTGACCTGATTTTCCAAGCAAACTTCCTAAAACAATATAGGCAAGGTCGATTTCGTTAAAACCCCCTTCCCCTTCCAAAACACTGCACTCCGTGTGTACAATTTTATTGCTCCTCACAGCTTGGAATCTCAAATAGTGTAATGCTCAGTTGCTATACCTGAATATACACAGACCTTTTCATTCTTGGTTGTCATATACACACATGAATGTCTCACTACTTTACAATACACTTTAACCTCGGACGTTCATTTATTGATGTCTAATTCGTTAGTGTAACAACGCAACCTTACTACAGTTTGATATGTCTTTGTTGGTGCTGCCTGTAAAAATCGATTTCTCCTGATATCAAAAACTGAATTATTAATAGAGGATTCCCAACTTATCATCTCGCCAACTAACCAAAAACATTAGGTAATGGCAGGCTGTACCAACTCTGCCTTGATGTAAGCCATTTTGAATTACACGTTTCGTTCACATTTTAGTGATTTTGCAATCTCTGATATTCCGGGGCGCGAAAATTTCGTTATTTGTCCAATGTTTTATTTGCTGACGGTATTTTCGGCTGTTGACCAAAATGTACTTAATGGTTCCATATTTTAAACCGTTTAAATGTGTTTCTTAATCATAAGTGTAGATCCGATTGTTTGGAGTGATTTTTTTCGATTTTAAAAAGTAATTTGGAGTTTTCGCAACTTTATATTCAACATTAATCGCACTGTTGGCTTGGCGTTTCTAGATATCTAAATTTAGACTCTGTTGTCTTTAAAAGCACTCTGGAGTTTGCTGTTTATGAATTTTGTAAATAACACAAGGAAACATATACTTTGCTGTTGTCTAAAGTATCATGGACGAACCATCACCGCCTACATGTCTTCTAAGGCCATTACTAGTTGATACTGGGGATGCTTTTAAGAAAATTATGTTAAATTGACATTTCACAGTATAAAATAAAGCTAAAGGTCTATCATGTAAAGATAAGTGCACTTCATTAATGATAGTTTAATAGTATTCATAGTTAACACATTCTTATTATGTTATAAGAGAAAGCAAATTGTGCTTAAAAGTTTCTCAAATTAAGCCCAAATATTCTATGGACTAACTAGTTAGTAAAAACACATCTTAAAGTCTCCAACTGAAAGTAACCAGAGGAAAAACCTACCTCTGACGTCTATATATCCATTAAAAACTTAGGATAACATTCCATAAATATATTATTAATAATACAACTGACCATGAAATGTACGTTAGCAAACACGAACTTCCTGGAGGTTTGATTGCAACCAACTATGGTTTATCCTAAGCTTACATGAAATAGCTTACCACTGAAGTCCCATAACAGCATGTCAACTGTAGCGCAGCAAGTCAAACTTGATGAAAAAATTAAACGTGACTAAAAGGCTTAACAACTTTTTTAAGCCCTTTTATTATTTGCCAAACTTGTGCATAGAATGAATGAGAGATGTAAAATTTGCATAAGCGCAACACTTACTTTGCATGAAAACATTGGATACAACAAAAGCAAAAAATGTGCAGAGACAGGCGACAAAGTGGGTCGAATGACTCAGTCTAGTGACTTTCGAAGACCGGCTACACATACTCGATCTGCTTTTGCATGTTTACAAATGAGTGAGGGATGACTTTAAAAACAGTTTTCAAAATCCTGAACAGCTTAGTTCAGCCCAGCACACCCGTCTAAGGTTATACTGCCCCAGATTCCTCACAGTCTACAACTAGACAATCCTCACAGGATTTGGTATCCTAGTACAGTGAACTTTGATGCCGATGGTTTAGTTCTCGATCCATATCTTAATGTGCTATGAATGCCTTCACAGTGACACTTTATCAAAACCCTTGTATGTATGTAAACGCATAACATCCTGATCATGCCTGTAAACTGGTATGCTCTCATGTACGAGATGATACTTGAAGATAAAAGCCATTTATTTGTTTATTTCATACTGGAAAGCTACTAAAAGTTACTAAAATTCCACTTCCTCTTGCTAAGTATCTGCTCAACCTTGGATGCTCATCTTACTACCACGATCTTACTTGATTTCTTTAGCACCCATAAGAAGTGGTTGAACATGTGTGCGCACACGGAGTTTCATCCATCTCTTGAAGTAAAGGCTAACCAACTCTTTTGCAGAGATTTCTTTGACCGAAATTATATTGATTCAAGTTAATGGCGAACTTGGAGGATATATATTACTCATAACTGTGAATTTTACTAGATGAGGAAAATTACCGTTGTTCTTTATCAATGATCCGCAGGTGACATTTGTCCAAGAGGAACAAAATGCAACATAATTATGCTTCGTCACCATATTGTGCTTATTCAACCTACAACGTTCGCTGTACAATGAGTAAATATGGTCTAAAGATATTAAGCCAGTAGTTAAAGTAACTTATTGTTAAAGACGCTCAGCCTATCGAACATGATTACGCAATGTCACTTTCAAGGAGATTTCGATGATAGCAGATACTTCAGTTCTGATAATCAGAATTAAAATATGTACGTTGTTTGAGGTCTGAGTTTAAAATGTAAGTTTCGAAGAGTACAGTATTGGTGACGTTGCTTCCAAAACTGAGGACAAGAGGGTTGAATAAAGAGTTAAAAATGGATACAAACTAGGTATTTATCCTTCAGTGCTCTTCTCCAATCTCCAGAGTCTAGATATGCATCTAGTGTTTTTTTGAAAGATTTTTCGTAAGTTTTCAACACAACATCACTAGGCAAGTGGTTCAAAACACTATACTTAATAATGAGCTCTCAGGTGATACCAAAGTATTCAGCATTTGACATTATTGGCGACATCTTGCTTTTTAAGTGTCACAAGCAAGAATAAACGTTCACGATAATGCTGCTCACAAACGTGTGACATTTAGGAAACCTAACCACTTAGCATCAAGAGCCTCCATTATCAAAGAATGACACTCAATCAATTAAGCAATACCTGTCATCCCATGTGGAACATAGGCCGCCGACCAGCATTCTTGACCAACTCTGTCCTGGGCATTCCTTTCCAGCTTTTTCCAAGTGCTCTTCATTCTCTTCATGTCTGTCTGCAATTTCCGACTAAATGTGTTCTTAAGCCTTTATCTTTTCTTTTGGCCTTCAGGATTCTATGTTACTGCTTGTCTTGTGACACCGTTTGATAATTTTGTCAATGAGTGACATATCCATCTCCAGCGTGCTTTCCTCATTTCTTTCTCGGCTGTAAGTCAATTGTTCTGTCCTACAGAGGGTGTTTGTTAATGGTATCTGTCCAACGGATCCAAAGTATCTTAAGCAGATAGATGTTTATATATAATTGTATCCGGCCTATTGATCTCAATGTTGAGCGTTGACTTGATTTTTCATTCGGTTCAATGACACTCTGTTAAAAACCTTTTTCGTGCTATTGAAAGTAAAGTGATGCTTCTGTAGTTCTAATAAATGCTAAGATCTCTTCTCTTGAGGTATCTTGATGAGGTACTCTTCTTTCCAGTCTGCTGGCACTTGTTCTTCCTCTCAAATCTTGTTGAAGAGAATGTGGAGTATCTTTGAAGTTTCTTCGATATCTGTCTTCACTATCTCACTACGTTGGTATGTTGTCTGGCCCTGCTAACTTGCCACTCTCGATTTGTCTGATGGTCTTGTGAATTTCTTCGGCTGATTGTGGGTTGGTGTTTATAAGGAGATCTGTGGTTGCTGCTTCGACAACTGGTGGGTTTAGTTGGGGTGGTCTATTCAGCAGTTCTTCGAAGTGTTCTACCCACCTGTTTCGCTGTTCTTCCATCTCGGTGATTGGTTCGCCATCCTAATTCTTCACTGATAGTTCTAACTTATTGTATTTGCCAGCTAGCTTCTTTGTTGTTTTGTATGGGTGCCTCATGCTTCTTCCTTTTGCAGCTTTTCCTGCCGTCATTGCAGGATCCTCCATATATTTTTATTTATCCGACCCAAGGCTTCTGTGTACTTGCCTGTTAACTACTGCGTAATTAGCCTATGCCTTGAATTTCTCGACTCTTGTTCATCTGTCTTTAATTGATATTTTTCTGCCCCTCCTTACTTGAATCTTGTCCACAGTACCAACAGAAATCCATTCTTCATGGTAATGTTCCTTGCGATCCAAAACCTTTTGACATGTTGAAGTTACTGTTTGCTAAAATTTTAACCAATTATCCTCCATAGTAGTTCTATCTTCTCCTATTTTATTTAATTATAATCACGTACAGCTTATTCACAATAAGCGTTGTGAAGAAACCGTTTTGGGTTTCACCAACGTAATACACATATACAAAGATCCGAATCGGTTTAAAAGACGAAAGGATATTTAGAATAAAGCGCAAATATGAACTATTTTATATATTTATATAATACTAAAGAAAACGGTAAACAAATTATGATCGAAAAAGGGCAAAAATGATTAGAACAAATTTGGACGAATATTTAGCCTTGTGTTTCTCTTCACTTGCTTATTTACTTCTGTGTATTCGGCCTATGCCTTGGCTTTCTCTGTTCTCTTTCGGCTGTTATTAATTGGTATCTTCTTGCTCCTCATTTCTTGGATCATGCCCAGAGTACGAACAGAAATCCATCCTTTATAGTAGTGCTTCTTGTGCCCCAAAACCTCTTGACATGCTGAAGTTATTGTTTCCTTAATTTATTTTCAGTTGTCTTCCGTATTAGTTCCACATTTTCCTAGTAGATCGTGAAATTCTTGGAACGTATTGTTGTGAGTTGTTTTGAATTTATTGAGTTTGTTAGTATCCCGGAGGAGGGCTGTGTTAAACTTTTGTAATACTGCTGCCACAGTTGTTCGGAGCTTCTTGAGCTTTTAGTTTCATTGTAGCCACCACCAGACGATGATCTGTAGCTACGTCAGCTCTTCTTCTTGCTCTCACATCTTCCATGATCCTTCTGAACTTCTTATTGATGCAGATGTATTTGATTTGGTTCTCCATAATATGGTGCGGTGATACCTATGTAGTCTTGTATATACGTTTGTGGGAGAATATGGTGCCACCTATAATCATTTTGTTGAAGGCACATAGATTTGCAAACGTTTCACCGTTTTGTTTTTTTCTCCCAGTCCATGATATTTTCATATCCGGTGTTGTGTATTCGAACCTTGGCGTTTAGATTTCCCACCAGAATGGTCAGGTCCTTGGCTGAGCACTTCTTGATGGTTGACTGCAGCCTCTCATGGAACTGGTCTTTGTCGTCTTCGTGACTGTTGTTGGTGGGCACATAACACTGAATGATATTCATTGTGATCCCTTCCTTCTTTGTCTTGAAGGATGCTTTGATGATTCTAAATCTATAAGTTTCTAATCCTACAAGGGCTTTTCGTGCTTCTTAGGACACCATTAGTGCTAATCCTCATGTGTGAGAGGCGTTTTTTTTCATGACGGAAGTATGAAAGCACTTCCTATGAGGATAATCATTTTTGTCCAGCTTGTATCCAAGTCTCTTCAGGTTGTATATTTTCATTTCTTCAGCTATTTAGATGCTTCTCTCTGTCTTCCACATCGTGCGAACATTCCGTATACCTATATTAATTGTTGGTGTGGTTGTCATAACGGGCATCGACCTTGTGGCTTCCGAAGAAACTTCGCTTTCACCGTGAGGCGTCATAACAGACCTTCCGACTTCCAAAGCAGAGTTAAAATTGCCATAAAGGTTCTTACTGGTTAGTGTTTGTTAGCAAGGTTGTTATTTTACAGGATAAAATTGCTAATCCAATGTTCACCCCTTCTCCTATTATCCGGGCTTACGACCGGCAATTACCCTAGAGAGGTTCCAGGCGAAATAACATTAGCAATTAGTTAATGGTTTCCTTTTAATGCATTTGGTGATACAGATAAACTGGGGAACAGTTCTAGGTGTTGGAGAGCATTTTCGGACGTAATTATAGATTATTGTTCTGAAATCTAGAACAGAATTCATACCAGTTTACAGGCATGATCATTGTGATACGAAAACGTCAACTCTTACACAATAGAACATAAAATTTTACATATATAAGTGCCTGAATATCTATAACATTTACAGAACACTAGATACTTGTTCAAGGAGATTACATGTAAGCAAGAAAACAGTCAACTATCGGCTGGAAGGTACTCCGTAATTCTGGGTGTTCAGGGATACATTCGTAGAGAACACTTATAAATTTATGCAATCAGTTTATGTAGGTAGTGTCATAAACGTGAACCTTGGAACATTAAGATAATATTTTTTTTCAAATAGTCAGTTAAAGAGTCAAATACGAACATGACCTTGTGTGGACAGTACCTCGTAGGATAATGATAGGGATTAAAAGTATCACGTAAAGGTATCAGGAATAGGCTACAAAGACACACGTTCTTTTTCAGCGTAGATTTTACGTGACACTGCATGCATGAAGATAACCACAGGCACCAAAACTGAAAGTAAGTAGTGTTCTATTGCAAAACGACCTCTCATCTGCCATTAGTGTGAAAAAGCACGAGGCCTAAGCGGAACTAAAACTAGTGCTTGAAGCCGGAGAAAGCTTTCTTAAAATCGTAAATTTTTGAGTTGAAAGTTTTTGAGAGCAAATGGTGTCTAAGCCACTCTGGGTACAACACTAAGGTGTTTAAATAGTCTTCGCGTCTGTAACACTAGCACCCAAAGGCTGATTACAAACTTTTGAAGCTTTGTGTACACTCTGATCATTATAGGCCAGAGATGATCGCGATTACATAAACGCGGCTGACCTCATTCACACGAGATAAAGAGCTTAATCTAAACAACTTCACATCGATGTAGGCCGATAGAATCCATTATCGTAATGAAGGAGGGGAAGAGCAGTTTATCGAAAACAGTGTTTCACTAACAACTATAGGCACTGTACCTCACAAAAGTGGGATATTTAAAAAGTTCATAGTCACCTGTGATGTAAAGGACGATAGTCGCTGTTTGGTTTAGTCTACCGCAGTCCATTTTGTAGGACGAAAATGTATAACTACACAAACTCAGTACTTGGTCCTCCGGGAGGTAATTAACACAAGGCTGAAACAATCTCTAGATATGCTTGTTCAGACACTATTTAAAACAACAGTAACCTGATACGATGATGGCATCTACACTAGTACAATATGTAAGAAAACCAACATGTTACGATTCTGATTCTGATCCATCTTTATTAGACCTTATTTCATAGATATTGAATACTTACTATGACTATGTAAAATGACTATGGTTTTCTAAACTTTACTATCGCCACTACTACCACTAACGATGTATCATCCTCAGACAGACCTAACGTATGGAAAACAGGTAAGCAGACCATTATGCGGACAGTATCTTGAGTTGATTGGACGATCACTTTGGAGTCTTCTAAAATAGGGAAAATTTTTGTGTGCTGTACACTGACGTTACTCCACTTCATATACTATGAACGATACCATGCAAAGCAAACATCGTCCACCGTGGTTTAATGGAAGAGCGTATTCCTACCTCTGCAAAAGAGGAAAGAGTAGGATAAGTCTAGTTACTTAGCTTAATGTCCGAATACCGAAAATTCAGAAACTCCCGAATCATTGCACTTAGAAAGGCTCGGACGATCTACGAAATACAACTTGTAGAAAACTAAATCGAACGCCCAAAACTCTCGTTTTCTTATATTACCCGAGGGACAATGAGAGGAAGATATGCATAGACTTTGTTGGAAAGTGGCTTGCCAACCCTTGTGAAGGATAATTTTGGTAAAGCGGCATTGTTCGTTAACTACTTTGAAAATGCATACACAGTAGAGGCGCCATTTCTATAGTATGACCTGATTTCTCCAAAATGCAGCTTAAAAGCAACTAACATACAGGAACTTGATGTTTCTGAACTACCAAGTAAACTATATGTAGAGATATCCAAAGAACCTAACAAAATACTCCCTAGGCCACTAAAGGAACTAGCGACTTTCATCTCTAACCTCTTTATGTATGCTTCAGTCTGTCCGTAATGATTGAAAAATCGGAATTAAAAGTCCTATCTTGAAAGCCGGTGTGCGACGCAAACCTTGAAACTGTCACACATTTAGCTTAACTAGCATAACCATTAAGTTTTAGAGATTATCTAAAAGGCACTAATTAAATATATACCTAAATATCTGCCGCGCTCTGAAAAGCGGCGTGGATTCAGAACAGTTTATTGCCTCGTAAACTTATTAGTAACACAAGAAAGCTGATTCGCTGTAGGCTGACTGGGATACTTAACCCTACAACACGTTTCGTTGTTCGTGTTGATTGCTCCATAAACATTATTATGTTTAAAGGCAATGAGAAAAAGATCGTGCTGATGATGCCGCACTAGTTAACTAGCGCTGTAGGGCTCGTCACTACACGGCGTGTGTTAGTATGTAACCTTTTCTATTATTATCACTTGAAGAATAACTTAACAATTCATCAGTTTTATATTAAGAATCATGGCCTGCGTAGTTAGGGTGGGCCAGGCTAACAGGTCATCAGACGGTGCAGCTTTACGTAAGGTAAGCAGTTTCACCATGCCATTAACAATGTGATAGGAATTAGGTAAACAGTTTAGCCTATCATAAACCAGTGAAACCTATTTCTATTGCACTTTTAAAGGATCAGAAAATCTCCACTGATGTAGTCTGCGTTGTTATTATGAAGGGCTTTCGACGGGGTCCTTCACTCTAGACAGCCACCTAAGGTACATTATATTGGGCAACGTACTCCTTTCGATAAATGATTCCAAGTCGATTCCAAGTTGACTTACTGAAAATAGTGCTTAGTGTAGTGCCTCAGGTATCGGTTTTGGACCCTGTGTTATTCCTTCGTAATGTGTCATCTTTAGTTCCGTTGTATGAGGACGATATTAGGATATGGAAAGTTATGCACAACGGAGACAGTTCAGGGCTTTAAAAAGATTTGCAAACACTAGAAAAAGATCCAACATTTGGTGGCTGCCAGTTAGTAACTCCAAGTGCGTTACAATGCAGTAGATATCAAGGCACAATTACTTACACAATGAATAAAGTTGTGCTCTCCGTTGTACAGAGGTGCAGTAATTTGAAAGTCACCATTAACAACGATTCACAAGCCACTGCACATAGCCGTGCTATTGCCATTAAAAGCTTCTGAACTATTTGGTCAATATGTAGGGCTTTAAAACATTTATAACTTTGTACAATGTATTTATAGATGTGAAACTTGAACAATGTATATAACCAGCTAGTTCTTGTCTTAAATGGATGCTAAGTTATTGAAAAAGAATCAAACGACCACAACTATGTTGACCCGTAAAATCTCGTGGCTTCCATACAACAAAAGACTGATTAGATAAGAATTATTTTCTTTGTCATATAAAAGGACCAGAAGGGATCTAATAACAATTTCTGAAATACTTTATAATAAATTGAGCTGTGATATGATCTAATTTTTCTTGCCTTCCAGAACATGAAACTTCGGCGGACACTCCAGAAAGTTCACAAACAAACTATCTGCCGTCCTATTTCCGGCTACCCCACATAATAGCCAACAAGTGAACTACTTATTCCAACATGTCATTGCAGCTCTATCTGTCCACACATTCAAAATGTCGGATCGATTGTAAGGTTCTCATCACAAGAACTGATGCTGACAACCTAGCATTTTGTCACAATCAGATGAAAATGTGGTAGATTTTGGTTTGAGATAAGTCACTGGTTCATAAGGGCAAATTCATAAAGTTGTAAATGAATATTTTTTTGAATGTGGCATTATTTGCAAGACCTTTATTTCGCGGACTATTCGACTCGCTTGTGCATTATGTCTATAATTGATATTGTCAATGTCCATAAGAAAGGGCTAACTTCAGCAGTTTATGATGTCCATGGAAAGTAAGAACTGATCATTTGGTTTGTATGTGTATGTAGTCGCATAATTACTGCTGGATCAGATGGAAAAATAAAAGTTTATACGTCACTTGACGCTTCTCCCACCGAACATGTTGTCGGGGAAAAAATTAATGCTATTGCTTGCCGAGTAACTATCAGAAATTGATATTAATTCTGGTTTAGTACGAAGATGTCATTGTTGCTACTGAAGGGACTTACGTACACATTCTTCAAGTGGAAGATGGTCTTCCGGATGGTGTTGCTACCCGCTTTACTGCAGAAGTTAATCATCTGGATATGAACAAAGACCTTAGTAAAGTCGTTCTGTGCAGTAGGTAAGACACCGTTTTATTTATTATATGCCAATAGTGATTTTTCCGTCAAGGTTGTGGATCTTACAGCGACTGATGGCAACCGGGAAGTAGTTTTCAAGGGACACGAAGGAGCTGTTCTAAGTGTAGCTTTCGACCCTCTTGATATTTTTGTTGCTTCTGCCTCGTGTGACGGCACTGTTCGTCTGTGGGATTTGATCAGTGGGAAGGAGGCAAAGTGCATTACAACGCTTGCAAAATATAACGATCCTATTTTAGCCTCAAGTTACTGCAGATTGTGCTGGGAAAGCGCAGTTGGAAAGGTTTGTACTCTTACATTTCGATTCATTCTGTTAGTTCTTACTTGTGCCGGTTGATAAAGAGATCCGAATGTTTGAGAGAGAATGTTGGAGTTTACTTTGCTGCTTATCTTGTTCTTCAGTTACTCAAGCATACAATGTATGCGCTTCTTCACGGAACAGTAGTCTTATTTCAGGCGGATCTTTAGATGGGTGGATTATCATCTGGCGTGTGGAAGATAGACAGGCAATTCATCGGTACTTTTTTTTCGTTTTGGCTGTTTAATCTCAAGGTTTAAGCACTGATTGTACTACTTAGTAGCAGGTTTATACGCTACTTTACCATGACTTAGGCAATCATTATCACTGTTCCACAATAGACATAACTTCTAGAGTTGCTACGTAAATTGGCCTATTTTACATATTTATGCGATTGCGTATCTAAGTTGGTTTATTAACGTTAAATTATTATATGAGAACTGCTTAGATATATTTATTGTGTAGAATAGCTAAGTAAATGAAAAAATGCAGTGTTCAGTTGTCTCTGTTCATCGTTGTCTATTTCAGCAGTTTCCAGCAGATTTTTCGTATCAAAAATCGTGACAGCTGTAAGTTATGAATTGATTTCGTCATGTTAATGTGGTATGGCAACTTAAACCTAGGTGTGTATGTCAGGTTCTTCCTCGCTAGTCACTAAATGGCGGAGTAACAAATATTTTGCCAAGTTTCATACTAATGAAACAGATAAGAACTACTGACTCAGTGTTTCTACTTACATTTTGTATATCTGTTTGCTTGACTACCTTACACGAAGCCGTTTCATAACAAGCTAACATCGTATATCACGAGCTCCGAGAATCACTCTGTAATGTCCAAATTTTTATGTTTACTTCCGTAGCTACTAATCAGCATCAATTCTTTGCTTTGTTAGGTTAGAAATGTATAGTACATCAAACTTAATCTTCTGTTTCGCAACTAAATTTGATGGCGATTTGTTATTTTTAACGTCAGCAGTGCTCATATATTGCTGACAACATTCAAGTATCATAAACCAGTAATCAAATTTCCCTAACTCTATAATCTCTATTTTGTTAACTTCAAACCCACTTTCAAGCCATTGCGTCCTTATCTAGATTGTGGATCATAAATTTTTCATATCAATGGATGTGAATAACTCGTTGCAAATCAAGTGTTAAAAATAACACTATAATATCGGGATCTATTTTATCGAAGTCAGTTATTTAAAACGAGGAACATTACTTTGTGTTAAAACAGCCGGTTTTTAAATATTAGGACAATTGATAATCAGAGGGAATCTACACCACTACCTTACTTATCGATTCTTCCTAGGCTACATGCATTATTTTCATCTGTAAAAGTTCCATGTTGTCCATAAACTTTATTCTGAAGTGTGAGTAACGTCAACATATCTCCGTAAATACAGACGTTTCACAACTACTCTTACTATGTTAGCTTCAAATAAAAAAAAAAGAATATGACATTTTTAAATAACAAACAAGTTTTGAACCATTTGACTCCATCATGTGACATTCAACAGTTTAAGGTATTGTACGTACTAGAGTTAGCATGTCATAATGAAGACTAACTGATAAGAAATGAGACTTTATTACACGTTTTTCTCTAGATATCTGCATATCATTCCATGGTGTGCGCAGCCAGGAAGTGAAAATTGCCCTCATTCCTCCAACAGCACACGAGATCATCCTTGTACGAGGTCAAATCCCATCATCAACTCTTAATAACCCTCTTACCACCATGCCTAATCCTTCTATCAGGACTTTATCTGTTCGCGCCTCTAATGCTAATAGTTTGAGTTTAAGAAACATTATTCCTGGTCTCCTGAAGCCTCGCACTAAACTACATATCGGAGCTTTTAGCGTTCAGATCCTTATGCCAAATAGGATAACAAGCTCCCTTAGCTGTGACTCTAGAATCCCGCTCCATCGATGTCTGCTGCATCTCTGAAACGCGTATACAGGATCCAAGTTCCTTACGAAAATAAAGAACCAGTCTGGTTTACCCTTCATGTTTCTGGAGACTCCAACGCTGCCACTCGAGGCCTTGCTGGTGTAGGTATAGCACTAAATTTAAAAGCTGAACAAGCTCTCCTCGACTGAATTTCGATAGACGGTCGCTTGTGAGCTGTCCGTCTAAATGGAACGGTAAGAACTCAGAAATATATGGACACACGCCGTTGTCTCTTTGTTATCTCTGCCTATGCTCCCACTGATTGCAACTCAGATGAAGTGAAAGATGAATTTTACGGAAAGCTTTCCTACCTCCTCCGCAAAGCTAGGCGCACTGATGTAGTAATAGTGGCTGGTGATTTTAATGTCCAAGTAAGTAGACTAAACGAAACCGAATGGCACCTAGGTGGATCCTACGGTGTTGAGACTCAACGAACAGACAATGGCGACCGGTTACTACAACTATGTTTAGATAAGCTGTTTATTTCTCGCAAACACCAACTTTAAGCATAAGGAAAGACGTCGATTGACATGGCGGCCTCCAAAATCAACTCAACGCTGGACTCAAATAGACCACACTGCTATCAGCCATCGTTGGAGAGGCTCGATAGAAGACTACTGCTCGTTTTGGAGCACATGTTTAGACTCAGATCATGCCTTAGTGCGAGCGCGTATTAGTCTGCGTCTCATTATACGTAAAAGATCCACGACAAGGACCCCCTCAGAGTTCAACTTAATGATGAAAAAGTGAAGAATGCATTCCAGGAACAACTAAAAAACCAATTAGTCAACTGCGTAAACTATACTTATCCTGAGCTAGCAAGGAATGATGTCCAAAAAGCTGTTGAAAAAGCAGTAATATCTACTAATAAACTAAACCAAAGGGTTAAGAAAACTCAGTGGATTTCAGCTGCATCTACTGGACTAATAGATGCTCGGCACCACATCCCGTCTGGTTCTGAACATGATGAGGAACGAAGACAACTTAAACACAAGCTGGTTAAAAGCTGACGCAATCATCGTGAGCAGTGGTGGGTAGCGAAGCTAAAGAGATGGGAAAGGGCAGCGGCAATAGGTAACAGTAGGCAACTGTTCAGACTTATCAAGGAAGTGGGTATCAGAAATCCTACTGTAAGTGAAAATATCTCAGAAAAAAAAGATGGGACCACAATTCACTGTCAATCCAGAAGATCAGACAAATGGGAAGAACACTTTAGGGAACAGTTCAACTGGCCCTCTGACTTCACCCTTGTCTGCCCACCATCCCCAAGCAAATTTATATTGATCCCCCAAGTCTCAGTGAGGTTGAGAAGGCTATAGGGAGCTTTAAGCGAGGGAGAGCAGCAGGACCTGATGGATTAATTCCTAAGATATTTAAGGACGGTGGTCCAGCTGTAGCAGCGAGTTTAACTGAGATTTTGGCTAGAATTCGGGAACTGGACATAATCCCATCTGACTTGTCTCGAACACTAATCGTCCCAATCTATCAGGAAGGACAAAAGTCCTCGTGTGACAATTACCGAGGAATGAGTTTAACGAATATAGTGTCTCAAATATTGGTTTCAATAATACTTCGACGTCTAACTAAAGCTCGTGAAGAGTAAACTTGAGAAAACCAAAGTGGTTTCAGATATGGATGTGGTTATATAGACCAAATATTCACACTTAGGCAGGTTCTGGAACATAGGCACACTTTCAGACGCTCAACAATAGTTTTATTCTTTGACTTTAAGGCCGCACTTGACTCTATCGATTGTAAGGTTATGTGGCAATGTCTATCATTGGAAGGCGTACCGAAGAAGTATATTAACCTTACAGAAGCTCTCTACTCGAGTCAGAGCTTATGGCGGATCGTCGTCGGAACTGATTATCTCAAGCGGTAATCGTCAAAGTTGTCCGCTTACCCCATTTTTATTTAATTTTATCATGGACATACTTTTAGAGTTAACATTGTCATCGTCTGATTTCTCTGGGGTTGACCTCCTTCCAGGAGATAAACTTACTGACTTAGAATATGCAGATGATATGGTTCTATTGAGTGAAGATGCTGACAAAATGCAGAATTTTTTGACAACCTTAAACATAAACGTAAGCATGTTTGGGATGCGATTCTCCCTATCCAAATGCAAAATGCTACTTCAGGACTGGCTTAATTCAGCACCAAAGTTAGTGATAGGGAGCGAAGCTATTGAGTGTGTTAACCGCTTTACTTATCTCGGGAGCCTCATCAGTCCTGACGGCCTGGTGTCTGATGAAATCTCGGCTCGTATACATAAGGCCCGATTAGCTTTTGGCAATTTGCGTCACTTGGGGTGTAGGCGAGACATTCGTTTACTGACGAAAGAACGCGTTTACTGTGCAGCAGTCAGATCCGTTTTACTTTATGGATGTGAAACATGGCCATTAAGGATAGAGGATATTCGTAGGCTTCTAGAATTTGATCACAGATGTCTCCAAAACATTACTTGTGTTTACTGGGATCACGAAGTAAGCAATACGTGGGTTAGGAATAGAGTACTATGTAAATACGGTAAGTCTATTGGTGAAGTAGTGAATCTTCACCAGCTCAGGTAATTATGACATGTGTTGCGTATGCCTGACCACCGTCTACCTCGACGAGCAATCTTGTCTGGTATGAGAGTAGGCTGGAAGAAAGCTAGGGGTGGCCAAATAAAAACATGGCACCAATCCATGAAGTCATTGACAATTGGGCTGAGCCATGTTAATAGATGCAGACTACCTGGTTGGGGCCCACGCGATGATCGTAACAAATGGTTAGAGACTTTAGGTGATATGGCTCAAAATCGATTGCAATGGCGCAGGTGCATCCACTCCTTGTCTTTTTCCAAATTCTAGTTTCTGAGCTTATCATAAATTTCTCTTTACTGAATCGTATTTTCTCAAATCTTATCTTCGATCTCTATACCTCTCCATTAGTACTTACTCTGTTACTACCTCCCCTACTCAGGGATTCGGTCCTACAATTTAATCTCTATCTGCTAATTGTGGTAATGGCAGCTTGAACTGATGTACGCATGTACAAAGTTCTACATTGTAACTGACTGACTGACTTATGTTATCGTCAGTATACCAGATTTGACGACATAGTGCTTCGTTCAATTGTGCTTTTTCACTTGCAAGGCAAGCAATCCACGGGACGTGTTAAAATAATATATGTATGTATGTATGTGTGTCTGTCCGTCTAATCACCTTAGAGCCTGGCACATGTGTGCATCGGTTCAAATTGCCATACCTCTCTTTTACTGCAATATTAACACCATATTAGTAGAAGTTACTTCAATAAAAATATAAATAATAACAGAAAGTGTGACCATATAGAATATGGTTCAAGGAGCGTGGGAAGAAAGTTATGAAATAATTTTAAGCTCATGATTTAAGGGAGGACAATGAGTTGATATATCCGCACGATTGTGACTGATTCTGGGCCATATCACTCAGTGTTTCTAGCCACTCGTTATGGTATTCGCGAGGACCCCATCCAGGTAGTCTGCAGCTACCGACACAACTCAAAATTGTAGTCTGTGACTTCATGGTCTGATGCCATGTTTTACTTTGGCCGCCTCTATCTCTTCCATCCTGCTCTTATATCAACCAACATCGCACATCGAGGCAGACGGTAGTTGGGCAAACGCAACAATGTCCCATCCATCCCAGTCGATAAAGATTCACAACTTCATTGATTGATTTACCACCTTTGCCTAACGCCCATCGTCTAACCTCGTTATTACTTACTCGGTGATTCCAGCTAATGCAAGCAATGTTTTGAAGATATCGATGGTCAACAACTAATAACCTTCGAGTGTCGTCTACCCTAATGAACCACGTCTCACACCTATATAGTAAGACAGGGCGAACTGTTGCGCTGTACACTCTTCCTTTCGTTGAGTAACAAATATCTCACCTACGCTATAGGAGACGTAAGTTGGCAAAGGTCAAGCGAGATTTTTGAATTCGTACCGAGATTTCGTCAGAGGTCAACCCATTAGGGCTAATCAAACTTCTAAAATTAGTGAAATAGTCGAGGTGCTCAACCACCTCACTCTTTATCTTTAGCTCAGGTGTTGTCGATGACCAATCCTGGAGCAATAGTTTTCATTTAGAGGGGGAGAAACGCATTCCAAACATGCCTGGATTGGAGCTTTTTGCTCATAAAAGATTCTGCATCTTATCAGCGTCTTCGCCAAACAGGACTATGTCATCAGCATATTCTAAGTCAATAAATGTATCTCCTGGTATGAGATCAATTTCTGAAAAGTCAGACGATGAGAATGTGATTTCTAACAGTAAATCGACTATGAAATTAAATATAAATGGAGACAGTAGGCAGCTTTGACTGACATCACTTGAGGTTACAAGTTTGGATGACAGTTCGCCATAAGCTCTGAGGCGACTAATAGTATTTGAGCAAAGAGCCTTAACAAGATTTATGTACTTCTGGGTTAAGCCTTTCAATAAAAGACACTGACATAGAACTTCTCAGTCTACAGAGTCAGATACCTTCTTCAAGTTATGAAGAGCCATTATTGTCGGGCTCCGAAAGTATGT
Organism: Schistosoma japonicum; assembly: GCA_025215515.1. Taxonomy (NCBI): domain Eukaryota; kingdom Metazoa; phylum Platyhelminthes; class Trematoda; order Strigeidida; family Schistosomatidae; genus Schistosoma; species Schistosoma japonicum. Next base: position 60,121,756 of record CM046061.1, on the reverse strand, counting down.
CAATGTTCTAAAACCCTGATAAATGGCAAATATCTGGTCTATACAACCGCAACCAGGTCGGAAACCAACCTGGTTTCCTCGTATTTGTAGAGCATGAGTTGCAGTTAAACGTCTGGTAATTATAGGAGCTAGTATTTTAGACACTATATTAGTCAAACTAATTCCTCTGGGTTTATCGCAGGACGACTGTGACCCTTTCTTATATACTGAGACGATTAACTATCGACACCAGTCAGAGAAAATTGTGTCAAGTTCTCAAACTTGAGTCAAAATATCAATCACCTTATTCGTCAAAGTGGAACCACCATCCTTAGAGACCTCTGGGGATAATCTATCCGGACCTGCTGCTTTGCCTTGCCTTAGATTGGCTACAGCTTTTTCGACTACGACAAGAGTCGGGGGACCGAAGTCGACTTTCCATTCTGTCTTAAAATATTGGTAAGTTCTAAAGCAACTAAAGGTCAACTGAACTGCTCCTTGAAGTGATCAGCCCATCGTCCTAAACGTCTAAACTGAGAGGTAATAAGCGTTCCTTCTTTTTCGGAGATCGTCTCACTAACACTTGATTTTTTAACCCCGGTTTCTTTTTTTAACTTGGGATGTTACTTAGTGTTACCTAACGCCGCTTCCATTTCCATCTTCTTTGCTTTCGTCACCCACCACTGCTTACGGTCGTTTCGCCGACTTTTTGTCAAGTTTGTACCTGATTACTCTTCGCTCCTCATCATGTTCCTAGCCTGGTGGGATTAGTTTTCGGGAGTCCATCGATTCAACAGAAGCCATCGAGATCCACTGATTTTTCTTGACATGCTGATTTAAGTCCTTGATAGTTGTCACTTTGGATGCCACAGCTGTTTAGACATTTTGCCAAACAGTATCTAGTTGGGTTGGATCTTTATAATTGCCTAGAAGATTCTTCACTTATTCCTAGAATTTAATATTGACTGTTTCGTTGCTGAACTGAATTCTAATGGGTTTTCCTGTGGTAGTTTTCTTTCGCCCAGTAAGATGGGAGTAAATGCGTGCCTGTACTAGAGCATGATCAGAATCTAAACATGTACTCCAGAAAGGTCGGCGATCTCTTATCGAGCCTCTCTAACGGTGACTGATGTCGATATGGTTTATTTGAGTCCACCGTTGAGTAGGGCCAGGAGATCGCCATGTTAGGCGAGGATGCTCCTTATGTTTAAAGTTCGTGTTCGCTAGAAATAAACGATTGTTTGAGCATAGTAGTAGCAGATGGTCGCCGTTATCCGTTCTCTGAGTTGGAACACTGAAGCATCCACCTAGATGTCTTTCGAACTAATTCAAGCTACCTATTTGGGCCTTAAAATCACCAGTTACACATACACCGGCTAGTTCATAAGAATTTGCTGTCGAGTCACCAAATAAACGGAGAGTGTATTATGTAGGTGCTTTATGCACTAGAATCCTGTGTGTGTTTCGGAGACAACATGCATCAATGAAGCGAGACTAGTGTCCTAGGGAGGCTAGCTGCCCAATTTAACACAAAGTTCGTACACCGAATGCACCAATGTGAAGTTTGGAGCATGGTCCCAGATGACTTGGGACCTTATCTCGTGGGCTATAATCGTTGACACTGATGGCATAGAAGGAAGTTGAAGATAGGGATTTGGGCTTCAAGGTAGGGGTAGGATAAATATTAAGATTAAAATGACAGTGATCTTGTGTTTTAGCGTTGTGAGGGCGACTATCTTTTCCCAGTTGCCCACACTGTGGAAGGGTTCTTCTTGATGTACCTAAAAAGCTAATTGGGTTAGGGTTGGTCTGAAAGATCTGGGAGCGTGATCCTAGCGCACAAGGAACGACTGCTTGAGGCCGGTCACGCATCGCCTTCTTGAGAGAGGTTTTCGTTGTTTTAGCTCTGTACTTGTTGAGGTCTTACTGCCGTAGACGAAAATTCGTGGGGTAAGGTAAGGTGTGCATTTTTGGGTCGACCTTTTCTAACCCCACCCTTTGTGGGAAGGCAGCATTGCTGTTACGCTGGTTGTCTGAGTAAAACACCTTACTACCGTCACACCTCTGTACAGCCATCAGTACAACTTCATCGTCGGACCTTATATTTGCTTCTTTTGGTCTCACCGCTCTTCAACCGACCTGCCTGACGTGGTAGAACCTTGTTGGACGATTATTCCAGCTAGTATAGCCCAATTGAGTCATCACGATAGGCAAGCCCGACCACCACATCAAGGTAGCAGCACGCTTGGGGTGTTAAAATAATACAGAGTAATAGAATTCTGTATATTTATGCAACGCAGTTGTGAGGTGAATCTACGTTATTGTAATGTATCGTGAGTCCATTTAGCATTTTATAAAATGCTGCATGCAATTATGGATTTATTTAGGGCAACGTAACAACAGTTTGGCGTTCTTTTATAAAGTTTATCAGACCTATATGTTGACCACTTAGCCGTAATCAGTATATCTTGATACACGCAAACTTTCATTTAGATAATTATTTTTCTACCGCGATTTACTATTTTAGTCTAGTTTGTTTATAAATCGTGATCACCACTATCTCTTGAATAGGTCTGTACATTTGGCAATCAATATAGCTATAAATCACTATTAATTCTATGGGATGTTGTTATACTCTAATGTCTAAAGTTACTAATTCTGATCTACATATAACCAGTTAGATACGTATTACTACATTAAAATATGTTTCATTTTCTGATATTTTTTACAAGCGATAGCGTCTCACTATTAATTATCTAGTTGATTAGATTTCCTCATAAACGTACTGAAAACATCAGTGTATTCCACGTTAATCGATTGTGTTTTCTTGTAAATGTTTAATTACTACTTGCTTTACAATATCGCGTAGTTATGCTCAGTGTTTATTGGGATATTTACTTGAATTATTTAGTAATCTTTCTTCTAGTTGTTAGTGTTAGTTGGAATTATGCGATGTCTTAGGTAATCCTTTTAAATATTGTTTTTTATTAACAGCATTCGTGACCCTTCTCATTGTCGGGTTTGTAGCTTATTTTGGCATCCGCATGATAAAAATTTACTATTTTCAAATGAAAATGGGTCTGTAGGACTTGTCAATGCTCCAGATCTGCAGGTATTTCTGTTTTTGCCAGTAGGGAGTTTACTAAATTTATTTTGATAATTGATAAATTTTAAAGTAAGACAGAAAGGTTATACGGATCCATATCATCAATCGCATGAATGTAGCTGTTATTAGCTCCAAGGATATAGCCATAAAAAATTATGGTAGTGTGATTTTAAAGGTGATTTCCATGTATTTACACATAAGTGTTTTAAAAATAGTTTACATTGATGTGTAATTTAACAGTTATTATTTAAATAAATACACGTACTAATTCGTTTGCTCTAAAAGTTTCACTAACCTTGGTCGGCTATAAACTTTCAAAACCACAATCCGTCCAAAACGAATTTGTTAACACTATGTTCACTTACACCACATGTACAAGCGAATGCAAAATATGTCGATGGACTTAAGTACATTACAGAAATTTACTGTTATTTGCAGCCGTAAAATATGATTAGTAGAGATAAATGAAAGAACCAATTGCAAATATTCGGTTAACACAACAAAAACAAATAAAATTGGAAAACACTAAAATAAATATGACGCTAATTGATCGAAAGAAGAAAATAAACAAAGGACACAATAACTTTCGTTATATAAATGCAGAGTAAATCCGTGTACACGTTTTCAGTCATGAATGGACCATACCACTTAGGGTATCCATCCATTATGTGTTCTAGTAAAACATCGAGCTCGTCTATCATAAATTTCGGTGATTTGACGTCATAGAATAGTCAATTTCATGTTTATATATTTGGTCTGTAGAATGTACACCACACTTCCAGTTTGATACATTACTCTTAATAGAAGTACCACTTTCTAATGCTGGAACCCTTCACTTTTATAACAAAATATTGTGAACTGCATGATATCGTGATCACATCATTTTATTTGGTTACCTTGGTGCTTTTGCAAAATTTTTCCACAATATCTAGTAGATGTCTTGCCATTTTATATTATTACTTTTTAAATTATATTCATACATGTGCTGGTGCTACTTTTTCTCTTACCTTTGCAAGCCATCACCTAGAGATGCATTGTCTCCAAGTAAAATAGCTCAGTTAATGGGCTGCGATGAGGATGGTGATACTGTAGATTTATTAAGTGCTGCTGCAGCTCAAGCGGAATCTAGCAGACTTATGCTTGACGACGATATTATTCACCGAATAAATGGGGATGATGATGACTCAGATTCCATCGACCTTTCTCGAATTAAATCTGACTACATGTCACTCAACGACGAAGTTGAGGGGAAACAAGATCCTCCAAAAACAGAGATTAGGACAACTGTTCCTACTGTAGAAGATAATCTTTGTCCAAAAAAGGATATCACAGTCCAGTCTTTACAGAAAGCTTTCCAGTCAGGCGCAACACCAGTTGGTGAGCAATAAGTATTTTTTTGTGTCGATAAAATAAAGCTAAGACTGAAAGAATTATATCCATAAGAGGCTTCATCACTTTGATAAGCATTGACGTTTTAGGTATTTGTTCTTACATATGAGACAATACTGTACATAAGGTTTATAAGATTATAACTTTCTGTTTAAAGTCTAATCAAATCCTTTAGGAATACTCTTCGACATAGTTCGATGATAACATTTATATGTCTTAGATTGGTAGTTAATATTTTTGTAATGTTTTTCACAATATTTTGTTGCTGTTAGTATGTGTTACCAAATTTTAATCAACCAAACGTCTGTAATTTAATTAACACAGACATGTTAACAAAAATATGCCTATTTCTGTTGACTTAATTATCCGACTAGACGATCATAGCATTACCTTAAATTTAAGTGGGATTTTAAAAAGGCAACCCAATACTTTTACATTTTCTACATTTTTACTATTATGTACAACAAAATGACAATCCATCTTGTTTCTTATTGATGACAACACCTATAACAGCTGTAGACGCATAAGCGTGTGATGTTTCCAATAGCCGTTTGCTCACAATCATCCTTCATGGTAATAACTAGTTATCATCTCAAACATTGACATCATGATATAATTCACACGAACAATACCATCTTTCTAATTGGTTATCTTAAAAATTACTTAGTAATTGCTCATTTTATTAAACAAGAATTAGAGTTTGTGAACAAAATATCTACATCGTTAGTACTTCCTAGCTGTATATTTTTTGATGGGAGATATGTGGCACATGAAATTTGAAATTTTGTCTTTAAATATTGTAATGTCGACAGAAATTCATCAGACTTTATTTTTATCTCTTTTTTGAACTAGGTTTTCGTGAACGTTTTATGGTATGGAATAGGATTGGTATCGTGACTCAATTTAAGGATATAGTTGAGTTTCAAGCTGAGGAGAACACTTCAAATCAGTCTTCTGGGGGAAGCATAGAAGTCGAATTTCACGATAACAGTCTTCATCACAGTTTGCGCTTTTCCAATAGCTCGGGTTATTCTATGGCGGACCTAAGTTTAACTGCTTTGTTGTTAGCATCTAAAGTGTGTTCTTGAATTATGAATAACATTTATTATACTATGCTGAGTATCCATTAACTTTTCGTGCACAGTTTTTATTTTTAAAAGACAGTATCATCAGAATTTTTGAGATTAACTCATAATCTTCTCAATTATATTAGGTGATATTGGTTATATGAGTTGTTGGCTGGATATATTATTATGGGATCATGGCATCTATCACCTGTCATAACACAACACCGTTAGTACTCTTATTTTTGTGCTTACCTGGTTTTGTTTCATATTATCAGAGCCTCGTTATAAACTACAAAGTGCCTTATTAAAGCGATTAAGATCATCGTTTGAAATATATTTCTTTTGCATTAGTGGAACAACATATGTACTAGTTTAATATCTAACTTTAAAATACTGTTGCCAACTGTTTTTTTCTTCATAGTCTTTTTAGCATTTCTTATTCTAATTAGCTGCATATTGCATGCACTCAAGTATTTAAATTGTTTTTAATCTTGAGTAAAACGAACTGTAAAAACAGGTTTATTAGAATTCGAGTACTTCAATATTCGCTTTCCAGAGGTAATTTGTCTTAACATTAGAGCCTTCAGTACAATCGTGTTTGTGTAATCTTGACTCACAATGATTTTAGATTTATGTGCAAATAAATATTTATGCTCTAATCTACTCTTTCATAATTTTAGGGTTCAGATGACTCCAATTTAAATGATTTGAATGAAGATGAACAAAATGAATTATATGACCTTAGTCGCATTGCGATATTGCCACTGGATGTTGGTAGTTCAAACATAAGAGATGTCTCTGCAGAATGGACAACAACTCTCCCACCTGGTGAATTATGTGATGCAGTTTGCTTAGTTACAGCAGAATGTAGTAGTAAGGCAGAAAGTCCGGGTTATGCTGTCATCGCTACCTCAAAGCGCTTGCTGCGGATTTTCACTCAACCTTCTCCATCTTCATCCATATTGCATTCCAACAATTTACGTCTGCTTCAGATTAATAAATTAGGTTTGCCACCCATTAGTCTTCCTGGTCATCACACTGTTGTTTTGGCAAGTCATCCTAGTAATCCTATTTTGGCTGTGGTAACTTGTAATATAATAGGGGAATTAGAATGGAGAGTGTTTTACCTAGGTGGGATCATGCTTGGCTCCAGTCGATCAGCAACTCCATTATGGATGAACAGTTCCTTATCTATTTGGCAACCGTTGCCACTTAGTCCTCCCTTAAAATATCATATCTCTCTCGACGTTTCAGTCGTTCGCTTGACTTGGTTTGGATTTTCTGATACTGGGGGATTATTTACATATGATTCTAATGGTATTGTACGACGCCTTATTCATGGCCGTTTCCAGAAACACCCAGAATTTCACTGGGTTCCCATTTGTGACACAAGAAGCTTATTGAAACACAACAATAGACGAACAGATAACTATTTCATTGTTGGTGTCCTTGAATCATGTGAATCTGTGGAAAGTTTGTCTTCAGAAAACCAGAGTAATTCAAAATCCAGTGTCATTGGGTTTGGTCAGTTACAAGCAATATATTGCAAAGCTTCAAAGTGGCCAAGGGTCTTTCCACGACCTGTGGTATCAAATATACCTTTTCGTTTACCTTTGTGTTCAATGAATACCGACCAGGGTGATTTGGAAGTTAGTTTTATAAATGTTTGTGAAATATTACAAAACATGCTCCTTTTGTCTCTATGATTTTCAACTTCTTAAAGTCAGTATTTCAATGTTATTTATTTTGTATGAACAACTACATCGTGGTGTCTTATCGGTTGTAATGTAAAATAGAGGTCTAAGCAAATATTAATTAGACTATATCAGGAAACCTTGATTTGTATGCTAAAACTTAAATTTAGTTTCTCTTTGATTCAATGACATTCAATTACGAATACCATATCACTACATTATTAGCCTTATTTGTAATGTAACCTATTTCGTTGGTCTACTAATCCCAAGAGAGCCAAATAAGTGAAGCGAAGAACAGTCTTCATCGATTAATACTTTCCAAATTCACCAAGCTGAACGAGAACAATACTGGAAAGTTGCACGCATTAGAGCACCCATAAATTGTAAAAATCAGGAGCTGGTGATATATTTCCATGGAATGAAGATTGTTAAAAGAACTCAGAGAATAAGACAACGAAAATATTTCATTCGTTTCAAAGATGCATCTGAATACTGATGAAAAAACAATATAAAATTACATCAAGGTCCATAAATCTGATAACATTCTAACCCATCGAGTTCTACAGTCATTACTGTCCTATCCAAGAAACCAGATCATAAACAGCAAATACTAAACAAATCCCACCGTATTTTTTTTTACCATAGATACATCATAAGCTGACTATCTCTTTACTTTTTTCCTTGAGACAGGACTATATTCTATATAAGCTACAAAAACCGATATTTTAAACCCAAACATATGTTGTTCATTATTTACGTCGCTTTTCCATCGAGTGAAGCTAATGCTTTGATGACAAAGATCGTGCTCAGAGTTACCAGTCATTATTATCTGGTAGAAAAGAATCATTTGTCTGAACAACCACTTGTCAAATTGATTGCTGGTTTTATTACCTGCTTCATCTACTTTATTTTTGACTAATTATGTGGTACTAATATTTGAGTGCGATAAATTTCACTGTGTCTTCCCCTTCTAATGTGACTATGAAAGCTTGGTTACAGTCAATTTTTCTTGTCATTTATAATTGTGGGTCCCATCAGAATAAGTAACGAAGGAAAAATCAGAAAGGCTCGTAATAAATACATGGTTGTAAGCACTTTTAATTTTGTTGCATATGTATTTTTCCTCATACATTACTGAATGATTTTGTCGTTTTATCCTTTTTAAATAGGAAAATTACCTCCAGTGTTTAATTAGTGAAGACTGGCCTGTTTGGGGTCCGAATGCTTCCGATACAAATGACGACGTATTTTCACACTTGTTGTTGTTAAATACAAAATCACTGACCAAACGCAAAGCAATTCTTTTACGCCTTTTTGCTGTAAGTTTTCCTTACTTGTCTTCATATTTTAGTACAAATTAAAGTCGCATTGCTAAATGTAAATCCTTACAGTAAGCAGTGTTATATATTCTTACTTTTAATATCTAGAATTGGTTTCTCGGTTATGGGTATGAAGATTTAGTGGTAAGTTTTATACCAAGATAAGTGTTCATATGAATCACGAAGTTTGTTTTTTTACTTCATCAAAAACAAGCGAATAAGCGATTATAGTTACAAATGTAAAATCGAAGGTGATCACATTTTCTCTCGTAAGTACGATAACTAACCAGAACTTCAAATCCACATCATTCCCCCAACTAACCTTATGTATAGTGATTATGAAAGATTAAAACAATTTACTGTTGCAAAAAATCATTAACTGTCTTGAGAAAGTAAACATATTGTTGTACAAATACAGTGTGTAATAGAGGATTGAAATCTCAAAGCCTACTAAAAGTATTGTAAAATTAATGCCATTGAAATCTAAAAAATTTAGCGCTTGCAATTCTTTAGCATGTGATACAAAAGGCATGAAATTAAAAAAGAAACACCCATGACTTTCAACAAATGAATTTAATTCTACTTAAAACAAGTGTTAAGCATGTTTCGTTAAGCTAGAAAATTAATATAGCTGTAACCATAATATTAATATTTCTCTTCTGTAGTAGGCGTTACACGTTGACTTACACTTTGTTTTTACTCATACAGTTAGCAGCAAAACTTGAATCTGATTGGGCAAGCATCGCGATCGCTAATATGATGCCTGATGCAGCAACAGTTCAGCTTGCTATTAGATACGCTGGTCGGTTAAGGCGTCAAAACCTTGCACATCGTTTAGCAGCAGTCGCTTTGGAAAAAGAACGTCATGTATCTGAGAATGTTGAAGTTGAAGATTGGAATGATGTGCCACAAAGTTCAACATTCAAAGGGAGGTGTAGTAGGTAGGTGCATTCATTGATACACTATTATTTTCGGTCAGTATTTGAATGATACATGTCAGTTTGCCTAATCACAAAGTATGCTCCTTAAGCCTAAGTTAATCGAACCTAGTAAGTTCAGATACTTGTGGTTTTTGTTATTAATATCCTAATTTCTGAATCTATTTTCGTGAATTTCAAGAACTAGTTATCAACCTATTAATTCTGATACATAAATGACAGTTATTAAGAAAGTAGATACCTGGTCATACTCAAGTTTTATTCACCGAAATAGGATGGTTGTGACATCCTAGTTGTAGTTTGTAATTTCTTACTTGAGCCCAGACTATGTAAAACTCGTGGTGAGGAGGGGACCAGCAATATTCTACAACTTTATCGAGTTATACAGTTTGTTTTGATAATAATTGTTTAAGTTCCTCAGTGTCTAGTATTCGATAACAATCTTACATATTGACCTTATCCGAAACTACAAGGGTAATTGGACAGGAAACAAGAAATATTCTGATAAGTTCTTTGATAGTAGTTAGCCACCTTGTAAAACTGAAACTATGGCTGAGTTTGTTGATTCATACCTACTATGTTTCCTGTAGATAGATAGTGTTTCTAAGCTGAAGATATTCAAATACTTAAGACTTTTGCTATCTTTTATTTTTATTGGTTGTTTTATGCCAACCTATTCCTTGTCAATAAATCCTAATATACACAAAATACCTTGTCGTTGGATGGATAAATTGTTTAAAACCATACGGAATTTATTTTTGAATATCGACTATATCCTGTGGGCTTATTACTTGGTGTAGAATCAAAATAGGAGGTATTCAAAAGGGTATTTATATTCGATGTAACACACTTTTTAGCACGTTTTCAATCACTCGTTCGCTACTTTTAATTTCTTTATCACTAATAATTTCATTAAATTAGAATCTGCCTATTAGTTCTTTCCACACAAAACCGGTGAGTAATTTTGAACATTATGGATGTTTATTTTTTTTCACTTTCGTAGCGCAGTCTTAGACTGAGCTCAAGTTTTCAGTCTAGTTTTAATCAGTTTAACCAATCAATCATTAACAACATAGAACCTGATATATTCATTCATAGGTTTAAGTTTCCATACCACGACGAGATCGGATTTACAAGAATAGGACGTCAACAGAATACAAAGAGAGGGGGTATGTAAAAGAATAGTAGAAATTAAGATCTAGATGAAGATAGAAAGTGAGTGCACTTTCGTCTTCACTGAGTCGGACTATATCGTCTGCATGTACTAAGTCGACAAATGGGTTTCTTGGAAGGAAATTAATTTCTGAAGAGCTAAATCAAATGTGACTTCTAAGAGAACATCTATGATGAAATTAAGTAAAAGTAGAGGTAAAGGGAAACCCTGACGAACCCTAGTTGAATCTGACAATTCTCGTGACTTCTCTCTGTAAGCTCTAACTCAAACAATCGTATTCGAATAGAGAACCTTTATAAGATTTGTGCACTTTTGGGGTACGCCTCTTAATGACAAGCACTACCATAGAACTCGATCTACGGAGTCGTAAAATGCCTTCAAGTCAAGAAATACCACTATTGTCGATGCTGGTATGTCTATGTTCTATAATCTGACGCTTAGTTAATATTTGATCAGTGCATCGTCGCCCAGGTCTGAAACTACCCTGGTTTTCCCCAGTTTGTAGTTCCGTAGCGTCAGATAATTATTGGTTGATTACAGAGGCTAATAATTTAGACATTATGTTAGTCAAACTGACTCCTCTGTGGTTATCACTAGAAGATTTTTGTTCCTTTTCGTAAACTGAAGCGATCACCAATAGAGACCAATTAGACGAGATAACGTTCAGTTCCCAGACTTTGGCTAATATATCAGTCAACTTACCTACTAAGATTATACCACCATCCTTAAAAATGTCTGTAATTGACATATCATGTCCTAGTGCATTACCTTACTTGAAATTACATATAGCCTTTCTAACCTCACTATGAGTTGAGAGGGAGGGACATATGTCAATTTTCCACTCAGGTAGTTTGGAAATAGTCAGTAACCGAATAGTTGCTGGTACAGGAGGCCAGTTGAACTTTTCGAAAGTGCCCCGTTCATCAGTCTAATATTTTAGACTAAGTGGATCATAGACCCATCTTTTTTAGAAACAGTCTCACCACTCACTTACTTACGCCCGGCACCCCTCCCCGAGGAGCATAGGCCGCTCACCTATAGCGGATTTACTTATACCAGTGTTCTCAGTGAGTCGAAATAGCTGTATTGTATTGCCTACTTTCGCTGCCGCTCCCATTACTTTTGTTAAGTACCACTCTTTGTTAGTCTACGTTTCGGATGACGTCGCTTTTCATCATTCTCAGAGCCTGCTGGAATGGGTTTCCAAGTCTCCATCAGTTCACTAGAAGTTCCAGAGATCCAATGGCCTTTCATCACCTTTGAATTTAGATTGGATACAGATGTCGCTGCTGCATTTATTACCTACTTACACCCGTTGCCCCTCCTAGAGGAGTATAGGCCGCTCACCAGTAGTTTCCATTGAACTGTCCTGAGAAATCCTTCCCTGCTGTTTACAGTTGCTGTTCATCCTTTGAAATCTACTTCCGATTCTCAACGCATTGTGTTCTTTAGCCTTCCTTTTTTCATTCTCCTAACAAGATTCCAAGTTAATGCTTGTCTCGTGATGCAGTCTGATGATTTTCGCAATGTATATCCTGTCCATTTCCAACGTCTTTTCCTAATTTTCTCTAAGGCTGAAAGTTAGTTTGTTCTCTCCCATAGTAGGCTGTTGTTGGTTTTCGGCCAACGGACATTCAGTATCTTGCGTAGACAGTTGTTTATAAATACATGTACCCTTCTGACGATGTTTGAAATAGTCCTTTACGTTTCAGCTCCATACAACAGAACTGTCTTGACGTACGAATTGAAGAGTCTGATTTTGAGGTTGGTTGACAGTTGTTTTGAGTCCCATATGTTCTCCAACTGTAGGAATGCTGCCCTTGCTTTACCGATCCTTGCATTTACATCTGCATCGGATCCTCTTTTGTTCATTGATGATAATTCCCAGGTACGTGAAGGTATCCACTTCATCCAGAGTTTCTCCATCAAGTTCAACTGGGTTGGTGCTCCCTGTGTTCTATTTGAGGATCTTGCTCTTTGCCTTATGTATGTCCAGGTCTACTGATGCTGATGCTGAGGTTGATGCTAGGTTGGCTGTATCTACTTGCATTTGTTGGTGTATATGGGATAGAAGATCTAGATCATCTGTGAAGTCCAAATCATCAAGTCGCATACAACTTACCAATTGAATTCCGTGCTTTCCCTCAAGTGTGGAGGTCTTCATGATTCCAAACAACCACTAGAAGGAAGAGAAAAGGCGAGAGTACGCAGCCTTGTCTGACTTTGGTCGTCACTGGGAATGCATCTGTCAGCTGTTCCTCCATGCACTGATTTTGCAGTGTAGTCCGTCGTAATAATTCCGGATGATGTTGACGAGTTTCTCTGGTACGCCGTAGTGCCGAAGAAGTTTCCATATTGTTATCTTGTCTACACTGTCAAACGCCTTCTCGTTGTCAATGAAGTTGATGTACAGTGACGAGTTCCATTCAATTGATTGTTCAACGATGATCTGTAGTGTTGCGATTTGGTCTGTTCACGACCGATCCTTACGGAAACCAGTCTGTTGATCTCAAAGATGAGCATCCACTGAATCTTTCATTTTGTTCAACAACACTCTGTTGAAGACTTTCCCTGGTACTGACAATAGTGTGAACCTCCCTGCAAGTTCTCACATCTTCTCAAACCTTCTTTGTTCGGTATCTTGATAAGGTGTTCCTCTGTAATTCACACATTTGCTCAAATCTCCTTTCTTTGATATCTCTATAAGGTGCCCTTCTTTCCAGTCTTCCGACACTTGTTATTCCTCCCGGATCCTTCTGAATAAAACATGCAGCATCCTTGCCGTTACATCTATGTCTGACTTGAGTGCTTCAGCTGGTATATTGTCAGATCCTACTGCTTCCCCACTTTTGATCTGTCTGATGACCATCTTGATTCCTTCCATCGTTGGTGGAGTGACACCTATCAGAAGGTCTGTAGATGCTGCTTTGATGTCTGGTGGGTTCAGTGGAGCTGGCCTATTCAAGAGTTCCTCAAAGTGTTCTACCCATCTGTTCCTTTGTTCTTGAATCTCGGTGATTGACTTGCCTTCTTTGTTCTTGATGGGTCGCTCTGGTTTTCTATATTTGCCTGCCAGTTTCTTCGTTGTGTCATATAGCTCTTTCATATTTCCTTCATTACTCGTGAGCACAGATCTCCATCAACCCTAAAATTGTTTGAATTTTCGTATAGCTAGATCTTCGACAAATTTAATTAATAACTTTAAATATAATTAATAAAGCATTAGAACGGTTGAGTTGAGATCGATTCCATCACTTGTTTCAATTAGATGTGTATTGATTTGACAGGATAGGTCCTCATAAACTTTTTTTGAAAACTGGGATTTATCTGTCTTCCATCTATTTAGATACATATCAAAAGAAACTAATAATTCGGGAATGTAATATTAGGATTATGTTCCATTCGTGTTGTTCAAAACAGAAAATGTTCGTCTGTTTTTTGATTGCATATTTCGATTCCGAAAATGTCTGATACTGGATGAAACACCCAATTTTTGTTCAAACAGCGCAATATTTTATTGGAGGATCTGATCAATTATTTTATGTGAGTATCTCACTATCACTGAATGCTCACAACAGTTCAATATGAAGTGCATAATGGTATATTTTTAGGAAGTAAAGCTGCCAGGTATTGTACGACCAACAGTCCGAGTTTTAATCACTTGTGTAATTACTGTGTTCGGCTTGTTATTGTAATTAGTAGTAAGTTCATTTCCTTAGTCTAAACATACTTATTTCATATAGCAACTTAAACTACCCCTCATTTTAGTTTAAGGAATTATGCACCCTACTAGCGAATCGAATTGTTAAGATTCCCACCGATTGCAACACTGATGAGAGTGTTCGTATACCTCATCATTTATTCTAAAGAATTGATAGGAATGAGAATCGATTTACAGTCATCTCTGTCTGTGACAAAAGTGTCTACTTACTCAACATTCTTTGAATAACTAGTTTTTTTGGATGAATTCATCAGTGTAATCTTAAAACTATTGTCTGTGTACATTATCCTCGACTATCTTCGTATCATGGGTATTTATACAGTCGGGGTTTTTGTGCCAACAAATGGACCGGTAGCAGCATCACAAACAAGTGTTCATTGCACTGCGCATATTCTAGACTGGTCTAATTATATATATATATATATATATATATATATATATATATATATATATATATATATATATATATATATAACAGCGACTGTCGCTCTTTATATTAGAAATCTGTTATAACCTGAAAACTGTAATTTCCATGCATTATTCTTTTAACCCAATCGTCGTAATGTTTAAATCAATTGCACGTGTTCTGTTTGGTAGGTTTACAACATTTAATCGAACTGTATATATTTCTTAAAAGTGATAATTACATTGTATTTAAAAAGCTGGTGTACTTTGCGATTTTTCTGTCCAAAACCATGATATTTTGGTCTTTGGAATCGTTTGTTATTTGTGTGACTTTGTGACAAATTGAGATAGGTTTTTTTATTAGGGACGCTGAATATTAATGTTTGTTGTTCCAATATGTGTAATTCACTTTCTGGTGTTTGAGCTTGCATTCATTTTTTTTATTGTCTATATACGTTGACACTTTTGTCCTCCCTGGTGATATTTCTAGATATCCTATTACTTTTTCGGGTTATTCTTCTTCAAACGACCATGCGACTTCTAAGCCAAAATCATCCGAACCTTCAAATGATTCAGATAGTCATGATGTAATGGGTGCTTCCCTTGTTAGTTCAGAAACTGATGATACCTATGGTGATGTTGCTATTAATAGCCTACCGCTAGCAGACTCTGAGTCTCTCTCACATTCTTTGTTAACTGCTGCCTCTTCACGAAATCCATTCAAAGTGAGTTATTCGAAATTTTACTAACACATGTTTTCCATATGTATTCAGGTATACAAAACACTTACATTACTACTTAAACTGAATGTCCGTTGTTTTTTTACCACTTTAATAGTGTGAAGTTTCCGGATTTATTGGTGTGAGTTTGCTGGTCCAGAAAGTATCATGATGTGTGATTATTTATTATGAAATCTGACCAGATGAATTAACAGTGGTGAACAGAAAAATCACTCAACAAATCAAGTTCCTAGCATATAGCCTTATAGCAATATAAAGCGTAGTAAGTTAACTAACCCCGGTGTTTTCATCGAGCTCAAAATTATGTATGTGGAAGACTCCGATTCGACGTGAAAGTTGAGTTGCACTGAATGCATTAATTCTACCACTTCTATTAAAGTGAACTGCATACGGCAATAATCTACTTACTTGGTAAAGCATTAAGCTGCCTTAAAAGTTTGTGTAACTGCTTTTCAAGTTTAACCACATTGATTTCACAACTTTTGAACAATTATTTTATTCTATCGGTTTTAAAGATCATGTTTGTTTTATTTCTACTCCGTTAATTTATCACTATTTTTTCAAAGTCTTCCCATGAACCAGAAGAATCTGTACCACACCCAGTCGCTTTCGGGACTGAAATCCTAGATACTTGGACACCTAAAGTACTTGCTACAAATACCAAAGCTTCTCAGAGGCCCAATATTAGTAAAGATTGCAACAAAAAGCGCTCATTTACCGTGAGTTTACTTTTCAAAGTTTACTTTCGACTGCATAATTTATCGTTATATTTGCCAAATATCGTATTGTGTTATCGTTTACTATTGATTGTTCACATGTCAGTAGTTCATTTTATATTAGTAAATCTGTCGAAGTGTGTTGTATACTGTCGATTGTATAAATCCACTGTTTATTATACTTTACTTTGATACCCTAGAGTATCTTTGTTTGGTAATTATTTGGGCATATGTATTGAAGTTAGCAATAATCTAAATAATTTAACACGTTTTTTTTACCTACTAAACGCTTGTTTTAGTCACCGTGAATTGCTCAGTTTTATTTCGAATTCTTCAAGTATTTTATTTCGCTAACAGTTTATTGTAGAGAAGATCTTTAAACATGCAAACTTTATTTTATCCGATGACTTCATTTTACGACTGATAGATATGTCGATGTTGCTTACGCTAATCCTAGGAAAGTTATCAGCTGCAACCCAACTTTTCGCTAGTGAGGGGAAGTATGCCACCCATAATTACCTCACAGGTACTAATGCAAAACTCCCTCAGATTTAGTGTACTTTACTTTGTATGATCCTTATGTCCATTATTTCAATCCTTTTTCTATAGAATCCACTAACCAGCCTTTCATACGTATTTGTTTTTGTAAATCCTATGTTTATTAAGCAACTATCGGTATAAGATGCTATGTGTAAAATGATGCAGAAAAGGTTACGACTGTGTTGTTTAATACTATTTTCACTAGAGATGGCAATTCGTCCGTATTGTTATATCTGGAGACCACATCATAGTCATTATCACATTCAGTGGGACGGTGGCTCATCGATTAAAGCGTTCGATCTTTAGATACTAAGTTACACGTCCGAACTCAGTTCCTCTTACTTTGATCCGAGTAATTGGGTAGTATTACTAGCCCTCATATATAGGGTGTAGATCAAGGCCAAGTACACGAACTCACACCGGGTAAACCGGTTAACCATATTCTATTAAACAACATTTTAAAAACTCTGCCGAATTGGTTGACATTGACGTGTCTTATATTGTTTAGATTGCCTGGCTACATCATTTGTTATTTAAATAAATCGCTTTCTTCATTATTTGTAGGGATCTCAGCGGTCTAAATTGCCGAAAAATAAATCTTTCCCTATAGCAGAGTAAGTTACTCGTAAGTTCGTACATAATCTGCCAATTCCTGTTATGCTCATTTTGGACTTTAATGTGAGGCCTTTTTATTACTTTCCTCATAGCACTGATCAAAAATTCACTGATTGGTTTGAAGAAAATAGAGGTACTTTGGAAGAAAACTATCCAGAAATGTCAGTTGAGGAGCTTGTTCAGATAGCCAAGTCCGAATATGTAAGCGTAACGATTAATGTTAACTAACTTTACTTATGTGATATGAGACTATTGTAATGCATGAGTATGTTACATTTTCACTAGGTATTCCACTTCCAAAAACTTTCAGTGTCACATCTATCTGTCCGACACAGATACTCAAACTAATATCAAGAAATAGTGTTCGTTTCTAAATGCACTCACATTACGAATCTTTTTCGATAAATACCATTCATGACTGAATTTGTTGATTCATACCTACTATTTTTGCTATAGATAGATAGTGTTTCTAAGCTGAAGATATTCAAATACTTAAGACTTTTGCTATCTTTTATTTTTATTGGTTGTTTTATGCCAACCTATTCCTTGTCAATAAATCCTAATATACACAAAATACCTTGTCGTTGGATGGATAAATTGTTTAAAACCATACGGAATTTATTTTTGAATATCGACTATATCCTGTGGGCTTATTGCTTGGTGTAGAATCAAAATAGGAGGTATTCAAAAGGGTATTTATATTCGATGTAACACACTTTTTAGCACGTTTTCAATCACTCGTTCGCTACTTTTAATTTCCCTATCGCTGTTACCAGAATCGGCGACTCGGACTGCTGCGCATATATATCGCGTTCTACGGTATTCATAACTGACTAGCCAAGAACTAACAATCTGTGCATCTTTATATGTCTTAATTTTGTTACTTGATTCCACTAATTATAAGCCAAATCTTGAAACTTGTACAGTGAAATACGAATTGTAAGAAAATAGGTGCGTATGGTGTTCGTTGTCACTCATCGGTTCTGCGATGTTGCATAAATCTGGAGAAGTGAAATATCGACCACAAAATAAGATATAAATATTTAAAAGTAGTGCAACAATATAATTACTGAAATGTACTAAGTATATTCCAAGGGAGGAACTTTTCTTCATTTGAAATGTACTTCTCTAGTTAATATTCCATTACATAACTTTCAGTCGCGATCTGTCGATTTCACCTCTCTAGGTTACTGATTCACTTAACTTTTTTACGCCACTAGATTAATTGACCATTAGGTTTTAATATGCAGGGTTAACAAAACAACGTGGTTAGTCCTTTCGATACTAGTTGGAGCAATACACCATTCTGATCGAATATCCATGTTAAAATTTTCATAACTGTTTGGTTTACTTACAGTTGCCAAGGCTATCATAAAGATGAAAACATGATACCAGGTTGAGTTGTCGTACATGTGATTGGAACACGTTATTTATAGATTTAACGTCCATATAAATTCTTCTCTTAAGAATTAGTTTCATAAACAAGTTTTTTTAATCATTAATATTCCTAGTAATTTGTTTAAAGTAAGCTTATTTATAATTCTTTTCATATTAGCGTTCTACAAAAATTTCAAAGGACAGTTTTTGTAACGGAAAGGATGAAAATTTTGATAATGATTGTAAAGAAAACTTGCCAAAAAAGAGGGTCAAACGTTCATTAAATGAAAATAAAGACTCAAGACTCTGTAGTTCTATTAGTTCAAAGAAAAAACTATCGGAATTTACGGAGAAAGTATCTAAAAGAATATCATTATTTGAATTCTCTCAGAATTCTTCACAATAACTTAATTTGTTGTTCCACTGTGATCGTTTAGCATCATGTGTCATATGATTGAGTCGTTTTATTGTCCCAGTTATTTTAAAGTAACTTTTTCATTTAACGAGTGTATGAAGTCAAATTCACTGTCTTGTTCCAACTTGTCTCACTTAATTGAGAATTTGTATGTTTTTTTTTAAATAGAAAATGTAATATTATATTCTTGTAGTTGTATCATATAAACTTCAGTCATAGTTTCCATTTTTTTTTTACTAACCTTCATTTTTGAAAACAGCCTTCTCTTCCATCCAGCACTCAACGTTAATTAAGTAATGAGATTTTGCGTGAATATATGTTGCTTATAAATTCTTCTTTGTGACTCTAGTGTTTCAATCGTTTCTGCTTAAAAACCTATCTACAGTAGCATTGAAATGTGAATGTTGCTGAATGAATTAAAAGCGGAAATTTTGCAAAAGTCAACATAAAGAAATGTTTTATTGATGAATTGTATTTAGACTCGTTTCTCGAAAAAAAAGACAACCTAAAGTAGTTTCCTATTCTTAATATTCTTATCAAGTTAGTTTTATTTCCATTCTAGTGGTTGTATTAGCTGTGAATTCGCAATTAAATGCGACTATCGTAATTGTTTACTCATATGATGACAATCCTTTGAGTTAGAATAGTTTTAAAGTATGATTGATAAAAATCCATGCAAAATATAAATATCTGTTTCAATTCACCAAATATTTCCATAAAAACGTTAAAACTAACAAATCAAGCCACAAAACATTCCTTTCTAGTTAGTTCTTTATCAACGGTAAAAACTAATATACAATCTTAAATTTGCATATAAAATCAGTACCAGTAAATGTTGGAGAGTTAATAATAATAATAATAATAATAATAATAATAATAATAATAATAATAATAATAATAATAATAAAACTTTAATACAAAGTTGGTTGATAATTAAGACTAATTACATTACAATAAAGTGACTCTTTGTGCTTTTTAGCTTATATTCCGTTCACATCATACCTACAATTTTCATCTTTAAAGAAACTATCAATTAGGGTGGATTTTAGCCTTTAGACATCCTTGTTTGTAGAAGATGCTATATAGATTGTCTGTAAGTGTATATATGAATGACAAAGAACCTGACACGTGTCCATTGATCCAAGTTACCACACCTAGGCAGCACACCAAGATTAACACTGAATCGTTAGAAGTAAAAGTTACTTCAATGATAATAGTGATAAGAATTATAAGGTCGAAGAAAGCTATGAAGCCAAGCTCACAACTTACGGAATGATATGGAATTAATACACCACAACTTTGACCGATTCTGATCTATGTCACCCAGAGTCTCCAACAACATTCTCACGGACCCCAACCAAGTAGTCTACATCCATCAACACGGTTCAGACCAGCAGTCAGGGGCTTAATGGATCGATGACATTTTAATTTGACCGCCGCTAGCTTTCTTCCATCCTACTCTTGTATCAGTTATCATCGTGCGTTGAGGTAGACGGTGATTAGACATACATAGCACATGCTCCACCGACCTCAGTCGATGAAGATTCACAACCTCATTGACTGATTCGTCACCGTTCCCTAATACATGGCGTCTAACCTCGTTATTGCATACTCAGTGATTCCAGTTAACACGAGTGATGTCTCAAAGGCGTTGATGATCGAATACAAATAACCTACGAGTGTTCTTTACTCTACATGCCCACGTTTCACATTCGTACATTGAGGCAGAGTGGACTGCTGCACAGTATACTCGGCTTTTCGTTGAGAGACAGGTATATTGCCTACGCCATAGGTAACGTAAGTTGACAAAAACCAAATGTGCCTCCTGAATTTGTACCAAGATTTCGTCAGAGATCAACCCATTAGAGCTGATCAGGCTTTCAAGATAAGTGAAGTGGTCAGCATGCTCAACTACTTTATTGCCTATCTTAGTTCAGGTGTTGACAAAGACCAGTCTTGAAACTACAATTTGCATTTTGAGGGTGTGTGGGGGGGAGGGGAAACGCATCCCGAAAATGCTTGCATTGTTGCTCAGTGCTGTCAAAAGAATGCATTTTATCAGTGTCTTAATCAAACACAACTATGTCATCTGCGTATTCTAAGTAAATTAGTGGATGTCCTGGTAGGGGATTTATTCCTGAAAATTCATGAGTAAGTCTATCACGAAATTTAATAAGGATGGGAATAGGGGGCAACCTTGACGGGCGCTACTTGAAGTAACAAGTTGGGGTGGCAGTACCTTCATACGTTCTAACACGATTAGTGGTGTTCGAGTAAACAGCTTTCACGAAGTTAATGTACTTCCGGGATATGCCCTTCAATGATAGCCACTGCTCAAAGACTTCTCGGTCTTCATAGCTATATTCTGCTCCCAAGCCAGTTAAAACTGTCACTGTCGGAAGCCGAAAAGTATGTCTGTGTTCTAAAACCTGGCGAATATCTAGTCGATTCAACCGGGACTAGGCCTAGTATCAACCTGGTCTTATCACATGTGCAGTTCGACAATTGTAGTTTAACGTCTGGTAATTATTGAAGCTAGTATTTCAAAAGTATATTAGTCAAGCTAATTCCTGGGTGGTTATCGCGAGACGACTTTGGTCCTTTCTTACATCCTGGGACGACCGATACCAGTCAGATTGAATTATATCCAGCTCACAGAATCTAGCGGAAATACCTGTCAGTCTAATTACTAAAGCTGAACCACCATAATTAAAGACCTCTGGAGTCACTCCATCTGAACTCGCTGCTCTTCGTCGCCTCAGATTGGTTATGGCTTTCTCAACTTGGACGAGAGTCTCAAGGTCTAAGTTGACTTTTTATTTAGGCTGCTTGAAAATAGTGGGTAGTTCTAAAGTAGCCAACTGAATCGCTGTTTGAAGTGTTCAGCCCAACGTTTTAAACGTTTGATCTGATAGCAGATAGGTGTTCCGTCTTTTTCGAAGATTGTCTTACTAATACATGTCTTCTTAGTTCTTGTTTCTCTTATTAGTCTGGAAAGTTGCCTAGTGGCACCTGTCACTGCTGCCTTTTCCATCTTTTTAACTTTCGTTATCCGCCACTACTCGCAGCTGTCCCACAGACGTTTTGCTAGGTTATATCTGATTTCTCTTCATTCGTCACCGCGTTCGGAGCCTCACGAGTTAAGTTTTATGAAATCCATCAACGCAACAGACGTCGCCGAAATCCACTGATTTTTCGTGACCTTTTGATTCAAGTCCCTGGCAGATGTTACTGAAGATTTTACAGCTGGTTGGACATCTTGCTAAGCAACACCTAGATGGGTCACACCTTTACAATAGCCTAAGTAATCCTTTAGTTGTTCCTGAAATTTAATCGTAGCCCTCAACTGTAGTGAATCCTATTGTTATTTCTGATGTAGTTTTTCTCCGTCCAGTAAAATGTAAGCAAATGCGCGCTGGTACTAGAACGTGGCCAAAATAAACGATTGTCTGAGCATTGTTGCAGCGGACAGTCACTCGTATCTGTTTTCTGAGCTGGAACACCGAAACACGCCTAAATGTCTTTTAAACTCGTTCAAGCTACCTACGTGGTCATTAAAATTACTAGACATGAATACCAAGTGTGAGTGTTTCGCCTTAAGAAGTTTGAAAAGTTTTATGCAACATTCATCGTCCACTTCATCCTGGCTGCAGTCAATCGGAGCGTAGGCAGAAACGATGAGAAGACGATGGCGTATGTCCTTTTCTTTCCTAGTTCTTACCTGACCATTTAACCGAACAACACATTGGGGACTGTTGAAAGAAGCCCATCCAAGAAATAATTCTTCTTACCTCATACTTAATGCAATACCCACACCGGTTAAATCACGAGAAGTGGCTGTCGAGTTTCCAGATAAATGGAGGATATTTCATGTAGTTTCTCCATATCGGCTAGGTGAGGTTAAGGGGAGAAACACGCGTGGACCCTGTATACTTGTTTCGAAGGAAAAACATGTACCTATGGTTCGAGATTCTAGTGTCTTAGCTAGGGAGGCCTGCTGCTCAATTTGACACAGAGTTCGTATATTGAATGCACTAATGTGAAGTTTGAAGAGTGGTCTCAGCAAACCCAGGGCATTATTTCGTGGGCCAGAATCGTTTGCACTGATAACACATAAGGAAGTTAATGATATGAATTTAAGTCTTAAATTAGGGGTAGAAGAAATATTAGGAATAGAATGAATTCAATTAAAACGACAGTGATCTTATGTGTTGTTAGAGGTATAAGGGCGGTTATCACCCCTCACTTGCCCACGCCTCGGGAGTATTCTTCAAGATGTACCTGAAAGGCGAACTGAGGTAAGGCTGGTCTTATTGACCTGGGAGCATGACCGCAGTGCTCAAGGAATAGCTACTTGAAGCCTACCACACGGCCGTTTCCGGTAGGGGTTTTTGTTACTTTAGCTCCGTACACGTCAGGGCCTTACCATCGGGGATGAAGATCCATAGAAAAAGATGAGGTGTGCATTTTTAGAGCCAATCTGTCCCAACCCCACAATTTGTTCGTGTGAAGGCAGCAATACTGTAATGCTGGCTATCTGAAGGAAACTTCTTACTATCATCACACTTCTGTACAGTCGGCAGTAGGACTTCGCTCTCGGACCTTATGTTTGCTGCTTTTAGACTTGTCACTCCTAAAGGAACGATTGTTTTAGCCAGTATAACCCGATTGGTTTATCACAATAGGCAAGTCCGTCCGTCACGTCAACTGTTGGGTTGTTTGTATGTAAAGATTTCCAAATTGAATTTGTACGTCCATCTTATTGACGGAAATATGATTATTAAAAAATTTAGGATCAAGAAGTAGTGCTTCCAAATTGGTTATTAACATCACTGAGGCTTACAGGTTACAGTACTACGAAAAGGAATACTTTCCTGCCCATTTTCTTCTTACGCAAAGAGGTGTGCGTCTCCTCTACGTCCATATTTGTCAGTTTTTTTACATATTATTGAATGAGCTATTACAGGCTTATTTTGTAGACTACCTTACAGTTACTTCATTATAAACCAATTGCTTAGCACTTCGCTAGAGAGCAAAATGCTAAGTTCCACTGCCCAAACACTAAAGACATTACACTTGTGATTTCTCCACTTGAAATATATTGATTTTGTTTGGTGTTGTATCTAATAGTATAGTGATTCAAGTTTTTGTACAGTGTAGATAAATGCATTTATTGTCCTGGAGGATGGGTGTATTGTTTTTTTAAGAATGATAGGAATAAATCTGTGAGTCAATACCAACGAAGTAGACTGATGAGTGTAACTATGCATGTTACTTCAGCGGCAATATCCCGACTGTCGATTGAAAACCATATAAATAATATGTAGAAGTACAGTGACACTAATTACATTGTGATGTCAGTTGTAGTGGGATCCATTAAATTAGTCACATGAAAAATCGGTAAAGAAGTACATTCCAGAGTTCTTTATTCACTCGTTGGTGATTTGTCATCACGTCTGTTTTTGATCTCCTCAATCAATCACAACTCACATAAGTTGGACATATCACAAGTTCTGGTGAAAAGTTTGTATTCTGCTTTGGAATGTCTCATTAATAAGCTAAAACGAAGATTCTATAATTAACAGATTAACATTGAGACTTTTAAGAATAAATGCATTTATTTCCATATAATATATTTTCAAAATTATGCACTCATTTTACAAATAATAAACAGGTATAATAACATATTACGTTGTGCTTAACTAAATTTTATATCGTTCCTAGTGACGTCTTCAATCTTCATAGGATTGATATTCAAGGTTCTAGTTAGTCTGTCATAAACTGGATCGCCTAATCCAACTGATATCCATGTGATTAATATAAATGCAGTACGACAAGCATCAAGTATTTGCCATATTTTAAGAGAATTATTTAAATCGATTTGTGTACTCAGTAGATACTTTATTTCATCTTCAGATTTATAACTATTTACATGCAATATATAATCAAACCAATTCATTGAATTATGTATTATAAAAGAGACCATATAAAATATGATAGCCATAAGTCCATTCTATAGAGAGGAGACAAACAAAGAAAATAATCACTAGACAAATAATTAATGATCTACAAATTCTAAGGATTGATTATGTTGTAAATGAGTATCTGCTGCTTCTTATTTTGAATTGATATTATAAATTATGTAAGTAATATACAGCAACACGAATTCTTTGTATTGGGTCTTGTTCACAGAATTTTAACGAGTCTACTATCAAGTATTATCAAATGTCACATCATGTAAGCCACCGTTTATATAAGCGGGTCAACATTAAAGACTAGGCAATATGACATCGATTAGTATTTGAAGGAAAATTAGTATCACTAACCAAATTTAACTCCAAACGATTATCAAGAACTAGCAGTAAGTTGTGAACCTCTTAGTGATTTTTAATATAATTAGTTACCTTATATTCACTTAGCTTTATAAATGCAAGCGATAAATGAGTCGCTATGCACAAGACTAAGACTCTGTGAATCCGAATAACAGGTAGTCTTCCCAGGATGCACACTTAACAACATAGACCGTTGTAGGTGTCAATTAATTCAGCGAGGGAAAAACCAAAAAGAGGATTTATAATCATTTCATGAATGAAAGAATATATAGTTCAAGTGGAAGCTTACATGTGAACAACATAAAATACTGCAAATTAACTATCTAATAAGTACATTCAAATATGTATATAGATTCACTGAATAATAGCATTCAAGTTCTCACATTTCTATTTATTTACCCGTCTATAACAGTTTCTAATATATACATGGTAAAAGATTCAGTGATGCAATAAATTTGATAGATGTTCAACTTGGGTCACAGATATATTTCAATCAATAATCAACCAAATGTCAGTTAAATAATGTTGTCAGTACTATGAAAGGATACTAATTCCATGTTTTTATCAAATCAGTTATTTGAAGGACATATAGTGGTAACTTTACTGAAACTTATTTTTATTGCTAACTATTATAAGCGAAGACAGACAATAAATTCATATGAATCGAATCGTATTCTGCACATAAATGTAATAAATACCTATATAATTTATCAAATTGTAAAGAGTAATTACCTGAAATTTAACACATCTTTGGACACAGTTAACTGTTGGTCTTCCTAAATCGAATTTTCCGAATATAAAAACACCTACCAAAGCTAATGATAAATAAAATGTAATAGAAACTGGACGTGCATAAATTCCATAATATTTTAGTAATTTGAGATAACCATCATCGTAATTATAATCCCAGGAGCCATCCCTTTTTACTTGTCTCGGATTAATTAATGATTGAACAAATAGTGTATGAACTAAACTTGCACCAGCCAATAGACCAAATAATGTAAATGTCAAAATTTGTAATGTTTCATGCATGGTAATGACAAAATGTAACCCTGGATTGTTGTATGTATCTATTATCTCTGATTTGTCATTTAAATTTGTTTCGACTACGATTTGTGTATCCCGTTTTGTATCAATGCTTTTTTCATAATCTTTGAAAGGTTGTAAACGAAAACCACCTCGATTTTCGACGTAAACATTTGGAGTAAAATGTCTTTCACCGAAATTCCTTTCGATATCACCTACAATTGAATAAAGGACAATTGTAAAAAAGTGTATCAATCGCAAAAATTTTACATTATGATATAAATAATTCTCGCCAACATCAAGTCTTAAAACTTCCAAATAGAATACAAACCTATTTAGTGAACTTCTAGAAGAATATTTTAGATTTAAAGTGGTTGGCTAGTCAAATTCAGAGATAGAATCGATCATTTCTGTATTCGTATTTAATTGACATACTGTGTAACAATTCGTAACATTAAATAATCGCTTCACAGGGGCGAAGTTGAGCTTGTAATCTGCTTAGTGAAAGTGGAAATTGATAATCAAAACCAAGCATACAATGTCTTGTCAATAGTAGAAATTATTCATTAAATCAGTATCTCAGTGTATCAATAAACGTCATGGATCTCTCAAACAAAATCCGTTATATTTAGCAACAGTCTCATTCTAAATCTAAATTTTCAAACATTGTTCGTTTTACATTATTTAAAGATCTTTTTATAAAAAATTAGAGCGTTAAAATAATCAGCGACAGTTTAGAGTTGGTCTACAACTAATATAAAAAAAACACATCCCGTCTGGTACTGAACGTGATGAGCAACGTAGGCAACTTAAACACAAACTAATCAAAAGCTTACGCAATGATCGTGAGCAGTGGTGGGTGGCGAAAGCTAAAAAGATGGAAAAGGCAGCGGCGATAAGTAACAGTAGGCAGCTGTTCAGACTTATCAAGGAAATGGGTATCAGAAATCCTACTGTAGGTGAAACTATCTCAGAAAAAGATGGTTCCATTATTCACTGTCAATCCAGAAGATTAGACCGATGGGCAGAACACTTTACGGAACAGTTCAACTGGTCCACGGCGTCATCCCAGCTGCCCACCATCCCCAAACAATCGGAATGGCAAAATAAAATTGGTCCCCCAAGTCTCAGTGAGGTTGAGAAGGCTATAGGAGCTTAAAGCGAGAGAGAGCAGCAAGACCTGATGGATTAATTCCTAAGATATTTAAGGACGGTGGTCCAGCTGTAGCAGCGAGTTTAACTGAGATCTTGGCTAGAATTCGGGAACTGGACATAATCCCATCTGACTGGTCTCGAACACTAACCATTCCGGTCTATAAGAAAGGATAGAAGTCCTCGTGTGACAATTACCGAATAATAAGTTTAACGAACAGTGTCTAAAATATTAGCTTCAATGATACTTCGACGTCTAACTAAAGCCCGTGAAGAGCAAACTCGAGAAAACCAAGGTGGTTTCAGACATGGATGTGATTGTATAGACCAAATATTCACACTTAGGCAGGTTCTGGAACATAGACACACTTTCAGACGCTCAACAATAGTTGTATTCCTTGACCTTAAGGCCGCACTTGACTCTATCGATTGTAAGGTTATGTGGCAATGTCTATCACTGAAAGGCGTACCGGAGAAGTACATTAACCCTATACAAGCTCTTTACTCAAACACCACATGTCGTGTTACAGCTTATGACAGAATGTCGTCGCAATTGATTACCTGTGGTGGTGTTCGTCAAGGTTGTCCGCTATCTCCATTTTTATTTAATTTTATCATGGACATACTTTTAGAGTTAACATTGTCATCGTCTGATTTCTCTGGGGTTGACCTCCTCCCAGGAGATAAACTTACTGACTTAGAATATGCAGATGATATAGTTCTACTGAGTGAAGATGCTGACAAAATGCAGAATATTTTGACAACCTTAAACATAAACGTAAGCATGTTTGGGATGCGATTCTCCCTATCCAAATGCAAAATGCTACTTCAGGACTGGCTTAATTCGGCACCGAAGTTAATAATAAGGAGCGAAGCTATTGAATGTGTTAACCGCTTTACTTATCTCGGGAGCCTCATCAGTCCTGACGGCCTGGTGTCTGATGAAATCTCGGCTCGTATACATAAGGCCCGATTAGCTTTTGGCAATTTGCGTCACTTGGGGTGTAGGCGAGACATTCGTTTACTGACGAAAGAACGCGTTTACTGTGCAGCAGTCAGATCCGTTTTACTTTATGGATGTGAAACATGGCCATTAAGGATAGAGGATATTCGTAGGCTTCTAGAATTTGATCACAGATGTCTCCAAAACATTGCTCGTGTTTGCTGGGACAACCGAGTAAGCAATGCATGGGTTAGAAATAGAGTACTAGGTAAATACGGTAAGCCTATTGATGAAGTAGTGAATCTTCACCGGCTGAGGTGGTTAGGACATGTGTTGCGTATGCCTGACCACCGTCTACCAAAACGAGCAATGTTGTCTAGTGTGGGAGTAGGCTGGAAGAAAGCTAGGGGTGGCCAAACAAAAACATGGCACCAATCCATGAAGTCATTGACAATTGGGCTGAGCCATGTTAATAGATGCAGACTACCTGGTTGGGGCCCACGCGATGATCGTAACAAATGGTTAGAGACTTTAGGTGATATGGCTCAAAATCGTTGGCAATGGCGCAGGTGCATCCACTCCTTGTCTTCCTCCAAATTCTAATTTCTGAGTTTATTATAATTTTCTCTTTACTGAATCACTTTATATCTCAAATCTCATCTCTGATCTCTATGCCTTTCCATTAGTACTTACTCTGTTACTACCTCCCCTACTCTGGGATTTGGTCCGACAATTTAATCTTTATCTGCTAATTGAGGCATGGCAACTTGAACTGATGTACGCATGTACCAAGTTCTACATTGTAACTGACTGACTGACTGACTGACAACTAATATAGTGGGACAACATTAATTTAAGGGAACTTCATTCGACTCGGAATTTGTATAAACTGCAACCAGCCAAAAACATAAATTTAATAAGCACAGTAATATTATGTTATATTGATTCAAATTACCGGTTTGTTTAGACTGACAATATCTCTTACTAGCATTTAGCCTGACGTAATAATTAACGTGCCTCTTAAACTTTTTAGAAGTTGCCATAGAAAATAGATAGTGAGTTTGCATAAAACAGCTCATCAGATCTCACTTACTTTAAATATCTCCTTTGAATATAGTCAAATTATGTTGAGCAGGAAAATTCAAATCAATATATCTGTCACTACTAGTGATGATGATGATATTTGTGTGAAGTAGCACATGCAAGACAAAAATACAACTGTATAAATATAACATTGAAACACAAGATTTTCCCATATAATTTATTGTACAGTACACTTGAAATAAACCATTACTTAAAAGTCGTATACTGTCATTTCATTCATGATATACAGGTAAAGTCACTGCTACAAAATTAACTTACCGCGATTATCCATAAATGGAACTGTTTTAGCCCCAGTCACAAAGTTGCTTCTTTTATTGCCTGCCCTTTCTACTTCTGAAGCAGTTGTTATATCGTCTTCTAGAGTGTCCAGGATGGGACCTATATCAGTGTTATTCGCTTTAGAATGATTTCTCGTCTTCGTTTTCTTTAATACTTCAGTTGTCGTATTACGTTCCGGTGATACATTACTTTTATTCATTATTTAGTAACTTTGGATACGTTTAAACCATAGTTATTAAGATAATTACATTAAATAATCACAAATAAACTGATACATAAACAGCAAATACATAAAAAGTAAACACAACAAATCCGGCTACTTTTTGTGTAGAACAAATACTATCTCAGTAATTGTTAAATGGGTGTGCAACATAACGAACAAGTTTCTGTTAACTTAAATTTTACTAGTAACTGTTTCAAATTCGTGTCTGATGATTCTCAACTACGGTTAAATGTCTCACAACTATAAGATGTTCAAGTATGTGAGCAAATGATTCTGGGAGAAAAGTCAATCTAGCAGAAAATAGCAATTTGTTTAAAAATACTAGGGCAAGTAACCAATTCCATTTTAGCAAGATCCAACGTTTGCATGCTACTGACGATAGATCATTTGGTAAATCACTCTGTTCGACGAGTTTACTAAATGATATAATACCTCTCAGCAGGTTGTACACCAAATTACATGAAATGTAGATATCCATATCTATTCGGTATTAGCCAACATAAAGCATTACTAATCTACAATTCTATCACGTTTATTAAGTTCGAACTTTCTGTCTGAATTACAAGGGAATTTCTTAAGAATATTTATCATATTAGAGGCTACTAGATTGACAGGACGTTATTTTGTGGAATATATCTGTTTGCTGCCGCGAGTTCAGAACTTCAAATATAAGTACTTATTATGACGATTACTTAAATGAACTGTTTGTAAATATGTAAATAGACGGAATTGTAGACAGAAAACATTTTGCAGGTTGATGTAAAAGCACTGTTTGAAATTCGAACTTTTTCATTAATCTGCAAGTGCCCTGTTAGCAGTATCACTGAGAATTAACAAAAATAAATCTTTATACAATTTGTTTCCTTCAAAAATTTGAACGATTCAACAACGACAACGTTTGCAGAATATTTTTAATTTAATATATTTCGTTGCTGTCTCATCATTAACATACATGTTCATGATTTTACATAATTCAAATTATTATTACACACGTTGAGTTTGTCAAATGAGTCGTTTATCAAATGACACTAGATTGTTTAAGTAGTAAAACTGTAAAGAGGTTGAATGTTAAGTATTGATAAATAGATTAGATGAATATTCCAGGATTTAACTACGTAATATGATAAAACGTTTGAAATAAACCCAGAGGGTCATGTAAGAAAGAGAGTTCAAGATATTAGTTGAAATAGTTTAATTATGTAATTATGAATACTCTAGTGTTGAGACTAAGTGAAGAAAAGGAATAAGACAGAAGAATAAGAGTATAATCACCGACATACTATTATCTATAGTTAATAGAGGAAACTGAGTCATCCAGCTAATCCTACCAGGGCACTTGATGATTAACTACTGAATCCTTTAAAATATAAAGGTCAACTTTTAATCTTTTAATTACGATAGCCTCAGCAAATTTTAATAGAATTGATTTATATTGTTTATAAATAATTTCAAAAGTAATTTTCCTATCTAATACATTTCTGCTGTCAGTCAAGTAACACGTAAATAAACTTCTAAAAGTAGTTGCTTTTCTTAAGCGTAAGTTCTTCAGAATATGTTCAATAAATCGCATGAAGGCACGTCTTTCGATCATTCCAAAACAAAATAGTTTCCTACTTACAACCTGAAAAATCTGTAATATTTGACCACACACATCTTAATAGGCAAATATACAAGCAGCCACATCGTATTTGAGTCAAGAACATACTCAATACATCTTAGCTATTAAGAAAAAACTCATTATTCTCAAAAATTTACATCACTTGAAAAATTTAAAGAAAACTTATTTAGTCTGTTTTTTCCGTGATTTGAGCTACTTTAACTTGTACAACTTTATTTGCATGTTAAATCATACAATTTAGAAGACCCTGCAATCCTATTAAACTACAATAACAAAACATAGTCTTGGCCGAATTCGAATGTGATCACAGCTCATGACTAAGGAACACAAGGGGTACATCGAGTTTATTTACGCTGTAATGATAGGAGTAAATCGAAACGGTAAACTACCCGATGTACACTGCACACTGTTTACATAGTGATACGGTAACTTACATGCACCTCTTTCGTTTAAGAAATGATTGATTACATTAGATACAACACTGATATAATAAAACAAATTAAGTTGAAACGTTATCATGCAAACAGTTAATTTTAAGAAAGTTTATTAACTTCTTTTAATACGGTATCCAAATTTCGTCAGTCTGACGCTGAAGTTTTCTTACTAGTGTTGCATTATATCTATGTTCACAGCTTACAGATTACAAAATAGAAGAACGCAAAAGCTTTCGTAAACTTTGCAGGTATCATCGTAATTCAGTCCTCAGCTTTACTTAGCAGAGTTGACGAACTATCGCTCATTGAAATCTGCATCTGGATAGAAAGTGTACTTGGTTCGGGAGAGGTCTGTACTGGTTATATCCCTTTTATAATCGGGAGGAAAAAAGATGAAACTAAAAGTTAAGAGTAGTAGTAGCTTCTACAGTATTGTTTCGTAGTACCCATTAAGTTGAATTTTCATTAAACCTTCCTTCGGTGAAATATTTTATTTATTATGGCTGCATTTAAAGTGGGGATTTGTTTTATATTAGTGATACATTCCACTTGCCGTATCATTTTTATTATCGTGAAGTGCACCCGGTATATGACCAAATTACGTTAGCTATATAACCAGAGTAACTTCTAAAGTTTGAACACACGTACAAAAGAGAAAAAATCAGAAAGCAATAAAGGGTGTAGGAGAAGTTATATTTGATCATAAACAATGCATCAATCAAATAGCAATGTCTACGCTGGCTAACTAGAGGAAGATGATTCCCACGTTGTGTTGTGTCGTGATCAGGTGGTAATGCGTGACCGAAAGCTTACTTTTTAGTCCTGTCAGCTAAAGCAAACATGGTCAGCATCAATGCCGAAAACCTATGCAACTTTTTATTTTGAGGATTATTTACCGCTTTAATCGCATTAACTATTGTCATTCTGCATTCATATATATATAAAGGAATACTTTAAATATAATACGATTTGTCTGGTTAATTTATCGGCCTGTGTTCTTTTTGTTCTTGCTTGGGACTAAGTGGGTATTAGGCAAGCGTGCAGAGGCTAATTAGGCATTCTTATTTGAGATTTTAATCGTAACCCCATGCTTACGAGCTCACGTCTACTAATTGGCCATACGCATCAGTCATAACAATCTTTTCTGACGTTATAACACTTATTCTGACACAGCATAAATTATTGTGTTAGAACCCGTAGGAGTGTCCTCTTAGTAATCTATTTAAGAGAAGAGGGTAAAGGGTTGTCTTATGCAGCAAGATCATATCCTCTCTGACCATCATTTACTCTACAGGATGTAACTTTTATGCATTATTTCCTACAGAGTAGGTTTAACTTTTTAGTCCACTAACATTTAGGTTGCTTTTCTTTGGACCCTTTAACAAATGGCTATGTTTCTATTAAGATAGGTGGGGGGGATATGGTATATAAGTTTCTCTCAAAGTAAGATGCTGAGTAAGTACTGTAGACGTAGGTGAAGAGTTGTGGAGTCAGACTGTCTAAGATTGTATGCGGTAACCCTAAGGCTGAGTATTCCAATAGAAAGATACTCCCTAGACTATCAATGAAGGTTACGCTCAGACTCATTTGTGACGTAGGAGGAGCCATGATATACAAGCAACTGTGTAGGTAGAGAATGAATTTCCACTATTCGCCAGTAGCATTATATATTTATTGGTATTACCTAAAGCGTATCGCTGGCAGCCCACTAGTGTTTCATTTCCAGGTTATTTCGAAGAATTTTGATATCACAGATCAACTGGGTTCCGAAAGGCTTGTGACCGCCAGTCTACTTGGATGCTCTGACTGGACCTGCTTCCTAACTAGTGTCGCATTGCTGAAACACTAAAAATATTTTACTTACCATGAAGCCCTTACTAGACAATATAGTACCGAAAAAGACAAGCTACAAGGCAATATCTCCTAACATTAACACTGAAACTAAGGCCAAACTATGTAAACTAAGATAAAGGTACTTAATCCTAAAACGTTTTGCTGGTTCGAATAAAAATAACTATTTGCTAAAATAAGTGAGAAATCTACATAAAAGTAACCTGAAAAACAAAAAAATGTGTAGCACTCAGTGGCGCATCGAAATCTTTTGATCAATGCCGTCTATTTAAAAAAGGCTTAAATAAATCTGGAGATTATAATATTCCTTTAATACTACGGAATAGAAAAACCTACAGTGAACCACAACTTATATGTGAACTCCTCAGTAAAAGGTTCTTTTAAAACGAAAACACAAATCAAACTTCATCCGTCGTTTTAAAAAGTAGAATAACGAATAAGAAGGATCATGAAGAGTTTCTCTCAATTTTCTTTATCACCAGGATGCATATACCACATTCAACTAAACTTTCACTTCCGAGAAGCCAGAATAATGTTGCATAAAATCTATGCACAGTCCATTTAAAAATACTACCAGTGTATACTCAGCTGTTTCATGTATGGGATAAACTAGAGTCTTTCCAAGCGTGCTTTACCGTCTACTTATTATGAAACACTAAATTTCAGGAAAACTTTGTAAAAGTGTCAGACACGTAAACTTCTGCTTCTTTGGCTTCGGTATTTTGCAATTAACCTCATTTTTTATAACAAGTTACTTTATTTGCTTCAGTTGTCGTAACCACATATAAGTAAATTTTTCTACGTCAAACCATTATCCACACATCTGAATATCTCACTACATCATTACCGACCTTACCACTGGAAGTTAATTTATCACAAACTGACTAATATGTGTAGAAACCCAATCTTATTTTGATCCATCACGATTTTGTTTATCTTGTCTTAAAAACAAATGTTCTCCTGACCCAGAAAAATAAATTACTATTACTAATATGCCTCACCTATTGTGTTAATTTGTCGTAAGTGTAAAACCCGCTCGAATTCGTATATTCCAGAACATATTATTAATATTCATCTGTCTAGTCGCACTGTTTAGCTAATAACCTATGTATTTTACCGTCGCTCCTGTTTGAAATGATGTCATATTCACTTGAATTATAGCTCCGTTTGCGAATGATTTTTTGTGTCAGAAAACGAAAGTAGGCACTGTAATGTCAACACCACGACTTATAACCAGCGAAGTTGTGCGAGGTAGTTTTCCAGCACCCTTACCCTTCGTTATATATATCAATAGCATATGCAAGTGCTTCGTAAAAGGAAAGCCATACCTGTACGCCAATGACTTAACAGTAGTCTATAAAACTGAAAAACAGGATGTAGCACTCTGCATCTTAAATATGCAAAACGAAGTAAACGTTCTAGGTAAATGGTGCATCAACTAATGTCTGGAATTCGATACTGAGAAATGTGAGTAGAAATGTGTGGGTGATCCATAACTTGAAATGCAACTTGTACTTAGCAACCACA
The DNA here is from genome assembly GCA_025215515.1 of Schistosoma japonicum. Taxonomy (NCBI): domain Eukaryota; kingdom Metazoa; phylum Platyhelminthes; class Trematoda; order Strigeidida; family Schistosomatidae; genus Schistosoma; species Schistosoma japonicum. Next base: position 60,086,072 of record CM046061.1, on the reverse strand, counting down.
AACTATCTAAACTTTATACTTTAGCCAACCTAGGCATAAAATATTTTCACAAATTTAACTTCTCTGAGCACATCTCTGCCAACTATCTAAATCACAACGACTCATAAGTTTCATTCTAAGAAACCCTTATCAAAATGAAACAAGACTCACTCTCTACAAAATATGTGTAAGACCTATGCTTGAATTCTGTGTTTTTTTATTTAGCAATCTACGAACAAGTGACAAAATTAGAGTAGAGTGTGCAACGCTACTTAGCACTGTAGATGATTCAAGACATTTCTAAAATAGACTATAAAAGTAGGTGTAATATACTTCAGCTTGAACTGCTTTAGAAAAAAAATACTAGGAACAGATTAAATCACCTTTTTTAAACTACTGCACAATATGATCCACACCTCAACGAATATTGCATAACGTACCTATACTCAGGACTATTATCTGACAAACAAACCCCTTCAATTTGAAATCGAAAAATACAAACTTTTATTTAATTAGATATGGTCAAAAATGGGACAAACTGGCAATAAATGCACTCATGGCAGACAAACTTCCAGTATTTTATAAGCAAATTAATATGTCAGTCAAATATATTAGCCTCCTGGCTGACGAAGCCACTTATTCATACACACCGGAAATAATGGGTCTCTTTAGCATTAGAAATTGATTGAACATCAAAGACATACAACGCGACGACCTGTGTGAATAAAAGATACCAATGGAGCATTGAAATTTCATCTACAATTCAATCGGATCATGAGTTGAACTATTCTTATACCTGTACATTACACGAGAAAAGAATTTTCCCTTTTGGTTTTTTATACGCTTTGTAGACATATTCTCTCGATTTATCAAGTATGGCACAAATACGTGTGTACTCTAATATCAGTCATGCAGACTTAAGTACCCTATGATGGATGTCTGTAGCAACTTAGGTTGACTAGTTAAAAGTCGACTTCAAAACTTATGTATACATTAAAATAATATAGCTTAAGTATTTATTTACTTCCTTATTCTTCATAGGGATTATATATCCTACTATCTTATATTGCATGTTGAGAAGCATTTTGTGTTTGAATGACTAGCATCCCACTCCACTTGTCTTCTCCCCACGATACTGAAATAAAGACCTATTACTAAATATTCCTGGTTACTTCTCTTAGGTAGAACGGGACTAACCTAAGTGCTAAACTGTCCACTGAACCCAATATCTTAATTCTAAGATGGATCAGTAACTAAAACCTACAACATATTTAACTGGTTCAGCATATAAAGCACGTGTACTTGTCTACCTGAATACCAACTATACACGAACCCTAATACCTCACGGTGGATATTCGAGGACCTAGTGTTTCACTACTATGGTGCATTAATGACCAGAAACTACAAGGTCTCTTCATACTACGCAAAGCGTTATAATGTAACACTTTGATATGGTGACTTAAACCTACCCAGCTTGAACGGCTCTAACATTCAAACTTTTCCATACAATTTTACAAGTTAAAATATCATTTGTTATTACTGTGTTATTTCAACCTGTATTTCATTTGTCAAGACAAGAAGACACATAATGCATAAACTTAAAGTCCATGAGAACATTATGCTGCGCTTACACACTTTCCATCAATGACTTCCTTGAAGCGCTGAAACGTCATTCATGTTCCCTGTTAATAAGAGCGTGTAAAGCCTCGACTCGACCCCACTTCTGAGTAACCTGTATTAAACTGACTTATGTACATTTGAAATATAAGCCGCTTTTATGAAGTATTTCCTTCGGACATCCTCTCCTAGCAATCAATGTCAAAAAGCGCATATAGAAAGGGTCAGTAAACTTTTGAATGAGGTCACCGCTGAAATCGATGCCTTTTTTAAATGTATCCTAATAACTTAGCAGATACATTAAATTAAATCTCGGGTAGGCAAATAGGTTCTACTCTTTTTATAAAAAAAACAACCTATTGATAACAGATGACTTATTTCTGCAAGCCTGAACCAAGTGAACAAAATCCCAAAGAGTGTAGTGGACGGACGTTCCGTTGTTAAATCCCACTGAAACATGCACATCAAGGGGTAAGTATAAAACAGGTGAAATATTATGTCTGAGGTTGTTAATGGCTGTTACAAACTCCCTACCTAAAGTGTCCGTGTACGAACTATTTGATAGATTCCTCAAAAGATGGATGGAAGAAAATTCAGACTACATGGACAATGAGGGATAGCATTGTAGAAACAACACAATGGATTCTCGCATTATTAACTCCTAATTCAATCCATCTCTACTCAGTTTCGAAAATGACGTAATAAATGCCGTAACTTTTACAATCAAGAACATCTTTCTTACATAGGCGCAGAAATCAAGGAATGCTAATTTTACAAAATTAAATACTTTGAAGGTCCAAGGTCGTTCATCGACTCAAAGTTAGCTCTACAATCTAACAAGTAAGCGTAGTAAAATCACTGTTGTCAATTGGTACAATTTATCCCTATCGGGTTTTCTCATTTTAAGTTTCCTTATATTTTTTTACATTACCCATAAAATTCAAAATTGTCTCTTAGTGGAAGAATATACGCATTTTTGATAAGAAAACAAAAATAATTCGGCATCAAACAATTAAGTTTCCGCACTTTTTTAAAGGCTTTCAAAACAACCAGCTAATAGAAAATTTAGGGCAAACGCTTTTTATAAACTTCGAGGAAATGTAGAAGACAATGATACAGTACCTCAACATGTATTTACATATTATGAAACCATTCCTTGATTTTAACCAAATAACCTCTCTCAAAACGATTTCTCTAAAGCTTGAACCTGTTTTCGTAACTTATACAGCTTCAAATTGTGTGCGCTCACTAATCTTATACTTGCACCACTGGCTATCAAAGTCTAACTTAAGTTGGTGTGAATCCTTAGTGTTAATACGTAATATTATTTAGTAACATTTACTAATCTGTCAACAATATGCTGCTAATCTTCATTGAGACTGTTAGGTGCCTTCTCTATATTTCCACTGGCACTTCATAGTACTTGTATCTCACCTAATAAATTTTCAGATAATTGAGATCTATTGGTTTCTTGTTTCTACTGAAATACCGTCATTGAAAACGTCACGAAGTTGGGGAAAATGTATGATGCTTAGAATCAGTCACTAGTTGTTGGTTAGAACCTTTCGTAAGTGTTAATCCGTCACCGTTTATTTGCAACTTAACCTCGTCAAACTATGACTTAGCAACCATCTCTAAACTATCTTCGTAAAAAATGTTGCAGTACAATATAATAAACCACTGTACCGACCACTTTTCGCTGAATATTAGTCCATTTTCGTGACACTTTTTGGACGCTACGCGGCACTTGCCATAGGATTTCCCGTAACTTGCACAACTGAAAATAGTTGGGCTCAGTTTCATTTCAGGATGCAGCACAATTCTCATCAAGACGCCATCCATTTTTCGTTGAAATCTTTTATTTGTAATAGGTTATTTCAGTGTGTCGGTACCTGCCTGTAAAGTTGATATAAACTATCGCCTATATTTTGCATCACCATCCAATTCAGCCAGCAACATGTGGCTACGTGATAGAATAGTTCTATCATTGGCCCATATTATATTCATTAGGTCAGGTTGCACGGAGCCTAAGAATAAGACTTTCAACGGGTAACTGCAATTACTACTGTCTCCAGATAATTCTATGGGACGTTTATTTCCACTAATCACGTTAACTTGCCCATAAAACTTATACAGCATTCTCCGTAGCCTTCGGTAAAATGTTGGCTGGGTAAGTTAGGAATTCTGCCGATTGACTTAAGTCTATGAACACAACAGCGCCCGTCGAGATTATTATTCCAATATATTTATAGATACGCTGGCTAACATTCACCCAGAACTCACCGTCATAAAGCTCATATCTAGAAAATACACTTTCCTTGTAAGTTACAAACAATTGTCCTCACCCTTCAATTTTGCATTTTTGACGCATGTAATATAAATTCCATAATCATATACAGATTAAATTATTTATGGCCATTTAGGCTTGCGCAGACTATATATTGCATACTTGCAACTACTTTACCCTTGACTGGCAGCATTTCTCACAAAATTTTCCAGTTCATGGAGTGGGAATTGCGACATATTGCTTCAATGTTCTGACTGTTCGCAAAAAAGTTTCCTGGAGTTGGGTACATCGTTTCTCCGAGCGGCTGTTACGTTACCTGGATTTGGACAAAGTCGTTTGTCAGAGCTTTTTACTAGTGACTGTGGATCATGATTTATACTAAAAAGGAGTCATTGAATGGGAAGCGATTTATTCGAATTTCCCATGCTCCACCGAAAATTTGTTTTAAATATAATATAATCGTGCATTTTGTACCCCAAGAATTTAGATTTAGTGTTTGAACAAGTTCATCATCAACGCAGAACCGGGTGAATACGCCCATAGGTCCAAGTTGCCATACCACATTAGCACTACGAGATAACAGACATAACATAATAACAGAATACGAGAGGAGAGAATGAAGTAAAGGTGTGCAGAAACTAATAATAAGGTTCAAGATTTAAATGAAGTTAAAGAGTGAATTCACTTGCACCACTGTGACCGATTCTGAGCCATGTCTCCAAGTGTCTGCAGCCATTTATAGTGACTGTCACGCGGACCCCAACCAGGCAATCTGCATCTACTAACATGGCTTAGACCAACAGTCAAAGACTTCATGGACTGATAGCATGTTTTAGTTTGGCCACTCCTACCCTTCTTTCATCCTCTTTCAACCCTAGCCAACATCGCGCGACGAGGCAGGCAGTAGTCGGGGATGCGCAACACATGTCTTAGCCATCTCAGTCGAAGAAGGTTAATGACATCTTCAACCGATTTACCATATTTCCCAAGAATCTTTTGTCTAACCTCCATACTACTTATTTGACTGTTCCATGATATACTAGCGATGATACGAAGATTTCTATGTTCAAATACCTGAAGTCAACGCATATCTTATGCTTTTATGGCCTACGTTTCGCAGCCATATGTTAGGGCGGCGCGGACTGCTGCGCAGTACACCCGGCCTTTCGTTGAGAGACAGATATCTCGCCTGCATCACAAGTGGCGTGAATTGGCAAATGCCGACTGGGCTTTCTGAATCTGTGCTGAGATTTCGTCCGACACCGACCCACCAGGGGTGATGAGACTTCCGATTTAAGTGAAGTAATCAACGCATTCAATTACTTCACTCCCTATCATTAATCTAGGTGGAGAAGCAGGCCAGTCCTGGAGTAACATTTTGCATTTAGAAGGGGAGAAGCGCATCCCAAATATGCTTAGATTGTTACTTAAGGTGCTCAGGAGACTGCATATTATCATCGTCTTCACCAAATAGGACTATATCGTCTGCGTATTCTAAGTTGACGAGAGGATCTCCTGGAAGGAGATTAATTCCTGAGGCGTTAGAAGAAGTAGATGGGATTTCTAAGAGTATATCTATGACGAACTTAAATAAAAGTGAGGATAAGGGGCAACCCTGACGAACTCCGTTTGAGGATAAAATTTCTTGTGACAATTCGCCATGGGTTCTAACTCGACCGAGTAGAGAGCATTTGTAAGGTTTATGTGCTTTTGAGGTACGCCTTTTAAAGACAAAGATTGCCACAAGACCACACGGTCTATCGAATCAAAAGCTTCTTTCAAGTCAAGGAATACAACTATAGTCGGACGTTGGTACATATATCTATGTTTGAGAATCTGGCGCAGGGTGAATATTTGACTAGTGCAACCACGTCCAGGTCTGAAACCAGCCTGGTTTTCCTGAGTTTTCTGTTCTCCAGTGTTGGATAAACGCCGAATGATTACAGAGCATAATATTTTAGATACTATATTAGTCAAACTGATTCCTCTGTGATTATCACAAGAGGATTTCTGTCTCTTTGTAAATTGGAACGATCAGTGAGTAAGACCAATCAGGTGGGATGATGTTCAGTTCCCAGATGTCGGCTAATATATCAGTCAACTTACCAGCTAAAACTAGATCACCATCCTTAAAGATATCGGTAGACAGCCTATCAGTTGAAGGTAATAATCATGGTAATTATGACTGCAGAAATTCGCTTTAATATGGTCATAGCCCATCCAGTAATGAAAAGAGACGTAATAAACAATCTAAAGTCCCTACTTCGATTTTTAATCACGTAATGAAAGTGATTTTCAATAACTTTGTCCAGTGAAGATTTCCAAATTCATATTTGTTCATTGAATCTTGGTGATATATAAAGGCTTATAAAACTGTGTTGAAAATTGGAGTCCATTTCTTTAAAAATCGAAGTCTGTTGTTTGGTATGACAGCACCGTGAACTATGACATGTAGCTTCATGTAATGCGACAGGCTAAATTATGTTTTAATTGATAAGTGACAGGTTATACAACTATGGTGAATAGAATTTGTTATCCTAGTGTGATTATGCTATTTAATTCAAATAATGGATTCGTACATTCAAATAAAGTATTTCGTCATTTGTTTGCAGTTAAATTAATTTCGATTCAAGTGTATTAAAAGTTAATGTGTACTCTTCCCATATTTTGTTGTAGGTGTATTTAGTGGTCATAATTCTATTGTCAGAAGAAACCAGTTTCCTAACATACCAACAATTACCTGCCAATAATGGGTCGTTATCCAACGACGCCTTTACATTTGTATGCCTATCTTCTCAGAAAAACGAGACTTTTACCCGCTAATATGCAAGGACATTACAGACATGAAATAAGACAGGTAGCAATACTTTCATCGTATAATAAACTAGCATTTTAATAGTCACATAGATGAAAATGATCCTTGCCGTATCAATGAAATAATGACTAAAGCAGTTCATGATATGGATTGGATAGTGAAAAAGGTAAGGTCCACAGTTCAATTTTTTTTTCATTATATTTAGCATACTAGTACATCAAATACGTAGTTCGTAAAACAAACATTGATTAAAGCTCTTAATGATACTTAATTTCCACTTTGAGTTATTGTTACCTTCGCGTATATGTAATTAACATCGTTCTTCAAAAAAATATTTAACAAACTAAGTGTATCCACATAGTTCATATTACATTAATCGCTAGATGATGTAAATCTTTTTAGCTTATTGCTGTAAAGTACTGTAAAAATAGGCTTACAGTTTTGAATATTATGAATTTTCAGTGTTAGTTGATGTAAGCTGTTTCATTGACGTCGGTACCGTTGAACTGTTGTTGGCATAAGATGTACAGAATAAGAAATAAGCTGATATGTCAGTCAGTCAGTTATAATGTAGAACTTGGTACATGCGTACATCAGTTCAGGTTGCCGTGCCCCAATTAGCAGATAAAGATTAAACTGTAGGACCGAATCCCAGAGTAGGGGAGGTAGTAACAGAGTAAGTACTAATGGAAAGGCATAGAGATCAGAGATGAGATTTGAGATAAAAAGTGATTCAGTAAAGAGAAAAATTATGATAAGCTCAGAAACTAGAACTTAGGAAAAAGACAAGGAGTGGATGCACCTGCGCCATTGCAATCGATTTTGAGCCATATCACCTAAAGTCTCTAACCATTTGTTACGATCATCGCGTGGGCCCCAACCAGGTAGTCTGCATCTATTAACATGGCTCAGCCCAATTGTCAATGACTTCATGGATTGGTGCCATGTTTTTATTTGGCCGCCCCTAGCTTTCTTCCAGCCTACTCTCATACCTAGACAAGATTGCTCGTTCTAGGTAGACGGTGGTCAGGCATACGCAACACATGTCATAACTACCTCAGCTGGTGAAGATTCACTACTTCATCAATAGGACTTACCGTATTTACATAGTACTCTATTCCTAACCCATGCATTGCTTACTTCGGTTGTCCCAGCAAACACGAGCAATGTTTTGGAGACATCTGTGATCAAATTCTAGAAGCCTACGAATATCCTCTATCCTTAATGGCCATGTTTCACATCCATAAAGTAAAACGGATCTGACTGCTGCACAGTAAACGCGTTCTTTCGTCAGTAAACGAATGTCTCGCCTACACCCCAAGTGACGCAAATTGCCAAAAGCTAATCGGGCCTTATGTATACGAGCCGAGATTTCATCAGACACCAGGCCGTCAGGACTGATGAGGCTCCCGAGATAAGTAAAGCGGTTAACACACTTCAATAGCTTCGCTCCCTATCACTTAACTTCGGTGCTGAATTAAGCCAGTCCTGAAGTAGCATTTTGCATTTGGATAGGGAGAATCGCATCCCAAACATGCTTACGTTTATGTTTAAGGTTGTCAAAATATTCTGCATTTTGTCAGCATCTTCACTCAGTAGAACTATATCGTCGGCTTATTCTAAGTCAGTAAGTTTATCTCCTGGAAGGAGGTCAACCCCAGAGAAATCAGACGATGACAATGTTAACTCTAAAAGTATGTCCATGATAAAATTAAATAAAAATGGAGATAGCGGACAACCTTGACGAACACCACCACAGGTAATCAATTGCGACGACATTCTGTCATAAGCTGTAACACGACATGTGGTGTCTGAGTAGAGAGCTTGTATAGGGTTAATGTACTTCTCCGGTACGCCTTTCAGTGATAGACATTGCCACATAACCTTACAATCGATAGAGTCAAGTGCGGCCTTAAGGTCAAGGAATACAACTATTGTTGGGCGTCTGAAAGTGTGCCTATGTTCCAGAACCTGCCGTAGTGTGAATATTTGGTCTATATAACCACATCCATGTCTGAAACCACCTTGGTTTTCTCGAGTTTGCTCTTCACGGGCTTTAGTTAGACGTCGAAGTATTATTGAAGCTAATATTTTAGACACTGTTCGTTAAACTTATTATTCGGTAATTGTCACACGAGGACTTCTATCCTTTCTTATAGACCGGAATGGTTAGTGTTCGAGACCAGTCAAATGCGATTACGTCCAGTTCCCAAATTCTAGCCAAGATCTCAGTTAAACTCGCTGCTACAGCTGGACCACCGTCCTTAAATATCTTAGGAATTAATCCATCAGGTCTTGCTGCTCTCCCTCGCTTTAAGCTGACATGTATAAGCATTGATTTGGCCTTTTCTTATGACTTCAAACATCTGTCTTTACAGCTAGTAGAATTGCAACTAGGGACGTAATAAAATCATGAGTTATAAAATTGTATCAAATTGTTTTGTTGCAAAAGTTTTTTATCAAAACAGACCTGTTGATATAGCAACAACTACTTGATAATTAAATAGTAGTTACTGCGAGGTGTCCAGTTTTATCTTACTGAAGATGGTTGTTAATAAACTCTGTGTACAGAGAAGTAATAATCACAGGCACAGGTTTTTCTGTCTAATGTTTTCAAATGAAGTTCCACTAAACCTAAGATCTATTGATACACAACCGGTGTCCAGTAAAGTTAGTTTCTCATTCATTCCTTAAATTTTGAAGAATGATTTAAAAACATTTTGCGGATTTGTGCCTATTTGCCAGGCTGTTTCTTTTCCATGACTGACTGATGTTTATACTGTTATTGTCTGAATGAAAGATAGTAAATCTACTCGGTATTGTAATGTGACAACCGTTCGCTTAGTTTCTTTTGAAGTGAGGCTTCATAATTAGAAATGCAAGCTTACTAAAATAAATTTAAGAAACTAGGTTCCGCGTAACATGCCTTATTAGGATTTCTCAAGGCTCAGCACCTACATACCTAGGTCATATACTTCAATATTACTTCAGATACGTTAGCAAGTGGTAAAACCTTCGTATCCAAAAAAATGTGGATGAACCAATCAACAGAAATCAAACATCCTAGAAAACCATTCATTTTATTTCTTTACTTTCTAGTTTCTTGTCATTGACTGTGTCATTTTATTTCGGAAATTCTCGCATACTAATTAATACCCCGTAGATTTTATGAAACTGTGTGTATCTTGGAGCTTTTGATTCCCGTCATATGTTCAATCAGATATCAGAGTTCGTAAATGGAGAACTACAAAATCAGAAGTCACGTTGTCTGAAACAACGTATAAAGAATCATGAGTTAATTACCTAACTAATCCATTCGCATAATATTGGATCATCATTATTGTTATATATTGTCCTACACGCTTAGTATTCTACGATTCGACAACGATCGCGACTGGATCCCAAATCAGAACAAGAGTAGAACAGGTAGCAAGATATATTGAGGAAATAACGGCAGGAGGCAAAAGGCAAAGTCCAGCAAATGATTTACACTAGGGTTTATATAAACAATGGCACTGAGTATTCTAGAAACTTCCCGATTGGTCGTTGGCTCTAGTTGGCTAAGAATGGACCAATCACAGCACAGCTTCGTGAGCATGCTTTGAGCGTGCTTTAATCAGGCTCGTTTCGTGCCAACACCTCCCCTTTGAAAAGATCCGTAGGATTTGCTATTAGGATCCACTTGCATGAAGCTCACTGGTTTGCGCTTTCTGTCTGTCCACCTTCTTGGGAGTAGGCAAGTAGTTTTTTTCTTCTCGTCCTCAGGTTCTACTTCAGGTCGTTGAATCTCAAAGGTATCCAGTAGAATATCTAGTGGTATTCTATGATGGCTTTTCTCGAAACAAGCAGAAGTCGGTTTCAACTGGTTCACATGTCTTACCCAGACTTCTGAGCCAACGGATACCTCGTAAACCACATTTCCTTTCTTTTGAACGATTTGACCAGCTGTCCATGTAGGTTGTTTACCTCGATAGTCCTTAGCAAGTACCTTTTGACCCACAGTGAACAATCGTTTTTGTGCTCCATGACGACGATTGAACTGTTTCTCCATCGTTACGTCTCGTTGTGGCTTAAGAGCTGGCTTCGGACGAATGCTATCGAAATGTGTCCGTATTTTTCTGCCCAGCAACGCTTTCGCTGGAGAGACCCCATTAGTTGTCCGAGGGTTCGGTGTGGAACGGTAGATAAGTAAGAACCTCTCTAAGATCTCTTCGGTGGTCCCCTCCCCTCTTGATTTCTTTAGAGCATCTTTAAATGTACCGACGAAGCGTTCTACTTGGCCATTTGATTGAGGATGGAATGGAGGTGTTCGGACATGCTTGATTCCGTTCTGCTGACAAAATTCTGCGAATATCGAAGACGTAAACTGTGTTCCGTTGTCGCTGACTATTTGTTCTGGAAACCCAAAACGACTGAATAGCTGACGTAGTTTTCTGACTGTGCAGCTTGCGGTTGGATGTTTCATGAGGAAAATTTCTGGCCACTTGCTGTATGCATCCACTACCAGAAGGTAAGTTTGTCCATGAAATGGACCAGCGAAGTCTAAGTGTATACGCTGCCATGGTGACTGTGGTATTGGCCATGATTGTAGCTCTGCTTTCCGCGGTGCTTTTGTTGCTAATGCACATTTAGTACACGAACGGGATAGCTGCTCAAGTTGGATGTCTAATTGCGGCCAGTATACATAACTTCGCGCTAGCGCCTTCATGCGATTTATTCCCGGATGTCCTGCGTGCAGCTGTTCAAGCACTGCTGGTTGCAGCTTCTTTGGGATTATAACACGTTCGGCAAATAGAAGACAATCGTCGATGATTGAAAGAGACAATCTGCGCTAGTAAAAATGCTGAAGCTCTGTAGAGTTGATCTTCGAGGGCCACCCTTCTAGGTGGAACTTCCTAACTTCTTGTAGAACTGGGTCTCGAAGAGTCTCTTCTCTAACTTCATCTGACGACACTGGAGTGTTTCGAATGGCATCAGCTACTACACTCCGTATTTCTGGATCAACTGATATGGAGGCAATGATTATGTCCTCCGGTCCAGGGTGTTGAACTCCAATCAGTCGTGAAAGAGCATAGGCTTGACCGATAGTATTTGTTGATTGATACTTGATATTGAAGTCATAGCTCAGAAGCATTGTTGCCCAGCGTTGTAGTCTATTAGCCGTATAGACAGGAATTCCTTTTTTAGAACCGAAAATTGCAATTAGTGGCTTGTGGTCTGTCAGCAGGGTAAACTTACGGCCATATAGCATTTTATGGAATCTTTTAACAGCAAAAATGATTGCAAGGGCTTCCTTTTCAATTTGGCTGTAGTTTCGCTCGGCTGGGGTGAGTGATCTAGCAGCATGGGCAATTGTCTTTTCTGATTTGTCCGGAAACACGTGAGATATCACTGCTCCAACTCCATGGCTAGAGGCATCAGATGCAACAACAATTTCCAAGCTGGGATCGAAGTGTGTTAACAGAAGCTTCGAGCTGAGCATTGACTTAACTTTTTCGAACGATGCTTGACATTCTGCTGACCACTGCCAGGGTTTATCTTTCGATAGTAATTCATTCAAAGGACCTCTCACTCGATGCATTTCAGGCAAAAATGTGCTGTAATGACTAACTAATCCCAAGAAGGATCTTAATGAAGGAACATCAGTCGGCACAGGCATTTTCTGAATGGCTTCTATATTAGCAGGGTCTGGTCTGCGACCGTTCTTATCTAGAATGAAACCAAGGTATTTGATCGAATGCATGAAGAAGATACACTTTTCTTCACGTAGCTGGAAACCATACTCCGACACTTGGTTAAGGACTTGATGTAGTCTATCAGAAAGTTCACTATTAGTAGAACCCATAACTATGATATCATCTAGATAAGCTGCTGTACCAGGTATACCTGTTAGCATCGTATCCATTATTTGCTGAAAGATGGCAGGTGCAGTCTTGATACCAAACGGTAGGCGGGTGTATTGGAATAACCCTCGATGAGTGTTGATAGTCAGAAGCTCTCTACTATCATCATCTACTTCCACTTGCAGATAGGCATCGGAGAAGTCTATTTTCGCGAAACATGTTCCACCATTTAGCTTAGCAAACAGGTCTTTAGGAACTGGTAACGGATATTGATATACATCCAATGCATCGTTTAAACCAGTTGAGAAATCAGCACAAATGCGTATAGTTCCATTTGGCTTTCTAATCACTACAATCGGTGCGGCCCATGCAGAGTAGTTGACTGGTTGAATTACACCAGCTTGTTGCAAACGATTAAGTTCTTGGTCGACTAGTTCCAGAGCAGCATATGGTACAGGACGTCTCGGACGAAAAATAGGTTTAGCATCTGGTTTCACGGGTAAATGAGCTTTCATTTTGGTGCAGTGACCAAGACTACTCTCAAAAACAGAAGCAAATTTTCTCTTCAGATTTTCCAGTAACTTTTCACCTGTCTCTTTTGCACGTATAGGAGTGTCTGATGACGGACATGACACGTTACAAACACTGTTGATGGGCATATCCATTATTCCAAGTTTTTCTAGCATATCTAGACCAAGGAGATCAAGGTGTGGTCGTTCTGTTAGATAGCATATTCCTTTACAGCTATTTCGTTGGAAGGAAAATTCACAATGTAATTCGCCAATCAGTTTTAGAACTCCTCCTGATGCGTTTTTAGCAGTTTTCTTAGATGGCTTTATTGGTGGATTCCCAAGCAGGTTATATGTTTCTCTAGACACTAAGGTGATATCGGATGCTGTGTCAATTTGCAGACGAGCTGATATGCCGTTAATCTGGATAGTAACATACTTTCTCCGAATATCATAATCTGTTTGAAAGGCTGCTACCAGAGAAAGTGATTGAGATTCGACTGGCTTCACCATGTGTCGAGGACGTTTATGCTTCTTCTTAGGCTGAGACGTACGATTCGGTGGACAATGATTTTCTTTATGTCCACGTTTCTTGCATATCTGACATTTATGCTTCTTGAACGGGCAGAATCGTACATAGTGCCAATCACCACATAACCAACATGCAGTCGTTGGTTTACTATCACTTGTTCTCGGTTTTTGAGCTTTTAACCTAGTAATAGCATTGACACTACTGTAGGTTAAATTAGGATTTACCTGTTCAATTAGCTGATTGTCATGTTTGATGTTTTGTAGCCGCTTACACTCATCTGTCAATGTTCTGAGTGTGATGTTAGGATCTTGATCCAGTCGAGTTAAGAGTCTAGTTCTAATCTCAGCATCTTGTGGTGACTGAAGGGCTTTGATGAATATAATGCATTTAAATTGGTCTTCTGTCAATGAGCGTAACTTGAACCGTTCACACTCTCTGTTGACGATGTCTGCTAGAGCACTATATTCATCAGTTTCGCGTTTCACCAAATTAAGACACTGATAACGAATACTAAACAATGAGGATGATTCGCCGAATATCTCTGATAATTGAGCTACCGTCTCCTCGAAACTGAGCTCTCGAGGTAACTTTGGCAATATATGGTCAGTAAAGCGTGCATATTCATTACTTCCCAGCTTACGAGTCAACAATCGAGTCTTCCATGCGTCACCTTGTTTACAGAATTCTATTCTAAATGTATCTTCCCAACGCTTGAACCACATGAGGAAGGTATTTCCATTTTCGGGGTCATAATAGAATTCTGGTATGCTGCTGGCAACTGCATCACAAGAAGTGCTTGAAACAGCATAGGAACTCGAGCAGTGGATGTTCAGCTGTTGTGTCAGAGTTTCTAACAGCCGCATTTGTGCATCAAGTTGTGCTTGCTGTTGTTGTAGTATTCGATTGAGCTGGTCATCTGATATCGGCATTTTGAATGTATTTTTCCTTTTTCCCGTCGCCACTGTTATATATTGTCCTACACGCTTAGTATTCTACGATTCGACAACGATCGCGACTGGATCCCAAATCAGAACAAGAGTAGAACAGGTAGCAAGATATATTGAGGAAATAACGGCAGGAGGCAAAGGCAAAGTCCAGCAAATGATTTACACTAGGGTTTATATAAACAATGGCACTGAGTATTCTAGAAACTTCCCGATTGGTCGTTGGCTCTAGTTGGCTAAGAATGGACCAATCACAGCACAGCTTCGTGAGCATGCTTTGAGCGTGCTTTAATCAGGCTCGTTTCGTGCCAACAATTATATAAATAACCTATCAGGTACAAAGTACACTTAGCAATATCCTAGTTAATAGTTGTCTATGCGCCGTTCCTTTAAGAATCCTAAGAGGCGAACTTACATGTTGAAGCTTTTTCTCTAGTTTCGATTTATTGTTGGTTTAAACAAAGGTCTTAACTAACTTGACGTTTGCCAGAATCATAATATTTGTCCTAAAGGATGCGGATGAAAAAAAGATAAGCAAAAACACACTACCATGATACATATATGGTGTTTAACCTATGCAAATATTTTTTTGATCGACCCACGAACTGGATCGATGCACCAATTCAATTCAGGAAGAAGTAAGGTAATTATTGAGAATAATCAAGGTAAGGGTAAACATGACTCAAAGTAAGTGGTCGTTGTGTCGGACTGTTTGGGAAACTATGCTTCCTAGATAAGATATGTGAAGTGCCACTGAATTTATCTGATTGGTTTCGCGTCACCGCATTGTTTCAAAGTGGAACAAATCAGCGTATTATCACATAAGTTTGACAAGATTTGTAACTCGTTTCTGATCACCGGTAGAACATTGCCATTTATCAAAGCAACTTGGTATAACGCTTCACTGTTGTTATTTTTGTGTTAGAGTACAATTTGTAGAAACCAACCTTTAATACCTAAATTGCTAGGAACTACTTTATTTTAAATGTAATCGAAAAGTAAAACTGTGCATAAACTCCGTGTAAAACAAAAGTACTTAAAAGATTTCATTCACAATTGTGTACTATTTAAAAGAACTGCAAGTACGTATCAATTACAATTTTCATTTAAAGTTTCTACTCTTTCTCTTAGAGCAGTTGATTAATTTTTTTAGTGGAAATGCTATTTACCGGACTTATTTACCTAATGATAGGTAGCCAAGAGTTTCGGTGGGAGTAAGATCTAATTATTAACTATCGGCCTAAGTCTTATTGTTGTATATTTGTTCGAACCAATGTTTGATATTTGTGAAGCAATTTTGTAGACAAGTAGTGATGTTAAGAAAACAGTGCATATCATATATCAAGTACTAAGTCCGTGAACCCAAAAAAACTAGTTACAAACACTGCATCCTAACACGCGAACTACTGCATTTGGTAAACGGGAAATCCCTAATGTTTGCCCTTATAATTCAATGAAAATTGAATATATTACTTCTATTTTTATTAATAATGGTTCTGGTTAACTCCCACTGAAATAATAGATAATATGCAGTCAAAGTAAACATATATGTAAAGGTGCACATTAATTGAATACAAATAAATATAGAAGGAAAGTACTAATTTGAAGTATGGATGTAATTTCCGATAAACACATAAAAGTGAAGATACAGTTGACACAAGCTATTTATTATGTAGGTTATCATTAATGACGAAAACGTCATTTCAGTGTAAAATAAACCAGTGAACACAGGAATGTTTCTGTAAAAATAAGCTAAAGATTATCTCGAAATTACAATATTTCATCGCGTTGGTATCAAAGTATGTAACCTCATACAACAGTTCCTAGATACAAAATCCCATCTATTGTGTTGTGATTCTGAAACCAAAAGTAGTTAAATTTTTGCAGTTACACTTCTTGACTGGACGCTAGATATTGTATCTGCTGAAACACATTTCTGTTCTGCTGAAGAAGAGGTTTTTAGAATTGTAGCTCTAATAGAAAAAGACTGTACAATATGCTTAAGTTATTTGTCAGAAGAGCGATTTTCACTGCCAAAGTATGGTATTATCAGACGTGTTTTATAAGAGGATTCGTACGAGCTGTATAAGAAACAGCTCAAAAGGAAAATCTACTAAGTAAATGATACAGATCAGTGATGCAATTGGAATGGTATTATGATCAGTTCACACTACCAACACTTCGCATGCCTGAAGATTCGACAGTGACTTATGAGCTTACAGGTAGACACTTTCCACTAATTTCTGAAGTAGAAAGGTCACTTCTGTATTAGATCCTAGCTATCTAACTAAACGGAGCTTCAAAGGCTAGGGTGTATACTATCTCTAATTTATAGCCTCTTTCTATGCCTTTGCTGACTGAATAAATTATGAATAGTATCGAAAACCTTTTTAAAAATAGTGCGTTTGGATTTGTCGGCAATCTAGTTAAACAAAAAAGCTAATGTCTGTGTGTTGCAACTATGCTTAGATAATAGTCTTTTCATAACAAGTGCTAAGATACTTTATGCTGTCTGATGACTTGCAACACGAACGAATAGACAAAGAGCATATCACAATTAGCCATTTCTGGTAATTATTAATAAAGAAAAACTACGTACCTAAATACATGCTATGGTTCCCATTGTGCGAAAAACGGCAACGGCTTAGCTTACGGTGTATCGGAAAGATTTTAAATGTTAGTATATCCAAGCAGCAGTACGTCTATTAATCATTTTATTTTACTTTGATCACATACAGCTTATTTACAATAAGCGTTTTGAGAAAACTGCTTTGGGTTTCATCAAAATGGTATAAATATACAATAATTAAAATTATTTACATAGCGAAACAGTATTCAAAATAAAACGCCAATGTGAAGTGGTATATACATGCATATGGCATTAAGGAAGAAATTATAAATAAAATTCTAGAGTTCAATACGTAGTTATAGCTTAAATCTAGTGTGAATGGGTTTATTAGACAACTAATAAACCCAGAAATCAATAAAAGATCAATTTGTCATCGAGAGTGTGAATTGTTGTATAAGTAATGACAGAAGATGGGTAATGTTAAATAAAAAAAGATTGGAACAAAAATGGAAATATACACTATTAACTATGTATAATAGATAGAAAATCAATAGACATGGTGTGTTGTAAACACATTTAATAAATTTCAACTGTTTATACTGAACTTGGACCTTGTTTATATAAATCATTATTTGTTTCTTGGTAGTTATGTAGATTACATATGCCTTCACCCAACAGATGTTCATTAAGTAGTGTTACCTAATAAAGCAGTGTTTAAGATAAATAGAAATGCTTAAAACATTGATGAGCATACTTGTTGTCCTCCAGTAATGTGCAAAGAAACCAAACAACTTACACGCTGGAAGATTGAAGTTGCGATTGTATATATTGTTAACGCGATATAGATTATGTAAGCACTTGCGGTGAAACTGAGAGTACTAGATGTCACAATCGAAGGACATGTACTCTGTTTAGAAAGAAAATGAACAACAGCTGTATATTAGTAGTTTTTCATAAATTTTTTTGACATGTGCAACATTCGATTGGGAAAAGGTATATCTGTTGTATTCCGACATACATATATTATTCAGCGCTAGCATACCAGTCGTTCGTTAAAAACTGTTTCCTTGATATACTTCACTCCTAAATATATTTAACTAACGATAATTGGAAGACATTTTGTCAAAAAATCGGACTATCTGATACCAAGTTACTAATCAAAGTATCACAATTTTGAACTCATCTTAATTTGGTCGTGTGCCATTTCTACGCTACGAAACATCGGTTGTTACCACACGCTAAGTCATACTTAAGGAACTTAAATCTTGTCACAAATAAGCTTCAGCTCGTTAATCTTACCACATTAACTCAGCGAGATAAAACTAACAAGAATAACAGCAAGGCAGTATCGATGATAATCAGGGCTAAACATTAGGGATTTGTTTTATGAAGAAAATATGCATAGATGAAAATTTTATCTCACGATTTAGAAAACAAAGAAAATGTATGTCTGTACCTTTGTGATCATCATCTTTAATCACAGATTACGTTTATCGAATGGACTCCAATAATATAGATAGCAGAAACCAGGACAGCTCAGATTAACAGCCAAAGACTTTATGGACTGGTCCTAGCTTACTTTCCAACCTACTTGTGGGACGAGCACTGTACATCGAACTAGTCGGTGGTCTGGAATGCACAACATGACTATTCATCTTAGTCGATTAGTGTTCACAGTTTCAAGCCGGTTTATCTGTATTTGTTTAACGCTACCTGAAACCATCTTACCCCACCATACATGAATGACGCTTCCAAAACATTTGTGCTCTAATGATTGCATACTATCACCCAGATTCACAGGCCATTATTTACAAAGATAGATTAACGTAGAACATAACCCTTTGCAGAAAACGAACACGCTGTTTGACGGTTGGTCAGCCAGTGATCTTGAGTGGTGTTAGAGACCACCCTCGTTCACGATTAAATTTCTACTCTACCTAATATCTACACTACCTCAACTTTTGACGTACATCTTCCCACAGGTGCTAATAGTTCGAGTTCACAAAGTGCTATTCCAAGTTTCTTTAAACCGCGATTTAAACTCCATGTTAGAGCTTTTGATGTGAGAACCCTATGTTAAGTAGGCCAACGAGCTTCGCTAGCAGAAGCTGATAACCTCTTGCCAATGATATATATTGCCTCCAAAACGCGAATACAGAACCATAGCACGGTCATTGACCTGACTTTACCTAATCAGAGCAGTAAACCAATTCTTTGTTTGTGGACCTGAAAAAACGTCTTATGGCCTTGTCGGTGTGATTATAGCACTGTCTGTGAGCAGAGCAGAGACTTGGACGGGTTTCTACTAAAAGTCGCCTGTGTGCTGCCCATACAAATGGAATAGTAAGAAAAAAAACATGACTTTACATTTTCGTTTCTACATGTGCTACTGCTGACTTTAGCTCTGATGGATTAAACTACAAGTTATACAGAAGGTTCCTTAACCTGTTTCAGAAAATTAAACACTCAGACATAGGAATTCTAGCGAGTAATTTAAACACTCAAGTCAGTAGGTTGAGTCAAGCCAAACAACACGGGTGAATTTGTTGGCATCCCGGTCCAACAAACGAGAAATGGAGACCGTATGAGGCAGTTATACTGAAACTACCGCCTATTTTTAGCTACGGTAAGCTCTAAGCACACTAAGAGATTGTCTAACTTCGCAATCTCCAATGTCGACGTAACCATGGAGACTCATAGGCCATATCAGCACCAGGTTACGTACAGTACTGCTGTATATTCTAGAGCACAAGAAATGTTTCTTTCGCTTTTTTCTTCTCTAAATGCACAAATGAGAATTTTCATCATTACGTAGTTTCCCGTTCATGAGCTAGAGCTAATTATTTTAGTACCTATTAGCCCACCTCTCTATCCATATTATCGTTTTATTGAGTTGATCTTTTCATGTTAATTGATTTGTTGCATAATCAGATTTTGCGTGTATACAAACGGATGTTTGCAATAGACTTCGATAGCAGGTTCATCCTTAATCTTGAAACAATTTTAAAACATTCACAAACAGCAACAATATCTGCTTCGATAACTCATTCATGAAGGCTCGGGGAATTATGACAAGGCACAACTGAGACGTAGACTAACAAAGGAGCCTATGTAAGGATGGTGAGCAGCGGTTGGTGGCGAAAATGAAAGCGATGCAAACGGCTGTGGAGATAAGTAATGATAGACAACCATCCTAACTCATCAAGGGAACCGGTATTAGAAAGTTGGCTATTAGTGGAGCTATTTCGGTCTATCATCCACTCTCCATGTAGAAGATTAGATCGATGGACAGAACACTTTCACAAATAGTCTGACTTTTAGCTACTCTCCACTAACCGATTATGCCTGAATGGAAGATTGACACACATCCCTCTAGTGGGGCTCAAAATTTTATAATTAATTTGCAGTGGAGAAATCAGTGGGACCTGATGGGTTGACGCTGAATATCCTTAAGGACGGCGTGTCACATTTTAGCAGGTAGGTTGACTGATATTTCAACCTAAAGTTTAAAAACTGAACGTAATCCCTTCTGATTAGTTTCAATATCGGATTGTCACAGTTTATAAAGAGGGACAGAAGTCCTCTTGAGGCAACCACAGAGGAATCAGTTCGATTAACACAGTGTCTAAAATACTAGCCTTCGTAGTTGTTTGATGCTCGGGAATGCCAAATTTAGGAGAACCAGGCAGGTCTTACGCTTGAGCCGAGGATGAATTGACTAGATATTTACTCCACCAGATTCTGGAACACAGGCGCACTTACTATCGTCCGATAATAGTGGTATACCTTGACTTAAAGGCATCCTTCAAATCTGTAGACCTAGAGGTTCTATGTCGATGTTTGCCGTTAAAAGGTGTACCCTAAAATTATGTAAGCTTTATGAAGACTCTCTACTCGAACACCACTATTTAGTTAGAGTCTATGGCGAACTGCCATTAGAATCATCAACTCAAAGTGGTGCTCATCAGGGTTGCCCCCAACTACCCATTTTCATTCATTTTCGTCATAAATGTCTTACTGAAAGTAACACTTTATCTAAATTTTTAGAAATTGACTCTGAGAATATAAAAAGTCTCAAACACACTGAGTAGCAAGCATATTTAGGATGCGTTTTCTTTCCTCTAAACACAAAATGCCACTTCTAGAACTGGTCACCATCATCACCTAGGTTGGTCAAAGAGTAAAGTAGTTAAGTGCGTAAACCACTTAACATCAGCTCTGGTGGGGGCGGTGACTGATGAAATCTCAGTTTAGATTCTAGAAGTTCGCTTAGCTTCTGCCAACTTGCCACTTATGGTGTAGGAGTGATATCCGTCTTCCAATAAAAGGCTGCGCTGCGCAGCAGGTCGCTCAGTATTAACTTATGGATTAGAAGCATGGGCCAACAAGATATAAGATATACGTTGGTTCCAGGTTTTTGATCACAGAAATATTCGAAGCATAGCCGTATATCATGGAATGAGCGAATAAGTAATACTGATGTTAAACATGGAGTACTAGAAAAACGGCAAATCAATCAGAGGTTGTAAACCTTCATCGACTGAGACAGTTTGAACACGTGTTACGTATGCCTGACCACTGTTTGCTTTATCGCGCTATGCTGGCTTAGGCAGGAGTACGATGGAAGAAGGGTAAGGGAAGAAAGACGAAAACATGTCATCAATACTTTGACTGTTGGTCTAAGCCATGTTGGTAGATGCAGATTACCTAGTTGGGGTTCGTGTAATAATCACGATCAGTGAGTGGGGACACTGAGTGATATGGCTTAGAACGGATCACAGCGGGGCAGATGTATTCATTCCTTATCATTTACTGGACCTTCAACTTCACTATTCTTTTGCATACACCTGTTTTATTTCCCGTTGTATCCTATTGTTGCATCGCCCCCGTAAATTCGACCTCGTTATGCCAATGTAGTGTGGTAACTTAGACCTACGCATGTAAGTGCCAGGTTTTGCGTTATTAATGACTGACTGAAGCGATTATAAGACACATCATCTATTAAATAAAATCACTGTTTTCTCTGATCAGTGCTGTTAATAGGAACGATAAGCAATGATATAGAAAATATAGCAAAACGAAATGAGTTTGTCAGTTAAAACTAACGCACCATGCAACCACATTAACTAACCAAAATAGAAAGTTCACTCATACATGACTGAATAGAATCTATGAGTAGAGATTTCAGTTAAAAAACCAGTCCATGCACAAGCTGAAACACATTTGGCCATCTAAAGTTAACTTAAAAACGGTTACGAAATTGATTCTAAACAAATCATAAATCTGTTATTCTATTTTCAGCAATACACAGATGATACAAAAAGTATATTTAACTAATTCATACTTTTGACTTGGGTTATATTGCTTTCAATTATCTTATTATGACATGATGGTTTATCAGCGAATTCATATAAAATATGCTCTCACTGAGGTCTTATGTACGATTGCTACTAAATTACTAATGACTCGAGTTTGGATAGCATTGAGCACAAACTACTTCAATTTAATTATTTGATAAAGTTGTATTAATACATATTAGAAACACTTAGGACTATCTACTATGAGACGTGAAATACATTCAATAGAGTGTAAATCGATGATATTGTAGGTAAATAATCTGTTTAATAAGTCTAACTCGCATAATTGGTAATTCACCTAATATCTAGCAACGTGTTTCAGTCAGTCAGTCAGTCAGTTACAACGTAGAACTTGGTACATGCGTACATCAGTTCAAGTTGCCATGCCTCAATTAGCAGATAAAGATTAAATTGTCGGACCAAATCCCAGAGTAGGGGAGGTAGTAACAGGGTAGGCACTAATGGAAAGGTATAGAGATCAGAGATAAGATTTGAAACAAAAAAAGTGATTCAGTAAAGAGAAAACTATGATAAACCCAAAAACTAGAATATGAAGGAAAACAAGGAGTGGATGCACCTGCGCCATTGCAATCGATTTTGAGCCATATCACCTAAAGTCTCTAACCATTTTTTACGATCATCATGTGGGCCCCAACCAGGTAGTCTGCATCTATTAACATGGCTCAGCCCAATTGTCAATGACTTCATGGATTGGTGCCATGTTTTTGTTTGGCCACCCCTAGCTTTCTTCCAGCCTACTCCCACACTAGACAACATTGCTCGTTTTGGTAGACGGTGGTCAGGCATACGCAACACATGTCCTAACCACCTCAGCCGGTGAAGATTCACTACTTCACCAATAGGCTTACCGTATTTACCTAGTACTCTATTTCTAACCCATGCATTGCTTACTCGGTTGTCCCAGCAAACACGAGCAATGTTTCGGAGACATCTATGATCGAATACTAGGAGCCTACGGATATCCTCTATCCTTAATGGCCATGTTTCACATCCATAAAGTAAAACGGATCTAACTGCTGCACAGTAAACGCGTCCTTTCGTCATTAAACGAATGTCTCGCCTACGCAGCAACCTGTTTGTTAAACAATGTTAATGTAAACAGTTGATTATCGTATAACAACAATATTATGTAATGAATATGAGATTCTTGACTAGGCATTGACCTTGTGAAACTAAAACAAAATCTAGCCAAAAAAACAGACAGTATTTCATGTTCTATGCTACAGTATACACATAAGTAACCGAAGCATAAGTGTGCCAGGTGATTTTTCGTTGTGCCAGATAGAGAGGACAACTTGACTGGGTTTAGTAAATATGCTATTTTGGTTACTAATTGATTGGAATATCCGCTCTTATGAGAAAATAAACCCCGAGAAAATTGAAGAGAAGTGACCAAACAGCTGTTTTGGGACCTATTTACACTACCTTTTGAATGATTTCCTTTCTATGGAAATGATTTAGATTACATTCGTAATTTTGATATTTAAATATCACATAACTACTGTAAGAAAGCCTCAGGAAATGCTCTACGAAAGCAGGATGACGATGTAAAAATGAAATAAGAAAAATTATTTAATAGATGCGTAATAAGAAAACTAGGATATTTTGTATTAAACAATACAGTACGAATGGAAGTACGACTAAGAGCAGCTGATTTGCTAAGTGTATTTATCAAATAAGGCAGTTCTATAGAGTCAGTATATCAGGCACAAAAGTAGCTGGGTCCACCACTGAATTTTCAAGAATTATCCTCTCTAGTTAATAAAGGGATAGTTAGCAGTGATTAAGATCACCATACTTGCTCACATGATATGGGCTATCAAACATCCTAGAAAACCCTATAAAATCATTCACAAGAATATATTTAGTTTTCAGCATGGCTAGGACATTTTATTTATTCATGCATAACTACAAATAATACTCGATTTTTTAAAATTCTGTCAGTTTACTTAAAAGATGTTATGTAACCCACCAATTATATGGCCACACATTTCGATTAATTCATTTATAATTATCCATGAATTTTAGCACACTTATCTACTAAACACTTCCCCATTTATTCGTAATTTATTCCATAAGCATCATCAGGCTCACAGAATATCTTAAAATAGGTAAGTCGGATAAGTGACTTTTCTTACTACTACAATCTTCATGATTCATTCGACAATAACTAAACAGGATCTAAACCACAGATACAATTACGGCAGCCTAGATTTATGAATCATAGAATTCTGAGGTGCATTTAGTCGAGATGTGTAACATGCATCAGCCAAACTTTCGTGATATTTGTCGCAAAGACGTTATCTGTTGTTAAGTGATATCTTTGGAACTGGATTGTTAAGACTACAAAGAATAAAACTGTCAAAACTTGGAACCGGAACTGAAATTTTTTAATGTGGAGTATTTTAAAGAAATATAATACTAAAAAGAATGGAGAACGATACCTTTTGTACTGAATTTTGTAGGACAAAATCGAAGTTTAATAGAATGATACAGTTAAGAAGCAAACATAGAACTAAGAACATAGCTCAAGTATTCCCTAGACGTGTGTGCATCCCATCGCCTCAGTAAAGTAACTGAGGTCCTGCTGTAAATTTGATACCATAAGCCAACAAATGCCATTTCTTTAGCACGCAACTCATCGCTTTCATGTGCTAGAGTGACACCAACGTTTGCTCGCGCAGCATCACATATTATACGGTATATCAGTAACCAAAGGAACGATTTACCGAACTTTGGTCAGTGTTACTAACTATAAACAAAACCTGTTGAACAGGAATTTGAAGTGGACTTCATAAGGAAGTAATTGTACCAAATAATTTGGCTAGACATGCAGGCAGTCTATGATTTGGTGAGTTTATCACAGATCTTAACAGGATACTTGATTTAAGGGAAACTATATGTGAAAGGAAATTGTGACCTTTCTGGTCCTTAAATTGTTGTGAATTGAACTGTATGCCTGTTCGGATTTCCGAGGTTTCTTCAAATGCTTGCTGACTCGGATTTCCACAGTGACGTTTCTATTGGGTCTATCAACTTGAAATCCAGATATCGCTGAAAACTTAGTGTTTCGACAACAATCTAAAGACCGAAAGGGTCACAACTGCCTTATACATATGATTTCCCTAAAATCTATAATTAAAATATCATGTTAAGACTTGTAGAGCCTGCGATAAACTCATAACTGGTTAGCAGGATGACCGGACATAGTTTAAGGACTAAACGGTAAAAAATGTTGGCTAGTAGTCTGAATGACACATGTCACTTTTCTTAAGAAACGGATCATAGAAACCCCCCTCCCCCAACTTATAGAAGTGGTTCAACATTTTGCAACACGCAACATGTTATTTAGTGATGAGCGAACAATACGCAGCAATTGAATATTTTGTACTTCATCCATAATTAAAAGAAAAGCCGCCTCAGAAATATTACGTCAGAGACGTTTATGACTCAATCAAGTTGCAGGAATGGTAGTGCTAAAGTAGTTAATACATCCATGGACAAGTATTACTAGCTTGAAACTCAAAAGAGACATAGAACGTTAAAATAATGGAGATTACAGCTTGTGTGATTGTTTTCAACCCATGTAACATGTAGTGACAGTAAGACTGAAGAGCGATTGGTATAAACAGCCTTCTATATAACTGATTCTTTATCATTAACAAGACAATAAAGGAAAATGTTTAGCTAAATTAGAAATGAAATCTAAAACAAGCTAAATGAAGGAATATCATCGAAGCAATGAGCAAAATATCCCAACATCTTGGAAAGTATCTGCCTTCGCTAATTATTTTTATCTACCTCACAATCACAACACAGCGGCAATATGGAGAGACTAGGCATAAGCCTATTTCGTTACAACAATATTGCTTCTCATACCTGTAACTTAATGACACTATATGACTTAACCGATTCCTCACTATATATTTTAATAAAATGGGTCCTATTTACACAAGGTTACTATACCATTAACTAGAATAGTTAAAACTTACAACTTGGCAGTAAATATTTACTGTCAAATTGTAAATGTAATAGACAATATAGTCTATTAGATTTGGTTAGTAGAGGTAAATAGGCCAGTAATCTACAAACCGT
The DNA here is from genome assembly GCA_025215515.1 of Schistosoma japonicum. NCBI lineage: Eukaryota > Metazoa > Platyhelminthes > Trematoda > Strigeidida > Schistosomatidae > Schistosoma > Schistosoma japonicum. The sequence continues at coordinate 60,059,504 of CM046061.1, read as the reverse complement.
AAGGCTTATCCACGCTGTGGATATATAACACGGTTTGAATTAATAATCCTCAAATCCAGACAAGCCTGAACCACAATTAAAACTGACTTTCAAAAGTAACCTGATGAAACGCCAAATGCAGGCAGTGATACAAACTGCATCATAATAAGAATGATGACACGAGAAATGAAATACGAATGCTAAGATTGAATTTAATAGAATGCCTTATAGCGAAAGAGGGGAAACTTATGCGGTATGTGCATTTAGGTAGTCGAAATTAAATATGTAATATGTATGTTATCACTCAGCAAAAATACACCAAAAAGAACAATGTTTATATCAACTCTACTTACGTGACAAGAGCCGCGACTTGCAATCAGGTGATATTCACATTAAATAAACCGTAGGTATAGTATCCAAAATAATTCCAGGGAAAGTATGTGATACCGTTACTGCTTGATTCTACTGGGTTACGATCTAACTCTGTTCCGTAATACTATAATTCCAAATTGTCTATAAATCACCGTAAATTAAATTGTACCAACGCACATCCAGAATACATGGGGTGAGTGTATATTATAGTGAGCGCGGAATACTGGTATGAGGTGCATAAATTCAAATAGTCAAAACAAAATATGAAATATATATATTATCAGTTGTAATTAACTCACCAAACGGAGCAAAGTTTACAATAACCCAGTTTACTTGACAGGAACTGTGACTTGTAATCAGATGGTAATATTCCCTAGGTTTTGCCACATTTAATAAATAGTGGATCTGGTACCCCGAGTAGAATCGGATCATATAGGCTTGACCAGAGACGAAAATATTCAAAGGAGCAAATTAATTAGAAACAGCATGTTTCTGTGAGCACTATAACAGGAAAAATATCAGGTACCGACAATTCTTACGACGCCAAGTGCTCGATTGAGAATAATCAGTAAGGTTAACACATATTTAACAGAGCAGGGAAGCGTGATAACAGACGTACAGGGTGGCAAACAAAAGTCAGAGATACTGGGTTGTCGGTTATACGTTTTAATAAATGTTGCTATATATAAGGTAACATACAAAAAATTAGAACATTCATAACGTTGATCAACTTTTACAAGAATTAGTGTTTCCGAATTACTCTACGATAATTGACAGTCAGTAACGATAAATATAACAGAATTATATTGTTATTGAGCGTTAATGCAACTAGCATGAAATCAAACCAAACGAAAGGGGCTTAATCCATATCATTTCAAAATCTGTATGATGAGATAGCTTTTATAACGATTGCTTTATTTGTGCTTGCCTTTTGAGAGTCGCGGTGTCGGTTCATAGTCTTTGGCTTCTTTCAGTGGTTGGCAGGCTACACAATCGCCCACGACCCGGCGGTTTCAACTAACTTATTAAAATTATTTCCCATTTTTAATTTTTCCCTTTTTCTACATTTCCTATAATTTTTCCATTTTATAACCTTTCTGTTTTCTTTCTTTTTAAATCTTCTTTCCTTTTGGCATACTTTTTTTCTTAAAAATTATTGTAATGCACTAATCTCCTCGTTTGGATCTGAAGCAGTAAATAATTTTCTAGGTAAATAATTATACAAGCTTTCAACAATGATACTGACCACGTTGGTTTTAGCGGACACGACTAGATAAAAGCGTTCAGTACGCATTACCACCACCACACGACACAACGTCGGAATCATCTCTCTTTAGTTAGCCAGCCTAGACATTGCTATTCCATTGATGCTCTATTTATGATCAAATATAGTTTCTCCTTCATCCTTTATTGCCTTCTGATTTTTTCTCTTTTGTACGTGTGTGTTCAAACGTTAGAAGTCACTTTGGTTATACGACAAACATAACTTGCTTATATACCGTGTGCACTCCAGTTCTATCCTCGGTAGTTTGGTTCGTGTGTAAGGCTTAAAAGAATGTCGTTAAATAAATTAAGGTTAAGAGTGCTAAGGCTCAAGATTTAGAACCAATATCAAGTTTTTTAGTCTTTGTTCCAGAGAGCCCTAGGTGCACCACAGTGGTAATTTCTGTGTTCAGTCATAATGCAACATCCAAACCACAAAATATTAGATGTATAACCAATAAAACTCGTCAGTATGCTTGAATTGGAGGGAAGGTTTGTTCGACTGCTACTTATTCTCAACTGAATTAGTGTAATTCATATGTATTTGGTCAGTAACTGTAGGCAGCAATTTAGGGACCATAGATGAACAGTCTTCACACTAAAAAGGAGACATAACAACATGAACAAAAGCCTAGTATGATTATTTAGAAGCACTCACGTGCAAGACCTAAACTGGCGTTAGGGATGCCCTGTCCAAGTTCTAAATCGTATCATCTAGCAGATAAACACTGTCCTTAGTGTGAATGAGTATGAGACAAAGTATGAGACTATAATGCTTTTTGTACACCACGCTTGCTTAGTGTGGGTTAAGTCTCAGAGAAAATGACGTCCTATAGAACAGAACGAGACGGGATCCTTCTCTTACGTAGACCCTGGTAATATAAGCAGGAGAAATTGCAAAATGTAAGAATTTAGAGTCTTAAACCGTTGCTGTATGCATGTTGAATATTACGCCTGTCGCGTGGGCAGAAGCAGTGGGAGACAATAGAGTAGAATGGTAATAAAAGCGATCGATTTCGATACAGTAAAACTAGCAGCCTCACCACAATTCGTAAACTGGGTTTTTACATGTATTCGGTCAACAAGTCAAGGAGCTGATCTCGGGATACGAAGTGGTTAGGGTGAAACTTAACTTTGTTGGAAAACCTGACTGACAATCATTGAGAACGGAGTTGTAGGTAAAACTATAAGTTTTAGTGAAAAACGATAAAATAAAATTCAAAAAAATTATAGAGAATGCAAAGTTTATTCATGACTAACAAACTTGTGAAGGTTAGGAGCGGGTTCATTGATTTTAGATTCATAATATGAAAGATATGGAGGTTCATTCGTGTGACTTCAAATCATACTGTTTCTATAACCTTTATAAGGTCTCAGAAACTCTTTGGACGCGACCAATACCGTTTAATGTTTTATGTATGAACACCAGTACGTAGGATCCCAAAATGTCTTTCATGAACTACGACACATGGCATTGATGATATCGTGTTTACACACAATAGTTCAAATCTAGATGCTTCACGGTGGTGATTGGTTTGAATTTATCGAAGTGAGCCGCTGTTTCTAAGTAGAATTCAACATTTGACAATCATTCTACCATTTCGAGGACGGCCTCTAACTAGACACTTATCCTAACCCAACATCTTATTATGATTAACGGTGTACTTGCCGTCAGACAGAGCTGATGTGTTGCGTATTATATTTTTTATTTTACTTAAATTCCATTAATAAGTAGCTTTCATTCTCAAGTATCATTTTGTACATGAGAGCATGCCAGTCTACAGGCATGATCAAAATGATGTGGGTTTACATGCAAACAGGTGATTCGATATAGAGTCGCTGTAAGAATAATCATAACATATGAATTAAAAACAAAAACAACAGCATTAAAGTTAATGGTGCTAGAATACCAAATATATTTATCGTAGCATGGTGCATATAACTGAGAATCACGCACCTGTCGACCAGGATGTTACGATTTCAAAAGCTGCTGAGAGTGAGAAGAATAGGTTAATGATCATGACCAGACAATGGATAAGAGGAAGATTACTTGGAACTTAGACGCTGTAGAAAAGTCTAAAGTGTTGTGTCAGTAGGTTCCATAATTGCATTATACATTATCATATGCGACCAGAGAGAAGATGAGAGCAAAGAGAACACAAAACAACATCACTGATATGTCTGGGTTAACAAAACAAATGAGTGGAATAAGTGTCTATATGGACAAAAAAACGACATACTGCTTCTGCTTATATATGGATTAAAAAGCTAAAACACTAACATATAACTAAGACAGGTGATTGGTGCGTACATGTTCAGAGTCCCTATCATTTCGCCAGTGAATTAAGAAATAATAGTTGGTGTAAGCATTTTTAATAAGATATCAGAAGAGATGAAATTACCAATATGTCGTACAAATAAAGAAGGTGAATCTGTTCCTCGAATGACTTGAAGCAAACTGTTCCGGATTCTCGAGGATTTATTTGTAAAATAATTCATATAAAGAGCAGATTTAGAATGTGGCATTCTTATTTTCGAGGCTGAATTGCGTAGGTTATAGCAAGAAGGTTCCTCGAACTTAATTGTGTTAGATGATGAAAACGCTAATTTGTCCAGTATCTTGTGAAAAAAGATTAGGTTTATCTTGAGTCAGCGCCTCCATAAAGTACTCAGTCCTAACTTAGTGCATCTAGTTTTATAGTCTAGAGTACGATCAGCCTCATGAATACGAATAGTAAAGTGGCGTTGTACAGACTCCAGTATGAGTTTATCCTTAATTGAAACATTACTGAGAATAAAGGTACAGTATTCCAGTAAAGGTCAGACACAAAGTTTATATAGCAGAATACGAGAATCATTGCTATAAAAGGTACGTAGTATGCAACCCAGAAGTCGATGCGACTAGGATGTCTGCGTAGCAACCTGTTCTGTAAAAGACAGATTATAATAGTACCTTAGTCTTAAGTCAACTGCTGACTCAGGCCTAGACAACTTACTACCGTTTATGGAGAGATCGAAATTCGGGCACTTATCTCCAAAACATACCCAACCACACTTAGAAGCATTAAGATCTAACTTCCATTTCAAGCACCATACTGCGACCTTGTTGAGTTCAGCAATGATGCCACTGAGTGCGATTTTGAATTCGCAAGTAAGGAGTACACTATTTTAAGATCGTCCGTGTATAGAAAAGGTCTACCCATGCTGAAGCATTTGCATATATCATTTATGCAAGCTATGAAAAGCAGTGGATCTAAATCGATTTCTTGTATAACACCACTTGTAGCTGTTTCGGTTCTCGAAAGAGTGGAGTTAGTTGTAACAATTTGATGCATGTTGTTGAGAAAATATTTTAACCATTCAAGTAATGAATTCCCAATCCCATAAGAGAAAAGATTGCCTATAAGAAGCCTGTGGTTAACCATGTCAATAGCTTTGGACATGTCTAAGCACAATAATAATACCAAGTGCTCAATGCTTCGTTTAGTAAAGATTAAATCATAGGATTCAAAGTCATAGAAGACCTGGTTTTGAGAAAATCGTGTTGGGTATTAAAGAGAGTAAATAATAAGACATTTCGTCACATACTGTTTGTTTCATTATTCTAGAGATAACTGAGGTGATATTTATGGGCCTATGGTTATGCAAGTTTGTCCTGTCACCTGGTTTGAATCGAGGGCATATGTATGTGGTTTTCCGTCTATTACAGTAAGTGCTGGTTCTTAAGGCAATGTCAGTCAGTTTTAGTGGAATTAATTAGATGTTAGATTCACCGAGTTTGAAGTAAATGAATGCCATATCATCTATTCCATAACTACTTGACGTCTTAAGTAAGCTGATGGATTGATAAATGTTGTCACAATTAAAGGAAACGTATTTCATATAGTTAGTAGCCGAGTTGGTAGTTTCTACTTGAATGTCATCCAAGAGTTTACTCCTCTTCACTACTAAATGAAGATTTTAGTGATCTTATAACATCTTTAACAATACTGATTTTAAACTGCAGGTCAGTTAATTTATGCTGGATGAAATTACTGATCATTCCAATACACGAACTGTTTCTGATCAAAAAATGTGCAAAGAATTCACCGAACGCTTTGCAAATCTCTATACGGTTATCGTTTTTTTAATTTTTGACATTAAAAATAGTCGGAAGATAAGACTGAACACAACGTATATTCCGAGCGCGGGTGCAGAGTGGGTTATTTTCCAGGTAGTTTTAATTTCGATTTTCGGCTTATAACTCCTTCCTTTTCATGTGAGTTGTTGTATTCACGAACAACGAATAGCTACTAAAAATGTCAAAAAACTAATGTCTTTCAAGGCCTCCTTAATTTGTTCTAAAATTTAGCAGGAATATAATCATTATTCGCGATGTAATTTAATGGCTTTGAAAGGTGCAACACATGACATGAGTTTATATTATGGTTTAATGTATCCGGTGGGTCGTTAGTATTACAAAAATTGAAAAATATTTGCCAGCTCAAATAATGTAATAATTTTTCTGTATAAAATCAGTCAATCTGACTATGACTTTGATTTTAAACTGAGACAGTTCGGGGTGAGTAATAACTGTCTAGGTTAGTTTAAATACGCATGCCCTTGTTCAGTCAAAATTCAATACAAATTGTTAGGCAAGGAACTGTTTTACACAAAATTATTTCGGTTAGTGCACATAATTACACAGAAAAATATCACTATCATGTATCCAATCGAAATTCGCTTCACAAATTGAGCGATTCAATTCAACTTCAGGAAATAAACGAGAATATTATTCTTTTTTTGGGACAGATCTCCTACTTTCGGTTCAAAGGGTAATGTTTGAATGTACAGAAGTATCACTAACAAAGTATTAAAAACTCCTTGCTAAAACACAATAATTCAAGTTCTAGAAGTGTGTTTCAACTTACAATCAGTACAAATCCAGTCAATTTTTTTAGTAATACAACCAAGAAGGAGAATGAACTAACACTGGACATAATGAAAATAATATCCACATGTGAGCCATTATATCTATTTTACGTTTACACATGTCTCTGAGTATTCCATCAAAGCACATTTGACAGCGGCCCATAACGTAATCCGTGTGACCTCAATCAATCTTCATAACTTTAGATATGACATAGCTAGTTGCATAAACATTAACTAGAGTTAGAGCGTATACAAGTTACATCCACAGTAATTTCAGCACTACTATAATAAGACCTAGATTCTGCGACGCGTGATACCCACTTATCTTGAATCGATCCACTGTGAACAACAAGTGTTTTCATATCTTTCAAAGGCAGGTATTCACGTACATTGTTTGAATCTTGTTAGTATTTACCGGATACGACGGTGGTGGTTAGTGTCTTTGGCAATATATTCACCTTTAACCTATTTTTTTCTATCACATGTTTATTATGTTCCTATAATAGAGTCCGAAACTTCGTGTATTAAACATTTATGATCACAATAATCACTGTTAGCAGTAGGTTTTCCCTATGAGACAGAGTAACTCGAATTAGATATCCTGAGTAGATTAAAGTCAACTAGGAAATATACAACCTAGTCAAACAGCAGTACTAATGCCCTAAGTTTAAAAACAAACGTTTTTGTTACGGTTTTTCTCAATATGTTTCTTAACTGGTCTGTTTGATACCCTCTTAACGGTGCATTGGTCTACAAACTAATTAAAGGGTAGAAACCACACCCGGTTGACAGTAGCGCCTCTAGTTTACTGCACCTTTGTTGAAAATTTCTAAGTTAAACGTCATCACTCTGTAGAGAAGTCGTGCATGAATATTCGCGACGAGTCAAGACAGATGGTTTGAGTCAAATTTAAGCCACTGCTGTTGGTACCAACAAAGTTTATCTTCCCCTGATTTTTAGTGGGCGACTCATGTAATAATGTAAGTATCATTTCGAAGGTAAACTCTGATAATTTCAAACGAATTGAGCATTCGATTGGTTGTTTCTATAATGAGTGATATATATTTGTAAAGTTCAAATGAGTAGAAATTTAAGTTTCTGACGTTTTGCGACTTACAAATATACATCACTTATTTTATCATGTAATGATGGGTGAACCAATTAGACTGCGGTGTTCGAAAGTCCAGTTGCAGTTTGTAACAGCAAAACTTATTACCAAGGGTACGAGCCAAACCGCGGAATAACTGATCACCAAAGGAGAACACTAGGAACTGTCAAGGTATACACGACCTTTATTCGCTAACCAAATCCTTGGGTTAGAATACTAAGTTACCACCAGCTCTTGTTAGATTGCGTACGATCTAATTATCCAAAACTGTTACAACTTGGTTCTCCAAGCAACGCTTTAGCTAATCGAAGTGACTCAATCGTCACTATACAATTATATGTGTATAACAATTACGAATATTAGCAGCATGCTAAATAACAACGAAGTCTAATAAAATAGGATTGTCAATGAATTACAACGTACGTCTAGTGGTACAATATTAATATCGATTCCCCATGGTTTCGTTGAGTAAAGACTAAATTCAAGAATTTAAAGTGACAATTCATAAAGGACCTAGTTTTGAGAAAACAATGTTGAGAATAAAAGATAGGTTTTTCGGAGAGTAGACATTCAAACGCTTCATCACATTATTCTGGAGATAACTGGGGTGATACTTATTAGCCAATATTTATGCAAGTTTGTCCTGTCACCTGATTTAAATCGAGGGCGTATATATATGATTTTTACCCTATTACGGTAAGTACATATTTCTAGGGTGTGGTTAAACAGTTTGAGTAGGAGTAATGGAAATCAAGTCTTTCAAATTTAAAGTGAATAGATGCATGTCGTTTACTTCGTAACTAACTGACATCTTAGGTGATTTTATCGATTTCCAGATGTGATCATAAGTTAAGGAAACGTATCCCATCTGGTTAGTAGCCGAGTTTATAGTTTCTACCTCAATGTCATCCAGGGGTTTACCCTATTTAGCGAATACATCACTAAACTGGTTAGAGATAATATTATGTAGGTTAAAAATTAGCTCATCATGTGGAGTGCAGAAAATATCATTGTTTTCGGAAGACCTGAGGCGCTTATTGAACAGTCGTACCAATTTTTATACCCTAGAGCTTCTATTTACTGTTAATAACTAATCATTTATTAATGATTAGTTATTAGCTCGACTTGTAAATTTACCTTATTTGGTCAAAAATCATTTTAATTTGTACGAATTCTGCTAAGTCATCTGACTTATAATAGCACTTTTGTGAGTGTCTTAGCTTTTTACGACAATAAAGTGTTATATGCAAATCACTTGACTTAATTATATTGCTTATTGCCATAGGTGCAACGGATTCCAGACGTGACTCATTAATTTCATGCAGCTGAAAGCAAGCATGTAATATCCTAAAATGGGTGGTTAACTAACTTTGTACAACATTATTGTGGCTTCTTGGTTGTAGAAGCTGTTAAGAATGCAACCTGAAAGTTTCGTTGACCTGCGAGTCAGTGTTGTAACATGTTTGGATAGATAGAAATCATCGAAAAACATCAAACTAAGATCATTAACGTTAGGTAATTTTGTTAAACTCATGCAGTGAAGAGTCAATCGTACGCTAGTATGTGTTGTGCCAAAAAATACCAAGCCACATTTGTCGCAGTCAAACTTCTGCTAAATAGTTACAAGCAATACGTTATTTTGTATTTAGCGCAGAAATCAGCAAGTTTATTAAGCGGAAAAGAATATGCGACTTTGAGATCATCAGCAAACATTGATGACTTATCATCAGGGAAATAACCACATACATCATTAACATGAAGAGTGATGAGCACCAAAAACGCTACCCTTAATTGCCCCTAAGGTTATAGGTTTTGGTTGAGAGAGCATAGTGTCAGCTTTAACCATTTGTGTGTGATTAGTGGTAAAGGACCTGATTCAGTCTGATAGCGAGCAGGCAATAGTTTGTCTTAAGTTAGGTGATGAACGCAGTCAAAATTTTAGATGTTAAAGCATGAAAGGAGAAATATTTGAACTTTATCTAGGTTACTAGTTGTGTGGTTAAAGAAGACCAACTGACAAGCCATTCTCGATCAGTAGTGAAGGAAACTATGATGACTAGACCTAATTAGGTTTTGAAATAGTAAGTGCTTAAGTATATTTTCACTGGTTATTCTTTCCGTAAGTTTAAAAACGTGAGTGTAGTTAACTGATTGATAGTTGCTAACGTCCGACCTAGATCGACTTATGCCTAAGGATAATAAAAAGGGTTTTCCAACCGTCCGGGTGACTAGATGGTTCTAGCGGGATGGTAAAAATTGTAGGTAAAATAGTTTAAATATCATGCCCACCATGTTTCAGTATATAGGAATTTTACTGTCTACACTGGAACTCTAGGAGTACTTTAGTGTATTAACGGTTACTGGAATGCTGGTATAATTAAATTTAACTGTGCTAGTTATACCTATGGATAAATTAAAATGTAAGTATGGGTAAGTATTGGTAAATTGCATAACATATTCATTTAGATTATGATACGGCAGATAACTAACAGAATATATCGCTAAATAATTCGGAAACGACTTCAAACCTGTTGTATATCATACCTCTGTGAACAAGGAGGGGAACAGTATGCCTATCGTTTTCAAATCGCATTTGAAAAAATGTGTCATGATGGTCTGCCTGAAATATCCAAGGTTTTTCCGCCAGACTTAATAATAATAATAGTTTATTCTCAAGTAGGATTTTGTACATGAGAGCATACCAGTTTACAGGCATGATCAGAATGATATGGATTGTTTTTAATAGGGAATATATAGACTTGTTACTTGTTGTAATGTTAAGAAAAAATTAAGTTTTATGTGTCTATAATAGAATATACTATACGTCCTCCACCTCTGAATTCCGATCTATGCAGTATATGACGTAATTATCAAATTGAGGTCAGAAATATCGGAAGTACACCAAGTTTCGGTAATTAAGACACAACATGTGTTAACTAGTGCATTAAGGATTTAAAGTGAATGATTTTATTGCAAAGGGAACGAAAGTTAAGTGTAATAGTGGAGGACTATGTGAAAATAATGACATTAGATAGGCCGCGAGTCAGTTGAATTAGTAGAGAATCATTATGAACGGCACTTAGAATGTAAGAAGAAAATGGATTATAGTGGGATGATGGTATGACTTTAATCATCATTCGGGGGAAGATACATCGATGTATCGTAGGGTGCTTTCTATACAGTGACATGGATTGTTTGCAGGTGCAGGTTTGAAGCAAGTATGATGGGATAACGAGAGGGAAGACTTAAGAGATTCGTTGTTAGTACAAAATGTTAAGTTGAGAGTTCAGGTTTCATTTGAGTCCAATAGGATAAGGAATGGAGTAAATAGTGGTCCATCTAAAAAAACCTAGTAATTTGTAAACAGGCTACCAGCTATTATACAGTGGTACGTAGTTATTGTATGCCATAGAGGTATAACCAAGCAATCCGCGTTGGTAATGATGAGCTTAAGTTCAATAAAGGTTTGTTGATTATGAGTTTAGACTTAATCTAAGCGTTAATGCGCTAAAGAGAATTATAGGGCCAATGATATGGGTGCAATAAGAATGCTGATCAGGATACACAAGCACCTTGTTGGTGTATTCTACCCGGTCTTTACACTAATTTTTGTTACTTGATGAGAAGTACGGATTAACATGGTCGGGATTCAAAAGATATGTGGACTTCAATCTTTTTGGACATACGAGGTCTGTACCTATGAGTAATAAAGAGATGAGGAACGCATCCTGCCCTACTGAAAATATGTTGCCTAGATTTACCGCAATTATACAAGGGAGTGTTTTAGGCCCACAGCATTTTAAAACTTACACAAATGATATATGCAAATGCTTCAGCATGGGTAGACCTTTTCTATACGCGGACGATCTTAAAATAGTGTACTCCTTACTTGCGAATTCAAAATCGCACTCAGTGGCATCATTGCTGAACTCAACAAGGTCGCAGTATGGTGCTTGAAATGGAAGTTAGATCTTAATGCTTCTAAGTGTGGTTGGGTATGTTTTGGAGATAAGTGCCCGAATTTCGATCTCTCCATAAACGGTAGTAAGTTGTCTAGGCCTGAGTCAGCAGTTGACTTAAGACTAAGGTACTATTATAATCTGTCTTTTACAGAACAGGTTGCTACGCAGACATCCTAGCCGCATCGACTTCTGGGTTGCATACTACGTACCTTTTATAGCAATGATTCTCGTATTCTGCTATATAAACTTTGTGTCTGACCTTTACTGGAATACTGTACCTTTATTCTCAGTAATGTTTCAATTAAGGATAAACTCATACTGGAGTCTGTACAACGCCACTTTACTATTCGTATTCATGAGGCTGATCGTACTCTAGACTATAAAACTAGATGCACTAAGTTAGGACTGAGTACTTTATGGAGGCGCTGACTCAAGATAAACCTAATCTTTTTTCACAAGATACTGGACAAATTAGCGTTTTCATCATCTAACACAATTAAGTTCGAGGAACCTTCTTGCTATAACCTACGCAATTCAGCCTCGAAAATAAGAATGCCACATTCTAAATCTGCTCTTATATGAATTATTTTACAAATAAATCCTCGAGAATCCGGAACAGTTTGCTTCAAGTCATTCGAGGAACAGATTCACCTTCTTTATTTGTACGACATATTGGTAATTTCATCTCTTCTGATATCTTATTAAAAATGCTTACACCAACTATTATTTCTTAATTCACTGGCGAAATGATAGGGACTCTGAACATGTACGCACCAATCACCTGTCTTAGTTATATGTTAGTGTTTTAGCTTTTTAATCCATATATAAGCAGAAGCAGTATGTCGTTTTTTTGTCCATATAGACACTTATTCCACTCATTTGTTTTGTTAACCCAGACATATCAGTGATGTTGTTTTGTGTTCTCTTTGCTCTCATCTTCTCTCTGGTCGCATATGATAATGTATAATGCAATTATGGAACCTACTGACACAACACTTTAGACTTTTCTACAGCGTCTAAGTTCCAAGTAATCTTCCTCTTATCCATTGTCTGGTCATGATCATTAACCTATTCTTCTCACTCTCAGCAGCTTTTGAAATCGTAACATCCTGGTCGACAGGTGCGTGATTCTCAGTTATATGCACCATGCTACGATAAATATATTTGGTATTCTAGCACCATTAACTTTAATGCTGTTGTTTTTGTTTTTAATTCATATGTTATGATTATTCTTACAGCGACTCTATATCGAATCACCTGTTTGCATGTAAACCCACATCATTTTGATCATGCCTGTAGACTGGCATGCTCTCATGTACAAAATGATACTTGAGAATGAAAGCTACTTATTAATGGAATTTAAGTAAAATAAAAAATATAATACGCAACACATCAGCTCTGTCTGACGGCAAGTACACCGTTAATCATAATAAGATGTTGGGTTAGGATAAGTGTCTAGTTAGAGGCCGTCCTCGAAATGGTAGAATGATTGTCAAATGTTGAATTCTACTTAGAAACAGCGGCTCACTTCGATAAATTCAAACCAATCACCACCGTGAAGCATCTAGATTTGAACTATTGTGTGTAAACACGATATCATCAATGCCATGTGTCGTAGTTCATGAAAGACATTTTGGGATCCTACGTACTGGTGTTCATACATAAAACATTAAACGGTATTGGTCGCGTCCAAAGGAGTTTCTGAGACCTTATAAAGGTTATAGAAACAGTATGATTTGAAGTCACACGAATGAACCTCCATATCTTTCATATTATGAATCTAAAATCAATGAACCCGCTCCTAACCTTCACAAGTTTGTTAGTCATGAATAAACTTTGCATTCTCTATAATTTTTTTGAATTTTATTTTATCGTTTTTCACTAAAACTTATAGTTTTACCTACAACTCCGTTCTCAATGATTGTCAGTCAGGTTTTCCAACAAAGTTAAGTTTCACCCTAACCACTTCGTATCCCGAGATCAGCTCCTTGACTTGTTGACCGAATACATGTAGAAACCTAGTTTACGAAATATGGCGATCTTATTTTGCATCTGAGGATGCTTAATAATCCACTTTGCAAACCCTTATCAGTTTTTTAGAATTGTATCGCAGTGGTCAAGTAGCGCGCATTTCTTTATCGTAAATTTACGATGATACAACTTAACAATTTGTTTTCCTAATACTGTAAACTTTGTTGTGGTTAGTTTGGTTTTTAGCTTGTGTCTTTATATGTTGTCAATTTTCTGACAGTGACACTTCATTGAAATATTTGTATGTATGTAAATTCATATCATCCTGATCATTCCAGTAACCTGGCATGCTCTAATGTACAAAGTGATACTTGAGAATAAAACCTATTGTTATCATTATTTGACTTTGATAGTACTCTACTGCACAGGGAGATTATTTGCGACAAAATACATCTCTGTAGTATTTTATGTGAGGTGCAAATTGCTTACCTGCTAGGAGTACCTCTGTAACTTTGTTGTTCAGCTCAGCCTAGTACGTATTTTTAAAGAGCTCTTGCTGGTCGTAAGTGTAATATTATTTATTTTAAATTGTACAATATCCTGAAACTTAGAAAAAGCCTTGTTAGATAACTTATTTTATATTATTGTTTAAGTTCTTCACGTTCCCCAGAGCTCTAACATGTGATGATAGCCTCTGTGCCACCGCATAATCAAGAAGAGAGGTACTAACAGTGAACATTTTATCTGGTTTTGGTGAAGCAATTAAGTATAGAGTGCCTAGTTTCATTTCATACCGTCTGAGTATAAGAACACACGATGCAGTTTTTGGTAAAGGGCGGTGACAGAGTTAAAATTGATATATAAGCAGAACTCTAAATATTAGAATGAAAGATGAAGTGAAAAAAACTACAAACTTCATAGCTCGCGAGATAAATAGTTGGTGTCATTTTGATTTCTCATTCGGTTTGTAGCGGTAAATAATCCCCAAAATAAATAGTTGCATAGGATCTCGACATTGATGCTGACCATGTTTGTTTTAGCGGACACTACTAGTTGAAGGCGCGTGGTCACGCATCTTCACCAGGTCACGACTCGAATTACCGTGGGTAGCATCTCTCTCTAGTTTGCCAGCCTAGACGTTGCTATCCCATTAAAGCTCTGTATACGATCAAATATAATTTCGCTTCCATTCTACAGTGCCTTCTGATTTCTCATTCGTAAGAGTGGGGTCCATTCGACAGAAGTGGCTTTGGTTATACGACAAGCGTAACTTGGTCATATATCTAAGTACACTTCAGGTTCAATAACACTCTGTTGAAAACGTTTTCATGGTATTGAAAGTAGAGTGATGCCTCTGTAGTTCTCGTGAATGATAAGACCTCTTTTCTTGAGGTATCTAGATAAGATACTCTTCTTTCCAGTCTGCTGGCACTTGTTCTTCCTCCCAAATCTTGTTGAAGAGAATGTGGAGTATCTTTGAAGTTTCCCTATATCTGTCTTCAGTGTCACACTAGACTGGTATGTTGTGTGGCCCCGCTGACTTACAGCTCTTGATTTGTTAGATGGCCATTTCGGTTTCTTCGGTAGATGGTTCGTCTGTGCTTCGATGACTGGTGGGTTCAGTTGGGCTGGTCTGTTAAGGAGTTCTTCGAAGTTTTCTGCCCACTTGTTTCGTTGTTCATGCTCCTTAGTGATTGGTTCACCATCATTGTTCTTGATTGACCGTTTTCGCTCAGTGAATTTCCCAGCTAGCTTCTTCACTGTGTCGTATAGGTTCCTTATGTTTTCTTCCCTCGCAGCCTTTTCCGCCGTCATTTCTAGGTCGTCGATATATTTTCGTTTATTTGACGCGGTGTTCCTCTTCACTTGCTTGTTTACTTCTGTGTATTCGGCCTATGCCTTGGCTTTCTCTGTTCTCTTTCGGCTGTTATTAATTGGTATCTTCTTGCTCCTTATTTCTTGGATCTTGCCCAGAGTACGAACAGAAATCCATCCTTTATAGTAGTGCTTCTTGTGCCCCAAAACCTCTTGACATGCTGAAGTTATTGTTTCCTTAATTTATTTTCAGTTGTCTTCCGTATTAGTTCCACATTTTCCTAGTAGATCGTGAAACTTCTTGGAACGTATTGTTGTGAGTTATTTTGAATTCACTATGTAACGTCATAAGAGACCATTCAACTCCCAGGGCAGATTTAAAATGGTTATTAAGGTTTTTACTGGTTAGTATTTTTTTAAGCATGGTTGGGCTTGCTAACTTTATGAGCAACCCTCCTTCTTCATCTGGGCTTGGGACCGACAGCAACCTTAGGAGGATGTAAGATGAAATTCGAAATCCTTATATCTGGCCTTAAATAAGCGACACCTCCTTCTTACTTGTCATTATCTGTGGAATGGGTATTCGTTCCTCATATTCTTGGGTATCCTGTTGGACATAGTGCAATATTGAGTGCAGCTAGTTTATTAAGCACCAAACATTCAGGCGATGCCAACAACGTTTTCTTGGTTATTATGACCTGCTATTTGATCATGATCGCTTGAGGTAGGGAAGGTTTTTCCACAGACTATTTCCTTATCGCATTTACGCAACGCTCTCTGTTAGACTTTACACTAGCAATTAGTTCTATCATAGTGTAGTTGTTAAGTGTCTCACTAGTATTCGTATAGTGGATAGTGCATGCTCTTCCGGGAGCTCTCTCTACATAGTTTTGCATACTATTCTCGTTAGCTGCAGCACAGTAGTGTCTAGATTTTGTAAGTCCGATTAGTGCCGAACAACTTGTAGGGGCTTGTATCCATCCTTGTTTCAGGACAGCCTCTTATACTGTGTTGTGGCTAGCCGAAGTTTGTAGATGACGTGGAACTCGCGACAGTGATTTATCACTTCGTGTTTTGCCCTGAAAATGCTTTTGTATTCGTTGTCTTACAAAGATAAGAGACTCGTTATGTTGTGTCAAATTATTGTATAGGAATTGGGCAAAGATATACATAGAAACAAGTCACGGACTCTCTTCGTGACTGATGAAGATAGTGCAGTAATATACATTTTGATATACGATACCCTCTATCTTTATACTATTACCATTAAAGTAGTGCTATGGTGAAGCAAATAATAATAATGATTCAGAGTCATCCATATCGAATTCTTGGAGTCTAGATTTCTTAACCACTATAATACCGACTCCAGTGCAAAGGGAGTCATATTTCAACTTTTGTATGTTATCTTACTTCAATCGAAGAGATCATACGAAATAAATCATAGGTAATTTAAAAACAATCAGACCAAAAGTTTGGCAGGGACTAGTCTGTTTAGAGTAGAGTAAGTAGATATTATTGGCTTCGCAGAAAATACTCCGATTATCAGAAGGCTCTTAGAAAAAAGAATAATAAGTTGTCAAACTTTACTTTTCTTATTCTTTTTTATGTATCTGTCATTAATAACAAGGAAAGAATCGCCAAAATAGTGTCAACTCTTTAAGTTTTTCATCCCACGAACAGTAACCAGTGAAACGTCATTTTTTCTGAAACTAGACAAACAGAACAATTTTCATCATCCAATTCTACTGAGTAAGAATTGTAACGCTTGTAAAGCATAGTTAAAAATGGATCTCTGAATTTTACTTTTAGGATTTCTCTTTTTGGTAGTAGGCTGTAAAAATTAATTCTACGAGATCCTATGAGAAAATTACTGTGTGGAATTGCCAAATCAGGCGACTAAAAGCTACGACTGAGCGATTACCGGAGTTCAGAATACTATTGTATTTCCTCCACCGACCGAGTGCTCCTAATTAATCGAGTATCGACCTTGATTATTATCCCCGAAACCCACAGGAATAACAACAAGTCGTCCAAAAACGATAAATTACTCCAATTACACCGAATACCATAACAGCAGCGACAGCAGTAACAATAACGATGACAATAACAATAGTTTCTAAATAATATTGACTCCGACAGTAACAGAACGTTTGCCCAATCGTTCCGGAACCAATGGCCGCTAACAATGGAACTCGATTCAACTAAACAACATTCAGGAGTACAATTGTTCAACTTCCTTGACAGGAATCAGTCTTTTTTGTTAGCGAACATAAGTACCCTCGGAAGTTTAGAGATTGCCTACTATTCAAAATAACCATATTTTTCTGCATCCGATAGGGAAGATTCCCATTTCTTGACAGATTTTAGGTTTAGCCTGACGTTTGAGGTTAGGAAGACACCTTTTACAACTTTTGGACTTTTTCAGGAATTTTAAGGTTTGAAACTCATTTCTGGGTATTAATTTGCTTTGAAAGTATAATGCCCTAAAGTGATGTACGAAGATGATTGCTATTTAGTGATGCATGAGTCTAATTCCCTTATCACTTTCACTCTTTTGTATATTGTATTTCACTGGGAGACATGGAAGTAAACTTTTGTAAAGTAGAGAATATGATTACTAGCACTTAGTAGGTCTAATATTTGCAAAGGCTAGGAGTGTTTCCTGACTGGGGAAAAGAAATTTAATGTGAAGGCGATTTTGCGTGGTTCTAATAGATTACATTGTGCAATGTTTTTGCGTGGTCTAAAATCTTCAAGCAAAAACCTAAAGTCAATTTTTAATTTAAAGCTATGACTTGAGAAAGTAAAATGGGAGACACTTCGGTCATTTACCAACAGTACAAGTGTTAGATTAAGGTCTAGAACTACATTAACTACCGAAACAAATTATTTGTTTAGGAAAGCCAACACCTCAAGATAAAATCAAGACACCTCCAAACAAAATTAGAAGTTTGTGTAACATTCAGTTACAGCAAAACATCCGAGCTATCAATTGGACACGAGCAGTTTTAAAATATTTAGTACGCTTAGGAGTGCTCTAATACCACAAATGTTTCATCCAGCCATGAATAAATGCAACCTCCGTTTTATTTCCATCCGTTCAAAAAAACCACATGGTAATGACGGACTCTGTTAGTTCTGCCATATTTAAGCAATTTTGAGGTACATGTTTGGTGTACTTAATATTTTCTTCCACTTTCTAGTGTTACTATAATATTTGATGCACCAGTGTGCAAAAGTTTAGTCACATGTCAAACGTTTTACATGCTGATGGTATTTCCTGCGGCTGCGCAAGATGTATTTTATGGAATTTTATATGATACAAAGGTTAGTGTGAACGTTTTACTGTGATAAATTCATCACAATAAAACGATCATTTCAATTTTCAATGAAAACAAAAGTAGTTCAACAAGTTAGCTGATATTTTATGTTTCTCAGCTGGTTTATTCAATAAAAAGTTCCTCCATGGTAGAGGACATTTGTAATTTATGCCAAAAGTATTAAGAACAACATGTACATAAGAGTCTTGTCTACTAAGTATAGATACTTAACAAAACCATGTAGCTTATAAAAAGGAGCGTAGAAGCTTTCAACACATTTACTGAAAAAAGACTTCTGTTAACTATTAATTCATCGTAGGTGTGAAACAACGCTCCAAAATTAGCTATCCATACTAAAGGTAACGCTTTAAAATGTATGTTAACTTATTTGTCGAGCGACACGAACTTGTTAGGGATTTTATTGTAACCAACTAAGGCTTATCTTTAGCTTACATGAAATGGTTTACAATTAATACCCTAGAATGACATGTCAACCGTAGATCAGCTGGACGAACTAGACAATAAACTTAAACACAAGTTAAAAGCATAAAAACAAAAAAAATCTTAAACACTTTATGTTGAAATGTAGTAAATAGGTATCAAATTAATCAAAGATGTGAATGGGATGTGATCGCTACTCTTGGTTTACATGGTAACGTTAAATTTACCGACTGGAGATATAACACAGGCTCCTGCCACTAGTTAGGCAACCAATCAAAGATATACACTTTCGGCTGGATGTGCGCCACATTTCTTCTATGTCTAAGTAATTTTGGTTGCCGTTCTTTACCCTGCCATTTACTTGGCTCATAGTAGTTTTTCCAGGGTTGTTTAAGGTGTTTTATCGGTCAGAATGGCTACTTGTTTCTCATTTATATTGATGTTTGTATATTTATTTGTTAAATGGTTGTTTTACGCGGTTGATAACGTGTGCAAAATACTTGGTCTTGATGTCCTCCTCTGTTTCTTGTCCTTCAGCATAAAAAAATTTAAAAGACACCTAGAAAAATTCATAAGACTATATCCAAATATTCGCTAAATTATTACAAATATTCAAAAACAATCAACAAGTGGGATACTTTACCATAACACGTAGTTGCATCTGTCAGTCGACACATTCAAAATTCTGAATCAGCTGTAAGGTTTTCATCTTGAAAACTAACAAGAGCAATTCAGCCGTCTGTCCCAATCAAACTAATGTTAAGGTTAGTTGGAGAATAATTAGTAATTTAAGCTTTAATTTTTGTGAAACTTAATCCATTTATTTAAGTTCGTGTTTCAACTGTTAATTTGCAATTTTAGTGAAATACTGACCTTTATCAGTTGAGATGCAGGTTTTATTGGTGACTGAATATTGTGAATGTGATTGACCGATGCCGTTGGTGTAAGTTTACTTGCTGCCTACAAATAATGAATAAGCGTCGTATAAAAGTGTATATAATTTATTACTCTCGCAAATGCCATTCTTGAACTCATCGCAACATCTAATTTATTGAGTACCTCTAAGTCGATATCTCCATTGGCATCAGTGTTTCATATGAGAAGAGTATGAATGCACAAAAGGTAACCATATTAAGTAAAATTAAAAAAGCTTTACGACTTCTGCAGCTTTTTTTTTATAATAACCGTAGCTAACGTTTACGCTCAATGTAATTTAAGAACGTAAGGCAATTAGGGAATAGGGTAAATTACCATTATTGTTATAATTATTTCAAATTCTTGCACAACGAAGTTTACTTGTTGTATGTCAACGATTAAATTTATACTTCAGGACAACGGTTTTATATTTTAAACTTAATTAGTAGTACAATTATTGATGTACCGATAAATATTCGAAAAGTGGTTAAATCAAAACATTGTACCAGTCCATGAAATTGCTGTAAATTAGACTATACCATGTTGACAGGCTCGGAGTTTTTGGTTGGAGTCCATGTGATAATTGCAACCAGTGGTTAGAGACTTTAAGAGACGTGGCTCAAAATCGTTTACAGTGGCGTAGGTCCTCCTCTAAGTTTATGAATTCTCTATAATTTATTTACTGAATTGTAGTTTCTTAAACCATTGTCTTCAATCCCCAGTGCTCTCCATTAATACTAACACTTACTACGTCGACTGCTTTGAGGGTTGGTCTAAAACTTTCATCTCTATGCTAATTGGGGCATGACAATTAAGACTAACGTACGTATTCACTGGGTTCTACGTTGTGTCTTACTGACTAATCATGTTTTTTACAACTTCGTTAAACCGAACTACAAGTAATCAGGCCAATGATAACTGCACGATCAAATGCTATCAAAATTGTACCATGTGTTCTCGTGAAATATAGCAAACTATTATAATAAATGGTTTTCGAAGTCTCTGAAGGGAGACTGAACAATGCTAATTGGGTATTCTATGTTGGTCAGTAAGAATAGAAACTACAGACCAAATTTCAGAAAATTGTATACTGCTAGAAAAGTTAATAAAAGCTATGATAAGGCAAACTAAATATTTTGCGGTTTCTTTGGTAGAAACGAATTGTAGATTCATTGAAATAGTAGAAACCTATTCTACTAACGAAACAGAAAAAAAGCTATTCAACCAAAGTAATGTGTTCAGTTAAATGTTTTTCCAATTGCTTATTACAGATATTTGTGACTTCAGACTTTCAGTAATTTATACATGGTTTGATTCGAGAAAACGATTTAGTCTGGAAATTAGAAAAAGTCAAGTTCATTATGATTGGTGCAACTCCGTGGTGTTGGTCACACTCGTAATCAAATCACTGCTTAAAATTATTTATGGGTTACTACTTAACAGGGTTGACCAAAAGCGCATTTAGTTATTAAATCTAGTTTTAACCGATTACCGTACCTCATTGGAGTTACGTATCGTATCAGGATGCTGAGCTTGTTAGTTTCTTGTAATGCTGACACTTAATGTTTGAATCCTGTTATTTTGTTTCATTGTATTATAATGCTTGTTCTTAGTTTGAATTGTCATACGTAAACACAACTAGCAGCAACAATTCATCGTTTATATCTTTGTATGTTTTAGTGTTCCATTTTATGGAGTTAATTATTAAATACATTTTTATATCACTGTTCTAAAATACTTGGTCATTTTTTGCTTTCCTTACATTACCTAGCTATTTATATATTACACATGTTGCTTTTGAAGCTGTCACATATCTTTTAACATTTAGTTACCTCATGTTCTTTTAGTTTATCTTAGTACATAAGTAAACCGAATCTGCTTCACATTTCGTACTTATATATTTCTATGGCACTGGGTTAAAATCATGTTTATTCAGTTTTAATGTTGCTACGGGCTATTGCTTTTGATAGGTTTGTGTATTATTACGTTTGGTGCAGGGCTTCAGTTAGTATACTAAGTATTCTAAATATTACGAGGGGATTTACAGTATTAATTTCTGTGAAAAGTTGCTATCGCGTAAAACGGCTTGAATAAATACCAAGTTTCGTTGTTAACGTAATTCCTTGGATCTCCTACTTGGAACTGTCTGTCTATATAGCGTAGGGGGAAAAATAGTGTACAGGACTTAAATATTACTGATTATCAGAATTTGAACGAAATTAACCCATAAACATACACCCATCTGAACATCAATAAACCTAGTCAGTATGAGTAGCATTATTACAATGTAGTTACGATTTCGGCCTCTCTTCAACATCATTCGTAGGTCAGGTCTGAAAAATGTATGCTATAGCCTTTAGGTGAAACAGTGTGAAGCCACAATTACATTTCTTTAGTTAGTAGTTTGTTACGTTTGGACACTACAGTCTGTAATTTATGAATAATACGTCATGATTTACGTTGCTCATTAAGACAACGTTGAGATCAAACATGAAATCCCTTCTACATTCAATATCAGTTAAAGTGTACAGGACACAAAATATATCTGTATGCCCCATTCCAAATTAAGCGCCAGGCCTAGGTTTCCATCAATGACACATGAATACTTATTTACTTATCTTTATACGCCATATTGTATTTTGACTTTTATGCACAATATGCAATCTGTTAGCTTTATTAGGTCTTGACCAGTAGTTTAAAAATTAATTACCTGACAATTCATTATGATTTGACCAAAGTGGAGCAGAATTATCAATCTATAGTAAATTCATTCTAAGCGTATTTAGTTAACATTGGAAAGGGTTGTATTTATAAGTGATTTCTAGTGTGTTCTGAATAAGTATCTGCATTATCATGACCTGCAATATATTCTTAGCCTCGATAAGTTTACCAGTAACAATAAGCTACTTAGAATTTATTTCTTAGTTAGTAATTGTAAGATGAATATAAAGTGGTTGTATCACACTTTCAACACGTGGCATCGGATACACCTTACAACAAGATACAAACTGTTTGTAGAGAATGTGAAGAGTATATTATTTTTAAAGTAGCAGAAGTAACAGCAGTGGACACGTGATTAACCTAGGCATGTTATGCCGTTTCTTTATACATTCCATAAGTAATTTTAGTTAATTTGGTTTCCTTAAGGAATTACGCAAGAATCTATGCTTATGTACAAGAGCACTCGTCTGAAGTCATATGTCTTCACTCATTAGTAAATATGACTTGTGATTCATATTGGATACAGTTAACGAAGGAGGCTGTTCCTTTATGTGCATCCAAGCTTTATAGGAAACAACTTACATGAAACACCACAGCACTTGATGCGCACCAGTTATTGACCAAGTTACGTTAGCTGTATAACCAGAGCAACTCCTGACGATTGAACCCACGCGTACGAATTAGAATAAATCAGAGGGCAGTGAGGGATGTCAAAGAAGTTATATTTTGATCGTAAGTAGAGTGTCAATAGAATTACAACGTCCAGGCTGACTAGCTAGAGAGAGAATTGCTCCCCACATAATGTCGTATCGTGATCAGGTGGCGATGCATGACCAAATGTCTTCAACTTGTAGTGACTGCTAAAAAAACATAGTCAGCATCAATAGTGAAAGCCTATGTAGATGTTTATTTTGGGGATTATTTGCCGCTAAGCGCATATAATTACACAATTCATGAAACGCTGTCCAACACGTGACATAAGATCACAAATATCATATGGTTCGGGAATTAAATCAAAGAACTTCATCAAAAACAATTTTAAAAATTTCTAATATAATCACTGAATGGACACAAATTTATGAATGCATCGATTAACGTTAGTATGACTGCAAGGTCACCAGCAGATTTACCTCAAGCTGTCCCATTCTGAAAATCAGAAATATGGATCATTATATCTCCTAGCCAACTTTAGCAAAGGGAATAGTGTAATAATGCGACTTTCTTTTGTTTTCATATAATGCAATTTGTTGGGAATACTAGGTTGTTTGCAAGCTTCCAATATTCATTATTTGGGTAAATTTAAAGTGTGCGAAATTACATGCTGGCGCTCAGATCTCGACTTTTGAATTTCCATTAATGTCGGTAAGTCGTGCAAACTGTTTATTTCGGCAGAATTCAGACACCTTAGGTGGGCGTGGTAGTGGACTTCAAGGTTCCGAAAGTCCAGATCCAGGAGAAGCTGCTTTCGAGGATGAGTCTGCTGCTATATTAGGTGAAGATAATCTTGATGAAGAAGAGGAATCTGGAGAAAATTTATTCGGTGATGATATGGAACGTGATTATCGGCAAGTTTCTAAATTTATTTAGTTATTTCAGTCCGATTCCGGAGCTTGACGTTTATGAGGCCGAAGGACTTGCCGATCCGGATGAGGACCTAGAGGAGTTATCACCGACCGCCCGTGCAGAAGCTGAACGTGAAATGAGACAACGAGATCGCGAGCGTCTCCTTGCAACCGGTGGACTTCGACGCGACCTTATAGCTGGTAGGAGTTTGTACAAGTTATACTACTTTTGTACCTAGATTTATACGGAGTTGAAGAAGAGGAAGAAATAATCCCTACACGTCGCCGACGTATAGCAGAGCGGGTTGCTGCAGGTGATGAAGGTGATCTAGAGCCTGAAGGTGCACTGGAAAGCATTGAAAACCTGGAGGACATGAAAGGAATGTCTGTAGTTGAGTGGGTCCAACAACCGGTCACTCGTCAAGAAATTAAAAACCGCTTTAAAGCATTTCTTAGGACATTTCTGGACGAAAAGGGTCGCAACGTATATGCTGAGCGTATAGTACAAATGGCGAGAGAAAATAAACACAGCTTGCATATAGACTATCAGCACTTAGCATCAGCAGAACAAGTCCTTGCATATTTCTTGCCAGAGGCCCCTCAACATGTGTTAGACATCTTTGACGAGGTAAAGTAAGCTTTCCGTTTTAACGTAACTAGGCTGCTCGTGAAGTCACATTGAATCGATTCCCTCGTTATGACAGGATTACTAACCGGGTTCATGTAAGGATAAATGATCTCCCTCTTATTGAAGATCTTCGTTGCTTGCGCCATTTTCATCTTAACCAGCTTATCAGAACATGTGGAGTAGTTACCAGCAGTTCTGGTGTTCTTCCTCAGTTGAGTGTTGTTCGTTACAACTGTACCAAGTGCGGATGTCTCTTAGGCCCATTTATCCAAAATCAGACTGGCACGGAAGTCAAACCATCTACCTGTCCAGATTGTCAGTCAGGTGGTCCATTCGAACTAAACATGGAACAGGTATTCACTTGTCCCTTTTACCAATTGTTTTAAGTCTGTTTTCGTTCAGTCTGCTTCGGGGTCAGTTTTCTATTTCAATATTAACAAAGCTAAAGTTAATTGTTCGCGTGACGTTAGTAGTATGCAGACTTATAATTTACTTAATTGAAAAGTTTACAATGACTTTTTAAAAAACTGCATTATCGACGCGAGTTTAATTTTAATTGGGCTTACAAATAAGGAGATTAATGTTTGATAGAAAGGAATCTGTTTATCGAAGGTTTTATCTCAGTGACTAAAGTTCTCTTGTACTAGCTCCAAAGGAATCATCTCAACTAACAGTACTTCAAATATCACCTTTGATTGTGCGATGTTGTGACAGTATTTGTCACAGAAAGTTGTGCCGAAAGCACACCCAATGGTTACTCGAAGCTCCTCTAGGATCGCGATAACCTGTGTTACATGCACACCATCCTATTATTCTAAGCACACCTTTTTACCATATTACTTTGTAACTTGTATCCAGGCATGTCTTCAGAGTATCGATTGTGGTAAAATAATTTAATGTTCAGTTCTAAGGCCAGTGACTGAAGTGCTAGGCAAAGATGATGAGTCATTTTATAATAACAGGTGGTTAGGTCATTTGTTATCCATACCTTTTAACTGAATTCAACTCGTGGTACTGTTCAAGATAAAAGTAGGTTGGAAGATTGTGGTATTTAAATCAAGATGTGGAATTGGTTTATGAAGTCATTGGTTTCTGAACTGAGCAGTGTTGGTAGCCATATACTGCCTAGTTGAGGTCTGCTTGATATCCGTTTAAAGGTGGAGATGACAGTGGTGATATACCATGCACTCTTTCACGAACAACATCCTCTTTGTTTAGTTATTGTCATAATTTAAAATACCTATATTTCGCCTTCTTTATTATAATAATTTTGTTACTATACTGATATCATTTAGAAATTCATATTAGTAAATGCATATATAAGCCTGGTCTGGTTATGATCACCTTGCTTGCCAACTCTTTATTTGACTGACCATAGTACTACCCATAACTTCCCTCCACACGTGTCTACGGACGTGCTATTTATCTGAGGCTTGGATTTCATTCAGTGTTATCTGTTGTATCCATTTTTTCCTCATGTACTCGAAACTAATGAGATTGCGTTGAAAGCATGGTAATGGACGAAGTTATAAATACATTGACCACTTTTTAATGTTGTAAATAAACGCTACTGAATTATCACCATCGTCTCAATCGACTTGTTGAACAAGGTTGTTTATCTCGAGCAGGAGGGAAGGGTAAGCGCAGGCAATTAGTTACTAGTAAAATGTAACCATTTCACAATAACTAAATAGCGAAAATTCATTGACCTCCCTTTCTAGGTTGTTACAGATTGACTAGAATTACACATTGTCTGCTTTTTTTGACTCGGTTTACATGATTCTGAAAACAGTTGATGACATTCCTATTACCTCGTGAATTGTTCTAGAATGACTGTTATGTTCTCATGCTCGTTTTATAATTCCTTAGGTCTATAAAACTACTAGAACTTCTTGTTTTTTAGGTTTGTCACTAATCACCACAGCAATTACAATAAGCATCAAAGGTGCATTTTAACTGGTTATTGTGTACAGAGTATTAGGAAAGATTGCAAATCAGTCGAAGGGGTCATAAACCTTCATCGACTCAGATACTTGGGATGTGTGTTGCATATACCCAACTACCACCTGCCTCGTCGAACGATATCAGTTGGCGTAGCAGTGGGACGGAAGGTATGAGCGACTAGGCCAGATCATGACACCAGTTCTTGAAGTCTTCGACTTTTAACCTGAGCTATGTTGTTAGATTCAAACTACCTGAACGGAGTCCGTGTGATCACTGGCTGGAAACATGTTTGAAATTTGATCACAGTAGCCTAAATGTATCTATTCATTATGTTTTAGATTTTAAGTTCTATTGTTCTTTCATACATACATTTGCCTCGTTCCCTGCTGTTGAATTATATTGTTGTAATAATCTTGTAAATTTTATCTCGTCCTATTAATGTTGTATCACAACATGAACTTATGCTCATGTGCTAGGTTTTACGTATTCATAGCTGATTGACTAATATTTGGCTAAGAGCCGACTGCGATGTAATACACAGTAATATCAATAATAACGTTTATTACTACTCTTGGGTTATCATCATCAACAACAACGTAGAACCGGGTAAATACGCCCTATAGGTCCAAGTTGCCATACCACATTAGCACTACGAGATAACAGACATAACATAATAACAGAATACGAGAGGAGAGAATGAAGTAAAGGTGTGCAGAAACTAATAATAAGGTTCAAGATTTAAATGAAGTTAAAGAGTGAATTCACTTGCACCACTGTGACCGATTCTGAGCCATGTCTCCAAGTGTCTGCAGCCATTTATAGTGACTGTCACGCGGACCCCAACCAGGCAATCTGCATCTACTAACATGGCTTAGACCAACAGTCAAAGACTTCATGGACTGATAGCATGTTTTAGTTTGGCCACTCCTACCCTTCTTTCATCCTCTTTCAACCCTAGCCAACATCGCGCGACGAGGCAGGCAGTAGTCGGGGATGCGCAACACATGTCTTAGCCATCTCAGTCGAAGAAGGTTAATGACATCTTCAACCGATTTACCATATTTCCCAAGAACCTTTTGTCTAACCTCCATATTACTTATTTGACTGTTCCATGATATACTAGCGATGATACGAAGATTTCTATGTTCAAATACCTGAAGTCAACGCATATCTTATGCTTTTATGGCCTACGTTTCGCAGCCATATGTTAGGGCGGCGCGGACTGCTGCGCAGTACACCCGGCCTTTCGTTGAGAGACAGATATCTCGCCTGCGTCACAAGTGGCGTGAATTGGCAAATGCCGACTGGGCTTTCTGAATCCGTGCTGAGATTTCGTCCGACACCGACCCACCAGGGGTGATGAGACTTCCGATTTAAGTGAAGTAATCAACGCATTCAATTACTTCACTCCCTATCATTAATCTAGGTGGAGAAGCAGGCCAGTCCTGGAGTAACATTTTGCATTTAGAAGGGGAGAAGCGCATCCCGAATATGCTTACATTGTTACTTAAGGTGCTCAGGAGACTGCATATTATCATCGTCTTCACCAAATAGGACTATATCGTCTGCGTATTCTAAGTTGACGAGAGGATCTCCTGGAAGGAGATTAATTCCTGAGGCGTTAGAAGAAGTAGATGGGATTTCTAAGAGTATATCTATGACGAGCTTAAATAAAAGTGAGGATAAGGGGCAACCCTGACGAACTCCGTTTGAGGATAAAATTTCTTGTGACAATTCGCCATGGGTTCTAACTCGACCGAGTAGAGAGCATTTATAAGGTTTATGTGCTTTTGAGGTACGCCTTTTAAAGACAAAGATTGCCACAAGACCACACGGTCTATCGAATCAAAAGCTTCTTTCAAGTCAAGGAATACAACTATAGTCGGACGTTGGTACATATATCTATGTTTGAGAATCTGGCGCAGGGTGAATATTTGACCAGTGCAACCACGTCCAGGTCTGAAACCAGCCTGGTTTTCCTGAGTTTTCTGTTCTCCAGTGTTGGATAAACGCCGAATGATTACAGAGCATAATATTTTAGATACTATATTAGTCAAACTGATTCCTCTGTGATTATCACAAGAGGATTTCTGTCTCTTTGTAAATTGGAACGATCAGTGAGTAAGACCAATCAGGTGGGATGATGTTCAGTTCCCAGATGTCAGGCTAATATATCAGTCAACTTACCAGCTAAAACTAGATCACCATCCTAAAGATATCAGGGCCTGCTTCTTTTCTTCACCTCAAGTTACTTATAATCTTTTCAACCTCACTGAGAGTTGGGGGGGGGACCTGTGTCAGTTTACCATTCAGGTATCTTGTGGATAGTAGGTAAGCTAACAGTAGCTGGGAGCCAGTTGAAGTGTTCTTGGGAGTGTTTCGCCTATCGCCCTAATCTCCTAGACTACGAGTGAATCACAGACCCATCTTTTTCCGAGACAATTTCACTATCATTTCCTAATACCTATGTCCTTGATAAGTCAGAACAGCTATCTGCTATTGCCCTCCGCCGCCGATGCTTCCATCGCTTTTGCTTTTGTTGCCCACCACTGCTCACAATCCTTACGCATACTCTTTTTCAGTCTACGTTTGAATTGTCATCGTTCTCAGAGCTTGCTGGAATGGATTTTCTAGCCTCCATCAGTTTACTAGAAGTTCTAGAGAACTAATGGTGGCAGTCTTTCACATTAATCGTTAGATTAACCTGAACGATATAGTCTTGTTAGACGAAACAACACTTCTTAAATACCTTTATCAAATATATAAGTTCTTACATATTCAATAAAGGTATTTAGGAAGTACTAGTTCATCTAACAAGACTACACCATTCAGGTTAATCTGTCGATTGATATGAAAGACTAATACTATTCAAATACACTTTACAGTTAACGAGTGACTGGTTGAATAAAGGTACATCAATACTAATCTGGATCTATACCTGTTATGATTTGTTTTTCAGACCATCTACAAAAATTATCAGCGTATCACTCTTCAGGAAAGCCCAGGGAAGGTCCCAGCAGGTCGTCTCCCTAGATCTAAAGATGCTATTCTTTTAGATGACCTGGTTGATAACTGCAAACCAGGTGATGAAATAGTGAGTTATATTTTATCCAATCAGACGGATTTAATTTTAGGAGTTAACTGGTATCTACACACATAGTTATGATGGATCACTTAACACCAAACATGGTTTTCCAGTCTTTGCGACCGTCATTTTAGCAAACAACGTCGTGCGCAAGGATGACAAGGTTGCTGTGGGAACACTAACTGATGAGGATACAAGGGCTATTTTAAAGCTTTCACGCGATGAACGAATTGCTGACCGAATTTTCGCTAGCATAGCTCCAAGTGTGTATGGTCATGAAGACATTAAGCGTGGCATTGCACTAGCACTGTTTGGTGGTGAACCTAAAAATCCGGGTAAGTTAAGATTATAAAATTCTTTACCCTAGTGAAACCTAATCACGAATCGTAAAGCACTTGTGTGTTTTTCTATGTTTGCTTGTTATAACTTTTGGAGTTGGCAACGTACTGGTTACTTCGAAATAGTTGAAAAGTATACTTTGCAAAAATTTGTCAAGTGGATCCCATGCGTATTTTTCAGGTATCAACAGAATAGGCAGTACGACTCATACACTAATTTAAACATTGTTTCGTATTTGTATAACGGTATAGATTCACAATAAAAATGAAATATACCGACATTGGTTACTAATGATTTGCGGTTGGCATCTCTACCTATTCACCCCAAACCTATATACGTGTTTAATTCACAGGTGTATCTGTTGATATTAGTCTAATTCCAATATCAAATTGTAAGCTATGATTTCTCAAATATGCTACCTCTTTTGCTTAAAATTCTCATTTTTAATTGTTATTTTAGGAGGAAAGCATAAGGTACGAGGTGACATTAATGTTCTCCTTTGTGGGGATCCGGGTACTGCTAAGTCGCAGTTTCTTAAGTGTATTGAGCAGCTTGCTCCAAGAAGCGTTTTCACAACTGGCCAGGGTGCAAGTGCAGTTGGTCTAACAGCATATGTTACTCGCAGTCCAATGAGTCGAGAGTGGACTTTGGAAGCTGGTGCTCTTGTTCTTGCAGATCGTGGCGTGTGTCTGATTGATGAGTTCGACAAGGTGAATGTTTACGTAAATTATATGCACTTTGATTAAATCATCCTCGAGGAACTAGCACATGTGTTGATACATATGTTTGCTTGTCTCTAAATATGTAACTTATTTACCAGTTCTATTGTGTTGAAACCTTTTCTTAAACTTCAGCTGCATCGTCAGGAAATTAACATAGACCATAGAACCCATGATAAGTATAAATAATATTAATTACTCATTTCTAAAACTACAGTTATTCTATCATAGTCACATTTATCGTGTATCAACTTGCATTTCCGCGTTGTTCTGTTCTTACGTTGTTTGTGTTATCGCAATCTTAATTTTTGTCTTAGAAGTTCACTGTTGTCTATAGTTTTATCCAGTTTCAGGTCATCTGAGCTACAAACTTATAAATTTAATCCCATTAAAGGATTGTTTTAGTTTAAAAGACTGCGAATTCTGTCGGTTTTCCGTGATTATTAACTTCGCCGGTTCATCATCAGCGTTCATACCGCATGCACGTATCACTTTTAAAAAATTGCTTTCACGCTGCTGCCGAAAACCGTTGTTTGCTCTTGTCCATAGGGATGTGACGTCCATTAACTGCCATCTGTGAAAATAAATGAAAAAAGTAGTGGTGGCAAGCTTATAAAATGGATGTCATATAGTAGTTGTGTTATGTTATGATTTATCGATTCACTATGATCTTGTGGATGTGGTCAAAAATCTTAGGACTCAGTTTTATGTGACGTTTTCACTGTTTTCTTCTGTATTCTCAGCGTTCAGTAAATTAATATTCGTTACTGCGCAATAATCAGTTGTATCCTTAATAGAGCCGTAGTCGAAAATGCTTCATTTCCAGTGCATTAGTCTTAACCCCCCTGTTTCTTTATCTGTTTTTGTGTCTTATTTCTTGGATATTACCGTAAGCATTTTTACTTTATAGATGAATGACCAGGACAGGACCTCCATACACGAGGCAATGGAACAACAAAGTATTTCAATAAGTAAGGCTGGGATTGTGACAAGCCTCCAAGCAAGATGTACTATCGTGGCAGCTGCTAATCCTATCGGTGGCCGTTATGATCCGAGTATGACATTTTCCGATAATGTCGACCTAAGCGAACCAATCTTGAGTCGCTTTGATGTTCTTTGCGTTGTTCGCGATGCTGTAGATCCTATTCAGGTAAAAAAGTAGCAGAATTCTTTTTATTTCCTTGCTATCACATTTAGTGCCTTGATTTAACGATGCATTTACGGTTTTATGACCTGTTTCAAGTGTCATAGTTTTGGTTTATTTTTACTAATGTTTTAATTTAATGTTCAAAACACATATTCTTGAGTTCCGCTCATTTTCCTAAATCGTGTGTAAAATTCACTAGTGACTCGTTTTCTGCAACAGCTTGTATGTCAATCAATGCCTGTTACCCAATGTGGAGCATAGGTCGCCGACCAGCATTCTCCAACCAACTCTGTCCTGATTTCTCTTCTACAGTTTTTACCAAGTGCTCTTCATTCTATCCATGTCTGTCTCGAATTCCCGACGAAATGTGTTCTTGGGTCTTCCTCTTTTACTTTGGCTTTCAGGGTTTCAAGTTAGTGCTTGTCTTGTGACATAGTTTGACGATTTCGTCAATGTGTGTCCTGCTCACCTCCAATGTCTCCTGATTTCTTCCTCGGCTGGGAGTTGATTTATTCTCTGTTACAGAAGGTTATTGTTGATGGTATCTGGCCAACGCATCCTAGATATCTTACGCAGACAATTGTTTATGAATACTTGTATCTTCTGAAGGATGCTTTTCGTTGTTCTCGAAGTTTCAGCTTCATACAACATAACTGACTATCTCCACATTTGTATTGAAAATTTTGACTTTAATGTTGACTGACAATTAGTTTTAGTTCCAGATGTTTTTCAGTTGTAGAAATGCTGTCATTGCCTTTCCGATCCGCATTTTCACATCCACACTAAACCCTCCTTGTTTATCGATTATGCTGCCAAAGTATGTAAAGGTTTCAACATCTTCCAGAGTTTCTCCGTCAAATGAAATTGAGTCAGTGTTCGTTGTTTTGAATAGAAGGATCTTGCTTTTTTCTTTGTGCATGTTCAGGCCTGTTGTTGGCTGTCGAGGCTGCTGCTACCTTGTCTGTCTTCACCTGCATTTGATGCTGTGTGTGGGATAGAAGAGCTACGTCGGTTATTCGCGACGTCTAAGTCATCTAGTTGTATCGATGTTATCCACTATATTCCGAGATTGCTTTGAGATGTTACAAATCTCACAATCTAGTCAACCACCAGCAGAAAGGGGAAGAGCGAGAGCAAACAACCATGTCTGACACCAGTCTTTACTTCGAATGGATGTGTGAGGTGATCTTCATGCATTGTTTTACAGTATAGTCCGTCATAAGAATTCCGTATGATTTTGGTTATCTTTTCAGGTACGCCATAGTGTCGGAGAAGGCTTCATAGTGTTCAAATATCCACGCTGTCGAGTGATCTCTCATAGTTGATAAAATTGATGTAAAGTGGTTAATTCTATTCAATTGATTGTTCAACAATGAACAGTAGTGTCGTGATTTGGTCTATACACGACTGATCCTTACACAATCCGGCCTGTAGATCTCGAAGTTGGGCGTCGACTAGATCTCTGATTCGGTTCAATAACACTCTGTTGAAAACGTTTTCATGGTATTGAAAGTAGAGTGATGCCTCTGTAGTTCTCGTGAATGATAAGACCTCTTTTCTTGAGGTATTTTGATGAGGTACTCTTCTTTCCAGTCTGCTGGCACTTGTTCTTTCTCCCAAATCTTGTTGAAGAGAATGTGGAGTATCTTTGAAGTTTCTTCGATATCTGTCTTCAGTGTCACACTAGACTGGTATGTTGTGTGGCCCCGCTGACTTACAGCTCTTGATTTGTTAGATGGCCATTTCGGTTTCTTCGGTAGATGGTTCGTCGGTGCTTCGATGACTGGTGGGTTCAGTTGGGCTGGTCTGTTAAAGAGTTCTTCGAAGTGTTCTGCCCACTTGTTTCGTTGTTCATGCTCTTTAGTGATTGGTTCACCATCATTGTTCTTGATTGACCGTTTTTGCTCAGTGAATTTCCCAGCTAGCTTCTTCACTGTGTCGTATAGGTTCCTTATGTTTTCTTCCCTCGCAGCCTTTTCCGCCGTCATTTCTAGGTCGTCGATATATTTTCGTTTATTTGACGTGGTGTTCCTCTTCACTTGCTTGTTTACTTCTGTGTATTCGGCCTATGCCTTGGCTTTCTCTGTTCTCTTTCAGGCTGTTATTAATTGGTATCTTCTTGCTCCTTATTTCTTGGATCTTGCCCAGAGTACGAACAGAAATCCATCCTTTATAGTAGTGCTTCTTGTGCCCCAAAACCTCTTGACATGCTGAAGTTATTGTTTCCTTAATTTATTTTCAGTTGTCTTCCGTATTAGTTCCACATTTTCCTAGTAGATCGTGAAATTCTTGGAACGTATTGTTGTGAGTTGTTTTGAATTTATTGAGTTTGTTAGTATCCCGGAGGAGGGCTGTGTTAAACTTTTGTAATACTGCTGCCACAGTTGTTCGGAGCTTCTTGAGCTTTTAGTTTCATTGTAGCCACCACCAGATGATGATCTGTAGCTACGTCAGCTCTTCTTCTTGCTCTCACATCTTCCATGATCCTTCTGAACTTCTTATTGATGCAGATGTATTTGATTTGGTTCTCCATAATATGGTGCGGTGATACCTATGTAGTCTTGTATATACGTTTGTGGGAGAATATGATGCCACCTATAATCATTTTGTTGAAGGCACATAGATTTGCAAACGTTTCACCGTTTTCTTTTTTTCTTCCAGTCCATGATATTTTCATATCCGGTGTTGTGTATTCGAACCTTGGCGTTTAGATTTCCCACCAGAATGGTCAGGTCCTTGGCTGAGCACTTCTTGATGGTTGACTGCAGCCTCTCATGGAACTAGGTCTTTGTCGTCTTCGTGACTGTTGTTGTTGGGCACATAGCACTGAATGATATTCATTGTGATCCCTTCCTTCTTTGTCTTGAAGGATGCTTTGATGATTCTAGATCCATAAGTTTCTAATCCTACAAGGGCTTTTTGTGCTTCTTAGGAGAGCATTAGTGCTAGTCCTTGTGTGTTTGAGGCGTTTTCTTCGTGACCGGAGTATAAAAGCTGTTCTTTTGGGAATAATCTTTTCTGTCCAGCTTGTAACCAACGAGTTTCGCTTATTCCAAGCATCTTTAGCTCATACCTTTTCATTTCTTCAGCTATCTGCATGCATCTCTTTGTCTCCCACATCGTGCGGACATTCTGTATACCTATATTAATTGTTGGTGTGGTTGTCAAAACGAGCATCGACCTCGTGGCTTCCGAAGAAACTTCGCTTTCACCATGAGGCGTCATAACAGACCTTCCAACTCCCATGGCAGAGTTAAAATGGTCATGAACGTTTTTACTGGTTAGCGTTTTTTCTAGCAATGTTGTTGTTTTGCGGATGGGGTTGCTAACTGCATGCGCAACCCTCCTCCTTCATCTTTGCTTTGGACGAACAGCAACCATAGGTGGGGCTCCAGACGGAGTTAACAGTTTGTATATACTTTAGTTAAATCTTAACATCTAGTCGAAATAATCAATGCTGATTATCAGGTTTTTGTATGTTAATAAATGCACATTGCTTTCACATTTATCTTTCGCATCACGAGTAAGTAGGCTACGTTCTTGTAAACAGGTTCTGTTTTAGCTGATATTACTTTTAGACGATCACATTCAGGTCATCTGCTTCATACCATGCGTGACCGTTCGGTTAGTGACTTCCACATTCTGATGTCAGTAGTCTTTATGATTTAAATTTAGTGCTATTAGTTTCTGCCATAACTCGTACTTGATAGTTTGACTAGCCCCAGACTACCTTATTATTCGGACACTTGAACCCTCCTAGTCGCAAATTTCGAAGACAGAAGACGAGTAGACAGGAACTTTATTCCAGTTAGATAAAGAGCGAGTTATGTACAAAATATTCGCATATTTATAGTTTTTTTTTGACAAAAATCAGTATTATAATCCATCCAATTCGAACTAAGAAGTCTCAACTGTTTCTCAATCAGGACGTGCCACGTCGAGATTCTGGAAGGTTCTATCGATCAGTGATTGGATGGAATGTCTCCGGCTCCTTCAAGGGTTCTGGAGGCTTTGTTGGGTTTTCTGGGAGCTATCCCAACAGTTTCAAATCCCAATATACTGTTTATCAGTTCACTGAGTAAAAATTCTACAAGTCGATCTGTAAGAACGAAGTGATCTTTCGGGTTTTTAGCATATAAGTTCCTTTAACGTACATTGTTGTTGTTTGCATAATATGCTTGATTGGATCCAAATGTAAAAACAATGTCGGAACCGCATTTTAGGTCCAGTTAAATGATGAAATGCATGTTCTTGATTTCACTGCTGACCACTGCGTAATAGTTTATGATCATCTTGTTTGTATAAACTAGCTGAGGAAATTATCCGTTTGTATCTCTAATGTCCCACTACTTATTAGTAGTTAAACTGTTCATTTTAATTTACCGTAGATTTATTTGATGAATAATATAACTACCATAATACGTTTACAGTTTATTAATTGTTATATTGCAAATAGTGGGAAATCCCAATTTTGTAGTTTACTATCGATGTTCCGTAGATATAGAAGACAGAATTACAACATAAATCTCTAAATTTTTGGTTGTGTTACCTGACCTGAATCGTGTGCATAAACAACACCAATACAATTCTAAACAAAATTAAGTCAGATACCGTGTCCATAATGAAGCTATTAGTCAATTGTCTGTAATTTTTCCTTACAGAACTTGAAAATATCCAATGTTTGTCGGAACTTTATCAAAATTATTATATCATTGCTTGTTTTTCTTAACCTATTTCTCCACATAATTTATTGAATATTTATGTTTCGAGCTAGATTAATCTCTTGTTTATGGAGGTAGATGTTACTAACCACTTGGAAACATGCTTTGAATTTATTAACAGGATGAAATGCTTGCACGCTTTGTCGTCGGAAGCCATATGCGTCATCATCCCAATATGACTCCTGAAGAGCGTGTATCACTAAACAACCAATTATCAGAACGCGGTGTTCCTCGAAGTGGTTCCTATGCAGATATTCAACCATTAGATCAGGTAAATAGTGTTCACAACATTTATACGTTCTTAACATCATAAGTAAATGAAACATTTGATGCATATGACACAAGCCCTAAAACTGAACTAAAGGAAATACTTGAGTGATTTGTCGCTCATGTTTAAACATCGTATGCTCTTTCGTGTACGATAGCATAATCAAAGTGGTTTGATAGAAACCTATTCAGCCACAAGTTTAAGCGTTCTGACTATTGTTAGCTCTATACACCATTATTGTTCACATATTAATACCATTTTCATTATACAACAGTAGTAGTTGATTTTACTATCTAGAACTATGTTTGTACCTAAGTCGTGACGTTTTTTTTTAATTTTTCCCTGCTCAGCATCAATTTAAGAATAAGTAAGTAGCATACCACTATCAATCATCACTACTATATTACACTACATGGATGGGAAGCGTAGCCTTTTAAGGTTGGAAGCATTCCCAAGCTACAAATACATCGTTGAATATTTGCCCGTATTTGTTGGGTGTACTCAGTAATCAGTGCGGACTGTACTGATGAAAGTCGTTAAACTAGTTGATAAGCTTGAAGGTTTTCACTGACTGGAGGTGGTTGGTACATAAATATGCCTAACTACCACCCACCTATTTAATGTAGTAGTATTTTAAACAAATACCTGTTCATTCAAGTTCTTTTGATAGATTTGAACATCTACACACCTCAGTACAAATATTTACACTGTGTATGTGATCATTAAGGATTGAAAAGGTTAATTATAAAAGTAATTCAAACTGCTTCCCCTTTTTGATGCTTATCTCAAACTGAGTTGAATTACCACAATTTAGTATTGTGCGTATTTTATTACCGTTTATTTAGAACTTAGATATCACCGAATGTCTGGAAATAACATTAACAATCAAAAATACTATCCATTTCATTTTTCTAATTGCCTTCGCTAAATCAGTTGTTCGTTTCCCAAGATATTAGCTCTTTCATGCAATTAAAATAACAATGCTTGGCAACTGTCTTCGTTAATGTTTTGTAGTAGATGAAGCGCAACACAATGCTATGTATTATTGTTTGTTTTCTCAAATTTCTCAATCTTCATTATATTTATGCAATGTTGGTATAGTATCCATCAACTGTACCCGCATATTTAGCATCCTTGTAACACCTATTACTTTGCACGAAATTATTGATGTCATTATTTGTTGGTCAAAAGCCTTGATTCAGCAGGATAATAGCTATTATGTGAACTTACTTCAATATGTACGTTGAGTCTGCATACGTATATTTAATAAAAATTATTAAACGATTTTCTCGTGCATACTTTTAAAAGCGAATTACCCTAGTGTGACCGTCTTTTCGTTTGTTTATGTAGTTATATTCTGCATCAAAGTGTGAGATATATGGTTCGATAAATGGTTTCTTTAATTGTCACTCAGAATATTTAGTTCATTTGTAGTTTAATAAAGAAATGTGTTTATTTTATTACCCTATTTTTTAAAAATTATTCATTACTAATTCACTCTATCTTTCACATGTAATGTATTCATGACAAGTTACTTTTCGCAATTGAAAAATTTGTTTGGTGTTGAAACCTGAACAGTTTGTTTTGGTAACCGAGTAGTCCTTTCTTCATTGTTAGAATAAAAATTAGTGCATTTATACACGTTGTTTGCCTACGGATGCCACTCATTTAATCTAATCCACTCGTTTTCGTCACTTGAAATGATGGACGTGCTTGGTCGCGTTCATAAATCCATGATAAAATCATTTAGATATTAATTCCTCTTAGTCAGAAATCGACCTAAACTTTGTATACTTTTTAGATTTCTGTTAAAATAGTCTCCCAAATGTTCATTCGCTGAAATAATTAGTCTGTTCGTTTCCTTGGCTGTCATTACGTAATTACTATTTATTTGTTTCCATGGTTTAATATAGGTGTACACTACACCATTTTTGCATTACTTCATTTTGATTAGACAGTTTTTTATTTCTTTCTTAAACTGACTTAAAAGTAACCAATCAGTTTGAATCCTTAGTAAGTTGAGATAATTTATTCTTACTTATCATTCGGTCTTTACTAAATGAACTCTGATTTCCAAGGTCAGCTAGTGTATCATTGTTGATGTGTGATTGAGTTTCACATATAAAGAATGACATAGTGACATCCATTCACT
Source organism: Schistosoma japonicum (assembly GCA_025215515.1). Lineage (NCBI taxonomy): Eukaryota > Metazoa > Platyhelminthes > Trematoda > Strigeidida > Schistosomatidae > Schistosoma > Schistosoma japonicum. The sequence continues at coordinate 60,020,161 of CM046061.1, read as the reverse complement.
TTGTTTGCGTGCATTCGCTAGTGTATATAAGTGTTGACATTTTAGAACCTTGACCATTTTTCTAATTTAACACATCTCATCGGCTTGTAGAAGACTCATATTTTACGATGTTCTATTTCTCAACTGTAGGAATTGTTAAAGAAATACATAATTTATGCGAAAGATCGTATTCATCCAAAACTAAATCAAATGGATCAAGACAAGGTTGCTGCAGCCTATGCTGACTTAAGACGTGAATCCATGGTTAGTTTGTTACTATTAGCTATGTTATTCATCTTTTTGTTTCATATATTCAGTATCATGTCCAGTTTTCGTTCATTCTTATTGATTATTTTATGTGCAGATATTTGTAAATTTTTAATATCGTATGTCGATTCTGTAGGTAACTGGCAGCTTACCAATAACTGTTCGACACATTGAATCGGTAATTCGTTTGTCTGAAGCACACGCTCGTTTACATTTGCGAGAATTCGTTAACGAGGACGATGTTAATATGGCTCTACGTGTTATGCTTGAATCATTTGTGTCTACTCAGAAATTTAGTGTTATGAAGTCAATGCGTCAGGTTTGTGTTTTATAACATTTTTGTCTTTAAGCTAAAGTGAATGCTTTCTCTTTTTACCACCTTGATTTGATCAACCTGTTAAAGCAATAAATAAACGTGATTTCCAGTTAATTGTTTCATTTGATTCCTATCGGTGGCAGGTGGTATTAAAAATAATTTAATACTCTTGTCACTCAACGATAAACATACGTTTCATCAACATTGTGTTATGCAAATTTAAAGGGAACTTTTAACTCCTGTTCGTAAAATACAGTATGATTTCTTCGTTTTTACTACCATGTGATATATTATCAAAGTTGTTTTAGTTTCTCTAGTCATTCATGTAATTCAAACTATTCGTGCTTACTCTTGAATTAGTTTTTCTAATGCTTATGTGATAATTTCTGCTTCCATTTTTCTATTTTCAGACTTTCTCACGATTCCTGAGTTATCGTCGTGATAATCAAGAATTGTTGTTGTTCTTACTGAAGCAATTAGTTCAAGATCGATTAGCTTTTGAACGTGTTCGACACGCCGCGAATCAAGAGTGGCGCATTGAAGTTACTGAACAAGAATTCACTGAACGCGCTAAGCAGATAAACATTAGCTCTGTTCGTCCATTCCTACAAAGTGACCTTTTTAAGTCACATCACTTTGTGTATGATGCTATTCGAAAAGTTATTGTTCATACAGTCTGAATGTAAGTTACTTGCTTTTTGGTTTATTGTAATGTTTATTATGTATGTACTACGACTCATACAATTGTTACTCGTATATTGAGTGGATTTTGTTTATAATTTGAGTTACTGAAGTATTTTCTATTCACTGTTCATTTGTCGGAGGCTGTGTGTGGAGCAAACTGATCTATCTGAGCTGAATGTCTTCATTTAGTTCAGATGTCTAGATATTTCAACAGATTGCACTGCTCATAGCCTTCTTTAGGACAGCTGACCGTCTATTTTATTATTATTATTAAATTGTGGTTAACACTTGTTTCTTATAGACGTATATTCATCTACTTTTATTAATTTATTTCAGGACAGTGAAATGATACTGAACTATGTTCTCGTTCTATACAACTGATATTTTTATGTATCTGTACATCCTTTTTATTTTTGAAATATAATAATCACTGACCTCTTATTGCTTAATGAATATCATATACATCAAATACATCTCATGTTTTATTCATCTCTCATTGTTTGTTTATGCTGAGCAAATAAATTTGTGACCACTTACTTGTGTTTTTACTGGTACGCATCTTAGTGTCAATATTTAGGTAGAAATGCCGATATGCATTATCAGTCATTTGATTGTTTTATATGGACATAAATGTTATTTACTATGTATCATTTTCATCCGGTCCAGAATCTTTTGCAACGTGTAATATACGTTTATAGTAATTGTAGCTTTAAAATATGAGGATTGAGTTATCGGTTCAATAAAAAACGTTTTATATATTTGTGACAGGTTTGATAGTTGACTCGTCAAAGTATACAGTTTATCGAAGTTAATAGCAGTGTATGGAATCCACCGAAATTTATACTGTTATAGGAACATTTGCAGTCTGTAGTAATCCTGTAAAATATCTAGATGATTTTAGCTGTTGTTTCCGAGACTGATTTTAAGTCGTATGTCGCACTAACATTCGGCTTTGTAATTTCAAATGCATTGACTGCTTATTAAATTGTTCATAAATGTTGCATATTTGTAATATCCTTAAAATGAGCAAAAGGATTTTCCTTCCGTCTTTGTATCGAACTTAGATGCCCTCTATAGTTGTCAGTTTATAAACATGAGGATATTCGAGTAGTACTATAATGTTTGTTGGTCCCATAGAGAAGACGTTATTATGCTTCACTTCGGTATCGTAGATAAGTTCGTAAATATTACATTTGATATTACAGTTGATGTGACAATCCAGGACTAGTTTGCACTGACTTGTAATTTATTTATGCTTACTAAAGTGACCAACGACATTTACAATTTGCTCGCTTAAGATACTGCTATCGTACTGTACGGACCTTGCCGTAAAATGTACAGATGTCTTTAATCTACTAGGTTACTAATAGTTTGTGTGGAAATTGTCAGTAATCTTCAGTCACATAGTTGCAGTCGGTTCCTTCATAAACCAACTGGACATGTGAGCGTAAAATGCAAAATATTCCGTTCATAAACTCATTTTTGATATTTTCGAATGATGACGTTAGACAAAGTCACTGTCATTTAACTACCCGTTGTTGTCACCAAAAAGTTAACAAAACGGTGACTTGTAATTCGGGAGCTTCTTTAATCGATTGATAATTCTGAGATTTGACTCCTTTGAACAAAGATACGTTTAGAACAAATTGACAAGATTCAGTTAATTCGTTTAATTTTATTGTCTATCACCATATCTTACACATTAATTTTTCCGTAATACCGAGTGTCCAACTAACATTGGGAACTAAGTTTTCGTATGTAGAAAAGTTTTCTTAAAATCTTTACTTAATTCGTTTATTTTGATCGTGTTTCCACATACTTCAAATGAATTGAAGTTGTATCTTTCATTTTCGACAATTTTTTCTTACATTATCTAGGCATTTTTATGAAATGACTCAAACAATAAAATGAATTAATTAATTTTAGGTGAAAACGAGTGTAGTCAGAAGGATTATGTAATCTGGCCCGTAGTAAGTCCAATGAAGCTGGGCGTGAGGGACAGATCCGTTCTACATGAGGTGACAAATTATATTCTTGAATCAGTGATGATAACGTCTGGTAATTAAAAATTGGCTTCGCAGATGTACTTTGAAATTTGTGTATGTATGTCTGAGCACAGTCGGAATAGTAGTCTCGTCACATTCTTCTCAAATAGGATTTTCGAGGTTCTCATTATTAACCTTGCCCACGAAGAGAGTTTCTTTCGTGCATACGAATTCATCAGGGTATGTACATAAACAGTCAGTCAGTCAGTTACAACGTAGAACTTGGTACATGCGTACATCGGTCCAAGTTGCCATGCCTCAATATCAGATAGAGATTAAATTGTAGGACCGAATCCCTGAGTACGGGAAGTAGTAACAGAGTTAGTACTAATGGAAAGGAATAGAGATCAAAGGTGAGATTTGAAACAAAAAAATGTGATTCAGTAAAAAGTAAATTGTAATAAGCTCAAAAACTAGAATTTGAAGGAAGACAAGGAGTGGATGCACCTGCACCATTGCCAACGATTTTGAGCCATATCACCTAAAGTCTCTAACCATTTGTTACGATCATCGCGTGAGCTCCAATCAGGTAGTCTACATCTATTAACACGGCTCAGTCCAATTGTCAGTGACTTCATAGGATTGGTGCCATGTTTTACGTTTGGCCACCCCTAGCTTTCTTCCAGCCTACTCCCACACTAGACAACATTGCTCGTTTTGGTAGACGGTGGTCAGGCATACGCAACACATGTCCTAACCACCTCAGCCGGTGAAGATTCACTACTTCACCAATAGGCTTACCGTATTTACCTAGTACTCTATTTCTAACCCATGCATTGCTTACTCGGTTGTCCCAGCAAACACGAGCAATGTTTCGGAGACATCTATGATCGAATACTAGGAGCCTACGGATATCCTCTATCCTTAATGGCCATGTTTCACATCCATAAAGTAAAACGGATCTGACTGCTGCACAGTAAACGCGTTCTTTCGTCAGTAAACGAATGTCTCGCCTACACCCCAAGTGACGCAAATTGCCAAAAGCTAATCGGGCCTTATGTATACGAGCCGAGATTTCATCAGACACCAGGCCGTCAGGACTGATGAGGCTCCCGAGATAAGTAAAGCGGTTAACACACTCAATAGCTTCGCTCCCTATCACTAACTTTGGTGCTGAATTAAGCCAGTCCTGAAGTAGCATTTTGCATTTGGATAGGGAGAATCGCATCCCAAACATGCTTACGTTTATGTTTAAGGTTGTCAAAAAAATTCTGCATTTTGTCAGCATCTTCACTCAATAGAACCATATCATCTGCATATTCTAAGTCAGTAAGTTTATCTCCTGGAAGGAGGTCAACCCCAGAGAAATCAGACGATGACAATGTTAACTCTAAAAGTATGTCCATGATAAAATTAAATAAAAATGGAGATAGCGGACAACCTTGACGAACACCACCACAGGTAATCAATTGCGACGACATTCTGTCATAAGCTGTAACACGACATGTGGTGTTTGAGTAGAGAGCTTGTATAGGGTTAATGTACTTCTCCGGTACACCTTTCAGTGATAGACATTGCCACATAACCTTACAATCGATAGAGTCAAGTGCGGCCTTGAGGTCAAAGAATACAACTATTGTTGGGCGTCTGAAAGTGTGTCTATGTTCCAGAACCTGCCTAAGTGTGAATATTTGGTCTATACAATCACATCCATGTCTGAAACCACCTTGGTTTTCTCGAGTTTGCTCTTCACGGGCTTTAGTTAGACGTCGAAGTATTATTGAATGCTAATATTTTTGACACTATGTTCGTTAAACTCATTCCTTCGGTAATTGTCACACGAGGATTTCTGTCCTTTCTTATAGACCGGAATGGTTAGTGTTCGAGACCAGTCAAATGGGATTACGTCCAATTTCCAAATTCTAGCCAAGATCTAAGTTAATCTGGCTGCTTAGACTGGACCACCGTTCTTAAATACCTCAGGGGTTAATCCATCAGGTCCTGCTGCTCTTCCTCGCTTTAAGTTCCCTATAGTCTTCTCAACCTCACTGAGACTTGGGGGATCAATGTTAATTTGCCACTCAGATTGTTTGGGGATGGTGGGCAACAGGGAAGACGCCAAGGGCCAGTTGAACTGTTCAGTAAAGTGTTCTGCCCATCGGTCTAATCTTCTGGATTGACAGTGAATAGTGGTACTATCCTTTTCTTTTCTGAGATAGTTTCACTTACATTCAGGTTTCTGATACGCATTTCCCTGATAAGTCTGAACAGCTGTCTACTGTTACCTATTGCCGCTGCCTTTCCCATCTCTTTAGCTTCGCTACCCACCACTGCTCACGATCATTGCGTCAGCTTTTAACCAGCTTGTGTTTAAGTTGTCTTCGTTCCTCATCATGTTCAGAACCAGACGGGATGTGGTGCCGAGCATCTATCAGTTCAGTAGATGCAGCTGTAATCCACTGAGTTTTCTTAACCTTTAGGTCGAGTTTATTAGTAGATATTACTGCTTTTTCAACAGCTTTTTGGATATCATTTCCTGCTAGCTCAGGATAAGTATAGTTTACGCAGTTGACTAATTGGTTTTTTAGTTGTTCCTGGAATGTATTCTTCGCTTTTTCATCATTAAGTTGAACTCTGAGGGGGATCCTTGTCGTGGATCTTTTACGTCTAATGAGATGCAGACTAATACGCCCTCGCACTAAGGCATGATCTGAGTCTAAACATGTGCTCCAAAACGAGCAGCAGTCTTCTATCGAGCCTCTCCAACGATGGCTGATAGCAGTGTGGTCTATTTGAGTCTAGCGTTGAGTTGATTTTGGAGGTCGCCATGTCAACCGATGTCTTTCCTTATGCTTAAAGTTGGTGTTTGCGAGATTTAAACGCTTATCTAAACATAGTTGTAGTAACCGGTCGCCATTGTCTGTTCGTTGAGCCTCAACACCGTAGGATCCACCTAGGTGCCATTCGGTTTCGTTTGGTCTACTTACTTGGATATTAAAATCACCAGCCACTATTACAACATCAGTCGGCTTAGCATGGTAGGACCTTGAGGAACATGGGTTGCAGCCAATATAGCTCAGTTGGATCATCACTATAGGCAAGCCCGACCACCACGTCAAGGTAGCAGCTACATAAACCATGGGAATTCACAAATATACTCTAAAATGGACTACAAATTTAAGCTGGTCATTCATTTGTAGCTACTTGCTGTATATACTAGTTCTATCCACCATTGAATGATATCGGTCTTCACTAGGTTAAACAGTTTCGTCTGAATGCATAATGTCGTATGCTACTGATGCCAGTAATAGGTAAACATGGTTAGTTACAGGTGTTTTTCGTGCATGACATTGTAAATCGTGATCTTAGTTGAATGACTTCTTGCTGTAATAGTACTTATTTGGCTAAAAATAACTGCTCAACATCAAGATATATATATATATATCAATTATGTAAGCCTACTAATACTCCATGATATACCATTAAGTTTAATAATGTTGGCAGGATGTTTTTTTAAAGCAGTGTTTGTGAAAATTTGTAGAACATTAGAATCTCAAATACGCCACATTTTCTACACTAATTGGTAGCATAATTAAGTAATTCAGAATCTTAATCAAGTTTTTGAAGCCAATATATTATTTAGTAGAGTGCAATAGGCTTCAATAAATCTGAAGTTTGGCTATATCAGTTATGCTTAGTGGTTCTAATTACACTATCTGCAACTATACATTATATTGTTTGTCTGGAGTTGGTCGAAAAATTCACAAATACTTTCCACTGAGGTTTATTCATTATCATACTGTAATTACTAATATTATTCAAATATTTACGTATTTCAAGGGTATTTGTGTAATAACTGACGGTTTATTAGATGAATTCTTACGGGATAATCGCTTGACCTTCATTACGCACTTAGTATAAAGACGAAAATCTTGGTGGTACAGAGATGTAATTTGAATAAATATATATCTCCGTGACTAAAAGAATAGTGTTCATATTTATTATTGTTAGTTATGAGGGCTTTGGAAGCTGCAGTAAAGGTGAATATAAAATGATTTTATGAATATCGAAGTATTGTCTAGAGAAAATTGAATAAATATGATGTAAGAAGTATTTCGTATCAGTTATGACTGCAGTTGAAATAACATGCAATATAGGAGAGATAGAAGTTTGAAAAACAACTTCGTAGTTGATGAAGTGCAAACTAAAAATGAATAAACAATGAGTTCACTTATCATGTATAATCTAAGAAATAGTTCTGAGTTTAGACGATAGAAGATGCAATTGTTCTAACTTAATAAATAAAAATTCTCAGTTAAATGTGACTGGGACTCTATAGCATAAATTTTATTATTAAATTAGATTTCGCGTGAATGTTACCCAGATTCAAGAGATTACTACATCGCTTAATCATGAGATTCACTTTTTCTCTATTGATCATATATCTATATAAAGTGAAGCTACGATGAAGTGGAATGAGTCAAAATTCAGTCATTTGATGGCAATTCGCAATATCATTAATGTTGAAATTTTCCATACTTTTATAAATTAATAGGGATATAGACGACCTTTCTAGTCACCAGATAAAACGCACGTTTTCAGTTAGCTAGGTACAAACTGATAGGATTGCTGCGTTTCAAAGTTTTTTTCGATCTAAAATTTAAATATTTCGTATTTATATTAGTATATATGAAGCAATCAGTTGAGGCATTATGTTGTATGGTTGGTTTTCTGATGTAATGTATGCAGAGATATTTTCATGTAGTAATTCCAGCACATACTACATTGTAGCTTATAAATGGTGGCAAACTTACGGTTTTTTACGGCTGCATTATACTAATAATTGGAACAAACCTGTATTTTACGCGTCTCTGAACACTTGGAATATGCTGTTGACTTACTTTTCATAACTAACAGACTTTCATGTTTTAGTTACTAACAGTAGATAAATAATGAATTGCGATAAATTCATTGTATTCAATAAATTTTGATTTTGATATTCTCTAATCCTTTACACTTACCTTTAACTTAATCATCCAGGTAACCAGTTTTGTGAGTAGCATATTTAACTAATCGAAAAATACTATTTTCTAAATAAGACACCATCTTGCAGAAAAGCTGGATCTCATTTAGTACCACAAAAAGTAAGACCTTTCTCGTATTCCCACCATTATTTACCGGAGTTTATATACTGTGCTTTAAAATGTCCTGTTATGCGTCTAATTAAATTTTACTTTATTCCAATTACTATAGTCCAAAAATATGTTTAATAAATTGAATATTTCTAAAAACTGCAATTTTCACAAATTTCCGAGAGAACTACATGATTTTCAAGCAAGCTTGTTTAAATTGGAAGACGTTAACCGGCTACTTCTGACAATTTATCATTATTCAGCATAATCAAATTTATGGCGTTTGACGTTTTTGACCTGGATGACAGTAACCACTTCTGGAATTAATGGTCATCAAGCTGGGAAGAGCTTATCATCTGGAAAGGGACCATGCGTTTTACTCGTAACATTTTAATCTGCTTAGAAACTGATGCTTAATTAACATGGATAATTTAGTTATATATATATATATACTGTAGCTGAATACATAATAAATTAAGTGCACGAATTACTTAACTACAACTTTGTTGAACTCAGAAAATAGAGAACGAGTACTTTGGTTTGAAAAGTATCTCCATAAACCTACCTGAGCTATCGTTTCCTTAGTTTTGATGTTCTTTGATAAAATTCTTTATTTAATATGTAGCTTATGAAAATCTACTAATTTCGAGACCGTAACTTATTCATCTCCCGCCTTTTTAGTGAAATTTTTATTATTCTAATATTTTAGCTATTTTCCTATTTTACGATGTATCAACTGAATTATTTTTCCAGGCCATACACTCAATTTTTCTTGGCTCTTGATGAATATTTATGCGGAGCACTAGAGAACCTTAAAGTCTGCCGTGAAATTATTTCTGGCTGTAATCCTGTTAGTGATGATTACCTTGAACATACGTTGCAATCCATACAAAATAACAGATTAGCAGTAATTAATCGAATACCGTAATTTTGGTAGCATTCTTTTCCGTGAAGTGGTGGATGAAATAAAATGATAAAGTGACTAAAGTTTATTTAGAAGGCATCAAATATTGGATCAGAACTTGTCAATGATTTAATCATCTATAAAATGAATATTTCTTTAAAAATAATTTTATCTACTGATTTGTTTGTTTGTGTTTTTATTCATAAGTCTACCTGCATACTTTGCTTAAGAAATTTCTTAGCATATGGGTTGGTTGCTGAGATACTATCTACAAAGAAGTATAAATGACACTGAGCAACGTTATAATAATGCTAATTAGAGTAATAACATTAATTGTTATTATTATTAATGTTATCGCAATTATTTTAATCAAAATTGATGCTTAATCTATGCCATTACAAATGTCGTCTTGTGTTTACTTATTTGATAAGCTATCAATCATTTTACTGCGGCAATAATAAGTATCAAGGTAATAAGTTTTTCATTAAGAAAATAAAAGATGGTTAATTCACAAACTGTAGGGGTGAAAAACAAACTGAATAACAGTATCTTTTCGATTAGCTGTGTTACTATGACATTTATGTGTAGGAATGGTCAGAACCAGTATATTTTATAAATGTGATGCACATAATCAAAAATGTCTTTTAAAAAAATTAAACTAATTGATGTTTGTTTGTAAAATTAGTGTTTGTGTACAGATGATGACGAATCTGTTACAAAATTTAGATTTTAGGGGTGGATTTAAACTTACGGTAATTGATCTACCAAAAGTACTATCTTTTAGCTGAATGAAGACGTCTAGTAGATATTCAGATTTTATTTTCAGTCAAAACATTTAATACTTTACTTACGTCTTATAAAAATAAATCATATGCAATCATTTATTTTTAATGATGTAAGGTATTCAAGTAAATTATTGGAGAGTTAATTCGGAAATCGACTTACTGGCTATTTATGTAAATATCTCACATAACATTAGCTACCTCATGAATTTATAAGCATTTCTGAATAGGCAGAGCTCTGATGTACTTTGCATAGTACCATATTTATCTCAACGGCTTTGTATTTTTGAATTATTGCTAAGAATTAGACGTGGCAGCCGGACTTTAAATTTATTGTATTGTTGATGATTTATGAAAACATTGGTCCTATAGTCATTTATATTCCATCATTTAATTTCCTTTTAATGGCATGGGAGGAAAGGAAAAAGAATGTCGAATTATTGTAACAGAAGACATTGTTCCGAGGAAAGTTGATTGTGCCGGTAAAATGTTTACGTAACTGAATGAATGGATACACAGTAACACTAAGTGACAATAATATGTACTGAGTCATACTAGGTTAGTGTAGCAATCTATAAATGGAAAATTAGATAAAGACGTAATTGAATGTTGGGAATGAGAAATTGCTCTGTTATTAGGCCTACAACATGATAACTCTAGACATAATATTTCACATATTATACTTTTCTCCGTAGTATGTTTGCTTATCATGTGACTGAACTCAACACGAAAATTGATGAATTCCGACAATTATTTTGAGTTTAATCCCTGTTGGATTTACATTCTGTTAGAAAGTAATTCTAATGAACTTATCGTTACTGATTTCTCGATTATACACTTATCCTATTGTTTGTAGATATGTATTAGTCAGCGTAACATACCGTGATTAATGGACTTATAGGAAATATACTATTGCTGAACCGGGTATCATTATAGCCCAACATAAATATGCAACAAGAAATTATGGTCCATAATTTTCTTAGAACATGTAGCTTGTACAATCCATACAAAATTTTTTATCTACAAATGATACTGACATAAACAACCATCGACTATTCTAATGATCAAAAATGCATTGACACCTGCTTATTCGGAAATTACGTTTCTTTCACCCAATATGTAGTTTCAGCAAATCTGAGAAAATCGAATGATAATTATTCGTTATTCGCAGTGTGAACTTCAGGGTGAGCTACGTGTTGCTAACTGCCATTCAGAAGTCTGAGAATCTCTCTCACAGCGGGTGTTAGTGATACTGGGGTGTTGATACTTGTTATATCTGACGTAGGGATGCCCGATATTTTCGATCCTGGTTATCCACAACGCTATGCCTTACAGCTAATACCCAGCCTTGCTTTAATCTATTATTCAGGCACAAAAACCCCACTGATCTGTCGAGAAGCTGATTAGTCACGTACGCACATGTGTTATAATAATAACTAATAATGTACTATATATATATATATATATATATATATATATATATATATATATATATATATATATATATATATAGCCTTTGACTCATGTGTCTGTCATAGGATATTAACGAATCACGTGTTGTCTTCCCGATATATCAATACTATTAAATTTGTTTGGATGAACCGAATTCTTATATTGGTCTGCTCCTAATTGAGTACCACCCTTGATTATCATTTCAAAACCACAAGTGGAAGTACAACATGTTATCACTAAACGGTAGCTTATTATACTACTGTCGTTAAAAATACACTAAGTCTTAATCATTACAATAAAATATATGCAAAATGAATAATGTTACACTTTTGAATAATATGGATTGCTAGTAATGACACAAACACTCTACTCAGTTGATTCTGGTAATTCGGTCCATCCAAAGAAGATTTGACCATATTAGCACACCATTTTTGCCACTTTAAATGTAATCTTATTTCTGTTATCAACTACCGTTATTTAAATAATTAGCGAAGTACAAGTTGATTACTGCGCAAAATGTCTATTATATCATTGGTGCTTGTTTAAGCTTCAGGGGGCGGGGGATGGAGGTAAATTATTCTTAGGGTCAAAAATAGAGTTACATTTAAGCCATTTCCTTTCGCTTTTTTTTCATAAAAATTGCGTAATTATGACAATAAACAACTCCATTCTTGAATGCATTTTAATTCTAATAGTGAATCAATATTCAGTCACTTGTAATTTTACTCTATATGAGTTATGTTTCTGTGGAAACACAATTTGTTGTCTTCATATGACTTAATTAACTGGGCGAATTCAGGTGGCCTACCTACTACAGATTAACAAATGTTTGTGCTTACATTTCATCAATATTCCCAGACATAAATGGCTGGTTAATGTGTGTAATATATTTGCAAACAATTATGTATATTGTAGGTCTTACCAAAGTGAAAGCAAACAGCTGCATGAAAGTTTATAATCTGTAAACAAGTATAATTATAGTTGACCAAGTACCATTTTAATGTACCAAACTTTGACCAACTATCAGAGTCACATATATGTACTTAGCAAGAGTATTAGATGAATTTCATTTAAGAAATCTGAGAAATCCCAAATTAATCGAACAGTGTTTGTAAATTTGAGGGAGTTTAATGACTGTAAATTTACATCGATCAGTCTTAAACTTATTATAATGACGCTGAATATCAGTCGTCTTTAATGAAATTTGAATTTGTAAATTATCACAACAATTATGCAGATTCATTGAAGACTTTTAATAAGCCTTTGAACTTCAATGAAATAGACACAATACGCAATTAGATTAAGAGTTTGTTCTGACAACGGGGACAGAGAGATTGAGTGCAATAGCTTCAAATAATGCAGCCAAAGTAGTGAAATCTGAGAGACAATTTAGGTCACATTTTGTCATCTCATTGTGTTGTTAAACTGATATGGTCGTTTAGTTCTCCATCACTCCCATTCGTAAAAGTGTAAGGGCGTGGTGGACAAAGACAATGATGTTGAAAATTTTAAGGGTTAGGGCATGTGTAAACTTGCCTTACATATTTATTAATTGCTGTGTATTGATGGAATTCATGTTTATCACGTCATTCTAAGTGCAGATTGAAACCTGTTAAATGGGTTTAAATGTGGCTACTAGTTTGAGTGGCTTGATATCACTTGAAATATGTTGAGGTGTAACGATGTTCTAGGGTAGTTAGCACGAATCCCTGGATCTAGGCTTTGTGCAGTTTGGAACTCGTTCATCTTAACATAGTGTTAGTGATATCAAGTTACTTAAATCAGTAGCTAGATTACAACGCATTCTACAGGTTTTTACTAGCACTACTGAGGAATTACTGAACATCAATTTAGTCACTTCACAATGACTAATCAATATATGCAACTCAGCCCTACGAAGAGTCATTTGCAGCTCAAATATATCAGTGGTAACGGTTGGTGGCTGAGAAACCAGACGACACTGAATCAAGTCTACAGGAGAACCAACTAGCGCGAGGTCGAGGTTTTTCTTTAGACTATCCCCAAACCACCTTCCATTTGGACTACCCAAAGGGTTATATTACTGCTGAGCAATCATGTAAGGAGTAAGTTAACGTACATCAGCAGTAGAAAGTTAATAGTATGCTAACAGTGGCAAACAGATTCCAAATTAAAGCACTTAGGGGGTAATTATAAGTCATGACCAAAAAATAAACACACTACAACGCAATACTTGCTACTTTGGAATTGTGGCCACATCGAGGATTCCTCGAATATATAAATAAGGAAATGTTTCATATTCTGTGTCTAACAGACGTTGGTCTTTATCCGAAAAAATGAATTCAAAGGACTATATATTTTCCATCGTGGATGCTGACCTTATTTAGCTAGTAACAAAGGGGAAGTCCGTAATAGATAGAAATTCTAGGCATCATCTGCGCCTTAATCTTCACACTTAGACGAAAATCATTTGTCACTAGCGTGCTCAAAATAACCTATAATTTGCTTGTGTGTCCAATCCTTTAGGGTGCTCTGAGGCTATAACAAAAAGTTTAGAGATTCGGGACTAAAAATAACATAGTATTATGTAATTGTCTCCACGTGAAGCAAACAGTGAGGCAGAACTGGCACTCAAGAACAAGGATGGTGAACCAATCACTAAAGAGCATGAACAACGAAACAAGTGGGCAGAACACTTCGAAGAACTCTTTAACAGACCAGTCCAACTGAACCCACCAGTCATCGAAGCACCGACGAACCATCTACCGAAAAAACCGAAATGGCCATCTAACAAATCAAGAGCTGTAAGTCAGCGGGGCCACACAACATACTAGTCTAATGTGACACTGAAGACAGATATAGGAGAAACTTCAAAGATACTCCACATTCTCTTCAACAAGATTTGGGAGAAAGAACAAGTGCCAGCAGACTGGAAAGAAGAGTACCTCATCAAAATACCTCAAGAAAAGAGGTCTTATCATTCACGAGAACTACAGAGGCATCACTCTACTTTCAATACCATGAAAACGTTTTCAACAGAGTGTTATTGAACCGAATCAGAGATCTAGTCGACGCCCAACTTCGAGATCTACAGGCCGGATTGTGTAAGGATCAGTCGTGTATAGACCAAATCACGACACTACTGTTCATTGTTGAACAATCAATTGAATAGAATTAACCACTTTACATCAATTTTATCAACTATGAGAGATCACTCGACAGCGTGGATATTTGAACACTATGAAGCCTTCTCCGACACTATGGCGTACCTGAAAAGATAACCAAAATCATACGGAATTCTTATGACGGACTATACTGTAAAACAATGCATGAAGATCACCTCACACATCCATTCGAAGTAAAGACTGGTGTCAGACATGGTTGTTTGCTCTCGCTCTTCCCCTTTCTGCTGGTGGTTGACTAGATTGTGAGATTTGTAACATCTCAAAGCAATCTCGGAATATAGTGGATAACATCGATACAACTAGATGACTTAGACGTCGCGAATAACCGACGTAGCTCTTCTATCCCACACACAGCATCAAATGCAGGTGAAGACAGACAAGGTAGCAGCAGCCTCGACAGCCAACAACAAGGCCTGAACATGCACAAAGAAAAAAGCAAGATCCTTCTATTCAAAACAACGAACACTGACTCAATTTATTTGACGGAGAAACTCTGGAAGATGTTGAAACCTTTACATACTTTGGCAGCATAATCGATAAACAAGGAGGGTTTAATGTGGATGTGAAAATGCGGATCGGAAAGG
Organism: Schistosoma japonicum; assembly: GCA_025215515.1. NCBI lineage: Eukaryota > Metazoa > Platyhelminthes > Trematoda > Strigeidida > Schistosomatidae > Schistosoma > Schistosoma japonicum. The sequence continues at coordinate 60,004,912 of CM046061.1, read as the reverse complement.
CAATGACAGCATTTCTACAACTGAAAAACATCTGGAACTAAAACTAATTGTCAGTCAACATTAAAGTCAAAATTTTCAATACAAATGTGGAGATAGTCAGTTATGTTGTATGAAGCTGAAACTTGGAGAACAACGAAAAGCATCCTTCAGAAGATACAAGTATTCATAAACAATTGTCTGCGTAAGATATCTAGGATGCGTTGGCCAGATACCATCAACAATAACCTTCTGTAACAGAGAATAAATCAACTCCCAGCCGAGGAAGAAATCAGGAGACATTGGAGGTGAGCAGGACACACATTGACGAAATCGTCAAACTATGTCACAAGACAAGCACTAACTTGGAACCCTGAAAGCCAAAGTAAAAGAGGAAGACCCAAGAACACATTGCGTCGGGAATTCGAGACAGACATGGATAGAATGAAGAGCACTTGGTAAAAACTGTAGAAGAGAAATCAGGACAGAGTTGGTTGGAGGATGCTGGTCGGCGACCTATGCTCCTCATTGTATAACATGCATTGGTTGGTTGGTCGAATAGCTTCCGACAATTTCGCTATTTCTTGGTTACATGGTCCTTTCGATGGAAATCGTTAAGGGACGTAAATCTATCACAGACATACTTGCTTAAGAATTAGCCTAAACTAATAGATCTGCGAGAGGCTTCTGGTTCAAACCATTCAGTTAAACTACGCTTTTGTCATTTCCTTGTCTCGTGTACGTACTATTTATTACCTTGATTTATCAATTTTGTCAGTACACCTGCCTCATTTGCATATTTCATTATTATTATTGTTTATATCTTCATAATTTATCTTTTTTCCTTTCTTCATTTCTAGTTTTTATGTTTTTACTTTATGCTACTTTGTTATCTAACTAGCCATTCCACCATAGTGAAATCTGAAGGTTTTTTGCTGCCTGGAACCAAACCAGTGATATTAAGAAGTGAGCACTAAGAAACTATTAGGTTTACACCAATTCGTGACAATAATTCTGGGTATCAAACTTATAGTGCTCCTGGTATATGACCAAAATACGCTAGTAGTATAACCAGAGCAGTTTCCAACGATTAAGTCTTAACGTGCGAATGACAAAAATTCGAGAGGCCGATAGGGATGGGAGGGGAGATATATTTGATCGTCAGCAGGGCACTAATCGGATAGCGACGTTCAGGTTGTCTAACCGGTGAACGAGTTTCTTCCGATGTCACGTCATGTTGCGATATGGTGTTGATACTTGACCAAGCTCACTCAGCTGGTCGTGTCTGCTAGAACAAGGCATGGTTAGCATCAATGATGAGAGCCTATGTAAATAGTTACTAATGGAATTATTAACCACTGCAACTTCTCCTCTTGATAGGTTTATAAAGGCCCGTAAGATGTGCCAGCCTAAAGATGAAAATCCAATATGCTGGATATCAGTTAAGATTATTCTATAGTTTGCGATGTTGTGCAGCTTCTAACCAGTCTGTTATTAAGCTGGATTGTCATTTCATAAAAAATTTGCACAAAATATATTCCTTTACTCTAAGCGTTCTCACCGGCGACTCCAGACGGCCTAAGTAACCAAAAGACGTTCTACATACGCGCGCTTTTTTCTTAAAAAAGTGACAGCTCACATTACTTAGAAAAACGCGCAAAGTATGGATAATTCACCGCATAAATAAACTTCTTGTTAATAGTTTTTTAAGGCAATCAAAAATGTGTATATGAATACCAATGACAACAAACAAAGATTTCAGTTGATATTTTTATAAGAAAATTTTTTACTATACGTTGACAGTAAAAAATTAGGAGAAAGTTGACAGGTGTATTATTCATTCAGCTGTTTCAAGGAATTGCACAGTTCTACCAGAACATGCAGCCATCGGCGTTATATAGCTCTTTGAAGTTTTTCGTTGCCTGTAAGTCGTTGATTGGAGTGTGCATGGCGTTAAAAGATTCGACTTCAAGACAAGCTACTTAAAGGTGATCGAAGCTGACATTCCCTTTGAGGTTATTTTTTTCGATAGTATAGTACTTTATATAATCAGGTCAAAACCTTGTACAGGCCTTTGAAGGTTGCGCCAAGAAGTGAGCTTAGGGCGTCACGACGAACTGAAACATGCGTACTATATTATATAGCGGGTTGGAGTTAAACGTCTGCGGTTAGTTGTCGAGCTTGTACTGGCTTAACTGAACGCATAGCATTTGTAAGCCTGTTCACATAAGAGATTGGATTCAGTTTTGTAGAGGAAGGACCGATTTTCACGAATTCACCTGGGAATCGTATGTCGTTCCATAGACTAAATCAGCATTGCTGAACCCAGAATCTGTCTTTACAGTACTATGATTTCCGAATAGGGTATCACCACACTGACGGATGTTCGTGACTGACAGTGCTGCTTTCTGTTGAACATGAAATCTTTCTAACAGAGCGTTAAATTGTGGATGGTAGGAGGTTGTTCTAAAGTGTGCAGTTCCAAGGAGTTTGGTCAGACTGTGAAATAATCTAGATTCAAACTAACGTTCACGGTCTGTCTTTATTGTAGATATACAATAAAAGTTTGCTATCCATCGTTCAACGAAACGCAAGCAATCGTCTTACTAGTAATGTCTTTTAGTGGAATCGTTTCCGGTCAGCGTGTGAATCGGTCCATGCATGTCAGAAGATAAGAAAATCCGTTTGATTCCGGTAGAGGTTCTACCAAATCAAGGTGGACGTGGTAGATTCGGGCGTCGGATGTTGGGAAAGTGCCAAGAGGGCATTTATTATGTTGAATTGCCTTGTTCTTCTGGCAGGCCATGCAGGGGCGTGCCTATTATTCGATATCCTTATTCATCCTCGGCCAGCAGAATCTATGGGCAATCAGCTTACTCGCAGTAAAAACTCCAGGATAAGAGAGGTTGTGTAATGTGTAGATGACGATTCATCGATAACTCCTGGGGACGATTAAACAAAGTGTACCTATAGAAGAATCGCAATTTATGATGTTCTTACCTTTTCAGTCGTTTTAGTTTGAAGTTTGAGCGTTGTAGATAACTCGTGATGAAGATCAGTGTCTTCATTTTGAAGTCGAGCTAGTTCAATACGGTCGATTCCTTGAATACGATTCAAGGAATGTAATCGTCATAAGGCGTCGGCATCTACATTGTTAGCTCTAGATATATGCTGTATATCAGTAGACACCTCGGAAATATAGTCTAGATGATGCGACTCTCGTTCGAGAGTACTTATGGGAAGATGATTTCATCGAAAACGCCAGTGGTTTATGGTCAGTGATTATTGTTTATTCCGGCCTTCGATGAAATGTTGAAAATGTCGTACACCATAGTACATAAGCTAGTAGTTTACGACCTGAAGGTACTGTATCTCGATTCATTATCGTTTAATCATTTTAAGAAGAATGCTAAAGGTTGCCAAGCTTGACCAGTCCATTGTTGCAGAACTGCGCCATTGGCTGAGCCAGAAGCGTCGACCGCCATGTTGATGAGAGCTGCAGTATTGTAATGTACCAGCATAGTGGTATTGCCTATTGCTTCTTTTGTTATAATTGGGGATTTCGCTGACTCGGCATCCTTTGTGACCACCTTTTTATCTCAGTGAAGTTGATCAGTCAGTAGTTTCATGATAGACACACAGTTGGTTAAAAATTACCTGTAGAAGGCTCGCAACTGCTGAATGGTGGTTGGTTCCTGATATTGCAGAATAGTTGCCACCATGTGTTTTTGAGGTTGTATACTATCAGCATCAATAGTATACCGCAGGAAGTCAAACGACGTTGTTCTGATTCGGCATTTTTGTATATTTATGGTAACTCCGTATTGTTGCAGTCTTCCAAAGCTGTGTCTAGATGTTCCATATGTGTTTCTTTGTCTAAGTTTCCTATCAAGCAGTCGTCGACATATGCATGGATATAGTCAAGCTCGCATAACACATTGTCGATGAAACGCTGAAATGTTAGTGCTGCATTTCTCAAACCGAAGGGCATTTGCAGGAATTCGTAAAGACCAAATGGGGTTACGACAGCCGTACCGAGTATTTCATTTTCGGACATCGGTATTTGATTTAACGCCTTCACTAGGTCAATTATTGAAAATACAGTCATTTCCTTCAAGGTGGCCGTTGGATCGTGGATGTGTGGTGAAGGGTAACGACCACATGTAGTTTGTACGTTGAGACGTCGATAATCACCGCTGAGACGCTAATCATAGTTTTTTTTGGGATTTTTTGTTGTGGTAATGACCATGAGCTACTGGATGGGAGGATTATTTTCAGGTCAATCATACAATCGAATCCGTTTTCCGCAATCCTTAATTTTTCGGGTGCTAGTCGGCTGCATTGGTGAATACATGCTGACCTGTAGTAGTGATGTGATGTGTAATATAATTGGTTGCACATGATGACTTCGATTTCGTTGTATTCAGGTCTGGTTACTTTTCAAGTATTGGCTGAAAATAAGGGTTAATTAAATGTTTAATACGAAGAGCACATAAGCTACAACCTGTAACAGTGGTTCCACGAACGTATAGCTATGTGTTGCCGTTTCCTAGCCTCTTTTTACTAGAATCCACAAGCAAGTTGTGATGGCTTAGTAGGTTCACGCTTATGACAGTTATTTTCACATCAGTCATGGTGAAAATTCACTGTATGATTTATTGTAAATCCACGTTCAAGTACACATATCTTTTACCTTGTGTGGTTCATTCTTTTCCTTTAGCTGTTTGTAGATCGATTGCAGCTTTATGTTTGAGATCGGATAAAATTTCAGGAAGGGCTTTGACTTCTGTGTCAGTATCGACGAGGTAACGAACCTTCTTTATCACATCAGTAATGAATAACTGACGGCTATATCCTCAGGCTACGGTTGCCGCTACCTCATACCAGTAGGATGTTTTGATGCGTCATTGATGGATTTGTTTAGGATAACAAATGTTATTCAGATATTTTGAACTCAAGCTGATCATCAAGATGAAAGCTCAAAGAAATAGATTAGTTTACACTAAGCTGGTCGAAAAGATATTGGATATTGAAGGTTGCATATTTAACTAGTGCTACTCGTTTTCGACGTTAAAAGTAATGGAAACTCTAAGTTCTCCTGATGAAGCGGGTTTGTTATTATTTTTCGTGAGACTTTGTAAACTACATATTTCAAGGTTTAAGCTCGACTCTGAAATATGAAAGAAGCTGTTACAATAATGCCAGTGTATTTTTACCAAATACACCCATTATCATTAAAATTGTTCATTCTTGCGAGTCTCAGATAAAAGTGGATGCTGAAGACGCAGGGGGATCCAGAAGTCGAACAGAGAATGGAAAGCAATTTCCTCATGGCAGTTTAATGCTGACTAACCAGAGTTGGTATATATTGTCTGACTTATTTCAAAAACGCTTTGTTTAGGTATGAGATGAGACTAAAACATGGAAATTTTGAGTGGACTATCCACCGCAGTTTTGCAGAGTTAAAATCATTCCACACTTCTTTCATGCTTCAAAGAACTTTATTGTCAATCAGTGGTAAAAAGTTTGTTGTAATATTTATATATTGCTTTAAAAGAAAGGAAATTCGTAGAAAACTTAGTCCATTTCCTCCGACTTTCGATTTTGCTGGTGGGGAAAATTTATACAATCGAAGGGTACCTGTTTTACTGTTTATTTATTTCATTTAGGTAATGCTAGAAAGATACATTCAAAGCATTATTGATGTTCAAGAATATCGAGAAACTGATCCAGTCGTAAGTTTATTTCCCTGTTTTGTTGCTTATTTTTAGAAGCTATAATGTGAAAAGTGAGACTGAGGCAAATTGCGTTATTAGAAATAGTAGAAATTCAAATACATATAATTCATCTATCTGTATAAACATATGCCGTGTCATAAGCAGGAAATCATTTAACTTCAATTTAAATAGCAATAAAGTAAAAAATATCTGTTAGGTTTTCGTAGCAATTTTCATTTATAAGTAGAAATAAATAAACTTTATGGACTTGAGTGACTGTTATTTTGGCCCTGGCATAAGCTAAACCAAAACCAGTATAAACAAACCCTCAAAAGTAGATTTTCCTTCTGCAAGAAACTGACAATAATTTTCTTGCCAAAATTAGCTTACATATATTCAATGGTCAGCACGCCAATATTTCACACTATGTTTTTAAATAGGAATTCGTCTCTTGATTGGTTCACACTGGTTCTTTAGTCCTACGTATTCATAAGCCAGTATAATTACTAGTCGATTACAACTACGAAATTCGATTATTGGCTATCAAATAAATCACCAACATTTTACTTTTATCAAATATCAGGTAGTTTCCAACGAGAGGCAAGAATACGTTATAACTCAAGTCCAATGATTTTGCTGTTGGCACTTTTCCAACTTGCTTCAGTATGAACTTCTTAATTTTATTTATTTTTGAAAATTTAAGACCCAACCTCTGGTTAGGTAAATATTTTCCTCTAAGTTTTTAGTCACCTTTTGAGGGTAAGAATAGGAGCAACTTTTTTCTAATTTTCTAAAATCATAGTATTGTGTTGATAAAATTCCACCTTAAACTTTTCGACAGAATGTGCTGATGCTATATTGTTCTGGTGAAATATTCCAATATTTCTTAGCTCTAGATGTGAACAGACACTTGATGTCCAAGACCTAATTTCAGTTTTTGAATTTTCCTAGAATGTTCACTTAAATAATCAGTTATAAGCAATAAAAACGCAAAGGATATATTACAAGATCATCACTCAGTGTATGGTATTTAGTATTAATCAACTTCTCATCTTACAGTACGATGACTCAAATGAGTCAAATGAAGATTTCAACACTTTAGTCTCCTTGCACTAGACCCCTTGTATTTTCACTTCGCATGTTTTGCACAAGAATTTGCTTCTTGAGTTTCTTGTTATAAGTGCTGCCTAAGATAAATCAGAAGCATTTGTGACTCAGGGCAAGAATGAGTTCTTAAGATCTGGAAGCATTTTATAGCAAGAGCTCTGCAAAAACCTGTAGTTTTAAGGACACTATCAATTTAAATATAAATCCTAATAGTCAGTAAACTTTGAAAATAGAGTTCCATATATTATGTTGTTATACAAATTGCTACAGTGACTCATTTACTTAAATAAAACTCTCGCAATTGCCTATTTGTTCACTTGAACAGAGAGTCGAAATCCTCATGTGATCCTACTTTTTTATTTTTATTGCGAATGTTTCTCTCTCAGTTTCCTCAAGACCATTTTTGATCTAGCTTCTTTTCCAAGCACCTCATAAAAAGGTCACTATTACAATATTGGCGTTCAGGAAGTGATATCACTTCTATAACAGCACTCAAAGTTACCATATTCACTTTCTTTTCAGAAAACTCTTATGTCCACTTTTAAAACTTATCTACTTTACCCTTCTCTCACATGCGCCGCCAGTTCTGATGATTCAAGCTCATGAAGTGCTAGCTTATGTCTCTTGAGACCTAGCTGTAAACGTTATATTAGAGGTTTTGATGCGAGAACGCTATGTCAAATTAGCCCATAGTCCCCTCTGATTAGTACTTTAGAAATCTCTTAAATTTTATGTCCGTGAAACATGGATAGGTAATTCTAACGTGGCCATTTACTTAACTTTACCTAATCAGTACAGTAAACCAATGTAATTTACCCTTAACTTGTTCGTAAACCTGACAGAATGTTCTCCTGCCCTTGATAATGTGGGACTAAGTTTTTGTGTAGAAAGAGCATTTTTCGAATGGATTTTATTTGCTAATCTGTCGCTCTTCTAAAGGCCTTAACGAAGGTTAAAACATAGGCTGATGATTTTTCTTTGTTCTTGTTTATACCCCACTTACTGTAACGTGTATCAAGAAACAATAGTTATACAAGAAGTTCACTGATTTTCCTATAAAAGATGGGGTTTCTGATTTTGTAATTTTACTAAATAATTTTAATCCAAATGTTGGTAGGCTAAGTCAATCATAGAAACACTTGCTAGATATTTTGTGGTTCTAGGCCAGGAAACAGATAACATTAACTTTTTTTCAATTAATTTGAATTAACCCGAAGTAATTTAGTTGGAGCCACGAATAACCAGAATACAACGAATCACAGCCAAAATGTAAGAAGAATTCGAAAGTCAGCTGTTTACTATTGTATTGTGATGTGACTACCCATTCAAACAAAATTCCTGACACATTTATGGTATTAAGTAAATAAAATTGTTATTCATCATATAACTTCTTATTCTTATGAAGCACGGACTTTAAGCTCAAGATAATGTTTAATATGGTCACTTTCAACCTCAATATAATTATAAACATTAAGTAGTAACAGCGGTAAATGTGCACTCACTCTCTATCTTGATCTCAAGCTCTATAAGACTTTTGTTATATTCCTTACTGTTGATCCATAAGTTGGTATTAATCTTGCTAATATTATGTCGTCATGTTGATGTAGTATGGCAAATCGGATGGATGTATTTATGTTTCAGGTTCTGCGATTGTGTGCGACTAGATGACGGTGTTTATGTTAGAAAAACTGCTGTGCATCATTTAACTAATCATATGTTGAAAGTATTTTTCGTAATTTAGTGGGTGATTTCCAAATATATCCTCGTCTGCTATATTTCTTAAACAAGCGTTTAATCATGTGGCAAAAAATTAGTAATAATAACATGATTACATCATTTTTGTAGTAGCTTTCTAAAATTCCATTTTCCGTTTATTAACACAAGTAACCTTAACAATAATCATCATAAAGTATTCATTTACTGCCGATAGGTTCTTAACTAAAATATAAAAAATTCTCTAGAGAAATTACAAACGTTTGCTTATTTCGTTAGTTACTATTGTCTTACAATTTTTACGATTATCAAGCGTTGTAGCTTTATGCCAAAAAATTTCCACTTCACAGATATGTGCACATTATGACGCATATTTATTATTTTAAATTTAACAGCTGACACAGTAATAGTAGCAATATATTATTATTAATGATAATTATCGTTATACTACTGTAATAATATGAACGAAGTAAAAATTGTATGTATATACTAATATATTCACATATATATAAGATTAAATAGGAGTTTTATTCCCCTCTGTATGAATTCATTCCAGCTCAGACTTCTTGAAGTATCGCCTTTATCTTTTGTGAATTGTTCAGGAGGCTTAAAGTTAAAGGAGGATTGTGTTAATAAATTGCCATCCTACAATTATTTAAATAAGTGCTGCTGTGTATCGGGAATTTGTCTACAGAAGCGGTAAGTAAATTAACATTAATAAACGTGCTTCGTCATCTTAATTGTAGATATTTATATACCTAAATTTATAACCTGTCTAAATCCATCTAATAAAAAGGATTTCTCAGGACTTTGTATGAACAAATAGTTTTAGCAATAACTGAAGACTACATTAAATAATGATAGTTACTGATAGTGGATTGTTATTATAGTAATAAACCCCTAAAAAAGTAGAATCCCGGAATCTTTCGCACCAGCTTTAGTTTAAAAGTCAAAATGATTTTGTGATAGCTAACTTCATACTGAGTTTTTACCTTAATTCGGTAGCACAATGTTAATGGATCCAAATAAGATCGATTTAAACTGTCATACCTTACTATAGCATAGTAATATGAACTTAGATTATGTTTTACTCATGAACAATAATTACGAAGTCTACAACTGTCCCGTATGATAGTAGCATGTGGCGTGATACTATTCCACCTTCCTTTTTTCCAACCTTCCCAAATGCTAAGTAGCTAAGCAAGTTGAATTACTTCATGACTATAAATGTACTACTTGTGTTTAAGTTATTTCGGCTAGTGAAATTTAATAGCCAGCGGTTAGGGTTCCTAAACACCTAATGAGGTTTTTATATCTCTACTAAAACTTTGTTCGTTATCAACCTTTTAACAATAATAAGACTTCAATAATTATGTTATATCGGGAGATTTAAGAAGAGTAACCAACTTTCTGAACTGTTTTTCAGAATATTATTTCATTTATTTTGAGCATATGTTAATCGATTATTTTATTTCTATTATTGTCTTGTTCCCAGCACCGTGACCTCTCATTAGACTCATGATTTGTTGTTATATCATTTGTCGTTCAGAAACAGTGATCAATTAATCAATGTATCTGTACCCCTCAGTCCTTAGTCATTGTTGTTTCTGTTTTGCATAAATGTTATTATCCCTGTTGGTATAATTCGTTGTCAGGTTTTGTGTATATATAAAGGAATGTTCGAAGTACAATACGATTCTGTCTGATTGGTTTATTAATCTGTGTTTTCTATTCCGTCTTGGGACTGAGTGGGCGTCGGAAAGATGTGCAGCTACCAGCTAGCAACTCTCATTGGCGCTCGTTATTAGTGAATTCGTGAGCACATGGTTGCATCGACCACTTGATCATACGAATCGATCACGTCAACCCTTCCTAAAGGCATAAAGAATTATTAAAGCGGTAATGCGCTTATTTGCTTAACTTACTAAGGCCAGTTTCATCGATGAAACAGTGATATATTTCAACGAGGGATCAGTGTACTAATTATATGATATCAGGAAATGAATAACTGCTTATGATAGCTTATGTGACGTGAAAATGTCAGTCATTTTAGAAAATCAAACTAAATAAACATACGTGACAACGTTGAAGCGGATTATTCTTGAAACTGGTCTTCCTAGAACTCCTGGAATATTGTTAACGAATTCGAAAGAATTAATTGCTCATTTTTAAAGGAATTTTTATGATCCTAGTTATTCTCAAATGGTGTTTGATGTTTACAAGATGTATCGGATTCTTTGAGATGAATGTTTGTTTATTTTGTCTTAGAAGCTGAATCGGAATCGTTAGTTATTAATTCCCAGGAATCTTTAACTGTTGTCTTTGATTAGTTTTAGATGATCCTCTAGTTGTTAGCTGGTATAAAGGTTTGTTTGTTACCTTTACGTTGATGTATCATTTATAGTAGTATTATCATTAGAGCAATTTAATTTTGGAACAAATTTAACTTTATCATTTAAATCAACTAAGGATTTGTTTAAGCAAATCCGTGAAAGTACTCTTGATTTTTTCACATCAGTACTTTATACAGATGTTCAAATAACTTAAGGGAATTTAATGGTTTATCAGATGTACTGTATTACCTTCCAATTAAACTGCTATTAATAATATACCTGCCTAAACGAGACTGCTTAATATTCAGTGTTTTATTGGTTTATTGAACGCTTTTAGCTCCCATAAAAATAAATTTAATGGCTGGCATTCTAGTTGAATGTTTTTGAGGTCCACAGCAAATGGGTTTTAGAATATTTTCTTACCCTAGTAACATACTATGTTTTGTAACTTCTTAGATAAATTTATGTATTATTGTAATCATATATACTTTAAAGTGAAATTCTAAACCAAAACAAATGATAATTTATTTGCTGACATTGATGTTGTATCGGCCTAACTTTTAAATTAAATCATGGTTGATTTCATCACACATTAATTTTTCAAAGCTCTCTTAGTTCGCCGATTTATCAGAAATTCAAATTTATTTACTTGCCATTTTTATAGGTGGCTTATTTTGAAAGATAGCTATTTCGTGTATATGAAACAACATGGAGATAAAGTGAAAGCTAAAGATATCGACAAATCCAAGAAAGGGAAATTGAGACTAACATTTTCGATTGAACTAAGTGGAAAAAATAGATCTTGGCGTTTATGTAATATATTCTTGATAGACCAGAACTTTGCCTTTAAGACTAGGATAGTTGAACGATCTGGACAAAGGCAACTTAAATTATACAATTCTCTTGGGTAAGTGCCTATTGAGTCTTTTAAAGTTTTCTAAAACCATCCAGGTATTGTCACTCTGTAGACTAAAGCGAAATGAATTTGAATGTCTATAAATGTTTTTCTACATTTGAAAACGTCAGATGACTCAACGATGATATGGATTGTTTAAAAATTCCCATGTTTATCAAAAAAACAAAGACGTTTGAACAGAGAATATTCTTATCGATAAGTGCTCATCAGGTTCTACATTTATTTGTTCAAGATTATTAGTCACAATAATAGGTAGTTCTGAGGCAAGTAAAGCATTATTTAGATATCAAGAAAAAATGGATAATCGGAAGCTTTTTTATCGAGTTATTTCTAAAATACGAATGTTAATGTTGAAATAATCATCATCATGTAACTTGTGAAAGGTAATCGACAATTAGGATAAACAAGATTATTAGTCAAATATATGTAGGTATCTCTGTATCTCTGTATGTGGGTGACATAGGAGATGGGGTGGTAGCAAAATACGATTAGATCAAGTGTATGTAGACAAAGGTCAAATCCTACTTAAAATGAAACCGAATGGGTAAGAGTTTGTAAAATGGAGTGAACGATAATCAAAATTCGTCAAATAGTAACAATAATAGACATAATTACCATCAGTTCATTTGTTTGATCTTAAAATGTGATATTCAAATTCATTCTGTGTACTTTGATTAATGATAATAATAATAATAATAATAATAATAATAATAATAATAATAATAATAATAATAATAATAATAATAATAATAATAATAATAATAATAATATGGAAATGCACATCCAGAGTGAGAATACATATGGATTAATCACATCAAATCGTCGCATGATTAAGGTGGTGATTGGTTTAGTGGATCTTGCGTCGGCCATGGCAGGAGAAGAGGTTGAACGTACTTCTTCTGTATGCACAGGTTTGGCTTCTTGGCCCGTATAGCTATCGCCTCTGCCGTTTTAGGGACTTTGAGTCTAACCGATCTTGGCAGATAACTGTTTACACAAAATATTATTCTGAGTGACTGATTTATGCTAGCTACATGACCTGTTTGAATCAAGTGAGCTAGTATTGAACTGTTAATACTTCTGACAACTCCATTGGTTAACCAGACCGGAAGGTGCTCCCGAGCACGGAGGAGTAAATTCCTTGAGCATCTGCCAATGTGACTTGCTCCACAGGAGCAGTTGAACTGATAGATACAAAATGAAGTGACAAGCTTAGGTAATTTATCCTTTATTCTCGGTATCACCATAGGGCGGGTAGACAACACCAGTTGAAGTTTTCCAGCGTAAAAAGTTCTCCGAATGGAGCTGGGTAACCTCAACGTTAGCATTTCGCTGGGCCCGTTCCCTCTGAATGCTAGTCTCAGAAAAAGCGGCTTTCTTTCTACGGTCTGAATCATCTTCCTATTTGCTTTAGAGATAGCATGTTTATTTATAACTTTATAAGGTAGCAATTCTCCCTCAGGGTTTTATGCAATGCTTCCGTTTCTTCGTCAACCGCATCAGGAGAGCATATCATCATTATTCTATAATACAAGGTTTTCAATAGATTCCTTTTATGTTTTATAAGTACAAAGCTAAGGAAGTTTTTATATTGTCCTATCCATGTGATTTTCTTGTTCATGTTTCTTCTTAATGAGTCATCTGTTCTTTTTGTGAGCAGAACATCTAGAAATGCTATTTTACCATCACTTTCTTCCTCGCATCTGAATTTAATAGCCGGGTGAACCTCGTTAAGTTGCTTGAGAATATCAGACCGACTAATATCCTGTTTGCAAAGGACGAATGGGTGATCTACCTATCGGCAGTAGAATGGCAATTTACTAATGAGTTGTGCGAGTGGTCCGTTTTCTAGCTTTGTCAAGAAAATATCGGCTAACATGGGACCTAGTGGAGAGCCGATTGCTACTCTATCCACTTGTCTATATATGTCATTATTAAACATGAAATGTACATTCATTGTACACGTCAGTGAATAGTTCTTTAAGCGTGTCTACTGGGATGGCTATATCTATTCCGGTTTCTATGACTTGGTCCGATTATATATAGTTAACCGTCTCAATTAGTGGAACATTGGTGAATAAGGATGTGACATCCAGAGATAGCATATATTGCATAAATAACTCGATGAAGAAACTTCCAATTATCCAATTTTTCTTGATATCTAAATATTGTTTTACTTGCCTCAGAACTGCTTATTATTGTGACTAATAATTTTGAACAAATAAATGTAGAACCTGATGATATGGATATTAAATTAGGCTGAATATATCTCGCTGTAATTATGGCTTGTACAGTGAAAAAAAAGATGTAGTACAAATGATAAACGTAATGTAATCGACTCACTTCTATGGAAGAACGAATATTTCGAATCAAATCCAATCTGCATTTAAACGTCACTTGCTAGGATGGGTAGTTAATAACAACAACTTATAAAAATATTGTTGGTTAATACAAGTATTATGTCAAAAATACCCATCACAATACTAAAATTTTACATCAGTTTTAAATCTGATTTTGGATTTAACTACTAAATAACACACTTCCTTATCACTGCCATCCTCATTGTATCTATAATTTATGTTATAATTTGTCTTCTCAACAGATTTAAGAAACTTGAAACTATGACCCTAGGAGTATTTTATTCTGTTATAATTAAATTAATCTAGTATTTTAGTCACATTATAGCTTTATCAGGCCTCGGATTTTGCAATAATAGTCCTACGAATATTTATTGGTCACTGGTATTTTCGTTAATCACATCAATAAACTGTAATAAAATCACTTACCTTTAGAAGGCAAGATACTCCTGACTACATTTCTTACATTTGATGATTACTAATAAATTAATGTATTTCATATATTTTCGTTAACTAAGGACAGTTTAAAATGATGATAGTTATTCAATATTTTGAAAGTAACTGACTCGGATTTGCACCTTATTGGAGCATGAAAACTTGGAAAATATATTTAATGTTGCAGCAACCGAAGTATTAAATAGTACTCAGCTTTCAAAATGTCATCTGTTAATCCTGATAATACCCAAAGAACAGAAGTCGTCCAGTGTTTTAATGGTTTCATTTTAACTAGTCTTCTACGTCATCAGCTGTTTCTTTTTATCATGGGAATACACAGCAATGTTCATCCAGGTACCTAACGGTCACCGAGCACAGGACACTTATGATTTTACAATGAGCACTCTGCCTTTAATTCACTTTGTCAACACCCAATGGTCTACATTTCTAACTTCAGTCAATTTACTATGTATTGCTTGACATTATCTAATATATTTTTTTATTTGATTTCTTGGTATATTCAAAATTATTAAAATATTATGACGTTTTACTGAAGTGTTTGAATAAACGTCGAAATATTTTACTTAATTCAATCCACCTATAAAACGTTTGGAACATTTTTATTAAAAAGTGAGAAGTATTATAATTTTATTTATTCAGAAAGATTAATTAAAATATGTTTATTTATTTATGGTATCAAAGTGAATTAATTGTGATATGTCAGTCAGACGATCGAATGAACGATTGGAACAACATACTGTCATCACATATTTACGAAGATGGTACTAGAGATTTTATACAATATAATCGTTTTGGATCGTATGCTCCACCTAGACCTGATACACACATATGCATGTAAGTTTATTCGTTGATCAAAATAAATAAAATAATTATTCTAATTTAGAAGGATAAGTGCTTTTAAATAACGTTCATCAAAAGTAGTTTTAAAGATATTGAGTTTGAGTTGCGATCAAATTTTCTTAAACAAAACTTTTCTTCCAATCAATTTCACAATGTCCTTGCATGCATCAAACATCAATAGTTCGTTGATAAAAATTTGCTGCTCTTCATACTTTCAATCTTTAAACACTGCAATAAATGCCATGAGTTACCTTATCATAAAATAAATAAGCTAGAGTCAGCTTATTAAACACATGTGGCTGGTAGCTTTATAGTAAATAAAAAGTCTATAAAAACCACAAGTTGTTAACTTAAGTAACTGTTGGTGTATATAAAATCCATCGTTTCTTTACGGGAATCGGGGTGGGGGGAGGATTCGATAAAGTCCGGGATCTAAGTTTTGTGATGTTTGACACTCGCCGGTTATGCATCCCTGCAATCGTGAGGGAACTTATGCTCCTAGGCTGATTCGATGCCGATGTTGTATATACTACTCATAAGGTCGTTTACAAGTAGTAGATGTCGGATTGTAGCATGAAAATAATAACAGCATACGAGGTGAGTTGTGAGGTGGCAGGAAGCAAAGCCTGATTAAAATACGTAGGAAAATTGAAGACAATTAAGAGAAGCAGGCCTTCAACCGAATTGGGTTGAAGGACGCAAAGGATGTGCAAATAGATAATGTAATGTACGTATTAAGTAGCATGGTTCCTACTTTTTCTGACACCCAATAAGTCGTTGCTTTGACTAGTCAGTCGTCCTCAGACCGGGTAGTGTTCAGTGAGTAATTAATGTGTATGACGTATGAATAGCGTACAACTAGTAGTACAGAGAATAGCAATCCAATCCGTTACCATTTGGTTAGTGCGACATAAGCTGTTTGTGCAGCTGAAATAATTCGGCGTTGTTCATTATATAGCATTAATTAAAAAAGTAGTAACTACATGCCAAGATATTTAGACCCTGACATAATCTAAAAGTACCTAAATTATTGGTTATGTAGTAAACTCCATAAGAGCCTTGGTTTCGGCTTACTTCAGATTGGTTTGAAGGGATTATAATATTCACCAAAACACTACCATTTTTATTACTGTGTTGTCAATTCGATTTCTGTTGAGTTTTACGATATGTTGAAATCATTTCGTTAAATTCAGGTAGGTGAATAAAATATGTCAAATTCTTTTAGCATTAAACATAATGTTGGTAAGTTTTAAACCTTTAGTTCGAAACTAGCGAGTACCAAGGATTTTTAATTTCATTTAGTATTTATTTTATATAAAAAACCATTCCCTGATAATCTAATACAGAAACGTTTTTGAATACCCTCGTCAACTGAAGGTTTATAGATGGGGCTTGTTATATGGAAGCTGTGGCAAAGGCGATCGCCCAAGCTCAACACGAAATTTTCATTACGGACTGGTGCATGCATCCCACTGTATTTCTTAGACGTCCGGTACGAGACAACAAATGGCGTTTGGATATGTTGCTTCATGCAAAAGCTGTAGGTTATCAGGTTTCTTTACTTCCGCGTTGGCAAAAGTGCTGTTTAAAAATAATAATAATAATAATAATAATAATAATAATAATAATAGTGAAAATCATAGTGGAATTCATTTCATGTTCATCCCGCGCGTCACATATGATCGTCATTGTCTTCAATTTTAAGCCACCTATTTTGACATCAAGTTGTTGAGTTTGGTGATCATCAGAACTCAATGCAAGGCGATATAATAAGTTAATATATGTAAACTATACACAACTTTCTCAGTTTCTTGTCACCATCTTTTAAACTGACTGTGCATCCAGTTTGTCCATTAATTTTCGAAGATAAGTTATGCTTTTATGTAAATCGCTAATACAAAAATAGTTTAGAATGACATTATTGGATGAATAACAATCTCCAGTGTATCCAAATGAATATTGTCAGTCTCTAACATTTATAAATAATGTTAATGACTCAGGTCATTGTATTGTATGTTGTTGGTTCAGGCAGTCTGTATGAACTTTTTAAGGTATTTCGAAATATCATACATCTGTTGCCTTATAAAAATATTAAGTAAGCAAGAGCTAAAAATGTGTGGAATATCACTCGTTTATTTTATTTCGCGCATTCTCATTAACCAATTAGGAGAAAATAAGTTAACTATGAATAATCAGTGCATCATGCTCCTTTGGTAGAGACAATCGAATCTAAAAGGATGTTTGAGTCTAGAGTACTACTTATATAGTCAGTCATACGAAGCTACTCCGCTGATGTCACTGTATCTAAAATATTAAAAATCCCCGTTATATGAATTGTAACAATACATATAAGCGAACAACATTGTTTTTAACCAGTTCGTCATCAGGCTTTAAACTAATATACTGCAGAATTTATATGTGAATTTGAAAATTATTAAACCAATGGAAATAATTTACAACTCAATTATTAAAATGAAACAGGTGTATTACATAGTTAATCGTGGTTGTTGAATGGTGTAAATTGGTAGTAGGAATACAAGTAATAATGATAATGTTAGGGGTTTATAATCCTTAAAAATACAATGGTTGATTTAATTAAATGAAAGAAGCTGTATTAACCTGTTATAAGATTGATTTGTAGACTTTCATCAGTTTATTTAATTTCAATTAGGGGGTTGTGGTGGAGATAGTTGATTCGTCACTCCTGATATCACGAATAGATCTGAATCAGGCAACCATTGATCACTCCCTGATTGTAACTAAATATCAGCTCACTAGTGATTAGCTCCTTGAAGTAATTCCTGGAGTTCTAGTGTGAAGACGTGACCGGTGGAGTTCAGTCATGTCGGGTGTGAGGCAGTTACCTACCAATGACAATGAGTGAGGTCGCGCAAACGTTTCACGAATTGACTGACTTAGGAATATCGACCGTTAGGAGCCGATTATTTTGTCCAATGGTAAATGCTTGTCGCGAAGCACGAGGGTTCTGGGTTCGATCCTCGATGGGATCGTGGGTGCGCACTACAGAAGAGTCCCATACTAGGACAAAACAGCTATCCAGTGCTTCTAGGTGATCAATGATTGTCTGATTCAGATCAATTCGTGGTATCAGGATTGAAAATTTAATTTCAGTGTGAGTTTTACTACTGTGTACAGTTTGATAACATTACATTGTATTAATAAAATGTTGATGATTTGATTTTGATGAATAATCACTGTTAATTAATTGATATAAAAATTGATGCATTTATGTAAACATTGTTCGCTAGTCATGTCTCAGTATTTACTCCACAATACAATCTTCCTACAAGTCTAGTCGTGTGGAATAGCTGTTGGCTGGGAAGGAACAAGTTGTGGTATCCGACTGAAATACAAGTATCATAGATAGCATTCTCCTTAATCGTATCGCCTATCAAAGAAATCAGACATATAATCCGGCTACCCTAGAGATCGTATCACGAAAAGTACAAGGACGATAAGAACCCACGCGTTGTCTCATCTAAAAAACATATCAGACAAGCAGATTAATAACAGGATGAATACAAATTTCAACATAAGTTGAATACGATCAATTATAATTTGGATGTAGACCAAGACGTGTAAAATTAAGCTAGTTACAATATCATAAAATAATCGTTTAAAGCTTACTTACTTACTGACGCTCGTTACCCCTCACAGAGGAGCATTGACCACTCACCAGTATTCTCCATTGAACTCTGTCCTGAGCAATCCTTCACAGCTGTTTACAGCTGCTGCTCATCATTTTAATATCTGCTTCCGATTCTCGACGCATGTGTGTATTTGGCATTACTCTTTTCAGTCTCCCAACAACATTCCAAGTTAATGCTTGTCTCATGATGCAGTCTGATGATTTCCACAATGTATGTCCTATCAATTTCCAACATCTTTTCCTAATTTTTTATATGCTGGAAGTTAGTTTGTTCTCTCTCATAGTAGGCTGTTGTTGATGGTTTCCGGCCAACGGACATTCAGTATATTGCGTAGACAGTTGTTTATAAATACATGTACCCTTCTGACGATGTTTGAAGTTTGTCTCCAAGTTTCAGATCCATACAGCAGAACTATCTTGACATTCGAATTGAAGAGTCTGATTTTGAGGTTGGTTGACAGTTGTTTTGAGTCCCATATGTTCTCCAACTGTAGGAATGCTGCCCTTGCTTTACCGATCCTTGCATTTACATCTGCATCGGATCCTCTTTTGTTCATCGACGATAATTCCCAGGTACGTGAAGGTATCCACTTCATCCAGAGTTTCTCCATCAAGTTCAACTGGGTTGGTGCTCCCTGTGTTCTATTCGAGGATCTTGCTCTTTGCCTTATGTATGTCCAGGTCTACTGATGCTGAGGTTGATGCTAGGTTGGCTGTCTTTACTTGCATTTGTTGGTGTATATGGGATAGAAGATCTAGATCATCTGTGAAGTCCAAATCATCAAGTCGTATACAAATTATCAATTGAATTCCGTGCTTCCCCTCAAATGTGGAGGTCTTCATGATCCAATCAACCACTAGAAGGAAAAGAAAAGGCGAGAGTACGCAGCCTTGTCTGACTCCGGTTGTCACTGGGAATGCATCTGTCAGCTGTCCTCCATGCACAATTTTGCAGTGTAGTCCGTCGTAATAATTCCGGATGATGTTGACAAGTTTTTCTGGTACGCCGTAGTGTCGAAGAAGTTTCCATAGTGTTATCCTGTCTACACTGTCAAACGCCTTCTCGTAGTCAATGAAGTTGATGCACAGTGACGAGTTCCATTCAATTAATTGTTCAACCATGATCTATAGTGTTGCGATTCGGTCTGTACACGACCGATCCTTATGGAAACCAGTCTGTTGATCTCGAAGTTGAGCATCCACTGAATCTTTCATTTTGTTCAACAAAACTCTGTTGAAGACTTTACCTGGTACTGACAATAGTGTGAACCTTCCTGCAGTTCTCACATCTGCTCGAACCTTTCTTCTTTGGTATTTCTATAAAGTGCCCTTCTTTCCAGTCTTCCGACACTTGTTCTTCCTCCCGGATCCTTCTGAATAAAACATTCAGCATCCTTGCCGTTACATCTATGTCTGACTTGAGTGCTTCAGCTGGTATATTGTCAGATCCTACTGCTTCCCCACTTTTGATCTGTCTGATGACCATCTTGATTCCTTCCATCGTTGGTGGAGTGACACCTATCAGAAGGTCTGTAGATGCTGCTTTGATGTCTGGTGGGTTCAGTGGAGCTGGCCTATTCAAGAGTTCCTCAAAGTGTTCTACCCATCTGTTCCTTTGTTCTTGAATCTCGGTGATTGACTTGCCTTCTTTGTTCTTGATGGGTCGCTCTGGTTTTCTATATTTGCCTGCCAGTTTCTTCGTTGTGTCATATAGCTCTTTCATATTTCCTTCATTACTCGTGAGCACAGATCTCCATCAACCCTAAAATTGTTTGAATTTTCGTATAGCTAGATCTTCGACAAATTTAATTAATAACTTTAAATATAATTAATAAAGCATTAGAACGGTTGAGTTGAGATCGATTCCATCAGCTTGTTTCAATTAGATGTGTATTGATTTGACAGGATAGGTCCTCATAAACTTTTTTTGAAAACTGGGATTTATCTGTCTTCCATCTATTTAGATACATATCAAAAGAAACTAATAATTCGGGAATGTAATATTAGGATTATGTTCCATTCGTGTTGTTCAAAACAGAAAATGTTCGTCTGTTTTTTGATTGCATATTTCGATTCCGAAAATGTCTGATACTGGATGAAACACCCAATTTTTGTTCAAACAGCGCAATATTTTATTGGAGGATCTGATCAATTATTTTATGTGAGTATCTCACTATCACTGAATGCTCACAACAGTTCAATATGAAGTGCATAATGGTATATTTTTAGGAAGTAAAGCTAAGTGGAGGGACATTTTTCTTAAAATTAAGTCAATAATGAAGACTTTACAGTGTTATTGCGTATGTTACTAACTCATTAACCATTTCATGATAACGTCTAAAGCATAAATTTGCAATGAAAGTTTTTGTACATAATTATTACAAAACTTCAATACTGTATATTTTTCCATTGCCTATCGGTTTGATTAGTTCTTACCAATGCTGTAACATTTTCATCTAGAAACAAGGAGTTAAAATCTATATACTGCTTTATAAAGAAAGTGAACTTGCCGTTAAGTTTCGAAGTATGAAAGTAAAGCGTTGGCTTCGATCTCTGCATTCTAACATATATGTAAGTTTATATTTTTTGCCAAAATCTTTTCTACTGCTGCTATCAGTCAGAGATTTCTATGTCGCTAATAATAATATATTTACTGTTTAACAAAATTATATTTTATCCATAATTATTGAAATTCAGATGTGAATAAAACACGAGAACCAATTCATTTGAAAATTGATAAGATATGTGGGTAGCGAAACTTTGAAATGAATATAACTATTTTTCACTACAAAATTCACATCAGTGACTTACTCCAGCCTTAGATTTTCTGAAATAAATAAAACAATCTTGGTTTTATGGTAGCGAACCGGTTCATTATAACAAAATAAAATAATTTATTTATAAATTGGTAAGCAAATAATATTAATACAAAATGGTACTATGAGTTAAAAACTACTAATTGTAATTTCAGTTTACTTTTAGTCTTCTTGGTTGTGTCATTTTACTTTTTATTTAATGAATAGGGATTTTGTCTTAGCTGAATTCTTTTACTAATTTTTGTGAATATTAGTGTGACATCAGCATTATTTTAAATAAAAGTTCATATTTATAGGTAAGCTTATCATAAATTTTCACAAATTACCACTATATCTGCATTTCTATATGAGTTTATTGCTTCAATAAAGGTATACCGTTCTCCACGTTCTACACGCCTATGGAGTCATCATGAAAAAATGGTTGCTGTAGATCAATCGATTGTCTTTCTTGGTGGAATAGACTTGTGTTTTGGTCGATGGGATACCAATGACCATAGGTGAGACATAAACTGAAAATATGATTTCAGTGTTTTATTGTATCTAAATTTTGCTATGTAACCCCGAAGTATTTCTATGTAATATCACTATTCTTCGAATATAAAATTTTTTCGGCTTCATTTGATGGAAATCTTCAATAAAATTCAGTATTTTCAAATAAAAAATGTATGTACTTGATTTTTCTAACTCATAATACTTTTTTATTATCAAGCTCATTTGGTCTTAACCTGAAAAAAATAAATAGAAAAGTGAAAATCATTAGGATTTTATCTAACTATTTCATTTCAACACAAGGCATCTTAACATACTTATAACTGTTTTGGTTGAAAATTTAGGTAGTAATACGCCTGAGCTGTATGGTGGTATTTAATTATTCTGTAAATTATGATTATTACAGTCTTAAATTGACGTAATTATATGTTGAAATCTTTACCAATAACAATCATTAAGTTTTATACAGTCAAGATTGGAATAAATTTCTTCGTCGCCTGTGCTTCACTTGCATTAAATTAACCAAATCTACAAACTTGCAATCTAGTACATTTGTTGTAAATAATTATTGTCTTTCCAGTAGATTCAGTCAGTCTATTGTATTTTAGAGTGCTACTAGTAAGTATTCCTCGGTATGGTATCTATCACTTTAGCGTATGTCTACCAAGTAATTCAGTGTAGTTTAAACTCTGTTGTAGAGAAATTACAGCGGAGTTTTGAGCCCTAAATATACCATTTGATTCATAACAGCATTATTGCTTTTCTATTATCTGATTGATTTTATCATAGAATAATATCGAAAATACTATTTATAGTCAGTTTTGGTTTGATTTATGTTAAGATCCTAACTAAAATTTCAAGAAGCATACCTCAGTACTCAACATTAGTGAGCAAATAAACGGAAACGTTCTCCGTTTCTTACGTACATTATACTCATTAGGTGCAAATTATACTTTTCTAGCTTAATAGTAAAGAAATCTGTCAGCGAAATTACTTAGTGCGAGTATCAGAAAACATGCAATTAATATCTGTGCAACAATATTTTCATATAGTTTTTTACTTAGTAATTATTTCTTGTTAAAACTGTAACACAATTTAAGAAACATGAATAATGTTAAGATGGAGTGGTGTTATATTTACTTGCGTTGATAGACAATTGAATGAAGTGTTGTTAATCTGACAACCAAAAAAAGATTAAAACGCAATAAATTATTTTTACTTTTCATTCTCAAACATTTTTCACACTTCAAGAAAACTTTCTTAAGTACCCATTTTTTGGCATGTGATTAATCTAGACCGATAAAAAAATCTATATAATGAATCAAACAACTCAGCAGAATAGTAAATTTATAGTATTTTATAAATATTTGTGGTATCTATTCAGAAACTAATAATTTGTTAGAAAACGAATCATACGATATTACTGATAAAATATTTTCTTTTTATATCACATTTTTGTTATTAAAAGATCGTGTTAACCTAGAATAATATACACACTGACTGGAATCTCTTCTTTTGCTAGAAAAATACAAATTAAGCATTCTAATGGATCTGTTTTACAGTTACTTTTATTAATTATTGTAAAAACTAAAGCTGTAAAGACCTACGATTAGGTGAAAGTAAAGTTTTATCAAAAGATCACAGAAATTGCCTGTTGGTCATTAACAATCTCAACGTTTAAAATTATGAGTGGATAAAAGACTCCATTTTAGTGTTTATCGAGTATTCAGTAAAGATTGGAATTTGATAAGATTGTTATATATACAGTGGACATTTGTAGAACAAAATGCAAAGTCAATGAGAAGTTGCGATTTAAGTAAACGAGGACCTGTAAGATATAGTGAAAAGCTAGAGACGAAATTGAATTTTAATTCATACGTTCCTCTGAGGCGTAAGGTATGGCTCACGTAGGTCACCAAAACCTTTGTAATATGGATGTGTTTTTGTTACCAAGTTTGATGCACAAGATATTGAATTCACCGCGTATTTTAGTTATTAAGACCCCATTTTAATAAGTAACTTGTCGTTTAATAGATTATTATAGTCTGGATTTTAGTACAAGCAAACTTTAATTGTTTCAATCATTTGGCAACATACCATATAACCAGAGCTATGGGTGTATAGCTGACTAGTATGCGGATTGTTCTAAACTCAAATTGGTGTTATGCATGACTCGGTGGAGATAGAATCTAGGCGTTCCCGACCCTACATATTTAATGATGTAGCCACATACCGAATAACTTAAGTCATAGAAGTCAGTGAGAATAATATCCAAGAGGTTTTCTTCTCTTTTGAATAACGGTCTAATAGTAACTTCGTCTATATTTGTTGCGAGAAAGGTTACTTCAAGATACTTATCAGTTTCCCTAGAACTTTTTGTTCCATAAGTAAAATTGTCCTTGTTGTGATTAAGGTTAGTATAATTATTCTATTTGCGTTTTGTCTTTTTATAGTTCATTTATTAGTAATGTTGGTAAATAGATTTGTTTTACTTAAACTATGTATTTTATTTATTTATTCTAACTAAACCTAGTTTATTTCATACCAATTAGTGGGGTTTTTATTTCAATAATGTATTGATTTTTTTAGAAATATTTACAGGTTGAATATATAGCTATGCACAGATAGGCATTCTTAAAGTAAAACAGTTTAAATGTATAACATTCTATACATGTATTACTTCACAAAATTGATGAATACAAACTATTTTTATTGAATAAATAGAACTAAAAAAATACTTCATATAGTATGCATAAGATTAATTAAAGCTGAAATACTCAGAGGTTTATTAGCCTTTCCACATGAACTTCATAAAGATGCATTATAAATAAAGTATATTGGTAAAAAATGAGTGATATATATTTGTAATATTCCAATAAGTAGAAATTAAAATTTCTGATTACTAACCTGAATCAAGTTAGCAAAGTGGAAGTGCTATTAATACAATCATTGAATATATAACAAACGCTGATTACAAGACAGCATCATTCCTAAATCTTTGCTGGTCAAGTCACTTGAACTTTCTCGATGTTCCATTCCTACTGCTCAACAAATATCACGCATCTTCTTAAGAGAATCTGTTCACAAATGTACAGTATTCTTGGGAAAATACCTAAAGTGTATGAATAATCTTGATGATTCAATAAAACAACTAACTCCGCCTGCATTATAGCCCCCTAGTTTTAGCTTTTTCAATGAAACAGAAAATCACTATTTAAATTCGTTGAACTTAAGACAAATTGGAAAATACGGCAGAATGAAAGGAATAATGGTAGTAAAGACAACACCACCAACAATTGTATCAAAACTGACTGATTTGAGAACTGGCTACAATATATCAAACAAAATTTTACATAAGCATGAAATCGCTTTGCTTGAAAGAGGACTTAACCTTAATATTCATAGAAAGCCTCTCACCAAAATGGAAATTGCACTTATTCTAGAGCCATTACTAGAAAAGTTGCCCGATAAAGAAGCCCATATTTTACGTCAAAATCATCTCACATTTTGATAAAACAAAAACATCTTCCTTCAAATGTGTCGATGGGAGAAGTAAAAACTTTATATTCATTACAAAAGGCTAAATCGATAATAATTACCAAGATGGGCAAAGGTAATACTACAGTGGTAATGAATAAAATAAACTAGAATGATAAAGTCTTTGAACATTTATCCACAGGACCATATCTAATGATTGATTCAAAGAATCATACAATTATAAAAAAATAAAGTGAAAGCAGACATGGGTCAACTTCTGACAGAACTGAAACCATTTATTGGTATCTCGCTATGGTTTACCTTATATCCTGAACTATGACAACTTCTCGCCTCTATGGTTTGTCGAAAATTCATTAATCTGGTATCTCACTAATACCAATAGTTGACTTCACTAACACTTCAGTTTGTTCGCTTGCTAGATATCCAAGAAACATTTTAAAACCACTACAGCAAAATCTACATAGTGTCGTCGAAGATACATGATTTCAAATCGAAAATATTGGATTTAATAGTTCAAGATATTGAAATGATGGTAAGCTATGATGTTGTATCTTTATATACAAGTATTCCAAATGATATCTGTCTAGAATTTATTAATGGATTGTTTGAATATAAACATACATTATCCAGCCGTTGTCCTTTAAGCATCAGTTTAATCAATGAAACCCCTAAAACTATGATTGAATGTAATTATTTTTGCTTTCAAAGGAATTCTTCACAAACAAACTAACTGATTGGGAATGGGTTCACTCGTTTTTACCAATTGTAGCAAATCTCTTCATGGCCCACATTCAGCCTCGCATCTTTACTAGTACGATTAGGCCACGATTTTAGCTTAGGTATGCAGATGACACTTTTGTCATTATTAAAAATACTTTCCTAACGACTCTTCCAAAACAAAACATTGCCCTTTCTCAATAAGTCAAATTCACTTTAGGAAGTGAATATGAGCACAATGAGTTGCCATTTTTAGGCTTCCTAGTCAAGAATAATTTGAATAAAACCGTGAACCTACACACTCAAATCAATGTCGATTTCAATTCAGTACATCCATTCATTTCAAAAATATCCCTGGCTCTAAACCAATTCATAAGAGCCAATAAACTCATTACATCAGAAGATGACAAGAAATCCGAATACAAAAATATAATCAGCATCTTACGACTTAGTGATTTTCCAATGAATAATATTAAAAATTTGCAAAAACGAAACGATTAATTACCGACTAATAGTAAATCAATTAAAGCATCATGGATTGGTACAGCTGCTCTACGTTACCGCCATGAAACAATAGACGAATTGCAAAGAATTCTAAAACAACATGGAATCCAAACATTTCACAAGACTACCAACACTATTCGAGGTGCGTTAGTTAAAATAAAGGACAAGATCCCCTTCACGTCTACACAGAATTGTGTCTACAGGCTCGGTTATATTGATTATGATGCTTTCTACATTGGAGAGTCTTCTCGAGAAATCAAAACTCGTGCCAAAGAACATGAAAGTTACACTAAAAGACCTTCTAACAATCCTGTTGAACTATAAAACTTACTAATCAAATTAGCAATAGCAGTACATGTTATCTACCGCAACCATAAAATTGATATTTAAAATATTCAAATTAATCAAAAAGGCTTTTCAAATTATAAAGTAAGGTGAATAACTGGAGTGTTTCACATATTGTAAGATCCAACTGCACTTAACCAGAAGGAAGGCCTTACTATTCATCCAACATTATCTATCCAAGCGACCATAATTAAAGTTCATTTGATTTCTTTCATGTGAACACACAATTTTATCCTTATTTCACATATTTTCATGATATTTCACATCACGCTAACATATACATGTCTCACTTTAAATCACCTTGACCCAAATGACTTGACATGACACGATCAAACTTGCATTTTGATTTGCTCCACTGGATTATTTAATCTTGTGTTAATTCAATTCGGTTATTCATTTTCTTTGGAGAAGCAACTTGCACTAAGGTGCAAAACGTCAAAAAATTTAATTCCAACTCATTGGAATATTACAAACATATATCACTCATTTTTTATAAATAACATATCCAATGATCAATTTGTTTGAAATTATATAATCTAACCTTGGTAATGATATATGCAAAGTATATTGATATTTCAGGAGTTTTATTAAAACACTTGTAAATCAGATAACAAAATGAATAAGCAGAGTGATTATTCTATTTCTTGAAAAAAACATATGTATAATTATAGTTATTGTTTACTAGATAAGCGGTTGTCATTAGCAGAGTCGTTCTTGATAACCTTTTTCATAAGTATTGGTGCATGAAGTAATAGAAAAAGTTTATATATCAGGTGGTTGCTCTAAATTACTTTGTGTTCTGCCAGATCTATTAATGTCAGCTTTCGTAGTTGGTCTGAACAATATAATTAGCTTTTATTTCATATAAAAATCAACAGCTTAATTATTACGTAAGCTCGTAATCAGTGTATTTGGTAACTTTGTCAATGGGTGATCGTCAGTTTCTTAGGTCTTTGTATTCCGGTTGACTTTTTCGTTTGATTTCTGGACATGTGATCGATGAACTGGGTCTACCCTGATGAACCTATTGATCACAGATTGACATTAAGGCAGTGCTTTCAGAAATTCCCTTTAACATTCTCTCTCCTGACGTTTTTTCATTCATATTCGTGTCCGTAGTTATCTGAGTGCATGTTGTGTGTTCGTACGTTCATAAAATGGAGAGAAATTACGCTTTGTTGGGATTAATGTTTGTGGCGATTCTCTTTGTACTAGAATGACTCGTTTGTTTCATTTTGTTATAGATGAATAAAACTGAATAGTTAACGTGTTGGTTTGCTAAAAAATTAGATTCCAAAGAGCCTTTAATCCTCGTGGGATTTGGTTTCTGATTCGGATGACTACATATGGATATATCACCTAGGTATGCTATTTGTGAAGCCATTCCTACTAAAGACTTACAGAATTCGGGTTTCTCCAATTATCAAAGTGCTAAAAGTGTATCAGGGAGTTCTGGCTCTTTCAAGTAGTGTCACGAGTCAGTTCCTTGCGATGCGCTTATTGCATGAAAAAAACCACTTTTATATATACTAATCGGCAGAGCAAACAAAAAGACTTTGGATACATACGTATTCAGAGAACTAAGCTACACAGATCAAGTAGTAAATTGTTATGGTAACACCTAAGCAAAACACAAAAGAAGATATGTACGGACGCAACTTCAGAGGATCCGAAACTTACTGCAGCATACTGTAATGTTAATAATGGCAAGTACGAATTAGAGTTATATTTCAAATGAATTTCACGAAAATACAAAAGAGTTGTCGTTTTCGCGATCCTAAGGTAACGTAACGTTTTTTTACTAAGTTTCAATTTCTTGAGAGTTTTGACATTGGCTTGACAAACAACTTATCGCTTCAAATCCTTTTATTTAATTCGGTTTACGAATTTATTGCTTTGTACTATCATACATTAAAATAATGTGTAGGTGGGAATACTAAGGTGCACTTCTTTATTGTGATATCCTATTCCGAATTTGTCTTAGTTATTATATTTTAGCAGCTACGATTATTTAATACTCATTATCTTAGCCAAGCATTCCCAACAGAGTTTGCTGATGAACATATAATCTAAAATGACCAAGTAAATTTCTTAATAGACAACTTATCTGGCAATTACCATATTTTTACTTCTCTCATACCTCATTTGTCTTGAATCATACATATTACTTTTTGTTTATATTCGTTAAATCACAATGAAACCAAGCTTTGAATTTCTTTTACCTATCTATATACTCCCCCCATACGCTCTTCCAGGTAGATGAAGTTAGTCATTAGGCTGTTTCTTTCTTATACGCTTTATTTCTGATCTTATCTCGTAAATTAGTAAATGCTACGTTAACTGAAATATGCTAGTTCAACATATAGTTAAAGAATTATTTTGGATATATAGTTTTTAGCCTCAAATATATCTAAAGATTACGTGATAATTTAACCTGAATAAATTGGTAATATCGTTCGCCGATGTTTAGTATACAAATCTCACCAATGAGCTTTAATCTCACTAGTATTGAGATTTGATTTGCATATCTCCACTGCATAACAAACTTAAGTTAATTATCTGCAGAAATAATTTCCACTATGTTGATTTTATAAATGTGCTCCGAATCAATCTAATTGTTATAATCCTTATCCTACACCATAATTTATTTTTGTATCGGAATAACTATTTTTATAAATACACTGAATAATTTTAAAAGCCTAAACAATGTTATAAAATGAGCCAGAATTTATTTAGATTAATACATTCTACCTTATTAATCAAATAATAAACCTAAAGCAAACGAATGTTTTGCTAATTTAATTTACATTGACTAACTGCTAAGTATTAAACACTGTGGTATGTTAATTATTGTGATTATTTAATTCTGTTTGGTGTTTTCTGTTTACTAATTGCAACTCCCTTCTACCACAGCATAGTGGATCCGGTGACTAGTCACTTAAAATAGAGGACTCATCGAAAAATTCGGCCATCAATTCAGATAGACTAGACAGGCATCAAGTCACATTGGTCATTACTCTGTGATCAATCAACGGAAAATATCTCAGTCTTACCATAAATCTTTCCTGGCTCAAACAGCTCAGCGGTAACGGCTATCAGTCTGGGATTTGAGATCGAATATTCTAATGCGCATATGTTTCCTTTATAAACTTAGATACACACCCTGATGAGTATCAAGTAACATGAGACCTTGGTCCATAGTTCCCTGCAGATCATTTCGAAACTTCCTTCCACAGTGTAATGTTATTGAATTATCATAATGTCTAACAGCACATTCAAATACCTTGTTTTGCATATTTATCACATTTGCTTTTTATAGGTTACAGGATGTCCATAAAGATGCTAAAGTTCAAGAAGTCAATGCAGAATTATTAGTAAGTTAAATAAATTTACAATTAAAATATTAGGTGTTATGATAACAGGCATTTCTTAAAGGATATTCTGATGGGGTATTTTCTAGAAGTTTACTTAATATTGTTAAAACAAATAAATGCTGAAATATCGAGTGCTTAGAACTATGTTTAAGTTCCGCTGTATTTATTTTTTCACTCCCACAAAGATAGCAAGATAGAATCACTATGGATTCTGTATCCGCAAAGGCTTATATTTCGGGAAATTTAATTAACAACAGTAACCCTCTCGCTATAGGGACATAAGGCAAACAAATGGAGTTGTATTTAATTTTGAATACACTTAAGGCAAATTACTACCTCAGAAAGACTTAATAAAAGTTATTGAAAATAAATGAAAACAAAATCGATACATAAACCTATTAAGTGGGCGAACTCTGAAGCTACCCAATACAGCCAAAAAGAATAAAACCAAAAGGATCCTATGCAAATATATTATAAAAGTTTGTATAGACAATAACGTAAGTCAAAGATAGGTTGCCTAAAGTGGGACGACAAAATTTTGCCAATGAAATTAAGCATAGTGTTTGTTTCTGTTTGCAAGGCAAAATATCTAAACAGTTGAATGTTAAGATAAAGGAATACAAATTATGTCTGAAACCTGTATTTAGATCTTCGGCAGACACTAAAATGGAT
The DNA here is from genome assembly GCA_025215515.1 of Schistosoma japonicum. Lineage (NCBI taxonomy): Eukaryota > Metazoa > Platyhelminthes > Trematoda > Strigeidida > Schistosomatidae > Schistosoma > Schistosoma japonicum. The sequence continues at coordinate 59,973,412 of CM046061.1, read as the reverse complement.
GAAAATGAGTCAGTGATTGCACTTCACGCCTGGGAAATAGGAGGCAGGGTTGACCTTGTAAGTACTAATATTTTTCGAGAAGATTCTGTTGCATACAAAGGATGAATATCAAGTGAGTCCATGCATATATAGATCAGATAAAGTGCAATTTCCTGCATAATAAAATTTGTTGATTAACAAGAAGCTCGTTTGTTGAATCCCACTTAGTCTACACAGTCAACGGTGCTAATAACAGCAGATATTATCTACTTGATCAGTATGCTCAAATTTTCTAAATTGATTTATTTATTGTAGTTATACGCTTCCTGACTGTTTTCAACTATCGAATGTGTCAATGTATTTAATTTGTACAAATGTTTTGATATGTTTCAAAGTCATCTTCAAATAGAGTAGAAGACGGATCACAAGCACACCTATATGTTTTACTTTGTGAACGTACACTCATATCAAATTTATCCATATTCTTACAGTATACGAAATTCATCAATCGAACGTAATGGATAAGTGGAGTAGTTTATTGACCTTATGTATATCCTTGACAATTTTCATTTTAGTTAAGTTCCCCTAAATAAACTTCAACCATTTTATCATGTGAAATGTGGGTATACTTAAATTTCATTCGCTGAAATTATTTTGAATATAATTTCCACTTCTAGTTTAATCTAAAACCCTACGTCTTGTTTAAATATTTGCATACATTGTAATTTAGATATAAGTTGTCACTATCTTTCATTCTACAAATAATTGAATAGTAAAAACAGATTACTATAGTATACATCATTACCAAGGTTAATTTTGATAATTTCAAATAAACTGAGCATTGGATAGGTTGTTTATAAAATGTCTCATGTCTCACATCAAACTACCTTGACCCAAATGACTTGACATGACATGATCGAAACTCGCAATTTTGATTGTACGAACTTATTTTGATTCTGATTTGTTCCATTGTATTATTTAATCTTGTGCTAATTCAATTCGGTTATTCATTTCTCTGAAGAAGCGACTTACACTAAGCCGCGAAACGTCAGAAATTTTAATTTCTACTCATTGGAATTTTACAAATATATATAACTCATTTTATAGATTACTATAGGTTACGATTCAGTCTATATAAAGACATCTTGTTCAAACTGCAAAGCGATTTTGTGATGCAAGCCTTATTTGTGCCTGCCTCCTGTATTAACGAGTTGTCATTTTTTTCTTATCTAACTTTTACTTTGCAAAGAGAATAAAGAGTCTACGTAATCGAACAAAGGGAACTTTACACTCTCAAGGTAAACAAAGTACCGATTTCGCTAACTTGGAAATGCACACAATTAGTTCAGAGAGTGATGTGACAAGCTCAAATTGTGATAATACACCTAAGTCACGTCGTCGTAGATTAACCAATGCAGTGAGTTTCACAAATTTTTGTCACTAACTAGCTGTTTTTTGGTATTGTGAGAATTTTATAGATCCATAGACGTCATTTGTTGCAGTCTTTCTTATTTCCGTGTTCCGTAAGCGTTTAACTGAAACTTATCTCACCATTTTGTCAAACACAAACGCCAGACTAGACTTTCAGCCATTATAATTACTTCTCTTTATCACACTTCTACCTTCAATCACATGAATCAAAAACTACTGTTTCTGATCTAAAATATACCTTCTCTACAGCTACCCAATCCACTGGCTGTTACCAGTGGGTCATACGTGTTTCCCTATGAAGCTTCAAGCCATTATAACGTCTAAGAATTATATTTGTTTGTTTGCGGTCATCTCTAAACGAGCGATTTAGCGTGCACTTATCTCTGATTTGGTGTTTGATCACTACATCGAATGGAACAATTAAAACATTACAGGAATTGGACTATTTATGAACACATTACAGCTGCATGAAATAACAACCTATTAGTATTAAAAACAACTTTAGAGTAATTTGAGTGGTTCACATAATAGTGCTTTTGAAACGTTTATCTAAAACTATTTGAAGCACAGCAACCTCATTCACTATGCATAGAATTATAAAGTGTATCTTGTTTAATGACGTTAGGTAATGATTTTATCTCACCAATGAATTTTTATAATTCCAATCAACTAGTAAAAATGTGCAAAGTAGCTTGTTTGTTAGAAATTCGGAGACATATGGAATGTCGATTATCCGGCATGTCACTAAGCTATTCGAATGTAATAAATCAAGAATGTCTTAATCCTTCTTCATATGAATTTCAATCCTATTCTAAATACTTAACGATATGCCGGATACCCAATGCTATAATATACTATTACTTACATCCCAGACTGATATAATATTATATTTTATAATCATGTTATTTTCATTCAGGGGAAATTTAAGGGAATTTTTAGGCTCTTACAAAACTATTTGGTTGACGGGATCATGAAAACTGCAACATCGTGAGACACTCTCGGAATACAGTGAACAACACCGATGCAACTAGATAACTAGGACTTCGCACATGATCTAGCTCTTCTATCCCACGCACAGCATCAAATGCAGATTAAGACAGACAAGGTAGCAACAACCTCGGCAGCCGACAGTAGGCCTAAACATACACAAAGGGTAAAACAAGATCCTTCTATTCAAAACAATGAACACTAACGAAATTACACTTTACAAAGAAACTTTAGATGATGTCGGAACCTTTACATACTTGGGCAGCATTGTCGACAATAGTGGACTGAGACACAATAATATATAAAATCTCACCACCCAGTTTTAAAAAGCCGCATCACATGTTATTAAACTACACACAAAATAATTTGCACATACTTCGAGAAGATTAGTATGTTAAATAGTTATAATGTCTTTCGTATTTAGGTCAAATGATACAAATGCATTCTGAAAAAGGATTTAATTGGAACATAGTCAAGTACTATAGAATTACATTTCTGTATATTTTCTATACTATAACTATTTACATAAATCACGCTTAAATTTTAAACTTAATGCTATTTCCATCGCCAGACCTATAGCCTGTCAGTCTATGGTGTTGCCAAACAAGAATTAAAAATTCTTGTTATGGATAGGTAACGACCAACTAAATTCTATTCTTTTTACCGAATTATATTAACATTAATAAGATTTACTGGACTAAACATCTAATAATTTCTTATCTGAAAAGCCCATTTCCATATTTACCTTCATCAGAGTCAATATTATTAATTTTCTCAATTGTAATGTTTATCGACTAACCTTTTTTCAAAAGCAAACGAATGAACTGATTATAATTGTTTTTACCTATATTGTTACTATGCGGTAAATTTTAATTAGCACTCCATCTTACAATGTCTTACCTTGTCGATTTCATTTTAAGTAGAATTCAGAATTAAATTACAAGCACTTGATCTAATTGAATTTTTGTCACCACCCCTTATCCTATGCCACCCATATGCATATATACAGATATATATTTCATCAATAATGCTGTTTATTTTAATTGTCGTTTATGTTTACTAAGCTACATGATGATTATTTAAACATTCGCATTCGAATTTTACAAATAACTAGGAAACTTTTTATTCAATTATCCTTGATCTCTAAATGTATCTGCCTTAGAAGTGTCTCTTTTTGTGACTATTAATTTTGAACTCATAATTGTAGAACCAAATGACCATTTATTGAAAAGAATATTCTTTGTTGAAACTTCTTTGTTTTGATAAACATGGGAGTTTTTAAACAGTTTATTATTTCTTTTCTTAAAATTACTAGACTGGTAAGTTAGAAAAAAACATTTTAATAAAGGTAAACATAGCGAAAGAGTTGTACTGAATTTGAAATACTTTATGTATATGAAACTAACACCGTATAAGAAAATGTTTTATGTTGGATGCCGAATACATTATTTGGGATTATGATTAGCAAATATGCTTTATGCTAATTGAATATTACAATTTGGATTTAAACTGTTAGAAACAATATTGAAAATTACAGATGGATCACGATTTTTTCATAGTTTCTCTTTTTTGTGTTGGTGCAACGTCCGAAAATAATACCCAAATATTTACGAAACATACTATGTTTTGCTGATCCTATCTGAATCCCATAAGCACATGATTTTAATACCCAATCTGTCACTCAAGTTTCCTGTAATCGATACAGCTTAATAATCGCTTACTAGGCCATCGAATTAAGCATTTAGTACACAGCCATCTAAACAAAACAACTGATTTTCTCAAGATACAATTAAATCTTATCGTTCATAATATCTAGATGTTCGAATCTTCCCTGAGTTTTATTAAACTGCATACACGAAGTTTCAGTTATTAATATGGAAGGAGTAGGAACAAAATTTTAAACTAAATAAGATGCATTCATCCAAATATGTTAATTTTATTCTTTAGAAGCATCCACAAGACTGTTTTTTTCTATGAAATTGTAAGTACATTATCGTTAATTTTTGGTCAACGTACACCGTTGCTCAACATTCGTGACCAGTGTTTTCAAATCCGAAATTCATCCCTTGATGATCATTTAACCTATTCTAGTAAAGTAAATCGAGATTGTAAACGATTCAAAGTCAATAATATGTGTCAATTAGTCTGAATACATAATATTCACCTGTGGGCTAAAGAATCCTGAAGACGTAAATATTCAAACCAGGATCTTATCACGCATCGAAGAAGATTCAAATATGACGCTGCAAATTGTTACTACTGAATGACAGCGTTTATTAAACCTCAAACTGGACAGAGAGATGGTAGAAAGCATTACGAAACTTTCGGATTTGGGATCAGTAAATATTGTCAAACGATCAAAGTCCCATTCCTAACACGAAAATTCCTTCCCCTACTTCCTCTGTTAGAAAGCTCCATCTAAATGTTGGTATTGTGACGGTTGGCACTGTATAAAATCGTGTCCTTTCAAACAACATAGATGTCATCATTGTCATTAAGTGAGACATCAGTAGAGTTATTGCAAATCCAAGAAGCATCTCTTGAAAAACAATGCAGTCAAATTACCAATATCTCAACGTTTAAAGTTGAATATTAAACTAAATGAAAAGATATCAGTTTATGTATCAGTGGGACACCTATCCGAATTCAGCTGGATGTTACGTCTTTTATCACCTTAATTTCTCATTATACGTGACACATACTGGTTTCCCACAAATCTATCCTATAACGCATATTACTAAGAGCGTATTTGGAGACAACGAATAATTAATCCTGATAATTTATTCTTTTGAACATTTAGTTCAGTAGCTTCTGTAACGTCACTAACTTTTTCTAATTTTGTATTTTTGACATATGTTCTAGTGAACTTGTTCTATCTTGATAGTAGTAAATATGTCTTTTTTCGATTATTTTTTTAAATAGATTCACCGTGCAAGCGATGCAATGCTCTCTATTATGTACCAAATAGCATTAGATAGGAAAGAAAGTCAAAGAGTTTTGGATGCTCAAATGAGTCCTGCATACTGTGAATTAGAATGGGGAAATTACGATAATGATTCAAATTTTATTTATAATAATCCAACTTTTGAAGACGACAACACAACCGATGTTATAACACGCAGGTAGATATATTAATTAGAATGATACTTAGCACACAGTGTGTGTATATTAACTTTAATTAAGGTTAAATATAATAACCATATTAAAGTGTTTGAATCTTATTATCATATTAATAATATGTAACTAGAAATTGGGGGATTCTGTGGCTTGCTTGATATTACATTAATTCATGAATAGGTGGTTTTAGTCATGGATTAATATCATTTGGTAAATCGTAAGGAATTAGGTACATTGTACAAATATTACATCATATTGTGTTAGTTATTAGTAGTGTGCACTCTGTAACCTAGAAGGTCCTCAGGTTTTGATGTGAGCACTTTACATTTTAATCAGTGAGTTAGTAACTAGTGGTCGGTACTTTGAATTTTGAGTTAATATGCTACTACTATATAGTACTGTTGATGTCTTATGTCTTAATTTTACTTCAACTGAAGTTTCTCTGTTTCAAAGTACTATTTGGTGCTGATCGAAGGCGTCACTCTGCTATTTAAACATTGACTGATATTCAGTATAGCTTCTTTCACTGGATGTTTGATAGCAATCAAAGTCAAATTGCGATATCGTTTCGCAATCGTTGGGCAAATTATTTTCCTAAAAATATATTATAAAATACTTTCATTAGCTTTTAACAAACTGGATTTTGTATTGCTCAACCATTAGGGACAACCGACGTTGAAAACTTTGTTTCTGAATTTTAAAATGTGTATTCAGTAACTTCGTAAAGTTATAGTTCTTTAGGTTGTAGCACCCACATATTTTTAGCTGCTCCTCTTTCAGTCATCTTTACATGGGTTAAAGTTATAAAGACTTAGCTTTAAAAGTGTTACTATACACTACCCATTTTTGTCAGTACATTAGTATCTACCTTGCTCATGTTGTTAAAATTATTCCTTAAAGTCTTTTAAAGTCATTCCTTACATATGTCTCGTTATCATACAGTTTCTTTTACACCAAATGTTCCTCTATAATTTGGTACATAAATAATTTTTCCATGCTCATTTTCTAATGTCATTTGAACTGTGAATCGGTAATCATGAAACATAAACAATTCTACACATTCATCGGAACAGAGTCGATGTTCATCTTAGCCTTGTAACATAATTGCTATCTTCGTAGCCTTAACTTGATAGCTAGAGGTCGTTATACTTTTTCTATATTTTTAATAAGTTAATGAATTTACAAGGGAATCTTGTCATTTAAAATTTATTAAGATGAAAGCTCTAGTTAGTAGCATATTTGATAGAATGATATGGCTTAGATGCAGTTCTTAAACCCAGTAACCTTACAATTTACCTACTGACTATGCTTGATAATGTGATATTTGATTATCACGATTGTCAGTTAAGCAATTTATTTGGCTTTTATAAATGCTGTTATCATGACTTTTACGTTTTTTTCATTATCTGGTTTTGAATATGAAAGTTCTCTTCCTAGATGTAATTTCATATTGATGAAAATTTAGGCATGGTATGATGAAAATTAATATATCAGTTAAAACTACTCTGTATAATGGAAGCTAACGCAAATGGTGTACTTCAATCTATCAGCTTTAAAATCTAATACAATCACTGTACCAAAATATTTTCTCATGAAACTTTATTACTTGTTTTCTGAAAATAAATTGCAACCCAAACAATTAATTTAGTTTCAAGCAACTATGTAGTTTTTTTTAAATTACACATTAAAGATAATCTAGTGACCACTTTTTGTATTTTGCTGATTATAAAACTCAAATAAAAGATGTATTTTGGATTATTAAAATATATTACAAATACAGGCGAAATTGTAATCACATAGAAGACTCATTTTCATACAGGATGGTCCCTTACAATTCGCATAACATCTACAACATTATTACGAAGTACCTTCAAATATTCAATTTGCCTTTTAATTTCAAAAGGGAATCTTCCACATTCATACTACGTAAGATACCTAAATATTCATTCTTCAAGAAATTATTTTCTAAAAAACGACATTTCAGGTTTCTAGCCTACATATTTATGACTATTTATCGACACTTTCATTCATCACTTGTATTTCATGAAATCTAATACCGAAATATATACAGTGTTGTGAATAATAAACAAACCAAAGTTTGTAGTTACACTGTGATTTGTTAAACTTTATGCAGTTTGATAGTTATACATAACGTTTGAATTTAAGCAAACAATAGTCATCAGGAAATTTACTTTAATAAGATATTGGTGACTACATTTACGGCAGAAATATGTGGTATAGTTCAATTTAAATCATCTGCCAATAGAACTCTAAGAATATCGGTCAAAAAGCCATGACATGGCACTTTTATCAGTCGAAAGTTACCAACCTAGGCTATTTTGTTTAGGCTAGTCACTAATGAACATCATTTTGTCAAGTATCTACCTAAAATTTAGATATGAATTAACAATCTTCACTGCTCATATGATTTAGATCAATACGGATTTGAACATAGTCCTCTTTAAATGAGCTATTGTTCTGAAGGTGCATATCTCAACTTAATTTCAGCCTTGTATTTTTCTAGTAGATGTTTTTATTCCTAATACTTCAACTCTGCGTTATTGTTTTTTAATGGATAACTATTGTATTACTGATTATTGCTGCCCAACTACGATTATTCTGTTTAACTGATTCCTCTCTTTGTATGTTGTCATGATTATCAATAAATCTTAAATGAACGATAGAAAATCTTATGCATTATCATTTTTCGATAGCATTAAATAAATGAGTATGTTAAAGTGATATGAAATTCATAGTTTTACGCGAAATAATTAAACAAATGTAACAGTCATGTATAACCTATCGAAACTGATTCCTGGTCATCATAAATAACATTTGAATTCTATCTTTCACTAAACCTAGTTTGATTACCTTAATAGCAATTGTGATACATTTGTTTGATCTATGCTTTATAACTTTACTACACACATCGCTATTACAGTGTTGGAAATGTTGACTCTAGTCATGTGATATTAGCATATGAGTTTAAGTGATGAATAATTGATTTTTACTTACATTTGATTTTTGATCACTTAGTTGCACAAACTACTTATAATTATTAAAAAAAACGTTACAATCGCTTTCTTTACAAAGGACTAATAAAACCACATGTTTTATCCTTAATTCACTATCAGCTGTTTTGTATGTTGGCTTATTAGAGTGTCGTAGATAGGTTTTGTAATTTTTCGTCATTAACATTCAGGAGCGCTAATGATAAGTCGCCGTTTCCTATTTGTCCGTCATTAGAAAATTTCCCCGATATAGCCCTTATCTAAAGTTTTATTATATTAGGTATACAGTTGGCAGTGGATTTTTGGACACACGTCAAACTACCTGAGACTGGTTACCAGGGGTTATACCTGAGGTTACGACACATAGTAACAGGGACTAGTCATCTTCTATCCTGAATATCAACTATAAGAAATTACAAAGCGTAGCTACTACTTTACATACATTGAACAAGTTACAGACTATTAGGATGAAATGGATCAGTGAATGACACGTTGTGATTCGAAAAGATTTCCAGTTGGTTAGCCACAGCATGGTTATTGACATTTGAATGCAGGAACAACCAACTGACCAGTCTTGAATAGGACCAAATGTTTGACCTCGACTTCACTAAAATAACATTATATTCCAAATATGATGAAACAGTGAAGTATGGTTCATAACATTTCGTCAACAGTGATATTTGTCATTTTTAGCTCTATCAAGGCTTCGGTTAAGGTTTTAAATTGATAAAATCGTAGAATTCCAACTGAATGGTTCTTTCTTTATGTATACTTAAGCCTTATATCAACAGCAAGCATGTCGCACAACGTCACCAGCCTAGCACATTATAAGGGATTTTAACATTATGTCTTAGTAAACAGTGATTTTTTCACGAACTATTGCCGGTAGACAGGAAAAGCATTTTGTGAATAGTGATGTTATGTTGATAAATCATAGTTATAGTGAAAATACCTACATTAATATGTATCATTGGCTAAAAATTTTAATTAATAGTGTTATCATATAACTGTTGGCTAATTTCAATGCAGCTAACCATAATGTAATTTTACATTTCTATAGTTACATTTATGGGGTTGTGGAAATAGTTAGTTTGTCAATCCTGATATCACGAATTAATCTGAATTAGATAACCATTGATCATCTGAAACCACTGGATAGCTGCTTCGTCCTTGTATGGGACTCTTCATCAGCGCGCATCCACGACCCCATCTGAAATCGAACCCAGGACCCTCCTGCTCCATGACGATCGCTTTATCATTGCATCACTGATTCGGATCCCAACGGTTGATATTTCTAATTCAGTCAATTCGTGTCACGTTTGCGCGACCTCATCCATTGCCATCGGTAGGTAACTACCTAACACTCGACACGACTGAACTCCACTGGTTACCGTTAGAAGCCGACTTAGTGGTCCAGTGGAGAGTCCTGGGTTCGATTCCCGATGGGGTCGTGAATGAGCGCTGCGGAAGAGTCCTATACTAGGGCGAAACAGCTGTCCAGTGCTTCCAGGTGATCAATGGTTGTCTGATTCAGATCAGTTGGTGATATCAGGATTTCAATAGTTCTTCAAACTAGTGTGTTATAATGTTGAAGGTATTATGGAATTTTTATCGGTGTTTCAACGCAAGAAGAGCAAGATTCGCAGGATAGAATGAATTCATTATATTTCTAAGCCTCTCATCAAATGTAAACAGCCTAAAATTACGAGGTGCTATATAGAATCAAATATTCGACATACTTTGTCTGTTGAGGTCAAGATGAATGTCCTGAAGGAAGATGGAAGTCATAATAATTAGAATAGAGATATGCTATTAATTGTAATTAGATTTAACGGGTATTTATATGCTGCTGATCCGGAATGGGAAAAGGGAAAAATAATGTAAACGGTGAGAAGGAGAAAAAAGTCAAGGGAAGTGTTACACAAGTGAAATAAAATCAAAATAATTGGTCACATAATTAGCCATTGGGTTTTGAACGAAAGTCATCTTTGTTTGTGAACATCTGTGTGATTGCGTAAGAGAAAATTAATATATTCACCATGACAGTGAGAAGTATATCATGTGATCATTCTGCATACACATAATCTTTTAATAATACAACCATTTTTCGCAAGATATAAGAGATCAGAAAGGATCCATTTCGAAATCACAATTGTGTAAAAATGACTGTGCAAATAAAAAACCAATTTCTTAAACACTGGGTCATTTCTCAATTATCTGTTCAAATTTGTCCTATGATTACGCTTTAAAACTATTTGTATGCAAGTAGTAAATATTTTCAAACCAATCGCAGGTATTATTTATGCATATCTCATTCAAAGATCTCATATTTTATTGTGTTTATGATTAGTGGAATATTTCTAACAGCATGAGGCTAAACTAATATTTTAGAGGAATTATTTTGATACAATAGTATCTATATGGTTATTTGAAGCAAGCTCCGTGCTGCATATTATCCATTGTGATTGATTTCCTCTTCGTTTGCTGTTATTATTCCAGTATTATAATCCCGTTTTCTATACTTTTTGACACAAGCTCTTGTCTATATTTTCCTTTCATTTCATTTTACTTACTAAAAACATACTGTTTACTAATTTCATAGCTTTGGTTTTAAAATACATTTCTATAATGTTGCAAGATTAAATCGTATATATATATATATGTCGTTGTAGTTATATCCATTTACGCAACCTCTAAAATTTGAGATGATTTCTTTATATTGACTGACTAGACTATTAAGGTTATTCTTCGTATACTTAGAAGTGCACATTTCTTGTTAAATATTCTTAAACAAATAAATTAGTTAAAATTGGCTAAATGTTCTGAAAGGATTAAATGACATATTTTTTAAGTGAAATATTTTTAATATGCTGAAACCCAATTAAATATTGTTTGTAGTCCACTGAATGAAAAATAGCAATCACATTTTAGTATTAGTAAGATATTTTCAAGTCTTTAAAAATTATTTTTATTTAACATTGATTTTATTGATTCAAAGGAAATTAGCCTCATTAGAAGAGCTTTCACAAGCCGGTAAGCAATGTACTTGGATTGGACAGGATTATGTCAACTGGAGTTTAGTTGAGCCAGTTGCAAAGGAACATCCTGCGTTAGGTAAGTAAGACTATTATAAACATGTAGTTTAATATGGAATGCTGTATTTCTCTATTTCCATTGAATAGAACTTTTCTAGATTTTGAACCATAAGATGATTTTCAGATTAACTTAGACGACGAGAGGGTAAAAACAATTTAATAAATTTTTTCATCAAGCCCCTCACTAATATATACAGAACATCAAGTAGATGTGAACAATTCTTTTAAAATCGCTTACCGAGCCCAATCTAATTTGCCGTATGGTTTGCACATGCTTTTACATACAACAGAAGCCATCAGTATCCACCCTTTCAAACCTGGCTTATTTATACATAAGCAATTCGTACCTCTTTCCTTTCCTTGACTATCCTAATACCCGGTTCTTGATTGGTTTATACATGGCTTGTGACATTAACCACTTACATTATTATTATTATACTATTATTATCAAGTTTTTGATTCTTGTCATAACGTAAAAATTTGTTACCTCTTGATTGCCACTTAATTCTTATGTAACAGTCTTGACTATTAGATTTCTTGCAATTGCTTCATCACTCTTTTCAACAGATATTTTGTAATCGACACTTTTTTAATCCATTCAGTAATTATTTCATTTTTATATTATCTACAATTATAAAAACATCATTCACTTCCATTTTTCGGTTTCTTTATTAATTAGTCGTAATTAACTCATAAACAACTTTGAACTTGTAAAATTAAGATTATTATTTAACATACCACCAACTGTTTGGTAATGAGATTATAACAATTTCAAATTATATATATATATATATATATATAAGTATGAAACTTTGATGAAAGCCGATTGAAAGGGAATATTAATTTGCTCCGTTTGTCTTTTCTAAATACTTAATGAGGAACCTAGGCAGCTTCATAACTTCTTTATGATCTATTTCAAGGACTTTCTTACAACTCAAATTTCATAACTAAAAACACTGAATAATCAAATTCAATCAATTAATCCCTGTTGTTCACCTGGAGCTTAGGATGCTGACCTGCATTCTCCAACCAACTCTGTCCTGATTTCTCTTCTACAGTTTTTACCAAGTGCTCTTCATTCTATTCATGTCTGTCTCGAATTCCCGACGCAATGTGTTCTTGGGTCTTCCACTTTTACTTTGGCTTTCAGGGTTCCAAGTTAGTGCTTGTCTTGTGACATAGTTTGACGATTTCGTCAATGTGTGTCCTGCTCACCTCTAATGTCTCCTGATTTCTTCCTCGGCTGGGAGTTGATTTATTCTCTGTTACAGAAGGTTATTGTTGATGGTATCTGGCCAACGCATCCTAGATATCTTACGCAGACAATTGTTTATGAATACTTGTATCTTCTGAAGGATGCTTTTCGTTGTTCTCCAAGTTCCAGCTTCATACAACATAACTGACTATCTCCACATTTGTATTGAAAATTTTGACTTTAATGTTGACTGACAATTAGTTTTAGTTCCAGATGTTTTTCAGTTGTAGAAATGCTGTCATTGCCTTTCCGATCCGCATTTTCACATCCACATTAAACCCTCCTTGTTTATCGATTATGCTGCCAAAGTATGTAAAGGTTTCAACATCTTCCAGAGTTTCTCCGTCAAATGAAATTGAGTCAGTGTTCGTTGTTTTGAATAGAAGGATCTTGCTTTTTTCTTTGTGCATGTTCAGGCCTGTTGTTGGCTGTCGAGGCTGCTGCTACCTTGTCTGTCTTCACCTGCATTTGATGCTGTGTGTGGGATAGAAGAGCTACGTCGGTTATTCGCAACGTCTAAGTCATCTAGTTGTATCGATGTTATCCACTATATTCCGAGATTGCTTTGAGATGTTACAAATCTCACAATCTAGTCAACCACCAGCAGAAAGGGGAAGAGCGAGAGCAAACAACCATGTCTGACACCAGTCTTTACTTCGAATGGATGTGTGAGGTGATCTTCATGCATTGTTTTACAGTATAGTCCGTCATAAGAATTCCGTATGATTTTGGTTATCTTTTCAGGTACGCCATAGTGTCGGAGAAGGCTTCATAGTGTTCAAATATCCACGCTGTCGAGTGATCTCTCATAGTTGATAAAATTGATGTAAAGTGGTTAATTCTATTCAATTGATTGTTCAACAATGAACGGTAGTGTCGTGATTTGGTCTATACACGACTGATCCTTACACAATCCGGCCTGTAGATCTCGAAGTTGGGCGTCGACTAGATCTCTGATTCGGTTCAATAACACTCTGTTGAAAACGTTTTCATGGTATTGAAAGTAGAGTGATGCCTCTGTAGTTCTCGTGAATGATAAGACCTCTTTTCTTGAGGTATTTAGATGAGGTACTCTTCTTTCCAGTCTGCTGGCACTTGTTCTTTCTCCCAAATCTTGTTGAAGAGAATATGGAGTATCTTTGAAGTTTCTTCGATATCTGTCTTCAGTGTCACACTAGACTGGTATGTTGTGTGGCCCTGTTGACTTACCGCTCTTGATTTGTCAGATGGCCATTTCGGTTTCTTCGGTAGATGGTGGGTCGGTGTTTATAGGGAGATCCGTGGTTGCTGCTTCGATGACTGGTGGGTACAGTTGAACTAGTCTATTCAAGTATTCTACCCACTTGTTCTGTTGTTCATGCACTTCAGTGATTGGTTTGCCATGCTTATTCTTGATTGGCCGTTCTTGCTTACTGAATTTTCTAGCTAGTTTTTTCGTAGTTTCGTATTAATGCCTCGTGTCTCCTCCTCTTGCAGCTTATTCGGCTGTCATTTCGAGGTCCTCCATGTATTTCGGTTTATCCGACCTAATGCTCGTCTTCACCTGTTTGTTGGCTTATGCGCATTTCGTCTGTGCCTTTACTTTCTCCGTTTTCTTTCGGCTGTTATTAATTGGTATCTTCTTGCTCCTTATTTCTTGGATCTTGCCCAGAGTACGAACAGAAATCCATCCTTTATAGTAGTGCTTCTTGTGCCCCAAAACCTCTTGACATGCTGAAGTTATTGTTTCCTTAATTTATTTTCATTTGTCTTTCGTATTAGTTCCACATTTTCCTAGTAGATCGTGAAATGCTTGGAACTTATTGTTGTGAGTTGTTTTAAATTTATTGAGTTTGTTAGTATCCCGGAGGAGGGCTGTGTTAAACTTTTGTAATACTGCTGCCACAGTTGTTCGGAGCTTCTTGAGCTTTTAGTTTCATTGTAGCCACCACCAGACGATGATCTGTAGCTACGTCAGCTCTTCTTCTTGCTCTCACATCTTCCATGATCCTTCTGAACTTCTTATTGATGCAGATGTATTTGATTTGGTTCTCCATAATATGGTGCGGTGATACCTATGTAGTCTTGTATATACGTTTGTGGGAGAATATGGTGCTACCTATAATCATTTTGTTGAAGGCACATAGATTTGCAAACGTTTCACCGTTTTGTTTTTTTCTCCCAGTCCATGATATTTTCATATCCGGTGTTGTGTATTCGAACCTTGGCGTTTAGATTTCCCACCAGAATGGTCAGGTCCTTGGCTGAGCACTTCTTGATGATTGACTGCAGCCTCTCATGGAACTGGTCTTTGTCGTCTTCGTGACTGTTGTTCATTGTGATCCCTTCCTTCTTTGTCTCGAAGGATGCTTTGATGATTCTAGATCCATAAGTTTCTAATCCTACAAGGGCTTTTCGTGCTTCATAGGACAGTATTAGTGCTAGTCCTTGTGTGTTTGAGGCGTTTTCTTCGTGACTGGAGTATAAAAGCAGTTCTTTTGGGGATAATCTTTTCTGTCCAGCTTGTAACCAACGAGATTCGCTTATTCCAAGCATCTTTAGCTCATACCTTTTCATTTCTTCAGCTATTTGGATGCTTTTCTCTGTCTTCCACATTGTGCGGACATTCCGTATACCTATAGTAATTTTTGATGTGGTTGTCAGAAGTCGCATCAGCCTCGTGACTTCTGAAGGAACTCGGCTTTCACCACGAAGTGTCGTAACTCTTCGAAAATAAAGCCTTTCATCTCTCAGTGCGGAATCATAATGATTTTTTTCAGTTTCAGTAAGTTTGTTTTTTACATGATGGTGTTACTAACCCCAATGGCCAACCCTTCTCTTTTGTCCAGACTTGGAACTGGCAGCAACCCTAGGGGAATTTCAGGCGAAGTTGGATAAACTATGCTTCTGAAATCTGGAGTTTATGAAGTTCTTTACATTTTTCGCCACTTCACATGTAAACCATCACTCAACAAGATATTGTCACCTACAACTTAGCTTAAGTGGTGGTAAATTATTTTTCACGTACTTACTGCATAATAACCTTGTTTTAACTATGCGCTTGGTCTTGGCACCAGCATCAATTATGATACCTCAGTATTCTAAAGCTAAATAAAGCATATCGTCTAATTTTTATTGCCTGAAGCTTCGTTTTTCATTTTATTTACTTTCCTTAGTATTGAACGCAAGAGTGAAGTCAGATTCTCTGGGGAATATAATCTCACGTATTTAATAACAGTGGTTGACTAAAAAGCTGCTGTTAACACTAGTGTGCATTAACTTTGAAATTTTTTAGGAACTAGACGATCTGACTTCTGTCAGACTTTAAAAATATACATGCCTAATCTCTTTGACTGAAAAACTAAAATTTGACAACTTAACAGTTATATTTGCTATGACTGTTTGCTTATTATTCATTCATGGAAATTTCATACACTCGGTAAGAAACAAACAAAATTATAAATTTTTATTTGATAGAATCAGGAGTAATCTGTTGGCTTGTTGAAGGAAATTGAAATATATACTTCTGATAAAATTTGCTATAACCAACAAATTACAAAGCAATGAAACCAAATTGCATTTTACCTTATTTGTAATTTCAGACAATAAAATTTCAATGAAATTGGATTGAGTTTCTTTTTTCATGTATTTTCTTTGGATGTTTACTTTGAAGACCAGTATTTTTTGATTATTTAGTTTCAAAGTAATCACACTGCTCATAAATGCATACCCTTTATTTTATGCATGCTGATTACTAATTTGAACGTCTGTCGGACAACTAATTTACATCATTACATTGATGCTCTTTTGATCCATCAGTGTCTACTTAAAACAATATTGCTGTATCGATTTACTGGGATCTGCATCAAAGGGTTTAATAGACACATTCAATAGCTGTTCTAAACAATGTGATTCAGACTATTACTGACTTTGTACTTACCACGATATTTATGAAGCAACAAAATCTAGTTTATCCTAGTTAATTTTATATATACACTTTTAAACATTGCTATTTTGTTAAATTCCATGTAAAAAATATTTGTAGTTTGCATTTATTCACAATTTTCATAAGCGAAATTCATGAGGTAGAAGTGGCATTATTTGCAAACAGTTCCCATACAGCGTCAAACGGTACATTACTTATAAAAAGATATGTGAAGCTTCACACAGAACCCTCATTTTAACTGAATGCTAGTGTCTGATTTAAAACAAGATACGGTCAATCAGACTTGTACTAGTCTTTTAATACTTTTTCCTCGACTAGTCATAGATGAACATTCAGAATTATATATCATAAATGTGAAATTGAGTAACAAATTGTCATACTATCACTAAATAAACCTAAAACTATCAAATTATTTCATTTAGGGGATTGGCTGACAGCATGTAATATATACTTTATAATTGTTTATTGAGTTTACTTCCATTAACCTGAAGAGGAAACACTATGTAGTTTAGTCTATAATTGTTATGAGGAGTCTAAAAAGATGATTGTTTTGTGGCTTTCATTTTCATCCTAGTACGTTAGTTTCTTAACTAATAAGTATTTTCTGTTTCCAGTATTTCGATTGTAAACTTTGAACATAAATCGCATCTCAAACTCACTGTTATATTATTTTAAAACAAATTCGCTAAAATTTATCATTTTTTAAAAACAAATTAAAGGAAAATTTAGAAAATAGTTTCCTGCGTAAATTATCAGATATTTTCTCCTCAACCATACTCAGTAATCTCCCAGTTATTTTAGACATTATAAAAATAACATGGTCAAGAGTGCTAAGTTAAAGTAAACTTGTCAGAACTAATTCCTATAACTTAAGGAAAATGATTTCTTTAATTTTATACACTGAAAACATACTCTCGTTAATTGATAAATTGTATGATAAACCTGAATTTCTGTCTAATCAAATACAAATTTTACTGCATGTGTGAAGTTACTATGTGACTGAAAGAAACACAGAGTGGTCTTTCACAACAAACTTTCTGTTTTAATAATCTGCTTCGTTACAATCATGAAACAGCAGAATGAACAATATAACTAGTGTCAACTCACCAGTGACCAACTTCAGAATATTCCTGAAGTTCTAGTGAGAAGTTTAAACTTGTCTGAAGTGCGACAGTTGTCACTAATGGTAATAGATGATCGTCGTATTGAATTAAAAATTGGTTGAAGTGGGAATTCTAACATTCAACTCCGCCCCACTGATGTATTAGACTAGGTGTTCACCAACTTAAAGGACTTGCATTTGGTCCTCATGCTAATATAAAATAGCTGTCTGGTGCTTCCATGGTCTTCAATTGCACTCTACTAACATCAATCTGGGACTAATCTAATGAAGTAAATACTACCAGTATATTAAAAATTTAATCACTCAAACAGAAACAAAATATGAACGCAAGAAATTCGAACATCGATTTGTTTAGGCTGTTCAATCACAACTTTTCCAGTATTCGTAAGACAATAATTACCAAACGTAAAATTTCTGGTTAGTAGTAATAGACCCATTAGGTGTAATCGTTGTAATTTGTTCTGAGATTGATATATGGCTAAGCATTAAGGCTACGTGGTTGCACATCTAAAAGCTTCCTTACCACACTTCAAAGGTAAAATTAATCAAATTTTTTCGTGCAACTATCGCTTACTATTACCAACATACAATTATTATAAATAAAAAATATGCAATGATGTAGTATAGCTAACATTTTCTAAATAAGATTCATCCCAGTATGCACTTAAATTAATGGGGTTATTTCTTAACATTTTAAATTAGAAATATACTCTTTTTACCTAAGGGTTTTATTTTAAGATTTAGTAGATAGAACATGCATTCCACGTACGCCATGGCATGATGTTGGTTGCGCGTTTGTTGGTACTGCAGCTTGTGATATATCTAGACACTTCATTCAACGCTGGAATCAAATACGAGTAAGTTATTCCATTTTGCGTTTAAGTATTGTAATTGTACGATAATTAGTCATTTTTGTTGAACATGTTATATTTACTTTCTGATTAATTTTTCTACCAGTTACCTCACTGATGAGCCCTATTTAATAAGCAAATATATTAGTGGTGCTGTTAAACGTGTGGGATGGCTAGTAGTATTTATGAATACTTGTTTACGGTATTTATTATTTAACAACTAATTCCATCTTTGGCTTAGTGATCCAAATACATGATAACCCACGTGAGTAATCAAATCAAGAATTTTGCTAAGATATGTAAATGACACTATTGTTGTAACTGGAAAGGCGTTTTAGAGAAATGTTTTTAAAATTGATTATCACATTTTCGTCTGAAATAAAGTTCACTCCTGAGAGTAGAAACGAACGTAATGAGTTACTATTTTTAGTAAACTAAAAACGCCGACTGAAATGTAAAAACGATGATACAGCCTATCGAAGAGGTCCGTTTTCAGCGATTTCAGTTTCAAAGCTGCACAATCGCATGTATTTATAAACATGATTTCAATAAAGTAATTACGACTGAACAAACGCGGCAACAAAAGGTAGTGCACATAAAATTACTGTTAGTCGACAAGGTTTTAATTAGAGTTGGAGAATGAATGTCGTAGAAACTGGACAGAAAATATGCCATTAAGTTGGGTTAATTAATGGAAAAATATTCTTCAAATAAATTGTAACCAATATCATTAGACGAATTATGAAAAATAACTACGTTCAGATGACCATGGGAAGAAGATAAAATCGTTCCGAGTAAATAATGTTAGGACACAGAGAGAATGATAAATGAACAATTTACAAAATTTAGTGGTAAGTGAAAAAATCATAAGAATAGGAATTATGTGATAACATAATGTGGGAAGTTACCAATTAAGTTTATGATAAAATGAGTGAATGAACAATATTTTTGTACACATAGTTCCGGTTCCTCTATGTGCATGGCGATGGCCTCAGAAATGCATAAGAGTTGGTTACATAATATTTTTAGAAGGTTTCTGTTCACTCTTTATCTAATGTTAACTAGATTCTCTATTGTTGCACTTCTAATACAACTGTTTTAGACTGTCTTGTAAAAAGAAATGCAAACGGAACTCTTAATCTAACCATCTTTCGAAGCGGACACATTCTAATCGTTATATTAATTTCAATTCAGTATATCCATTCAGTACAAAAATTTCACTGGCTTTAAATTTCAGAAATTCTAACAAATTTATTGCATCGAAAGATGATAGACAAAAGGAATTTAAGAATATTACTAACAACTTACAATTTAACAATTTTCCCATGAATATTATTAAAAATGTATAGAAACGGAACTTGCCATTATAACCTAATAGTAAATCGAATGAAATGTCATGGATTAGTACCGTCGGTCTACCTTATGGCCATGACACGATAGAAGGATTGCTAGGAATCCTAAAATAACATGGAGTTCAAGCGTTTGACAAGACAGCCAACACTCTTCGAAGTGCTTTAGTTAGAACAAAAGTAATCCCCTTCAACTTTACACAAAACTGTGTTTACAGGCTAGGTGGTATCAATTGTGATACCTTCTGCATTGGTAAATCTTCTTGAATAATCAAGACTGGTGCTTAATGACATGTAAGCTAAGCGAAACGACTTCCCAGTAATCTTGTGGAGCTCTAAAGGTTACAAATCAAATCACCATTAGCAGTACATGCTATTCACACTGAAGACAAAATCAACATAAATAACATCTAAATACTTCAGAAAGGTTTTTCTAACCCTAAAGAAAGACATGTGGCTGAAGAATTTCACATTTTGTTAAACCCCACTGCACTCATTGGAAAGGAAGGCCTTATTATTCATTTGACTTGGATCATCCATTCAAACAACCACAACTAAATAGACCAAATTTCTCAAATTTTTAAACACAAATTATCTCTAAATCCTCCTCACTTCATTCATCACATTTTTTATACCCACTAGCAGTTAACAAACATATACAAAAATGTTTTCATGTGCAACACCTTGACTCTTAATGACATGACTGCAACACGATCGGATTTGTAATTTGGCTGTACTAAATATCTTGATTTTCATCTGTTAATTAAATTGCCTAATGTAATTCGGTTATTTATTATTCTCTCTTGATTTGTACTCATTGGATTATCACCTATTTTTAAAAACTACCAATTTAATGCTCAGTTTGTTTGAAATTAAATCTAATCTTGGTAATGGTCCTGTCGGTAAGTGCTAGTCTCTGTAGGTCAGTGATTTCTGAATTGTTTCAGTATAGACTTTGTACTTTTAGAAATATTAGTGTTTGATATCAGTTTGTCTAATACAGCAGCCGGCAAATTTTACTGATGTTTAGCTTGTATTACAGTCGTAATCATTTCCTTAATGGTCTTTCATTGTGCAGAAATTACTAGTGAGAATTTACTTACCTGACAGATTCGCAAAAATTTTACTACGTATCTACGTGAATACGTATTTGAATTGGTTGTCTCCTCCTTTCAGTTGTTTTAAGCTGATGTTGATTGAATGAACACTATATCACTACGAATATTTAAAAGTCACACCAGTGATGATAAATTATTGCATAAAATTTAAATCCATGTGGATAAGAAACGTTCACATTGTTCGGATCGATTATAGGTTTATTCATTTTATAGTTAAATTTATCATTATTTCTCAATTCAACAACTTAAACACCTACATTAACTAATAATAATTAGAAAGCTTTCAGTTACGTCAAATATATATCCATCAATATCGGCATAAACACAAAACTACATAATAAAATGTCTTTTCTTTTGAAAAAGAGATCTTGGTTGAATATAGAAGAGAAATCGATGAACTATATAAGTTTGCTTAATAACTTTTTAAAAGGATTATCATTATGTTAGGATTTTGATATGAATTTAGTTCTATAAAGCTTTTTAAAGCGCTTTTAGTAGACATAAATGTGAAAAAATGATTAAATTCATTTGAACTGAGTTTATAAATCTTTAAGAGCTAAACTGAAAAATTAGGTAAATTGTCTTAAATAAAAGTAAAGCCTTGTTATCTATCTTAGTTGATTATATTGTTATATGACTGACAGCAGTCCACAGGAAACTTTTAGTGCATATTTTATACTGATCTGTAGTCTCAGTAAAACTAACACTCGTTGTGCGATTTGACTAAGTCATGACCTGGACAACAATACTCAGTGACCGATTGGCGTAGTATCCTATGTCACTCGATATACATTTCTCACCTATAGAGAAACTTTGTATTATGCTTTAAGAAAAACAGTTTCCTTCAAATTTTAAGATACTAAATAAACATGTCAAATATATTGTTTTAGTATTTTTATAAACTTTCACTATCCAAATAACACTTATTGAGTTCGAAAAATGCAAATTGTTAATTATCAGGTATTTTCTGAATCATACTTAATCTGAGTATTGTGGATACATTAAGTTGGTCTACATAAATGTTTTTTCAAGGTATAACATATTAACATACGATTATTAACTGGAGAAATCTAAACATCATTTCTAATATTTCAGATATGCGAAATAAAAATATTTTACTGTTTTACTATATTGAAGTTTCATCACCACCTTCACTGACGATCAATGTAATTTATCTATTGATTCTTTTCGTTGCAATTTAAGTTTAAGATGCTGATTTCTTTACTGAAATCCATGGAGTTGATTTCGAAAAATAATAAACCTGTCTCTAAACTAATGCCTAATATCGGAAAGGTGCCTAAAGTTTCCATTAAAAACATAGACTTTTTGCGGAAAAATAAGAAGTACCATAGGTTTATAGTGACGACTATAAACATATTTTACGAAGCATGTCACCTTTTTTTAGCGATCCACGGTCCAATCAAACAATAACCGTTGTTGATATAAGACTGTTATCTGTGAGTTACTTTTCTTAATATTTCACAGGATGCAAAGTATAAAAATACATCTTAATTAAGAGTTTATTTTCAACCACTTTATAATGTACATTGTTTTTTAGTCATGAAGCATGAAAATTCTCTACGAAACGATTGTTCTAAATTGTTTTGTAAAAGATATGCCCAAAGTTAGGTACTGAATGTTATTTTATTTCAATAATACTGATGCAATACACTTAAACGTGTAATTGTTTTTCTGCAAAAATGTGGACAATGAAGCATTATTATCAATAGATTTTAAGCCAAACGATCAGAGGAATTTATTTTTGATATACGTTTAACTTGTGACATTTCTTATAAATAATGCATAAAGTTTAATCCTAGAAAGATAATATTTTTCTACTGTCGTTCTGATTTAGATTTTCGTGTTTGTATCGCAGTAATATGCTTTGGCCCTGTCTGTTCTTGCATAGTTCATATGTTATAATGAAGTGATAAATTTGACATGGCGTTTTCTCTTTAAATAATTAATAAGTTATCAACACTATTTGTAAAAATGCATATAATTTTGTCATTTATAGTTTCCGAAATAAAATCACTTCTGTGATAAAATAAACCAGCTTGTTCAAGTGCGCGTAATCCATAGTTCACTGTGTAATATTGAATTCCCTTTCAGTTATCAATGTTTCCAGTTAATTGCATTTGTTTCAGTTACATCCATTTCACATTGAATGTAAATCATTTTAAGCAGAAAATATGAAATACATGATTTTATGAAATTAAATACTTTGTGAACTATGCAAGTTCTTCAGTTTGTAAATATTTTAAACTACCTCACTTTTACTGTTCTTTAGTTACTCTTTTTATAAAGTCACTTAGTGTGCAAAAGCGATTTACGTGTAGACGCCTCGATTAACTTATTGATCATTAACAAAGACGTTTGAACAGAGAATATTCTTATCGATAAGTGCTCATCAGGTTCTACATTTATTTGTTCAAGATTATTAGTCACAATAATAGCCAGTTCTGAGGCAAATACAACATTATTTAGATATCAAGGATAATTGGATATGAAGTTTTTCTCTTCGGGTTATTTCTAAAATACGAATGTTAATGTTGAAATAATCATCATCATGTAACTTGTGAAAGGTAATCGACAATTAGGATAAACAAGATTATTAGTCAAATATATGTAGGTATCTCTGTATCTCTGTATGTGGGTGACATAGGAGATGGGGTGGTAGCAAAATACGATTAGATCAAGTGTATGTAGACAAAGGTCAAATCCTACTTAAAATGAAACCGAATGGGTAAGAGTTTGTAAAATGGAGTGAACGATAATCAAAATTCGTCAGATAGTAACAATAATAGACATAATTACCATCAGTTCATTTGTTTGATCATAAAATGTTACAAAGGCTATGAAATTAGGAGGGAAGATTGAGTGATATTGATCTTCGTATTTTCCGTTACAGAATCCTTTCAGTTAACACTTAGCAGCATTTTATACTTCACTCACTTTCAGAAGCTCATTTTTTCCATTCTATCAATATCATTTTGTATTACTAAAATGATAAATTCATCAGTGTACTTTAGTGAGTTGTACACATATCTTGCTTAGTTTTTTTCTTTTTCCTAAGATTATGCATACCACAATCCTATAAACTGCTCTACACCCTGTAAAATGAAAGATTGCCTTCTAGAACATGAATTACTTCTAGTCGTTTATAAGGTTCTAATAAAATAAATAAATTTCCTCAACACTTAGTATTATCTGGTTGTTGGAATTCGTGAATAATACCTAAATAAATTTCCCAGTTTGAATGTTTTTACATTTTTGTATAGATTTGACTGTGAATCATTTATATCAATAATTTCCTGGTATGTCAGTTTCTTAATAAAACTGAAATATTTACTTACAGTCTAGAAAGATAAGATCTGCACCAAAAGGAAGTGCTAAACGAATTTTTCAACGTCTCGTACCCGGTTTGTTACCATCACACCCATGTTCTCCTTGGACCGAAACAAAACTGTCAACCGTCCTTGTTGACCCAAGGCAATCTACAATGTGTACTGTACAGGCTCTACGAAGTGTTTCTAACTGGTCATTGGGAATTCAATCAGGTGATAAAAAAGGATTCCGTAAATCTTTCCGCAAACTCTTTCACCAAAATTTACCAAGTCGATACAAAAGTGACATAGAACTCGATGAAGCCAAACACCAGATTGGATTAGAAAAATCGATTCTAAAGGCCTACATTAAAATGATACACGAAGCAGAAAATTTTATTTATATTGAAAACCAGTACTTTGTCAGTTACATTCTAGGATCACATGAGGACCAATATAACGATGATGATTTCGAAAGTGAAGGAAATTTCACAAATGCTAAAACCCCTCACAAAGCAGCATCTGATTTTCTTCGGCCCAGCAACTCTAATGGTTTGGTGAAAAACCGCATTTGTGAGGCAATTTATCTTCGAATTTTACGAGCTTACAAGTATGAAAATAGCAAAAATGTTTGTTACATACACCTGAATTATTATTGGTATAGTATTTTTTAAGTGGTTATAATGCATTTATGTGCTTCAATTACATCTATGTTGGGTGTAGTTAAATTATACCGAATGAACAGCGAAATCCAAGGAAAATTAAGTAGTTGTGTTATCCTAGTTTAAGACTTATCAGATATGCACTTTAGCGATCCCATTTAGAATTGTGTTAGGACTCATTATTTGTTTTCAAAAGTAGTGCTTTAGGTCACTGAGTTGCAATGCAAATCCTATAAAATAAAGTGGCTATGACAGTAAATTTGAATATATTACAAATGTGAGTAATACAATGAAGTGTTTGACACTGTTCTTACAATGTAGACCTGGATGTGTGCATGTGATAAGAGTAAAAGTTTAAATCCTCGTTTTTTTAATTTTTATTTATCTTTATCATCTACATATTGACTCCGTCTGTAGCTCTTCTATGGTTAAAGCCGGTCTAAAGCCCGGGTAAAGGAGGAGGGTTGGGCATGGGGCTAGCATTCACATTCCAGAAAACATAAGCTTGCTAAAAAGTGCTAACTAGATTAAACAAACTAAACCAATTAAACTCTGCCCTGGAAGTAAAAGGAATGATTATGATGCCTCAATGTGAAAGCCGAGATTCTTCGAAAGTCATGAGACCGACGCCACTTCTAGAAATCATAGTAAAATTTTTATAGGTACATGGAATGTTCGATCAATGTGGGAGATCGGTGAGACCAATCAAACAGCTGCAGAAATGAAGAGATACAATTTGACAGTGCTCGGAATCAGCGAAACCAATTGGACTCAAGCTGGACAGAAAACATTGGCTACGGAAGAGATGCTACTATACTCCGGCCACGCAGGGGAAAGCTCTTCGCACACCCAGGGTGTCGCTCTGATGCTATCTAAAAACGCACGTAATGCACTTGTAGGATGGAAACCATATGGACCCAGGATCATCAAAGCATCTTTCAAGACAATGAAGAAGGCTATCACAATGAATATTATTCAATGTTATGCACCCGCCAGCGACGGAAACAACGAGGATAAAGAGCAGTTTTATGACAAGCTGCAATCAATTATAGCGAAGTGTCCAGGAAAGGATCTGACAATTCTGATGGGGGACCTAAACGCCAAGATCGGAATGGACAACACCAGATATGAAGACATCATGGGACAACGGGGACTGGGAGAAAGAAATGAGAATGGTGCTTTCAACAACATGGTTGTAGGTGGTACAATATTCCCCCACAAACGTATACACTAGGCTATATGGATCTCACTGGATCATACTACAGAGAATCAAATCGATCATATATGAATCAATAAAAGATTCAGTAGATCAATGGAAGATGTGAAAACCAGGAGAGGAACTGACAGCTTCAGATCACCCCCTGGTGGTTGCCGAAATAAAACTGGAGCTAAAAAAGCGATGGACGACTGGAGTAGCAGCAGTATTATGGTTCAATACAGCCTCTCTTTGAGATACTGACAAACTCAAGAAATTCAAAATAGCTCCCAACAACAGGCTCCAAGTTGTACAAGATCTACTAAAAGAAGAAGAAACTACTATGAAGGACAAACCTGGAGGGAATCAAAGAAACACTAATTCCAACGTGTCAGGAGGTTCTGGGCCGCGAGAAGCACCATTGTAATGAATGGATCTCCACCAAGACCCGGTAGAAAATTCTAGAAAGAAGGAACAAGAAGACAGAAATAAAAAACATTCGAACAAGAGCAGAGCAAATCAAGGCACAAACTGAATACACAGAAGCAAGTAAACAATTAAAGAAGAGCATTGGAGCCGACAAACAAAAATACATCGAAAGCTTTGCAACGACAGCGGAAAAAGCTGCAAGAGAAGGAAATATGAAAGAGCTATATGACACAACGAAGAAACTGGCAGGCAAATATAGAAAACCAGAGCGACCCATCAAGAACAAAGAAGGCAAGTCAATCACCGAGATTCAAGAACAAAGGAACAGATGGGTAGAACACTTTGAGGAACTCTTGAATAGGCCAGCTCCACTGAACCCACCAGACATCAAAGCAGCATCTACAGACCTTCTGATAGGTGTCACTCCACCAACGATGAAAGGAATCAAGATGGTCATCAGACAGATCAAAAGTGGGGAAGCAGTAGGATCTGACAATATACCGGCTGAAGCACTCAAGTCAGACATAGATGTAACGGCAAGGATGCTGCATGTTTTATTCAGAAGGATCCGGGAGGAAGAACAAGTGTCGGAAGACTGGAAAGAAGGGCACTTTATAGAAATACCAAAGAAGAAAGGTTTCGAGCAGATGTGAGAACTGCAGGGAAGGTTCACACTATTGTCAGTACCAGGTAAAGTCTTCAACAGAGTTTTGTTGAACAAAATGAAAGATTCAGTGGATGCTCAACTTCGAGATCAACAGACTGGTTTCCATAAGGATCGGTCGTGTACAGACCGAATCGCAACACTATAGATCATGGTTGAACAATTAATTGAATGGAACTCGTCACTGTGCATCAACTTCATTGACTACGAGAAGGCGTTTGACAGTGTAGACAGGATAACACTATGGAAACTTCTTCGACACTACGGCGTACCAGAAAAACTTGTCAACATCATCCGGAATTATTACGACGGACTACACTGCAAAATCATACATAGAAAACAGCTGACAGATGCATTCCCAGTGACAACCGGAGTCAGACAAGGCTGCGTACTCTCGCCTTTTCTTTTCCTTCTAGTGGTTGATTGGATCATGAAGACCTCCACATTTGAGGGGAAGCACGGAATTCAGTTGATAATTTGTATACGACTTGATGATTTGGACTTCACAGATGATCTAGATCTTCTATCCCATATACACCAACAAATGCAAGTAAAGACAGCCAACCTAGCATCAACCTCAGCATCAGTAGACCTGGACATACATAAGGCAAAGAGCAAGATCCTCGAATAGAACACAGGGAGCACCAACCCAGTTGAACTTGATGGAGAAACTCTGGATGAAGTGGATACCTTCACGTACCTGGGAATTATCGTCGATGAACAAAAGAGGACCCGATGCAGATGTAAATGCAAGGATCGGTAAAGCAAGGGCAGCATCCCTACAGTTGGAGAACATATGGGACTCAAAACAACTGTCAACCAACCTCAAAATCAGACTCTTCAATTCGAATGTCAAGATAGTTCTGCTGTATGGAGCTGAAACGTAAAGGATTATTTCAAACATCGTCAGAAGGGTACATGTATTTATAAACAACTGTCTACGCAATATACTGAATGTCCGTTGGCCGGAAACCATCAACAACAGCCTACTATGAGAGAGAACAAACTAACTTCCAGCATATAAAAAATTAGGAAAAGATGTTGGAAATTGATAGGACATACATTGTGGAAATCATCAGACTGCATCATGAGACAAGCATTAACTTGGAATGTTGTTGGGAGACTGAAAAGAGTAATGCCAAATACACACTGCGTCGAGAATCGGAAGCAGATATCAAAATGATGAGCAGCAGCTGTAAACAGCTGTGAAGGATCGCTCAGGACAGAGTTCAATCGAGAATGCTGATGAGCAGCCTATTCTCCTCTGTGAAGGGAAACGGGTGTAATTAAGTAAGTATCTACATACTGAAATTACAATTTCTAAAATCACAATCAACTTTCCACACAATTTGAAAATTTTACCCTTTCGTTTGTACACTAAACCATGTTTAGAAGTACATTACCGTGAAACAAATCGTAATCATTGGTAGTTTTCAAAGAGCAAGAAATTGTTAAATTGTAACTAGCATTTAGATTTCCTTGGTAACTTGTTTTTGTTAGTTTAATGCTAGGTTGCCGATGCAATGTGCTCAGAATCATATAAAAATATGTATCTCTTCATGCCTAAATGGGCAAATAGATTAGTAAACATTTTTTAATGTTTCTTGGCATTTGTTATGCATTTCAGTTATTATACTACCAGCTTTCTTTATCGCTTTATACAATGATAAAATAGTTTAAGCAAACCTTATGTCATTGAGTTGCATTTTGTTTTCTTTCGGTTCCAATAAGTTATGTGGCATTTCATAATTATTTACAGTACATATCGTTTTGAGGTATTAGTTGTTAGGATCTCCCAATTGATACGTATCAACGATAGTAATAATTATTATGCATTTACTGTCTCTACTTTATTTCGAAAAGAATCAAACTGATATTTATGCTTCGCAGGTTTCGATGAGCACTCATTTTAATGAATTCTTAACAATCGATCAATATAATGAGTGTAAACAGCATAACTGAAAATCAGTTAATCAATACGCCGCGACTATGCGAAATTTATAAATTATGAACTACGTTTTCTGTTGTCTGAAGTAAAGTTAGTAGTTTCGTAATTTTTATACGTTCTCACCAGCAAATAAAATATTGAGTTAGCAATCGTATTCATACAAATTTGCAATGCCCATAGTACATTAGGAGAAAAATCTCTTCCAATGAGTTTTAAAAAACACATTATTAGTCAAAATATCTGTTATTGTTCTTGTTAAAATCAAGGTTAACACTGAATGATTCTGAAAAATAATAGTTATACTCATTAAACAGGATAAAACAGATAAATTATCCTCGGAATACTAATCTATCAAATACGAATAGTTACAACTTCTATGATATATCTGATTAGTTGTGCTGTGAGTATATAAGCGTATCCAAACAATGAGATTCAAAATTGGTGGAACATTAAAATTCTCTTGAAAAATTACTCTAGAATTTTCCAGGATAGATAATATATATTGTGATAAGTTCACGCTGATATCAAAGTGCAGGTCCAGTAATATTCAAAGTTCGTTTTATCGTGATTAAAACCGATCATTTTAAAAGATGTCGAAATAACTTCATTTATATCGTCTTTCCATTTCTGTCGAATAAAGTGAAAAACATCTTGAATGAAAATAACACTCTTATCATATGAAACCTTTATTAGGTCTTTAAAAGAATCTGGTATAATCAAATGAAATTTATATTAGACTGTACTAGAAACATTTGAAAGCATTTATGTGAATATAAGATAAGTGCACGTATTATACTAAATAGTCAGCAATGAATCGACGGAAACCTTTTATTTTTCAGCACACTTTCTTTTATTACATTAATAGCTAGTAAATATCTATTCTCATTGATATGTTCACGAAAATAAAATTAAATTGGCACCAATTAAGTAGTATAGTCTTTTTTTATTTTTTAGTGAGCGAAAACTTTTTCGAGTTTTTATAATGCTACCTTCACTTACTGCATTCAAAGGCGAGGTTGGAACTCCATCTGGGACGTACATACATGCAATTTTACACTATACACGACAGAGCTTATTTACCGGTGAATGTGCTTTGATACCTCGCTTGAAACAAGTTGTACCAAATCCTGAGGACTATGTTTCCATATGCAGCCTAAGAACCTTCGATGAATGGCCTGATGGATCCATAGTGCGTCAAATTAATTTAAAATAATATTGAAATAAATACTATTTAATAAATCAGTGTTACTGTATAACTGACTGGAAAATTAATAAAATTTACTCTAAGTGCAAGATTCAGAGCGATAAGTTATTTGTTTGTACTTCTATTTTCTTACTTTGAACTAAAGAAAAACGTGTGACCATGAACTAAATTCTAAAATCTGCTGAAAGAATACCTAGAAACAGTGATACCACATTGATTTCTGCAATTGAGTATGGTAAATGTAGAAGTTTGTTTACAGATTCCGATTTTTGTATTATTATTTCTAGCAGTAAATTATTTTAAGCTTTTCTTTGTTTCACGTACAGACACTTAAAATGAGCCAGTAATATCCATTCTATATACTCTTGGTTTTTTTATTTATGTAATGTAAATTGAACGAGTTTAGCATTATATTTATGAAAAGTGTCATTACAAGTTATGTATTTTTATAATAGACGGATAACTTGATACTAATTAGTGACATTAAAATTACGGTAACCTATTCTTAGATGATTTAATTAATAGTTCAATAATCTATTATTTCTATACTAACCTTAGAAGACGTACTTATCACTGACTACTTCGATTTGTCTGTCGATGTTCGCTTGTTTTAGATTCATGCAGCATTTATATAGCATTCTTCATCATTCAATTATTCTCGTCTTTATATTCTTCAAGTGGACAATTATTATAATCCTGTCTTTCAAAGAAATTTTCAACAGTTATTTAGACTGTTACATTACCCATTTATGTTTTCTAATTTTTATAACTATCACATAACTCTAAACTGATACTTGGAACCATTTTGACCTCTTCTTAAGTGACTTTCACAACTTGTTTTCTTGACATAATGCTTCTATTTTAATATGGACTATCAAGTGTGCAATTCCATATAATATACAATTGTACAGCTAATGTAAATGGCATCGTCGAAGAGAAAACTTAATTCTCTGATTATTTTGCATTCTTTATACAATGACACCGACGGGTTTTTTTATTCACTAAATGAATTTATGTAATGTTTTGTTTATATTCGTCACAGATTCATCTCGGTTGCGTAACGATGAAAACTAGCGAACGCTGGACAGCTATTGCGTTCTAGTATGGGATTTATCGAGAGTAAGTACTCGTAACCCCACTAGAGGTCGGATCTAGGGCCTTCAGGTCTCGAGAAAAACGCTTGACTATTAACATCACTCAATCGGAGTCCGGTGGTACCATTTTCACTGCCAACAATTTGTGATATAAGAGTGATTACATAAACAATGCTCCCTGGTTAAAATCATTACCCTTAACATCACTTCCGATTTCGTATACAGTGTATATCAATTATGCATACAAACGTGTGTTTATCTTCACAGTGTGCATTGATTTGACTGTCCCTCCTGATGGTTGTCAACTTTGGCCTTGGTGTTACACGTTTTGTTGGATATTGTTGAACAATAGCAGAAAAGCGACGAAAAAAATAGTCAATTAAGTACACACTGGTTGATATTTATGAAAGTAATACACATACGGTAGTACTTAAGCATGTCACTTTGTAAGTCTAATTTAGTGACTATTTGTATTTCTTCAGGGATATACTATACTTCTAACAGGTAAGGACAGGCAAAATTACTTGTTAATCGATTAGGAATCAATCATAGATAAGTACCATCACATGCATTTTTCAGAATATTGTAATTAAACTAACTTTACTTGCATGAATGATTTATCTAATGATTCATCTCTTTTATATTCTTTTACATCAGATCAGTAACTTAGTTGGAATTATTTTACTGCGTTTTACCTTTTTTTCTAACATTGTTATTTAACAGGCATGATATAGTTTTAAATTCCTTATCATATATTTGGTTTTAAGATTTTTAAAAATTAATATTTCGCTACTGCAACAGTTATGACATTGTCATATGTTTCTAATTTAAGCTTTCTGTGTTTGACTTCAGAGAACGGAGCTAATTTACATTCACAGCAAATTGATGATCGTTGACGACAAAAAGATGATTTTAGGGTCAGCTAATATAAATGATCGAAGTATGTTAGGCTTTCGCGATAGTGAATTGGATATCATCATAGAAAGTAACTCAGATAACGACCTAATTGAGGGAAAGTTTGGCAATACAAGAGTGAAAGTTCACCCCTTCATACAAAGATTTCGTAGAAGTTTGATGGCTGAATTTCTTGGAATGTTGCCGAAGTTTTCAAAAGAATATAAATTGAATACAAAATATGACTTACTGGACGATCCAGTGTCAAATGAATTCTTCCATGACGTATGGAACGCAACTGCTGTTAACAATGGAGAGCTTTTTGAAAAAGTGAGTAGTGCTGTATATACATAGTATTTAATATGATTAACTTCTTGATGCTTACAACTTAAGAAGTAATGAAGCTAAACAGTTGAACAACTTTTTAAAATAAACACAAAAGCTAATGTTTTAGCTGTAATTAAATCCTCAACATTACTTTAAGAGTAAGCCAGGTTACACTCAAATGATTTCACATATTTCAACAAAAGTTTACAAAGGTCATGAAGTTTTACTTGTGTATAAATGACTGCTTTAGTATACTCCTAAGCGACTTCATAGATAAACTGTAATAAAACTAGCTTATCAATAGCAGTTTGTTTTTAAAACAAAATATATCATACTTAGTACTTTGTGCTTTTTTAGGAGGGCTTATGTGAACGGAAACAAATGTGGATATATTATTTACACTGTGGAGTTTTCTTTTAAAGGTTACTAATAAGTAACAATGTTTTTTTCTAAATTGTGAAAAGTTATGTCACTTTCAGAAAGTTATTCATTGTGAACATATTTGAACATATAAGTTTGAAACTTTTAAGGAAGTCTATGGTCTTTTTCACTAATGAGTTTCTATTTAACTTCACTATGATATTTACTTCCTGCAAACTAAACTTTCTGGTGATACACTATGTTTACGAAAACTTACTTTCATCCTATGGTAACAAATAAGTTATAAGGTGTACGATATTTCTTCCATATGACAATAGCTTTTGTTATTTTTTAAAAATTTCTAAATAATTTAAACATTTTGATGCAAGTTAACAAATATGCAGCATTTCTTATTTATCACTTGTCGAAAAAAAGTACAATAAGATAACGATTTTATCTAATTTATTTTTCTCATACAGATTTTTAACTGCATACCCGGCTCAGGTTTACTAACATTCCGACAATGTACTGAAAGGAGAAATGAAACTCCATTGGTTATCAGTGATCGTCAAAAAGCAGCTGAGTTACTTAAAAATATTAAGGGCTATCTAATACCGTTTTATTCTGATTTCCTCGCAAATGAGTCACTTGAGTGTCCCGTAGGAAGTATAGAACGAATGATTCCAGAAATGGTTTGGACATAAAAAAAGGAACATCTTTTCATGAATGATTACTTACAATATTCCACAGCTTTTCTTTATAAAGTGATTACTTACGATACTTTAAGAATCTTAACTAATACTTTCCTTAGCTTCTGTGTTGTAATTTAGATATTATTTGCTTGTTCTTATTTCTTTTAAGTATTTCTTTTATACTAATTTTGAAACATTTCAACGAATTCGTCTTTCAAAACACTTTAGAACAAAAGAAGTGTAAAAGATTTAAACAAAGGTAAACTATGAAGTTTCCAATGGAATGTTAGTCACTGCACAAAAAGTGTTAAAAATACACTGAAGTTAACTCTTCATTGATGAAGTGAACCGGTGAATACGTCGCAGTAAGTTAGTCTTACTATTCTGATTACTACTGACAGTATTTATTATTTTATCTACAGAAGACTTATAGCATGACGATTAACTGTTTGGATATATATAAAGTGCACTCTAATTTGCCTTAAATATATCAAATAAAAATATGGTAAATGTATTTTTAAATACAGATTAAATTCCCCGTATAAATTTGTTCTCCATTGTTTGTAAATAGCTTTACATCTATGATAAGACAGCATAGCTTCGACTTGTGGTATAATTTCTAAACTTAAAAAACAAACAGATGTCGACTTCCTTGTCCAAGATAGATGTAATTCACTGAAGTGAAGTATCTATTAAAAAGCTTTAAAGGACCGTTCTATTTTCAAAGTATTAGACCAATACAATTTTAAGCAAATGCAAACCTAAAAACTAGACCTACCAAACCTGGGAAGGATACCAAAAAGGAACATAGGTTTAAACCCTAACAGTATAACTTCAGTTGCTTCAGTATTTACTGTGTCTAGCCCCAGACATATGTAACAAATACTAAAATTTCTGAAAAAATCCCACAAATTGTGGGCGGGACCCCCCATTATTTCAAACTTCGATCGCTTATGCTGTTAATTTCAAGGAATCTTCTTTACTATCGGGTATCAAAAACAGAGTCGTTCTCAATAGCTATCAATTTGTGAACTTCTGAAGAAGGTTTGAGCCACCCGGCAATCAAAAGACTAGTTTCAAGCTGTACGGTACTTAAAAGGTCGTCAAGGCAACTATTGAATTACCCTGGAGAGCAGCTTGGAATGATATTACTTAGTTCTATTTCATCCATAACTAAACGGAAACATCAGGGTCAAACCGGTGGGCCGTAGTTAGTTAGGCAGTAGTTTAGAAACCAGTGGAAAACGCAAATAGACGAAACGAAGTGCTTCATAAGTGTGCGCGGTATTCTTGAACAAAGGATGGGAATGGGAATGGCCAATCACCTCATAGCATGAGTCAGTAGTGTTACCTTTCAGATGGACTAGCTACTACGAGTATATGAGTAAGCAAAATAATGAGACTGTAAGGCTCGACATGTTTACCACAATTAACCGAACCTAAAATAACGCAAGTAACTCCAGATAGGCCAAAAATGGAAACAGACTTAATGCGATTCAAGTGTAATAATTCCCACACTTTTTCAAGTAGGTTCAGCAAAATTAGGTCAAGAAGGAGTGGTGCTAAGAAGAGAAGAAACTAGTTAATTTTCATGTGATTTTGCTATTTTTTATTTAATTGTAAAGTGAGCGGTAACCGGTACTGCTCTTCATTTCCTCCGCTGGACCTTGTTAACTGTGATTGGTTGTAATGTCATTTTGGTATGCTAATTACTCGGTTTTTCCCAAGGTCGCTTTAGTAACTATAAATACAAAGTTGAGTTACAATAGGATCGAATCTTCCTAATGCTGCGTTCGTGTCGTTTCGATTTTGGCTTGAGGCAAGTGACCAGTTGTCGAGTTGGTGGTCACGGTTGCGATTATCAGCTGGCGTAGGTAATTTAGCAGATCAGAGCTGCAGTTAGTTCTTCCATGTATAACGTAGGCGTCTTGTCCGTCATATCAGCATCTCAGCATAATAAGCCTTAGACCGAATTTTCACTTTACATATTCTGACTGTCAGCTATTGTTAGTAGGATATAGACTGGATTGAAGCATTTTCCGTGCATAATCGTGATGGCGCAAGCTCATTGAAGGTTTCTAAACTAATCAGCTCTAGTAGATCATTGGAGAAAACGCTAGAAGCTTCTTATGTAAATACTATAAGTATATTGACGTTTCAATTGGGGGTTGTGGCGATAGTTAGTTGTCAATCCTGACATCACGAATTGTTCCGGAATCAGACAACCATTGATCACCTGAAAGCACTGGACAGCTGCTTCGTCCTAGTATGGGACTCTTCAGCAGTGAGCATCCACGACCCCTTTGGGGATCGAACCCAGGACCCTCTGGCTCCGCAACGAGCGCTTTACCATTTGACCACTGAGTCGGCTCCTACTGTTGATATTTCTAATCCAGTCAATTCGTGATACGTTTTCGCGACCCCATCCATTGTCATCGGTGGGTAACTGCCTCACACCTGACACGGTTGAACGTTTTTTTTAACTGCGAATTTCAAAACAAGGCTGCAAGGCCTTAAATTAACTCACTTTCACAAAGTATATGAAACAAGCTTCAACTTATTTCCACATTGTACACCCCATTACAGAATAGTGACTACACTACTACCATTCGTTCAGACAGTAATGTAAGGGGTTGCGATTAAAAATACTCGCGGTCAAATGGCTGTTACACTACAAATGACATAGTATGATGGCTTCATGTAAGACCATGATTAAAAGCGAAATTGCCAATGTTGAATTCGTTTCAATCGCCTACAGCCATTCCGATCTAATAAATTTGACTCGTTATGGGAATTGTTCGTTCTGTAACCTCCTTTGTGAGTACCCATGATGTGCCGTCCACAAGACTTAACTAAAGTTATCAGTTGTGTCGTAGTTTGACGGGTAGCCGGAGGTTTTTATAGATTCCTGGAGATATGTCTTTCTTGAACGATTCCCTTTCACGACAATTAGTGTGTCTCTCGACCTAAATTTTACTAATATAATGCTGTTAATCAAAATAAATTTACCTCATCTGTTTCCAATTTATTACTTTAAAATGATAATCAACTTTGGGTACCTATTGTGAGATTTCAAACTAGTGTCACATATAATCGGGCCTAAATTACTTTCTCAAGTAGAAAGAGTGTAGCTGGAACGACTAACACTGTATTTAGGAGACATATTCCTATTGTTTTTCGTCAATATATTGCATATGGTGCTAATAAAAAGAATTTAAAAGCTCAAATTTTATATTTATCTTATCTAAATCCTCTCAAATAATCAAGATTTCAGTTTGGCATTAAACTTTCCTTCAGGTCCTATGAGTACCAGCAAATAGAAGGCTTCGTGACTTTCTGATAATCTGTTTAGTGTCCTGTAAAACTATCGAGTTCCACAAAATGTCTACTTTGAGTTATAGGGAGCCTGCTGCCGATACCCAGAATGGCAACTAGATGTAAGAGGCAGTAAATTGCTCTATCAAATCAGAACATACTCATATTTTCATCCTAAGGAGAGGGCTTTAATCTCCTAAAAACCAACTTTATGACTATATACATGGTGATGGGGTGATTCTATCCAAGATCTTTTTTTCAACTTATCACAGGTTCAGGGATATTTGAGCAGAAGAAGCTAGAAACTAGTCAAAGTAACTGTCAGACACCATCACGGTTTGATTACGTTCTTAACAACGAAGATTATTTGGTGGGTAGCCTCTCAGTTTTAGCTACTTTAGGAATAGGCAAGCACTCCATTCTGCGCCCTAACTTTATCTGCTAAACGGGACTAAGAGGGAAAGCTCAACAATTGACAGCTCCTCTCATCTAGCTATCCACACAGCCTGAGTTGAGGCGTGGTCCAGGACAAGTGGTTTGTTCACATTACTCTAATCCTCAAAGGAGGCCGACTTAATAATTTTGCAAACTGCTGGCCAGTGACTCCTTGCAATCCCATTCAAAATTATGAACTAATCTGTGACAGCTTAAGTGACCACCTAGATTTCAGTAATTTCTTTGCAACCCAACAGTATGGTTTTAGGAGGGGTCATCCTTTCATCTCAAACTTGCTTTCTGTGATTGACAAGTGGACTACCATCCTCGGTTGAAACGTCACAGTCAATGTGGTGCATTTCTATTTCTCCAAAGCCATCGACCGAGTTTATCACGGCTGTTTTATTCACAAAGTGTTATAGATAGTTATTAAACCTCCGCTTCCAGACTGGTTTAGGTCTCAGGTGAACATCTATTCAAGGTCAGAGTGAACTGCCCACTTTATCAGGCTGTAGGATGTCGCAGTAGTGTTCCTCATGGTTCAGCTCTACAATCACTTCTATTTTTAACCTACATAAACGACTTACCGTTGATAAACATCTTCCGAACCTATTACTGTTTTTCAATAACGTTGAACCCTGAAGAAAAGTCAGCGACCAGGAGGATGAGCTGATACTACAAGAAGACAAGAATGCTGTGGAGGTAATTCAAAGGAGAACCACGAAATCTAATCATACGGGGAACGCTTACCAACACCGAACTTGTGTCCCTTAAAATATAGGTGGCTTAGAGGAAACCTCGTAATAAACGCGCATCTTACAGTGAACATTTAAAAACCAGAAGCCCAATATAGTAGGCTAGACTATGAGCACAATTTTTTGCTATTTAGAACAGACAAATCAAACTCCCTAACAATTTAAGCAATCCATGTAATTTCTATCAAAAACGTTGAGAAAAAACTTGATTTATTCATAACGACTTAGACTAATTTCTGTTGCTAGTCCGCTAATACTTTTATCTACACATTTCTCATATACCTAGGCATGTATCTAGTGGAATTGGTGATCCATTTAAACAAAGCACGAAAGCCCATGAAGTGAATCCTTCTTCTATTCATTTCGAAAATATATGAAACTATTTGAAATCGCTAAGTGTTTTGGGTCATGGCTTCCCTGACTTATTTTGCTGTATGGGGAGAATTCGTGGAACCTTTTTACTTTCCTTGCTTGGTTGAATTCTTATGGAGAGACATTTCAATAGAAATTTATGATGGTCAATAGAACGATTATTCCTGATTGGTGTGTAATAGGAGCAATTTCAGTTGCCCTTACACCTATGATCTTGTCGCATCTCTTTGATTTTTTAACAGCTGAATGACTTGCTGTAGAGCAGTGGCGAGGTGTTTTTTTGTCTTGTTAATTGATTGATGATGTTATGCGGCTTGTCGTCGACACTAAAATTACACAGTTTACAAAACATAGGCGATTTGAACTTCTCAGTTTGTTGCAGGTACTTACTATAAGATTAGTGCAAGTTTCGTGTTGCCACACTTGTATTGATTACATTACATACCACTGGTGTTAGGGGATCTGTACTCTGATCTTGGGTATATATTTTCTTCAATCATAGTTGTGAAGGTAGTTAACCGAAATAATGGAAAATGAATACAATTCAGATACCGATAATAACTACAAAATTGATTTAATTGTAGACTTAAAAGTGTAACCAACTATTGCATCGAAGGGAGCGAAAATTCAGGAAACATCTAATCATAGAGATTTAGTACTAACACAAGAAAAGAAAAATATATGTAATAACTATTCTATTCAGTGTTGTAAGGTCAATATTATGTATAGATAAGATGATCAAGAAGAGTGAACTCGTATTGCAAAGCAAATCAACACATTACAATAATGAAGTACATACTTGGAGGGATTTTTACACACAAAAATTTCACTTATGTTGCTTTTAGCCATTCCAACTGATATCCACTGATACTCATAGATTGTGTTTTTTGCAAGGAAATTGAGTATCTGCTTTATCAAATATTTTGAGGAAATCTGTGAGAGTGTAATGTTAGTAGAATACCTAACCCAGTAACTCGTAACGTCATCGAATTCTATTCCTGTACAGGCAATGTGTATGAAGTATTTGAACTCCGTTCACTTATGTACTTTTATAGCTTATCCTCATCTGACACCTTACAACCCCTTTTACTCTAATCGAGGCTGCTTATTTGTCAGCCTAGGTGATCACGCGACATCGTAACCAGTTATCGTGTCGTTATTAAAATCATCTGTGACCAGTTATTGTTTGAATTCACACTATCTATCATAGACATTTTAACTGTACATGCGTATTAAACTATTTTACATGACTGTTGATTGCAATAAATTGCGTAGGGCGTATTTTTTCGGAAATACAATTTGTATATGGTTTTCTTGTTGTGAAATATGTCACTTTAAGTTTTATAAGAAATAATGATTACATTTTACTATAGTTAGTAACAAACTGCACCATCTTTACGTCGTCTAAGACCATTTAGGCAATCTAAGTTATGTTTACATGATTACTAATTTTCCTGGATGGTTTACATTGTTTTTAGTTTGTAGTGAACAAACTATAAACTACTGATATAGTATGTTCATATTTTGTATGCAATAGTTGTATAACTCCAATTTACGTTTTAACCTACATTTGCGGATGGTGCTGTGATGTCCTGACTTTATTTTAATTGACTTGTTGAAACTTACGAAGTTCATGCTAAGCACAGAACTTATAAGGATAGAGTGATTGAAATTGAAGTAATGATGCTGATGGATGGTCAGTCGATCACTTAAAACACTAAATCATTCTTGGAACGATTTACATGGTGCCTAAAGAGTTACCAAAGAGTGATGAAAATGTACGAAGGCAGTTCTACAATGCAAAACTGAAGTTTGAAATAATCTACGCTGTATTAACAACTGAAATACAGAAACATTTCACTTATATAAATCGACATGCCGTCCATCACCACTACTAGAAGCAAACGGTAGTGCCATTCTTTACACCCACAGCATAAATGATTTCGCCACAAGCAACTGATACGATAATTATTACGGTGAATATAATTGATTAACCCACAGTACAAACGCTGATAAACATACGGTCATTAACAGCTCATATAAGGCTCTAAATTTGCCGCATCTACCACTGATGTTGATTTATGCCCAATTTATGACAAATAAAATAATATCTTTAAGAACCCTGGTTCTCTTATGCAGTCCTACACTTGCCCTAATAACAGAAAGTTGGCTGGCCTACGATGTTCCTAACTTATACTTTGTCATAGATAACTACGTTGTATTTCGCTGTGATAGAACCACTAAAAGAGGGTTGTATGGCATGCGTATCGAAGACTATAAAGGTGGAAAACATCAGTGACGATATTTTTAACGCATTACTGGATTAAATATGACTAAAAGTATATGTTAATATCTACCAATTACTACTACGTTGCATATATAGAGCTCTTAATAATCCTAAATCAGTAGACGCCTCAATAATAGCATCACTCAGACATATTGCAACCCTGAGCTATGACTATAAAATAAACTGTGGAGACTTTTATGATCCAGGAGTTGATTGGCATACATTTTTCTGCCCAACATATTATGAAAGTATAAGTAAAAATATCAAAAAAACACGGCAGTAAACAGCATGGGCATTTAATTACACGAAAAAAAAACACCCCTCACTTGATATGTTGGCATAATATTGTGGTGGATACTACATATAAGTAATCAGTAAGTAGTAGGTAGCAGAGCGTCAAAAGAAATTGGGAAGAATCAGTAAACAGCAGACGAGACGAGTCGCGAGATGGCAAGAGGTGAAGCATGATCGAAATACAGAGGACAATCGAGAACAACCAAGAGAAGCAGGCTGATAAACGATACAGTCCAGACAACGCGGAGGATGTGCGAATTGATGCATGGAAGTAATGTATGTAATATTTTATGACCTACTCTGTTTTCGCCAAATAAACATTGCTTACCAATTGGTCTTTTCACAATATAACGCCAATATCCATTAAACATGGAAAAAAGCTTTGTAACATTGATAAAAACACAATTCTATGCATCCTATCATACCTTGACAAAGATGGCACGTGCAGAACGACATGTAAGCGTTTTCAGTATAAAGAATTTGTTCATGTTTGCTGCCAAATCATTCAAAACCTAGTTAGATACTCGAAATAGACCTTTTCCGGAAAAAAATCTCCAAAATCAATTATTGCATAGGCTCTCGACATTGATGCTGACTATGTATGTCTTAACGGACATGACTAGTTGAAGGCGCGCGGTCACGTATCACCACCAGATCACGACTCAAACCACTGTATGGTAGTATCTCTTTCTAGTTTGTCAGCCTAGACGTTGCTATCCCGTTGAAGCTCTGTTTACGATCAAATATAATTTCTCTTCCATCCCTCATTGCCTCCTGATTTCTTCTTATTCTTAAGAGTGGATTTAATCGCTAGAAGTAGCTCTGGTTGTGCGACAAACTTAACTTAGTCATATACTGGGGTACACATCAGATCTATTTTAGAAAATCCCCACTCTTTGAAAGATGGGAGGTGTGATGATGTTGTGAGCTGACATCGGACATAGGTTTTGAATGTGGTGAGGAATTGTTCCGGTGTCAGTTCATCTAGACACCTGCAGACTTAATGAGAGATAGCGAAGGCCTTTGAGGCGGTCTTTGGAGTTATTTGCGTTATTGCCAAAGTTAATTGGAAAATGTAATCCTTGGTCGTGCCTATTATAGCTGCTAGTTGTGGCTTGTTCATAGGGCCAGTAGGTGTGGTGGTTCTCTGTAGAAGTGTGTTTGCATGGCATGTGTCATTTTTTAAAGTCAAATTCTAGTCCACTGCTTCGAATTTAGTCTTCTATGGTTTGAAATATCGTTCTGCGATTCCTAAATGTCTTCAATAAATTTGATAGGTCACCTCCGTTTCACATAATCGGCGTACATGAGTATGTAGAAGATCATTAGTGAAGATGAAAAATAGTTGTTGACCGAGTATATTACCTTGTGACACCTAAGAAAACGGTATCCTACCAGATGGAAAGAACTCCGTTACTTAAGAGCTGAAGTCTCTCGTTGAAAAATAGTACCCCAGCTAGAACATCAGGGATTCTGTGGACCCCCAGAAGAGCTAATTTTAGAGAAGAATCTTGTGCCGTACCAATAAGATGGCGAGGTAACTGCGAAATGTTATGTACAGGTGTTTTGTCCCAATATGTAATTCAGCTGTCCCATGCTAGTAGCACATTAGTGGAGCAGGATACTCTTCATAGATATGTGTTGAACGTCGCAAAATAGGCGGTGTGGATTGATATGCCCTGTTATGTAGGCTTTCTGGTACCTTCGATAGAAGTGGAACCAGGTCTACTGGCCTGAAAGAATTTGGATCTCCTCTATCACTGCCTTTGAAAATGAGTATAAGAATTATCCTCTTTCGATTTTTCGGGAGTTATTTAATGATTAATGAATGCCGAAAGGTTAACAATTCGACGACAGATAAGTGAAGGATATTGCATTAAGATTCCCTTATGTGGATTGCAGCAATC
This sequence comes from Schistosoma japonicum, assembly GCA_025215515.1. Classification (NCBI taxonomy): domain Eukaryota; kingdom Metazoa; phylum Platyhelminthes; class Trematoda; order Strigeidida; family Schistosomatidae; genus Schistosoma; species Schistosoma japonicum. The sequence goes on along the minus strand of CM046061.1, from coordinate 59,930,011 downwards.
TGGAGACTTGCTAGATTTTAGATTGGACAGTTGATGAGGAACTAATCTGGGAGTTATTTGGAGAGGGTCATTTCTGTACCTTGGTTTGTAAAGGTAGCTTAATTCTGAAGCTTCAGTTTTTGATTTCAAGCTACCTATCGAAGTAAGTGCTAGAGGTTTCGGCAGCCTTTAAGTTGATGGGGTTGTCCTCAAAGTTTCGTGGTGTTCGTGATTCCTTGATTCTTGTCAATAATTCATGCCATGAACTGATGCAGCTGCTTCAGATTAGTCTACAGATTCTCTGCTAGGGTAGCTAGATAGCAAGTTTCATCTTGGCGAACCCTAAAATTTGCGTTTATTACACAAGTTAAGGTATGCGTCATGTTCAGAAGCTCTGAGTGAGGTTATTTTACTTGTTTCATGCTATCCTCTTGGCCCTCTTTTTATTCAACCAGTCTGGTGTGATGGGGCTTGGCAAATGATTGCGGAATTGCGTTTAAGTCATAACGCATTTGGCAACGAGTTCTAGAGTCACTGTATTAAAGTCATCAGCTAATATCTAATAGTGAGATTGATATTCGGACTGACATATCATTGTAAGTTTGCTAACTTGTTAATGTAAGATACACTCCGTCTATCAAGTATTGATATTCTCCATCTTTAAGTGGCACCAAATGGATAGTGTGGGCACTGTGAATAATGGAGACTACATAGAGACGGAAGCTATGTAGATGGCGATTTCACCTTCTACTCTTTAATCCCTGCTTTCGTCGAAACACTGCTATACTCCACATATATACCTCATCATCTGTGATTTCGGGTGCTAGCCATGTTTTAGTATGAACTATAACTTACAGACATAGGTCAAAGCATAGGCAATGGTGTTCGTATAGTTTGCTTCTTATTCCATTTACGTTACCATACCAGCGAAAGCTTGACTACGACGGTTCCGTAACTCCTGAGTCAGGGTTTCCTAAAGATGTTCAGTTCAGAGCTCACGTTGTCTCTGGCTCAAAACCTAATGGCCTGTAGAAGAAGTAAGCTAATGGTCCTGAGGATTGCGGAACGAGGCAGTCGTTGGACACTAGTCTCAATGAATTCACCTATACTTCCAAAAGTAGTACAATTATCTCTCAAAATAAATAGATGAACAGGGTACAATCATACAACCTAATTCACCATCCTGCGTTAAGATGAGAATGAAATACAAACTTTATCCTTACAACATGCATAATGTCTTTCCTTCCGATAAAGCCCAGCATAGCCTCACTTTAATATTTAGAGAAATTAAATAAGCAACAAATCCCAAAGCACTAGGTACAATATCTCTGAATCGTCAGGCATAAAGGCCAACGTCAAGAACGATAACAAACGACTTTTCTCCTCTCACCCTAAGTCAATTCCATTTCATAAATACTTTAAAACAATGGAACGACACATGCAACTGCAGCAGAGAGCTAAGTGCCACTGACTCCAAAGGCCGATTTTCAAGCAAAAAAGCCTTCTTTCTTTTATCTTAACCATTTCTATTACAACTAGATACTGAAAAAAATTATTTTGACTTGAAAGTTTACCTAAATTACAAATACAAGACCCTCTTAGGTGTTAAAACTGAGAACTAAATACTTTTCTACAACAAACGGCTTTAATTAAAACTACTTGGCTGCATTCCCAAACTTCTCACCAACTTACTACAACCACCATGTCACGTATGCACACTCAGATCATTTTTCGGAGTATCGTCATACAACAAATCACAACCTTTCTCACCTCTACTCATTGCCCCCGAAGCCATTATTAAGTAAATAATTGATGATGGGCTCAAATGCCACCAACCCTTAGTTCTATCACTACTAAGTAACCAATCTGATAGCATTATTCCACTTATAAACAACACTTTGTGCGTGAAAAGTGGCGATGGCAGTGACAACCGAAACATTGAGTCTGTAGAGAAGTCACTCATCATCTATTTACTAGTGTTTGAACAGCGTGAAACTTAACAACTAATCCGAAGTCAAAATCTCATCCAGAATTTTAAACATGACCCCTTCATCCATGACGCTTCAAATTATTTCAACTTGATTAGCCACTTGATAAGACTACGCCTACTAAACGCATGATCAGTATACAACAAAATGGCCTGCATCAATCTGCTAACCCTCAATTATTATGGTAACTGAGGCGTTGATTACCCAAGGTGTCTCTGATCTAAATATATCCCTTGATAATTATAATCTGCATCGTAGTAACAGGCTACATGGACGTGGAGGGGGTTATTTTATATATGTCAACTCAAAGTTAAACTCACTTCTATTTGATAAAAGTGGCTTAAATAAATTATAAACCTCAGTGTGGATTGTTCTAAAACCTATTGTTTCAGAATCTTACTTATTCGGCTGCGTATACTACCAGCCTAGCCCATCAATAGAGGATATAACCTTACTGTCAGATACTTTTAAACTGGCCTCCTCCATACCCTTTTCAGGTAAGGTCATTTGTAGAGACTTTAATATGCCTGAAATCTCAGGGTTTCTTACCAAAGCACCGAAGCGCTATTACTTGCTTATGGAAAGTTTAGAACTTGGTGGCTGGTCACAGTGTATCCGTAGTCCTACCAGATATAAAAACATCTTGGACTTCGTTTTTAAAAATGAACATATCCCATGTACCATGCGTACAGGGAAACAATTTCAAGGAAGTGACAATCATATTGTCATGTACAGCTTTGACTTAGGAGTCTGCAACGTATAGATGTCCGGTTACAATACTTAGCAGACCCTCTCACAAGATAGACCAGACGAGCTTCATGGATCACTTCAAATGGCTTGACTAGAATAACTACTTCACGGAAGATGATGGTGATGAGCTGACTGGTATACTCCACTACGATACTCATAATGCGCTTGACACAGTTGCACCCTTAAGATGTACTAAACCCAGAATTCCAAAATGCATGCTTATCACCACAACTGTAAGAAGAAGCCTACTAAGATATGCATCTAAATTTTATGAGCTTAAAGATTTTTCCTCCATTGTAATTATGAAAGAGCTATGATTTAGGCTGAAGCAAAACGTATACAAGTAGAAATCGCATTAGAAAAACAGGCGGCTGAGCAAAATGACTTTACAAGACTTCTCAAGACCTTGTGGATCAAAATCAGCAACTCCAAGATAAGGAATGGAAACCTCCTTATCTGTGGCGATAAAATATATGATGACCCTTATTGTGCTGCTGATTTATTCTGTAAGTGCTTGGTATTAAAACCACATAGATATTATCGAACACACTACGCAACTATCATGCACAATTAGGGATAAAGCATTCACTGTAGAAAACACCATGAAGGCCATCGTCACACTAAAACACTCATACACCCTGGGCCCTAGTGGTGTGCTAGCTAATGTGCCTAACAATGGTGGTACTGACTTCCAGCTGGCACTTCTTAAACTAATACATTATCACTCTCTACTGCATGCTACCCTGCTCCATGGGAAACTATATATGTCATTTCTAAGTTTAAATCCGGATCTGTAGGGAATGAAGAGAATTACCACCTTATCAATTTAACCTCGTCATATTAAGGGTAATGGAAAAAATAATCAAGGAGGAAACACTCAGATACTTACTTTAGAACGAACCACTCTTCCCTTCCCAACATGAATTCTTAAAATCTAGGTCATGTGACACATGAGTGTTAGACTGTCTAAATTACAACATCACAACGAGATAAATGGCTCCTTGTGTCCAGTTTACTTTTCGACTTCAGTATAGCTTTTGACAAAATCCTGCATAAACGACTGCTCATTAAAATGAAGCATACGGGGTCGAAGGCCCACTTTACTCACGGTTTGCATCTTTCCTGAAAGGGAGACAGCAAACAGTAAGGTTTAATAATGGTCTATTATCAGCTAAATCAATGACCCGGTGGCGTTATACAGGGTATTGTACTTGGTAAATAAATATTTATTTCTTACATAAATGACATAAATAACGTTATAAAACATAGCCGACCGTATTTATATGCGGACGATTCCAAGATATTATACAGCCTTAAACTGAATTCGTTAGAAGAAGATATGATTTTAATTCAAAAGAACCTCGATAGACCGACTGCCTGGAGCCAAAAATGGCAACTACCACTTAACTACAGTAAATGTGGAATCATGCACATAGGCAACTACAACCCCCAGTTCACGTTTTATTTAAATGGGCCCAAGATTCAAATGCTCCGAACAAGCGACTTAGGTATTAGATATTCTGATAACTTAAAGTTCACGGAACACATCTCATCTATAATCTGCAAAATTAGAAGATTAACAGGCTCTTTTCTTAAAAATGTTTATACAACGGTGGCTAAACAAACTTTTCTCAAGATATGTATATGATCTACACTTTGCTCATTTATCCTTTCAAGCATAAATAATGTAGATAGGATACGTGTTGAAAGTGTCAAAAGCAGCTTCACGTGTCGAATTCTAGGATATAACAGCAACCTGATTTACACGACAGTGTGAATCACTCTCTTTAAAATCCCTCTAGCGTCGTCGATTAAAACATAAATTAATATTTTTCTATAAAATTATAAACGGAATCTTATTCCCAACGTTGTCTTCCACCGTTAAGCGAAACGCTTAGGCACGATATCTGGAATTACGAAATAACACCATTTACCAATGATTATTCGTACCGCGCAGTGACCCACGACAAAATTACCGCTATAGATTCATATGAATGGAAGCAGTACGTCACACAGCCTACACGCGTTGATAGTATCCTAAATCCGATATTTTGCCACAGTATCATACCCATCACGACACTAGTCGATAAAGAATGGTCTACTAGTGACCATAGAATGGTTTTCGTTCTTCGCCTATTTTATCACTGAAAACAGCACACAAACCGTATAGATGTGACACAGACACTTACAGCATTAGGAATACTGACTGCGAGCTTTTGGTGAGACTGATGAAAAGAAAACGGTCTTTAATAATTGTTTTGTTTATTTCACTAGAGCCAGTAATGTCGGGTAGCTAGATAACTACCACTGGACAATACCAAAGATTTAGAACCAAACTGGCAACATCAAGGCGAAGGAACTAAGAGACCTTCGGGCATATACTAGCCCGCCACAATGATATTGGATATCGGACATCATCACAACTGGCGGTGTTGCTTCTAGTCTGTTTATTGAGATGTAGGTTTCTTCTCCTGGATTTAACTATTTGTATTCCAATTTAAAGCTTAGAGTAATTTTATAATGGCTAAAAAGATAGGGTTTTATTACTCATTAATAAATCGCGAACTCACGTTTCGATTTGATGCATATAGAAGCTCATAAGCCACAAACTGAGTAGGGATTTTAACGTGTGATAAACAAAGATTTCATCCTAAGTTATTCAAGTTGTATGTAGTTAGGCAGTTTGCTGTCAATAAATGTACAGAATGGACTCCAGATATGAGTAGGTATTTATAATCATAGAACCTAGCAGTTGTACACCAGTCCAAGTTACCATACCTCGAAACTCGGACTGTAAACCTCACGTACTTCATATAAAAAGGTTGTTAGTCCCTGTAAACGCTTCTGTCTAGTGTTTTTCAAACAGTAACAGCAATGTCCTCTCATTTTCATGTAAACTAAGGTGTTTCCCTATCTTTGGGGAGTACAAATCTCATTCCCTTTCTACGGCGATTTAAAACATTGAAATAGTTTAGAGATATGACTTGTCGAGATTTTTGGTGTAATTCCCTTAGGTTTTCTAAGTATCTCCTCCCTAATTTGAACTAGTAGGTTCATAAATTCGAGTGCCGAATACATACAAAATATTTGAATAGATTGGATTCGTCAAACAACTGAGAATGAAGACAGTGAAAATGCCCTCTACGCTGTGGACTGGTCATAGCTTCATCTTAAACCAGTAAAAATTGTCAAATGCATTTATCAACAGTTCCGGTTGTACATTCGTATTTACAGTATGAACACTGTCAAAATGAGTCACTATGAGCGAACCAGACAGACAGACAGATACAACGCAGAACTTCGTACGTACGTACATCAGTTCAGGTTGCCATACCACATCAGCACAGATTTTAGCTTCAATGCTTTCTTGTTACCCATGAAATCTAACTATAATTGAATGGTTTCTTTAATGTGAGATTGTTTCAACGAAAAAGGTCATTTCTCGTGTACTATGAAATGAAAAAGGAATCTTCGTAGATGCTTTGTATGTTATAGTATCGCGATTTTTGGATTAGGTTAACTGAACCCCCTAAGTAAAGGCTCAGGAGGTTAGTGCCCCTGATTAACCGGAGATCAGGTTCATCTTCATTTATTGTCATCAATCAAAAAATAATGTACGGCTATATTATTCCCTATATCACTCAAGTGTATTCATAAAGTGATTATCAAACAGTCAGCTGCCTCTCTTAATCACCTTTGTCGATCGGTTAGGCGAAGCTTGAACCCCAACTAATTTATTAGTACTATGGCTCAAAGGCAGGCTACGTTGTTGATGCCTGTATTAAAATCCTTTATCTACTGCATCAACCTTAATAGGAATCGTGCAAATTTGGGAATTATTTACTGTTCCTTAACCCTATGCAGTGGCGGAAATGTATCAGTTCATTTCGCCACACTAGCGAAACGAGAGTTTGCAAGGTGAAAGATGTTTCTCATCCATAAAATGTAGAAGTAGGTCATATTTCAAAGATATCGCATCTGATTTTTGTGATGGTGATAAATTATTTATTGTACAGATAAAGACCCATTCGTGCCGGTTTTCTCATGCCTGTCAAATGATGTATTCAGTCTAGACACTTTTTTTAAACGCAGCTAGTAGCAGACTTGTGCTCTACAGGTTTTAACGTCCATTTTAAGGGCTCTTTTCTCTTTGTTCCAAATTGTAAAAGTACCCATGTTTCCGTTTCACGTGTGTCACTTCAAATTGTTACTAACAGTTCAACCCCTATGCGTGAAGGGAGCTGCAGTGGAATGCTGATCCAACCGTCTGAGTCAGAATTGATCAGCCTAACATTAACAAATTAGGACGCGTTGCATACTCATTGGTCCAAGTTGCCGTGGCACGACGAAATCAGATTTACAAAATGAAACACAACGATAGGACACAATATAGAGAAATAAAGTAGAGGTGTGTATGAAAGAATAATGGAATTTTTGATCCAGATAAAGATAAATAGTAAATACACTTGTGCCTCTGTGATCGATTCAGAGCCGTATCACCGGGTGTCTCTAGTCATCGATTGTGATTGAAATGCGGACCCCAACCAGGCAATCTGCATTTACCAACCTTGCTGATACCAGCAGTCAGATACTTCATGGACTGATACTATGTTTTGGTCTGGCTACACCTGTTTATTATCATCCTACTTTTACGCCGGCCGAAATCGCGCGATGAAGTAACCAGTGGTCGGACATACACAACACATATTCCAACCGTCTCAGCCGATGAAGGTTTAGAATCTCTTCGATTAATTTAGCATGTTTCTCTAGTACTATGTATATAACGCTAATTTTACTTATTCTCTCATTTCACGATATACAGCAGAATAGTTGAAGGCCTGGGGCCTACAGATATCTATTTTCACGACCCATGTTTCGCACCCTATGGGTTAAAACATAGTGAACTTTCCCTCAATACACTTGGGCTCTCGTTAAAAGACGGATATCTCGCTTACGCCACAAGTGGCTCAATTTTACAAATACCAGGCGATCATTTTTGATCCGCGCTGAGACTTCATCAGACACTAACCCTACAAAGCTGGTTAATTAGATTTCTGAGATAAGTGAAGTGGTTTATCCACTCAACGACTCCAGTTCTCACGAGAAATGTAGATGGTAGTACCGACCAATCCTGAAGTAACCTTTTTACATCTAGAGGGACGGAATTGATGGGTCGATATATAAGTAAAAAGTAGCACAGTAACCAAATACAGATCTATTAGGTAGGGGTTCAAATGTATTTGATAATGTACAAACTTATAAAAGTGTTATTTTTTAGTATTGTTGTCGTGTTCTTAGTGTTTGAGTATGTCAGAAGATGATTGGTCGAAGTTACCCACCTTGTCCAAAGTGCAACACAAGGTATAAGCATTTAGTCAACTTAATCATTAACTTAGCTCTGGAACGCACGTGTGGCGGGTTATGAAGAAGCATCCAAATTATTTTCAACAGAGACAAATGGAAAAAGTCCCGTTTTTAATGAATATATTGGGCTAATGAAGAAATTTGTGACTGATCCTCATGCTGGAGCTCAGGAAAAAGCTCTAGATGCTGTCTTAACATTCACAGAAACAGCTGCTGCAGCCACTAAGTAATTTAAATTAACTCTAATCATTTTTAGATGCGCTGGAGATATTTGTTGCAGTATCATATCAAAGTGTCTAGGATCTACTCGAACAAAGACAAAAGAAAAGTCTATTGAGTGCCTTCTGATGCTGATAGAAATTGAACGCCATGAACTGGTAATAGAAGAACTCATGAAAAGCTTATCGAACAAAAATCCAAAGGTTGTTGTTGGCTGTTTGGAAACGCTTCGTGAAGCTCTTAAGTAAGAATATTGTCGCTAATTACTTATTTCTACCCAGTCTTTTTGGACAGACTGTTGTTCCAATTAAGCCTCTTTTTAAGGAGTTTGGACGATTACTTGATGATCGAGATCAAGGAGTTCGGAACGAAACAAAAAATCTTATTGTTGAGGTTTACAGATGGGTAGGCGTAGGCGCAAAGGACCTATTGAAAGATATTAAGCCAGTTGTAGTAAGTATATCAAATACAACTTTAACAGCTTTTAGATGACTGAGTTGAATGAATTGTTTAACTCTCTTCCACCAGAAAAACCCGTTCGATTGAGATATTTACGTAGTCAAAAACCTAAGGAAATTATTGCGGATATCGGCACTGAAACAGTTTTCGCCAACACTTATGTTCCAAGTGAAATTCCAGCCGATCATGTTGATTTAGATGATATGATCACTCCTGTTGAAGTTCTTAGTAAAATTCCCAACGAGTTCTGGCAACAAATAGTAAGTTCTTAATAAGATTAATGTTATCTTTTAGGTTGAAAAGAAGTGGCAAGATCGTCGTGATGCTCTAGAAGCAATTGAAAGAATTACAAATGTTCCTCGTATTGCTCCAGGTGATTTCACAAACCTTGTAAAGAGCTTAGTTCAGGTACATTGTGACTAAATTGTTTCTTCTATTACCAGGTTGTAAACAAAGATACTAACATAATTCTAGTCGCTCTTGCTGCTAAAATTTTGGGACAAATAGCAAGAGGATTAAAATCTAAATTCAGCCCCTATGCCCAGCAAACCTTGCAAGCGTGTTTGGGAAAATTTAAAGAAAAGAAACCTAATGTTGTCCAAGCTCTAAGAGAATCTGCTGATGGTGCCGTCTCTTCGGTTAGTATTTCTTGCACATAAATGCGTTACAGTTGTATGATTTCGTATTTATGTTTACATGTGCTTGATCTCATTTTTTGGAAAATATCTATGACAAAATTAAACAAAATGAAGGATAAAAGGCAACCCTGATAAACACTTGAGGTTGATAATTCTGATGAAATCTCGCCATATAAAGTGGCTTGACCATTAATATTCAAGTGGAGCCTTATGTTTTTCTTACTCATATATATTGTAATAGCCTCTCTCAAATTCTGCCTTGTAGTCAGGAAATATAACTATTGTCAGGTGTCGGTGAGTATACCCATATATATTGGAACTGGACAAATGGGTTGTTATTTGAACAATCTATCCACATACAACCTGGTTTCCTTGAGTTTGTTGTTCCCTATCTCTGGATAATTATAAAACCACTACATTGGTTAGACTGATTCTTCTGTGGTTATCACTAGAGGGTTTCTGTCCTTACGAACTGAGATGGTTGATCGATATGATGCGGACGTAAATTACTTCCGATCCTCAAACTCCAGGTCCGACATCTATTCGTTGATTAAGATTAATAGGACATAATCGACTATCAACATGAATCTAGTCATGAAATATCTGTTATACTCCCAAACTTAGTGTTATACCTACGTTGGAGGGGCCAAGCAAACTCTCCAGATAAATAAACGGCAAATCGCATACTCAGTGGACAACCATTTTAGGCTAGTCACAAGTGAGAGGTTTTAGATGTACTAGCTTCGTCCCTGTAAAGACCTTACGGCCCGGGATAAAATTCAGTGACGTATGATGGAGTTGCGCACTTTTTAGGTGGATCTTTTCTAACACATTCTGCTATGAGGAAACAGTATTACTGCGGCATTATTCTAATCAAGTTCCTTACTGCTGTCATCACTGTAAAGTCATCAGTACAACATTTTCCCCGCACCTTGAATTCGCTGCTTTCAGTATAACTACTCACCAAACAACTTCAACAGCTTGATAAAACCTAAATAAACTAGCCTATTAACCAGTACTGCTCAACGACTACGTCAATATAGAGGCTACAGCGGAGATGATGATTAGTAGATTCGTTTTTAGCTAATGTGTCGACATATGTGTTATGTAGCATAAGATTCTAATTTCAGCTATGCCATTATTTTCAGTTGTACTTCAATTCCTGCTTTTCTAAACTGTCATCGCTTTAACTCACTATTACTACTAATATATTTTCGGTTTTCGACCATCACCTTGTTTTACTTAGGCGTCTCTGGATCATTTCGTGGATGATATTGTAGCCGCCTTGAGTCATAAGTCACCTAATGTGCGTGCAGAAACAGCTTTAATGTTAAGTAGAATGTTCAGAAAATGTCCTGCTTCATCACTAAATAAAAAGATTTTAAAGTCATTTACTGTGCCTTTATGTGTAACTTGCAACGATACTGTTCCTGAAGTACGTGAAGGTAGCTTTGCCGCTCTTGGTACTGCAATGTTTGTTGTATCAGCGAAAACTATACAGCCATTTCTCAGCGAACTTGATTCAATCCGGCTGACGAAAATCAATGAATGCTGTGAACAAATAGCATCAGAAGTTCGTAATACAAATAATTCTGGTTGGTTTGGCATTTCTGTTGAACTTTCATTTTCCGTTGTGCATTCAACTTTTTACTCGATATTAATAACCACATGTTTAATTTGCAATAAATACTTTTGCAATGTTTTATTGTAAGGCAATCTGGTTAGTAATTGTTAAGATAAATTTAAGCTATTGAAAGCTGTGACTTTTATTTGGGAGAATGGTTGGTAAGAAAAGTTTTGAGATTTTGGGACTGGCTTAAGTTATCTACTGCTGTTAATTACGTATTTAGTCACCCTGATTAATAATCCTGCTTTAAGGCCCTCCACTTAAGCTCAGCGTGTTTTGTGTAGACTGTCGTCATTTGATGGTCAGCCACAGAGCTGTACTCTTTTTATAAACATAACTGTTTTTTATAATTATTCACTGCAACGCACTTTTATTATGACGTGATCGCTCAATCACTTACTTTATTTGACATTGTATGCGCCGATACAATGAACAGTGTTAACAAGATTCTCTAATCGATACTCTTACATCTACTCGATGCCTTCTCAGTCCCATGGCGGAATAGAAAGAACACAGGACTGGTGAACAAACAAACAAAATCAAATTATATTTCAAACAATCCTTTATATATACGTAAAACCTGACCACCCAGTCAGCAAATTAGAAAATTAACATCAATACAAAGTAAAAGCAACAATGACTGAAAACTGGTGTAATGTATACACAATTGATTAACCACATTTCATAAATGAAAAGTGGTAGCACTAACAGTCAGTGTGTTAGACAGGAGGGTAGAGCGAGAGGAACGTATCAATAATAGGAATAAAATGTTCACTTTATGTGCAAACAAAATAAATGAAGTAGTGTACCGAAAAACAGCTCTAGAAGGAGAAGCTCGACATATTAATTTCCTATCAATGTTCAGGATGTTTTTCTATCCTTTTCTTAACTGATTACACTGACTATGTGCCCCTGTAAATTGTATTGGTGTACTTTCGGAAACATTAAATTTATCCCAAGTCCTCCCCATTTTGACTACGGTTAAGCTCAGACGTAGAATTTACGGTGCTAGGAAATTGTTTGAACGAGTCTTACAACTCCAAGGAATACATGTTTTTTTCTAATATTGTCAGCTACGAATCATGATATTTTTAGTAATTCCTTCAAATCAGTTTTAAAGAAGCGCAGTAATCTCAAGTAATTAGAATTTAACGAGTTCTCAAGAGCGTTTAAGACAGACTGTGGGATTTTTTCTTGCCTATGGGACTAGAAACATTGGAAGACAAGAATTATTGAATATCATGGAAATATTTCAGTAAATGCATTTATTTACCGAACTCTAGATATCTCATTATATTTTTAGTTCATGAATTTCATATGCACCCACGATTTGTTTGATTTTTGGTTTTATTACACAATCATCTTCATGCATCTAATAATGCTACCATAGCACTATTTCTTTTGCGACCTAAAGAATAATTAAATTGTTATAAAGATTGCTGATTTTTGATACTTCTATTCATCGATAGTCTGGTTGTCTTTGAATGAATATATATATTATTGTTTAGATCAGCAATCGTTATAATCAGCATAGTAATGCAACGTAGGCTAACGCATGTAGTCATTTAACTTCGTTGTGTTTGATCCCAAAATACGGCAGCAACTTGTATGTATAGAAACAAGCACAAACGTTTTTGCAGTTAGCTGCTTTTTCATAGTTTTATTTTTATTTTTAGTGTGTTATTTAACTCTTGATATAATTTACACTTTATTTCAATAATAAAGTTAGTCAACCAACTACCACATCGACGAATACATCTACATGTACTAAACCTAATACTGCACCACATCGTGCAACACCACTTGTCACTCGTCCTAATACAGCCCCCAGTAGCACTGCACAGGCCTCTTCGGAATGTACCACTAAACCTCCGTCAACCTCAGGACCATCTATTAAGAAATCGACTACACGTGCAAAATCTGCTGTGGAGAAATTAAAATTCACGATTCCGACAGAAAACTTATTGACAGAGGATGAAATAACTCAAAAGGCTTCCGAGTAAGTATCAGTCGTATTGATTTTTGTCACCTGTTATGCAGGATATCAAGTTGATAAATTTCTCAATGATTGCAGAGATTTTAAAAAATTTGACTGAGGATGATCATTTTCCTACTTTTTTACGAAGCTTCACAAAATGAAGTAGAAAGTCAGGTCGATAATTATCATAGTAAGGAAACAAACCATTACAAACGAACAAGTTTTCATGCACTTATTAGACACTTGCTTACTTATTCCATATCCTGAGTTTCTATATAACATCAGTTATTACGAAATTAGGACTTGTTTGTTCCAGATACAAGAGTATGAGTTGTATAATTGAAAATTACAAACAATACATATACACGAATAATTTCGTTTCTAGATCTTTATCAGGCTTTCAGTCAGTCAGTTACAACGTAGAACTTGGTACATGCGTACATCAGTTCAAGTTGCCATGCCTCAATTAGCAGATAGAGATTAAATTGTCGGACCAAATCCCTGAGTATGGGAGGTAGTAACAGAGTAAGTACTAATGGGAAGGCATAGAGATCAGAAACGAGATTTGAAACAAAAAGAAGTGATTCAGTAAAGAGAAAATTATGATAAGTTCAAAAACTTAGAATTTGGAGGAAGATAAGGAGTGGATGCACCTGCACTATTGCGAACAATTTTGAGCCATATCACCTAAAGTCTCTAACCATTTGTTACGATCATTGCGTGGGCCCTAACCAGGTAGTCTGCATCTATTAACATGGCTCAGCCCGATTGTCAATGACTTCATGGATTGGTGTCATGTTTTCGCTTGACCACCCCTAGCTTTCTTCCAGCCTACTCCCACAATAGATAACATCGCTCGTCGAGGTAGACGGTGGTCAGGCATACGTAACACATGTCCTAATTACCTCAGCTGGTGATGATTCACTACTTCATCAATAGACTTACCGTATTTACCTAGTACTCTATTCCTAACCCATGCATTGCTTACTCGGTGGTCCCAGCAAACACGAGCAATGTTTCGGAGACATCTATGATCAAATACTAGAAGCCTGCGAATATCCTCTATCCTTAATGGCCATGTTTCACACCCATAAAGTAAAACAGATCTAACTACTGCACAGTAAACGCGTTCTTTCGTCAGTAAACGAATGTCTCGCCTACACCACAAGTGACGCAAATTGCCAAAAGCCAATCGGGCCTTATGTATACGAGCCGAGATTTCATCAGACACCAGGCCGTCAGGACTGATGAGGCTCCCGAGATAAGTAAAGCGGTTAACACACTCAATAGTTTATCAGGCTTTACGATGGGGATCTTTATTATTTTAATAAGTAGGAGACAATAAAACGAATGGTTTAATGATGATCATATTGGGAAAAACGCTTCTTCAGTCGTTAATAGCAGTGCCTATCGTTTAAAGGTGTACCCCGGAAGTACATAAACCATATGAAGGCTCTTTATTCGAACACCATAAGTCGTGTTAGAGTGTATAGAGAACTGTCATCTCAACTTGTAACCTCAAATGGTGTCTGTCAAAGTTGCTCACTATCCCCATATTTGCTTAGTTTAATAATAGATTTAATGTTGAAAATAACGCCTCATATTAATATATCGCTTTTGAGTCTTTATATATATTAACGTGTAACTCTTAAGCACATTAGGTTTTGTGTGCTAGTTACGGTTTCTATTGTAGTCTATGAGATGCTTAATATTAGTAATAATAATAATAACAATAATAATAATAATAATAAAGTAATTAATTTATACATGAGCCCATCCCCTCTATACTAAGTTTGATTTTTAGAAATGTATTTTGTATTTTGTCATATGTGACTGATTGTTTTATTAAAGAATTCGTAAGCTTTTCGCTATTCATAATTTTTGGCGAAATCTGTTTCAGGCTTCTTAATGAAGTACTTGTTAAACAAATGTCTGATACTAATTGGAAAGAACGCTTGCAGGCAGTAGAACAGCTGAAGTCTAGGATACAGTCCTTCACCGCTTCTGAAGTACCAACTCAAGTTTTATGCCGTGCTGTTTTACTTAAGCCTGGGATCAAGGATACTAATTTCCAGGTATTCGGTTATATTTCCAGTGAAATTATTTTATCACCTTCAAATAATAATTTACGTCGTATAATAACAAAATACTTATTACTGTTTTCATTTCATTGATCTGTAACTGAGTCTTACGATAATATTAATCAACAATGTGAACATGTTAGGAGCGCGCTTCTCTCTGACTGACTTGTGTCACCACCTGGACTAAAGATGTGGAGTTAAGTAGTTGAGTGCGCTGGCATCTTCACATATTTTCGAAGTTTGCTCAGCCCTGATGAGTCGGTGTCTGATGAAGTCTCGTCACGGATTCGGAAAATCTCGTTTGGCTTTCGCCAATATACGTCACCTTTGGTATAGGCTAGATATGCTTCTACCAATTAAAGGATGAGTATAATGCTCAGCAGTCCGTTCTGTTTTATTGTGTGGATATGAAAAGTGGAGTAGTTAACATTATCAGGCCATTGGTATTTAGTCGCAAATATCCACGATCATCACTCGCGTTTGTTAGGACCACTGGGTAAGTAATGATGAGATTAGACGCAGATTATCAATAAAAGTGGTAAGTCAGAATGATGGAAGGATATGTTGTGTGGTGACCAAACCAGGTGGTGCCAATTTGCGTTGCCACTGACTACTTGTCTTAGCAATGCTGGTAAATGCAGACAGCTCGGTTATAGCCTCATTTACATGGCTCTCTCTTTATCTTCCTTTAAATGGTTAACTTGACATTATTTTTTACTTTTTTTTCTATATCTACTCATTTCGCTGCCACCAATGTTTTACTACTTCTAGTACTCTGGTGTTCATATTACTGTGCTAATGGAGTGTATCAACTTGGATCGATGCTAATTTGGGTCAGGTTCTACGCTGTATGTGACTGACCGTCACATTTGAAATTTTAGTCTTAATCAAATCCAGAATGATTTACTTTCATTACTCTCGTATGCTCGAAACATCAAATTCATGGGTAGTTCGCTTTTTAATCCTATTACGACAAATATTAAACCCCCATGTAATGACCTAGTAGGTCTCCAAGTGTAATTCTGGAGTTTTAATTCAAAGAAAGCATTTAGTGATTACATTCAAAGTCAGTTTTATGTCTATCCTCATTGGTCACTTTAGAAATACGAAAATGTGAATTTTAAGTACCCCATTTTAATTTTCTTTATTTTAAAATACTAAACTGTAGGATTCAATCATTAAAAAAGTCACTAAGAAGGCATTTAAAGTAACTTGAATAGTTAGTTACCTGATTTACACACAGCAAATGGATGCATTTCAGTCAGTTACAACGTAGAACTTGGTACATGCGTACATCAGTTCAAGTTGCCATGCCTCAATTAGCAGATAGAGATTAAATTGTCGGACCAAATCCCTGAGTATGGGAGGTAGTAACAGAGTAAGTACTAATGGGAAGGCATAGAGATCAGAAACGAGATTTGAAACAAAAAGAAGTGATTCAGTAAAGAGAAAATTACGATAAGTTCAAAAACTTAGAATTTGGAGGAAGATAAGGAGTGGATGCACCTGCACTATTGCGAACAATTTTGAGCCATATCACCTAAAGTCTCTAACCATTTGTTACGATCATCGCGTGGGCCCTAACCAGGTAGTCTGCATCTATTAACATGGCTCAGCCCAATTGTCAATGACTTCATGGATTGGTGTCATGTTTTCGCTTGACCACCCCTAGCTTTCTTCCAGCCTACTCCCACAATAGATAACATCGCTCGTCGAGGTAGACGGTGGTCAGGCATACGTAATTGTTGGGTAGAGCGAAAAAACCCCTTGCAACAAGTTCACAAAGGCGTAGAAATCAATAGAGAAAATTGTGTCCAATCAGCACGCAGATAGTTCTTACCAGAAAATTCTAGACCAATGAGAAATCACGTGATGCATCTCTGATTGGACAGCTATCTTACTACTACTGTGTCTAATAGGATGTAGAAAACTCTAGAAGCCTGAAGGACATTTATGATAATATAAATATCCTAGTTTTTGTACATAATCGACACCTTGCAGTAAAGAGTTGTTTTGCCGTATTTCGTGTCTTCTCTCTCGTGTTCACGTTGAAGCGTAGTTTTAGCCTGGGGGTCGAGTCAAAGCTTAGGAGTCAAATCAAGCGGTCCACGTAGACGAGATTAATAATTGACGACAGAGATTTTCGCGGTCGAATAAGAATCCAAACCACGCGTCACAACAAGTTGGCGACGGGAAATTCGGAAAATTGGAGAAAAAAAATCATGAATATTACTTTAGAACAACTAGAAGCTTATATGGAGCGGCAAGAAAGGCGGTTTGAACAATCTCAAATAAGAATTATGGAAACCTTGATGCAGAAAATGCTCCTGAACCAACAAAACTCCAATTCTAGTGAACTCCAGCTATCACATAACGATTCAGTCATAAATTCTATTCACGAATTTCATTTCGATGGTGCAGCTGGTGTCACTTTTGACTCGTGGTTCAAGAAATATGAAGATATGTTTCGTATCGATCTCTGTAGACTGGATGACGCTTCAAAAGTTAGAGTACTCCTAAGAAAACTTGGGACAGTGGAACACGAACGCTACAGCAACTTTATCCTACCAAAGAACCCACGAGACTTTAGTTTTGATGAAACAATTCAAACCCTGTCTCAAATCTTTGGGGAACAGTCATCTTTATTTAATATCCGCTACCAATGCTTGAAGATTACGAAAGAACCAGGAGATGACTGGGTAAAACACGCAGGCATTGTGAATCGAGAATGTGAGAGATTTAAGTTATCTTCCATGACAGAAGATCAGTTCAAATGCCTGGTATTTGTCTGTAGCCTACATTCACCTGAAGATGCTGACATCCGTACAAGAATTCTGAGTAAACTCGAACACTGCCCGAACATGACCCTACAGGAAGTAACCACCGACTGTCAAAGGTTAGTCAATTTGAAACATGATACTTCTTTGATAGAGAGTGGTAACCGATTACTTCATGTCAACGCAGTTGAGAGAAAAGACTTGCAAGGTTCCAGTGCCCAGAATCATCGTAATGACAGCGGTAAGCCACCATCTCCATGCTGGCTGTGCGGTGAGTGGCATTTCAAAAGATTCTGTCCATTTAAAAATCATCGGTGTACGATATGTTTTAGAAAGGGGCATAAAGAAAACCGCTGTAAAACACGAAAACACCGCCGTCCAAAGGTCTACTCAAAAAGATTCAAGCCAAGAACTGCCAAAGTGACAGTAGCTCTTAATAAGACCAGTTCTCATAGTCGCAGAAAGTATGTCTCCCTCAAAATTAATGGTTATACTGCTCGTCTCCAGTTGGATACAGCTTCCGACATAACTCTCATAAGCAGAAGAACGTGGGATAAGATTGGCAGACCACGAGTATACCCTACACAACAAACAGCACGTAGTGCGTCTGGAGGTATGCTAAATATTGCTGGTGAAATACACTGCCAAGTAACAGTCAAAGAAGCGACGGAGACTGGAGTTATATTTCTTACAGAACGCCCATCACTCGACTTATTGGGACTCGATTGGATAGAGAAGCTGAAGTTAATGGATCGTCCCATAAGCGTGATCTGTAATAATGTCAACACAGCGAAAGTAGACGAGATAAACCCGAATCATGAGCTTCTAAAGCGACATACAATAGTATTTAGTGGTGGACTGGGAGAATGTACTAAATTCCAAGCTACTCTCACCCTTCGACAAGGAGTAAAGCCAGTGTTTCGTCCTAAAAGACCTGTTCCATATGCCGCCCTTCCAGTAGTTGAGCAGGAACTTGAACGACTTCAGAAAATTGGTGTTATCGAACCGGTGAACTTTTCAGAATGGGCTGCACCGATAGTAGTAGTGAAGAAGACTAATGGCAGCGTCCGTCTATGCGCCGATTACTCAACTGGTTTAAATGAAGCCCTAGAAACTCATCAGTATCCATTACCTCTACCTGAAGATCTTTTTGCTAAGCTGAATGGAGGCAAGCTGTTTGCCAAACTGGATTTATCAGAAGCATATCTGCAGATCCCTGTTGCTGATAAGTGTAAAGATCTGCTTACCATAAATACTCACAAGGGCCTGTTCCGATATAACCGACTACCTTTCGGAGTCAAGACGGCCCCATCCATATTTCAGCAAGTGATGGATACCTTGCAGTAAAGTGTTGTTTTGCCGTATTTTGTGTCTTCTCTCTCGTGTTCACGTTGAAGCGTAGTTTTAGCCTGGGGGTCGAGTCAAAGCTTAGGAGTCAAATCAAGCGGCCCACTTAGACGGGATTAATAATTGACTACAGGGATTTTCGCGGTCGAATAAGAATCTAAACCACGCGTCACAACAGTAACACATGTCCTAATTACCTCAGCTGGTGATGATTCACTACTTCATTTACCTAGTACTCTGGGATTTGCCTCGACAATGTCATCTCTATTCACTTATTGAGGCATATCAATTTGAACTGTTGTGCGCATGTACCGAGTTCTAGGTTGTAACTGACTGACTGGTTCTACTTAAAATTTTAATTTAGTGTATATCATCCAGTAAACAATTACTAAGGTTCTTTTTTAATGCATAGGTCATTTACTCTTGAATCCTACTATTAGTTTCTGCACAACTTTACTTCACTCTCCTCTCTTGTATCCTGTTATTATTTTACCTCTGCTATCTGTTTGTGCTACTGTGGTATGGCAACTTGAACCTATGGGCGTGTATGCCCAGTTCTACGTTGTTGATGATATATATAGATCAGTATCAGAAACTTTAGCTGGCAAGTGTTCAGTACAAACTCTTTAAACTGATAAAAGCATTATGAAACTCATGCATTAAATCTGAATTTTTAACTTTATTGTGTGATGATTCTTTTGGAGGTAAGTTGCTAATAAAGTGCGACTTTTATAAATTGATACCAGTTGTTAAAAAATAATACATGTGTTTTGACGGTGATCTTGTGTGTTGTTAGAGGTATGAGAGCGGTTATCTCTTCCCAGTTGCCCACATTGTGAAAGAGTTCTTCTTGATGTACCTTAAAAGTAAATTAGACTAGGGTTTGTCTGACAAACCTGGGAGCGTGACTGCAGTGATCAAGGAACAACTGCTTGATGCCGGTCACACTGCCTCTTTGAGCGAGGTTTTTATCGTTGTAACCCGTACTTGTTAGGGCCTTACTGCCGAGTACGGATATCTGTTGAGTTAGGTGAGGTGTACATTGTAGGGTCTACCTTTTCTAACACTACCCTTCCTTTGTGGGAAGACAGCATCGCTGTTATGCTGGTTGTCTAAGGTAAATACTTAACTGCCGTCACATCTGTACAGCTAGCAGTACGGTTTCATCCTCGGACCGACCTGCTTGGCACGGTAGGACCTTGAGGAGTGATTGTTTCAGCCAGTATAGCCCAGTTGTGTCATCACGATACGCAAGCCCGCTACGTCTAGATAGCAGCATTGTCGAGGTAATGCATGTGCACATATATACAAAGTTTTACACAATAAAATTCATGCTTGTAATCATAATAAAGTGAGTTTCTTCATCATAAAAATTACTTGATTTGAAATGTGCGTTTGAGCTGCTGCATACGAGTTTTAGTCTAGTATCTATTTTTAAAGGCATAGTATCTTACAGTCTTGACTAATTCTTACTTTATTTCGTTTTTGTGCGAGGTCCGAATTCCTGGTCACCGTTCCGTGCACAGAAAATGAATTTAGTAAGAAAAATGAATATTTATCAGTAAAGACAAATATCTATTAGACGAGGAATGGATCTCATTGTCAATAGGGTAGATACAAGTGCTATTGAGAGTGTATCAGAGATTCACTTCTCGTGGATGCCCACAATGCGAAAAACTGATTCTTGAGAAACCTAGAGAGGGTGCTACTTTTATGGTTTCATTGACTGAAGATTACACCAGACAATGACTCTAAAATCGGTCACATATCATTCGGTACTGCACTGCTTTGTATTAATCCGACTCAAGTTAATAACTTTGCTTGAGTTCTAACAAATAATCACGTAAGCATTAAGACAGTGAAATTAAGTACAGTAGTAATGCCATATAACAAGCATAATTGCATTTAAAGCATCGGTTAAAATGTAAAATTTTCTGATTTATTAGTTAGAGTTCAAAAAATAGCATTTGGTTTTGTTTTATTTACTGCGAACAAATTTCTCTGTCAAGTGATGATTCTTAGTTATGTAATCAGGATATTCTTATAGTTTTATTTGACTTTTTTACTCATCAAGGTCCTACGCGCTCGAATTGAATGCGTCAATGCAGTTTTATCTGTAAGCTCTTCTGTCAGTTCAAATTTGGCTGAGTTACTTGTACCAGATTTACTGGATAAGGTTGGTGATAATAAAGTTGGTGACATTACAAAAGTCTCAATGATAACATTGGCTGAGAAAACAAGTCTCGAACTAGTTGGTGGTTGCGTAATGCGTACACTCTTTCAGATTAAAAATCCTCGTAGTCAGACTGAAGGTTTGGTCTGGTTAAATCAATGTGTTCAGGAATTTGGATTTCGGTATGCACTTATATATAAGTAATGGACAATATTTAGTTACTAAATTATCATCACGCGTTGAAACATTATTAATATGTTACAAACCGAATTATCACTACCCTCTTCTCAATCTACTTTTAATTTTGTTTCAATTAACTGAATTCAGTTGTTGCTTTTTGTCGTGGTTGCGTTCGATAGGTGCCTCAATCACCAATTATAACTAGGATGTGTAACTTTGCATGGGTGGTTAAATTTTTAATGATTCTGTTACTTTCGACAAGGATTTTGTGAATAATGAAGTAAATCACTTAACTTTTAACTGTTAAGTTAAAGTTCCAAGCTCTACTCCACCTAGTGCTATTTAAGTAACTAGGGTGTGGGTGGGGTCTCATTCATAACTTGGTGTGCAAACGTGTATTTGTCCACTAGTTGTTCTTTATCTCCATATCCCTTAGCATAGTATTCAAATAGTTTTCACTCTCATTCGGCTGCGCTTATGAGCATAATTAGGGAAAGTTTTACTGATATATTGTAGTGTTTCAAACATGAAAAAGAAAAAAAAATTGATATTTATGCGCTAAATTGAATTAGTCAGTGCGAATGTCCAAGTATAGTGCACCTGCACTCTTATAACTGTATGAACGATCCTCGCTTTGACTACCGGCTATTATAGGAACAATGCTTTCACTATCACGTAAATTGGGCATTCATATTTCTGTTAGGGTTGTAAAGAAGTATCATACTTATAATGAGAATTTTTGTCCAAAGAAGAACTAAAGGATCCACATAACTCGGGTACCGAGTGTATCTAAGACATGAATAGAATATATTTGTAAATAATCTCAGTGAATGAAGTTAAAGAAAGTTCTAACGTTTCGCTCAGCAATACGGTCCGAGCTTCTTCAGGGAAATAACCAAAATCAAAAGTTATAAAATCATCATATTGCTTGCTTGAATTGTCATATAAAGTGTATTACAATTGTTTCTCCATCTATTCGCTGCTTCGAGTTTTAAATCCTATTTCAAATTATTTAAATTGTTATATCTTAACCTGCATTAAAAGAGGAAAAGAAGCAGTTTCAATTATTTATCAAGGGGTAACAAAATGTTTGCTTTTAAAATATAGGTGAATTGACGCTAAGTGCTTTTTCCGTTAATGTTGTAGCACATAGATTTGTTGTGGTTAAAAACATGTATCGACAAATATAATAGATTGTTCTTTGAAGGCTAGCAGAAAATCGCACATGATTAGTTGATCAGTTTGATTTCACAGTTTATGACAGTGGTTCAGTAATCTAGAAAATCCTTTTACAATCCTTATTGCAATCATATAGTATATGTAACAAGCTTATATATTAACTTCTAATTGGCTATTGAGTTGATTCTTATTATAAGTAATCAATTCTTGTTTAGATTCCACCGTTATTTTCTCCATATGTTGTTCTACCCATAGCTTAATTTATTAAATAGTTTATAATAATATTTCTGGATATTTTCTAATGGAATTTAAATTTTCTTAGTTTTACAAGAACTACCTAACCTTTCTTTTACACTACTTTGTGCACGATTAAAATAGCCGAAATAGTTCAATTATTATAATTAGATCCCTCATGATTGTTTTGTCTAATTTATTCAGTATCCCATTGCAAGAAGTCGGACCACTTCTGAAGACAGGCTTGAATGCAACTAATCCGTCTGTTCGACAAAGTTCACTAACTCTTGCTGGTACTATTCATTTGTATCTTGGCGATCGTTTAGCGACTTTATTAGCGGATGAAAAACCTGCTTTAGTCGCTTTACTGAATGGCGAATTCGCAAAAAATAAGGATAGGACAGCTCCTCTTCCGACACGTTTTTCTGCCGCAGAAGCCTTTGGGAAGAATTCGATATCTTCTGAATCCGGTGGGAAAGAAGCAACATCAGGTAATGTGGAAACTTATAATCGGACTGAGGATATGGAGTCGGATGCACTACTTCCAAAATCAGATATCAGGTATACGTTCATATGTTTTGCATCGTTTATATGATTTGACTGATAGCTGGGAGTATTCCTATTTTAAAAGCACCGATTCTTAGTAACAGCAACTCTTAGTTATACCATTTTGACTTTCATCTTGTTCCAATGAGGTGTGGCAACTTGAATGAATGCACATATGTCCCAGCTTTTACGTTGTATATGACTGACTCCTAACAGACTTTTCTTAAGTTCAGATGACCCATTCAGGATTTCTAAAGCTAATAATTTCTACAGCTATCTTTGTTATTATTTAGCATCATGTTCTCATCCTCTAAGAATTGCTTGTCGATCACTAATAATGCATTTTCTGAAGATTATTGTGAATTTGAAACAAATTAAGGATTGGTTTAGATAATTTGTAATAAGTAATATATTTATACAACTCTAATGCGTAGAAACTTCACATTTTTACACATTCGGATTGTACGAATATATTATGTACTATAGATTATTATGAAGTTTATACTCTATACCTTGTCACATTTTCCCTTAGGTAATATGTTACATGAGCGTTTAAACTTTTGTATTTTATATCATATTTAGGTGCATTGAATTAGGTCATTATTTAATAAATCACTTTTTGTAATCTGCTCAATCCTTTTACCGTTTTTTTATAACTGCCTGTTGCGATTTCGGGGTTGTGTATTTCTAACTGATAAAACCCCGACTAGTCAATAGACACAACCTTAGTTGGTGACCGAATAATATACTACCTTTCGCAACGACCAGGCATTCTCAACATTTTGTCAGTCTTCTCGATATCCTTAAACCCGAGCCAGAGAGGATCGCTTGTATGAGTCAACAATCTACTAACAAGGCTAAGAATGACTTATTTTATACCCTCGTTTATGTATAATATATCCAATCTCAAACTGCACAGCGGATTAATTTCAGTAATAATTTCAATACAAAACAGCGACAATAATGTTGGAAAACGTGGGTATCGCGTTCACAATTACTTAGTTTTAGTTCGTTAATTGGAAATAATATAATGACCGTTAATATTTTAAATGGAAGGTTAGACTGAAGAGAATATTAGCATAAGGAAAACAATATTTGTTACCTATGCAATAGAAATATGTAAAAGAATGATTCGAAGATAAATTCTGAAAGTTAACTTATTTTTCATGAATAGCCCATTATGCCACCGTCAACATTACTAACTAATGCAACTAATAGTTCAGTGTTTACTTGGATAGATCTTGTACAAGCCGATACTTTCGGCTATCATATTGAAATAATTACTAGAAGTCGTATTGTCATCCATCAGCATTTGCGTAGTTCTTAGTCGTTACTGGGATGTAGGAATTTTAAGTTGCTAAGCGTCCCCTTATTATTTTACTTTTAGTGTATTCCCTAAACCAAGCCGTAGTTAAGTAGATTGGCATACCCTCTTTTATCAAACGTCCACTGTCTATATTCTAGTTTCTTTTTTCAGTGATCGATTCACTCCTGAACTTCTGGGACTTCTGAAAAGCAAAATGTGGAAAGAACGTCTAGATGCATTGACTACAATTGAGAAATTTATATCCCCGTCTATGCTGATTGACGGTTCAAACGGGAAGCTCCAAGAACCTTTAACTATGATCGCTAAAGCAACCAGTGATGTAAATAAAAATTTAGCTAAACAAGCTTTGGTTATCCTATCTGCATTCGCTTTATCATTGCCAAAGTCGGACGCTGTGAATTACGTAAAGTAAATATTTGTATATATATATTCTTTTGAAGTTTTTCTTCACTTGTTACTTATATTTCACTTTACATTTCACCTCTGCACACTTTGCGATTTACTAAAATTGATATTAAAGATCACCTTTCCTAGGCAATATAGTATTAACGAATTAGCAGAATTCATCTTTCGTAATTATTAAACACATTTCATGGGTTTTAAAGTGCTGTTTTCTGCTGAAAGCTTTTTTGTTGATTATTTTCAGCTGCCATCGATGAATCGCAGTAGACTATGATTTTAAGTTACATGCTAGACAACTGACCACGCTTCATTCTGTAGTCATTTTACTGTTTAGTAATCGGTCGTTAGAGTATGTAAGTACCAAGTTATTGTTGAGCCATTATATTCTACCGTCTAATTTCATCACCAGGTCCCGAGCCCATGACTAACCAGTATTACAGGGGATAAGTTCCAAGACTTCTTAGTGGGCTTCATTACTAAAAACAGTATATTACTGCCTACTGTTTATGCATATTTGCTGTTGTCAGACTAACAGGAGAATGTGTGCCATAAACTTAGTTAAACTAATAATTCGTAATATCCCTCTCATACTTGAATTTTATCCTATAAATGATATCTTCCTTACTTTGGGTTTTTTTCTATCTTTAATACCTACAGTATAATGGTTATATACAATAAATTTTTATTTTTCATCTGGTATAAATGACTGATTCTAGTTCGTACACACTAAAATTATAACAAACTATTACCGTTTTAGTGATTTTTGCGATTATCAGCGTTTCGATACGTTGAATTCCCAGTCTTGTATGAAAGCTCACTTTAATTTGACTGGATTTGGTGCTGAAATATCAAGTTGGAAAACTTCTACCCTGCACATTATGTTATGAACCTTCATCGTTATTATCACGCAGACTCTAACCAGGCAACCTGCATCTACCAGCAGTTAAAGAATTCATGTTTTGGTTTGACCGCCCTCATCTTTCTTTTATTCTACTCCTACCCCAGCCAACATCGCGCAGTAACATAACAATTGGTTTGACATACAAAATATCTGTCCTATGTAACTGAAGTATAAATAAAGGCCAGTTGAACTGTCCACGAATGTGTTCGGCCCATAGATCTACTCTTCTTGACCAATAATGGATCATACATATTCTTTTCCGAAATAGTCTCGCTAATAGTCAACTTTATGATACCGGTTTCTTTGATGAATCAAAAC
This sequence comes from Schistosoma japonicum, assembly GCA_025215515.1. Classification (NCBI taxonomy): domain Eukaryota; kingdom Metazoa; phylum Platyhelminthes; class Trematoda; order Strigeidida; family Schistosomatidae; genus Schistosoma; species Schistosoma japonicum. Next base: position 59,903,544 of record CM046061.1, on the reverse strand, counting down.
TAGTATCTAGCATTGCCTATTGTCACAGCTGTTCCCAACACTTTTGCTTTTGCTACCCGCCACTTCTTACGATCCTTGCGTAGACCCTTTATTAGTTTACACTTGAGTTGTCGTCATTTTTCAAATCGTTTTTCGAGCTTACTGAAATGAGTTTTCAAGCTTCCATCAGTTCACTAGAAATTTCAGATATCCATTGATCTTTCCTGATCTTTGTATTTACGTTAAGAGTAGATATCACCGCCACATTTAAAACCACCTTAAAATTATCCCAAACTTTTTCCGGACGAACCTATTGAGCATGATCTACCAAGTGTTTGGCGAACTATTTTCTGAATGCATTATTGGCTGTTCGTTCACTAGCTGAAATCCATGGAGTTTTTCAGTTGCGACCTTTTTTCGTCCGGCAAAACACATGGAAATGCGTGTTCTAACTAGGACATGGTCAAAGTTCAAATATCTACTCCAGAATAAGCGGCAGTCCTCTACGGCACATTTCCAACGACAACTAGTACTGACATAATCTATTCATGTCCATCGTTGTTGATGATGACATAGGCAAAAGACTAAAAAACATTGACATGTAGTCTTATCTTTCTGTGCCATTTAGATGGACAGCTCATAGGCGACTGTCAACAGGAATCTATTCAAGGAGTAACTGTTCTGCTCACACACTTAGTATTATGCTTACACATTAGCAAGATTACGAGATCTTGCTTTTGAGTCCCTATATACGCGAAGGGTATATCGTGATGGTTCTCTGTACTGGTTTGATGACACCAAATGAATGGTCACACTAGGATCTTGTATGCGTGTTTTGGAGACACAATATACATCAATAGCAAGAGATTCTAGGGTTTTCGATTATGAGGCCTGTTGACTGATTTGACAAACGGCTTGCACATTTAAAGCTCCAGCTCTTAGTGAGGTTGAAAAGCCTGTAAGTAATTTGAATCAAAGGGAAACATCAGGTTCAGATACATCGACTCCATATATCTTTAAGGATGGTTGTCCAGTTAAGCTAAAGTTTGGAACCTGGACATAATTCTATCCTAATGGTTTCCATCTCTTATCGTCCCGATTCACAAGAAAGAATAGAAATCTTCCGAAGCATCAGTTTGACTAACAGTGTCTAAGATACTAACCTCTCTACTCATCCGACATTTACCTGTGACCAGGAAATAGCAAATTCGGGAAAACCAGTCTGGTTTCAGACCTGGACAAGAATGCATTGACCAGATATTTTATCTTCATCAGTTCCTCAACTTAAAAGCCATGTTTGACTCTGTAGATCGTAAGTCACTGTGACAGTGTTTATCACTAATAGGCGTACCCGAAAAGTTAATAAATCTCGTAAAGGCTCTCTGCTGGAACACCACGGGTCGAGTTAGAGCTTACGGCAAACTGTCACGAGAAACGTCAACTTCATGTAGTGTTAATCAGAATTTCCGCGTACCTCCCTTTTTTATTTGACTTCGTCATAGATATCCTCCTAGAAGTCATACTTTTTTTTATTAACTTTTAAGAAATTGGTCTCCTTCCAGGAAGCCCACTTGTCGATTTGTTTATATGTGTACGTTTGAACAACATAGAACCTAGAACACGTATGCATTGATCCAAGTCGCCACATCTCAGCAGTAAAGCAACATGAACACCGAACCAGTAGAAATTTAAGTTACTTCAATGATATTAGTAACGAAAATAAAAAACGAATGGGCATATGGAATATGGTTGAGGGAGAAAGAATTGGTTCGTGGAAAGAAAGATACGGAATAATTTTAAGCTCACTATTCAAGGGAGAACAAAAAGTGAAGTCACCTGCTCTACTGTTACCGATTCTAAGCCATATCACCCAAAGTTTCCAACCACTGGTTACGATCATCACGCGGACCCAAACCAGGTAGTCTGCACCTACCGACACAACTCAAACCAGCAGTCAGTGACTTTATGGACTAATGCTACATTTTAGTTTAACCGCCCCTAGCTTTCTTTCATTCTACACTTATATCAGTCATCATCGCGCGTCGAGATAGACGGTTGTTAGGCCTACGTAACACCTGTCCCAACCACCTTAATCGATGAAGATTTGCTACCTCATCGACTGATTCACCACCGTTCCTTAATACCTGGCGTCTAACCTCGTTGTTGCACACTCGGTGATCCCCAGTTAACACGAGCGATGTTTCAAAGGTATCAGTGGTCAAATACCAATAACCTTCGAGTATTGTCTACTCTACATAACCACGTTTCAGATCCGTACAGTAAGGCAGAGTAAACTGCTGCACAGTATACTCTGCTTTTCGTTGAGAGACAGATATATTGCCTACGACATAGGTGACGTAATTTGGTGAAAAATAAACGAGCTTTCTGAATTTCTACCGCGACTTCATCAGACAGCAACCCATCAGAGCCAATCAGACTTCCAAGATAAGTGAAGTGGTCAACGTACTCAACTACTTCACTCCCCATCTTTAGTTCAGATGCTGACGAACACCAGTCCTGAAACAATTTACATTTAGAGGGGAAAAAACGCATCCCAAACAAGTTTACATTGCTTCTTATTGCTATCAAAAGTCTTTGCATTTTACAAGCACCTTCACTGAACTAAACTAGACAGACAGACAGATACAACGCAGAACTTCGTACGTACGTACATCAGTTCAGGTCGCCATACCACATCAGCACAGAGACGCAACTGTCAGTTCAAATCCAAGAGTGATAACGATAATAGGAGTATTAGCAGTAATGCAGAAAATTAGGGAGCGAAGATATGATTCGAAAAGTATAATTCAGTGAGATAAATTTGAAAGGAGAAAGATAGAGAATTCGGAAGGTTAGATTTTGAGAGAACACAAAGAGTGGATGCACCTGCGCCATTGCGAACGATTCTGAGCCATGTCGTTCAAGGTCTCTAACCATTGGTGACCTTCGTCTCGCGGACCCCAACCACGCAGCCTACATCTACCAACATGACTTAGTCTGCTTGTCAGTGACTTCATCGATTTCTGCCATGTTTTGGTTTGGCCGCCCCTAGCTTTCTTCCAACCTATTCCTACGCCGCAAAACATAGCTCGTCAAGGCAGTCGGTAGTTAGACATGCGTAACACATGTCCCAACCACCTCAACTGATGAAGTTTCAATACTTCATCTATTGATTTGCCTTCCTTTCCTAGAACCCGTTTCCTAACGACAGCATTGCTCACTCGGTTGTCCCATGATACACGAGCAATGCTTCGGAGACACCTATGGTCGAAGACCAGTAACTTACGAATGTCCTCTACTCTTAACGGCCATGTTTCGCTACCGTATAGTAGGACAGAGCGAACTGCTGCACGGTACACTCGTCCTTTTGTTAGCAAGCGGATATCTCGTCTGCGCCATAAGTGACGCAACTTGGCAAAAGCCAATCGAGCTTTCTGTATCCGCGCTGAGATTTCGTCAGTCACCAGTCCATCAGCACTGATGAGACTCCCCAGATACGTGAAGCGGTCTACACGCTCGACTACTTCACTCCCTATCACTAGTTCAGGTGCCGATGCAACCCAATCCTGAAGCAACATTTTGCATTTCGAGGGGGGAAACCGCATCCCGAACATGCTTGCATTGTTGCTCAGGGTAGTCAGAAGACTCTGCATTTTGTCAGCGTCTTCACCAAATAGGACTATGTCATCAGCATACTCTAAGTCAGTAAGCGAGGCTCCTGGTAGAAAGTCAACTCCTGAAAAGTCAGACGAAGACATGGTTATATCTAGGAGCATGTCTATGACAAAATTAAACAAGAATGGGGAAAGTGGACATCCTTGACGGACACCACTTGAAGTGAGGAATTCCGATGACAGTTCGCCATAAGCTCTCACTCGACCTGTAGTTTTAGAGTAGAGAGCTTGTATAAGGTTAATGTACTTCTTTGGTACACCTATGAATGACAGACACTGCCACAGAACCTCACGATCAACAGAGTCGAATGCCGCCTTTAGGTCCAGGAAGACAACTATTGTAGGACGCCTAAATGTGTGTCTGTGTTCCAGGACCTGTCGCAGTGTGAAGATGTGGTCTATACAGCCACGTCCAGGTCTGAATCCAGCCTGGTTTTCTCTAGTCTGCTCTTCACGAGCTCTAGTTAAGCGTCTAAGTATAATCGATGCTAACAATTTAGAAACTATATTAGTCAGACTGATTCCCCTGTGATTTTCACAAGAAGACTTTTGTCCTTTCTTATAAATTGGGACAATCAGGGATTGAGACCAGTCAGATGGTATTACGCCCAGTTCCCAGATTCTACCTAAGATTTCAGTCAATCTAGCTGCTAAAACTGGACCACCATCCTTAAAAATTTCAGGGGTAAGCCTATCAGGACCTGCTGCTCTACCTCGCTTCAGATTTCCTATAGCCTTCTCAACTTCATAAAGACTAGGAGGAGTTAAGTCGATTTGCCATTCAGGATGACTGGGGATCGTGGGCAACCGAAGTGTGGCTGAAGGCCAGTTGAACTGATCCCTAAAGTGTTCTACCCATCGATCCAATCTCCTGGACTGAGAATGAATTATAATCCTATCCCTTTCCGAGATAGTCTTACTCACATTCGGATCCCTAATACCAGTTTCCTTGATAAGTCGAAAAAGTTGCCTACTGTTGCCTATCGCCGCTGCCTTTTCCATCGTTTTTGCTTTCGCCACCCACCACTGTTCACGGTCGTTGCGTAGGCTTTTTATCAGCCTGCGCTTAAGCTCACTTCGCTCTTCATCATGTTCAGAGCCAGGTGGGATGAGTTTACGAGCATCCATCAGTTCAGTGGATGCTACCGAAATCCACGGCTTCATCCTAGCCTTATGATTTACCTTACTAGCAGATATCATTGCTGTTTCCACAGCATTTTTGATATCATTCCAACCTGCTTCCGGATGGGAATCGCTTACACGGTCGCCTAACTGTTTTTCTAGTTGTTCCTTAAATATATTCTTAGCTTTATTATCATTAAGTAAAACCCTAAGAGGCTTCATTGCAATGTCTTTCCTACGTCCAGTAAGCCTCAAACAAATACGCGCTCGCACTAAAGCATGATCTGAATCTAAACATGTGCCCCAGAACGAGCGACAGTCCTCTATCGAACCCCTCCATCGGTGGCTGATGGCGATGTGGTCTAGTTGGGTCTAACGTTGAGACGATTTTGGGGGTCGCCAGGTCAAAAGATGCTTTTCCTTATGCCTCAAGTTAGTATTCGCTAGAAACAGGCGGTTATCTGAGCATAGTTGCGACAGACGATCGCCATTATCTGTTCTGTGAGCCGTGACACCATAACATCCACCCAAGTGTCTCTCATTTTCACTTAGTCTGCCTACTTGAGCATTAAGGTCACCAGCCATTATAACTATATCAGAGCGCCTAGCTTTTCGGAGGAGGTCCGTAAGCTTGCTGTAAAACTCATCTTTCACCTCGTCTGAACTGCAGTCAGTGGGGGCATAGGCAGATACGACAAAGAGGCGACGACGAGTGTCCCTATCTTTCCGAGTTCTAACTGTCCCGTTCAGTCGGACAGCGCACAAGCGACTATTTACAGGGATCCAGTCTAGGAGAGCTAGTTCTGCCCTACGACTCAATGCTATACCTACACCAGCGAGACCCCGGGAAGCAGCATCCGGGCTACCGGATACACGAAGAGTAAATCGGGCTGCTTCTTTATTTTGATACGGTGAAATCAGGTTAATGATTTTACTAGGATCCTGTATGCGCGTTTCCGAGACGCAGCATACATCGATTGAGTGAGATTCTAAAGTCTTAGCTAAGGAAGCCTGTTGCCCTATTTGACTTAATGTCCGTACATTAAAAGCTCCAACATATAGTCTAGAACGGGGTTTCAAGAGACCAGGAATGATTTTTCGTGAGCTCGCATCGTTTGCATTAGCGGTGCAGTGAGATGAAGGAATGTGAGTAGAGTTATTTGTAGAGATAAGAGAGATGTTATGGGGTGTGGAAAGGATTTTATTTTGACCAATTTGGACTCTCGTGCTTTTGCGGGTATGAGGGCGGTTGTCACTTCCTGGCTGCCCACACCGTGGAAGGGTGTTTCTTGAGGAACCTGAAAAAGAAGGCAGATTAGTGTCGGTCTCAGAGACCTGAGAGCGTGACCGCAGAGCCCAAGGGACAACTGCTTGAGGCCTGTCACGCACGGCCTTTTTATGAAGGGTTTTATGAGTATTAGCTCCGCACTTTAAAGCCCTTAGTGGGCACCCTTACCGCCAGAGACGGAAATCCGTGAGGTAGGGTGAGGTGTGACATTTTTAGGGTCGACCTTTTCTAACCCCTCCTTCCTTGTGAGAAAGCAGCATCGCTGCAGATGCTGGTTGTCCGAGGGAAACACCTTACTGCTGTCACACCCCTCTGCAGTCAGCAGTACGACTTCGCCCTCAGACCTTGAGTAGCTGCTTTAAGTCTCATCGTTCTCCAATCGACCTGCCTGGCATGGTAGAACCTACAGGAACATATGTTCCAGCCAGTATAGCTCGGTTGGGTCATCACGATAGGCAAGCCCGACCACCACGACAAGGTAGCAGCTACGGTCGGGGCCGACGAACTATGTCGTCTGCGAATTCTAAGTCGAAAAATGGATCTCCTGGTAGATCAATTTCTGAAAGTCTAATGATGATAGAGTTATTTCCTATTATTAAACTAAGCAAAAATGGGGATAGTGAGCAACTTTGACAGACACCTTTTGAGGTTACAAGTTGAGATGACAGTTCTCTATACACCCTAACACGACTTATGGTGTTCGAATAAAGAGCCTTCATATGGTTTATGTACTTCCGGGGTACACCTTTAAACGATAGGCGCTGCTATTAACGACTGAAGAAGCGTTTTTCCCAATATGATCATCATTAAACCATTCGTTTTATTGTCTCCTACTTATTAAAATAATAAAGATCCCCATCGTAAAGCCTGATAAACTATTGAGTGTGTTAACCGCTTTACTTATCTCGGGAGCCTCATCAGTCCTGACGGTCTGGTGTCTGATTAAATCTCTGCTCGTATACATAAGGCCCGATTGGCTTTTGGCAATTTGCGTCACTTGTGGTGTAGGCGAGACATTCGTTTACTGACGAAAGAACGCGTTTACTGTGCAGTAGTTAGATCTGTTTTACTTTATGGGTGTGAAACATGGCCATTAAGGATAGAGGATATTCGCAGGCTTCTAGTATTTGATCATAGATGTCTCCGAAACATTGCTCGTGTTTGCTGGGACCACCGAGTAAGCAATGCATGGGTTAGGAATAGAGTACTAGGTAAATACGGTAAGTCTATTGATGAAGTAGTGAATCATCACCAGCTGAGGTAATTAGGACATGTGTTACGTATGCCTGACCACCGTCTACCTCGACGAGCGATGTTATCTATTGTGGGAGTAGGCTGGAAGAAAGCTAGGGGTGGTCAAGCGAAAACATGACACCAATCCATGAAGTCATTGACAATTGGGCTGAGCCATGTTAATAGATGCAGACTACCTGGTTAGGGCCCACGCGATGATCGTAACAAATGGTTAGAGACTTTAGGTGATATGGCTCAAAATTGTTCGCAATAGTGCAGGTGCATCCACTCCTTATCTTCCTCCAAATTCTAAGTTTTTGAACTTATCATAATTTTCTCTTTACTGAATCACTTCTTTTTGTTTCAAATCTCGTTTCTGATCTCTATGCCTTCCCATTAGTACTTACTCTGTTACTACCTCCCATACTCAGGGATTTGGTCCGACAATTTAATCTCTATCTGCTAATTGAGGCATGGCAACTTGAACTGATGTACGCATGTACCAAGTTCTACGTTGTAACTGACTGACTGACTCCAGCTCAGAGAACAGATAATGGTGACCGTCTGCTGCAACTTTGCTCAGAAAATCGTTTATTCTTAGCGAATACCAATTTTATGCATAAGGAGAGACATCACCTAACGTGGCGACCTTCTTCACCAAGACAACGATAGACTCAAATAGACCATATTGCCATCAGTCATCGTTGGAGAGGCTCGATAGATTTCTGCTTGTTCTAGACTACATGTTTAGACTCTGATCATGCTCTAGTACGAGCACGCATTTGCTTGCACCTCACTGGACGTAGAAAGACCACATTAGGAAAACCCATTAGAATTGATCTGAGCGACGAGAAGGTCAAAAGTAAATTTCAAGAACAGTTAGGGTCACAATTAGGTAACTCTGGAAACCAGGCTGATCCTGATGTCGCCTGGAATGATATGAAAACAGCTGTAGAAACAGCAACGTCATCTACTAGTAATTTGAACAGAAGGAGCACGATAAACCAGTGGATTTCTGCGACATCTATGGCACTGATGAGCTCTCGCCAACTAATCCCGTCAGGCTCTGAACACGATGAAGAGCGAAAACAAATCAAGTCTAAATTAAGTAGAAGTTTACGAAATGATCGTGAGCAGTGGTGGGCAACAAAAGCAAAAGAGATGGAAAAGGCAGCGGCTTTAGGCAACACGAGGCAGCTTTATGGACTGATCAGGGAAACCGGAATTAAGAAGTCAAGGATAAGTGAAACTATCTCCGAGAAAGATGATACTGTAATCTGCTCTCAACCCAGACGTTTAGAACGATGGGCCGAACTACTTCAAGGAACAGTTTGGCTGGCCTTCAGCTACTCTACAATTACTCAGCATTTCCACTCAAGCTAAATGGAACATTGAAGTAGGCCCCCCGACACTAGCTGAAGTTCAAAAAGCTATATGTAACCTGAAACGAGGAAAAGCGGCTGGTCCAGATGGGCTAACCCCAGAGGTTTTCAAAGATGGTGGTCCTGTCTTGGCGATTAGGTTGACTAGTAATTTAGCTCAAGTCTGGGAACTAGATAAAATTCCATCCGACTGGTCTTATGGCGAATTGTCATCTGACTTTGCGACCTCAAGTGGTGTCCGTCAAGGCTGCCCACTATCTCCGTTTTTGTTTAATTTTATCATAGACGTGCTACTGGAAGTAACGCTTTCTTCGGCTGAATTTTCTGGGATTGATCTCCTTCCAGGAGGTCCACTCATCGACTTAGAATACGCAGACGACATAGTCCTGTTTGGTGAAGACACTGATAAGATGCAGAGTCTTCTGATCGCACTGAGCAACAATGCCAGGATGTTTGGGATGCGTTTCTCCCCCTCTAAGTGTAAACTGTTACTTCAGGACTGGCCTACGTCAACCCCTTAACTTAAGGATAGGGAGTAAAGAAGTTGAATGCGTTGATAACTTCACTTATCTTGGAAGTCTGATCAGCCCTAATGGGTTGGTGTCTGACGAAATTTCTGTACGAATTCGAAAGGCTCGTTTGGCTTTTGCCAACTTACGTCACCTATGGCGTAGGCGTGATATCCGTCTATCAACTAAAGGACGAGTATATTGCACAGCAGTTCGTCCTGTTCTACTTTACGGCTGTGAAACATGGCCATTAAGGGTAGAAGACACTCGTAGGTTACTAGCATTTGATCACAGATGTCTTAGAAATATATCTCATACCTGCTGGGATCTACTGGTAACTAATAATGAGGTTAGACGAAAGGTATTAGGGAATAGTGGTAAATCTGTTGATGAGGTTATGAAACTTCATCGACTGAGATGGTTGGGGCATGTGTTACGTATGTCCGAACACCGGTTACCACGTCGCTCAATGATGACTAGTATTGGGGTGGGTTGGAAAAGGGTTAGGGGCGGCCAAACCGAAACGTGGCATCAGTCGTTGAAGTCACTAACTTCTGGTCTGAGCCACATTGGTAGATGTCGACTACCTGGTTGGGGTCTGCGTGACTGCCGTACCCAGTGGTTGGAGACTCTTGGTGACATGGCTCAGAATCGATCACAATGGCGTAGGTGTATACATTCTCTGTCTTCACGTACACCTTGAGACTAAAATTACTCTACCTTTCTTTCTACAAACTAATTTTTTTCTCTCTCTCTCTCTCTACATATTATATCCTTATATACAATCTTCCTTTTATATATTACTGCCATTAAAGTAACTGATTCTATGAATTCGGTGATCATCTTGCTATGCTGTTGAGGTGTGGCAACTTGGACCGATGCACTTATGTGCCTGGTCCTACGTTGTAAGGTCTATAACTTTGTCGTAAGCAAAACTTCACTCACAGCTTCAAAAAATATTTTATATTACATACAATTGGATTTTTTTTCCTCTGATTTACCATTAAAAAAATTCATTTTATTGTTCTTTATCCATTTCGTTTCTGCATATGTTTAAATATAGAACTGTGGTGATTTGAATAATTCTATTGTTTTTTGTTAACAGCCTTATTAAAGCATTTAACCTTCGCTCAATTTTATATATCCCTACATGTACTCATTGATTGTATAACTTACATCAGACAGTCATACATATCTAGTTTTGTTAATACATTTTTATTGTGAAACATCCTATAATGTATTATAGGAACCAGCAATTCATTCAACTAATATTCCTGTTAACTGTGCTGTTTACAATTAAAATTAATCCCGAACTAAGTTAAATTTTTATTAATTATCGTCTGTGGATTATCGTAATAAGTAGAGCTCTAGTTGTAAAATTATAAACATTTGGTTGATAATCTAAACAGTTAAGCATGCAACCAGCTACGTCTACATAAACTTTGTCTTAATCAGATACTAGTCATTTTAATCTCGAGCAGTGGTTTATTGCAGTTAAAGCATCGTTTTTCGGCCGCAAAATTCAAAATAAGCCCCTCATTGTTCACATTAGTAGTATTGTTAGCTCTCGTAAAACATCATGTATCCAAACCTCATACATAAACGTGTAGTTGGTCGTTGGGTTGTATTCGTTCAGTCATTTTCGTATGTACCGAAATTAACAACAGATTCAAAAAATCCTTTTGTATTACTGATGTTCACGAGTTTGTTTCATAAACTTATTCATATTTTGACACTATTAAGAATTACATACTCTTTGTAATTTATAATCCAGCTAATTTATTTTCTAGGTATATTGAACCTCCCGTATTACTATGCTTTGGTGATTCCAAGACTCAAATACGTGAGGCCGCTGTTACTGCCCTCAGCTCTTGGCAAGCACGAGTTCCCATTGCATCAATATTTGAAAATGACATGATAGCTGACGCCTTAAAGGTAAGTATCTTTTCATATATTTTATTTGTAGAATGTACTTCCTAATAGTAACAAATCAATTTCTACAAGCAATTGTCACCAACACTCATATACTCGAACTAATTCAGAAAAATATAGATATTAACCGACGATTTTAATGGTTCCAGATCCAATTCATATTTCTTGATGAGCGCATATTAAGTGAAATATTACTTGTTGCAGTTTGCATCAATATAACTATTAAAATGTCAATAAGTAATTAAATTATCAGATAATAATACCTAAAATAATCAATTCTAACATTTTTTGTTATGTGAAGCTGATTTATGATCTACTGACCCCTTTATCTTATCCTACTTTATTTACTGTGTAGATGGAAAATCCTTTCTTACGAGCCGAATTGCTGCGTTGGCTTCAAACTGTTCTCTCTCCTATGTCATTAAATGCTCTACGAAAAAACGCCTCAGAAATAACTGAGAATCTTATGCCTCAGATATTTGCTTCTCTTGAAGATCGTAATGCTGAAGCTCGCAAACAAGCCCAACTAGTTCTTCCTTCATTAATACAGGTTTTTGGCTGGGAACCTATTTTAAAATGTACTAACCGTTTGAAACCTACGTCAAAAGACTCCGTTATGCTGCACTTGGAGAAAGCTCATGAGAGTGTAGCTAGTTTACATCCTGCATCAATCGAGAAAAAACCTGTATCTCCACCCAAGGTGGTGCGTGGCTGTAGTGGAGCACGTCCTTCATCCCCTACTCCAGGTATTGGTCGCGTGTATTTGATTGAATAGAAAAATAGATCATGAGTTTTACGCAATTTTACTTTCTGTGTTAGCAAGCTTATTTCATTTGTTTCATTTCAATCACTATATTTTAGATGATAGTGGGGAGTTCGAAAGTGCTACACAATCTGTATGCAATACTTCTAAGTCTGCATCTGAGGTAAAGAAGAAAGCTAATAATAAAAATCTTGTTAACGCATCTAAGAAGGTGGGTGTGGAGTTGCCATCACTATCCATAATTCTACCGCCAAACAAGTCAGCTAAAAGTGCTAGATTAACTGACGAAAAAAAACGTAAGGTAATTAATTCTCATCCCTTTCAAAAATTGTGCTGAATATTATTAGATTTTTTTTTAAAATATGAGCAATAAACTATTGAGTTTATGTACTGCTAACCAGTAACTTAGAATCGCAATATGAGTTCAATATGTGAATATTATTTTGATTAGTTGTTCAGCACTCATTCACCAATTCGGAGTAGCGTTCATACTTTTTTCACAATTTATGTAATTAGTGTAGATTGACGACTGATACTTGATCTATATTAACAGATCTAAACATCAAAAATTATAGGAACACCCGATTGTATTATCAATCCTGTACTGGCATATCCACTGCAAGTCGTATGGATTAAATAATCAACTATAATTAGATGACTTTATCAGTGACTTATCAGATGTACAGACTGCTCTGTGAATTTCCACTCTTCGTTTCTTTGATGTCTAATTTAATTTCTTTTAATTTACAGCTTTTGAAGTGGGATTTCGATGCCCCGACAAAAGACCATTTACAACAATTAAATACATTATTCGTCACAGCTGGAACTGCTCCTGAATTTCATGCACTTCTGTTCCATACCGACTTCAGGCAACATATTAAAGCAATCGAGCAGCTTTCCCAATTATTGGATACTGTCGAAGGTGGTGAAGCTACTTTAATAAATGTAGACATTATCTTGAGGTGGATTGTTCTTCGATTTTTTGAAACTAATCCAGTTGTTTTAGGCAGATGTAAGTTGGTATAATATTCTTAATATCAGTTTAACCAACCTTTACAGGTCATCAATACTGTAAAATAAGTTTCTGAATAAATTTTATACTGTCATTTCTATTTGACTTGATCATTTCATATTTTATGTCATCCGTTTTTGTTTATAGCTAATTATCCCTTAAAATTTAGCTTATGAATCGTCTCCTTACTATAACAATTACTAACTAGCACGTAGATTATTCAAATTACGAATTTTCGCCTTAGGACTTACATATAATTGTACGGCTTAATAGGAAGGCGAACGCTTTACTCATCGTCATATTTTTGTTTATACTCATTTTTTTTGCAAGATTGCATCGTAGGGCTATGTACTACGATAAACTTTGTGTTTCATTTAACGCCTACGATTCCTCTAACACCTGTTATTTACACGAACCATAGATAGATACATAGATACAACGCAGAACTTCGTACGTACGTACATCAGTTCAGGTCGCCATACCACATCAGCACAGAGACGCAACTGTCAGTTCAAATCCAAAAGTGATAGCGATAGTAGAAGTATTAGCAGTAATGCAGAAAATTAGGGAGCGAAGATATGATTCGAAAAGTATGATTCAGTGAGATAAGTTTGAAAGGAGAAAGATAGAAAATTCGGAAGGTTAGATTTTGAGAGAACACAAAGAGTGGATGCACCTGCGCCATTGCGAACGATTCTGAGCCATGTCGTTCAAGGTCTCTAACCATTGGTGACCTTCGTCTCGCAGGACCCCAACCACGCAGCCTACATCTACCAACATGACTTAGTCCTACTTGTCAGTGACTTCATCGATTTCTGCCATGTTTTGGTTTGGCCGCCTCTAGCTTTCTTCCAACCTATTCCTACGCCGCAAAACATAGCTCGTCGAGGCAGTCGGTAGTTAGACATGCATAACACATGTCCCAACCACCTCAACTGATGAAGTTTCAATACTTCATCTATTGATTTGCCCTCCTTTCCTAGAACCCGTTTCCTAACGACAGCATTGCTCACTCGGTTGTCCCACGATACTCGAGCGATGCTTCGGAGACACCTATGATCGAAGACCAGTAACCTACGAATGTCCTCTACTCTTAACGGCCATGTTTCGCTACCGTATAGTAAGACAGAACGAACTGCTGCACGGTACACTCGTCCTTTGGTTAGCAAGCGGATATCTCGCCTGCGCCATAAATGACGCAAGTTGGCAAAAGCCAATCGAGCTTTCTGTATCCGTGCTGAGATTTCGTCAGTCACCAGGCCATCAGCACTGGTGAGACTCCCCAGATACGTGAAGCGATCTACACGCTCGACTACTTCACTCCCTATCACTAGTTCAGGTGCCGATGCAACCCAATCCTGAAGCAACATTTTGCATTTCGAGGGGGAAAACAGCATCCCGAGCATGCTTGCATTGTTGCTCAGGGTAGTCAGAAGACTCTGCATTTTGTCAGCGTCTTCACCAAATAGGACTATGTCATCAGCATACTCTAAGTCAGTAAGCGATGCTCCTTGTAGAAAGTCAACTCCTGAAAAGTCAGACGAAGATAAGGTTATATTTAGGAGCATGTCTATGACAAAATTAAACAAGAATGGGGAAAGTGGACATCCCTGACGGACACCACTTGAAGTGAGGAATTCCGATGACAGTTCGCCATAAGCTCTCACTCGACCTGTAGTTTTAGAGTAGAGAGCTTGTATAAGGTTAATGTACTTCTTTGGTACACCTTTCAATGACAGACACTGCCACAAAACCTCACGATCAACAGAGTCGAATGCCACCTTTAGGTCCAGGAAGACAACTGTTGTATGACGCCTAAATTTGTGTCTGTGTTCCAGGACCTGTCGCAGTGTGAAGATGTGGTCTATACGGCCACGTCCAGGTCCGAATCCAGCCTGGTTTTCTCTAGTCTGCTCTTCACGAGCTCTAGTTAGGCGTCTAAGTATAATCGAGGCTAACAATTTAGAAACTATATTAGTCAGACTGATTCCCCTGTGATTGTCACAAGAAAACTTTTGTCCTTTCTTATAAATTGGGACAATCAGGGATTGAGACCAGTCAGATGGTATTACGCCCAGTTCTCAGATTCTACCTAAGATTTCAGTCAATCTAGCTGCTAAAACTGGACCACCATCCTTAAACATTTCAGGGGTAAGCCTATCAGGACCTGCTGCTCTACCTCGCTTCAGATTTCCTATAGCCTTCTCAACTTCATAAAGACTAGGAGGAGTTAAGTCGATTTGCCATTCAGGATGACTGGGGATCGTGGGCAACCGAAGTGTGGCTGAAGGCCAGTTGAACTGATTCCTAAAGTGTTCTACCCATCGGTCCAATCTCCTGGACTGAGAATAAATTATAATCCCATCCTTTTCCGAGATAGTCTCACTGACATTCGGATCCCTAATACCAGTTTCCTTGATAAGTCGAAAAAGTTGCCTATCGCCGCTGCCTTTTCCATCGTTTTTGCTTTCGCCACCCACCACTGTTCACGGTCGTTGCGTAGGCTTTTTATCAGCCTGCGCCTAAGCTCACTTCGCTCTTCATCATGTTCAGAGCCAGGTGGGATGAGTTTACGAGAATCCATCAGTTCGGTGTATGCTACTGAAATCCACGGCTTCATCCTAGCCTTATGATTTACCTTACTAGCAGATATCACTGCTATTTCCACAGCCTTTCTGATGTCATTCCAGTCTGCTTCCGGATGGGAATCGCTTACACGGTCGCCTAACTGTTTTTCTAGTTGTTCCTTAAATATATTCTTAGCTTTATTATCATTAAGTAAAACCCTAAGAGGCTTCATTGCAATGTCTTTCCTACGTCCAGTAAGCCTCAAACAAATACGCGCTCGCACTAAAGCATGATCTGAATCTAAACATGTGCCCCAGAACGGGCGACAGTCCTCTATCGAACCTCTCCATCGGTGGCTGATGGCGATGTGGTCTAGTTGGGTCCAACGTTGAGACGATTTTGGGGGTCGCCAGGTCAAAAGATGCTTTTCCTTATGCCTAAAGTTAGTATTCGCTAGAAACAGGCGGTTATCTGAGCATAGTTGCAACAGACGATCGCCATTATCTGTTCTGTGAGCCGTGACACCATAACATCCACCCAAGTGTCTCTCGTTTTCACTTAGTCTGCCTACTTGACCATTAAGGTCACCAGCCATTATAACTATATCAGAGCACCTAGCTTTTAGGAGGAGGTCCGTAAGCTTGCTGTAAAACTCATCTGTCACCCCGTCTGAACTGCAGTCAGTGGGGGCATAGGCAGATACGACGAAGAGGCAACGACGAGTGTCCCTATCTTTCCGAGTTCTAACTGTTTCGTTCAGTCGGACAGCGCACAAGCGACTATTTACAGGGATCCAGTCTAGGAGAGCTAATTCTGCCCTACGACTCAATGCTGTACCTACACCAGCGAGACCCCGGGAAGCAGCATCCAGGCTACCGGATACATGAAGAGTAAATCGGGCTGCTTCTTTATTTTGATACGGTGAAATCAGGTTAATGATTTTAGTAGGATCCTGTATGCGCGTTTCCGAGACGCCGCATACATCGATTGAACGAGATTCTAAAGTCCTAGCTAAGGAAGCCTGTTGCCCTATTTGACACAATGTCCGTACATTAAAAGCTCCAACATATAGTCTAGAACGGGGTTTCAAGAGACCAGGAATGACTTTTCATGAGCTCGCATCGTTTGCATTAGCGGTGCAGTGAGATGAAGGAATGTGAGTAGAGTTATTTGTAGAGATACGAGAGGTATTATGGGGTGTGGAAAGGATTTGATTTTGACCAATTTGGACTCTCGTGCTTTTGCAGGTATGAGGGCAGTTGTCACTTTCCAGCTGCCCACACCGTGGAAGGGTGTTTCTTGAGGAACCTGAAAAAGAAGGTAGATTAGTGTCGGTCTCAGAGACCTGAGAGCGTGACCGCAGAGCCCAAGGGACAACTGCTTGAGGCCTGTCACGCACGGCTTTTTTATGAAGGGTTTTCTGAGTATTAGCTCCGCACTTAAAAGCCCTTAGTGGGCACCCATACCGCCGGAGACGGAAATCCGTGATGTAGCATGAGGTGTGACATTTTTAGGGTCGACCTTTTCTAACCCCTCCTTCCTTATGAGAAGGCAGCATCGCTGCAGATGCTGGTTGTCTGAGGGAAACACCTTACTGCTGTCACATCCCTTTGCAGTCAGCAGTACGACTTCGCCCTCAGACCTTGAGTAGCTGCTTTTAGTCTCATCGTTCTCCAATCGACCTGCCTAGCATGGTAGAACCTACAGGAACATATGTTCCAGCCAATATAGCTCGATTGGGTCATTACGATAGGTAAGCCCGACCACCACGACAAGGTAGCAGCTACGGTCGGGTACACGAACCATATAGATCAGCAACTGGTGTATACTTATGATCAACCAGTATAACACACGAGTTTAACTTGAAAAGTAATTTTTTCAAGAAATGAAAATTAAATTACCAGAACTACTGCACAACAAAAGTAACCACGGTACCATACTAACATGCCAATGTAACCAATAAAGTAATGGTAAAGACTATTGAAAAAATATGAATCAAATGTTTCTGAAAAATTACTTTCGCATCAGAAATATCTCTAACAAAAGGAATGAACTACACGGCTTGCATTCTCCGGAACACGTAGTAAAATTTTTCATCACCACTAATAATAATGATATCAATCAATCAGTCAATACATGTTTCCCTTGTGAAGTATAGGATGCCGACCAGCATCCTCTAATCAACTCTTTCCTAAGCTTTCCTTTTCAGCTTCTTCCAAGTGCTCCTCGTTCTCTCCATGTCTGTCTCCGATTCCCAAAGTAATGTGTTATTGGGTCTTCCTCTTTACCCTTGACCTTCAGGATTCCAAGTTTGTGCTTGTCTTGTGACACAGTTTGATTATTTCATCAATGTGTGTCCTATCCACCTATAGCGTCTTTTCCTAATTTCTTCCTCAACTGAAATTTAATTTGTTCTCTGCTACAGCAGGTTATTGTTGATGACATCTAGCCAATGCATCCTAGGTATCCTACGCAGTCAATTGTTTATGAATACTTGTATCTTCTGAAGGATCCTTTTCGTTGTTTTCCAAGTTTTAGCTACATACAACATAACTGACTATCTCCACATTTGTATTAAAAATTTTGACTTTAATGTTGACTGACAATTAGTTTTAGTTCCAGATGTTTTTCAGTTGTAGAAATGCTGTCATTGCCTTTCCGATCCGCATTTTCACATCCATATTAAACCCTCCTTGTTTATCGATTATGCTGCCAAAGTATGTAAAGGTTTCAACATCTTCCAGAGTTTCTCCGTCAAATGAAATTGAGTCAGTGTTCGTTGTTTTGAATAGAAGGATCTTGCTTTTTTCTTTGTGCATGTTGAGGCCTGTTGTTGGCTGTCGAGGCTGCTGCTACCTTGTCTGTCTTCACCTGCATTTGATGCTGTGTGTGGGATAGAAAACCTAGGTCATCTGCGAAGTCCAAGTCATCTAGGTGAGTTCATGTTGTCCACTATTTTTCGAGATTGCCTTGAGAGATTGTAGTTCTCATGATCCGGTCAACCACTAGCAGAAAGAGGAAGGGTGAGAGCAAACAACCATGTCTGACACCAGTCTTTACTTCGAATGGATGTGTGAGGTGATCTTCATGCATTGTTTTACAGTATAGTCCGTCATAAGAATTCCGTATGATGTTGACTATCTTTTAAGGTACGCCGTAATGTCATAGAAGGCTCCATAATATTCTCCTATCCATGCTGTCGAATGCTTTTTTGTAGTTGAGGAAGTTGATGTAAAGTGATGAATTCCATTCAGTTGATTGTTCAACAATGAACAGTAGTGTCATGACTTGATCTGTACACGACTGATACTTACAGAATTCAGCCTGTTGGTCTTGAAGTCGGGCGTCGACTAGATCTCTGATTCGGTTTAGTAACACTGTTAAAAACGTTTTCATGGTGTTAAAAGTAGAGTGATGCCTCTGTAGTTCTCGTGAATGATAAGACCTCTTTTCTTGAGGTATCTAGATGAGGTACTCTTCTTTCCAGTCTGCTGGCACTTGTTCTTCCTCCCAAATCTTGTTGAAGAGAATATGGAGTATCTTTGAAGTTTCTTCGATATCTGTCTTCAGTGCCACATTAGACTGGTATGTTGTGTGGTCCTGTTGACTTACCGCTCTTGATTTGTCAGATGGCCATTTCGGTTTCTTCGGTAGATGGTGGGTCGGTGTTTATAGGGAGATCCGTGGTTGCTGCTTCGATGACTGGTGGGTACAGTTAAACTAGTCTATTCAAGTGTTCTTCAAAGTGTTCTACCACCTGTTTTGTTGTTCATGCACTTCAGTGTTTGGTTTGCCATGCTTGTTCTTGATTGGCCGTTCTGGCTAACTGAATTTTCTAGCTAGTTTTTTCGTAGTTTCGTATTGGTGCCTCGTGTCTCCTCCTCTTGCAGCTTATACGGCTGTCATTTCAAGGTCATTCATATATTTCGGTTTATCCGACCTAATGCTCGTCTTCACCTGTTTGTTGGCTTATGCGTATTCGGTCTGTGCCTTGACTTTCTCTTTTCTCGTTCAGCTTTTATCAACTACTATCTTCTTACTTATCATTTCTTCGATCTTATCCAGAGTACCAACAAAGATCCATTACTTCAATAAACTCCGAAGATCCATCACACCTAGTGGGTCAGAATCTGACGAGATTTCATCACGATTTCAGAAAGATTATTTGACTTTTACCAACTTATGTCAATTGTGGCGTTGTCGAGATTTCCGCCTCAACAAAATGCCGAGTGTAATGCACAGCAGTTCACCCTCTTTCAACTTATAGACGCCATACACGGACTATAAAAATGGGATATACACATAGGTTTGAGGTCTTTGACTGATGAAATCCCTCCTCGTAACTATACAAAGTTACTTGTTCATCAGAACTTGTTTTTTTTTTTAACAAGATCGCCTATAGAAAATGAAATATTACATATCTATCAAAAGCTTACCGCTTACAGAACAAACAACAAGTAGTGTTATGTATACCATTATTAAGAAACCAATCAATTAATCAAAAAATGTTAAATTAAGTGTAATCTAAAAATTACATGATTGCAAAATCTAAGCACACGATTAATATTGTCTAACACTACAAGCGCTTACCTCAAAAGTCGAACCTATTTCGTGTATCATAGGGGAGAATGGTCCAGAAACACCGTTAAAGTTTACTGTATTCGGCATTTCTTTACTGATACTATTTACACTGGATATATCGTATTTTCCTCTATGTTTCTTTTTGTTTTTACGTTGACGACTGTCAAGTTTCTCAACGTCATTCACAGAATCACATTTACTATTTGGTTTAAGACCCTTATTACCAACGGGCTCACACTCTACTGTATCTGATCTTCTAGATTCCAAAACCATGTAGTTTTCAGATAGACTTTTGACCAAAGCCCCTAAATTCTGGAATAAATGTATCATAAAGGCGTAAATAAACAACCATTCATTTGAAGAATATAATTCTAGTTGAAATCCAGAAGCAATGTAATCCCATGCTAGGTAATAATATACATAAGTTATAAAATGAGATAGATTGATCTGAACAGGTACAACAAACTTCTGTGTTATTAAATCCTCAAATTTTCCTAGAGATTCAAAACAGTTTGCAGTTGTTACATTTGCCAGTTTATTTCTAAGTTCGACACCAATGATAAACTCGGCTCGTGCACATTCGTCAAGAAAATCAGGGAAATGTTCCAGCCATGGCCTTAGAGCGGAACGCTGGCGTGAGCGGTTTAAACAGTAAATTGCAGGTATCTATAGCATTTAATAAAAAATATATATATACATTCAAGAAACTTGAAAACTTTGAGTACATTAATACTAAAATATACGATATTAGAGAAGTTGAAGTTGTCAATTAAACAATGAATCTTTTACCATTGATATATATAATAACTGACGATTCACAGGAGCAGTGAGATGTGAATTTAAGATAGATCAATTCAAAACTCCTTTAACAGTCAAATACATTAAGGCTAAACAGTTAGCGCCGATAAATGTTACCTCTCATGTTTCCTAAATCTTTGTGCTTCTTAAAACGGTAGCCTCTACAAGTAGACTATTCATTGACTCAACAATGGGGTGTAAGTTTCAGTCTATAGTGCCGATTAGTACGATTCGAGCCATTTACATATTTGTGTGTGACAATTCAAATTCGCCACAATATACTTTATATTCTAGATAATGAGTAATTACAAATAACGGTTTACACAACACCTGAATAAGAGATGCATACATTACGGGCAAATGGACTTATTCACTAAATATTTAGGTTGTATTCAATCAATCAATCAATCACTTTTAGCATTTTACGCAAAAAATGACAGTTATAATAAACTAATGAGAACATTATATGGATGTAAGTCTCTGTAAAAACACTTATTTAAAAAAGTTACTAACGAATCACAGCATGGTGTTGGGAATTATAAGTGGCGGCAACTGTACAGGTGTATTTATTTTAATCTTCGCATAACCTGAACTGTTTCGCAATGGCACAGGTGCATCCACTCCTTGTCTTTCTCCAAATTCTAAGTTTTTGAGCTTTTCATAATTTTCTCTTTACTGAATCACTTTTTTCGTTTCGAATCTCATCTCTGATCTCTATACCTTTCCATTAGTACTTACTCTGTTACTACCTCCCCTACTCTGGAATTTGGTCTGACAATTTAATCTCTATCTGGTAATAGAAGCGTGACAACTTGAACTGATATACACATGTACCAAGTTCTACGTTGTAACTGACTGACTGACTGAAATGTTTAATTTCCAAAGATAATTTCTTTTTTTTGAATCACATCCCAGGCCAAATCTTTTGTTGTCGCATTGATTTGGTCGATTTCTGATTGATGGATCTGAGCTAGCCAGTGGACACATGTCGTTGGTAGGTGATCGAGTAACACACGACCAGGTATTTTTAGCTTATCGTCAGTCTGCCCTGGTACACTTAGCTCCCAACCAGAGAAGAATACTTGAATGAGCGAACAGTTCAGTAACGAGGACTATCAAAAGACAATATTTAAAGTCACCAGTCAATCACATACAACGAGGAACTACGCACATATGTACATCAGTCCACGTTGTGGCACCTCCGTAGCACAGCAAGGTTAACATCAAATTAGTGGAAGTAGTAGTTGCATCAGTAACAATAATAAAAAGTGCGCCCATATATAAAAATACAGAAGCTCAGGGTTTTAAGGAAATTAAAGAGTGAATGCACTTGAGTCAGTGACCGATCCTGACTAATGTCACCCAGTTTCCACTGATTGGTTACCAAGAATGCGCGGAACACAACCAAGTAGTCCGCATCGACCAACACGGTCCAAACTACGAACAAGTGAATTTGTGGACTGATGCCACTAGCTTTCTTTTACCCTACCTCAATATCAGTCACAATCCCTCTTAAATAGTCAGTAGTTGGGTATACGCAATACATTTTCCTACCACTTTAGTTGGTGAAGATTCACAATCAAACTAACTGATTTACTAATTTTCATTAACACCCTGTGTTTAATTTCATTATTACTTACCCAGGTGGTTCCGATAAAAACGACGGATGTTTTGAAGATATCCACGACCAGATACAAATAACCTAAGAATGTCATCTAATCTTAATAGCCACGTTTTATATCCAAACAGTACAAAGGAACGGACTTGTGAGCTTTTTACTCATTCTCTAATTGATAGATGAACATCTCGCCCATGCTATAGGTGACGTGGGCTGGAAAAAGTCAAATAAGCTTTCTGAATCCCACCCGAGATTTCATTACATACCAACCTGAAATAGTCTAACTGCTAACCTCCTGATACCACTTTCCTTGACAAGTTGGTTTTCTAGTATTAGCTGTTGCCGCAATGTTTCCGTCACTTGCTTTTGTTTTTTATGGTCATTGCGTAGACTTTTGCTAGTTTACGTTTGAGCTACCACCACTCTTCATCGTTCTCCGAGTCCGCCCGCTTCAGCGCCTAACTAAAGATCGAGAAGAACAAACTCAAGAAGATCACGACGGTTTCAGACCTGATCGTCGTTGCATAGGCCGAATATTCACACTTCGGCAGGTTCTGGAACATAGGTACACTTTTAGACACCCAACATTAGCTGTATTCCTTGACTTCATGGTGGTTTTTTTTTATCTATTGTACGGTTATGATCCAATGTCTGTCATTTAAAAGCGTGCCAAAGAAGTACGTCAACCTTATACAGTACTCTTTACTCGAACACTACACATCGATTCATAGATTTTGGCGGATTGTCGTCGGACTTGATTATCTCAACTGGTGTTTATCAGGGTTGTCCGCTTTCCCCATTTTTATTTAATTTTATCACTGACTTACTTTTATAGTTAACATTGTCATTGTCTGATTTCTCCTGGGTTGACGTCCCTCTAGTAGATACACTTGTTGACTTTGAATGTACAGATGACATTAATTTTATTGAGTGAAGATGCTGACAAATTACAGTCTTCTGATCACTTTAGGCATCAATGCAAGCATGTGTAGGATGCGATCCTCCCCCTCCCCACTTAAATGGATAATGTTGCTTCAGGAATTACTTGCATTGTCGCTGAAATTTGTGTAAGAGAGCAAAGTGGTCAAGTGTGTTGACTGCTCTACTTATCTTGGGAGTCTCATTAGCCGTGATTTGCTTTCTGATGAAATCTCGACAAGATAAAGTCCCAAGCCAGAATTAGAAGAACTTAAGATTGTTTAACCAACGAAACAGAATCGAATTATATTTCATACAATCCTTTATATATGCATTAAATCCTACCACTCAGTCAACCAATTAGAAAATTAACATTGATACAAAATAAGAGTGATAGTGATGGCAAAGTTCACACAATCATTTAACTGTAGTTCTTGAATGAGGAATGATACACTAACAGTTAGTGTGTTAAACAGGAGGATGCTACAAGGGTAACTGAATAATGAAAATAAAATGTCCACTTTGTATAGAACCAAAATTAATGAAATAGTCTACTGAGGAACAATTCTAGAATATGACCAATCTACTCTAGGTGTTCATCATAGCATATTGTTATTGGCAAATAGTTAGATTCAATTTTTTATTTTACTGAGTGTTTTTTCTTATTATGGGTTGTCAAATTGTACTGAGGACATTTTATTGGGTTTAATATAGTAGTAAAGATAATTATTTTTACATAGTCTTGTGAACTGTAGTAGAATTGTCCTGAGGTAAATGTTTTGTTCGCTTTTAATACTTACTTTTACTTTACTTACGCCTGTTACCCCTCTCGGAGGAGCATAGGCCGGTCACCAGTATTCTCCATTCAACTCTGTCCTCAGGAATTCGCTTTTAATACAGGCATAGTAACAAAAATGATACAGTCTATTCATTATTTTTATTGGATTAACTTTTATCTGGGATTTTTTTATGAGTTTAGATTACCCAACCAAATGATATATTGACCTGTGATACTAAGTGAGTTAAGCATTTGTTGTTAAAAATGTATTTAAACTAGATTAATATGTGAAGTCATTGACTAGCCATGTGGGATGCTATAAGCTTCGTTAGTAATGCTCTCCAAATAACAGAACTTATTAGTCAGAAATCCACTTTATAATGCGAAATCGATCACTTTGACATAGACGCATTCATTATTTATTTTCTAAATCTTACAAATTGACTATTAGTTCTTTTATCGTATATTTGTTCACTTTATTGTTTGTTTTTTTTTTTTTTTGGTTTTTGTGAATCTTGTCTTTGTTCTATTAGATTTTTTTTGTTCAGAGTTGAGCAATAATGTGTCTACCTATACAAAGAACGATTATATAAGGTTAACAGGTAGTAGGTATCACAGTCTATTACAGAATGCATTTGTTTTAGGTTATTTGTTGAAGACTGGCACTGAATAAGATGTTATTTGTGTCGTGAATGTTTTTTTCTGTCATCGTAACTTTGTGATATCTGTTTACTCCAAATTGTTGTTTATTCTCGCTTTCTTTTTCGAATATTCCAGGTATGGATTACCTAATAAAATTATTTGTCTATATGTCAGAGTGTGGAGCGAATCTTTCAGAACATGAGGGCGGCTCGTTTCTCCCTTACTTGGTGATGAAAGCAGGTGATCCGAAAGACATAATTCGTCAGAACATTCGAGCGATCATGAAACTTATAGCTAATCTCTATCCACCCAGTCGTTTATTCACATTTCTCACTAATGGGATAAAAGCCAAGACGAGCAAAACAAGACAAGGTAAGCTTTGTTGTTTAGATATATCATATTTTTCAGTAAGCACCGAAAAATTTAGCTCCGGCTACTAATGCGTGGTAGTCATTTTGCTTGGCTATTTTATTGTCTTATTATCTGTTGGATTTTTATTTGGTTTTAGAATGTTTGGACGAAATGGGTTCACTTATCGACCGCTTTGGATTAAATGTTTGCCAACCATCTATTCCCGTAGCAATCAAATTAATTGCTCAACAAATTGGTGATCGTGATAGCGGAGTTCGGTCAGCTGCTTTAAATGCTTTACTCTCTGCTTATGCTGTTATAGGTGAACAAATATGGAAAATTATTGGCGACGTAAGAGGTCATGGTTGTTTTATTTAACTAAGTTAAGAAATCATTGCATTTGAGAATGCTTCCAACTTGCAAAACTGATATCTGTAACCGTTACTCTAATTATTCCCATATTATTTTATAAGACATCGGTTAGAAATATTAGGTAACTACTGTTGTGTTTCAGAATTTTATCTCACTCTTTCCTCCACTCTATTATATTCTTGCATCAAGTACTTCAATCCCCAACTCCGTTATGTCATATTGTCTTTTTCTTCGACACTGGATTCAGCTTTTGACCCTTTCTAATTTCAAGCCACACTATCAGAAGGCTGAAAATGATCTGCAGCTTATATTTAATGAAATTTGTTGAAAGTAAGAAAATAACAGTCCTGATAGTATCATTTAATTTGTATTGTGACTGGCAAGTGGAATCCAGGACGCGCGTTTCGTCCTATTTGGGACTCATCGGCTGGATGATAGTCCTTATAGTCTTTTGGCATATACACTTCTGTTTGTAATTCTTTGTAATTTTTTACTGGAGCAAACGTTCAGGCAAATGCCTTTTAGTGCTAAACACTGTCTTAAAACTTCTTTGTTGACCGAGTGGAATCCTGACTACAGATTAGGAAATGTGGTTAGTTAAATGTCAGTGTGTTTCAAGGCCTACCAAGAAGTAAGTATTTCATTGATACCTCGGTGACTTAGATAACTTTGATCTTATCAGGTTTTCTATTCTCAAATGGTTATAAAACCTGAGATATCAAGAATTACGATAGTTAAGCGAATTCTTCCTCAGTTATTAAGTAGATTTATGCTTTTTTTGTAAACCTAGATCACTAGTTATTATGACTAGTCAGATAAAATTATATCCAACTACCAAATTTTACTTTATATCTCAATCAACCCGTCAATATTAAATCAACCTTATCAGTTAATCAGTAGGTTTCCACTACTCTGTTTTGTTTCGAATTACTTTCAGCCTTCGGGACTAGGGCTGATGACTTTCGGAGTGAAGTTGTCGGTACTTTCCACCATTTTATTCTCTTTAATTTGTATATTAATTGATAATATTTAGTAGTAAAGCACCTTTAGTGTGAAAATTATCACTACATCCGTTCAGGATCATCATTATTTTACTATCTTCTTCATATTACGAATTTTTACTATATACATCTGTTTATTCCAAGTAGCTAGATTTTGCCTCTAGAAGCGTATTTATGAGACTGTATTCTGGGGTCCAAGAAACCGACAATTCGTATATATATATATATATATATATATATATATATATATATATATATATATAGTGTTTCTGTGCCTTGCTAGGTTTGTTTTATTACGTTCATTGCTCTTTTATAGATCCCCGAAAAAGACCGTTCAATGCTAGAAGAACGCATTAAAAGGGCTGGACAGTTACCAACAAATGCTACTGACAGTTTTGAACCAAAGACATCAGTTATGAGACCGAGCACTGCAAGACGGTATGCTTTCTTTATTATGTTATTCCTTCATCACAATACATTCTGCAATTTGTTTTGATGACAATATTACGAGGTTTTCTTTCTCACCTGACGTTTTATCAGAGTATCAAAAATTGTATTAAGGTGCTTCCTTTCTTAATTTTGTTCTTAAGTATCTACTCATATATTAATAATTGTTTGTTTGTTTCACTTTCATATTAGTGAACCATCAGATTCACGTAATGCCTCTAGAATCTGTTCCTAATGAATATCGTCGTCAGCAACCAGTTTCTGCGGCTCATGCTAGAGCGCGAGCTATGTTAAATGAACTAGGTGATTTATCACCTGAAAAAGCTCCAAATATGCCATCACTTATTCAGTTAGATGCTGATATAAATGATCTTTTCCAACCAGTTGAATTGCCACCTTTGAAGTAGGTTTACGTTTTCATAGCTTATATTATCTTTAGTATTATAATTTAAGTATTGGTTATTTTGATCTTATATTTATATCCCATCTTCATGAATTTTTATCATTTATAGAACGCACGTACGCCAACCTGTTCTTAACGCCTTACTACGAACAAGCCCTGATACTGCCTCAGCTATTACAATGGTTGTAACAGCCATATCTTCTAATGATTTACTAATCAGCTGTCATGCATTGGCCGAAATCGACACCGTTCTTAGAGGTACGATTTCGAGAATTTATTAATAATGTTCTTCAAGTGTATTTTGATTGTAAAACTATTTCATAATTTACTCTGTTTATCTTACCTGAATATCATTTATTGAGTGTTTTTTACATCAATGACATTGATTTGCAATTTGTCTTGAAGTTAGTGGCACTTGGGATTTCTCATTAATTTACATGGTTCTTGGTATTTTTTTATTTACATCATAACTCGTACCTTCACTTCTTTTAATACAGATGAAAAGTGGTATCTGCTCCTCAACCACGTTAATCAAGTTTTAATGCTTATTACAATGCAACTACGCCAAGTTACATCCCGATATTTCGGTGATCCTTCAGTTTCAGAGGATCAGTTGCATACATTGATACGGTCACATCTAGCCACTATCGAATCTGTAAGTTTAATAATTACTTAACTCATATCTTTGTATTAACACACTGAAAAGGTACGGTTTACCACACTCTTAGTGTAAAGTGTATCTAAGGTAGTCGTCGTCGTCGTCAAATTTTTATATGATCGGTCAACTTCTGACCTCTGAAATTCTTATTATTATTTTTCACTGGTAGCTCATAAATGTAAACTAAAGATCTATTTTATAGGTATGCTGTATATAAACCATATAGTATGAATCGACGGTCTACTAGCTTCTTAGTATCGTCTTTTCTTCAGATATTAATCCTGTCTTACATTTGAATTAGCTGGGAACACGAAGTGAAATGATTACATATATTTAATATATTGGTCATACTTCTGTAAGAATTAAATTCTTAGTGTTCAATATCAAGACTATTCACATTAAATATTAGCAGACAAATTGATTCAGGTTGTAAGATCTTTTGGTTACATTCGCTGAAGTCGTTGAAAATTATGTCACGTATATTTGCCAAACATCTCTAATTATGTAGAGCACTATGAGCCGACCTACAATTAATTTAATGTTGATTGTCATATAATGTTGGTTGGTGTGAGATGCATTAGTTACAACCTTCTTAACTGAATTAGCGGACCAATTGTTAGAGACTTCCGTTAATCTGGATTAAATCAATCACATTTATTTCAGAATTTTCATCCACGTTTAAACATTTCTTAGTATCTCGCTATTATTGTTGTTTTCCATTTTCTCTGACGTTGTAAGATGGTATAATCTACGCCAATACATTATGCCTGTTTTACCAACCAACAACTCATATGTAAAATTATTTTGATATTGTTGATAATGCATATATTATGTACCATATTTTACAAATGTCATATTTTGTTTTTCAAGTCGGTTGAAAAAAATTAACTTTTTCCTTTTACACAGCTTTTCAGTCGTCCAACATTAGGTCGTGAAGCCTCACGGGAAACCTTGAGAGAATTAACTCAATCCCTCCTCCAGATGATGTTAGATGAAAGGACTGGTGAAATGTCCAGTGGTGAAAATGTCATTAGATCGATAAACGCATTATTTGTCCTTATTTTGGAAGCTTCCAATGGAACACGTATTCTCAGGTTTATAATTATTAACTTTCCGTTTTTCATAATATCATATTAGCGTACATTTAGTATTGTGAACATGTAATTTTCATGAGAATATATTTAACCAAGTTGTATATACAGTTGAAACAATCAACACAATTTTATTGTGTTCATAAAACCAGTACCTCTAACAGCTATACATTATTTACTAAAAGTGTTAGGATGATTCATTCATTAAATATGTATTCCCTAAGTTCAGATGTTTGATCGCAGACGTCAATATAAAAGTCTCAACACTTCCTACTACTTAATTCTCCTAATTGTATTAATGTTAACATTATGATTTACCAAATTGTATCAACAGATATTTCATTCCCATAATTTTTATGCTACAGTGCCCTCATCCGGTTGCTACATGAATGTGTCAGTAATGGACATTTTACAAATAAATTCACTCAGGCTA
This sequence comes from Schistosoma japonicum, assembly GCA_025215515.1. Classification (NCBI taxonomy): domain Eukaryota; kingdom Metazoa; phylum Platyhelminthes; class Trematoda; order Strigeidida; family Schistosomatidae; genus Schistosoma; species Schistosoma japonicum. Next base: position 59,873,991 of record CM046061.1, on the reverse strand, counting down.
TCCTTAAAAGTATATGGCGTATTACCAAAGGGATGAATACTGCATGTGAGTTTACTGAATATCATTATACGTCATGAATCGAAATATGCATTCAGTATTTCTACCGGTTTTTTCTTCGTTTTAATGTAGTGAATGTAGGCTGTTCACTTATACCACTTCAATTTATTTCAGAAGATTTTCTTTTAGTACAATCTGCTCTCTTCACTCGAAATTGAACCACTGTTTTTCATAAAGTTTTGAAGAGGAGTCGACTGTTACATATTTTTTTATTTGTAATTGGTCATCGTGGTAGTTTATTCTTAATAATACTTACTGTATAGTGATCAATGTTCAGCTTAGATTCTTGTAACATTCACTTTCCTTGCAACCTTTTTAAGTTGTGACTAAGTTCATAGTATTTGCGACAATTTCTTCTTTACAATACGGTATTTTCTGTTATCATGCCTAATTCCGGACAATTATTCTAAAGGAAACACTTGACCTGAAACCATTACTATTTTTTAATTCTGGCGAGAGTGGTGTCATTAATTGAATTCAGTAATTAGTCAGTCGACCGAATTGCATGATTGTATATCATCTTTCGATCAGTATGTTATCCGTGATTGCAACAGCCAGTGTGTGCGGTAGGGAATCATAATATTTATTCATCAAACATGGAACATTGGTAATATTGACCTTTTAATTTTTACTATATTTTGTATGATTTATGTATTGATTTTGGGATAACCATCATTTTTCCATGCAATACTGTTTGTACATCTAAGCCTACTTCCTCCTACTGTTATCCAGATATCCTACACTATAATTCAAAACTGGGTGTATGAAGGCTAGTATTATTACTATGTATGCCTTAAGTAAAATGTATGTCACCTTATTTAAATGGTTTGCGTGAATGGATGTAGAAAATCCATCAAAAGCAAGTGGTATTATTACTTTCCACGTACACAGTTCTCTTCCTCGGACTGATCTTAGTTTTTTTTAGAGAAATGCTGTACGCATCGAGGTATACAATCCAGGCTGTAAGATGTGTTTGTAGCATAATCTACAGTAAAGCCTTCGTATTCACTAGACATCCGATGTAATTGTCTTCGGTTCGTGTTTTGTTTGTTTGCAGAGATAACTTAATATCCATGTTATTCATCATCAATATTTCGTTGATTTGGAAAACCAAAAGTAAAATTTCTGTATTGTTTTTGTCTATTGATACAAGTTAATAATTACTCAGTGGATGTCATACTTTTGGACTGTCATCATTTTTTGAAGGCTTTTCCACCATCCTCGTGGAGTTCACGGAAATCAGACGTTCCGTTACGAACAATTAAAACATTGTTGCATATTTTATGTGGTCTTCAAGGTCCGTCAATTTTACAATTTCTAGAAAATATACCGAACAAGGTATGCATTTCGTGTATTTTGCTAAAAAGCTTCAAATTAATTTGGTCATAAGCTCATAGTTATTATATTGTATCTGTCGCTACTGTTGTATCTGAGCAGGGATGGCCGATATTATCGAGCTTGTTTTCTGCAGCGCTATATCCTACAGCTAGCACCCAGCCTTGCCTTAATCTATTGCTCAGGCACAATAATCGGACTGATTTATCAAGAAGCCAATTAGTCACTCACACGCATGTATTACAACAACAATAAACCAATAATATACAAGATACATATATATAAGGACTAGCCATTGACTCATATGTCTATCACACTATATTAACCAATCACACATCTTCCAGATATGTCATATTACTATTGTCTTTTGACTGTAATAAAATTGTTTCAAGTTGTGACCTAGTTATGGTAACATTTCATCTTTTCTTTCGTGAACAACTCAGCAACTAATTTGGTACTCTCTGTTCGTGTTGGCACTTTAATTCCAACATTTTATCATGGAAATGTATTAAGAGGGGGGAGGGACCATAGAAGGAAATGAAGGGGATATTCAGTTGTTTACGGATGTTCAACTGTTTGCCACTTTTAGTAATGTAAACTACTTGTATTGTTATCGTCATGTAATGTTTACCAGTATCATTACCCTTAAAAACTAAAATCAATTAAATTGGTGGTGCGCACCCACATAGGGAGCTGGGATCGACCTAATAAGAATGAAAACAGATAGGCAATTATCACTTTTGAGTGAACAAAGCACTGTGACCTCTATAATTTACCATCCTATTGTGTATGTCATTCTTCACTCAGGACTACTCGTGATTATGTCATTGTTGCAAAATGTTTCGCGTGTGATTTATCTCGTTCTTGATTTTTCTGTCGGTTTATTGTGCGTCTGAGTTAAAGAATTAAAGGAACGTTGGGATTATCTTTCAGCATACTGAATCGTGAACAAATACCCTCTAAAACAATTTGCTACTTACTCTGCATCTGAAACAATTTGTTAGAACATTTCCTGTAATATGGAAAGTAATTTTCTATCCATTATGAAATACTAATAAACATACTTAAACATTGCTACTTCTAAGTAGATCCTGCTCATCCGTATCCGACAATTCTCATCAGTAGTATACATGCTTTTAACATGATGGTAGTTTATCGAAGCGTTAAACCCTACAAACAAACCATCTCTCGAAATTGTGAGTATTCTGGTTCATTAGATCTTTAATTTACTAAGTCAATCCTATCACTGAACTTGCAAAACAAATAAAACTATTAGTTTAAGTAGCCCCTGTAATTATACATAGTACAAGTTATTCGAGTCTTATGCTGAGATAGGCCAAATTTTGTTACTTAATATTCGTGAGACATCATCGTTGAGGTCGGAGATATATATAGTTTAAGACGATAGCAAAATATATGGTTCATACCAACATATTATTCAGTCTTACTGGTTTGTGTTACAATTAAAACCAATCATTGCTTCTAAAAGTACATATTTCTACTACTTACTGATACCTTTTTCCTAAATGGTAGGAAGATTCTGAACTGGAGTCCTATCTGATCCGCACATTAAAAACGACTTCAGGTGTTCAAACTGCTACTTCCGATTCAAAAAAGACAAACACTGAAAGCCGCCCCAAAGTAAGCGAAATCTATCGATCTATGAAACTTTTTTCATATAAGTAGATTTGATATTTTGTCATCGAGGAATATCATAGAAGTGTAAACCTATCATTAACTGAAAACTGTTATACGTAAGTAGATTTAATGTATTGTATACATTTTATATTACATAACTGACAGAAAGATTTGCATCATAATTGTAGTTGCTTAAAATTTTCAGCGTTTGTTAAAACAAAGGTGTTTGGATGAAGAATATCGACAAAATTTCTCCTGGTTCTACAGTCAAGTCCTAAACTAATGGTAATAGAAAAATAGCCAAGTTTGTGGTAAATATATCACTCAAAATTACTGCGCAAGTAAAATAGTCATTTAGTGAGCGAGATCATCTGCTTTTATTTACCACATTATGTTCCATTTCGTGTGGAAAACTACAAAACGATAATGACTTAAACTAGGGAAAGATATGTACAGAAAACAAGGTGACAGGTCTACAGTAAAATGATAATTTAGGTACGAAAATAGGTATGACAGTCGTTAATGGGTCAATATTAAGCTTGTAGTTTATGAAATGCAAATGTCTTATTTACTAAATGTTTAATGAACATTGTTTAACAGTACAAGTCCTGGTATAATGAAAGGTAGACTTCAGAGATCTGGATTTCTAATTATTTATATCAGAGATGATTGTTGATGATAAAATGCTAAGAAGAGAAAGAACTAATTATTTTCCATGAAAATATTCTTATTTTTGCTTTTTTTTTATTAATTGTAAAGTAGGCGGTAACCGGTACTGACTTTTATTTCCTCCGCTCGGGCCTTGCTATTTGTGATTGGCTGTAGTGCTTTTATAGTGTGCTATTTACTCTAAGGTCGCTTTTGTAAATATATATACAGAGTTGGGATAAAATAGAATTGAATCTCCCTAGTGCTGCGTCCGTGTCTTCTTGATTTTGGCTTGGGGCGAGTAACCAGTTGTCGAGTTGGTAGTCACGGTTGCGATTATCAGTTGGCGTAGTTAAATTAGCAGATTAGAGTTGCAGTTAGTTCTTCCATGTATAACGTAGACGTTCTTCCGGTATATCAAAAAATGGCAGTTATGCTGTGTTAACCTGTATAAGGTTATACGACAGTTGAATTTATCGAATAAAGTAATTTTCATTCAAGCATCTGTTTCTGTAGATGTAGTTCACTCCTTTATTAACATACATACATACACGAAAAATGCAGAGTAAGTATACTGTTTAGACCTATTCATAGAACTTTCTGTTAGACGGGTGGTGTAACAACCAAACTTGCCCTGTATCACGTTGTATTCAACATTCTACAATCTGTTGATACTACGAATGATGTACACAAATTTATTACCATAAAGAATAATGACAGTGTTTGTTATTCTTAGCATGCTAGATATCCTCGATTCAGTTAATAAGTTAACACAAGGCAAGTGCCATATTTTCAGCAGAAATCGCTAGTTTTTTTAATGCAGCCTTCATGGATCCAGTTATTACTGCGCTATTTTTATTATATTGTCTGAGTAATTGGTTTCATAGATAGCTACTTCTTCTGTGTGTATGACAATCTACTGAAATTATTTCAGATATGTACATTTCCAACTAATCTTAGCTGTTCAAAATGTGAATTTCTTGCGTTGCGATTATCTGACATTTGTATCCTCACATTGCAAAGCATTTTTTCTAATTTCCATATATAGGGATTTGTGCTGTCAGCTTCAACTCGTGAGAAATTAACTGAAATTTTTAAGAAAGTTGGATCTAAGAAGCCCGGTGAAGTAAGTACTTGTTATTTATCTTGTATGATTGTTAAACAAAAGCACTGAAATCGGTTACGTCGATAAATTAGTATAGGTTATACTAGTAGCATGAAGGTATTAGCTTAATTAGATGAAGATTGTTACCTATCAGATAGGAATTTTCTAATCTCTGATTACTAATCAGCCACTAGTTTCATTTTTCCGCCTAAGTAGATGCCTATGAATTGCTAATGGGGAACACTCCTTGCTTTCAATACACTCTCTTGATCAAAGATATGAAATTGAAGACGTAAATCAGTTAGTCTCGAAACACGCGATCTTTTTGTGGTTTTATGGTTATGGGTCTCAAATAAATCCAGGATGTTTAATGTAAAATTCCTGTGAGCTGCGATTATTTTCTGTAGAATACTAATCGCGTTTAGTAAAAGTAAATAATAAATACTTCTCAAATGATTGTAACGTACCTTGCTCCACCTTCGGAAGTTTTAGTTGTATTAGTAAGTAAGTAGAAACTCCAAGATAAATTGAATGGATTTTGTCAAATGCTAATCGTTGTCATCAACGCTACCTATATACAGCAGTTTTGACATTCTAACCACTGTACTTTTAGTTGTCGTTATTTCATACACGTGGTATCTTCATTGGAGTTTCATTTTCTACTTGTCCTCTAGGGGTTAAATGAATTATATGACTTTTACTCAGCTGTATCCAGATGCAGACTTATCATCGTACTTAACAAATACAAGCCAATTTTTCCAAGCCTATATAAAACAGGCCTTACGAAATATAGCTGTTGAACGAGCGCGCCAAACGAGACTTAACACAAGCGACAAAGAACCAAATGCATTACCACTTTGCCAAGTAAGTTATGTACTTATTTATTCGTTCAACAGATTGGGAAATTCATCATTATTTTACTTAGTTTGCAAGACCTTCTCTTTGTAAAAACTCCAGTAGTTAAATCAAGCTCTGAATATCTGGTATGTATTTCTGAGTCATTCAAAAGCTTCATCAAGAATGTCTGAATTCCGATTTGTGTAAATCAGCTTTTGAAATCTGGCATGTTGCCGAATTCTTTAAATATGATTTAGAGATGCATATTACCTGGTCGGGATCCGTGTGACAGTCGCAATAAATGGCTGGAGACACTTGGAGACATGGCTCAGAATCGGTCACAGTGGCGCTAGTGTATTCACTCTTTAACTTAATCTAAATCTTGAATCCTATTATTAGTTTTTACACATTTTTACTTCACTCTCTCCTCCCGTATTCTGTTACTAATTACCTCTGTAATCTCGTAGTGCTAATGTGGTATGGCAACTTGAACTTATAGGCGTATTTGCCCGGTTCTACGTTGTTGATAATGAGATTTAGAAATAATCAACTCGATCCAGCTATTATGCATTAGGTAAACATATCTAACTGCTACGTCAATGTACCCATCCACACAGAAGGAATAATCCGATAGATTCTACGATTTTGATTCATACCCACGTTTAGCTATGTACTTTTCGGATTTCTTTTCAGTACACTTTATTCTTTTAACAGACTAACGGCATTTTAGAACGTCCCAATTGGAACCTAGATTTTGACGCAGACATTACTAACGGTCAACCAACCGACCCAAAAATATTTATGAATCGACTAGCGATGCTACGGAGAGAACTAGGTCTTGGTGGTGTATCCACAACAAATATTGATGATAATATTGGAGCATCTGATGAGACTGGAATACAAAATGCGGTTTTGGAGACGACTATACGAGTAAGTGTATCTTGAAAGTAGGTGTGTAAGATCTGATTGATATATTGGTTAAGTTTCATGCAGTTCCACACATCTGCATAGATAAGTGATAGAATAAAGTCGACCATAAAAAGTTTGGATTAAATATAGTTGTCGCAGTAAATACCTGACCCAATGAGTTGTCTTTTTAAAATTTCCTGAGATACTCTTTTGTTATTTCGATTGTTGACTACGCTGTTTTGGATGGATGTTTATTTGCAAATCACTGTTACATCTTAGCATGCATATAGCTAAATGTAAGTGTATCACGAAACTGATCGAACTTACTTAAATCTCCTTCAATAGATAGGTTGATAAAAGTGGAAACTGCTGTAAACAAAGTCTATTTAATAAGAATCAAAATTCACTTAGAGTAGCTGTGTGTGTCCGACTGTAAAACTTTACTGAATATTATCCTAATTAAAAATTGACTGGTTTTACCTAGCGCTGAATGCATGATGTTCATTTCTGTCGCGACCAAATTTTGAATCTATGCTCGTTTTCAATCGTGCAAATTAACATAGAAATAGTAGTTGCTGGTTAAACTTACCGTAGCAAGAATTACCACATAATTGCCAAAACTGAGCCTTATGAAATAAGACCCAAACAATTGAAACCATCTCAAACTTCGAACTACATGTCACTCATATTTGTAGAAATAAATAAAGTCTCGCACTAATTAACATGTCCAGTCATGTTATGTTTATTAAGATCGATCGTGTTTGATTGTGGCATATTCCTGGATTAAAACCTCTGAATCTTATCTGCAGTACCTAAGTGTTATGTATTTCCAGATTAAAGATATGTAATTTAAATTTTCAGGAATATCACAAGTATTTATTGGTCTAGTTTATTTCTAGGGATCATTTCCACGATTTCCTTATGTTGATATAAACTCTAAATCCTGCATAGTAAATGTTTTTTTCTTTAGAACATAGTGAAGTCGAAAGGTGATTCTCCAGATGAAAATATTCAACCAGATACAGATCAGAGACGTACTATGTCTGCCACTGAATTATTGGATTTAAAACGCAGATTAGATCGAATTAAAAGTGCTCAAAAACATTAGCAGTTGTTTTACATGACATGTAGTCTTCCACAGCATCTCGACCTTCAGTTATTTACATTTACCAACTGTTACTTTTTTATGTAAATATATCTTAGAGGTTCTTTTTGAGATATTTTATGTCCAAACTTTTAAGTACGAAACTAAATTTATGTGTTATCTTTAACTAAATTGGGTTAATATTACAACATTTTTGCAAGTAAATAGTTGATTGTATAGTATGAGTTATCGACATAATTGAGGGTTTAATATTTCTGATTGCTTATCTTTTGCTCTATGTTCTTCATAATACTCGCTCATGAATTCATCCAGTCGATCGACTATTACTCCAGTCAAATTAAGTTGTAGTGCTTTTTTGTAAAAACTCATTTCAGATACACCATCACCATACACAAAGCAGGATAGCTGTTTACTTGCTAAATCTGCCGCAAGAGATTTTGCTTGTTTTTCGTTTACATCATTCGTCGAGCCGAAATGAAATCCAACTGTAACGACCCCTCGTAACCCCATCATATGTGCCCAGTTCGCTGCAGAGAATATATTATGATGTCGAGGATCTGATCTGTGACTGTTGTCGCAAGGATAACCACCACGAGTAATAAAGAAAACTGGTAGTAAAGACTGCTTTAGTTGCAAAGCTATGCATACATCAGGATTAAATGAAGACAGCATGATATATCTCGGTCCAGCGTCTGACCATATTGCCTGGGGAAAGGAAAGACAAATATTCTGGTTGATAAACAATCCAAGGAATTTCGGCGTAGTAGGATATTTTGATTTTAGTAATATTTAAGATCAGATTCCAACATTTAGTAAATAAGAATTACTCACAATTCAAGCGTAATGAAAAACTACGATTGCAGCTTACAAAAACTGGTAATTACATTGACTTGCAGTTACCTCCTAGAATACTGGCTAGTGCGGCGGGCCGAGGGATCAGCAGATTTTAAACAGTAGTCAGTCTGTGTTACCTTATTTTTAAGTCAAAAAAAGTCATTTTATCCTACCTAAACCAACTGAAAGTTTTAGTACTTCTGCGAATCCAAATAGCTAATGATCATAGCTTTAAGTTTGAATTGTAGGTATTAAATAACATACTGGATATTGAGTACACTGACTTTATACTTTGTCTTTAGAATCGATTTATTTCATCATACTACTTTTAGTGTAAACAGCAACTTCGTAGTGTATGGTTTTTGTGTCACTATAGTATGCTTAACATATTTCAAGATCACCGGCTTCAGCACAGACTTAAAATAGGTTTTCCTCATAATCCAGTCATTTTTGTTGTAAGATATAGCCAGAATGTTTGTGCTTCCTAAAAATGAAGTTCCGTGTTTAACAACGATAATTATTGGAACTCAACCTTATTACGACAGCCGGTGACAGAGTCCTTCCCGGAAACTTTCAGTTGTAACAATGGAGACTTTTAGAACTGGATAGCATATATTGAGCTTTAGAATATCGTTGAACTGCCTTCAGACTAAAAGACTTCACTGGCACATTTTACAGGAACTGACTTCTATGTCGGACCACTAAAGAAGAATGAGAAACTTCCAGAACTGTGTTTTAGAGAACTAATTTATTCTGGTCGCGAGTAGTGTAAACATTACATTTCTATTATTGTTACGTTCCTCTTACTCTATCCTCTCCTTTTGCATATTTACTGTTATTATATTGTCTCTTATTATGGACTACAGTTAATCAGTTGTATACAAGTTGTCCTTATTTACTACCACTATTTCCTTAGTTCTGTATTAATGTTAGTTTTCCTTATTGGTTCACTGTGTGGTCTGATTTTGTATATATATAAAGGCATGATTGTAATATAATTCGTTTTCTGGTTCTGCCTGTTGGCTCATCAATCGTTGTTTTTCCTATTCCGGCTTGGGGGACTGGTAGTCGAGGGACTGACATGTCTGTACAGTGACTAGTAATTATCAAGGGCACTGTGTATTTTCAAATACATAACACTGATAGATAAAAAATAAAGCTGCTTACATCTAGTATTGTATCACAGAATTTATTGATTTTGCAGAAATATGAGGACGGAGTAGGTAAAGAACATTCAATAGGTTTTTGCCTTAGTTAATTTTTCTGTTATTAAATTATATGGAGTTTCCACAGGATATTTTAACTCTACGTCGAAACATAGATTTTTGGAAGTTTGATGAAATGCATTTTTTAATAATGGTATTGGTCCAGCTTCACTACCAAGAATACTTGGTACAGGATCATTTATTGTTAGAGGGCTGGGATACCCACTCTGCGTAACATCTGCACAGCCAATCATCCCATCAACCTTCCTCAACAAGCTACGAATTTCAGATAATTGGTAGTTTACAAGCAAATCTGTGCTTTTTTCGTGAACTCCATCGTCAGCTTTAATATTAAAAGATAAAATCAGAAGTAGAAATACAGTGTTAGAATCGCTCTTAAATTTAGTACAGTCATTACGTACGGCCGTTGCTCTCGTAGGCTTTTCTCATCTTCCTATTTGGCTGATCAGATTTTCAAAGTTATTTGGTAAGAGGATTGATTTCATTTGTTATGATCACAGGAGAAAATATTTCAAAATACCCATTTTTCAAGTAACAAAAGTAGAAATTGTGCCACTGTAGTTTCATCTTTGTTTCCTGTTTCATATATATTATTACCAGACAGTATTAAAAACAAGCTGAATACTGTCAGACGCAATAATAATTTGATATATTGTGTACTTCCATTTTGCAAATCCATATCTCTTATTGTTTTGATTTTGTTTCACGGTATTTTTTTACGATAATTTATACTCAAAATACTTATTTACAAAAGTATTTTCAGTTTTACTGGCCGATTAAATGGGAACTGACTCACCTTTATGTTCCAAAATGTATGTTAGTGGATCATTTTTAAATTTCCTTGGCTGCTCATGAACTCCTAGTGTAAAGTTGTGGTGTAAAACAACTTCGAAATCTTTTGTGATACCCGCATCACATTCTACCATTGTTACTCCAAGTTGCTCAGCACGTCTAAACGCGCATATTGTATTTTCAGGCCAATCGGTGCCTTGACCATTATAAGCACGTTTCACACCAGCACCAGCATGACCAACTATTATTGGTTGAAAGGTTGCGTTTTCATTGGCACACGGCATGACCCAGGGAAATACTAGTGACAGAGGTGTTTCGTTATCCGTATTAGGTGGCACGTAGTTAAATATAAACAGATAGTACACTGAATGTAAAAAAAAGTTAAGTTATTTTAGAAACCATTCATTTGTGATAATCAGTAGGAATTTTAATACATTTACTCTTAGCAGAAGCTTTTTTTAACGAATTGATTTCTGAAAGTATGATCGCATATGTAGTAGATTACAGTCGTATAAACAATTTATATGCTAGGATATTAGGCATGAAAAGTAGTTAGATCGTATTTAGAACTGTTGTAACTCATTTTGAAAATTTTCTTTTTGTATGTTCTTGTTCGTGTCATCTAAAAACTTAGAATGCGATCGATCAATTACACAAGGTAATCAAATATTTAGATTAAATATAAATAGGTCACGATGGAATAATCATGTCATGCAACAGTGGGAAGGTTTCGTAAAAGCTGTTCGTTGGTGAACAGCCGTTCTTTTGAGTATTGATGCCCCACAAAACAACATATTGAGACGTTGATCACAGAAAGCATGTATCTACATCAATTAATTTTATTTTGACAATATCCCCAACAAATGTAGCTGACAACAAGGAGTTTTAGTGTAGACGATAATGCATGAATGTACTTAGTGACAAATGAAAATCTATAGCAAATAAATCTCTATGATTTAGTATTTCGTTCTGCGATTTTTTCTAACAATCACCAATTAGTTTTGGTATAATGTTCATTCAGTTCATACAAAAGTATCCCAGTAACTACTCACAGTAAATTTCATCCGAAAAACCGCTGGTCGAAGATACTGGAAGACAAAGTATCCCTTGATCATTTTGATAATCTGGAAACAAGGTAAATGTAACACAAACTTTTTCTGAACCAGGATTGGTCCTTAATTCTAAATCAACAGACTTTAGGATGAGTTGCTGGAATTCGGAACAATGTTACCAATGAAGAACTCATTTCAGTATTACAGTTAGAAATAAGAAAACCACTGGCTGCATGTAGAGTTATAGGGATCCAGTGTTCTGTGTGAAGAGAACCAACATTGCACCATGATAAACGTGGATCCACATTACACGACTATAATCACAAAAAGAAGCAATATTAGGAAAGATGTATATTTAAAATATAGAAATTTCCTTAATTGCCAACACCCCTCCCCAAGCCTAACAAACTAGTAGTTTTATCAGCTAAATTTCTTGTTTAATAACTCAGTTGCAGAACAAGGATGAGTACTTGCAATGTAAATACCAAATCGACTTATCTAAGGACCCAGAATTAGCTCATCATTTTAACCTTGTTTAGAACAACTGACCCCAGGAACGAAGCCGGAGAAAACTAGTTGTAATGATTATTCCTCCTAATTTAACCCTCAATTCCTGGTAATAGGTTTTTTCAACTGTATTTACTGAGCATAAATGGCCTTTAATTTGTCCGAAAGTACTAAAACCTAATCCGTTGACTTGTATCTCTGTGAATGGGTGACTGTTATATATTGTCCTACACCGCTTAGTATTCTACGATTCGACAACGACCGCGACTGGATCCCAAATCAGAACAAGAGTAGAACAGGTAGCAAGATATATTGAGGAAATAACGGCAGGAGGCAAAGTCAAGCAAAATGATTTACATTAGGGTTTATATAAACAATGGTATCAAGTATTCTAGAATTTTCCCGATTGGTCGTTGGCTTAAGTTGGCTAAGAATGGACCAGTCACAGCACAGCTTCGCGAGCATGTTTTGAGCGCGCTTTAATCACGCTCGTTTCGTGCCAACAGTGACCGATACATGTAAACTTTATGTTTAAAATTCCAGTATTTAAAGAGTTAAAGTTTTGCTTTTATAATACGATACCTTACATGATTCCTTAGGTACAGAATTTCTTGTTATAGTATTCGTTCTTTGTAAGAACCATTCAATGGGCCATTTTTTTTAATACACAAGGCAGGAATTTAACCAGTGACTACTTTACTCAACACTTGACAGGTTTAAGTAAGAAAAATATGGAAAAGAAATGCAGTGACATCCCAGAGAATAACTTTCCTGCAGCTATACAAAATCCAGAACAGTTAACGTTTGTTATAAAATGACTGTAACGTGCGCAAACAGGTGCAGATAGAGCCAAATATACAAATATAAAAAATTCGTGGTACCTTTCCAACCTACAAGAACAAAGATTGCTTCTACTAATAAAATGACAAGCAAACCAAAGTTAGCAAGTACACGACTAATTTGAAACTACATTGTGTAGAGTAGGAGGTTTATCAGTCAGACATATCATACGTCTAAGTATTTGTGCCCAAACAATATGTGGAGCCCATGACTAGTGTAGCACAAAACTATCAAAAACTTTTATTTTAAACTGGTTTGAAACAGATAAACAACAGTGGTTAACACGAACATACAAATAGCGATAGTCTGTCGGCAAGCTCAACTTCTCGTAAATCCATCTTCAAAGATAAAATTTTCATTTTCTGGAACACGGAATATTTCGATGTAACCGAGTAAACGACCACGGCTTTAAGAAATCTCATAGTAAACTTTTAGCTGTAATAGAAGTGAGTGAAGTATCCGAGTATTCCCAGTCTCACGGACAATGCTTCGTTTATACTTTAAGCTTGTACAAAATAGACAAAAGCAAAATAAAAATTAGTGCATCATGACCACTAATAATTCATACTATATAGTTTACATTGTAAATGTGATACCCGCGATTTCTACTTTCCCATGATGACGTCTAGTTATCGTTTAACAACATCCAAGCCATTCAGATCCATTTGGTTTTACCCATTTGACTACTGCAACTAACATTAGCGATGTCAATCAACGTACTTTAGTAAGGTTTATTTGGAGAATATCAACTTCGATATTTCGCCTAACCACAGCGCTGATATACTGTCACCATTGTCTGTCCCAGGAAACTCTCTAAACTACTTAAAAGCCACCAGGTCCTGGTGGCCTGCAGTCTCGGTTACTATAATCGCTAACGGACATCATTTTAGAACCACTCACATAGATGTCCAGTATATCCCTCCATAAAGCTTAACTCACAAAGAATTGGAAAGATGCTATCCCCAAACTGGTTAGTTGACTAGCTGTCAAAGTTTTAAAGAAATTCATTCAACATAGGCTGATTAGACACATCGAGACCCACAACCTACTAAACTCAGAACAACATGGGTTTTGAACAAGCCAGCCCTGCAACCTCACTGCAAGAGAGGACTGGGTGACTGCGCACGAAAATGGGCTGTCTGTAGATAAAATATTTATAGACTGAAGCAACGGTTTCGATCACAAGCGGTTTAATTTTTGTATAAAAAATGGAAACTTGGATTGGGAATCCTCTGGGCAGATGACGACAGTGAGTCAGAATGAAAAAGACTCTGTCGGAAAAGAAATCTGTTGATTGTGGAGTGCTACTTCGTACGGCATAAGGACCTAATTATGTTTGCATCAATCAGTTGCCAAAAGTATTTGGACCATTGCTATTATTCTTTTGCTAATGACATTAAAGTTTTGATAGTAAAGTACCCTGACAGAATGCAAATTCAAAGTGATCTAGATGATTCCCTTAGATAATCAGAAAGACTAGGTTTGGAAGCAAACTTTACTAAAGTCGAGTAATTCCAAATCAGAAACAGGAAACCGTCGGTAAATGATGTATGGAACACCTCTGTTATCAGCTATTGAACAAAAAGATTCGGTGATTATAATTAGTGGCGATTTCCAAACGTCGGCTCATCGCAATGCAGCTAAAGACAGAGGGTTTCGTAGGTTATTGTCACCTACTAGATCTTTCAAATTTCTTATCGGTGTTATTATTCTTTATATTACTTAAATCAGATCCCAACTAGGATGTTATATTCAAACAGCTAATCCATGTCTAGTCAAAGATGCAGATACATATAAACGGGTTCAACGAGTAGGCATCATGTTATTAGCTGGACGCTCCAGCCTCTAACACGAGAAGTGACTTAGACTCTCAGATTTACACCCGTTGTCTTACCGTAGAATGAGAGCTGTACTCATATTAGCATTCCATATTTTGAATAACGACTTCTTTTTCCACACTTCCAAAGATTAATTATCAACGGGACCATTGTAAAAAAGTCCTAGGACCAAGATCAAAAAAACTTAAGCCGAGATTCTGTTTCTCGCATTCAGTAATCAATATATGTTACGCCATACAAGTGGTATCAGTGCCATCGGTTAAGACTTTCAAGGTAAAACCAGATATTTATAGTAGAACACATTGGAAGGATAAATATAGACCATTCGACCTACTACCGTTAAAATCACAACTAGTACTAATACATTAATTATTTCATATACTAAGTTCTGTATGCAAACAGCGAATTCGTCTAAAAGAAACTAAGGATGAAAGTAAAGTCAAAGACTTATCAGATTCTGGGACCAATTCCCAATGCCAATGTGCACGGAATAATTGTAATGAATCTAAAAATATACGCCCCCTCTCCGATTTAGGTGAATTATTGTTTATAACATATTCTTGAGATAAGGCAACACTCAGTCGAACAGTACCTTGAAGTTCAGATTTGAAATGGTTGAAATCAGATGATAGCAGAAATGTGATAAGTCTGGGTCACTTAAAGAATAGTCCTAATTCGGCTCAAAACTTCAGTCCTACTAACTTCCAGAATATGTAAATAAAATCACAAACTCAAAATAGTGACTAAGTGTTACGATTTTAAAATCAATATTCTACCTGTTATCGATAAAGTAAGTTAACAGCACAAGTAATGAGACTGGTTACCCATCATCATACGTGCCTCCTTGATATAGTAATCGGTTATCGTGTTACTACTGAAATCATCAAGAATCAGCTATTGTTGAAATTCACACTATATAACTTTAATATTTTAACTGAACATGCATATTAAACTATCATACATGATTTCTGATTGTACATAATGGCGTAACTGTTACAGAATCATAGGGTTAGTTACATTTTAAATTGAATTTCGTATAAGAATGAAGTGAACCTCAGTATATGACAAAGTTACGCTTATCGTTCAACTTTTGTTATATTTCATAGAAGTTTCATGTTGACATCTTATTTGTTCTAGTAAACAGCGTATTTGATTAAGAGCAGCGAAATCGTTTATGATTTTGTACCTTTTCTTTATTTTTATGTAGCTTGGCACTAACGTGAGTGGCAATTAAAAAGGATATTTCTTTGTAACCCGGCTTTGTTGGTGCTATAGTGTCTATTACGCGCTAACATTCGCAGTGAAATATTTCTAGTGTTTCAGCAATGCTACTACAAACAAAGAAGCAGACATGAATTGCATTCCGGTATATGACAAAGTTACGTTTGTCGACCAACCAGAGCTACTTCTAGCAATTAAACCCACTCTTACGAATGAGAAGAAATCAGAAGGAGATAAGAGATGAAAAAGAAATTATATTTGATTGTAAACAGAGCTTCAATTTAGATAGCAACGTCTAGGCTGACAAACTAGAAAGAGATACTATCCACGTTGGTTTGTGTCGTGATCTGGTGGTGATACGTGACCGCGCACCTTCAACTAGTCGTATCCGTTAAGACATACATAGTCAGCATCAATGTCGAGAGCCTACGCAACTGTTTATTTCTGGGATTATTTAGCGTTGCACGCTCAATCGAATTTTGAACAATTTAATTCGGTTGAATGACCTGTTTGAAAAGCTTGAAAACAAACTTGCTATAGTTTCCACCATCTAAAAGTCGGTAAACATATTCATTTTAACCCTTTAAAAACTGATTTTATTGAGGCTTATGTCTGTTTAATCTTTAAAGCACGATCTCTATTGTTTATGTTATCACTGTGTATCTTGACGTAGTAATGTGTTACATTGTACACATTCAAATATGTTTGTAAACCCTTAAATAACTTTACTGCATGTGAAAAGTCATTTTTTGTTTAGTGAACCATTTAATTTTTGTAGACTGAGCGCTATGTTATCGCATTTTGTTAAAACGTTTCAAAGTTGTCCTTGTGAATGGGTATTGTTTAGGATGGTATTCAAGATGATAGCACGGAAACGTAGTGACATTTTTACTTTACTATGAATAGAAACTGAGTGTGAGTTGAAATAATTGTTTTATGTACCTGAAGACATTAAGTTTTTTTTCGTCTCCATGCGTATTATATATTTGACATGTTAAGCAGTGTCAATAATGTAAATTTAGTTATTATATAGTCATATAATATTATCATAATGATATTGCTATTAGTACTTCAAAGTAGAAATGTTACACGATCCAGTACATATTTTTACCAGTATATATTGTTATATCATTTTAATTTAGTCTCAAGTTTTTGGACTACTGTTTACTCAACGTTATGACGTCGACTTACAGCTCCATTTATCTTAGTTTGAATCATAAGGATTTTTGGTCTAATAAAATATAAAAAACCACAACAAACAACACAGTAGTGTCGTGTTTTTTGAAGAAAATCCATTTTTTCCAGATAGGCTTTCACTGATGGTATTATTATTACTTGTCCTGTTAAAGCCTTCCAATCACTGACTACTTGACGTAAAAAATCCAATCTCACTCTAAGTTCATACAATCAAGTTTTTTGAACTTTTTTACGATGGCTTATGAATTAACTGGTCATGGAGTCATCAAAGTGATACAGCATTTTTACACGGAAATCATTATTTGGGATATAAAATGCTAATATGAAGTCAGTCCGTGTTCCACAAGGCGGCAAAATGTGCAAGTCTAAGTGCTATAACTGGTTATTATAAAAAAGATTTAAAAAACTTGTCACTAACTTTGTACCTACCATCAATTTTTTTAATATCACTTGTAGGGTAAGGAGTTACTAGTTGGATTTAATACTCAGGGTGAGGTCCCATGTATGCAGGATATAAAACCGTAACAATTGCTACCAGGCTGTCCTGTTTATTTAGTACAAGTTACACCTAGGAAATTATATATTTAAGATAATAGTTAGCATGCGGCCCACGCTACCGAACACACTGAGTTCACTTTGTATATTCGATTGTATGTATAAATGGATGTTTGCCTTGACGAGTTGGGATAGTTAATTTAACGGTTAGAGGCCTGTGCGTCCAGTATGTATGTAAACATTTTAATGATTCTTAATTATAGTGCGAACACAGAACATGATATAAAAAACAGGGCAGTTTAAAGTATTCCATAGAGCTGCATCATAGGACAACAGTTAGTTCTAACTATACATTGTTCATTTTCCTTGGACAAATAGGAGTAAAAACAATAATTCCAGAGTATTGGATATAGAATATTTCTTTGTAATGAGATTTAGGCGATCAATAACTTACCGTGTGATTTAAAGCGAAGCTGATCTAGTTTAATGTAACTCCCTACATGAATAATATATTACAAACGTTCAGACTTTAAAAATAGAATGGAAGCAAACAAAAGTGGTAAATCAATAAATAATGTGAGTAGGTCGTACTACTGTTTGATATTGTGTGTTCTTTATACATTATAAAAGCTTTTTCGATTATTCGTTTAGTCCGAGTAAATTTTTCATTGTTAAATAAACTGCACTGAGAATATGTCAAAGGCATGTACTTTTATCAAGACTGTTAATGGGGCATATGGTTAATGATTCTAGAAATGACACTCATAAATCCTTTTTGCTCGTTCATCACAATGATTCTTGATCTTACTTAAACCTTTTGAAGACCGAATAGTATCATTTCATCTAATTGTATGTCTATGTATCAGCTAAAATAATTTTGTAGATCGCCAGATATTGGGAAACATTCCACTCTGTTTATAATAGAAACATATCATGGTTTTCAAACTCTGCAAAATATTTATAACTAACTACAAATTCTTTCAATAACACATTAATTAGAAATTATTTAGTCATATTAATAATGTTTCAAAGATCACACTAGTTTACACGACGTATCCCCAAAATATGGATACACCTGAAAAGTGTTATACAATTTACTTACCATTTACTAAAGATGTATTTTTCAATCGTTTAATTTATTTAAATTATTTGATTTCCTGAGGTGATAATTATGGTTTCTATGAAATGTATCGTATCGTAAATAGGATTTCCAAAACAGTCCTTACTTTCAATCATTGATTTGAATGGTACTCATTAACAGTACATGTCACTTCTGATCATAATGCTTTATCAACCAAATCATATACATACTTAAACACTGATAGCTAAGTAGTCCTAACCCTTTTGTTCTACAAGGCTTTGGGTGTTATCACTTTACGGGGTGTCTAGCATATTTGCGCTACTGATGAAGCATAAATCTTCCCAATTATTTTCATATTTTCAAGCGGCTCGGACTGTTTTTGATTCCAGTTAAAATAAAGGTGTATGAACGAGAAATATTCTTTTCAATAATTTTTCATCAGGTTCTACTTTTGCACATCCAAATTAATTAGTAATACAAATGAATAGCTGAATCCTAATTGTGCAAACGTCCTCTGTAGCTAAGTTGAGACATGAATGAGTTTGTGACTACAAAATAATCAGTTTTATTAAATATTAGATTAACTTAAGTGAATGTTAGCCAAAAACTTCCAGCAAATCTAAATTTTTTAATAAACACTCAAAACTCTCCCTATATCTATACCACTATATGGTTCTTCTAGGATAGTAATAGGGTTATCATAATCACTTGTTCTGGATTTGACCAAGAATTAGACATCAAACTTATTATTTTTCAAATGATTGGTTGTATTGTTTAATTTTCAAGTATGTTATACACCCACTGGCATCAACGGTATACGTTGTTTGTCAACTGAGTTTTGAAGCAAGTATTAACGTTTACATATAAGGAAGATAATATTTTATTGTTAATGGATTTTCATCTAGTACTGACATTTCCTAACATCTTTTTGCTTTTAAAAGAATAGCTAGACTATCAGTTTATCAAAATGACCAGCCATTTAACACGCATGCAGTACGAACAACACAGACTTAATAGTTTGGGTAGAACTGGTAGCTCTTCGTCATTACGCTCCGGTGATCCTGTACGTGTTCCATCAGCCAGTTCAATCCGTCCTGTTAATCAGTTAATTAATCAGGAGCCTACAGGGTCTATTGTTTCAGGCTCTTACATATCATTCAAGTCCAGATCGCAAACTAGTTCAGTTGGAAATGCTTACCAAAATATAATAAGGAGTACAAGACAAATGGATCCCTCAATTCATATGTCATCAAATCTACAAACTATGGAAAATGAAACATCTATTTTAGCCAATAACAGTAGCAGAACTGGTAGCATTTCAGGCTATCAGCCATCAGTATTATTAGCAAAGTCAACTCAAGGCACTCGTTCACTCTATGCTCCTAGTCATTTTAGGATGTCAAGAAGCTTAAAAGCTTCTAAAGTAAGTTATCATGTGGTTCAAAACTTATTGCATTCACTAAACCACTGAAAACAACTATTATTCTTGTGCAGTCGCAGTACAACCTGTTTAAGACAAGCCATACTTAAAAGTATGCACTTTGTAAGATAATAAGCTTTTCTAAGATAAAAGTTGAAAAGGCTTGCTTATTTTAAAATATGGAAAATTTTCGTTTGGCGTTTTAATTTTCACGTACATATAAATTTGCACGACATAAATAGCTGTAAAATCCTGCCCCTTTACTCGTACGTTAAATGGACGTTAAATGAACGTAGTTAAAGAAACAGATCAACAACAGTGACTTGGCGTTTGGTGCAGTTGATTTTCAACCAGTTTCATAACCCGCTCGAGTTACCTTAGTTTAATTATCAGGGTGGTATAACGTGGTATAACTCCCACAAAATGTGTTGTGGCTAAAAGTTGAATATGTACGCCTATATTTGGAAAATGACCTGAGTAACTCTAGCCTAAATAGTGTAAACTATTTACTATTAACGCATCTTTTTTTCTGAAAGCAGATACCGAAACGACCGATCGTTTACCAAGTAAAACTGGCGCCAAGAATACAGCTGCAATTCCTTTCGAAAGACCCTATATTCAATCACACTAAATTTTAAACCGTTAACTGTGTCTTTGGAGGTAATATGAATTTGGGAACCAATATTAAGTGTTGTAACTCGTGTTACACTAGATAACTTGATATCAAAACAATACGGACTTCTTTCCAAATAATCATATTTCTCAATCTTTCATGCTATTCTAATTCTAAAAATTTTAAGTAGGTGTATAGTGAATTTATTGGTTACTGACACTACTCAAAGTCTAATTTTATGATTTGTCAGTTCCTTTGTATTACTTACTATTTTTAATTAACTTTCAAAGACTTTTGAAAAGGACAGTCAAGTGAAGTAGGATGCTCTCATTGAGATTAAGGTTACAGACTTTAATTTCATTATGGATATCGTTGTGAGTAGACAGTTCACTTGTAACTAGTAGATCAGTATTCGTTTCCAATTGTGCACACGGGATTCGTTTTCTTTTTCCTAGTTAATCTTATGAGAGTGCAAAGCACACATACACAGAGACAAATTATACATTTGGATTGTAGATGGTAGTGTTATCAAAGACTCATGTTTCATTCTATCTGCAATTTGTTAGCCGTATGAATTACAATGAGATTCAGACTCAGTGGTATATATACATATATTCTAAAACTAGTTACAAAATTCACATCGATTCCCGGGCCTGACTAGTTTGTTATAAAGTACCAACAATAGGAAAACATAAGTCTTAGGGAGTGATAAGAATTAATGTGTATAAAACAAAATACAGATGTAGATGCTATGATGCATGGACATTTTGGGTTGGTTGACCGGATGCCAATTAGTTGTGCCAAGTCGATAATTGCGCATCTGCCCTATATCCACTGAGTCCCAAGCATTAATAAGAAGAACATGAGCCGGTAAGCCAACCAAACAGAATCGAATTGTATTCCAATAATTCTTTTATATATACACAAAATCAGACCACACAGTGGACCAATTAGGAAACTAACATTAACATTAAAATAAGGAAACAGTGGTAGTAAATAGGGACAGCTTGTACACAATTAATTAACTGTAATCCATGATAAGAGACAATATAATAACAGTAAATATGCAAAAGGAGAGGATAGAGTAAAAGGAACGTAACAATAATAGAAATGTAATGTTTACACTGCTCACGGCCAGAATAAATGAACTAGTTCTCTGAAATACGGTTCTGGAAGTATTTTGCTCTTCTCTAGTGGTCCGATATAACAGTAGATGAACTATGCAACCGAAACTTTGTAAAGATGAAATCGGTCAATAACCCTCGTAGCTAGAAACAATTAATAAATTTAAATATACTCATCAAATTATTGAAATAGTTATTACAGCAAAGAATCCTTCCAAAATGTTTATTTTTAAAACTAAAAAATGGGTATATATATATATATATGCTTATGTATTACGTTGAAAATCTGTAAGCAAATTACGTAATTAATCTGTCAAGGTTTGTATCCTCCCGCCGATTATGTCATTATTTGGGCGTTTTATTCAAAAATATTCAAACCATATCCCGCCTGATAGAAATGGATGTGAAGAATGAAAATAACTCATATCGATGGATAGAAACCATTACAGCAGTAAGGTGCTAAATTCGTTCGAATATAACAATGAGTCAGTGTCTACAAGACATTAATTTCATTTAAAGACTATAAAGACCTATGATGTGACAAACAGCTGATCCATCTTTAGTGTGAAACTACAAAAAAATAGGCAGAATCAAACCTATATAAGCTTAGACCAGAGAACAATGTGTAGCGCTTTTGTAAGAGAAGCATTACTTTCATTGATATTAGTACTTGTTAAATTAGTTCATTCGGAAAGTACGTGTAACATGTTCAACTGAAAAAATCAATGAAGTATATAGTTTAAAGTAACAAACAGAAACTTATTTGTAAATCCAACAAGATCGCTGAGGACTTTGTAATCATAATTTTGAAAAGCATTGATTGATCAAGAATTTATGTATACGATAATAGTTTCTTTGTTTTATTTCTCAACACTTCTAGGCTTCATTAGCCACATATAAAAGTGGTAGAACAACAATACAAGCTGAACATCATGATCGTAAAGTGCAAAGAGAAATAAACTCAGTTAAATTTGGTCGCGCGAAAAAATTATATTGGATCGCAGTTGGATTTTATATTATGTTTTTACTAGTACTGTTTGTCGGCCTGCTTATCACATGTTTACGACATGTTTATATGAATATAATTCTATCACTAGACATTGGTGAATTAACCGGTCCTTTGCTAATTGCCTGTTCATTTTTATTCTTTGGCGCTGGAATGAAATTTTACTATGATGCTTATCGACTTGGCTCTGAAGAACGCAAACTTATTAAAGTGAGTTTAATGATAATTCAGGGCAGAAAACTCTTGAGATAAATTGGTGATAATAGTTCACATATCGAGGAACGAGTGACACAGCTATCAATGATGGGATTAAGTTATTTCAAATAGAAACTGCTAACCAATCGATTTCACCTCTGTGGTTAATAGATGATATGCTGTTTGCGAGACTTAAGTTCAAGATTCTAATGAAACACTATACCTAAAGTATGCCACATTCCGATCTCATCAAGTATTACCTAAGAGAAGGGAAACGATCATCAATGAGTTGCCTATTCCAATTAGTCGTCTCTAGTCACTTATCTCCAGGAACAATCTATACCAATGATATGCTAATAATGAACGAGACTTCAGAAATACAGTTGCCTTAACACTGTTTCAAGCAGTCACTAACAAAAAAAACACGTACATCACTTGCTAATTCCTAAGTGTAATTGACCAAGGATTTTCAGGAAACTTGATATTGTTAAAGCTATTTATTGATATTTGTTGAACAACTGTTGTTGCCCACTGTCAATCCCAGTTATTAGTTAGTCATCTATAAAGTAAAACTCGACTGTGAAATTAAAATGATTAATATGCATTAGTGAAAGTCCAAGTGATGATAAATACTGGAAACTTAGTTCAAAGTTACAGCTGCATAATAGCTACCAACATTTTTACAAAACTTTGAATCTAGTTGATTCTTTGTAAAACTGAGTTGTTTATAACGGATCCATGATAAATATATTGAGAGAACCTTACATCTCCACTTACGTGACGATTATATGATTAAATAATAATCTTGTGCTAATTCAATTCGGTTATTCATTTCTCTGAAGAAGCGACTTACACTAAGCCGCGAAACGTCAGAAATTTTAATTTCTACTCATTGGAATTTTACAAATATATATAACTCATTTTATACCGGAATAATAGTTCTTTATCGCGATTATGTGAAAATAAACCGACAGTTTACAAAAGATTAGCATCAGCATATCGAAAAATTTCACAAATGCAATATCCACTATTTGGACAAGATACTTTATGCTCTGAATCGCCATTTGTATATTCTATCCCAAAAGTGTTAGAGGTTTTTCTTAGACACGGACAACTCACTACATTTATTCTTGAACAAACATTTATCATGTTATGATATCATCCATTTAGAAGAGAAATAAGAAATTACAGTGGTCTTTACGTAAACTATATTTGTGATGTTCTACAGGAAATGTTACTATCCTGAGGAACTTAAATGTCAAATATAATTGAACTTCGATCCGAAATACGCTTTGGTAATTGGAATTTAGAGATGATCTAGCAATATACGTTTTATGTTGCATAATACATAGTAAAACCAATAATATTTCCCTTCATTTACAGTATAAAGCAGCTAGTCCATCTACAGTAGCTGTAACTACCATTGACAAACGAATGACAGATGCAGAGTAAGTCCCCTAAACTACATTCTATGTAATTAATGACCATCCGACATTTAAAGTTACAAACACTTTAAAGTGAATTTGCTTAAGGCTATTCTATATTTTTTAGTTAATTTTATATCGCATGAAACAATAACAATCACCTCATTAAATTAGAATCATAGGTAACACAATGGTCGACCGCTTCACTTATCTTGGAGGCCTCAGAGCCGCGGTGGATCAGTGTGACAAAATTCCGGCACGGATTCAGAAAACTAACGTAAGCTAGACGTCTGCCTTCCGACCAAAAAACGAGAATGCTGCGCAGCAATTTCTTTTGTTCTATTATGTAGATGTTAAACATGGCCTTTAAGAAGAGAACACATTCGCAGGTTACTAGCTACTGACTAAAGATGTCTTCAAAGCATCTATCGCTTTATTTGCAACCGCCGAGTATGCAATGGTGAGGCTAAATATCGAGTACAAGTAAAAGACAGTAAATCAGTAGATTAAGTTGTGAATCTTTACCGACCATGACTGGAATATATATTACATAGTAGTAGGATGAAAAACCAGGAACAAAGACACCAGAACATAGTACCACTCCATGAATCCGCTGAGCTATGTTGATAAGCAAAAACTAGCCTGCTGAGGTCCATGATATTATCCTGACCAATCATTGCAAATGTTTATAACATTGCTAAGAATCGGTTGCATTCACTTTGGTCTTCACTTAGATCCTGGAGCTTTAGAATTCTTCTGTACCTATCTCCCCACAAATTAGTTCTTTCCACATGAATCATATTCTCTTTGTCTAATCTTTTCTACTACCACTAATGTTACTACTATTTTTGTGTTCATCACACTAATGTTGATAAACCGTGGAAACTTGAACTGATAAGCTTATGTGCCAGGTTATATAGTATTAATGACTGGCAATTACTAGAATAGATAAATATTTAACTGAACGTACGAGCTGTTTTATTTTGTCATGAATTGAGAGCTGCCTACTACTGTAACTTAGAGAATGAATACTCAATCATTAGAGACGAGTTATTAGTGGAAGTTCTTCTTCTTCAAGTTTCATATATACTGTGAGTGTTAAACTATATGTATCTTAATCGTGGCTATATTACTCTCTACTAATTACTAACTACTTTCTACAGTAGTAAGGTTATGATGATAAAATAACCAGTAATCGTTTTATGCTATTCAAAATGGATAGACCTTTAGTAAATGAATGACTATTTTATAAAATTTTCCATTCTGCTTAGTAACTGAATTTTGAGCAACTTAATACTCATTGGATAACAAACAACATTGAATATTTAGATACTTCAGTATCCAACATCATAAATGATGAGTATCAGTCAAATCAGTTTCTAATAATTATTTCCTGATCTAAGAGATCAGTAAATAAGAATTCTCAAAATGATAGTTGCTACAGTAACAGTTTCAAGATAATTAATTTGGATGACTAATATGATTTAATAGTACTATCCATCTTTTTCCCTTCATTTACAACAGAGAGAAACTTGTCAGTGGACAAATATCAAAAAACGCTTTAAGTCGTGCACCGATTGGTTCAAGAACAACATTAATCATGCCCTAAAAATTAAACAATGTGCTTGAAAATAATATTTAATGATAACTTAGTCTCATTTGTTTACTTGCCATCTTATTTTTCTTTCCTTTCATAGTATACGATGTAAAAAAACAATCTTTGTAAATTTGTATGTAGATTAAAATCCTATTTCTAATGCATTACAAAAAAGTAATGAAAGCGATTCATTATTCAATTTATAGAGTTGTTTTAATAAATAAACAAATGTACACCACGTACAATACAAATACTACCATTATTAATTGTAAAATACCTACTAGGAACAAGAGGTGAGCTAGGTAAAGTCTTATGATAGTATACTTGCACTCGGAGGGAAAAACAGAGATAATGACTTATGATACTGAATCTAGTATAAAATTATAAAAACTCGTATGGAAATTTACTCAAAGAGGATTTCTTCTCTCAAATAGTTGTTTTATTAGTTATGTGAATTCTTTTAACGAGTTTGTTCACTTAAGCTTATTGGATGTGAAATGCATGTAATTCTCATTATGAGATCTTCGATGAAGGACCCAAACAACAAGAATGAACAACAATATTGTTGACTTTCTCGTTACATGATCATCAAATACTACTCCAAACCATCTGAAAGTTGAGTTTCTTCTCAACCGAATATTTTCAGCCACACTTTTCATTGTACTACTTACTTGGCATCGTGATATAACCTACACCAATGCATTTTTCTATCATTACGATAAACTAAACGCTGTTGTAAGAGATAAATGTATATTGTATTGAGTCGTATATTTGAATTCCACATTTTGAGTGGTGACGTACAGTAACAAATATCTTCAAGTCTATTCGAAATTAGCGATCATGTGACCACAAATAGTGTATAGTTTTAAAACCATTGAGTCACGATGAAGCGAAAGTTATGAAATGAACCTAAGCAGGTCAATTACATCACTAGTAAATAAAAATAGGTTGGAGAAATATAAATAGAAAGATGGTCGTATTAATGTAACCTCCGTTACTAAGAATCTCGAATAACGGCTTGTCATTTGTCTCTCATACTGTATGTCTTTGACTTCTATTCAGATTTTGGATCGAAGAATAAAACCGTCTTGTGGAGCCATCTGCTAGGACTGGGTTCAGAAATAGTTAAACCAGAATATTCATCAGCTGAAAAATCGTAACACAAACTAAACGGTGTTTAATTCATACCATTAGTATTCCTAAGATATATCCAATTGGTAACCCTTGATATATCAACACTCCCTCAACCATTTCGTTAGACCAAATAACATCCTATGTACTTTAGTTTTGAATAATCCTATCATATTGGTAAAGAAAATCGATAACCAAAGGTAAAATTTTATACACCGTCAAATCCCAACATCTAATTAGTTACAAAAAACGAATACTCACAAAGAGCTACTTGGCAAAATAAAGCAAGAAAACAGTATACAAAGGCAACGATGAATATTAAGAAAGCGATTAGTTTGTAGTGAATTTAATAGGCTCCTAAGACCTTTCAGAATCTCCCATATTTTAATTTTTTATCATGGTAACCACCTAGACTTGATTGACATGTAAAGTGACGAACAGATCGAATACAAAAAATTAAAAAACCAGAATCCTGAAATGGTAGATTGCCAACATATAAAGTAACTTAATCGACCTGCAAATTGATTCACACATCTATACATATTATTGATCAGTAGGAAGGTAGTATTCAGAAGATACTTCCCTAGCATGTGAAAAGCAAAACTATCGATACTTACGCATTCACAATTAAAATCCGCATGTACTCGTTTCTCTCTTAGATAACTGGAGTCCGTAAAAAGTTATAATCATTAAGCTATATTCAAAACTCAGTGAATCGTTTCAAATCCATCCACTGCACATTATCACGATGTCGTTAAGTGATGGCTTAACATCGTCTTGATTTCAGCCATTCAGTGGAAAAAGCTACTTTTGGATCGATGAAATTATCGTTAATTAAAGAATGAATATAACATTTCCAGAAAATATGTTCATTATTTAACAACTTATGTACATAATTCTTTTTACAGAACCTAAATACTAGAGTAAATACTAAAACTTAGGTGTACAAGAGAAAAAATGGAAGATGTTTGATTTTTTCGTAAAACAAAAATAATAATAAAAAACAGATTCGAAAGCGATCGGTCTATAAAAGAATATGCATTCACTAAGTCACTACACTGTACGAAAGATTTAGTGCAACCACTATAATTTATAACAGCTTATAGAAAAGAAGTTAAAGTGTGTAGAGGTAATCATGGCTAGCATGAATAATTATTAACATTTTCCAGATTGATTAGTAAGACGAATAAGTGGATAACACTTGCTTTCTAAAAAAGTGTAGTCTAGTTTAACTGGGCTAGATGAACATAGAAATGACATTTTAGGATTTGTTATGGACGGATTAGACGTATGTACAATTGGTCGTCGATCTTCACAGACACCAAGAACTCGGCAAGCAATAGAATTATGTTTAGCTAATTGCTGAAGATCAGTAAGTCGATCAGGAGGTCCAAATCTTTCAGTAAACAAAGATATATAAATATGAGACTGCATGAACGTCAGTAACTGCTCTTCACCGAATGACTGTAAACACAAAGTTTCCTGAATCATATTATAAGCCTGATCAAATGCTTTAGATGCCATCAGATAAAGATCACTTGTTGGATGACCATCGATAATGCTACTGCCAATTAAAGATGTCCATGTTCTATAAGCTCCGTAAACACCTCCCATTTCGACTAGGGGTGAATTATGAGGAATAAGAAAAATCCCAAGTCTTCTTGCATAAGATTGTAGACGAAGAGAACCATTCATGAGTCCAGCCACTTTAAAACTGAAAGTGAAATTTGAATTTACACCATTTTCATCTATTTCAATCCCACTATCACGCTGAAGAGCACGTATAGCATACAAACTTGCAGTATTCAAATATTGATGTATATTCAATGAGTGAACCTGAAAATAAATATTTAGGATGAAAAAATTTACTACAAGATTTATGCATATAATTACAACATAGAACTTGATACATGTGTATCGGGCCAAGTTGTCATACTTCAACAGCACAGCAAGACAAATAACAAATTAGAAGTAGGAGTTACTTCAATGGTAGTAAGAAAAATGTGAGCATACAGAGTACAGTAGAAAGAGAAAGAATAAGTTCGTGGAATGGTATAAAATAATTTTAAGCTTAGGAATTAAAACACAGAATAAATGTACCTGCACCACTAATATCGATTCTGACAGTCACTCAGTTTCCAACTATTTGTGTGGACCCCAAGCCAAGTAGTTTGCATCTACTAACAGGGTTCAGACCAGCAGTCGGTGACTTTATGGACTGATGTTACGTTTCAATTCGGCTGTTCTCAAGCTTTTTACGATCCTACTCCAATATCAACCAACACCGCGCCTCGAGGTAAGCGGTGGTTAGGCATATTTTGCACACGTCGATGAAGATAATTTCACTAGTTTTCCCACCTCAATAGGGTCAAAGAGAGGAAATTCCAGAAAAAGTGAATGTTAACGACGAGAATTTGAATAAATGTGAAGTTTTCTAGACAGGAGTTTTTATCGTAATAACAGCTCCCCATTCCTGCTACTTTCATATGGTGGTTGGGTGTGCTTATTATGATAAACCACTCGAGCTATAATAAATGGAACAATCGTTTTTTCAGGTCTTACTACTTCAGGCAGGTCGGCCAAGGAGCGACATGATTAAAAGCAACAAATTTACGGTCCGAGGTTAAAGTAATACTGCCCACTGTGCAGAGGTATAACGCTCCAAACTTCATGTTGAAGGTTTGATGTGTGAACATTGTGTCAAATCGGTCAACAAGCCTCGTTAGCTAAAACCCTAGAATCTCTTGTAACTGATTTATGATATTTCTGAAACAAATCCAGGACACCAGTGTGATCACTCACTTGACCTTACCTAGTCAATACGGAGAGAGAGTGATTAACTCTTTGTTTATCTTGGAACTTAAAAGCAAGTTATTTTGGCCATACTGTTGTAGTTATAGCAATAAGTTTGAGAGCAAATCAAGCACTACTCGTGTGGGTTCCTGTCGACAGTCGTTTATATGCTGTCTGTCTAAATGGTATAGTAAGAACTCAGAAAGACAGAGATACATCCTGATGCCTTTTTGTCGTTTCTGTCTATACCCCACAATTGACTGTAGCACAGATGAATTAAAAGATGCATTCAACATGAAGTTCTCGAGCCATCATCAGAAAGTTATGCACTTAGACAAAGTAATCACAGTAGGGGATTCTAATGTCCAAGTTAATATGTCAAATCAGGTTGGTTCACTTGGCATCCTACCCTAACGAACGTATAGTGGAAAGCATCTGATGCAATTATGTTCAGGCAACCGCTTGTAATTTTGGCTAAAACAAACTCTAAGCACAAGGACAGGTGAAAAATGACATTTTCCGAAACGTAGACTAACAAAGAGAATGTGCAAGGACCGTAGTGAGTCATAGTGAGGTTAGAAAGGCTATAAGTAAGTTCAAGTAAGGTAAAGCACTAGGACATGATATATCAATTACAGATATTTTTAAGGGTGGTGGTTTAGTCTTAGTAGAAGGTTGACTGATATATTAGCCAAAGTCTGGGAACTGAACGTTATTCCATCTAATTCGTTTCGATTGCTGATCGTTTCAGTTTACGAAAAGGAACAAAAATCTTCTTGTGATAACCACAGAGGAGTCAGTTTGACTAACATAATGTCTCTGTACTCATCCAATATTTATCCGACGCTACGGAACTACAAACTGGAGAAAACCAGGTTGATTTCAGACCTGAGCGAGGATGCAACCAATCAATAAATCTATGCTTGTAACCCCATGTGGAGCATAGGCCGCTGACCAGCATTTTTTTTAACCAACTCTGTCCTGGGATTTCCTTTCCAGCTTTTTACAAGTGCTCCTCATTCTCTCCATGACTGTCTCCGATTCCCAAAGTAATGTGTTCTTGGGTCTTACTCTTTTCCCTTGACCTTTAGAATTCTAAGTTAGTACATGTCTTGTGATTCAGTTCGAGGATTTCCTCAATGTGTGTCGTATCCACATCCAGCGTCTTTTCTTAATTTCTTCCTCAACTGAAATTTAATTTGTTCTCTGCTACAGCAGGTTATTGTTGATAGTATCTGGCCAACGCATTCTATATATCTCACGCCTCGACCGTAGCTGCTACCTTGACGTGGTGGTCGGGTTTGCCTATCGTGATGACCCAATCGAGCTATTGTGGTGGATACTACTTATAAGTAATCAATAAGTAGTAGGTAGCAGAGCGTCAAAGGAAATTGGGAAGAATCAGTAAACAGCAGACGAGACGAGTTGCGAGAGGGCAAGAGGTGAAGCATGATCAAAATACAGAGGACAATCGAGAACAATCAAGAGAAGCAGGCTGATAAACGATACAGTCCAGACAACGCGGAGGATGTGCAAATTGATGCATGGAAGTAATGTATGTAATATTTTATGACCTACTCTGTTTTCGCCTAATAAACAATGCTTACCCGATTGTTCTTCTTCACACTATACTGGCTGGAACATATGTTCCTGTAGGTTCTACCATGCCAGGCAGGTCGATTGGAGAACGATGAGACTTAAAGCAGCTACTCAAGGTCTGAGGGCGAAGTCGTACTGCTGACTGCAGAGGGGTGTGACAGCAGTAAGGTGTTTCCTTCGGACAACCAGCATTTGCAGCGATGCTGCCTTCTCACAAGGAAGGAGGGGTTAGAAAAGGTCGGCCCTAAAAATGTCACACCTCACGCTACATCACGGATTTTCGTCTCCGGCGGTATGGGTGCCCACTAAGGGCTTTTAAGTGCGGAGCTAATACTCAGAAAACCCTTCATAAAAAGGCCGTGCGTGACAGGCCTCAAGCAGTTATCCCTTGGGCTCTGCGGTCACGCTCTCAGGTCTCTGAGACCGACACTAATCTACCTTCTTTTTCAGGTTCCTCAAGAAACACCCTTCCACGGTGTGGGCAGCCAGGAAGTGACAACCGCCCTCATACCCGTAAAAGCACGAGAGTCCAAATTGGTCAAAATCAAATCCTTTCCACACCCCATAATATCTCTCGTATCTCTACAACTAACTCTACTCACATTCCTTCATCTCACTGCACCGCTAATGCAAACGATGCGAGCTCACGAAAAGTCATTCCTGGTCTCTTGAAATTCCGTTCTAGACTACATGTTGGAGCTTTTAATGTACGGATATTGAGTCAAATAGGGCAACAGGCTTCCTTAGCTAGGACTTTAGAATCTCGTTCAATCGATGTATGCGGCGTCTCGGAAACGCGCATACAGGATCCTACTAAAATCATTAACCTGATTTCACCGTATCAAAATAAAGAAGCAGCCCGATTTACTCTTCGTGTATCCGGTAGCCCGGATGCTGCTTCCCAGGTTCTCGCTGGTGTAGGTATAGCATTGAGTCGTAGGGCGAAACTAGCTCTCCTAGACTGGATCCCTGTAGATAATCGCTTGTGCGCTGTCCGACTGAACGGGACAGTAAGGACTCGGAAAGATAGGGACACTCCTCGTTGCCTTTCGTCGTATCTGCCTATGCCCCCACTGACTGCAGTTCAGACGAGGTGAAAGATGAGTTTTACAGCAAGCTCTCGGACCTCCTCCTAAAAGCTAGGCGCTCTGATATAGTTATAATGGCTAGTGACTTTAATGCTCAAGTAGGTAGACTAAGTGAAAACGAGAGACACTTGGGTGGATGTTATGGTGTCACGGCTCACAGAACACATAATGGCGATCGTCTGTTGCAACTATGCTTAGATAACCGCCTGTTTCTAGCGAATACTAACTTTAGGCATAAGGAAAAGCATCTTTTGACCTGGCGACCCCCAAAATCGTCTCAACGTTAGACCCAACTAGACCACATCGCCATCAGCCACCGATGGAGGGGTTCGATAGAGGACTGTCGCCCGTTCTGGGGCACATGTTTAGATTCAGATCATGCTTTAGTGCGAGCGCGTATTTGTTTGAGGCTTACTGGACGTAGGAAAGACATTGCAATGAAGCCTCTTAGGGTTTTACTTAATGATAATAAAGCTAAGAATATATTTAAGGAACAACTAGAAAAACAGTTAGGCGACCGTGTAAGCGATTCCCATCCGGAAGCAGACTGGAATGACATCAGAAAGGCTGTGGAAATAGCAGTGATATCTGCTAGTAAGGTAAATCATAAGGCTAGGATGAAGCCGTGGATTTCAGTAGCATCCACCGAACTGATGGATGCTTGTAAACTCATCCCACCTGGCTCTGAACATGATGAAGAGCGAAGTGAGCTTAGGCGCAGGCTGATAAAAAGCCTACGCAACGACCGTGAACAGTGGTGGGTGGCGAAAGCAAAAACGATGGAAAAGGCAGCGGCGATAGGCAACAGTAGACAACTTTTTCGACTTATCAAGGAAACTGGTATTAGGAATCCGAATGTCAGTGAGACTATCTCGGAAAAGGATGGGATTATAATTCATTCTCAGCCCAGGAGATTGGACCGATGGGTAGAACACTTTAGGAATCAGTTCAACTGGCCTTCAGCCACACTTCGGTTGCCCGCGATCCCCAGTCATCCTGAATGGCAAATCGACTTAACTCCTCCTAGTCTTTATGAAGTTGAGAAGGCTATAGGAAATCTGAAGCGAGGTAGAGCAGCAGGTCCTGATAGGCTTACGCCTGAAATGTTTAAGGATGGTGGTCCAGTTTTAGCAGCTAGATTGACTGAAATCCTAGGTAGAATCTGGGAACTGGGCGTAATACCATCTGACTGGTCTCAATCCCTGATTGTCCCAATTTATAAGAAAGGACAAAAGTTTTCTTGTGACAATCACAGGGGAATCAGTCTGACTAATATAGTTTCTAAATTGTTAGCCTCGATTAAACTTAGACGCCTAACTAGAGCTCGTGAAGAGCAGACTAGAGAAAACCAGGCTGGATTCGGACCTGGACGTGGCCGTATAGACCACATCTTCACACTGCGACAGGTCATGGAACACAGACACATATTTAGGCGTCATACAACAGTTGTCTTCCTGGACCTAAAGGTGGCATTTGACTCTGTTGATTGTGAGGTTCTGTGGCAGTGTCTGTCATTGAAAGGTGTACCAAAGAAGCACATTAACCTTATACAAGCTCTCTACTCTAAAACTACAGGTCAAGTGAGAGCTTATGGCGAACTGTCATCGGAATTCCTCACTTCAAGTGGTGTCCGTCAAGGATGTCCACTTTCCCCATTCTTGTTTAATTTTGTCATAGACATGCTCCTAGATATAACCTTATCTTCGTCTGACTTTTCAGGAATTGACTTTCTACAAGGAGCATCGCTTACTGACTTAGAGTATGCTGATGACATAGTCCTATTTGGTGAAGACGCTGACAAAATGCAGTCTTCTAACTACCCTGAGCAACAATGCAAGCATGTTCGGGATGCGGTTTCCCCCCTCGAAATGCAAAATGTTGCTTCAGGATTGGGTTGCATCGGCACCTGAACTAGTGATAGGGAGTGAAGTAGTCGAGCGTGTAGACCGCTTCACGTATCTGGGGAGTCTCATCAGTGCTGATGGCCTGGTGACTGACGAAATCTCAGCACGGATACAGAAAGCTCGATTGGCTTTTGCCAAGTTGCGTCACTTATGGCGCAGGCGAGATATCCGCTTGCTAACCAAAGGAAGAGTGTACCGTGCAGCAGTTCGTTCTGTCCTACTATACGGTAGCGAAACATGGCCGTTAAGAGTAGAGGACATTCGTAGGTTACTGGTCTTCGATCATAGGTGTCTCCGAAGCATCGCTCGAGTATCGTGGGACAACCGAGTGAGCAATGCTGTCGTTAGGAAACGGGTTCTAGGAAAGGAGGGCAAATCAATAGATGAAGTATTCAAACTTCATCAGTTGAGGTGGTTGGGACATGTGTTACGCATGTCTAACTACCGACTGCCTCGACGAGCTATGTTTTGCGGCGTAGGAATAGGTTGGAAGAAAGCTAGGGGCGGCCAAACCAAAACATGGCAGAAATCGATGAAGTCACTGACAAGCGAACTAACTCATGTTGGTAGATGTAGGCTGCGTGGTTGGGGTCCGCGAGACGAAAGTCACCAATGGTTAGAGACCTTGAACGACATGGCTCAGAATAGCTCGCAATGGCGCAGGTGCATCCACTCTTTGTGTTCTCTCAAAATCTAACCTTCTGAATTCTCTATCTTTCTCCTTTCAAATTTATCTCACTGAATCATACTTTTCGAATCATATCTTCGCTCCCTAATTTTCTGCATTACTGCTAATACTTCTACCATCGCTATCACTCTTGGATTTGAACTGACAGTTGCGTCTCTGTGCTGATGTGGTATGGCAATCTGAACTGATGTACGTACGTTCGAAGTTCTGCGTTGTATCTGTCTATGTATCTCACGCAGACAGTTGTTTATAAGTAATTATATCATCTGAAGGATGCTTTTCGTAGTTCTATAAGTTTCAGCTCCATACAATATAACTGATTGTCTCCATATTTGTATTGAAAATTTTGACTTTGATGTTGGCTAACAATTGGTTTGAGTTTCAGATGTTTTTCAGTTGAGAAATGTAGTCCTTGCCTTACCGATTCGTGCATACACATCTGTATCAGACCCTCCTTGTTTGTTGATGATACTGCCCAAGTATGTCTCCACATATTACAGAGATTCTCTGTCAAGTTTAATTAGCTTAATGCTCGTCGTGTTGTATCAAAGGATCATGCTTTTCCTCTTGAGTATGTTGAGGCCTACTGCTGGCTGCAGTCGCACTGTCCGTATTCAACTACATCTGCTGTGTGTGGAATAAATGAGCTAGGTCTCTGGTGTTGTCTATTCCAAGCTCGGGGTCTAGGTTTCTTATCTGAATGGTTAGATCTTTGGATAAGCACTTCTCGATGATTGACTGCAGCCTCGCATAGAACTGGTCTTTGTTGTCTTCGTGACCATCATTGGTGAGCGCATAGCACTGGATGACATTCATTGTAATCCCTTTCTTCTTTGTTTTGAAGGATGTATTGAATATCTTAGACCCTTAGGTTCCTATCCTATAAGCGCTTCCCGTACTTCTTGGTAAAACATTAATGCTACTTCTTGTGTGTGTAAGGCATTTTCTTCTTCGTAACCGAAGTATTAAAAACAGTTTTCTTGCGGATAATCTTTTCTATCTAGCTTGTAACTGACGAGTTTCGCCTAATCCAAGTATCGTCAGGTTGTATCTTTTTATTTCTTTAGCAATTTGCATGCTTCTCTCTGTCTCCTACATAGTGCGAACATTCCATGTACCTAAGTTATTGGTGTGGTTGTTAGAAGGTATATCGGCCTCGTAACTTCCGAAATAACTCGGCTTTCATCACTAGGCATCAGAACTCCTCGAAAAGAAGACCTTCCAACTCCCAGGGCAGAATTAAAATTGTTAAAAAGACTTTTTCTGGTTAGTGCATTTTAGCAAGATTGTTTTTTTTTACGGGATATGGTTGTTAACTCCATGCCCAACCCTCCTCTTTTGTCCGGGCTTGGGATCGGCAGCCATCTTAGGGGGAGTGTACCGCACAGCAGTTCGCCCTGTTTTAACTTATGGGCGCAAAACGCGGACTATGAAAATGGGATATACACATAGGTTTGAGGTCTTTGACTGATGAAATCCCTCCTCGTAACTATACAAAGTTACTTGTTCATCAGAACTTGTTTTTTTTTTTAACAAGATCGCCTATAGAAAATGAAATATTACATATCTATCAAAAGCTTACCGCTTACAGAACAAACAACAAGTAGTGTTATGTATACCATTATTAAGAAACCAATCAGTTAATCAAAAAATGTTAAATTAAGTGTAATCTAAAAATTACATGATTGCAAAATCTAAGCACACGATTAATATTGTCTAACACTACAAGCGCTTACCTCAAAAGTCGAACCTATTTCGTGTATCATAGGGGAGAATGGTCCAGAAACACCGTTAAAGTTTACTGTATTTGGCATTTCTTTACTGATACTATTTACACTGGATATATCGTATTTTCCTCTATGTTTCTTTTTGTTTTTACGTTGACGACTGTCAAGTTTCTCAACGTCATTCACAGAATCACATTTACTATTTGGTTTAAGACCCTTATTACCAACGGGCTCACACTCTACTGTATCTGATCTTCTAGATGCCAAAACCATGTAGTTTTCAGATAGACTTTTGACCAAAGCCCCTAAATTCTGGAATAAATGTATCATAAAGGCGTAAATAAACAACCATTCATTTGAAGAATATAATTCTAGTTGAAATCCAGAAGCAATGTAATCCCATGCTAGGTAATAATATACATAAGTTATAAAATGAGATAGATTGATCTGAACAGGTACAACAAACTTCTGTGTTATTAAATCCTCAAATTTTCCTAGAGATTCAAAACAGTTTGCAGTTGTTACATTTGCCAGTTTATTTCTAAGTTCGACACCAATGATAAACTCGGCTCGTGCACATTCGTCAAGAAAATCAGGGAAATGTTCCAGCCATGGCCTTAGAGCGGAACGCTGGCGTGAGCGGTTTAAACAGTAAATTGCAGGTATCTATAGCATTTAATAAAAAATATATATATACATTCAAGAAACTTGAAAACTTTGAGTACATTAATACTAAAATATACGATATTAGAGAAGTTGAAGTTGTCAATTAAACAATGAATCTTTTACCATTGATATATATAATAACTGACGATTCACAGGAGCAGTGAGATGTGAATTTAAGATAGATCAATTCAAAACTCCTTTAACAGTCAAATACATTAAGGCTAAACAGTTAGCGCCGATAAATGTTACCTCTCATGTTTCCTAAATCTTTGTGCTCCTTAAAACGGTAGCCTCTACAAGTAGACTATTCATTGACTCAACAATGGGATGTAAGTTTCAGTTTATAGTGCCGATTAGTACGATTCGAGCCATTTACATATTTGTGTGTGACAATTCAAATTCGCCACAATATACTTTATATTCTAGATAATGAGTAATTATAAATAACGGTTTACACAACACCTGAATAAGAGATGCATACATTACGGGCAAATGGACTTATTCACTAAATATTTAGGTTGTATTCAATCAATCAATCAATCACTTTTAGCATTTTACGCAAAAAATGACAGTTATAATAAACTAATGAGAACATTATATGGATGTAAGTCTCTGTAAAAACACTTATTTAAAAAAGTTACTAACGAATCACAGCATGGTGTTGGGAATTATAAGTGGCGGCAACTGTACAGGTGTATTTATTTTAATCTTCGCATAACCTGAACTGTTTCGCAATGGCACAGGTGCATCCACTCCTTGTCTTTCTCCAAATTCTAAGTTTTTGAGCTTTTCATAATTTTCGCTTTACTGAATCACTTTTTTCGTTTCGAATCTCATCTCTGATCTCTATACCTTTCCATTAGTACTTACTCTGTTACTACCTCCCCTACTCTGGAATTTGGTCTGACAATTTAATCTCTATCTGGTAATAGAAGCGTGACAACTTGAACTGATATACACATGTACCAAGTTCTACGTTGTAACTGACTGACTGACTGAAAT
Source organism: Schistosoma japonicum (assembly GCA_025215515.1). Taxonomy (NCBI): domain Eukaryota; kingdom Metazoa; phylum Platyhelminthes; class Trematoda; order Strigeidida; family Schistosomatidae; genus Schistosoma; species Schistosoma japonicum. The sequence goes on along the minus strand of CM046061.1, from coordinate 59,835,297 downwards.
GTTTAATTTCCAAAGATAATTTCTTTTTTTTGAATCACATCCCAGGCCAAATCTTTTGTTGTCGCATTGATTTGGTCGATTTCTGATTGATGGATCTGAGCTAGCCAGTGGACACATGTCGTTGGTAGGTGATCGAGTAACACACGACCAGGTATTTTTAGCTTATCGTCAGTCTGCCCTGGTACACTTAGCTCCCAACCAGAGAAGAATACTTGAATGAGCGAACAGTTCAGTAACGAGGACTATCAAAAGACAATATTTAAAGTCACCAGTCAATCACATACAACGAGGAACTACGCACATATGTACATCAGTCCACGTTGTGGCACCTCCGTAGCACAGCAAGGTCAACATCAAATTAGTGGAAGTAGTAGTTGCATCAGTAACAATAATAAAAAGTGCGCACATATATAAAAATACAGAAGCTTAGGGTTTTAAGGAAATTAAAGAGTGAATGCACTTGAGTCAGTGACCGATTCTGACTAATGTCACCCAGTTTCCACTGATTGGTTACCAAGAATGCGCGGAACACAACCAAGTAGTCCGCATCGACCAACACGGTCCAAACTACGAACAAGTGAATTTGTGGACTGATGCCACTAGCTTTCTTTTACCCTACCTCAATATCAGTCACAATCCCTCTTAAATAGTCAGTAGTTGGGTATACGCAATACATTTTCCTACCACTTTAGTTGGTGAAGATTCACAATCAAACTAACTGATTTACTAATTTTCATTAACACCCTGTGTTTAATTTCATTATTACTTACCCAGGTGGTTCTGATAAAAACGACGGATGTTTTGAAGATATCCACGACCAGATACAAATAACCTAAGAATGTCATCTAATCTTAATAGCCACGTTTTATATCCAAACAGTACAAAGGAACGGACTTGTGAGCTGTTTACTCATTCTCTAATTGATAGATGAACATCTCGCCCATGCTATAGGTGACGTGGGCTGGAAAAAGTCAAATAAGCTTTCTGAATCCCACCCGAGATTTCATTACATACTAACCCGAAATAGTCTAACTGCTAACCTCCTGACACCACTTTCCTTGACAAGTTGGTTTTCTAGTATTAGCTGTTGGCGCAATGTTTTCGTCACTTGCTTTTGTTCTTTATGGTCATTGCGTAGACTTTTGCTAGTTTACGTTTGAGCTACCACCACTCTTCATCGTTCTCCGAGTCCGCCCGCTTCAGCGCCTAACTAAAGATCGAGAAGAACAAACTCAAGAAGATCACGACGGTTTCAGACCTGATCGTCGTTGCATAGGCCGAATATTCACACTTCGGCAGGTTCTGAAACATAGGTACACTTTTAGACACCCAACATTAGCTGTATTCCTTGACTTCAAGGTGGTGGTGAAGGTGCATCCATTCGTTGTCCTTCTCAAATTCCAAGTTCTTAAATTCACCACAATTTTTCTTGCTTTCATTGATTTATATTTTCTCAAATAATATCTTCGATCTCTAATCCTCACCATTAATAACTTTGTTACTACTCCCCTTAATCTACGATTTGATCCAACACTTTCATCTCTATCTTCTAACTCAGGCATGGAAATTTGAACTGATGTACGCGCATACCAAGTTCTACGTAGTAACTGATTAACTAGATGAGTTTTTAAGTCTCCATCAATTCACTAGGAATTTCAGGAATCCATTGATCTTTCCTAACCTTTTGATTTTAGTTCAATGTAGATATCATCGTTGTATTCCCTGCTGTTTTAAAGACTTTTCAGGCTTCTTCGGGAGTAGCCTTTTAAACAAGTGCTTTTGTGATCCTCCTCTAAATGAGTTCTCGGTTTCTACATTCTCAAACTGATATTCAAGAGGTCTTTTTGCTATGACTTCTTTGTGTCTAGTAGAACGTACAGAAATGACTGCCTTCACTAATGCATGACCACAGTTTAAATATATGCTCCAGGATAAGCAGTAGTCCTCTACAGAGCCTCACTAAAGATGGCTGGTGTCGATATGATCTATTTGTGTTAAAGGTTTTGACGTTGGAGGTTGCCAGGTTATACGTCACTCCTTATTACTGAATTTTGTATTTACTAAGAATAAACGGGAATCTGAACGAAATTGTAGATGGTTTTCACTATGCATTCGTTAGGTTGGGCTGTCGAAAAATTCGCCTAAGTGATTTTAGACTGGATTTAGTCTACTGACTTGGGTGTTAAAATCTCCATTTATGATTACTATGACTGAGTGTCTAGATTTCTTAAGGTTTATAAACTTACTGTAGAATTCATCTACCACTCCATAAGAGCTGTAGTTAGAATGGTTATAGACAGAAGGTATCAGCATGTATTTGCCTTTCCAAGTCCTTAGAGTACCACTTAGACTGACAGAACATAAACGTCTGGCGACAGGGATCCACTCAAGTAGTGCGTTTTGCTTGCAAACTTACTCCTATGTCTACATAAGCAAGGCAACGAGAGCTTGCTGTTTGGTTGTTAAATAAACGAAGAGCGAATCACGCTGTTTTGCCGTACTGATTAGGTTAGGCTAAATAATTGATTACCCTAGGATCCTGTACATGTATTTTAGAGGCAGCATATATCAAAGGCAAAAGATTCTAGTGTTTTTGTTAGCAAGGATTGATGACTGATATGGCAATGTTCACAAATTCAAAGCTCAAACGTGAAGTTTAGAGTGCAGTTTCAGGAAATCTTGGATATCATTTTGTGAACTCATATCACTAGAACTTGTGGAATATGTTAAAGAAGTGGGAGGAAGATAGGGGCTGGAAGTAAAAGTAGAAGGAACAGTGCGAGGAAAAGGGATTCGATAATGAAGAGGGTGATTTTGAGTGATTTCAGATGATGGTAGTTATCACTGCCCGATTTTCCATACAGTAGAAGCGTTCTTTATCTTGAGGTACCTGGATAAGGTATCTAGTTAAGATTGATTTTAATGACCTAAGAGCGTGACTGCATTGACCAAGGGAAAACTGCTTGAAGCTGGTCAAACACAGTCGTTTTGTGAGTGGATTTCGAAGTGTTAGCTCTATATTTAATAAAGCCTTACCGATTGAAATCAGTGGAGTAAGGCGAGGGGTACATTTTAAGAGATGACCTTTACTAACCTCACCCTTCATTAGTGAGGGGAGGAGCATTGCTGTCATGCTGGTTGTCTGAGGAAAACACTAATGCCGCTACATCGCTGTACAATCGGTAGTGCTACTTCAACCACTTATAGTCTTACCGCTCTTCAACTGACCTAACTTAAATGGTAGGATTTTAAGAAACGATTGCTTTACTAAGTGCACTCCGACTGATTCATCACGACTGGTAAACCCGACCGCCACGTCAAGGTAGCAGCAACGTTCTGGACTATATTTCAAACGATCGTCTACACATACATGCAAGACCAAACGAAGCAGAAGACCAATGAGAATAATAACAAGTAGAAAATAAAAACAAGAACGAAAAAAGCCAGATTATTAGTTACATAATTAATTAACTACAGTTCGTAATCTGAGGTTGATGTAATAATAGCCATGAGTCAAACCGGAGGCTAGGACGAAGAAAACAATGAAATAGTGGAGAGGAAATGTTTAATTAGTACGTAATCAAAATATAATAAATGCCCCCGGAAATAAGTTCTATAACCTCATTCATTCCTCTAGCATCATCTTTACCATCCCTGATATTATTACACCTCACTTAATATTGTCTTAACGATTCCATCTTGCTGTGCTGAAGTGATGTAACAGCTTTAAACAATGTCATGATAAGACATTCAAGAGTAAAGTTGGAACATTATCGTATATAAGACCACAAAGTAGAACTAGACTGTGGAAAATGCTATCTACAAAGTTGGAACAACATATAAAATTATTTAAACATCTGACTTTGAGCTCCAGGTTCGATTTCCGTTAGTATTTTAGCCCTAACGATAAAGGCACAGTCATCATCATCATCAACAACGTAGAATCGGGCAAATACGCCCATAGGTTCAAGTAGCAGATTTTAAAGCTGAATGAATTCTTATTAGTTATATGCGCATTAGTGGCTACCTTTGGAAGCATTTCAGAAGGTCAGACTAGATGTCTTTCCTGGTGGAGTTGAACCATTTGAAATTCTATAGTCATTGTGCTGGTTCATGAATCTATTGAATTTTAGAGTACAGGTCATTAGATTTTAATTTAGTGCTCAAATGTTACTGTGGCTGTCACAAAACTTGAAGCACCTACGTTCGCACCTACGTGAGGTCGTCTGTAAACAATAAAGAGTTACGATTAATTATAAAACAGCCAATAGTCCTTAGATTTCGGTGTATTCACATAGGATATCAACCAATGGCAAAAAGTCGCTTCAAATGCAGTTGTTATGAAGTTTTTTCACTTAGATCTTACCAATAGATTAATCAGGGTTTAAAACCACACTAAACCAGTAGCGTCGAATTATTGTATGATATATGTAATTGATTAAAGGAAACCAATAGATAGATGAGGTCTAAAATTAATGACGCATTTCTAAAAGCCGATGACGATTAGAATGCGAAAAACAAAACAGAGGAAAACTAGCTACATAATATGTAACTTTTGACAAATTACAATAAAACGTGCACTCACACGGGCAAAATGAGTTGAAAGTGTGGTGAGGAAATCCGTCAGTTCAGGAATACTAGAAATGATATTTTTGATAAGTGGGCGATACGCAACACATTCTAACTGATGCCATGCATTAACGAAGCAGTGGAAGTGTATAGGAGAGACAGACTCGGGGTCACGATAAATGACATCGCCTTGGCACATAAGGGCAAAGTAGAGGATGTATGTAATAGCTCTCGACAAAACACAAGTACTCAGAGTTGGTTCATTTAGTTCGCTAGAATTATCAGGAAACGAAAGAGCTTTAACATACGAGCATGATACCTGGCCACATTTTTGAATAAATGCCCATAAACTGTGAAGGCGTAATGGGTAAGGATGCACGTTGTGCCATAAGGCAAAATTTTCATATGTAAGTAAAATGTGATTGAGTCTTTTAAAAAGATTTGAGAAATAGACAAATGATTTGTGACGATCATGAATATTCACTACTGTTAGCATGAGTGAGGGTATATTGGTTTGATTCAAGAAAACTTCGAAACCTGGAAGGCCATATGCAGTATCCTTGGGTTTAAGCTTTCCATCACCAGCCACTTTGCCAATATTTGAAGTTTCTAATAATGTGTTACTGAGTGATTCTAGACGAGTGGTATGCTGTGACACGTTCCTGCAAAAATCAATAAAAGCAACCCATAGAACTTGGGTGTCATCTTGAACTTTATATAGTTTAGGTGATGATTTTTCTCCAACAAAATCGATATCTGCATCTGTATATCCTTCAAACAGATCCTCCGTAGAATTACAATCCGAACCTATACGCTTATAGATTGAATTTGTGAACGATAATAACACTTGAATAAACTCTAAGCGACTGCGAAGTCCCATAAGCAACTTATCATCACAATCAGTAAATACGATTGAATCATGTTCGAGATTTTTAATCAATTCATTTACATGAGCGACTAATCCAAACGTTCGGAACTTATGTAAACAGATATTACAAAAGTCACCATAACCATCAAATATATTTGAAGGTTCACGAATTGGCATATCATGAGTGAATGTGTAATGATCCTCTTCATTAAAAACACCAAGAGAGATTATGATGTGACGCAATTGATAGATCGATCGTCGTAATAACTCACAAAATGCAACAAGATATTTATCTCTAATCAACTGCGTACAGTGCATATACATGCAAATAAATACGCTTTGTGCAAGAGAATCTCCAGTCAGCCAATTGACGTAAGAGGACAAAAGTTCATCCATAATACCCAAAAGCTCATAGAGTGACGAGAAAGGACCTAGAGGTAATTGATCAGCTGATAATGCTTCAGATATTGTCACTACTTTTCTATTTCCTTGAGTTCGAGCATCCACTTTGGGGTCCATAATTTCAATAGCAGACATGGAGTGCTGTAAGTTAAACTCATTATCGTGCATTAGTTCTCCCGGTTCTAGCCCTATCCGGCAAGCAGAAAAGAATGCATTTGTGATATCCATTGGCGTACAGACAGAAGTCAAATCTGGACGAACTGAGTCAGCAATACTTTCTTCCGAAAGTTCTGTGTGCATTCTGTATACAAGAACGGTTAATCTTCCTTAAATAAGGTTCACGTAGATATAGGAATTATTACAAGAGAACCTTCGAGTAAAATTTGGTAAATTACCTACAATAAAAATCAAATATCGCCGATTTACTGCAAGTGATAGCACAAGTTAATTAATAAAATGACAAAACGACTACTGGTGATAAGTAACGAACCAAAAGCTATAAGTAACACAGACACAATCATTATCATCAACGTAGAGCCGGGCAAATACGCCCATAGGTTCAAGTTGCCATACCACATTAGCACTACGAGATTACAGAGGTAGCATAATAACAGAATACAAGAGAGGAAAGTGAAGTAAAGTTGTGCAGAAACTAATAATAGGACTCAAGATTTAGATGAAATTAAGGAGTGAATACACTTGCGCCACTGTGACCGATTCTGAGCCATGTCACCAAGTGTCTCCAGCCATTTATTGCGACTATCACGCGGACTCCAACCAGGTAGTCTGCATCTACCAACATAGCTTAGACCAACAGTCAAAGACTCAATGGATTGATGCCATGTTTTAGTTTGGCCGCCCATAGGCTTTTTTCATCCTACTTCAACCCTAGCCAACATCGCGCGACGAGGCAGACGGTAGTCAGGCATGCGCAATACATGTCCCAACCATCTCACTCGATGAAGGTTATTAACCTCTTCGACATTTACCATATTTACCAAGAACCTTTTGTCTAACCTCCATATTACTTATTTGACTGTTCTATGATATACGAGAGATGCTACGAAGACTTCTATGGTCAGATACCTTAAGTCGACGCATATCTTGGGTTTTCATGGACCACGTTTCCTAGTAATATGTTAGGACGGTGCGGACTGCTGCGCAGTACACCCGGCCTTTAATTGAGACGGATATCTCCCCTGCCTCACAAGTGGTATCAATCGGGCTTTCTGAATCCGTGCTGAGATTTCGTCCGACACCGACCCACCAGGGGTGATGAAAGTTCCGATTTAAGTGAAGTAATCAACGCATTCAATTACTTCACTCCCTATCATTAATCTAGGTGGAGAAGTAGGCCAGTCCTGGAGTAACATTTTACATTTAGAAGGAGAGAACCGCATCCCGAATATGCTTGCATTGTTACTTAAGGTGATCAGGAAACTGCATATTATCAGCGTCGTCACCGAATAGGACTATCGTTTGAGTATTCTATGTCGATGAGAGGATCTCCTGGTAGGAGATTAATTCCTGAGAGGTTAGAAGAAGGAAGTGAGACTGCTTTCAAATCAAGGAATACGAATATAGCCGGACGTTGGTACATGTGTCTATGTTCGAAAATCTGGCGCACGGTTAATACTTGATCAATGCAACTACGTCCAGGTCTGAAACCAGTCTGGTTTTCTAGAATCTGTTGTTCTCTAGTGTTGGATAAACGCCGAACGATTATAGAGGATAATATTTTAGATACTATATTAGTCAAACTGATTCCTCTATGGTTATCACAAGAGGATTTCTGTCCCTTTTTGTAAATTGGAACGATCAGTAAGCGAGACCAATCAGATGGGATGATGTTCAGTTCACAGAGATCGGCTAGTATATCAGTCCACCTACCAGATAAGATTGGACCACTAACCTTAAAGATATCGGTGGACAGCCTATCAGGTCCTGCTACTTTCCCTCGCTTCAAGTTACCTATAGCCTTTCCGACCTCACTGAGAGTTGGGGGACCTGTGTCAGTTTTCCAGTTAGGTAGATTGCGGATATTAGGTAAGCTAAGAGTAGCTGGTGGCCAGATGAACTGTTCCTGAAAGTGTTCTGCCATCGTTCTAATCTTCTAGACTGACAGTGAATTATAGACCCATCTTTTTCCGAGATAATTTCACTAAACGCCGACAGAAGCGTTTATATGGCAGCTGAATAAATTACCGAGTCAGTCCATTTAACGTTTTTGCAATGGGATACATAAAATGTGATTTACTAGGAACATCGCTAGTAACTCTAAAAAGGACTTAGTATCAAGAATGATATGCAGAGTACAATGAGTATGTTGCTCATACGGAAGGTAGAATAACACAACCGTACAGCTTAGTGGATATGCTTTTTGACTGACTAAGTAACCATTTTTGGCAGTGGTAGTAGTTAGACATTTTTTATTTATTTTTCACAGGACCTAACCTATGACAACAGAAACTACAGCAAAGTGAGATGCTCGCCAGTGCCCCCTTACAGCTAAGAGAGAAGATGGTCTAAACTGACACATACTAGAACGGTGAGATTAAAAGGATGGACAGAAGAATGATTACAAATAGACAAATCTCAGATGACCAGGTATAAAAACAAACAGGCACTTGACAAGATTGATGATGAACTCGACAGGAACTTTGACATATTTTAGGGTATACTTTCAAGGTATCTTTCTGAAATTAAGTCATATGACAGTGTATTTATAGGTTTTGTTAGGAAACGTTTGATTTGCTCCAGATGATGGAGACATGGTTCAGAATCGGTTACAGTGGTGCAAGTGTATTCACACTTTAATTTTATCTAAATCTTGAATCCTATTATAAGTTTCTGTACAGCTTAACTCCACTCTCCCTCCCCTCTCATATTTTTTATGCTACCTCTGTAATCTCGTAGTGCTAGTGTAGTATGGCAGACTTGAACCTATGGGCGTATTTGCACGGTTCTACGTTGTTGGTGGTGATGAAATGACAGAGAACTTCGTAGGACTCAGTTTGAACTTCAACGAGCTACCAGCAACTGACTAAGTACAAGTTAATAAACTCGGATTTCAATGATACAACTGAATATAAAGCCTAGCAAACATTTTAAGGATATACTATATGAATAGCATTACTACGCATAGAATTGAAACAGTGACTAACAAACTATCTCTGGTTCTTTTATGTACGATAACAATCGCGGCTTGTTAGCACTAAAATTGCAAAATTAGCAATAACACTAGCTACCATTACTAACCAAGTTCTTTTATCTTCGTCATGCAAACAACTGCTAGGTAGCAACTGTCCCTATTTTCAAAATTACTTTAGGTGAATACCTTTACTAGACATTAACAAATCATTACTGAATTGCCATGAGACAGATGGTGACTATAGTCACCATACTAGATACATCTAGTATGTTACTACTAAATTTTGAATTTAGCACGGGCGTTTCGTAAAATTTCAAAAACAAAAAATATCAAACAACCGACGTACCTAGTGAGCCTATTTATAAGCAAGATTAATCAATAAAAATTTACAGCGCGAAAATGTTGATAGAAAAAGCTGAACAAGCACAGCAGCGCGTAGTAACATTCGAATTCATCACACGCGCTACAATTTTATTATAGTTTCAAATAGTTGCGTATGGAATAGAAAAGCTTCGCTTTATGAGCTTCAGTATCGTTGCAAATGGATCACTAATTTCAAAAGGCACAGACCTAACTATATAAAAAATGTTTAGATAAAAGACAAATTAATAAGTTAGCGGGAGAAACTGGTTTCAGTCCTTAAGTATGAAACAGGTTTTTACAAAGATTTTGACAGAAGCTACACTGATTACTTTAGTCATTAGAAAATTCTAGGACCTAAACACTCATGTGGAGAAAAAATTGTATTTACAATCTCACCTGTATCGTACCTCAGTATTTTAAGTGTTCTATCTACAATCGGTGTTAAAATTCACTTCAAATAAGCTTCCCGATTGACATCCAGGAATGTTTAGGATTTTACAGGTGATTCTGGGGTTTCTCCTAAGCCCCATGTGTTACAACCGACGTAAGTTTCGTGTTAACCGGCGTATCTCAAGTGATTTAAACTTGAATCGAAGAACAGACTATATTATCGTTCTCTGAATTCTTTCTGTAGCATTTTTGTGAGAGGGGATTAAACACTTTGTACCATGCTTCAAATAAGAGAAATAAAGCCACCAAAAAATCGAATTGGCCAGAAATGCACTCGATAGTTAGAAGTGCGAGGTTGGTTCGGAAGGCATTTTTATCAAGGTCACCATCGATTTAATGTCGTGGGAAACTAAACCGAATCAACTAGCGCCTGTTACACCTCGTTAAACATGGGTCGCTAACCAGAGCTCTACAACTAATTCTGTCCTGGGCTCTCTGGTGCAGTTGTTTCTAAGCGACATTCATTCTCTTTATATCCGTCTTTAATTCCCAGACTAGTTTGTTCAATCGTTTTTCTATTTTACTTTGGCCTTAAGGACTCCGCTCCCCAGTTAGTGCCTGTCTTATTACAAAGTGTGATAAGTTCCTCAATGTATGTATTATTCACCTCCATCGTTTTCTCCCAATTTTTTTCAGCGAAATGTTGTTTCGTTCTTTGCGTTAGTAAGTTGTTGCTGATAATGCCTGGTCAACAGATTTGAAGTATTGTAAACAGAAAACTTATAATAGGTGCATATATCATTTGAAGAGTCGATTTTGTAGTTCTCTGTACAGGTTTTATCCTCATACAATAGAACTATCTTGAAATTAATTCTAAAAGTTGTGAATCAGATGTTGGATGAGAGTTGGTTTGATTTCCAGACATTTTTGCCTTGTTAATCCATGCCTGCACCACATCTGTATCAAATTTTTCTTGTTTGTCGTAAATTCGCTTAGGTTTGCGAAAATTTTCACATTTTTCACAGCTTCTTCTTTATCAGATGCCACTGAGTTATGATCACTGCGTTGTATCTTATGATATTGTTTTACCTTTTGTGTAAATTGAGGCCCAATGCTGCAGTTAGCTGCTACAGTGTCCATCTTCACCTGCATTTGTTGTTGTGTGCGAATTAAAAAATTCAGGTCATCAGCAAGTTCGAAGTCATCTTTTTAGATCCAGGCTGTCTTCTGTATTCAGTGTTTACCAAGGAATGTAGTTTTCGAAAACTGGTTGACTTTAAGAAGAGAGTGGAAGATTGAGAGTAAGTGGATTTGTCTAACACCGGTCTTCACTTCGAATGAATCAGCGAGTTGCCCAACATGCACAATTTTGCATTTTAATTCGTCCTAAAGACCCACATGATATTGACTACCTTCTCAGGTGCACCGTAGTATGGAAGAAGGCTCCATAATAGTCGTTTGTCCACGCTGTCATATGTTTCCTGATAGTCAAGGAAGTTAATAGTATTTTAATGAGTTGCATTCTATTTATTGTTCAACACAGGTCCGTATTGCCGCGATTTGCTCGGTACTCGATTGTTCCTTACGGAATCTGCTAAATTTTTCATTTAGTTTAACAACACTTGGTTGAAGACTTTTCCAGGTATTAAAATTAGAGTGATACTGAGTGGCTCACACACTCCCTGAAATCCCCTCTCTGCGGAACCTTGATGAGGTATCCTTCTTTTCAGTCTGTTGGTACTTGTTATTTCTCCCAGATCTCCCTAGGGAAAATGTAGAGCATTTATTTTAAATGGAGAGTAATTGATGCATAAAGTGTATAGCCAACCAGTGTTAGGATTAAATTGCTTTAACAAGACCAATCCCTTGTAGGGCAGCCTACAATATCACGTAAGTGCATGGTTATATTTAGAGAAGTTGCAGTTATATGTCATCACTAGAGTTTTTGCGTGAACGGCGATTCGTCAGAGGCAGTTTAATTCATCTTCATGGTGGTTAACATGCTTGAATGCGTAACAGAAAAGTAAATAGTATTGGGCTAGTAGGTTCCATACTTGCTCTATACATTATCATCTAGAGCTAGGGATAAACGAGAGGAGAGAGAACACAAAACATCACTGGTATCCTAAAACGGGAGGGCGAAAACTGCTATTTATACGGAACCTGATAGACACGATTGATCATATGGGCTCATAAATGGATCCGAAGGAAAAAAGCATTAGCTTTATCTATGTCTGGTGAATAAATTGAGTGGTGCTCATGTATTTAGAGTTCCCGTTATTCTACCTAGTGAAGTAAGAAACTACAGTTGATGTGAACATTTCAAGTGCGACATCAAAAGAAAAAAATCACCAATATGTCGTTTAAAGAAAGAAGGTGAATCTGGTTCATAAATGGATTGGGGCAAATCGTTCTAGATTCTCGAAAATCTATTTGCAAAATAATATGGAATGTGCCCTGTTCATATTCAAAGCTGAGTCGCCTAGGATATAGCAAGAAGTCTCCGCTTGCTGAATTGCATCAGACGATGAGTAAGTTAATTTACTTGATATCTAGTTAAAAAATTTTAATTTGAGTTGGAGCTTCTGTAGAGTGTCTAGTCCTAACTTAGTGCATCTCGTTTTATAATCCAGATTACAATCAGTTCCAAGAATTCAAAGAGTAAAGTGACGTTGAACAGACTCCAGTCTAAGTTTATTCTTAATGCTAATGCTACTAAGAATAAAAGTATAGTATTATAGTAATTATAGGACACATTCTTCGTAAAGAAAAACACGAAAGTCGTTAATGTAGAGATTGCATAGCATGCAATTTAGAAGTCGATGCGACTCACATGTTTGCATAGTAACTGTGTTGTCAAAGACATAGTTCAAGAGTACCTGAGTTCTAAGTCAACTACTGATTGAAGCCTTGATAACTTATTGCTGTTTATGGAGAGATCACAGGTGAGGCGCTTATCTCCAAAACATATCTAACCACACTCAGAAGCATTAATATTTAACTTTCAGTTCGAGCACCATACTGCAACCTAGTTGAGTTCAGCAATGATGCCACTGAGTGTGTGTAAATTCGTCAGGAAGGAATGAGTACACTATTTTAGGATTATCTGTGTATAGAAAAGGTATACTCATGCTGAAGCATTTGTATATATCATTTGTGTAAGCTATAAAGAGCAGTGGGCTTAAGACATTTCTTATTATAACGCCATTTGTAACTGGTTCGGCCTTCGAAAAAGTGGAGTTAACCTTAACAATTTGATATCGATGACTGGAAACGGAGTTTAGCCATTCAAGTGAAGGATCCATAATCTCATAAGAGAATATTCTGCCTATAAACAACCTGTGGTTAACTATGTCAAAAACTTTAGATATGTCTAAGTAAAATACTGATACCAAGTGTCCAAGACTTCGTTTAGTAAAGGCCAAGTTGAAAATGTCAAAGTGACAAGAAGATATGGACTTTGGAATAAAAAATGAATATACGTAATAAGTATGTAAAACAGAAAAAGTAAAGGGACTGATGCGTGGCGAATTTTTGTGGACTGGATGATTTTGAAGCATACCATGTTTTGAGCAGTCAAAATAGTATTATGACTTTGTTTTAAAATATTGTTATTGATTTCTGGAAGTTTAAGAAAACCGTATAAGTTGTCATTCAACAGGTAGCTGTCGTACTGGTTCTTGAAACGAATCAATATCATATTTCGTGAGATCCTAAACGGAACAGTTGAGTAGTTGTTGTGCAACCGTATAAGAATTCGAGATACGGTGATAATATTTTCCTTGTTACCCAGGTTGCGCTAAGAGGAAATTTAGTATTTTGGAGGGGGTATTGAGGAGTAGGAGACACCGCTGAATGCCGATAGACGAAAATGAGATTTTTAACTTTAAGTGTCGAACCCTAAGAGGTTTGGGTCTTAGTTTCGCAACACCGTTGTTGATAATCTTTCATATCACCCAATCCTAGAAAACTTATTGTGAACCCTCTTTCAACCTTCCCGACTTTACTAAGCCTGTGAGTTCGAAGTTGCTACAAAGTAGACAACTATACTCTAGCTTGAGAATCTTCAGTATCATGTTCCCGTTTTCTTGATTTACCTATTTGGTGAGTGTTTCTGTTGGCGTATTGTTGGGCTACTAGCCGCAGGAATCTAGTTCGCTCATGTAGGTCGGTTCACCAGTTTTGGTTAATAGTTCCTTATATACGCGTAGGCAAAGGACATATCAAAAACATAATTAGCCACTCTTTATTCAGGATATAAGTACGAAACACTTTGAGTGTTGCTGTTATTTTACATGATATTTTAGGCAATCTCTGGGCGACTGCCGTTAGTGTCAATTTTACACATAAGTAATATATGATTTATCTCAGGGTACGTACTCGATGGACTGTTTTAGATATGAATCGTTGAGGCTTGTTACTACTAGATTACGGTAATACTATGTTTGGTAATAACATAACTCCAAATCATCCATAAATCACCGTATATCCTACAAAAGTATTGTGATAATTGGCTTGACGGTTTATTACCATGGATTTAGCTAGCCTATTTACTTTGACCGTTCACTTAACCTAGTTCCTATTGCACGATAAATGGCGTGCTTAAACTGCTTTTTAGCACTGTCCCTTCGACTTGCTAAAATAGGGGATGTATCCAGAAGTTCAACTTCCACTTTATTTGGAAAAGAAAATTCCAGATCTGATAATCCTGTATCAAATTTGTCTATCACCGAATTCCCAGATTAAGCTTTCAAAACCTCCATCATTTTTATGGTGTTTGCAGAATCAGTGAGGATTTTCTATATGTTGAAATTCGATTTCGCCAAATTACAATAGTAATCCTATTAAACAACACTTATTCAGAAGTTGAACTATTTCTTGCAGGCTCTGGAGCGGTAGATATTGGTTCCAGACTCATCAAAAGGACGTATACGTAGACATGGAATTGTCGAGTCAAGGTTCAACATATCTTGGGAGATTCTTTGGTAATCCCATCACTGCCACGGAACTTCGGCTTCACAAAATGATCCTGATTAAAATAATGCTCCAAACATGCATATGAAGCTGTCATGATTGGTTCATTCTTAGCCAATCAGAGCTAGTGAACGGTCGGGAAGTTTCTGGAATATTCTATACCTATGTTTATATAAGCTCTAGTGTAATTATTTGCTTTGATTTCGCCTTCTGCTGTTATTTTCTCAATACATCTTGCTACGTGCTCTACTCTTGTTCTGATTTGAGACCAAGTCGCTGTCGTTGCTGGACTTTAGGATAATAAACGGGATTAACACAATATTGTCGGGGCATTAGGGACAACTTGACACTTCGGCTTCACATTGCAGGATAATTTCAGTACACTTTTGACGGTTGTTGACAAATTAGACATGTACACACGAAGCAGATCCAAAATACTATCAACCGTTTAATAGTCGTGTGACCTGCATCTCCATTACAGTAGTAGCCGTGTTCTTTTTTCACGTCAAAATACGGTCTGAACCACAGTTTATAAACGTCAACCTGGAGTATTTTTATTAGAACATAATAGTTCTAAATAGCAGTCATGAAATAACTGCATGTGAGAACTCAGGGGTTATAACAGTGATATTTTATTAAATGAACTAGAGAATGGTGTGCTGACTAACTTAAAGACCTTATATTTTGTTGAAGTTCATCAGTGTTATGTATGTAATAGGTTTCTGCATTGAACGTTATCAATACATACTGTACTAGTATTGTTTAAATGTATCATTATCATAATTGTACACTACTATTACACACACTTCGCCCTTGGCGCCTGCTACTTTCTGCTGTACGAGTTGCAAATACACTATCGCGGCAACATTCTTCACTCTGAATTGAGTCTTATTCACTGATTGCTTGGAATTAATAATTGATCCCATTTCACAGCATCAGAACTAGACACTCAACGTCTCTGCCGCTCCTCGCCGCTGAACTGACTGGCAACAAAGCTACACTGGACGCTCGGGTATATATATATATATATCGTGTGGTGGTCATTTTGAGAACCCATCGCTCGCCTCAAACAGTGCAATTGATCCAAGTAAACTTATTCTGATAGACATTGAGCTTATTAGATGTACTTGCATTAACTGTTAATATAGTATTTATTCTTCATCTAACTGTTTGTAAGGCGTTATTGACTCGGTAGTGTTCCGCGGCCGCCTCAATGGAATCACAAGCAAGCAAGTCACCCCACACTCAGTCCGAAGTGATATATATATATACATGTTACTGTTTTCGATAAGTGAGTCATTCAATAAAATGTAAAAGAGGTAGATTATGTGCCAAATATGAAGACTAATGTAACAAAGGGATGTAGGCAAACACAAATAATCACATACATGGAGCGATACATGAATTATAAACGAAGCGACATGGTTAAAAAGCACCCAGAATTAAAGTACACTTAACTCATAATTATCTGGGTTTATATGATATCTTTTTTAGAGATCACCATATCATCTTAACGAAAAGTGTTAGTACATTAATGTCATATACCAACCGTTTTTATCCATACACCTTATATTAGCTCGGTTTATACTTAACGAATGTTTCTTAAATTAGTTAAGAGCACATTTTAGCAGACTGACTGACGTAAGTGACGTATATCAATGTCTGAGCCTTCAATAGTGAGGTAGTTATTGGAAAGAAAGTTGTGTTTCTTAAAAGTGAGATTCTAATCTTTTGCAATCAATGGTAATACGTTGTTCTATGATAAGTTATCTCATGCTATACGTCCACCCACTCTTATTTTTGTGAAGTAATTCTTCTCTGGCCAGAAAAGGATAACTTGTTAAATCACTAAGAACACTCAATGCACACAACTTACCTATGTAGCATTGACTTGAATAATGTGATGACCAAATAATTGGATTAAACAAATAGAAAGTCAATGTATCATTAAATGAGCTTTGTGGCAAACAAATAATCAATGATTTACTATTTCCTTAACATTTGTAGGTAAACGTTTCAGGCAAACTGATTCACAGAAGCAGTACTTACTGACACATTCAAGTCAGCGGCACATTATAGGGTCAATGTCTTAAAGTTTCTCCTGAATTGTCTGTCTAATGCCTGGAGTTGTAGACTGTATAACTTGAGGCGACATCATCGAACTTCACACCTTGTTCGCCTTTATTTATACATTTGGTGCTTAAGTTAAGCAATTCATTATATATATCAGTAATGTTCAACACATTATAAAATATAAGATTAAAAACAGTAGTCTAAACTGTGTGAAATTTCTTTTGCTTACAGGTAACCAACATTACCACTAACAATTCCTACTAATCTCTTCTGTTAAATTTTCACAAATGCTGAATACATTAAGTGAAAAATTCACCATTTGTTTCGGACAGCACTTGGAGTAATGTAATAAAGACCAATTAGACAAACTTCAAACAACTGTACTGACTAACTGAAAGACCTTATATTTTGTTAAAGTTCATTAATGTTATGTATGTAATAAGTTTTTGTATTAAACGTTATTAATACATACTGTACTAATATTGTTAAAATGTATCAATATCATAATTGCAGACTACTATACACTTCGCCCATGGCGTTTGGTACTTTACGCTGTACAAGTTGCAAATACACTATCTCGGCAAGATTCTTCGTTCTGAATTGAGTCTTATTCACTTAAAGTGTACCCGGGTATTTGACGAAGTTACGCTTGTCGTACAACCAAAGCCACTTCTATCAACTGGACCCACTCTTACGAATGAGGAGAAATCAGGAGGCGATGAGGGATGGAAGAGACATTGTATTTGATCGCAAACAGAGCTTCAATGGGATAGCAACGTCTAGGCTGGCAAACTAAAGAGAGATGCTACCCACGGTGGTTCAAGTCGTGATCTGGTGGTGATGCGTGACCGTGTGCCTTCAACTAGTAGTGTCCGCTAAAACAAACATGGTTAGCACCAATGTCGAGAGCCTATGCAAATATTTATTTTGGGGATTATTTACCGCTACACACTAATTGCTTGGACTAATAATTGATCCCCTTTCACAGCATCAGAACTAGCCACTCAACGTCTCTGTCGCTCCTCGCGGCTGAACTGACTGGAACAAAGCTACACTGGACGCTCGGGTTTATACAAATCGTGTGGTAATCATTTGGAGAACCCATTGCTCGCCTCAAATAGTGAAGTTGATCCAAGTAAACTAATTCTGATAGACATTGAACTCATTATACGTACTTGCATTAACTGTTAATATAGTATTTATTCTTATTCGACTGTTTGTAAGGCGTTATTGACTCGGTAGTGTTCCGCGGCCGCCTCAATGGAATCACAAGCAAGCAAGTCACCCCACACTCAGTCCGAAGTGATATATATATATATACATGTTACTGTTTCCGATAAGTGAGTCATTCAATAAAACGTAAAAGAGGTAGATTATGTGCCAAATATGAAGACTAATGTAACAAAGGGATGTAGGCAAACACAAATAATCACATACATTGAGCGATACATGAATTATAAACAAAGCGACATGGTTAAAAAACACCCAAAATTAAAGTACACTTAACTCATAATTATCTGGGTTAATATGATATCTTTTTTAGAGATCACCACATCATCTTAACGAAAAGTGTTAGTACATTAATGTCATATACCAACCGTTTTTATCCATACACCTTATATTAGCTCGGTTTATACTTAACGAATGTTTCTTAAATTAGTTAAGAGCACATTTTAGCAGACTGACTGACGTAAGTGACGTATATCAATGTCTGAGCCTTCAATAGTGAGGTAGTTATTGGAAAGAAAGTTGTGTTTCTTAAAAGTGAGATTCTAATCTTTTGCAATCAATGGTAATACGTTGTTCTATGATAAGTTATCTCATGCTATACGTCCACCCACTCTTATTTTTGTGAAGTAATTCTTCTCTGGCCAGAAAAGGATAACTTGTTAAATCACTAAGAACACTCAGTGCACACAACTTACCTATGTAGCATTGACTTGAATAATGTGATGACCAAATAATTGGATTAAACAAATAGAAAGTCAATGTATCATTAAATGAGCTTTGTGGCAAACAAATAATCAATGATTTACTATTTTCTTAACATTTGTAGGTAAACGTTTCAGGCAAACCTATTCACAGAAGCAGTACTTACTGACACATTCAAGTCAGCGGCACATTATAGGGTCAATGTCTTGAAGTTTCTCCTGAATTGTCTGTCTAATGCCTGGAGTTGTAGACTGTATAACTTGAGGCGACATCATCGAACTTCACACCTTGTTTGCCTTTATTTATACATTTGGTGCTTAAGTTAAGCAATTCATAATATATATCAGTAATGTTCAACACATTATAAAATATAAGATTAAAAACAGTAGTCTAAACTGTGTGAAATTTCTTTTGCTTACAGATAACCAACATTACCACCAACAATTCCTACTAATCTCTTTTGTTAAATTTTCACAAATACTGAATATATTAAGTGAAAAATTCACCATTTGTTTCGGACAGCACTTGGAGTAATGTAATAAAGACCAATTAGACAAACTTCAAACAACTGTACTGACTAACTGAAAGACCTTATATTTTGTTAAAGTTCATTAATGTTATGTATGTAATAAGTTTTTGTATTAAACGTTATTAATACATACTGTACTAGTATTGTTTAAATGTATCAATATCATAATTGCAGACTACTATACACTTCGCCCATGGCGTTTGGTACTTTACGCTGTACAAGTTGCAAATACACTATCTCGGCAAGATTCTTCGTTCTGAATTGAGTCTTATTCACTTAAAGTGTACCCGGGTATTTGACGAAGTTACGCTTGTCGTACAACCAAAGCCACTTCTATCAACTGGACCCACTCTTACGAATGAGGAGAAATCAGGAGGCGATGAGGGATGGAAGAGACATTGTATTTGATCGCAAACAGAGCTTCAATGGGATAGCAACGTCTAGGCTGGCAAACTAAAGAGAGATGCTACCCACGGTGGTTCAAGTCGTGATCTGGTGGTGATGCGTGACCGTGTGCCTTCAACTAGTAGTGTCCGCTAAAACAAACATGGTTAGCACCAATGTCGAGAGCCTATGCAAATATTTATTTTGGGGATTATTTACCGCTACACACTAATTGCTTGGACTAATAATTGATCCCCTTTCACAGCATCAGAACTAGCCACTCAACGTCTCTGTCGCTCCTCGCGGCTGAACTGACTGGAACAAAGCTACACTGGACGCTCGGGTTTATACAAATCGTGTGGTAATCATTTGGAGAACCCATTGCTCGCCTCAAATAGTGAAGTTGATCCAAGTAAACTAATTCTGATAGACATTGAACTCATTATACGTACTTGCATTAACTGTTAATATAGTATTTATTCTTATTCGACTGTTTGTAAGGCGTTATTGACTCGGTAGTGTTCCGCGGCCGCCTCAATGGAATCACAAGCAAGCAAGTCACCCCACACTCAGTCCGAAGTGATATATATATATACATGTTACTGTTTCCGATAAGTGAGTCATTCAATAAAACGTAAAAGAGGTAGATTATGTGCCAAATATGAAGACTAATGTAACAAAGGGATGTAGGCAAACACAAATAATCACATACATTGAGCGATACATGAATTATAAACAAAGCGACATGGTTAAAAAACACCCAAAATTAAAGTACACTTAACTCATAATTATCTGGGTTAATATGATATCTTTTTTAGAGATCACCACATCATCTTAACGAAAAGTGTTAGTACATTAATGTCATATACCAACCGTTTTTATCCATACACCTTATATTAGCTCGGTTTATACTTAACGAATGTTTCTTAAATTAGTTAAGAGCACATTTTAGCAGACTGACTGACGTAAGTGACGTATATCAATGTCTGAGCCTTCAATAGTGAGGTAGTTATTGGAAAGAAAGTTGTGTTTCTTAAAAGTGAGATTCTAATCTTTTGCAATCAATGGTAATACGTTGTTCTATGATAAGTTATCTCATGCTATACGTCCACCCACTCTTATTTTTGTGAAGTAATTCTTCTCTGGCCAGAAAAGGATAACTTGTTAAATCACTAAGAACACTCAGTGCACACAACTTACCTATGTAGCATTGACTTGAATAATGTGATGACCAAATAATTGGATTAAACAAATAGAAAGTCAATGTATCATTAAATGAGCTTTGTGGCAAACAAATAATCAATGATTTACTATTTTCTTAACATTTGTAGGTAAACGTTTCAGGCAAACCTATTCACAGAAGCAGTACTTACTGACACATTCAAGTCAGCGGCACATTATAGGGTCAATGTCTTGAAGTTTCTCCTGAATTGTCTGTCTAATGCCTGGAGTTGTAGACTGTATAACTTGAGGCGACATCATCGAACTTCACACCTTGTTTGCCTTTATTTATACATTTGGTGCTTAAGTTAAGCAATTCATAATATATATCAGTAATGTTCAACACATTATAAAATATAAGATTAAAAACAGTAGTCTAAACTGTGTGAAATTTCTTTTGCTTACAGATAACCAACATTACCACCAACAATTCCTACTAATCTCTTTTGTTAAATTTTCACAAATACTGAATATATTAAGTGAAAAATTCACCATTTGTTTCGGACAGCACTTGGAGTAATGTAATAAAGACCAATTAGACAAACTTCAAACAACTGTACTGACTAACTGAAAGACCTTATATTTTGTTAAAGTTCATTAATGTTATGTATGTAATAAGTTTTTGTATTAAACGTTATTAATACATACTGTACTAGTATTGTTTAAATGTATCAATATCATAATTGCAGACTACTATACACTTCGCCCATGGCGTTTGGTACTTTACGCTGTACAAGTTGCAAATACACTATCTCGGCAAGATTCTTCGTTCTGAATTGAGTCTTATTCACTTAAAGTGTACCCGGGTATTTGACGAAGTTACGCTTGTCGTACAACCAAAGCCACTTCTATCAACTGGACCCACTCTTACGAATGAGGAGAAATCAGGAGGCGATGAGGGATGGAAGAGACATTGTATTTGATCGCAAACAGAGCTTCAATGGGATAGCAACGTCTAGGCTGGCAAACTAAAGAGAGATGCTACCCACGGTGGTTCAAGTCGTGATCTGGTGGTGATGCGTGACCGTGTGCCTTCAACTAGTAGTGTCCGCTAAAACAAACATGGTTAGCACCAATGTCGAGAGCCTATGCAAATATTTATTTTGGGGATTATTTACCGCTACACACTAATTGCTTGGACTAATAATTGATCCCCTTTCACAGCATCAGAACTAGCCACTCAACGTCTCTGTCGCTCCTCGCGGCTGAACTGACTGGAACAAAGCTACACTGGACGCTCGGGTTTATACAAATCGTGTGGTAATCATTTGGAGAACCCATCGCTCGCCTCAAACAGTGCAATTGATCCAAGTAAACTTATTCTGATAGACATTGAGCTTATTAGATGTACTTGCATTAACTGTTAATATAGTATTTATTCTTATTCGACTGTTTGTAAGGCGTTATTGACTCGGTAGTGTTCCGCGGCCGCCTCAATGGAATCACAAGCAAGCAAGTCACCCCACACTCAGTCCGAAGTGATATATATATATATACATGTTACTGTTTCCGATAAGTGAGTCATTCAATAAAACGTAAAAGAGGTAGATTATGTGCCAAATATGAAGACTAATGTAACAAAGGGATGTAGGCAAACACAAATAATCACATACATTGAGCGATACATGAATTATAAACAAAGCGACATGGTTAAAAAACACCCAAAATTAAAGTACACTTAACTCATAATTATCTGGGTTAATATGATATCTTTTTTAGAGATCACCACATCATCTTAACGAAAAGTGTTAGTACATTAATGTCATATACCAACCGTTTTTATCCATACACCTTATATTAGCTCGGTTTATACTTAACGAATGTTTCTTAAATTAGTTAAGAGCACATTTTAGCAGACTGACTGACGTAAGTGACGTATATCAATGTCTGAGCCTTCAATAGTGAGGTAGTTATTGGAAAGAAAGTTGTGTTTCTTAAAAGTGAGATTCTAATCTTTTGCAATCAATGGTAATACGTTGTTCTATGATAAGTTATCTCATGCTATACGTCCACCCACTCTTATTTTTGTGAAGTAATTCTTCTCTGGCCAGAAAAGGATAACTTGTTAAATCACTAAGAACACTCAGTGCACACAACTTACCTATGTAGCATTGACTTGAATAATGTGATGACCAAATAATTGGATTAAACAAATAGAAAGTCAATGTATCATTAAATGAGCTTTGTGGCAAACAAATAATCAATGATTTACTATTTTCTTAACATTTGTAGGTAAACGTTTCAGGCAAACCTATTCACAGAAGCAGTACTTACTGACACATTCAAGTCAGCGGCACATTATAGGGTCAATGTCTTGAAGTTTCTCCTGAATTGTCTGTCTAATGCCTGGAGTTGTAGACTGTATAACTTGAGGCGACATCATCGAACTTCACACCTTGTTTGCCTTTATTTATACATTTGGTGCTTAAGTTAAGCAATTCATAATATATATCAGTAATGTTCAACACATTATAAAATATAAGATTAAAAACAGTAGTCTAAACTGTGTGAAATTTCTTTTGCTTACAGATAACCAACATTACCACCAACAATTCCTACTAATCTCTTTTGTTAAATTTTCACAAATACTGAATATATTAAGTGAAAAATTCACCATTTGTTTCGGACAGCACTTGGAGTAATGTAATAAAGACCAATTAGACAAACTTCAAACAACTGTACTGACTAACTGAAAGACCTTATATTTTGTTAAAGTTCATTAATGTTATGTATGTAATAAGTTTTTTGTATTAAACGTTATTAATACATACTGTACTAGTATTGTTTAAATGTATCAATATCATAATTGCAGACTACTATACACTTCGCCCATGGCGTTTGGTACTTTACGCTGTACAAGTTGCAAATACACTATCTCGGCAAGATTCTTCGTTCTGAATTGAGTCTTATTCACTTAAAGTGTACCCGGGTATTTGACGAAGTTACGCTTGTCGTACAACCAAAGCCACTTCTATCAACTGGACCCACTCTTACGAATGAGGAGAAATCAGGAGGCGATGAGGGATGGAAGAGACATTGTATTTGATCGCAAACAGAGCTTCAATGGGATAGCAACGTCTAGGCTGGCAAACTAAAGAGAGATGCTACCCACGGTGGTTCAAGTCGTGATCTGGTGGTGATGCGTGACCGTGTGCCTTCAACTAGTAGTGTCCGCTAAAACAAACATGGTTAGCACCAATGTCGAGAGCCTATGCAAATATTTATTTTGGGGATTATTTACCGCTACACACTAATTGCTTGGACTAATAATTGATCCCCTTTCACAGCATCAGAACTAGCCACTCAACGTCTCTGTCGCTCCTCGCGGCTGAACTGACTGGAACAAAGCTACACTGGACGCTCGGGTTTATACAAATCGTGTGGTAATCATTTGGAGAACCCATTGCTTGCCTCAAACAGTGCAATTGATCCAAGTAAACTTATTCTGATAGACATTGAGCTTATTAGATGTACTTGCATTAACTGTTAATATAGTATTTATTCTTATTCGACTGTTTGTAAGGCGTTATTGACTCGGTAGTGTTCCGCGGCCGCCTCAATGGAATCACAAGCAAGCAAGTCACCCCACACTCAGTCCGAAGTGATATATATATATATACATGTTACTGTTTCCGATAAGTGAGTCATTCAATAAAACGTAAAAGAGGTAGATTATGTGCCAAATATGAAGACTAATGTAACAAAGGGATGTAGGCAAACACAAATAATCACATACATTGAGCGATACATGAATTATAAACAAAGCGACATGGTTAAAAAACACCCAAAATTAAAGTACACTTAACTCATAATTATCTGGGTTAATATGATATCTTTTTTAGAGATCACCACATCATCTTAACGAAAAGTGTTAGTACATTAATGTCATATACCAACCGTTTTTATCCATACACCTTATATTAGCTCGGTTTATACTTAACGAATGTTTCTTAAATTAGTTAAGAGCACATTTTAGCAGACTGACTGACGTAAGTGACGTATATCAATGTCTGAGCCTTCAATAGTGAGGTAGTTATTGGAAAGAAAGTTGTGTTTCTTAAAAGTGAGATTCTAATCTTTTGCAATCAATGGTAATACGTTGTTCTATGATAAGTTATCTCATGCTATACGTCCACCCACTCTTATTTTTGTGAAGTAATTCTTCTCTGGCCAGAAAAGGATAACTTGTTAAATCACTAAGAACACTCAGTGCACACAACTTACCTATGTAGCATTGACTTGAATAATGTGATGACCAAATAATTAGATTAAACAAATAGAAAGTCAATGTATCATTAAATGAGCTTTGTGGCAAACAAATAATCAATGATTTACTATTTTCTTAACATTTGTAGGTAAACGTTTCAGGCAAACCTATTCACAGAAGCAGTACTTACTGACACATTCAAGTCAGCGGCACATTATAGGGTCAATGTCTTGAAGTTTCTCCTGAATTGTCTGTCTAATGCCTGGAGTTGTAGACTGTATAACTTGAGGCGACATCATCGAACTTCACACCTTGTTTGCCTTTATTTATACATTTGGTGCTTAAGTTAAGCAATTCATAATATATATCAGTAATGTTCAACACATTATAAAATATAAGATTAAAAACAGTAGTCTAAACTGTGTGAAATTTCTTTTGCTTACAGATAACCAACATTACCACCAACAATTCCTACTAATCTCTTTTGTTAAATTTTCACAAATACTGAATATATTAAGTGAAAAATTCACCATTTGTTTCGGACAGCACTTGGAGTAATGTAATAAAGACCAATTAGACAAACTTCAAACAACTGTACTGACTAACTGAAAGACCTTATATTTTGTTAAAGTTCATTAATGTTATGTATGTAATAAGTTTTTGTATTAAACGTTATTAATACATACTGTACTAGTATTGTTTAAATGTATCAATATCATAATTGCAGACTACTATACACTTCGCCCATGGCGTTTGGTACTTTACGCTGTACAAGTTGCAAATACACTATCTCGGCAAGATTCTTCGTTCTGAATTGAGTCTTATTCACTTAAAGTGTACCCGGGTATTTGACGAAGTTACGCTTGTCGTACAACCAAAGCCACTTCTATCAACTGGACCCACTCTTACGAATGAGGAGAAATCAGGAGGCGATGAGGGATGGAAGAGACATTGTATTTGATCGCAAACAGAGCTTCAATGGGATAGCAACGTCTAGGCTGGCAAACTAAAGAGAGATGCTACCCACGGTGGTTCAAGTCGTGATCTGGTGGTGATGCGTGACCGTGTGCCTTCAACTAGTAGTGTCCGCTAAAACAAACATGGTTAGCACCAATGTCGAGAGCCTATGCAAATATTTATTTTGGGGATTATTTACCGCTACACACTAATTGCTTGGACTAATAATTGATCCCCTTTCACAGCATCAGAACTAGCCACTCAACGTCTCTGTCGCTCCTCGCGGCTGAACTGACTGGAACAAAGCTACACTGGACGCTCGGGTTTATACAAATCGTGTGGTAATCATTTGGAGAACCCATTGCTTGCCTCAAACAGTGCAATTGATCCAAGTAAACTTATTCTGATAGACATTGAGCTTATTAGATGTACTTGCATTAACTGTTAATATAGTATTTATTCTTATTCGACTGTTTGTAAGGCGTTATTGACTCGGTAGTGTTCCGCGGCCGCCTCAATGGAATCACAAGCAAGCAAGTCACCCCACACTCAGTCCGAAGTGATATATATATATATACATGTTACTGTTTCCGATAAGTGAGTCATTCAATAAAACGTAAAAGAGGTAGATTATGTGCCAAATATGAAGACTAATGTAACATAGGGATGTAGGCAAACACAAATAATCACATACATTGAGCGATACATGAATTATAAACAAAGCGACATGGTTAAAAAACACCCAAAATTAAAGTACACTTAACTCATAATTATCTGGGTTAATATGATATCTTTTTTAGAGATCACCACATCATCTTAACGAAAAGTGTTAGTACATTAATGTCATATACCAACCGTTTTTATCCATACACCTTATATTAGCTCGGTTTATACTTAACGAATGTTTCTTAAATTAGTTAAGAGCACATTTTAGCAGACTGACTGACGTAAGTGACGTATATCAATGTCTGAGCCTTCAATAGTGAGGTAGTTATTGGAAAGAAAGTTGTGTTTCTTAAAAGTGAGATTCTAATCTTTTGCAATCAATGGTAATACGTTGTTCTATGATAAGTTATCTCATGCTATACGTCCACCCACTCTTATTTTTGTGAAGTAATTCTTCTCTGGCCAGAAAAGGATAACTTGTTAAATCACTAAGAACACTCAGTGCACACAACTTACCTATGTAGCATTGACTTGAATAATGTGATGACCAAATAATTGGATTAAACAAATAGAAAGTCAATGTATCATTAAATGAGCTTTGTGGCAAACAAATAATCAATGATTTACTATTTTCTTAACATTTGTAGGTAAACGTTTCAGGCAAACCTATTCACAGAAGCAGTACTTACTGACACATTCAAGTCAGCGGCACATTATAGGGTCAATGTCTTGAAGTTTCTCCTGAATTGTCTGTCTAATGCCTGGAGTTGTAGACTGTATAACTTGAGGCGACATCATCGAACTTCACACCTTGTTTGCCTTTATTTATACATTTGGTGCTTAAGTTAAGCAATTCATAATATATATCAGTAATGTTCAACACATTATAAAATATAAGATTAAAAACAGTAGTCTAAACTGTGTGAAATTTCTTTTGCTTACAGATAACCAACATTACCACCAACAATTCCTACTAATCTCTTTTGTTAAATTTTCACAAATACTGAATATATTAAGTGAAAAATTCACCATTTGTTTCGGACAGCACTTGGAGTAATGTAATAAAGACCAATTAGACAAACTTCAAACAACTGTACTGACTAACTGAAAGACCTTATATTTTGTTAAAGTTCATTAATGTTATGTATGTAATAAGTTTTTGTATTAAACGTTATTAATACATACTGTACTAGTATTGTTTAAATGTATCAATATCATAATTGCAGACTACTATACACTTCGCCCATGGCGTTTGGTACTTTACGCTGTACAAGTTGCAAATACACTATCTCGGCAAGATTCTTCGTTCTGAATTGAGTCTTATTCACTTAAAGTGTACCCGGGTATTTGACGAAGTTACGCTTGTCGTACAACCAAAGCCACTTCTATCAACTGGACCCACTCTTACGAATGAGGAGAAATCAGGAGGCGATGAGGGATGGAAGAGACATTGTATTTGATCGCAAACAGAGCTTCAATGGGATAGCAACGTCTAGGCTGGCAAACTAAAGAGAGATGCTACCCACGGTGGTTCAAGTCGTGATCTGGTGGTGATGCGTGACCGTGTGCCTTCAACTAGTAGTGTCCGCTAAAACAAACATGGTTAGCACCAATGTCGAGAGCCTATGCAAATATTTATTTTGGGGATTATTTACCGCTACACACTAATTGCTTGGACTAATAATTGATCCCCTTTCACAGCATCAGAACTAGCCACTCAACGTCTCTGTCGCTCCTCGCGGCTGAACTGACTGGAACAAAGCTACACTGGACGCTCGGGTTTATACAAATCGTGTGGTAATCATTTGGAGAACCCATTGCTCGCCTCAAATAGTGAAGTTGATCCAAGTAAACTAATTCTGATAGACATTGAACTCATTATACGTACTTGCATTAACTGTTAATATAGTATTTATTCTTATTCGACTGTTTGTAAGACGTTATTGACTCGGTAGTGTTCTTCGGCGGCCACATGTTAATGACGAGGCCGTATTATTTTTTATATTATTTGTCACGCATACATTTACACCTCTAAGTATTTATTTCTGTGCCTCACGGTGTTGTTATAACTAAAATTCATTATTAGACATTAGCACATCCCTATTTTATGTTTTCATTTTACCGTGTAGTATTTTGACCACTGGCTTTTATTCCACTATTTTTATGTGTATATATTTGCACTAGACTATTCTGCGCATCTCTCACTATTGTTGCACGTTTTTTTGTTGTCCCCTACTTTACTCATCGTTTCATGAAATCACACCCTTCTTCACCGCAGCCCACTGAAAATACCCCGTCACCTATCGAATCGACACCAATTGTCAGTGCCATTGCGGACCTACGCCTCCCGCCATGCAGTATACATAACCCCCGCCTTTCGTTTGCGCAGGCAGAAGCATTTTTCCAGGCTAAACGCATCGGCACCGAGGCCACTCGCTACGCCTATGTAGTAGGTTCATCACCGCCAGAAGTAGCGACAGATGTGTTAGACCTTGTAGTTCAGGTGCCGGCGACAAACACTTACATGAAGCTTAAGGAGGCCATCATTCAGCGGACTTCTGTATCTGACGAACGACGTTTGCAGTAGTTATTAACGTCTTGTTCCCTCGATGACCGCAAGCCATCACAACTCTTACGTCTTATGCAGCAGTTGTCAGGTCCACATAAATTTGACGAAGATATACTTAAACACGTGGTTGCGCCGCCTTACATACAACATCGAACAGATTCTCAGCGTTTCCGTAAACTCTGCCCCCTTATCAGAGTTAGCGAAGCTAGCAGACAAAATATTTGATGTCTGTCCTACCCATCAGGCGATCGCAGGTGTTCACATTCCATCCATATCTGGAGACTCCAACGTTTTGCTAGAGACGCTTCAAGCACAAGTAGCTACCTTGACTACGACTGTGGCTAAACTATAAGCTTCCATCGCCAGCTCTACGAAGCAAGTTACACTCTCTATTCGTCGCCACTGATCCTCCAGCGCGCGCCGACGCAGTCCGTTCCATAAACTTCAAGTTTGCTGGTATCAGCGTAAGTTAGAAGTTCAAGCTACAAAGTGTTTACAACCTTGTAGTTTCGTTGTGGGTAGTGGTAACCATTCGGGAAACCCACGTGCCAAGCAGTAGTGGCGGCTATAGCTAATGGCATGACACCCAGCCGCCTCTTATATGTGTTGGACAATATTTCAGCACATAGGTTTCTAATTGACACAGGAGCTGAAGTTAGTGTCGTCCCTCCAACACAACACAAAGTCTTTCTCAGTCAGTTCGACCATGCTTCGGGCGGCCAACGGGACTGCGATCCGCACTTATGTTGAGTGTTCTTTGACCTTGAACTCAGGTCTTAGACGACGTTTCCCTTGGGCCTTCGTGATCGCAGATGTCAAACATGCGATTCTCGGTGCCGATTTCCTACAACACTACAACCTAACAGTTGATATGGGCACACGTTCACTTATGGATAGCACCACAAATCTGACCACCATGGGCGTAGTTTTGCCGGCCGTTATTCACGGCATTTATCATTTTTTATCGTCAGATAACAAGTTGGTTGACATATTAAGGCAGTACCCATTAATCACAAAGCCCGATTACAGTGAAAAACCGTTATCCCATTACACGGTCCACACCATCATCACTAAAGGTCAACCTGTCCGAGCACATCCACGCCGGTTGCCACCTGACAAACTTAGCGTCGCCAAGAAGGAATGTGAGCATATGATGCAACTCGGGATTATTCGCCCGTCTAATAGTCCGTCGGTCTCTCCTTTGCATATGGTGCGCAAGAAAGATCATGATTGGCGACCGTGCGACGATTATGGACGCCTAAACGCTCTCACTGTACCCTATCGTTACCCTATTTCACATCTGCATGACTTCTTCTACTTCTATATAAGGAATTAATCCTTTCTTATTAGTGCTTAATTAGTTGGGAGTTGAAGATAAATTAACTTTAAGAATACAAAGAGTATTCACACTTCAGAATCCTACTAAACCTCAAGTAGGATTTGAGGATTTGTGAGGTATCGTTTTAACAAATCTGGTAAAGTCACAGGTTTATAGTAATGTGTTTTCATCGCCTTAACGAGAAACAACTAGTACATAATTTAGAGTGAATTTAAGTAAACCAACTTAATCGCACTGACCAGTGCTTTGAGTGTGTGTTCATTTTCTAGTTTAAGATATGAAAGTATGTAGCATACATCTGATGCTACGTAACACTTGAGGCAGTAGTTTATATTAAATTTGCAGGCAGGAGCCAAAGTCTTATATTAGCTTCCTATGATCACAAAACTTTCTAAGAGAAACGTCTACTTTTTAACATCATCCGGATAATGTTAATATCAACATGTGTCTGTATAATCGATGTCACTCATATTTTATCTGTAATCAGTAGTTAAATTATGTAAAATTCGAATACAGCATACAGTAAGTAAGTAGGTAAATTTACCGAACTGCTCTGCACTGTATACAGTGTGCACACCCTATGAACATTATAGGTATATAAAGTACACAATAATAACATGAGTTCATATCAGATCGTTTTAAGAAGTAACAAATGAGCAATGGAAACACAGTTGTTTGTGAAATTGATATTCTGACAAGTAGGTTGGTTATAAGGGATGACAGTAAGTAAGCATTATAAGGATTTTACGAAGTCACATGAATTCGGATATTGCTTAAAATGTAAATAAATTTGTATAATAAGTAGACAATTTCTTAGTTCCGGACGAATCTCTTATTAAGGTGTGACTGATGAGAAAGTAAATGAACTTCGTGATTTCTAATTGTATGTTTGAAAGGTGTATACTATAACTTAACAGAAAAATGTTTCACAGCCGGATGAAAGAAGAAAACCTACATCTACAACAGACTAGGCAATTTATTTCAGTGATAATGTCAACTATATGAATATGCTTGCGAAAGTTTAAAAAATTCACATAAAATGATATTGTAGTTGATTGAAGACAATAGTATCATGAGTAGTTCGATGAAATCGGATGAACGAAAAACACATATTATATCAGTTGGGCTGGGTGAAAATTGCGTTGGTTGAGCGAATGCCAATTTAGGTGTGCCTAATCGATAAATGCGCGTCTGCCCTATGCCCACTGGCTCCGAAGCCGGAATAAGAAAGAACACAAGCCAACCAGACAACACTAATGAACTGCCCATTTATTTACATAAATACATCGATTTTTACGTCAATTAATTTACAGTGATTATTCATTAAGTGAAATCATTTAATTAACACAATGAAATACTGTCGAACTGTACTGAGAAGTAGGACTCACATTGAAATCAAATAAATGTGATGAAAGTTCACAAATGAAGCTTACAAAATATCAATACAACTTCTTTCGTTCAATTAAACCAACCATTGCATCTTTGGGAATTATGAATTCCCAACAATATCATTTAAAAAACCCGGGCTTATTATTTCTGTGTTATGTCGCGAGAAAATTTTGGTTGGTTTACCAAATGTCAATTAGGTGTGTGCCTAGTCGGTAAATGCGCATCTGCGCTATACCCACTTATTCCTATCCTGGATAAGAAGAGCACAGGCCGATAGACCAACCAGACAGAATTGAACCATATTTCATACATTCTTATATATATAAATACATAAAGCCTGACCGCACAGTCAACCACTTAGAAAACTAATATTAATACAAAATAGGAGTAATAATGAATGTGAGCTGGAATTCGTATACACGATTGGTTAGCCATAGTTCATGATTGAGAAATGGTACAATAACAGTTATTCTGTCAAATGGAAGGATAAGGCAGGGGGGAACTGAACGATAATAAAAATAAATCGTTCACCTTGAATATAACCAAAATACAGAAATAGTCTACTGATAAATAGCTCTCGAGGATAATCAATCTTCTTTAAATGCCCGGCATATCACTGTGTTGTACAACAATACAAAAAAACCTTTGTTTGTTTATAAATCCGTCACAAGAAGTAAATGACTAAGACTTACTTTACATTGATTGCTTGTTCATTTCAGTGACACAACTCATCTGTTTGTGTTTATCTGGAGGCTTTGAAAAGTGCACATTTGCTTTAAAATAGTAAACATTGATCGAAATTCTGATTTCATATTAGTTGCAATAACTTATCGAAGCATCCATTCTCAGTGAAATCGAGTAATGTCAACTGACTATCAACAACTGGCTTGTGAATGAAGATCACTAATGTGATATACATAAAACTGAATACCACTCCGGTTAACGTATTTATAGTTAACTTAAATGTAATGTGACGATGACTTACTCAACGTAACCTTGTTTGTTTGTATTAATCTGGAGGATTTGAAATGTACACATTTACTTCATGATAGTTAATGCTGACCGCAATAATCTTGAATTTTATGTAATAAACACTTATTTGGCAATAAACTTTATCTAGTAAAATTATTAATATTTTTCTAATGTATTGCATAAACAATGATGTCGACTGGTGGACTTTAGTCGATTAAAATCGATTGTTAAGTGAATGCTAAGCATAAAGTTTTCTAAATACAGTTTAATTACTTTGGAAAATTATCTATTTATCACTTTTACTTTAATAAGTCAACATATTCTGTCAACATAATAAAACCACAAATTTTAATCAAAATATTGTCTAACAAGAAATTAATTGCTAAGCCGATCCATCTTACTTGAAAGTATACGACATTTTTTCAAATATACAGTTCCGTGAAGAAATTATTCTATTCAACTTGATAAAAAAATTTCGCTATATGTAAATCATTGTAAACTTAATAGTCTAATGCCGATGTAACAGAAACACTGCGAGTGGTTATTGACAGATAGAAAATAAAATCATTGATAGGAATTTTTCTAATAACATCGACGAAGGATTCTTCCGTCAACTCTTCTTATCAAAACTGCCACATCAAGTGCTAGTGATATTAATAACATTTAATAACAACCCAGTAGATGAACTAACTTCATCTGCTGATCAAATCCTGGAGATCACAAGAACTCGCTACAATGAGGTTTATTTCATTTTTGAAAAATCTGATAAGACCGTAAACAAAATCACTAAATTATGCAATAATCTATCTCGTTCCCTCGATCTACAGGAACAACACCGACCAAGAAATCCTCGACGACGAAGTTCATCACGTAGAAGATCTTCATCTCAACCTCGACATAGGGAAAATTCACATTGGTGTTGGTGCCACAATACCTACGGCAAAGAATCAAAGAAGTGTAGAGACCTCTGCTGTTTCGCTAGCCACAAACTCACTGTTGACGCGTCAGGTAACTTACCCACCTAATACGCGTTCGTTGCAACCGTAGCTTGTGGAAACAGCTGTCTGTTATTCATCACTGATGTGATAACAAAGGTTTGCTACCTCGTCGATACTGGCGCAGGAGTCAGCGTTTTTCCTGCGACTTCATCTGATCGACAACATGAAGCTGCATTCGATCTACAGGTAGCCGATGGAAAACAGATAGCCATGCTATGGTAAACGAAATGTCCTCTTGTACGTGGGCTTACGCGAACCAATACACTGAATGTTCACCATCTCCAATGTGAAAATACCTATCATAGGCATAGATTTACTAAGTCACCATATCTTGCTTGTGGACCCCAGTGAAAAGATGCTAGTGGACGGCAACACAAAACTATACGTTCGTGGAACCACTGCTACAGGTTGTAGCTTATGTGCTCTTCATTTTAAACATTTAATTAACCCTTATTTTCAGCCAATACTTGATAAGTATCCTGACCTGAATAAGGCGACGTCGAAGTTATCATGTGTAACCAGCAATGTTATACATGACATCACTTTACTAAGGTCAACCTGTATTCTCCAAATCACGCCGACTAGCACCCGAAAAATCAAGGATTGCGGAAAACGGATTCGATTGTATGATTGACCTGAAAATAATCCTCTCATCCAGTAGTTCATGGTCATCTCAATTACATATGGTCCCGAAGAAAGATAGCAATGATTGGTGTCCCACCGGTGATAACCAACGTCTCAACGTGAAAGCTACGTGTGGTCGTTACTCTTCATCACACATCCACGATCTAACGGCCACCTTGAAGGAAATGACTGTATTTTCAAAACTTGTGCTGGAAAAGGCGTTAAATCAAATACCGGTGTCCGAAAATGACATATTCAGTACGGCTGTCGTAACCTAATTTGGCCTTCACGAATTCCTCTGAATGCCCTTCGGTTTAAGAAATGCTGCACTAACATTTCAGCGTTTCACTGACAATGTGTTATGCTAGCTTGACTAAGTCCATGCATATGTCGACGACTGCTCGATAGCAAGACTAGACAAAGAAACACATATGGAACATCTAGACACAGCTTTGGAAGACTGCAACAATACGGAGTTACCATGAAGTTACAGAAATGCCGAATCGGAACAACGTCGTTTGACTTCCTTCGGTATACTATTGATGCTGATGGTATACAACCTCAAAAACACATGGTGGCAACTATTCTGCAATATCAGGAACCAACCACCATTCAGCAGTTGCGAACCTTCTACAGGTAATTTTTAACCAACTGTGTGTCTATCATGAAACTACTGACTGATCAACTTCACTGAGATAAAAAGGTGGTCACAAAGGATGCCGAGTCAGCGAAAGCCCCAATTATAACAAAAGAAGCAATAGGCAATACCACTATGCTGGTACATAACAATACTGCAGCTCTCATCAGCATGGCGGTCAACGCTTTTGACTCAGCCATTGGCGCAGTTCTGCAACAATGGATCGGCCAAACTTGGCAACCTTTGGCATTCTTCTTAAGATGATTAAACGATAATGAATCGAGATACAGTACCTTCGGACGTAAACTACTAGCTATGTACTATGGTGTACGACATTTTCAACATTTCGTCGAAGGCCGGAAATTAACAATAATCACCGACCATAAACCACTGACGTTTTCGATGAAATCATCTTCCCATGAGTACTCTCGAACGAGAGTCGCATCATCTAGACTATATTTCCCAGTTGCTAACTGATATACAGCATATATCTAGAGTTAACAATGTAGATGCCGACGCCTTATCACGATGGATGGATTGACGCACACTTCCAGAAGTTTGAAGTATTGTGTTGTAACAACTAACGTTTGATACTTTATAGTTGATATTTCTATAAATCTAGACCTTACTTCCTGGATAGGCAATACGCGATATATCCCGAAAGAATCGAATAAAATTCTCGTTTATGACGCTAGAAATTTGAGGATTGTGTGATCGAACGCTATATCTGATACTTGTTCCTCAGACATATACCGCAACTTGTTCCCTTTTCAGCCCACAGCTATTACAAATGACTAGACTTGTAGGAAGATTGTATTGTGGAGCAAAACTGAAACGAGACTAGTAAACCAGAGAATTGTATTTACATAATACATCGATTTTTATATCAATCAATTTACAATGATTATTCATCAAGTGAAATCGTTAACATTTAATTAATACAGTGAAATACTGTCAAACTGTAATTTAGGAGTAGAACTCACATTGAAATAAAAATAATTGATGAAAGTCTACAAATCAGTCTTATAAAAATCAATACAACTTCTTTCATTTAGTTAGTCAACCATTTTATTTTTGAGGATTATGAATTCCTAACAGAATCAAATAAGATTCTCGTTTATTCCTTATGACTAAATTGATTATTTCAATTTCTGGGATAAATTGCGGTTAACTAACCGGTGGTGACATTTGTTTAAGTTATAATGTACAATTATATAAATAATTTCACATAGAACTATTCTTCACTCAATCATTTGTTTTGAATTTCAATTGGGCAAGAGTACATGTATCTAAACCAACCTCGACAGTTATCCCTTTAATCCAAACTGCCTAGGTTGGGATCCTACAGTTAATAACTTTTAATTTGCACACTCATTCTAATGTTTTGGATGCAAGGAGATTATATTGTGAAGCAAGATATCTTACGAAAAAATCAATACTATGCCTTTTGTTTAGTTAAATAAACGATTGTATTTTTTGGTATTTTGAATCTTCAACGATGTCCGAATTTTTTCGCAAATGTATTTTGTGTCGGTTGTTTGCATGCTTGAATGTATATGAATGTTTTCGAATCCGACCTTATCAATTTTAGTTTGACTATAAACCCCTTTTTAGTCCTACGGCACTGGCAGAGTTACTAATCATCGTCAAAAGAACTCTGGATCAAGATTTTATAATACCCCGGTGATACTGTAGGATCACAGAAGCAGTGGGTCCGTTCGGAATGAATACTCCACACCATCCTACCCTCTGAAAATTTTAGCACATACTCGGAAGACTGAATAAGTGAGTATAATCTGCTACAGTTATTGAGAATAATGATAAACAGCAAACAGAAACCGTCAATATACAAATAATAAAAAATGTATAGCTCTAAAAGACGTAAAACCTTAACGAGATGAACAATGCACTTGTCACTCTTTTGAGAGGGAGTTAAAGGATTCAAAAAGCAAGCCAGTCGAAAAAAATTTAAAAAAAGGCCTGGCACTGGCTTGCAAAAAACTGTGGAATCCATGGTCCAAAAAACTCATAAAAATTATGGCACACACACCGATGAGTATAGCAAAAATTACTGCTAAATTTATTACGCTAGAAATACTTTAACCAGAGAATTTTAATGAAATTTTCGGACCATTTACACGGAGTAACAGTGAGAAGCTAAATGAACTTCCTTCGAGTTCCTTATGATGACATTACCTGCTAGGTTTACTGTTAACCAATGAAACGTTAGGCTCAGTTACTCTCTCAGTAAAAGATGCATGTAGCGATGTGTTACTTGGCAATCACTTTAATCCCTCTGTCTTTTCAATTGGTCGAGGGCCCCTTTTCTTTCTAATAACGTATTTTAATAACTAAAGATAGTAAATCCTATGTTTTGGCTTACATTAATTCTTACATCTTCGATGAAAATGGCAAGTGAGGTTTCGTCGTTCAACCTATCGCACCCAGTGATCGGAAGATGTTCATATTTACCCACGTGATCATATCTCATTTACCTGAGTCTTTCCACCAAAAACGAGTATGCTGCTGGCATCTTTAATGACGCCAACAAACATAAGAACATTTGCCTGATTGATCATTGGTGGACAGTTTCATGAAGATTTCTTTTCATCCGACCGTGTTGATGGTTCTTACTACTGGATAACTTGTTCTCTAACTGCGACTTGAACTTGAGTTTCTGTTCTTGAACGACTTGATGGTCAGTGGTCATTCACCAGACGACAAGTGCGGTAAAGTGCTATCTTACAAACCCCACACAAAAGTCTGCAATACCGATACCTGAAAACATATTACACAGGTTTATCGAGAGTGTTGACTATCTGCAAAGTTAATAGAAGAAGGCAGAATAATAGTTATAATCATTTTAAACATTAATAAGTTTGTTAATAATATTTGTTAATGATGAACAGATATGGGGTAAAATGGCCATAATAACAGAGAATAATTGAAAATAAACACGTAGTAAAATCCATTTTTGGATTGGGTGAAAAGCCCTTCAATGCAATGTGTTGAAAGACTTCTCATCCTTTTTTATTTGTGATTTTCTGTTTGGCGATAACTCACTGCATGTTGGTTTGTCTTTATTATGACTACTATTATTATTTTGAAATTTAGTACAGAATTAACGTTAGTTTACAGAAATGGTATTCATGTTATGAGAAGGTTAGATCTTACACAACAGAACATAAGGTTTCACAGAAATAAGTGTCTGAACAGCAGTTACATTTACAGAACACTAAATTCTTCCGCAAGGAGATTAAATGCAAGCTAGAAAACCGTCAAACATCAGCTGGAAGGTACTTTGTAATTCTGGATGTTCAGGAATACATAAGTAGAGGACATTCATTAAATTATTCAATCGGTTCAAGTAAGGAGTGTCATAAACGTGACACTAGGAAGATTTAGACAATGAATGGTTATTTGAAATAGTCAATCGTAGCGTCAAGTACAAACATGACCATGTGTGAATAGCATCTCGTAGATGGATGATGAAGATTAGAAGTATCACATTAACATACCATGAATAGACCACAATGACGCGCTCCCCTTTTTAGCGTGGATAAAGATAAAAAAGAACGATTTGCAGGGACATATAAAACAAACAAGTAATTAAGTGCACCTGTTTGCACTGGAATCTAAGGTATACCTGTTGCATTATATAAAGCATATTTGTTATTTCTCTTTTTTTATCCCGAAAAACGTCGACTAATACTAGAAATAACTATTGAGAACTGGAAATCCTTGAAAATGTAATTGTTCATTAAATCATGCGAAAGGCGTAGTAGTGACTTTTTGTAAGCTTGATTCATAAACTTTTATCACAATAATGTAAGTTATACTCACAGAGCATATTTGAAAATACTTCGATTTGATGAGTAGTCACTATAAATATACGAGTATCTTGTACATAATTGACTTTCTTTTACCATTTTACCGGAATAAAGTTGCTGTATGCTCATCTCCTGTCTCCTAAATTTTCGACTAGGAAGGTTCAAAGCGTTCAAGTGCTAATGTAGCCTGCAGCCAGTCACGTATCAAGTACGAGTTATGACACTGGCGATGGGGTAAACTATCAAAATATCATTTACTTTTGACTAGGTTGAGGCTTTGCTGGAACGCCAGGAGAAACGCTATTAACGGTTCCAAATACGCATACTAGAAACCTTAACCCAGCAAATAAATCTTACTCAAAAGGGGCTGTCAGAAAACTTATGCACATCTCACGCCGACTCCATCATTAACTCTATCAATGAGTTTCATTTCGATGGCTTAGCTGATATTACATTTGATTTATGGTTTAAGAAGTACGAAGAATTGTTCAAGGTAGACTTGGAAAAAATTGATGATGCCGATAAGGAAAGAATGCTCCTTCGAAAGCTTGGCACGGTTGAACATGAACGCTATACTAACTTTATCTTTCCAAAGGACCCAAGCGATATTACTTTCGAAGCAACAATTGAGATCCTGTCGCAAATCTTTGGCGACTAATCGTCTTTATTTAATATCCGCTATCAATGCCTTGAGTTATCAAAAGCAAGCGATGACGACTGACTGAAGCATGCAGGCTCAGTTAAATATGAGTGTGAGCGCTTCAAACTGTCATCAATGACAGAAGACCAGTTTAAGTGTTTGGTACTTTTATGCAGCCTGCAATTGCCTATAGATGCCGACATCAATACCGGAATTTTGAGTAACATTGAACAGTGTCCAACTTTCACGCTACAAGAAGTCATCAGTGAATGCCAAAGGTTGGCAAATTCGAAACACGATACTTCTATGGTTGAGAACAGTAATCGTCCCCCATATGTCCACACGAAAAAAGATTCTAGTGTGCAGAAGCAACGTGGTTTACAGCCTTCTTCTCCAGGCTGGTTATGCGGAGAATGGCACTATAAGAAGTTTTTCCGTACAAACATCACTGTTGCATCAAATGCCATTGTAAAGGACACAAAGAGACCCACTGTAATGGAAAGTTACATTGTCGTCATCCACCGAAACTTTATTCCAGAAAATATAAATCTCCTGTATTAACCAATAAAATAATGGTGGCTCACACTAGTACACAGAATTCCAATCGAAGAAAATATATTACGATGGAAGTCAACGGCCGTCGCACTCGTCTGCAACTTGACACAGCTTCTGACATAACGCTTATTAGCCAAGGAATTTGAAAGCTCACTGGCAAACCCTCAGTGTGCTCACCAATTCAGTTAGCTTACAGTGCATCTGGAGGTAAATTAAATGTTATCGGAGAGATAAGTTGTGAAGTCGCGAAGGAAAATGCAGAGACAAATGCAGCTGTATTCGTCGCAGAGAGTCCAAGGTTAGATTTTTTGTGGCTCGACCTTATGGAAACTCTGCGACTGGTGAATCTCTCAATTGATCTTACCTACGGCCTCATCAGGACTACCGAGGCGTCGAAGAAAAATATGAAGAACACTATTAAAAAGACATCACAACACGTTTGCAGAAAAATTAAGGAAATGTAATAAAGCGAAAGCGCAACTAGTCCTCAAGCATGGTACCACTCTATTTTTCCAAACTAAACGTCCAGTGCCATGTTTTGCTTTACCTAATGTTGAGCAACAGTTAGATCGCCTTAAAAAGTGGCATCATCGAACCGGTGAATTTTTTAGAATGAGCAGCTCCAATAGTAATCGTTGTGAAGCCCAATGGGGGCATAACCATGTACAGATTGTTCTACAGGTCTAAATAAATCATCAGAAACTCATCAGTACCCGTTGTAGTTACTACAAGACTTATTCACAAAGCTGGATGGAGATATATACTTCGCAAATTTAGACTTATCATACTATTACCTACAAATTCCACTTGTTAAAAAATGCAAATAACACTTGACTATGAACACCCACAAGGGATTTTTTTCGCTATAACAGACGGCAATTTGGCGTAAGACAGCCTCATCAGTCTTTGACAAATCATGGACATAATATTACAAGACATTCCTGGTACTGGTGCTTATTTGAATGATATATTCATGATGCGTGTAAACCAAGTCGATTTAAAAAAGAAGCTGGATTAAGTGCTCACATGAATTGGGCATTTTGGTTCCCGTTTACGTGCTGAAAAATGTGACTTCCATCTGCAGCAAGTACGTTACTTAGGATTTATAGTGGATAGAAATGAGAGATGACCTGATCTAGAAACATAGAAGCTATTAAGACGATACCACCACTGACCGATGTTCCGACCCTACGATCCTTCTTGGAAATGGTCAGTCATTACGATATATTTCTTCCAGACCTGCACCGTCTGTGAGCCCCACTGAATTGTCTGCTATCGAAAAATGCCAAATGCATCTAGTCAGATGAATGCCAAGAAGCGTTTACACAAATGAAACAACTTTTATCGTCGAACCTAATTCTAACACTTTATGATCCAGCTCTACCCATTATGGTTGTAGCAGATACTTTGAA
Organism: Schistosoma japonicum; assembly: GCA_025215515.1. NCBI lineage: Eukaryota > Metazoa > Platyhelminthes > Trematoda > Strigeidida > Schistosomatidae > Schistosoma > Schistosoma japonicum. Next base: position 59,793,646 of record CM046061.1, on the reverse strand, counting down.
CTACGGAATTGGTGCTGTGATTTCACATGTTTACCCAGATGGATCTGAGAAGCGATTGCCCATGCTACAAAATCATTAAAAAACGGAGCGGTACTATAGTCATTATCTTCACAGTAAAAAAGTTTCACAAGATACTATGTTACCAACCGTTTACATTATTGACAGACCATAAACCACTACTAACAGTTTTTGAGTCCAAAAAGGGCATTCCCATGTGCACAGCAAATCGTGTACAACGATGGACCACTATGCAGCTTGGTTACGATTTTAAGATAAAGTACCAACCAACGAAGGATTTTGGTCAGCCAGATGCCTATACAAAACAAGAAGAAGATGTGCTCATGACTTGCATTGAAGCCGAGGTAGAAGTCCACAGTATTAACAGATGTGATTAATGGATTGCCATTCACTTCACAAGCCATCTAGGAAGCCAGTGAAAGAGATAGTACAATCAAGATCATTCTCCGTTATATATTCAATAAATGGTTAACATCTCGACTCCCTGGCTAACTTTAACAGTACTTCCTTCGGCAAGACGCCTTGATAATCGTCGACGCATGCATCATGTTTGGCCACTGTATTGTTATCATCAAAATCCTTCATCACCAAATCCTAAAAATTAAAGAGGGAGAAGATAATGTGCCGACGCAACTGTTAAAAAATTTCTAATGTCTTATCGAGCTACGCCAGACCCTACCATGCCAGAGAGAAAGTCATCTACAGAATGTATGTTCAGAAGGAGGGTTCGGACCATCTTCAACAGTATGCTGCTATCTAAAAGAACAGATAAATCTAACAATGAAAGGCAGCGGAAGACTATACGTAGCATTCAATTGGGCGAAAAAGTGCTTATCAAGTCGTACCAAGGTAATAATAACTGAGAGCCGTGTATCATCGAATGGCGGATTAGGAAAGTATTGTATCTACTTCGGGGAAGTTTTGGCACTTCCACAAGACATAATAATCAAGTGCATTTATCATTATAGGGTCGGCCAGATGTTAGTAGCCTAGTAAGATGCCGTTAAACCTACACTATTTTCTGCCGATCTAAGGGAAGCATGCAACTATAAATAATTTGGTAGTAGGCAGGTAGAGGTCTAACAGGTTTTATAAAGAATAACTTTAGATTTGTTAAGATAGCAATTACAACGAATAAAACCAATGGGTCTGTGAGCCTTAGTGACTTGTGATAAAGCATGCTCGGTGAAGGACAAACTTTTTGAACACCATACTTCTAAATCCCAGATACTACTTAGTTGTCGTAATTCGGGTTCGTTAAGGTGTAGGCTAGTTTCGAGGTTAGATTCACCAAAATATAGGCACCGTGACTTTTGTGTGCTAAGAGGAAGAAACCATGTGTTACACCATTCACTTAATTTATTGAGATCTCTTTGCATTATGTCGTTAACATTTCAACCTTTGTCCGGGCAGGATACATAAACAACTTTGAGATCGTCCACCAACATAAAGGTTTTACCCTCTTTAGAACAGTTATATATGTCATTGACATTCATAATAAATAATAACGGTCCTATGACTGAACCCTGGAAGACACCACTAGTGATTTATTAAGGACGTGAGATATATCGTCTTAGTTTTATTAATTAAATGCAATCTTTCAAAAATGAAGCTATCCAGTTATGCAATTTACACGCTATTCCAAAGGCCTTCGACTTAAATGAGAGAGATGAATGATGTGCCTCATGAAACGCCTTAGTAAATTTGAAGCAAAGGGTAACAATTAGTTTTCCATCATCTTCATTGTTTATTATATAGTCAAAGTATTCTAGGTGGCAAGTTATGCAGCATTTTTCAGACATGAAGCCATGCTGGGGATATATGATTAGTTTGTGCTTAACTGAGTGTAAATCTCCTCTATAGTAACTTTCTCCGTGGATCTAGATAAGACATAAGAGTGATTGATTGGACGGTTTTTTACAATCGGAATAGTAAAAAGACTGGACTAGGCACAATGTTTTTCTTTGAGGATGGCTGTCAAACAGGCTATTTTGTCAGTTAATTTAAGATGTATGTTTTCGGCTTCTAGTTCTCTCGTGTTTCTGTAGTTTTCTATATTTATGAATATCCAATGAATACTAAAAATTGCAGAAAAGTTATGTTGAACAAATAATTTCTTTCGTAACTTCCTTAGTTCGCTTATAAAATTAACAGGGATGTATTCTCTATTTGGGATATGTGGTTTAATCCCTTTAAAGATGCAATACAGTCAAGACATGAATTTATATTACGGTTAAAAGCATCTAGTGAATTAATGACCACACAAGAGGAGAAAAATATGTCTTAATTAAGATCATGTAAGAATTTTTTCGGTATGAGACCAGTTAATTTGAGCACAGTTTCTACGAAAATTAAGGGGATTGTTTATTCCACTCTTAGTACATGAACATTCATTGAAAATTAAGTGGCAAACAACAACTTTGTGATCCCTACCATGAAATTCAAGGCTATTATTCTATGTATAATTAGGAGCACTATGTAAAAAGATTAAGTCTAATAAATTTGACTTGCATTTGGTCCATGCGCTACTTTTTAGAATTTCAAAGGATTTATCAATGTGTGAGGATCGATGTAAAGGGTTTCAAGTAACAGAAGGCATATCGAAGTCTCTTCCTATTAACTTGGTTGCAGATTATGCAAATAAATGACTTAGTTGTTGGGTTACGGTATGAGTAGCACTAGGCGGTCTATAAATACAACCTATCAGGAACTGGTAATGAGGACACTTGTCAATGCTGACAAATGTAGCATCATCTTAAAGTTCACTGCCTCTCGAAGAGATAAACGATGATGAAAAGTCAAACCGAACGTATATTATGTATCCTCCATTTCTTGCTGAGTTCCGATCTTTGCGGCATATAACTTAATTACCGACTTCAAGTGTAAAGTCTGAAAAATCGGGAGTACACCAAGTTTCAGTTATTAGGACACAGCATGTGATAACTAAGTACCTTAAGTATTTGAGATGGGTGATTTTATTGCAGAGGGAACGGGAGTTAAATAAAATAGTGGAGATCTGTGTGATAATAATGAAATTAGATAGGTCACAAGTTAGCTGAAATAGTGTAGACTGTTTATGAACTTTTTTTGGACTGAAAAAATGTAGAGTTCAAGAGGGTCATATCAATGAGACAGTAGTCATAGGGTGGTTGGGAGAGGATACTTTTTCACCTGGTAGGGTATTATCTATATGATGAAGTGGAATAAGTGAAGGCTGAACAGAAGCGGGTGTGAAGCGGAGATAACTGGATAATCAAGAGACAGACGTAGGAGGTTTCTTGTTTGTACCAAATGATACGCTATGAGTTGAGGTTCCATTTTAGTTCATTAGGGTAAGGAATAGCGCGGATAGCGGTTCAAGAGAAAAAAGTCTAATGGATTGTGGACAGGTAGCCAGTAGTTATACAGTGACATGTTGTCATTATATGCCATAGAAGCATTGTCAAGCACCCCGTGTTCATGATGCACTGAAGTTTGATTGGGGTTTAATAATGATGTGTGTGGACATGATGTAAGCATGTGGCTTCCCATCAGAAGTTCAGGGCTATTGACTATTGGGGGTAGTCAGCCTTCCTGAGAATAGTTTATAGGTACCTTGTAGGCGTGTCCTACCCGGTCTTTATGCTGATTTTTGTTGTTTAGTGGTATGAAGTCCGAGTACATATGGTTGGAATTCAAAGAATATGCGGACTGTACTGTCCTAGATACATGAAGTCTGTCCTGATGAGTTGTTAAGGGATTGAGAGTGCAGCCTGCACTACTAAAAATATGGCACTTAGACTTATCGTGATTGTCTTTGGTAGTACTTCACTGCACAGGGGGTTGGTTTGCAACGAAATAGGTCTTCCCGAATATTTGATGCCAAGTGAAAAAGTCTACTTGCTTGAAATACCTCTACTGCTTTGTTTTCCGGCTTGGTCTTGTGGGTATTTTCAAAGAGCTCTGATTGGTCTCGAGTAAAATATTATTTGTAGCGAACAGAAGGGTATCTTGCAGCTTAGGAAAAGTCTTGCTTTTTCTCTTCTGTTATGTTATGAGCAGGGTCTGCATACTTTTATTGGCTTGGGTTTCGGATTGCCCTGGTACCTTAGAGTAGTATTGAGACATGCAGTCAGGTTTCTCTAGCTCATTATGCATGGTCGTATGTTCAATCAGTCAATGCCTTTTACTCCATGTGGAGGATAGGCCGCCAACCAGTATTTTCCAACCAACTCTGTCCTTAGCTTACCTTTCCAACCCTTCCCAAGAGCTCTTCAGTCTCTTTATATCTGTCTCCAATTCCAAACGCAGTGTATTCTTTGGTCTCGTTCTTTTCTTTTGAACTTCAGGATTCCATTTTAATGCTTGTCTTATGACACAATTTAGTTTCCTCAGTGTGTGTCCCATCCACCTCCAGTGACTTTTTCTAATTTCTTCCTTGGTTGGAAGTTGATTTGTTCTCTGCTATAGGAGGTTGTTGTTGATGGCATCCAGCCAACGGATCCGAAGCATCTTACGCAGACAATTGTTTATGAAAACATGTATCTTCTGAAGGATGCTTTTCGTTGTTCTTCAAGTTTCGGCTCCATACAACATAACTGACTATCTCCCCGTTTGTATTGAAAATTCTAACTTTAATGTGTGCTGGCAGTTGGTTTTAGCTCCAGATGTCTTTCAGTTGTAGAAATGCTGTCGTCGCCCTTCCGATCAACACATTCACATTAGACCCTCCTTGTTTATCGATTATGCTACCCGTACGTATGTACAGGTTCCAACAGTCTTCAAGAATTTTTCCATCAAGTAAAATTGGGTTGGTGTTGGTTGTTTTGTAACGGAGGATCTTGTTTTTCCCCTTGTGTATGTTTAGGCCTACCGCTGCCGAGGCTGGTGCTATCTTCTTCATCTTCATCTGCATTTGTTGCTGTGCGTGTTATAGGGGAGCTAGATCATCTGCAAAGTCTAAGTCATCTAGTTTCATCGATGTTATCCATTGTATTCCAAGACTGCCTTGGAATGGTGCGGTCTTCATGATCCAGTCAAATACCAGCAGGAAGAGAAAGTGCGACAGTAAACATCCATGTCTAACACCGGTCATAGTCGTATGTTAGCCGGTCAATTTTCGGCTAGCTTATGATAGTTGTTCACTATCCAGTAGATCTAGAGTGGGGATCTCAGAATGAGAGCAGCCTTAAAGGGTACTACTGGCAATTCTATATTACCTAATCAGTGAGAGTGTGTGGATTATCTGTTGACGCGTAGGTTGTGGACTTGTCCAAATTAACACACAGCTCGTAGGTTTGGTTACCTTTCTGTTTAGTGCAGAGTATTTATCCGACTGAGTACAGCTGAAACTAGGACATGGTGAAGAGCGTGGTATGCTTGGATAAGACAACAAACTTGAGTTACGTTTTAGTTCAACCTTGATTACGTTCTTACGCAAAGTAATGTGATTAACCGTTTTTCGTTGCAGTGTCGTTTTGTCTGCAATTATCATTATATGCTTGAAACCAGTAACAGATCTAATGTTATCTATGGAGGCGATAAAACATTTAGCGTCCCTATGCTGCAAACGTTAATTGCATCAGCACTCTTTAACTGAACATATTCAAAAGCATCAATTATACCTGGATGGTTAGAAAACGCAATAACGAATGGAATTTACGGAAAAACATCAACTACTAAGGTAACACTATTATCGCTTGTTTGCCATGCTATGGACGTGCTGTCAGCATCGTATGCAGAAGTGTTGTCCCCACTAATACGGTTGGTACAATTGTGTTTTCTCATGAGATTACTGTAACCTTATAGTTGACAACACAGGTTAACTAAGATCGGTGTAGAATCTCTGTGTGAGTAGCTCGATAGGAAGGTTTAAGGTCTTGATTTACAAGATGACTCTCATCTAGGTCAGCTCCACTCAGTGAGTTTTTCAAGCTTCTGCTTTGACATGATTTTAACCTTGTATAGGCCTTCAAACTAGTCACAGTATTTCCATTGACGTAACCTGTGCGAAAACCACATTTGGTTATTGGTACCAATTCAGACTCAAAAAATTCTAATTGAGGAAATGCATCCAATCGCTGAGTGTTCTCTAAGACAGGGACAGCCAAAGTTTCAGAGTCACACAGTGAATGCGAATTAGGATCAGAATTTACGTTAACTTCATTCAATGCGTCTATATTCTGGCTAGATCTTATTGTGGTACATATTCTTCGACTAACTGAAGAAGCATCCTCATAAGGCCTTTCATTATACGAACCATTGTCAGAACAGCCTTTATTTCGGATAATACTGGACTGTTCTTTCAATAATGAGTGATATTTACTGCAATATATGTCCTTAGACGGACCTGAATGACAATATCTACTAGTGTGTTCCGTGCCTAAACACTTGAAGTAAAAATCCCAATCTCCTTGCAAGCTCAACTCACTGCGGTATACGTAATGAAACAAACTGGTCGCACTCGTCTTACTTGTGTCTTTCCAGGCACAGAATACACGTGTCTTCCTTTACTACGTCGCTGCTGTAAGTCGCAAATTATCGACAATTAAAAGCAGACGTTCTTGACTCAGACATAGGTCTCACTAATCTTCCGAATCTACTCATTGATTGACTCACACTACTGTCCACCAGTCTTAGAACAAGTGAAAATTTTGGTTCAGATCTCCTTTTCCTCCATAAAGGCACTTAAATCCACCCATTTCTCTTGCAGCCTAGTAGGAAGACGTTCAACAATCATCTCAATTACAGTGATCAAGTCCAACTCGCGAGCCTTACGAAGTGAAACCATGACGTTTTTATACACCAACAGGCTGTCTAAAAATGATGCTATCTCTTGTGGATTGTCCTCTAATTGTCGACCATTACCTCTCACCCCCTCAAATGCCTTGCTTGCTATAACAGATGGTCTACCAAATCTCTGTTTAAGTACACGTCGGGCCTCCTCATAGCCTCCTAATGGTATAAGTTGACAACATTTAAAAGCACTGGCAGCTGCTCCCTTGCACTGCCCAATCAGAAACATCAACTTCAAATCTTCTGACACCCTTGAGTCAGATAACATCACGTTCTTTAACAAAGCCAGGATAATCAACAGGGTTGCCATCGAAGACTCGAGGTGAGAATTTAGGAAACTTAAACGGTAATATTTCTCTATCATCTACCGAGCTATGTGACATATCAGCATCAGTCTTATTGATCATATCAATACATGCATTGACTTACCCATGGTTATTATTATAGACATTACTCACCATGCCAGTAATCATTCGCCTACGCCCCTTAGAAGACCCAGGCATCTGTCATGGTCAGTGCAAGAGCCAAGTTTATCGTCTAAGGTTCCTCCAGCAATCAGCGACCGATCCAAAGAACAATGATTACGAGCCAATATTCAAAAACTGTCAAATCAGCCGACTGAAAGCTACGACTGAGCGATTACCAGAGTTCAGAATACTATTGTGTTTCCTTCACCAATCAAGTACTCCTAATTAATCGAGTATCGACCTTTATTATTATCCCAAAAACCCAAAGGAATAACAACAAGTCGTCCAAAATCGATTAATTACACCAATTACACCTAATATAATAACAGCAGCGACAATAATAACAATAACGATGACAATAACAATAGTTTCTGAATAGTATTGACTCCGACAGTAACGGAACGTTCGCTCAATCGTTACGGAACCAATGGCCACTAACAATGGAACTCGATACAACCGAACAACATTAAGTGGTACCAATGTCCAACTTCCTTGACACCGCTCAATATGTAACAGTGTGTATGTAAACTAGATACTACCGAACTGTACTTTGAACAGTATATCTAAAGATCGTTATCAAATACTCCACGATTTGCCACTTAACCTCGACTTAATCAGTAATGGCTCATAAGGGTTCTAAACCTTAAACACTGCAATTATGGAGGTTGTAATAAGAAAAATAAGTGAAAAAAGATACTAGTCTAAGACTGTTTGTTTCACAACTATTAGCTAACTTTATTTTTTCCATTTTGTATTCTTCTTTATCATCTCCCCAAACATGTGGACTGCTCTCATAAGGATTGGGTCACCAATACAGCAACTTACTCCTAACACAGGTTAACAACGTACTTAATGCATCAATAACTCACCGTTCAAAATCAACCCACATATATTCCATTACTATGGAAGAATACCCTCCAAATATGTGCTTGATTGGAACTCTTAATTAAGTTCCAAATGTTGTTAGTGTCATCCCGTATATGGATATGCTGTATGGTCTATCCTGTTTACTCCCAGTCGGGTCTTGAAATCGTAAAGTCAAGGACGTAAGCACGCGGTTATTTGTCAGAAGTGCATTTACTACAACATGCAACTCCGGCACCCTAGTACTGTGAACTTTGATGTTATTGGCCTTGCTTTGAATTAATACCTTCATATAATGTGAATCCCCTATAAATGACTCCATCAAAATATTTGTATATAAATAAACCTATATCATGCTGATCATGCCTATAAACAGGTATGCTCTCATGTACAAGAAGCTGCTCGGGAAAAAAGTAATTGGTATTATTAATATACTTTTACAGTCTGCTTTCAGATCCACCGTCATTTCTGGTAAGAAGCAGGTCAACCAACTAACATTCACTACAGAAGATCAATAAAAACTTGAGACTTACCTATTATTAGCCAATGTTTTCCTTCAAATATCAGTATTGTTAGAATCTGTGAGTGAACAACCAATCTATCACGCTGTAAACCCAAAATAACCACCACAGATTCATCCGTTCAGGGTCACAAAATGTCATGTTACGGGAAGTTTTAATTCGTATAGCTTATAACCTGTGTGGTTATTATTATTCTTTACAAATGGATTTCTATAATTTTGAAAAGTAATTACGCAACAAAACTTGGTGTAAGTAGAGTCGTATCCAGAAAGTTGTATACAATGATCTTAAACTAACCAAAACAAGTGAAGACAGCTTGGGGAAAAATGTTATGTTATTACATCACTCGTGATTGATAATACGTCGAAAAGAATTAACATCTCTAAGTGACCATCTAAGTGTTTAGGACAGTCGCCTCCTTTTTATTTGATTTACAACCTTTAAAAGTGTTGAACATTCGTTAACTAGGAATGGAAATAAAGCCACAAAAATGTATGCAAATTTTTAAGACAATTTAACGGATATATTTAATTCAGTTTTAGTTTATTAAGGAACACATCGTAGCCTATATTTTGGTATGTGCCGTTCGCATTTAGCTAGGTCAGTGTAGGTTATATCTGTTGTATTATTAATCCCCCCAAAAATAGTTGCACAGGCTTTCGATATTGATGATAACCATGTTCGTGTTAGTGGACACGTTCAGTTGAAGGCATACGGTCACGCATCACCACCAGATCACGACAAGACGCACTGTGGGGAGCATCGCTCTCTAGTTTGCTAGCCTAGACGTTGCTATTTAATTTATGCTCTATTTACCATCAAGTATAACTTATCCTCCATCCTTCATTGCTTACTGATTAATTCTCATTCGCAAGAGTGGATTCGAACGCTGGACGTTGCTCTAGTTATGCGATAAACGTTACTTGGTAATATACTAGGGTGCGCTTCATATTCATTTATATATATGAAATCGAAAAGCCATTATTAATTGTTCATAAGTATACATTGCTTCTTAACTGATATTAAAATACTAAAGTAATAATAATTAGTAAATAGTCTAACTTTATTACATCAGAATGACTTCTCTGGCGTCTTGGCTGAAATGTCAGTTGTTCAGCTGCATAGGTCAACTGTTCGATTACACTCTGTAACATGACTCATATATATAGATATAAAGCCTAAACTTCGCTTGAAACCGTACTAGGAGTACTGCCAGTCCCAGGCCGAAGATAAAGAAGGAAATCTAGCCATCCGGTTGGCAACCCCATCTTGTAACAAACGGGCCGAATAAAACGCTAGCCATAAAAAAGGCAAATCTCAACTCTGCACTGGGATTTAGGGGGGTCTTCATTTCAAAGGGTTATAACGCCTCATGATAAAAGCTGATTTTCTTCGGAAGTTACAAGGCCGATGCCTCTTCTGATAATCAAAGCAACAACTAATATAGGTAAATTGAATGCTAGTACGATGTGGCAGACAAGGAGAAGGATTTAAATAGGCGAGGACATGAAAAGACACGATCTGTAGTTACATTGAGAAAGCGAAACAAATCTGATTACTAGCTGAACAGCAGAGATTACCCTTGGGAGACGTGTTGTATACTCCAATTATAAAAAAATTATGCTTCGTACATGTAAGGAGTAACACTAATCTGTCAGTTGAATGAATCTTATCGCTTTACATCAATTTCCTCGACTAAGAAAAAGCATTTGACAAAGTGGACAGGAGGACATTATGGAGCCATCTTCAATAATATATTACGTACTAGTAGATAGTTAATATCGTACGCAATTTTTACGACAGACTACACTGCGAAATCATACATGGAGGTCAGCTCGTAGATTCATTCCAAATTAAGATCAGTGTCATACAAGGCTGTTTACTATCACCATTTCTGATTCTGCTGTTAGCTGGCTGGATTATGAAAACTACTACAGCTCAAAGAAAACACAAAACTCAGTGGACAACGTAGATGAAACTAGACGACTTAAACTTTGCAGAGCACTGATCTAGCTTTTAATTTCCACACTCAGCAACAAATGCAAGTGAATACCGACAGTGTATCAGCAGCCTTGCAGAAGTAGAGATCAATATTTACCAAGACAAGAGTAAGATCCTAAGATACAAAACGACGAGCAATAACCCGATCGCACTTGACGGATAATCTCTGGAAGATGTGAAAACTTTTACATGTTTAGGAAGCATCATTAACAAACAAGGAGAGTCTGATACAGATGTGAAAACATGAATTGGTAGGGCAAGTACAGCATTTCTACTAATAAAAAACATCTTAAACTCAAACCACCTTTCATCTAACATCAGAGTCAGAATTTTCGATATAAATACGAAGATATTTCTGTTGTATGAAGCTGAAAATTGTATGTCGAACAGAGATAAGCATCACCCAAAAGGTACAATTAATTATAAACAACTGTCTATGTAAGATATTTGGGATTTATTGGCCAGATACCATCAACACCAACATTCTATGGCAGAGAACAAACCAACCAAAATCCAACTGAGAAAGAAATTCGAAAAAGACTCTGTAAGTAATAGACACATTGAGGGAATTATCAAACCGGATCACAAGGCATGCACTAACTTGGACTCCTGAAGATCAAGAAAAAGAGGAAGACCCAGGAACATATTGCTTTAGGAAACTGGAGGCAGTTATGAAGAAAATGAAAAACACTTGGGAAGAGCTGGAAAGAAAAGCAAAGAACAGAGTTGGTTGAAAAATGTTGGTCTACTGCCTATGCTTCACATGAAGTAACAGGCATTGCTTGATTGATGTATCCTTATTACAAAGCATTGTCTTCGAGAATTGGTTAGATGTAAAAAATGGTTACCTGTAAACAAGTTGTAAATTGATTTGTGCCTAATGATTCAGTTAAGATCTATTGCATGATAAGCACTCTTTCTATCAAAGATAAACTCATGCTCCCTTATGAACAGGTTTTTTATTACGAAAAACGTGAACCCTCATACAGACTGCTTATTTACGCAAAAGGTTAACATAGAATTGTACCAAAGTTAGCTGTAATAATGAGATTAGTTTTCCTTCAGTGTTGCTAGTCACGCAAAAGGGCACTATTTTCTTTGCAAAACTTGAGTGCAGTCGTTTCAGAAATAATCAACTTATTTCAACCTAGCAGAGAATGGAAAGGGCTGATAACGGTAAGTCATATAAAGAAGCTAAGGATCACACATCTAAAAGCTGAAACAGTCAGACTCAATTTTGACTTTTGTTTTTCCGACGGTGGGTTTAGTCTAAAAATAAATAAATTTGTCAATAAATTTTACTGATGAAATTCACCCTGAATTGGGAAGAGTTTATTTCTACAATGTCAAGATTTTCTGCTGTGTTGTTATTTGTCTCCGATTTCAACTGTTTATTTGATGTTTCGCTCGCGTTCTTTGATGTCATTAGCATACCTTGGTAGAATATAAAACATGTTGATTATTTTGGCAAGACAATGTTACTGCAGAGCTTACCATGGTATGAAGGTTATCATATATTCAAACGATATGCTTCGCACATATTATTGTACAAATATAAGGGAAACAAAATTTGAACGACAAAAAATGTATCTAAAGACACTTTAATTATTGAAACCAAAATCTTTTTTACTTGTATTTTTTGGTTAACATAAAATATCAGCGTAATGAACTTTTTAATGGTTTACGGGTTAATGAAGACTAAGATATTTTATTAGATGAAATGTGCTTTATAATCTAGGTTACAGAATTAAGCGTGGCACCTTGCAAGATCAGGTCTGCTTACCTGGCCTGTATAAGAGAAAGGAAAATCTTTTTCGTGTATTCTTGTGACTAGAAACCGGTGGGGCTACACGTAGGGTGATCCGTTATGTAAATGTGCTTTTTTTAAATCTATCTAAATTGATAGCAACTGTGTTATTCTTTTCTTGTATGGCGAAGTATTCGCATTTTGTAAGATAACCTTGAATGACCCCTAAACAGAAAGATTAGGTGGAGGTTTTATTTTATTACATTTCATCAAAGATGAGTGCAGGTATTCAGATCTTTGGGTATGTACACAACTAGTGATTGTTTACTAACGGGAATTTTTGTCACAAAGTAAATGAAAACGGAATTACACCATTATTTAAAGATAAAGATGCTATCGAAGAGTATCACGTACCAAGTTCCTACAACACAACTTAAGAGTTCCTTTGATTTAGTATATTTTCATCGTATGCAACCATTAACGAGTATAATCACAGGGAAACAAAAAGAATAAGCTAACACAAAAGATGGTTAAAAGTCGTTAACAAATTGAAAAGTAAAATAGCTCAGGCGATCAAATTTAAGCCTTCAAACTCGTCTCCAATTGATTGTAATAGTGGTCGGTATAGATAAAGTAATTAATCGGAACCTTAAGACGTTAGCATAAATTAAGTTGGTCTTATCATTTCTCGAACTTTAGTCTCTTTGTTCCTTTTTTTACCCAATCGTTATTAAAGACAAAGAACGAAGTGCCAAATAAGGTACCAACTCATTATGCTTTTCAACACATGCACAGTAACCAGGTGAACGTGGCTTTTCATGAGTCAAACAAACCGAACAGTTTTCCTCATCCCATTGAATGAATAAAAAGTTTAATGCCTACATAGGGTAAGTAAGGAAGAAATTCTGAATTTCACTCTTGAGCATTAATTTTTAGTTGTAGACCGTGAAAATTTATGCCACAAATCAAATGTTATCAACAATGGACTAAATTGAGCCACTTACTCAAATGTAAATCGGCAAAAAGAGCGAGCAGATTTGGCTTAAGGTAAGGTTTCGCAGTTCAGTTAAATAAACTGAGGACAGCCACAGTAAATAACGATAAGGGACACAAACAGACTGAATAGCAGGTAACATCCAATATTGGTCGCAATGTGTGCAGGAAGGGAACGCAGAGAGAGTCCTTTCATAGTGGAAGGCAGTAAGCTAGAATCGAATTCGGAAGGAATAGAAAGAATCACAACGTAGTACACTGAAGGAAATTTTTAACATTAAATCAAGTTTTTGTAGTGACTTTAAACAAATACACTCTTCCTGTCTAATCTAGGACCTGTAGCTCTCTTTAGTTAACTTGTAGCAAGGTTTTCAGAAGAAGTGTGACCACTGGAAGTATATGTTTTTGTATGTACAAACGGGATAAAAATAAGTCGTAGTCACGTTCAATTTAGATAATATTAGCCTTAGTTGATTGATGTCTTCATTCATTTGCTTGCCACTTAAGAGTTAATAAAATCACTTATGTTGGTAATTAATAACTGTGGAATTTTTATTTGTTTGAGTGATAACTAAGTGCTTCTGTAATCACAACGGATATAAAAAATAGAGCGGTTACGAAAAGCAACTTGAAAGAAAATCAAGTACTAAAATAGAATTCTATGGATTTTCAGAGAATAATCATGAATCGGTGTTACTTAATAACAAAAAGTAAAATTATATCACAGCCACACACATAAATCCTTAATGATGATGAACACAATTTACCTAATTAATGATTAGTAATGGGCCTTTGAGGGAGCAGGAATGACAGTCTAACTAAAAGAATCAATCATCGTGCGACACTGAAAGCGTATAATAGTGTGGGCTATTAGCCAATATGAAGTGAAAACAACCGCAAATTGTGCAAGGCCTCTCAATTTCTAATTTAATTACACTCGTACTATGGCAGAACACTACGAGATGACTAAGAAGATGAAGAGGCTGTGTAAAGCATTCTGATTTTTCTATTGCAACCCAAAAAATATCACCAAAAAGTCATGAAGCCAAGTGCCAAGTATGTACAAGAGTTGGATAAATATAGGCTCCTAAAACTATCATATATTTAATAACACGAGAATACTAGAGATGAAGAGACTCTCGTTAAAAAAGTAATTTAAATAACGCTTTAAGTTTGTCTCTAAATCAATGGAGACAAGAATCTGAAAAATTTAATCACTAGGAAACGTGCATTGAAGACTTAAGAATCAACATTGTTTTGATTTGAAGGCTGCAGTTCACAACCAGTGGCGGCATTAGGTCGTTTGCAGCATGGGTGAGTTCCTACTGTTTTAGTTCACTGACTTTTTCAACCAAGATACTATGTTGAGACTATTTTAAACATACTGCCTTGTATGAATATATATTATCTTACTGTTTCTTTCACTCCATCCCCCTACTTTCTGTTTCTATTTGCCCCATCTTGAAGCGACTGGATTAGAAAGCAAGTTGATGTCGTAAAGCCAGGTTGTTATAAGTTGTCAAAAAAGTGATGGTGAGTAGAATTTGATGAAAACGACGTCTTAATGCCATCTTTGATTTTAATGCGCATCGAAAAGATCACTGAGTGTTCTGTGAATAAAGTTGAAACTCCGTGTTCGTCAATTAAATGCACTATCTTGACTCCGACTTAGTGTATACTGATACCCTTCGTCAAATCATTCGAGCTATGTTTGCATCGATATTCAGCTACCTGGCATTCATGTGGGATTATTGTGTTGTGGGGTCTTTTCTGTCGCAGTCCGAATTAGCATTATATTCTTTTGTTTTATTTGTAATCGATGTTACCGTGTTATGAGCTGAATTAAGGCTTCAAGATAATGGGGCAGAATTTTCGCCATAACCATCCTAGATTCAGAGCTAGTTTGGTCAGTTCATGTTCTTAGTGGCGTATGTCACCAGAACCTGGGTAAAAGATCAAGCTGCCTATCAAGTTTTTTTTATACGTTTGGTCCAACTGTTAGTTTACCTGAAAGATCAAAATTCAGACTTACTGGTGCTGTAAGGTAACTCTTAATTGCGACGCAAAGTCCAATCGTATTCTATATTTTACTACATTTGTTTTTACTATAGTGTGCCTTTGTACAAGGACTCTAAATAATTATGTTTTTTATCAGCTCAAAAACAGTTGCACGACCTAATTTACTCACCTATCATCTGCATTGCCCTTATATAAGTAAAAACATCTAAATGGTACATTACGCTTAAAATCTACTTGTCGTGATTCTGCTATATTGTAAAGATCGTTTCACAGATTACCAGTATACTGATCGTCCCCAAAGTGACTAGGTTAACCTACTTGCTGTTGTTCTACTCATCTTACTATAGATCAAGTTTAGTGCGTTAAACTTATTTAGCCGTAAACGCTAGAAGTTCTGAAAACTTGTGCACTGCATAACAAATTATTTGAATATAAACCATGTCAATCCGTTGGTGTTAATTCTAATCTATATTGTTTAGTAAGGTGTAATGTGTGTAATTATATTTTTAAAGGTATTGCTCGAGATCGCATTCATAAAAGAGCTAAAACTGGCGCTCGCCGGGAACGAAATCGCAAGAAGAGGAAATTCGAGTTGGGTCGCCCGGCAGCACTGACAAAGCTTGGGCCTAAACGTATTCACACCGTTCGTGTCAGAGGTGGAAATCTTAAGTTACGTGCAATGCGCTTGGATCAGGGAAACTTTAGCTGGCCATCTCAAGCTATTTCACGAAAGACGAAAATTATTGATGTTGTGTATAATGCGTCGAACAACGAACTTGTCCGAACGAAGACTCTTGTCAAAAGCGCGATAGTTCAAATTGACGGAGCTCCCTTTAGACAATGGTTTGAGGCTCACTACTTGAAAGAGCTCGGTCGCCGCAAAGTTGTTAGTAAAAAAGGACATACAGTAACACAAGAAAATCCAGAAGAAGATATTTTGTTGAAGAAAAGAAGCAAATCAGCATTGAAAAAGTATGAAACTCGTCAGGCTTTGCCTCAAGCAAACGTAGAAGAGTCTTTGAAGGAAGAATTTGTTACAGGTCGACTCTTAGGTAAGCTAGCAGAATTGAGTTACCAACCCGTTTAGCTTGTATTTCCTCTAAACCTGGTCAGGTTGGCCGAGCAGACGGCTACATTCTTGAAGGAAAAGAGTTGGAATTTTACTCAAAGAAATTAAAAGCTAAGAAAGCAAAATAAATTTCTCTTATAATAAACTTCTGTAGGACATCCGTCTTTTTTTAACAAGAGATTTAGGTATACACTTAGTTTCTGGCTTCAGTATGTTTGTTCCAAATAATGTAGAATAAACTCGAAGTTTAGGATCATATATAGGTAGTATGTATCAGCAGACGTCAGTCAGTCTGTCCTTTGGTATATACGTGCGTCGTTCCGAGTTACCATACCCCAATTAACATAGAGAGGTGAACTTATTGGTGGAGACTGTAACATCACTAGCAGTAGTAAAAAAAAGGGGAACCGAGAATTTAAGGAAGTACAAATTAATGAAACGAATAAAAATTATGATTTAGCTTAAAATCTGGGTAGGACAGAATGGATGCACCTGCACCATCGAAAACAAACTTAAGCCATGTTACTCAAGGTCTTTAATCACTAGGTACGGTTGTAGCACCAACTAGGTAATCTACACCTATCAAGAGAGCTTATTTCAATTGTTACTAACTCTGTAGGCTGGTACCATATCTTGGTGTGGCCACCCGTAGCTTTATTTCAACATATTCCCACACCGGATCACTCCTCATCGAGGTAGGCGGTGGTTAAACATACGTAACACATGCCCCAACCACTTCGGCTGGTGAAAACTCACTACTTCACCAATCAATTCTCCATGTTTACCTAGAATTTTATTCCTAACCCACAAGTCGCTCTCTCGGTGGTCGCAGAAAACATGGGCAGTGTTTTAAAGACATCTATAATCGAATACTAGAAGCTTACGAATACCTCTCCTCAATGGTTGTTTCATACCCATAAAATAGAACGGATGGGACTGCTGCACTGTAAATGCGTCCTTTAGTCGGTTGATGGATGTCTTGCCACCACGAGTGACAAGTTGGCAAAAGCGAATTAAGCTTTTTGTTGCTGAGATCATCACTACCTTGAGAATCCGCCGAAATTACCACAATCCCTCCAGTCTAATTTATCTGTTCATCAGTTACACTTGTGTCGAATGCTTAAGGCTGCTGTCAAATTTAGGCATCAGCAAAAAGAATCACTGGCGTGTTTCTCTAATAACATGCTTGTTGTGGGCGCAAAAAGACAGTAAAATAAAACTTGATGAAACTATTGAAGCGATTCAGAGTTGGCTGAAGAGTCCTGATCTGGTAATTCTTCATCTAAACGGTTGGATTATTGTGAACTTCACTGGTCAGTGACGTATTCAGGGTTGCTTTTTGATCTGGTATGTTGTCGGCGAATATTCAGGGCAATTCCAGCTGTCACCCGTCTTGCATTTAGTTGCCCAGGTAGTATAAATGCCCTTACTAGTTAGGATAAAATGATATTGGTTTTTTTAATCAATATTAAGTGCACACGAGGTTATTTAATGATTATCTGCTCTCCATCGTTCTTTTGAATAATAAAGCCGTGATTGTTTCCATCAATCCCAATAAACTCTAAGGTTAAAAACAGGCACGAGCTCGCCTTTACGATGTTGTTTTTAGTAATCACAGTCGATCATCAGATAAAACATAATAATAGCAGTCTAGTATTGCGAATCTTATTAGTTTTCTTCATTTAGTTTCTACACCAGACTGAGTTAGTAAAAAAATAACCTCAACTATTGTGGCTTTCCTAGATAATAATTTTCGCCCAGTCATCGTAAAAAGAAAGTAATTAAATGAACACTGTAGAATTATACTGGTAGTTAGGATATTTTGTGATCGGTGACGGGTTACATAGTATACTAATCTTTATGTAACGACTTTCAAGTTACCTTTACTCTGTATTGTGAAGATGTGACATTCTTTTAACCCTTCTTTGAAATGCGTGCTTTGGCCGCTTTTGAATGTACCTTTTGTTATTAGGTTGTACCTCAATGTTATCATGCGATATCCCTTTGAGATTTATTTTAAATTTCAGAAGCACTTTAAAATGAGTAGTCTTCTGGCACCAATAACTCATATTATTAATCACTGCTAGTGACAACGGGTTATATTTGCTATGCGACAACTCAGAAATCTGGTAAATGAAGGTTACTCGTGCGGTCAACATTGACGAGGAAATTTCGCATAGTTTTTTTTGACAGATCTCAGATTAGTTGTTATTGCCTTTGTCATTAGTTCTTACTAGTCATATCTGTTAATGTTCTAATGAAAATGGATTACTGAACACACTCATATCCCCTTAGTCCGATACAACCAATCTTTTAGGATTCCATATATTGTGTGATCATTCTAGGAGGTCCTCATTGATTTCAGTTTGTCAGTTCTAATGGTCATATTTCTAAAGGCTTATATTCAAAGTTCCGGTACATTTGCAACGCATCCATCCCGCCTGATAATAATGTGCAGGGACGTTTCACAAAAGATTGTCCTGTACTCTTATTTCGAATGTGCACATTGATCGTTAACCCATGCAAATGAAGCTAAGAATGTTGTTGTCTACTTACATCTGCTAAAATTCCATGTTGGTAAATCTGTTTCTAAATCAAGGCATATTTTGATCCATTTATTGAAACTTAATATATGGACATCCAATGCAGTCATTCATGTAATAAATCTGTTTGATAGACGTGCCATATGTATATATGTTTTGGATTCAACTTGACTCTTGTTTATATTCGATCTATTGAGCAAAGTCATTAATGACATTCCGCTTTTAGGCGAATAAGATCTGTTCTTATCGAATCCAAATTTTCTTCAAGTCTAAAAAAATTAAAGTAAACTAATTTACTTTTATTTATAGATTAGATTAGTGATCACACAACTTGTCGCAACACTACATCAAAAGTACAACACAGCATTGAATGATTATTAAGATATCTTGTGTAATTCATACGGTGTAATTAACTTCAGACAATGCAATTGTACATTTGTCGTGTTCTGCTGTTGATGGCATTTTTAACATCAGAATTAAAATGTAATAAACTAGGTTTGCAGTGATTTAGGATTGCTTCTCCAGATGGTAATGGTGCATGAGTAAGCCGGAATTAATCCACATCAACTGATCAACAACATTGTAACTTAAGTTGTTAAAGTTTCTGTCATTAATATTTATTTAAAGTAGTGACTGTGGTTTATGTAGTGACTATTATGATGTTAACTGGAGGTAATAATTTTATGCATGATCCGCATAGTATATACATCTTAATTGAAATAAATCAACTTTTAAGTGGAAGTAATTGATTCCCTATTAGTATCTACCTAAGGTTATTATAATACATTAAATGGTTCACCAGAAGTTATGCAGTCATGTATAGATATTAGATTTCCAGCATAGAAACAATTAGAGAATATCGTTACATATACTCATAATCATTGAATATACATTACCCGTCTAGGGCTTTGATGCCAAACTAATATGTGATGGTAACGTAAAACGTGTACAAGTAGATCGCAGTATAATCCTGTGAGCTAAAGGATACCTATGCTTTGTCACCACCCATTGACTTGTGCTAAATGTTTAGATACGGCCTTAAAGGCTATACAACCTATTTGTTTAAAACGTTGGTACACCTAGTTAGAACGGAAACTTGGAAGTAAACCTAGTATAATATGCTTCTGTATTCCTTGTAAATCATAAAAAATACTTTAGGTGAGAGAGAATTTATTGCTCCGTATTTGTTTAGAAAATATCGTTTTCGCTCTGATTTTTAAGTGCTTTGAAGTATGGAGCTTTTTCTGAGTTAGAAATTAATAAATACTGTTTTAGTGGTAAAGCAAGTTACTCAGTAGCATGGTTATGCAAAACAACACTGTGTAGTCACTAATGTAAACATATTAGTGATAATGATAAATCTGAAAAGGTATTAGTTTGATATTATCGTTAATTGAAGAAATAAGTTGTTGGTGATATGTAGGCAGTTTTGATACGCAATGGGTTTATAACTTAGATTATGGTGATGAAATCCAACTGATTATTTTTAAGTGTACACTGTTTGGTTTTTATTGTCGCTTGGTGCAACGTCTGTGGTAGGAAATAGGTATAGTCTCTGCTTTTTAGGGTCATTTTTACACTTGTATATCATCGAATGTTTAATATGTTTCCTGTTGCATCGAATCTAATAATATGTGAGGACGAAAGATACAAGTGATGTGCATCTTTACTTACTAAAGCTCGAGAGATCCTCTTGGATTCAGTGAATAAAAGACTTTTCGTGTTCATATACTAATTCGATTTCTCATATGGAAGAAGATACGTAGTACGTACTACCAAAAAACTTCATCAGCTAATGAATAAATATCTCTCGGTGTAGTTTGGTTAAGGTTATGGAAAGTGTATAAGTAGCTCAATTTCATCACACTTGGTACACAGAAGTCATGAAGAAAAAATAAATCACTAGAAGTTACGAATTCATTTACTACATAAACTATAAGCAATAAAAGTTCAAGTCAACATCCCTGGTCAATATTCTCAAATGGAGTTTTTGATATTTCCTTGATTAAATAAGACTTAGTAAACGGTTTCATTAGTTCTCCACATCGTTTATATATCCATTTTACTCTTTCGCACATTTTGTATTTCTTCACTATTGTGCTCGAACTGTTTATTCATAATACATCCTCCTATGCAATCTTAATAAGTTGATTGTGCCAATTTCAGGCTTACTTTATATGTTGAAACAGTGAAACTACTCTAATTATTCCTATCACTACTAATGTGCGTGTCATACTGCTATGAATGCACACTTTCTCTTCTAATTTTTCCATCGTTACCACTGACTTAAATTACTTTAAATGGCTTACCACTTTTCGTATTTCCAGAAAAATATTAATGCTTACTGAAGTAAATTCTTTTAGGGGTCTAAATTAAACTAGTATTTTTCACTAATCTGTGTTACTGTAACCTACATGATATGAATTCTTAAGATTTAACGCACCATCAAGAAAATGAATAAAATAATACTAAGATGCGTTTATCATTACAAAATCAAATCGAATATACAGGGAACAGGTATTCACGGTGGATTTTCCAGAAGGTCGTTGTAGAAAACGAGTTTGAAGACGGTTTCTGTAGTATGGTTTCAACTATGCTACAAAAATCCCCTTAAATTCTAGATTCATAAATGATTTTATCCTTCCTGTTGAGAACTTGAAAAGTGCGGTTTCAAGGTATATTAAGATTCAGAAAAAGTTGTTTGAAGAAAGTCGTTCATCTTACATGCAGTCTGTCAAACTTTAAATTGCTTGAATACGAGAAAAAATTAATTTTTCTACATTTGCAATATTATACTGAAAGTTCATCAGTTACTTTCCTCATATGAATTCTTATGCATGTAAGGTATTACACTTTCTTCTGACTGGGGTAGTGAGCGTGCTTCTGAAAAGTTCTTGAATAAAGTCAGCTTACCAGTGGTTGATTATCGACTTTTAATTCCGACTCTTGTAATTTAAAACCTGTTAATTAACCCATTTAATTCTAATTCTAATAGTACAAAATCTCTAGATATTATTTAAACCGTCTTTTAGAGTATCTTCTGTACATCAGGTCTAAAGTTATCATTTTAGTACTATATAAACATGAGCTCTGAAAACAACTACTCAATTCCATACTTCTTGGGTCCCTCATTGAGTTGTTTCTTTCGAAAAACCATTTAATTATTTTCTTTCAGTGTCTTCATACCATCAAATTTGTAATTGGTCATGAAAAGAATGTATTCTTTGGATTAATTATTACCTCAGTTCATTAAATACATCAGTTCTGCGTGTGATTTCTCTTTCGTAGTCATCTTTGGAAAACCGAATTACATGAATGTTGTTTGTAGTATGGTGTTCTATTGTTTTTGAATTTGATATTGAGCGACTGACATAAAGAGACTTATTAATCTTAGAATATTCACTTTAGTCAACCCATTCTCTAAATGCATTATTGTTTTTCTGAGATGACCCAGGTTGATTGGAACGATACATAAATTTATTCAGTCATTCTGTCGTTGATCAATTATTGTTTTTTTTCTTATTTACTAAAACATACTTATCAAGTTGTCTAATAAGTAAGGCAATGATGAGATGTTTCCATTAATAACCAAGTAAAATATCTTTCTGTTCGAATCATTACTTCTTCTTTTTCAAAATTGGTGAATAGAAGCAATGGATATAAACGAAAATTCTATTAGTATACTGAAAAGCATATTCAAGGAAAGTAGGGAGTTTTAATAAGATGCTATAATATTATCTTAGCTATAACAAAAGTGATTAGATCATGGAAACAATTTTTTAGTAGAACTATTGTTCAGACTTATGCAATTATTTTAACAAAAATATAGTCCTTATATAAGAGAAAATGGTTATGGCACTCATTGTCGTGTGTATAAATATTACTTGGAAGTGTATCCATCATAGTGAACTGTCAATACAAATGGTGGTTTCAGCTATTTCATTTGATCTACACATTAATCCTGTTTAAACGCTTTACTTTTGTTATGGTTATGATACCATTTGTGACATTATAATTTATCACATGTTAGTGAAGTGTAATTACAGTTATTTTACATTCAAGTATATTACCATTGACTAATAATTGAATACACATGGAACATTTTTCTATACTTCACAATAATGCACCGTAAATTGTTAAAGCAGTAATTATTAGAAATGGAAACCACTTTTACTAACTAGTAATTCTTATATATAGGAAAGTAAAGCTTCAGTTTGTAACAGCACTGAATAGCAATTACATGTAAATTAGTACAGTACGAATTCTCAATACGGTTATCAATATCTTACCTTAAGTGACTAAGTTTTAGTTGATTAGCTGTAGTTTGCGCTAGTTGACTGACACATGATAATTCATCTTCTAGTGCATCAGTTTCCATCTGACTTAATAATAGTTTCAAGTTTCTTGTAGAATCTTCAAAATTCTTTTTGACATTTCCCAGTTTATTAAAATCATTTCTATCTGGTAACTAGAATCATGTAGGTAACGTTTATATTTATACATGCTTTTACAAATCTTTAAAAAGGTACTTTATAAACTTGAAGATGTTAACGCTTTACCTCATAATTTATTTAAAGACCTTACTGTCTTATTAGCGAGTGGTGTTATACAAGGTAGTGTTCTAGGCCCACTGCTCTTTATGACTTACGTGATATTTGTAAATGCTTCAACTTGGGTAATCCTTTTCTGTATGCTGATGACCATAATGTTGTGTACTCATTTCCTCCTCATAAGCTCAGTCATATACTCAGCAGCGTAAATACTAAACTAAACAAGGTTGCCTGTATGCTGTTCGAAATGGAAATTAAGACCTAAAACTTTTAAATGAGGTTGAATATGTTTTTGGGATACACGCCTCAATTTCGATCTTATTATAATTGGTAATAAGCCGTTAAGGCTTTGCTCAATGGTTGACTTCGGGCTTAAATATTCATATAACCTGTCATTCTCGGAGTAGGTTTCTAGACAGACTTCTTAATCACACTGACTTTTGAATCATATACTACGTAGCTTTCATAATAATTATTCTGGTACTGAACTTTATAATGTGTGTTACCGACAACTGATGGAATACTGCACTTTTGTTCTCAGCAATGTTTGCAATATCTGTCCAATGTTGCTTCACACTTCTTATTTTCGCGAGTGATTGTGCGTAAGATTAAGAGCACCGAGTTAAGTCTAAACCCATCATGGAAGCTATGGCTCAAATTAAACCTTTTTTTTTACAAAATACTGAATAAGTTAGCTTTTACATCTGCTGTAATTCAGTTTGAAGTTCCTTCTTGTCGTAGTCTCTACAGGCCAGCCTCAAAAATAGAACTATTTCATTCTAAATCAACCCTTTATACAAATTGCTTTACGAATAACTTGGCAAGAATCAGGAACAATATATATATGTTTCCTGATTTACTTTGAGTGGAAATATTTGCTTCCATTTAGTGGGAATATCTCATAACTCATTACCAAAACCAATATATATGGTTGCATGCTACTCAGGCAAAAATTAGGCTCATTAATTTTCCACTATAGCTTTTCAACTGTGAAGTAGATTATTCTCAAAGAAAGTACCCTTCTGTCAGTTTTGGTGAAGTACGTATAAAAACAGTCACACACTGCTTTATCACAGTTGACTGAAATATATAATTATTGTCATGATGGAGAAAAGTATAAGTTGTTCATCCCATACCTAATGTTATTTTTCATTTTCAAGCTTGATGAGGTAGCTTTTATAATTTTAAAATGTGAATGATTCATGCATAAGTAATTCGCTAGTTTTATATCCCTTTTATCACTTAATAGTGCTACCTATTTTAATCCTTGTTTACTTTTCATATACATAACGACGAGGTATTTCTTTATTTTACTTCTGTGTATTTATTACTCACGTTATTGTTTGCTATCATTCAGTAGTATAGTGTTGTTTTACTCAACACCAGGTCATCTACCTAACAGTTCGCAATATCTTTCTGACAGTCACGTAATAGTCGTTTCTGTCTTAATGGTTAGATATTTATTTACTTATCTCTTTCACCATTTGCTGATACTAAAATGTACGAGAATTTCATATTTAAGAAGTAATTGTTAAAAGTTTGATGATTGTTCTTGAAATATTAAGAGATCAGTGGTTGAGATCTTCAGTTGACAGTAAATTTTGTAATCACATTACGCAATATTTCACTAAGCAGAATTAATTTTGCATACACAATGCTATTGTTACAACTATTGAAAAAGTAATGGAAACCAGTGCTCACTTATACCTTTATGTCATCTGTCGATAAATCAATGTTGATGAAGCAACGAAAGAATTTGTTTACCTATTAACACAATAAAGTGATTAGTAGCTTCAGTGTAATGTTTCCTTCAACTTAATAAATAGCAACTTCCATGTAGATATACAGTTCTTGTTAGTTGTACAGTCAAAAATAAATTATATTTACGATTCATTTGAGACCCAATACATCTGTTTATTAGGTACAGAATATCAGTGCAGTAATATAATTAATATAAAACATATTTATTCCAATTGCTATTAATATGGATGTTTCGCTTTATCAACACTATATTTCACCAGTGAACAAAGCCTCTTGTCCCAGCATTCTTGCATAATAACATTATTATTGATTAGAGGATCTTGAATTCCAGAAAATGTGAACTGCCGATATAAACTTTATTTACTCCTACATATTTAGCGGTTATTTTCACTTCACATTACTATCTTCTACTATTAAGATGTTACCACAGTGTGCTCAATATCCTTTTCTATGTGAATAAAAAACTATGTCAAAGGTTTTTATCTTCTAAATACATACAAATTAGCATTTACAACTCACTTCGGTATTTTGACTAAAAATATATCCTGTTAGTTGATTACAACATTTCCTTAACCAGTTCACTTTGCCTTTCAATCCAAGAATCAATGAAATCAGTGATACTTTTTCACTACGTTCTATATGAAATCGTTCATTATGTAAATCAAGATTACTACGATTTTCTGTTTTAAAAAGAAAATTAACATATGGAAGGCAGTCTTCATCCACTGCATTAAAAATACAATAGTCGCATATCTGTATAGAATTCAATCAACTAATTAATTATTCGCTTATGATGATTTATCTACTTTTCTACTTCGCCAACATCAAGGACATATTTATTGTAATATCAATGTATCTTGTAAAGATCAGTTAATCAGTAAAATTTTCTTAGTATTCATTTGTAGTGAATATATTGAAATAAAAGTTTATTGAGTTGCAAACTTCCACGCAGAGCTTACCTTGAACAAATTTAAATATTAATTTAAGTAGTTATAAGCTACTCATGTATACGTGCCGTATATGTGTTAATTAGCTAACAATTTTCGTTTCAATGTACTACTCTCTTTTAGCTTGATTTACCGATTATATAATATTCAAGTCGATTAGCCTATTATTTCACAAATAAAATATTACTTGTTACTTCATTTATTTTGAAGTGTACTGATATGAAACGTTTCTACTTCATGAGTTTTCAATTTGATATATAGAAAAAACTAACCTGTTCCCTGATATTTAAGCAACTTCTCCAGAGTTCCTGTTAAATTATCTAAATCATTTGAAATCCATGAGATAGCACACGATATCACTGTATCATCTTTATTTTCATTACCCGATTTTATAACATCAGTTTGCACCATCTGGTCTATGGTTACATTAGACTGAAATAGACAAAAAGATATATTATTATGAAGATGAGTGTGATCGATGTGCATTGGGAATCTTGGGAAAGTGAATGAATGTTTGGTGAAGTAATTCTTCATTTGATAAACATTTTGGTAATGCATATTACATTACAAGATAGCGGATTGTCAGCAAATAAGATGTAATTTGATGACTTTAAGTAAAAAAAATAAGTGAAGGAGTATTAATTAAACTTGCACAAATTAGTCAGTTGGTTGGGAACAATCAATTTTCTGGATGTGGCTTAGTTAGGGGTAGTAAACGGAAAACTCTAGACTTAGGTTCCATGCTATTTGGCTATCATGAGAAAAGCATACCTGAAATCTTGAGGGAAGTGAGTTTACCTAGTTGATATGGTCTTAAATCACTCAGTTTTAGAGTCTATGACCGTTATCACTAAGCTAATTGGGCCACTACTGCCCTACTTTACGACCAAGATCTATACATTGATCAATCACTGAATAGTGACAGTTGCTACGTTTTACTAGTGTAAATCATATTCTGCCAGTCATGTTGCAATGTGACTGCTAATCTAAGTGACTCAAGATCGCGCTTAATATGCTGTTGATATTAGGTTGGTCGGAATTCGATCTATACTAAGGTTAAGATAAACATCAAACATTAGTCACTACACATTAATGAATCAATGCAGATCAATTTATTGCTTTATTACACTGGATTGATTATCAAGGCGTGAATTAAATGTATTTATTTGGGTAAATAATGAAACAGCTGTACTATTCCCTCTGAATTTGATATTTTTATTAAGCTGTTAAGCTTTAGAATTCACTCAAGCATTTTAAGTGGATCACTTTATGTCCATCAATTAGTTGATTGAGGTATGTCTGCATTAAGTAGAATTCGAAACTTCTCGTGTCCTATTAGTCTGAATAGTAAAAAGAATATTTTTAGAGCATTTTATTTTGCAAAAATTTATCTCCTAGTAGATATAATAATGGTTCATAGAAGTCTAATGGTTATGACGCTTTTCTATCAAATACAAATATAAAAACTAAACCGTTTTCCAACACAAACTCTGATATTTAAAGAAAGACTAAGAACTAAGTTTATGGAGTGGAATTTGTTAAATGACTAACTTAATTATTAACTAATGCTAAAAATGTTTTAGATTAGTAAGAACTCAATATCCATTGTCTAAGGAAGCTGTCTGAATCGCAGACAGTTTTCTTGAAAACTGAAATATCAAGTCATCTGTCGTGTATAGAACAAATGCTATCACTTAGATCAATATCTATCTAAAATATGTATTAGCATGTGTAAGCAAAACCTATTTGCTGTCCTGAAAGATTCAAACCTGAATCACTCATTGTAGCAATCGGAGTCGATTCGATAGAGTTAAACAATTTATCTAATGACTGATTGCCTTGTATTTAAAAGATTATTTTCTGTAAATCTTGAGAATCCGCTTTTTTGTTTCAGATTCGTAATGTGGGTCACGTGTTACTTATTGTTGACTAAGGCCTGATTCATTATAATGAATAGAGTAGGAAAAGATTTTAAGAAAGCTGAAGGTATCAATACGCGAAGTCACTAACTATTAGAATGAGCCCCGTCAATAGGTGTAGTCTACTTAGTTGTGGTTCACGCTATTAGATTTGTCTTAGCTGTCTATGAAAAATAATTTGTTAACATTTTTGTATGATACTTAACTGTAAAATATCTTCAATGATTTTGAATTTTTATAGGAAATAACCGATAAATAACTATTGGACATGTAATAATATATTTCTTCTGTGCTCGTTAATAGCTTATAAACCTTTTGTAAGAAAAATTCTTGTTAGCATTTATTTTCAAAACATTCAAACACAGGTATATCATTTAGTGAGACATGTTCTATTCGGTATTAAGAAGTATTATAATTTTACATGAAAATATATGAAGCTTATTAAACGTATGCGTACAACAAAATGAATGTTGGATAACATTTGGATTTTAACTCTACAGTCTTAAATTTTAAATAGCTTACGTCCACCAAACTAAAAATAGTAACTACTAGTAAACTTAGCAGATATAGGTTCAAATAGAGTAATCGAGAAAAAAATCGATATAATTCTATTCTTTCGTCAATTTATTTTTACTTTTCATCCTAGTTACGTAAGTTAGTGTAAACTAGACTTAATTACAACTATCTTCATGGTTTAGTAAATAAGTGAGTTTTATCAATCATATTCTGTGCCATGTAATTGCAAATATCAATAAAATATCTCACTTGTTTTATCTTATTGGTGAATAAAATTGTTTGGATTTCTCTATTTATGTGTTCTTTTTCTTGTTTATTGACATCATGTAGACAGTTTTGTGATTGAACATACGCCCATCCAGTTTCCCAAAATAAATTATTTAAACGATTCATTTGTTCATATTGTTTTCTTAAATGTTTTGATAATAAATCTCTGTTATAACGTAGTTGAACAAGTCTTCTGTTTAAACGTGTACGAATAGTTTGACACTGTTCCCATGCACGTTTAGCTTTATTCTAAATTTGCAGAAAGTTGTATAAGATTTGTTGTCTGCCTTGTTTTGATATAATAGCCTTATCATTTAAATAAATAAATATTTTCACTGAGGTTATTCACAACGTGTTTAATGTTCACTAAGGTGTGTTGCACCTAGAATTTTTGGTGATTTCTCCGTTAATTTACTGGGAGTATGCTGAATACTGGTGTACAATTGCCCAGCATGTCGAACTGCACTATACTGGAGAAATTCATGACAGACTATCGAGGATAATTCATAGTACTTGGAATAACATCTTTAATGAAAATTTCACCCACTTATTAAGTACTTACTTACTATATGAATGTACAAAATGATCGAAAGTCTAGTAAATATGAAAATATTTCAAGCCAGTAGTATTACCAAATATAGCGGTCTTTCACATGTATGGACTAAACTCTTACATAATAAAAGGTGGGTGTGTTCTGATCGCGGAATTTATTTGTATTATGATTAAGCGATGTACTAGCTGAGTTTAACCAGTTACTGACAGTAAAAGACAGATGATAAATGGCTGGGTTGTTTACGATGAATTCGAGATAAAATAATTATTTTAAACCATCAGTGAACTTTACTAAGAAGATTTAAAACACACGTACCATCTGAATTATAACTCTACACTTTTTCGTCATCATTACAACGTATCCCTCAGATCAAGCGTCTAATTATAATTATATTTTCGTAATGAATAAAATAAAAGTAAGTGAAAGTGAAAACGATTAATTTATTCTTACATATAATTTATTTTCATAATAATAATTTTTAGTAAAATTAATGTCTAAATGGGAATTTTTTCATTAATTAAAATCAATTATTTATAAGAATTTTGCTCTTAAGGTCGTCTGGTAACATATCCCGAAACTTCTTAATACATAATTAAGCATACTTTTTTGTCTAGTTACATAACATACACGTAAATTGATGAACTCAGGGATATAACATAAAATGGATTCATTATTTTTGTAGGATCACAAGGGAATATTTGGCTAGTAAGGATAACATGTTTTATCGATAACTGATTTTTACTTTTATTTTAGTAACATGCCTTTTGACTCTCTTGTCGTCGATTATGTTGATGCTCTCTAAACAGTACACTTCAAGGTAAGTTCTAAAACATGGCTATATGGTTGAAATATAAAAAGAGTTAGTTACCTTAAATTGACACATGGATAATTAAGTTACTTATAATTTTATACAATTAATAGATAGCGTTACTGACTTTTTTTATGAAATTCTACTTAACTGTTATACACATTCATGACGAATGTGAAACTCAGATGGTATCCATTAATCTAAGAAAAAAAAACACTTGTATACAATATCTAAGTCTAGTATTCATTCTACCTATAAAGACTACAAAAAACTTGGGAACTGAGCCTACTTTACTCTCGCTTAAAGCTTTGATATTAACTTTTTATTAACAGTGTAACCACTTTCCTTTAAACAAACCTTCATACTGTATATGTATATATACGTAATTCATGTTCATATTTAAATATTTTTAGAGGAGGACTATTGTAACTGTTGCAGAAGGCTAGACTTTTTTCCATGTTATGTTAGTGAGTTCGGTTATCACAATCAATTCTCGTAGACATTTTGTAGCATGGTTCGGCGGAGGTCTCCGTACCGCAAGCGTATCCGCTCTTCGTTGTCTCGTTGATCCTAAAATTTAAAGCTATTCATATCTTTCTTTCGACTAGTTGATTCTTTCTCATCGAATAACATTCTTTACTTATACTAATTTTTATTACCACTGATGTTATAACTACTTTGATATTCATTTTTGCTGTATTGATGTGATATGAGGAAATGAACTAGTGTATATATGTGCTAGGCTTTAAGTCGATCATAACTAACTGGCTGTTTGTGTTGCTTTGCAATTAATCATATTCTTAAAAGTATTGTTCATTCATTTTTGTCAATACGCTTTATGGGTGGAAATAACTTTACCATAGTTAAGTAATTTCGAAATTGAGTGTAAATGAAAAAAATTCATCATTTATACGCTTATAATTCACAGAATCAGTTTTACCTGGTATTTTTGTTTTATAAATCCCTCTTTTTCTATAAAGTGACTTTTTTCTAGTTCAATTTGTTTTAATTTATCGGCATAAAGACGACATTCAAGTTGTATCATTGAAATATCTTGATCTTTTAGCGTTAATAAATGTTCAATCAATTTAATTTGTTCACGAAGTTTTAATTGTTCATCAGTTGATTTCTTATTTATTTGCATAAGCTTAAGAAAAAAATAATTATTAAAGTGTAAATATTTCTTTAAAGTTACTAGTATAATTATGAACACCGAAAAATATAGAACTTTAGCTTTACCAAAAAAATGTCACAAATTAAACGGTAGAACGTCTGCAAAGTTTATTAAACGAAGCAATCTTTCATCACCCGTCAATTAATATATTAGTTCATATTACAAAGTCTGTGCCATTGACACAACATTTTGTAGCTAGTTTCCTAACCCTAAAATAGAACTAAATGTATGAAAATCATAATATACTGCTTTAGACGTCAGACATACTAAATTAACTATAAGAAAGTTGTATACTGAGACATCTTATTTAGTAAATTTAACATTGGAATTCATTACCTTACAAAAATTAGAACCAATGGTTTTAAGTTGCATTCACGGAGATGACATATGAGTTAGTTACCTTATGTAATGAAAAGACTCACAGATAAAGTAGCTGTTCTAAAAAAACATAATAGAATCAGCGTTTTACTTAGTAAACTGAATTGATTTAGTATTTTAGAAAATAGGACATATTTTCATAAAAGTAGTCATCAGTTCTAAAATCATTTACTAATAGTTTAATTATTCTCATGGCTAGAGTAATACTCTAACATACTGCTGACGTTGAACCCTAACAATTATTTGAATTATTAGTGGATCCACAACCCCGGTTACCTACGAGGGATGTATATACGTTCCCTGGTCCTGTGTAACGAGTGGCATCTAGACTTACTTTGGTCACCAGTTACTATGGGGTTTCAACATCTAAGTGCAGCCACTCTGTTGGTCAGATCTCTTGGTCAATGGCTTAGAGAGTGTTTCTAAGAAAACCACTTACTTCAGTTAAGGCTTTCGAGAAGTATCTTAACTAATGTACAATTACAATGATCAACAGTTGTGGGCATTCCTAGTACTATTTTCTCAAACCAAATAATATTTTGCTATCACACTGCAGACTTATTTGTTTCATATTCGTGAATTTTCATTTCACAAAAATAATAGGTTTACCAAACTAATTCTAGGGATCTAGGATCTCAAACACAACTTAAGTGACATAATCATCCTAAAATACTGGCTTTGGTGGCTTGATCATGTTCTACGAATGTTACTCCAGCGACTTCCATACCTTTCATTATTTATCGACTATGGAACTGGTTAGCTAAATCTTGGGGGTCGTCAGTTCATGACATGGTGCTGCAGATTGAAAGAAAGCCGTATAGGACTGACATCTTTTATTTTAGCCAGGCTACCCCGTTGCAGCCCTAGAGTTGATGTAACTCATGGATAGAGACCTTAACAGACATGGCGCAGAATAGAAGCCAGTAGTGAACCTGCTACAGTTTTCAAATAAAATCTCAAAGTGCAATGATTTTTCTTAATGGAATGACGCCTTCTTGTCTGCATCTCCCACTGAACTGTGTCTTTCATCTTGTAATTTTCTTGTTGTCTTTTTAACTTTGATTATGACCGCTTTCTTCTTTTTTCTTTCAATATTGTCCTTCTAAATATGTGATGCATGTAGTTTAGGTGCTGATTTGTAACAAATTTCGCGCTTAAATTAGCGATAAATAAGTAGTGAATCATTGTTTCCTGTTAAAAGAATAGAAGCCGTTCTTTATAGTTTGTTTGCCATAAACTAAAATCAGCCTGAGAAATAATGAAGCCGGAGAGTACCACATAACTAGATTGTTTTCACTTGAGATTCATTAGAAGGTTGCACTAATAAATCTATTCTAGATCGAATGCATGAGTGCTAAGTTTCATTTATATCATTTAGTCAGAATCGAATGAACATATTCTCGACATTACTTTATTAATGATGTGACATTCGTGGTAAATGTCATTACGAAGTTGCCGCTTTACTACCACACTTTATTGGCTCTAACGATAGTGGCTTCCTATTTGAACAGACGTGCAGTTAATGTACGCGGTTGTTATTTATCACTAGTAAGTAGTAACATAGACATGATCAAATGATAACTAATAGTACTGTCAAAAAAGTTGATCATTCCAAACCCAAGAGTATTTAATTTATTTAGGCATGCCTAAACTTAATAAGTGACGTTTCCGTCAAATAAATTCATACTTGCTTATGGACTTGAGAAATGAACACCTATTCTACTAGTATTTAACTTGCTTGAAATGTTGTAACTATTAAAGACATTAGAGAATATGAATATTCACACACATGCAAACCCGTTATTTTTTTCACTATATCCCGATTATTTGAAATGGCTGATTTTTGTAAGTTACTTAGACATATACGGATTTACATTCTGACCTCATTTTTGTCTGAATCTATTGTAGAAATTTCTAGTTCTTGATTGGATATTTTTAATTGTTGTTTCTTAATTTGTTCATTTGCTAGTGCTAGTTGTTCTTTCAATTCTTTTTGACTTTCTTCAAGTAAAGTATCTAATTTTTTCTGATGAGTTTGCTCAATCTATCATGTAAATAAGAATAGACTAACATTAATAGTTAGAAACATGGTTAAAAAACAAGTAGGGGTAATTAAATAAAGTATACTTATATGTATAAATTGTCTACCACTTTAGCACAGATCCCCTTAGTGCAGTGGTTTGGTGATGAAACATTCATTTACTATTCTTATTTATATCAATACTTAATTCAAGCAGAAATATATATTATAGAATGTCTCCGCTTGTATCAGTTCACTTCATTCTGGTAGCTTGATAGTAATCAGCTGTACATCAAAGAAATACTATCTTCATGCAAATTTGCTTTCTAACTGACTTTTTTGTCGGGTTGACCTCTGATCAGTTGATCAACTGACCTGGTCCTTATCGACCAATTCATTAAATCTATGTCGATGTGTCCATTGATATAAGGATAATTTGACTTCTGAATACACTGTTTAGATCGTCTACATTGTGACTGACTGAAGAAGTTATAATGCGAATCTAGTGGTCAAACTCACATCAGTAATGAAACCTAAGATTAGCATGCGTTATTTAGATGATGTATTTATTGTAGACGAGAAGGACAGACTTATGAATGTTCACAGGCTGATCATCCATTTATTCGACATAATCCAATTCACGAGGAAGGAGCATCTAACAACCATGGTTCATTTTTAGATGTCTCGATCATATGAACAGATGAAAAAACACTACTATACGATTAAGTCAAGCGTCAAAGATAAAGTATAAAATTACAATGGCAATCACTTATCAATTCACAACAACAGATGTGTACATGCACTACTTGAAAACAGCAGAAATTCTTTAATGGACACTTACTTTATGAACACTTAAATAAAACCACATTTCCT
Organism: Schistosoma japonicum; assembly: GCA_025215515.1. NCBI lineage: Eukaryota > Metazoa > Platyhelminthes > Trematoda > Strigeidida > Schistosomatidae > Schistosoma > Schistosoma japonicum. Next base: position 59,758,864 of record CM046061.1, on the reverse strand, counting down.
CATAATTCGACGTCGTGGAGACTATCAAATTCAAGGTTTCATACATTACAAACAAACCTCGGTTAGACAACCATTAAATTCCAGAATGCACTGAAAGCTGATTCGCTTTTGTATAAAACTCTACAGCAAAGTGTACCTACTCCCCTAACTGGGGGGTCAAACACAAAACACTCAGGTTTGCTCTGAGATATTAATACTTAGACCACCGAACTGGTTGTTCTGTATCAGTCTTATAATGTCCAACGTAGAAGTCTGCTATATCAACTCACATCGTCTAGTGAATTTATTTCAGTCTGATCAATAGTATCAGTAATACATGGCAGTCAAAATAACACTATTTGTTTCTCTATAATTTAATTGTATGTATTAATAGCTGGTCAAATTTTGTTACCAAGCAAGTTTATATGGCAGTCTGGGAGCCGAAACATCAGTCTCATCAAAGAAATATCAAAATATGAACACCAGGATGGATAGTGAAAACAAACGATCATAAATAAATATATATAGTCCAAAAGGAGGAACTGTAGAGAAGGAGATAACTGACTACTTGAAAATAGTTTCCGACATACTGGGCTCAAGAACTATATAGTAGGACATTTCCATATATAGTCATAATTTTCTTAATATTGTTGTAAACAAAGATATTTAATAGGACTGATGATTATTAATCATTGTCACAGGATTATCCGTGTTTTTTAATGGTGTGCAGCTACGTATTTATTCTCTTCAAATCTGACTATGTGATTAAAAACACGGCGACAAAGATTCTTATCAGCTACACATACATATATTCGATGGTCTAGGATATTCAAAATTTCACCAAGTCAGTGGATTAGAATTTGCTTAAACTAGCATTCAAACTTTTGCAAGGGTACATTTGGATAGTAGCACGCGGTTTACCTAAGCACCATGAGCTTGTCAGGTGCAATTATATTTTAAAGGACAACTGAACATCAATTGCACCGAAATAACATTTACTCTAACAAGCATTTCTTATTTTAATAAGAAATACACATTAATAAGTTACTTCCATAAAAACTAAATTCAAAATGACATTATCTTGGAAAATAGTTAATTATTCAAATAAACTATCAATCCAACAAAATACAGTAAATATCTTGTACCAAAATGTTTCGCTTAAAAAAGTACCGGTTTTGGGAGTTTATTGCACTTTTTCTAAATGTAATCACTCATTATAGCTGTTTATTAAGGATGACAGAGTATGATGAACCCTGAGAAAACATTATAAAAGTGACTAGTTTAATTTGGAAAATATATATTGCTTGAATTGTTTTAAGTTAAAATAAATTAATCTCACTATATTAAGACGCTCTTCATTTTGACGCCGATTATGTTCAATTTTTTGTAAAAGTTCATCAGCTCTTGAACGTTCTATATCCAACTGACTCATTAATCCTTGAACATCTTTATAATAACGTTGTTTGCTTTGTTCGTAACTGTAAGCATATAAACAATAAATTAATAATTTTAGATACTGATAACATCATTATTTGTTGCCTGTAATGTAGTGCAATTTTTTTCAAGTGAAACGTTAAAGAAGTCGAAATGTAAACCTTTTTAAATATCTAAATACATTTATAAAGGACTGAAGACAAATTTCAAATAGATTGTATTTAATAAAAATACCTGTAAATGTTATTTGAATATATAGTTTGTATTATTAACTAATCCTAATTAAGTGTTTATTTATCGTAAGCGACTCTTAATCAGTATGCTGTTCAGTGCATTCTGGTCTGTAATTATTTCTAAATAACATTGGTTAGCAGTATTATTGCTGTTAATTAAGTATGATGTGCTATTGAAAACAGTGGTTACCACATTATTTATTTTAACACGATGTTATGATTTTCAAGTTATTTGAATAAAAACTATTATATCAAAATAGTTCAATACATTATTTCATATTGTGAGCATTCATTATCACTGTGAGAAACGTGTCTGAACTAATAAAGAATTCGTCAGTTGCTGGACTGAATGATTAAGAGTGTAGTAAGTAAAGGAATTTATCCCTGTAGAAATTTTAAATTGCAGTATTCATTAAGATTGAGATATGCCTAATGTTAATTTTGTTTTATTTTGAGTTTTCCGCAAACCCCATGATATTAAGTTGATTGACACAGTTATTCACAATAATTAAGACATTCGTCGTATTACATCTTAGAATCATCGGTTATATGGACAAATAAAACTAATTTGAGTACACTTCATTTATGTCATAATTTTACTACCAATTGATATGAAACTGAAAAATGTCTTTTAGAACAATTTAAAAACTGTATATTTTTCAATACGAACATCTCAATGTCATAATAGGCTGAAACTTTTAAATGAAAACGAACATTGGTATATAGACAAGTCACTTAGTGTATTTTTGAACGTGATTTACTTTGTTTAATAACCATCATCATACTCGTGATATTTTTAATGATACTTTTGCCATGATAAAAATCTCACTTTAAGCATAACGTTATGGTCATTCAAGTTTAGTGCAAAATGTAGCAAAATCTATTAGTTTAACTAAGTTCGTATTCAACAATCTCCACAGCACTCATTCATTATCAACATCAGTTCACTAGCGGTAAATTTAAAAAGGTAATTCCAGAACTCTAGTGAAAACACTTATTTAGATTTCGGATGCTTAGCAATCACCTACCAATAGCAATGAATGGACAGTAGCGTTATACGTAATAAACTAGCCGACGTTTCTAAGTCAACTGTCGATTGAAGTCACAAAGATCTAAGGGTTATAGTTCTCATAGAAGCCTCAAGGTCTCGGGGTCGATTCCTGGCCAGAACATTAGTCAAGTCAACCGCGTACAATACAAAATCTGGCGAATGTGTGCGTCAGTCCAAGTTTCCACCCCTTATTAACACAACTAGATGGGAATCAGTGGTTTGAAAAAGTGTGGATAAGCATAATATGGTACATGAAGAAAGAATTAATTCATGGAAAGGTATAAGATAATTTAAGGCTTAAGATGTAAGGGAAGACAAAAAATGAATGCACCTGCTCAAGCGTTACCGATTTTGAGGCATGTCACCTAGAATATCCGACTACTGGATATCAAACAATTAGTGTACATCAACCAACACGGCTCAGATCAACAGTCCTTGACTTTATGGACTGATGTCACGTTTCGGTTTCTCCCATTCTACTCCTGTATCAATTGTCACAGAACATCAAGACAGTCAGTGGTTGGGAATGCTTATTACATATCCCCACCATTATAGTCAAGGGTTTACAACCTCGTCCACTGATTTTCCATCTTTATCTAATATTCGGCATTTAAATTCATTATTACTTACCCGGTGGTTCTAACAAGCACAAGAGATATTTCGAAGGACACTGATGATCGGTTAATAATAGACTACGAAGTTGTCTACTCTTAATAAACATGTTTCACACATATGCAGTAAAACTGAACGGACTGTAGGGAGTATACTCGTCTTTTAATGGGTACCCTGCCTACGCCATAGATGATGTTAGTTTTCAAAAGCCTAAATATATTTCATCAGACACCAAGGCATCGTAGACGATAGAGCCTCGAAAACAAATGAAGTTGTCGACGCGTTCAACTGGTTCACTCCAAATTCTTAGTTCAGGTACTAACGTAGACCAACTCTGAAGCAACAATTTACATTTAGAGTGGGGAAAAAAGCATTCTAACTATGCTTACTTTGTTGTTCAATACTCCCAATAGACTTCACATTTTATAGGCGTTTTCATTGTGTAGAAATATATCATCTGCGTATTGTAAGTCAATAAGCGAGTCTGCTCATAAGTGATCAGCTCCAAAAAATTCAAACAATGAGAGTACTATTTCTAGCAGTAAGTCTATGATTAAATTAAAAAAGAGGGATAGTGGACTACTTAAAGTTGTAAGTTTAGATGACAGTTCGCCATGCACCCTGATCTGACTAGTGTTGTTTCCGAGTAAAGAGCGTTCGCAAGATTTAATTACGTCTGGGGAAGGTTTTTTAGTTACATATGCTGCCAAAGAACACCTTGATCTATGAAGTTAAATACTACATTCATTCCAAGAAAAATTGCTATTGTCAGTATCTGGTAAGTATGTCTATGTTCTGAAACCTGACAGGTAAATATTTGGTTAATACAGTCACGAACAAGTATAAAACCACTCTGGATTTCTCGCATTTGCTATCGTCTAGCCTTCGTTAGGCTTCTGATAATTAATAAGGCTGTTATTTTAGACATTATATTAGTCAAATTAATTCCTCCTTGGTTATCGCAAGATGAATTTGGTTCCTTTCTAGATGTCCGTGACTAACCCAGGGTAACCGGTGATATCAAGTTCAACAATCTTTAAAACATTTAATCAGAATACCTACTGTTGAACATTCTCTGTGAACTGAAGGTAGCATATAATTTCCATGGTTTCTTTACTGTAGAGCCGTAAAACTTTTAGATAAGAGTATATGAACAGTGTTGAGAAATCGCTCTACTTTAATGGCTAACCTTTTATGATGCATAACAACTTATTGTCAAATACATATATCATGGTCTTACAAAATTAATAATCTAATGTTTCGCCCTCAAACTACTAGGAGTTTTGAAATCTCGAGTAATAAAACAAGTTGACATTAGCAAGGCCACCTATTCATTTTTATCGAGACGAACTAATAATGCGTGAATTTAATAATCATTTCTTCAAAGCACCAAAAAACAATTATGTCTTCCCTTTTTGCTAACTAGTTAAGAAGATGCAAAACAAGTAAGTTCTGACCTTACTGTTTATGCATATACAAACGTTTACTAGTAAGCTTATGATATACACAGTTTTATCAATTAAGAGTCGAAAATTAATAATTAAGGTCTGTCGGTAGAGCATTAAGTAACCTTTTATTGTGATTACATAATCTATGACGTTACTGATCACTTAGTTAGTAGATTGTCTCATTACGAAGAATGGATTCAAGTGATTTAAATGCTGTCTAAATGTTCAACAAAGTGTTATGCAGTGCATTTTTTTATTATACTTTAAACTCCCAAACTACTCATTTACTAATGATTATGCTCATGCAGTCAGTCATATTATGTAGTTATTAAATGCATATTACAAACTAATGGACCTTTACATTTAACCGTAAATGTGAGTACCGATATATAGTTGGTTCCGTATATGACTTGATTTAAAAAACTTTACAGGCTCAGTGTAACTAAAACTTTGTCTATCTTTTGCGAGAATGCTTTCAAAAACTGGAACACTAGGTATTGGATTATGTCTTCCATATCTTATCTAAACAAATAAGATGTTTATTGCAAAACCTCTATTCATAAAAATAAAACTTAGAATAGTAATTAACTTGTCATCTAATTCTTTCATTCTTCTTTCATATAATAATCGATTATTTTCACAGTTTTTTGCATTTAGTTCAGCTTGTTCTTTACACTGTTTTATGATCATAAGTTCACGCGACAAAGTTTGATAGTTCTTTTCATTTTGATTGGTCTGCGTTTTATAGGCGTTAAATAGTGTTTCTGTTTCATTTAATCTTTGATTAGAATGTTCTAATTCATTTAGTAAGTTGTGTATTTTTTCTTGCTTTGAATTCAGCTTACTTTTTAACTCAGTTACCTGAATACAAAAGGTAAAGAACAGTAATATTTTGGATTGAATAGACTACCCGTATGAATGATACCAACTTATGTAGCACAACAAATATATCTATAGTGACTACTAACCAAAGTATTTGATACAGATAATGTCTAAATTAATCGTGCCTTGCATTAAAATTTATGGCTTAAGTAATATTTTGCTTAATATCTTATAAGTACTTGTTTCAACTCAGTATCAAGCACAATATTTACTTTCTTGACTAGTAAAAGACTACAATACTCTATCAAAAAAATTAAGCAAGGGCAAACTTAAGTGATTTTGAGAAATACTGTATTAAATACGGAAAAATTATTTTAGAGGAGTTGTTTTTCTCATGTGAAACAATTCACATGGAAAAAGAAGAATCATTTAGATAACAAAGGAATGGACTGATATACTGAAAAAAAGATAACCATTCCAACCAAATTATTTACAGTAGCTATACATTCTTGTTTTTTGATGAAATAATAATATATTAGTCGGGTCGAAGTGGTTTTGTGTAGACCGATTTTCATCTTGTTGTTTGCAATCGTCACAAATTGATCTTGGCTAAATACTGCAGAAAATCAGAGGACAATAGACAGCAGTCTCATCTCTGCATGAGACTTCACAGCTGGGATCATTCTCGACTCCATCAAAGAACAAAATGCTAAGCCATCAGATTTTGTATTGGACCCCCTAATTATCAATACAACTAGACTGGAGCTACTATCTATCTTCAAAAGTTACCACATTGGCCATTCTATGTTGGCTTTCTGTATATCCGTCAAAAGATAAAGGGAACATAATTACTATATAATCAGCTTTAGGTTTACTAAAATAATTTTGTTTTTGAGTAATATTTTTGTAATTTAACAGTAGGAAAATGTGGACACTGTCGTTAAGTTAGAAGACACACAGACATTTGATTTAGACATATGAAAGATATATCTACTAATAAAAGGCCGACAATATTATCTTGACACTGGTTCAAGGGAGTGAGATTTGTCTAAATGCGTGACATAACAGTTAACATACATTCCAAAAATAAAAACATTAAAATATTTCTAAAACCTGACATGAAAGTATGGGAATAAACAGGAAAATAGAAGCTTATCTGAAGTTTGAAGTGAGAAAAAAGATATGTGCATTTATCTTAACCTCCTCAATTTCATGTCATATCAATTAATCTAAAGAATATGGACAGTCACAATTAGTAGCAGATCTATGCAATTCAGGTATTACAATGACTCTCATTGTAATGGCCCGCAAAATAACACGGTTCGGTCTTTAGAAAACCAATTATGGATTTAGTATTCAAGGATAATCAACCGTAACACTGATACTGCGAAAGAGTTCCACTGCTTTGTAGAATTATATTTTATATTTTAGTTACATCATATTTAAAACTGTTATAAAACTAGAATCCCTGAATTCCAGAAAGAAAACTAAATAAAGAGTTTGTGATTACAAATCAAGTATCAACATCATCAGGAATATGGTACATTTGTCACTTACCTGTTCCTCATATTTGCTATTCTGGCAAACAGCTTTATCTTTGGCTCTTTTTAATTCTTTGACTTCATTTTCAAATTCTTTGCATTTTTCAATCCATTTAATTTTACATTTGTCCTGTTCTGTTAATTCATTAATTTGCTTATTTATTAAGCCATTTTTGTTGGTATAGTCTTGTTGATGAGGTAGCTCGCTGTTTTGCTTTTTATAAGTATAATTAAATCCGTTATTTTGCTCATGGACTGAATCCAGTATTTCTTCTGAATCACATACGCGACATTTAAGTACGCACATTCGTTGTTTTAACTAGATGCAAGATGTTAAACAGGTAATTTTGGGCAATAAAAAATGCATTTGTTTGTTATGATAGCAAAAGGATCTGAATGAAAAATCATGCTTTCATCGGTGTTATAGTATTTGATATCATAGAAAATATTTGCTCTAATCAGAAAAACAAACAACGGGGATTAGTTGATACACTTTCCAAGGCTCCTCCATTATATGTACAGTTATTTTATTTCAGTTATCTAGTACGATATAAGTGTAGTTAAATAAGGTAACTTATTCTTTCCCCCTTCCTAAATTGTAAAATTAATTTTTATGTACTTTGAATCAAGTATTTTAGGTCGGATAAAAAGTTTTATCAATTACATACTCCTCTATCAAGTTAAATAAAAACTTTGAATATATCTATCTGTTTTACTGAATAAGGTATTCTAATTATATCATTTGTGTTCTGCATTTTAAAAGTTAATTGTGTGGATTATTTCAGGTTTGTAAATGCTGTTTGATCAAATGCACAAAACTAATACTTAATAGCTGGACACATAAACAAAACATTAAGTAGAAACTCTGTCAAGCGGTAATAATACAGTTAATCAGCTTTCACTTATATAATGCTTACCTGGTTGTATAATTCATTTGTTCCACCGATGTACGTAAGTCTTGTATTTGAATCATCTGTCAAGCCACTAGGGAGAATAATACTCGCTTTTGAAGTGCAAACGGGTGTTAACAGAGTTTTATTATTATCGTTTATATCATCATTTTTGCTGGGTAAGTCACTATTTCAAATCGATTTGATTTTCATAAGCATGATTGCTGGGAAAAACGTTATTGTCGGATGATAAGTAATTTTGTGATTGACTTAAAACTGTAAACATATTTTCCTCATCAAAAGGTTTTGAATCTTCAGGTAATGAAGGCATATTTGAAGAAATTTAAGTTGAACATTAATAAGCATGTAATTACAGAATTTTTTTAAAATGAAGTTAGATATAATCATCCAAGTTAACTGATAATTGCCATAAAATCTGCATAGTGAAGCCATCCCAAATTTAAAAAAAACAACGTATAAAAGCTATTATTAACTTGTTATTATAGAACGCTTTGTTTGTTTTTTTTATTGTCAAGTTCCACAATAATTAGTAATGTTGAAAGACAAATAAATTCAACTGAATATTCAATAACTTGTTTGAAAGCCCGAATTCGGTGATGAATATTAAGGCATAATAATCAGCTTAAAAACAAAGATTAGGTATTGAGGCAAAAAAATTTGTTAAATAATTGCTTGAAACGCAGAGCTCCAGAAACAACTCAAATCAGATGTGAACGATATGATTAGTGATTGATCTATAAATATGGTAAATAAAATCACTATTACCACCTAAGGTAGCAAAAATGAATTCATCCATAAATACTGTTTGGTACACTACACACTAGTGTATGTAATTTTCTCAATCCGGGGCTTAAGCGAGCAAACATTTAGGGTTAGCCCCGTATAACTGATGAGATTAGAATAACTCACCAAGTCAGTAATTTCACATTTGTATGTATCATACCGCTTTTAAAAGAATAGGTTTGTGTCTTTATGTGCTCATAAAATCCAAGCTAATACGATAATTTTAGCGCCACAAGACAAAAATATTTAGTTTATTGTCACTGCAAACCGTAAAGAGCTAAGGTAATCGTGAATTATTTTTCGAAAGAGACAGATATTACCACTTTCCCCAAACAAAAAGATTCATTTGTCAAAAGACAGTCTATACCAATAACTACTCCGGTGAACTCTAACATTCTTTTTAATATAAGAGAATCCTAGCTGCTATTGGTATAATCGCATTCAAGTTGGTTTGAGTTTGTCCATAATAATATTGAAGATGAGGATATCCCGATGCTACGTTGATATTTGAATTGTGGATACTGTATCTCCTGTGAAAGGAAAACTCTAGTTTGAATATAAACCCCGTGACTACATCCATAAAGCAGTTGACAGAACTATTAAAAGCCAAACTGATATCTACAACTGACTTTAGTTATACAGAAAATGACCATCACCGTCAAGTGTGATAAATTTACTGAGGACGAAGGTGATATATAGGGATATGTATACTGACCACCCTACTAGGATAGTAGGAAATAATTTCTTTTCAGTTATTCGAATCATAATTTCGGTAACCATGACCAAATTAGTAGCATATCACATCACATTTGACGCCGTGGTGATTTTTATATGCGCCTGATTTGTCTTGTCAATTAACTTCTGACTATATCACAGAATCACCGAAAAATGGAACTCCTGGTCACGAAATGTAAGTACAACTATTTAAAAAATCGGAAGCTAAATCAACTGACTTGAACTCTACGCTTAAAAAACGGGCTTATAGACTTGAACCTTTATTAAGGCCAACTTTAACGAATACCTTTAAAAGTTATGAAAATATATTATGAGCATAGGTATGAACTCTATTCTATTCTGAGAAGGAATACCCGATTATTTTCTTCCTTAGATCTAATTTAAAAATTTTACTAATTATAAGATAAAATATTAGCCACTCGAACAAATTATATTTTCATATTTCAAGTGGAAATTAGTGTGTAATTTGAGAATGTCGATAATTGTGATATTACATCAAATCGTTTTTAAAAGACATATTTTCTAATGACTCCGTGTAACGTCTAAAATAACTAAAAGGTTTCCGTGTGACTTATTTTGCATTACTTACAACAATATGTATTCTACTCACTATTATTTCAAAAATTTGAATTTGACACGTTAATCAATACATCCAACAAAAATTTACTGCAACAAATGCAAACAACTCAATATTTTTTTATTATTTTTGAAAATCAGTTGTTATAGCATGAACTTTTGAACTACCGAACTTTAAACTCACGTTTCCCAGATTTCAAAAACGCGATATTTGCATGTTTAATTTGTAAAGTATGACTTTTTGAAGTCGACTATAGAATCGTAAATTATGCACTAAAACAAACCTCAAAATCGAAATTTCTAATAAGTATGCAGGTTTATTGTGCACGATTTCGCTATGTTACACACCATACAAGTAAAGTCCGTCATATATAACTGATCTTTTCTCCTGTATGCACAAACCGCTCTTGATATTATGACTGTCTACCCACATAAATGTATTTCGGGAATTTGAAGTGCTGTCTGCGAACATGACTTTTACAGCCAAATATTGATTTTTTATTTTTGATTTCCTCATTCTTTAAACCTTATTTTAGGAGCTCTTCTTTAACACGATTGGTAAGTTTTTAAGTGTTGATATCGAGAGTAACTGAATTTTAGCCATCCTAACTTCCAGAAGCCTTTAGGCCGCGAGAGTTACGCACTAAATTGATAACCCTTAAAGAGACTACTGATTAAAATGCGGTACAAAATTAAGAAAGAGCACAAACGTTTAGCGACAAAACGAATCTGAGTTTTCTAAAACTTAACGGACTGACTGAAGTTTCATATTTTTGTGGTAGTTGTAATTTTCCTACAGCTAATAAAAACATCCTGTTTATATGTTTATTTTTAAATCCTTGTATACTTGGTGTAACGCTTATGAAACAACGCGTATCGTCAGACTTAAAAACTTCAGTGGCATCAAAAAGTTAGTGTTTTATTTTAATGAGTCTGTAACATTTATCAACTTAGCTATTCTCTATATATACTAGCACTTAATAGTTGTTCAATAATCAGTCCTTGTTTAATTGCTAATTTTGTATATTTACTATAGGTCAGAACACATTTTATACTTCTGTATCGACTAGATACAAAAGAAGCACGGTCAAATACCGTAACATGTTCTAATGAGGACTGTTGAATAGGGATAGTATAATGTCCAAAAGATACTTAGCAACAACTGCTACCCAACATAATTTATTAATAAGCATATGAACCTAGGAATTATAAAACTTATCTAGATAAATGTTAAATAAAAGTCCTCACTCTGAAGACTGCAGTTTAAGAACAACACTTCAGTGTTGTTACTTTCTACTTAGCAGCCTACGAACGATTGACAAACAAAGGGTGAAGAGTGTACGACCCCAATTAACACGACAATTGACTAAAAACACTATAAATTGACTGAAAAAACCAGTTGTCATTTGCTCGACTTATATCACTATGGAAAAGAAGACTGAAAGCAAACTCGATCCCCTTCTATGAACTGCTGTACAATGTGATCTATACCTCAAGTAATATTACCTTACGTACCCGTATGTCGGATTATTACCCAAGAAACAATTTTTTAAGTCGAAATTAAAGAATATGAAACGAGGGTTCACTCAAATATTTATTCGATTAGGTATGGTCGAATGTGAAACAAACTGACAATAGAAATACGTATAGCAGATCATATTAAATTTACATGAGCGTGCCTAAAAATGAGTGGGCCAAGTATTTCTCCAGTGAAGCCCGATTGTAGATACTATTAAATTTGTTTGGATGGACCGAATTTCTATATGTTGACAGACATAGTTTTGAGAATCAATTAAGCTGAGCGTTTGTCGTTACCATGAATCCATGGCATTAAAATGTTTGACTATTTGTGGATGTATTTTATTGTACGGTTTTAGACTTTGGATATTCTTATAGGTGATAGGTATATATATAGGGTTACAGCATGCCTTGATTCCATTCGGGACTGAGAAAATTCGTCAAGGTTGTTACTCCACTAAGTAACCATTTGTTTGATTGAAGAATCGGAGTAGTATACTACAGCTTCAGTAGCTTCTCAGTCGTAACAAATTGATGTTGCTAGTCTGTCCTGGAGCCTGAATTTTTCATTTTTGTGTTTAGTGTCATAGGGTTATTGATTGCCCCAACAAGCTTTTTTTCTAGTGTCACATACTTAATTGTGTGCATCCACAATTTATTGCAAAGTTTCTATCTTCCTGCATCACTTGTAAGATCGTTTATAATTGTATTCTCACTTCCTTAGTATGATCCTTTAAATATTTTAAAAAATCAACTGCTTATTAGATTTATTCACAATATGTTTATTGTTTTTGCTTTTTTTATGTTATGTATTTAACTATGCATCCATATCTTATTTCAACTCATTTATCTTCTAATATCATTTATATCAGCGTTCACAAATATATTTTTACAACGATTGTTTTTATCCTATCTGTTTTATATATACTATGTAAGTCTCTTATTTAACAATTGTACATAAATGGTTTTATGACGAAACTGTAAATGCTTACTTCATAACGCTTATCCTTGAATAAGTTGTTTGTGATTAAAAATGAATATGTAAAAATATACATAACACAAAAATTATAATTAAGTAAATACAGTGTAAATGAATTTTCTTTATCAAACATTTACAAGGCTATATTGTAAAAGAGTCAATGGAATAATGGACACACTACCAATAATATTAGAATGATAGCCTTTATATTCAAAGCACCACTTTGTACATGAAAGAATATCCGTTTACAGGTATGATCGAAATCAAATGGGTTCATCTGCATACAAGGAATTCAGTACAGAGACTGTGTCAGGAAACTCATATCATGCGAATTATGAAAAATGATAAGAAAAGAAAAGAACAGCTATTGTAAAGTTTATAGTACTAAGATACTAGGGTTATGTACTGTATCATGATTCACTTCTGACCAACAAGCACGCGCTTTCAGTCCCAGGCGTTACGATTCCAAACAACGACTGAAAGTGAGCAGATTGGATCATTTGGCATGTCCAGATGCAGGACAAGACCAAGAATATTTGAAACATGGACAGGGGCGTCAACTAAACATATATATGGGAATATGTTACTGTGATAGTAGAATCCACATGCATTGATTTTTAATGATGGGCGATTGAATCTTTACGTATGTTGCTAACTAGTGATAGGAATGAGTTACTTAAACGAGACCGATTCCTTATAAAATCAGCTATTAATATAAGGCGAGTGCATGATTATATTTAAAAATGTGCCATCATGAGAGTTTTCCCATGAACAGCAATGCATGAGACACGGTTCTATTCATATTCAGGGTAGCTAACGTGTCAGGATGGGTTGAACAGAGGTGAGTAATATTGTATTAATAGGTTTCATACTTGTAATACACATTATCATCTAGAGCTAGAGAATAAGGGAAAGCATGAAGAACAAAACAACCGCACTATCCTGAAGTTAACGAAGGCAGTATGTGGCAGGATTGTTTATACTGGAATCGAACGAAACGATTGACAACATAGGCTTACTAGAATCCTTTAACGAGAGGGCGAAAACTGTTATTTATACGGAACCTGATAGACACGATTGTTCATATGGGCTCATAAATGGATCCGAAGGAAAAAAACATTAACTTTATCTATGTCTGGTGAATAAATTGAGTGGTGCTCATGTATTTAGAGTTCCCGTTATTCAACCAGTAAAGTAAGAAACTACAGTTGATGTGAGCATTTCAAGTGCGACATCAAAAGAAAAAAATCACCAATATGTCGTTTAAAGAAAGAAGGTGAATCTGGTTCATAAATGGATTGGGGCAAATCGTTCTAGATTCTCGAAAATCTATTTGCAAAATAATATGGAATGTGCCCTGTTCATATTTAAAGCTGAATTGCCTAGGATATAGCAAGAAGTTTCCGCTTGCTGAATTGCATCAGACGATGAGTAAGTTAATTTACTTGATATCTAGTTAAAAAATTTTAATTCGAGTTGGAGCTTCTGTAGAGTGTCTAGTCCTAACTTAGTGCATCTCGTTTTATAATCCAGATTACAATCAGTTCCAAGAATTCAAAGAGTAAAGTGACGTTGAACAGACTCCAGTCTAAGTTTATTCTTAATGCTAATGCTACTAAGAATAAAAGTATAGTATTATAGTAATTATAGGACACATTCTTCGTAAAGAAAAACATGAAAGTCGTTAATGTAGAGATTGCATAGCATGCAATTCAGAAGTCGATGCGACTCACATGTTTGCATAGTAACTGTGTTGTCAAAGACATAGTTCAAGAGTACCTGAGTTCTAAGTCAACTACTGATTGAAGCCTTGATAACTTATTGCTGTTTATGGAGAGATCACAGGTGAGGCGCTTATCTCCAAAACATATCTAACCACACTCAGAAGCATTAATATTTAACTTTCAGTTCGAGCACCATACTGCAACCTAGTTGAGTTCAGCAATGATGCCACTGAGTGTGTGTAAATTCGTCAGGAAGGAATGAGTACACTATTTTAGGATTATCTGTGTATAGAAAAGGTATACTCATGCTGAAGCATTTGTATATATCATTTGTGTAAGCTATAAAGAGCAGTGGGCTTAAGACATTTCTTATTATAACGCCATTTGTAACTGGTTCGGCCTTCGAAAAAGTGGAGTTAACCTTAACAATTTGATATCGATGACTGGAAACGGAGTTTAGCCATTCAAGTGAAGGATCCATAATCTCATAAGAGAATATTCTGCCTATAAACAACCTGTGGTTAACTATGTCAAAAACTTTAGATATGTCTAAGTAAAATACTGATACCAAGTGTCCAAGACTTCGTTTAGTAAAGGCCAAGTTGAAAATGTCAAAGTGACAAGAAGATATGGACTTTGGAATAAAAAATGAATATACGTAATAAGTATGTAAAACAGAAAAAGTAAAGGGACTGATGCGTGGCGAATTTTTGTGGACTGGATGATTTTGAAGCATACCATGTTTTGAGCAGTCAAAATAGTATTATGACTTTGTTTTAAAATATTGTTATTGATTTCTGGAAGTTTAAGAAAACCGTATAAGTTGTCATTCAACAGGTAGCTGTCGTACTGGTTCTTGAAACGAATCAATATCATATTTCGTGAGATCCTAAACCGAACAGTTGAGTAGTTGTTGTGCAACCGTATAAGAATTCGAGATACGGTGATAATGTTTTCCTTGTTACCCAGGTTGCGCCAAGAGGAAATTTAGTATTTTGGAGGGGGTATTGAGGAGTAGGAGACACCGCTGAATGCCGATAGACGAAAATGAGATTTTTAACTTTAAGTGTCGAACCCTAAGAGGTTTGGGTCTTAGTTTCGCAACACCGTTGTTGATAATCTTTCATATCACCCAATCCTAGAAAACTTATTGTGAACCCTCTTTCAACCTTCCCGACTTTACTAAGCCTGTGAGTTCGAAGTTGCTACAAAGTAGACAACTATACTCTAGCTTGAGAATCTTCAGTATCATGTTCCCGTTTTCTTGATTTACCTATTTGGTGAGTGTTTCTGTTGGCGTATTGTTGGGCTACTAGCCGCAGGAATCTAGTTCGCTCATGTAGGTCGGTTCACCAGTTTTGGTTAATAGTTCCTTATATACGCGTAGGCAAAGGACATATCAAAAACATAATTAGCCACTCTTTATTCAGGATATAAGTACGAAACACTTTGAGTGTTGCTGTTATTTTACATGATATTTTAGGCAATCTCTGGGCGACTGCCGTTAGTGTCAATTTTACACATAAGTAATATATGATTTATCTCAGGGTACGTACTCGATGGACTGTTTTAGATATGAATCGTTGAGGCTTGTTACTACTAGATTACGGTAATACTATGTTTGGTAATAACATAACTCCAAATCATCTATAAATCACCGTATATCCTACAAAAGTATTGTGATAATTGGCTTGACGGTTTATTACCATGGATTTAGCTAGCCTATTTACTTTGACCGTTCACTTAACCTAGTTCCTATTGCACGATAAATAACGTGCTTAAACTGCTTTTTAACACTGTCCCTTCGACTTGCTAAAATAGGGGATGTATCCAGAAGTTCAACTTCCACTTTATTTGAAAAAGAAAATTCCAGATCTGATAATCTTGTATCAAATTTGTCTATCACCGAATTCCCAGATTAAGCTTTCAAAACCTCCATCATTTTTATGGTGTTTGCAGAATCAGTGAGGATTTTCTATATGTTGAAATTCGATTTCGCCAAATTACAATAGTAATCCTATTAAACAACACTTATTCAGAAGTTGAACTATTTCTTGCAGGCTCTGGAGCGGTAGATATTGGTTCCAGACTCATCAAAAGGACGTATACGTAGACATGGAATTGTCGAGTCAAGGTTCAACATATCTTGGGAGATTCTTTGGTAATCCCATCACTGCCACGGAACTTCGGCTTCACAAAATGATCCTGATTAAAATAATGCTCCAAACATGCATATGAAGCTGTCGTGATTGGTTCATTCTTAGCCAATCAGAGCTGAAGAACGGTCTGGAAGCTTCTGGAATATTCTATACCTATGTTTATATAAGCTCTAGTGTAATTATTTGCTTTGATTTCGCCTTCTGCTGTTATTTTCTCAATACATCTTGCTACCTGCTCTACTCTTGTTCTGATTTGAGACCAAGTCGCTGTCGTTGCTGGACTTTAGGATAATAAACGGGATTAACACAATATTGTCGGGGCATTAGGGACAACTTGACACTTCGGCTTCACATTGCAGGATAATTTCAGTACACTTTTGACGGTTGTTGACAAATTAGACATGTACACACGAAGCAGATCCAAAATACTATCAACCGTTTAATAGTCGTGTGACCTGCATCTCCATTACAGTAGTAGCCGTGTTCTTTTTTCACGTCAAAATACGGTCTGAACCACAGTTTATAAACGTCAACCTGGAGTATTTTTATTAGAACATAATATTCTAAATAGCAGTCATGAAATAACGCTGTGAGAACTCAGGGGTTATAACAGTGATATTTTATTAAATGAACTAGAGAATGGTGTGCTGACTAACTTAAAGACCTTATATTTTGTTGAAGTTCATCAGTGTTATGTATGTAATAGGTTTCTGCATTGAACGTTATCAATACATACTGTACTAGTATTGTTTAAATGTATCATTATCATAATTGTACACTACTATTACACACACTTCGCCCTTGGCGCCTGCTACTTTCTGCTGTACGAGTTGCAAATACACTATCGCGGCAACATTCTTCACTCTGAATTGAGTCTTATTCACTGATTGCTTGGATTAATAATTGATCCCATTTTACAGCATCAGAACTAGACACTCAACGTCTCTGCCGCTCCTCGCCGCTGAACTGACTGCAACAAAGCTACACTGGACGCTCGGGTATATATATATATATATCGTGTGGTGGTCATTTTGAGAACCCATCGCTCGCCTCAAACAGTGCAATTGATCCAAGTAAACTTATTCTGATAGACATTGAGCTTATTAGATGTACTTGCATTAACTGTTAATATAGTATTTATTCTCATCTAACTGTTTGTAAGGCGTTATTGACTCGGTAGTGTTCCGCGGCCGCCTCAATGGAATCACAAGCAAGCAAGTCACCCCACACTCAGTCCGAAGTGATATATATATATACATGTTACTGTTTCCGATAAGTGAGTCATTCAATAAAATGTAAAAGAGGTAGATTATGTGCCAAATATGAAGACTAATGTAACAAAGGGATGTAGGCAAACACAAATAATCACATACATGGAGCGATACATGAATTATAAACAAAGCGACATGGTTAAAAAACACCCAAAATTAAAGTACACTTAACTCATAATTATCTGGGTTAATATGATATCATTTTTAGAGATCACCACATCATCTTAACGAAAAGTGTTAGTACATTAATGTCATATACCAACCGTTTTTATCCATACACCTTATATTAGCTCGGTTTATACTTAACGAATGTTTCTTAAATTAGTTAAGAGCACATTTTAGCAGACTGACTGACGTAAGTGACGTATATCAATGTCTGAGCCTTCAATAGTGAGGTAGTTATTGGAAAGAAAGTTGTGTTTCTTAAAAGTGAGATTCTAATCTTTTGCAATCAATGGTAATACGTTGTTCTATGATAAGTTATCTCATGCTATACGTCCACCCACTCTTATTTTTGTGAAGTAATTCTCTGGCCAGAAAAGGATAACTTGTTAAATCACTAAGAACACTCAATGCACACAACTTACCTATGTAGCATTGACTTGAATAATGTGATGACCAAATAATTGGGTTAAACAAATAGAAAGTCAATGTATCATTAAATGAGCTTTATGGCAAACAAATACCTTGTTTGCCTTTATTTACACATTAGATGCTTAAGTTAAGCAATTCATAATATTTATCCACAATGTGACAAGATTTTAACATATGACTTTAAATGAGCGACTTCTACCTTTAGTCACACTAAGATAAATTTATGTAAACCTGGTAATATTGTCCTCGTTAAAGGTAAACCAGGTCTAATTATTCATGTTCAAGAAGGATGGATAATGAAGTTTAGAGTTCTCAGAGGTCCTACGGATTTGTTACTGACCCCTTCCCTTCAAGCATTATAGGTATATTACAGGGCTCTGTAGTCAGTCACGAGTGTATTTGGATTACTACAACAGATCCACTATTCAAGTGTATTTCATTTCACAAACAAAATTTTAAGGTTATACTCCCTTTACTCCACGCTTTTCCACAAGCACTTACACTGTTAAAATGTGTTTATCCTCCGCAACTCTACGGAGCGACAACCTCTCAATGTTGCTGCGACTACTATAATTCTCCACGTTTGCCATGCTTGTTATTTTTCCTTAATGTAACTAACTTCATGTTCAGTCTATAAGCAAAGGATATTTTGTCGTTCAAGAGCAAAAACAGGGAGAAATATTGTTATAGCTACTAAACGGCTGCTTAATGACGATGTGTATTGTTAAAGAAGGAGCGGCATATTACTGTCAAGATTATTGCTGATAACGACTGAACTCTGGGTTGCATAATCGTGTATCACAGTGGTAAGTTAACAACTCACACTGATACTCATTAACAGATGATTCCAAAGGATGCAAACAATTTGTAAATGATAATGAAATTCCCATCTAGGCATTACAAAAGAACGAGAGGAGCGAAGAAAAAATTTTTCGATTAGTTTTCATCAAATCAATCAATGTTACCCAATTTGGAGCATACGCATCCAACCAGCATTCTCCAACCAACTCTGCTCTGGGCTTTCCTTTCTAGGTCTTCCCAAGTGCTCTTCATTCTCTTGATGTCTGTCTCCGATTCCCGAAACAGTATCTTCTTGGTTCTTCCTCTTTTACTTTGGGCTTCAGGATTCCAAGTTAGTGCATATTTTGTGGCACAGTTTGATGATTTCCTCAATGCGAGTCTTATCAGCCCCCCTATGTCTTTTCCTTATTTCTTCCTCAACTGGGAGTTAATTTGTTCTCTGTCATAGAAGGTTGTTGTTGATAGTATCTTGCGCAGACGGTTGTTTATAAATAATTGTATCTTTTGGATGATGCTTTTTGTAGTTCTCAATACCAATTTTAGCTCCATACAATATAACTGACTGTCTACATTCATATTAAAAATTTTAACTTTAAAGTTGGTTGACAGTTGGTTTAAGCTCCAGATGTTTTTCAGTTCTAGAAATGCTGCCCTTTCCTTGCCAATCCGTGCCTTCACATCTGCACCAGACCCTCCTTGTTTATCGATGATGCTGCCCATGTATGTAAAGGTATCTACATCTTCCAGAATTTCATCAAAGCTCTGCACTAATATATATATATATATATATATATATATATTTGCAATTAAAATGTCTGTCATAGAATTTCAACTTACCCAGCCTGGCTGAGTAAAGGTCAACTATGACAAGTAAACAGCTTTATACTTGCACATTTGGTTGGTACAGAACATCAAGTAGACGTCAAGAGAGGTTTTAAAATCCTCTATCGAGTCCCAACTAATCTACCGAATAATTTACGCGTACGTCTTATTCATATAGCGGAAGCTATTGGTATCCACATTCTCACACTGGACCTGTGTGTACATACGAAATTTATACAGCCTCAATCTTTGTCTTGGCCATCACAATAGCCAATGCTTGGATGGTTTGCAAATGACATATACACTCAGTTCTCTCATTATTGTTGTTATTATTATTATCACGATATACAATTCTTTTCATAACTTTAAAAAAGTTGTCACCTTTTAATTACCTCTTAGGCTCTTACGTAACTGTACTAAACATCAGATTTCTTGTAATTACTTTTTCGGTTTCTTCTCAGAAGCTATTATGTAATCAAACATATGCCAGTCCATTCACTTGTCATTTGTACACTTTCATAACGATAATTACCTTATTCACATTCATGTCTGAATTGCTTTGTTAATTAGTCGTAATTATTTTATAAAATCCTTTGAACCTGAAAAATTGTTATGTGACACCACCAATTACTTGGTGGTAGCATATTCATTGAAGTTCAAAGCATTTATCTATTTAAGGCGTTTATTAAAGCATTTACAAATTTATATATATATATATATATATATATATATATATATATATAAATGCTTTGAACTTCAATGAATATGCTACCGTGTCCACAGCCTAAACGGATAAGATATTCACCGTTTATGACTCTGAGTAGGGAATATACAGTATTCCACAGCAGCCAAAGACTAAGTATACAAATTAGTATACTTTGTAGTTATTGAAATGACATAACGAAGTACTCCAGTTTCATTTTGAAATGTTAATGTGTTTGAAATTTAGCCCGTTTCCCACAGCAAAATAAAAAGCTACATTCAGCGACTTTATTCCAAGTTCCTTACAAATAACGAACCAGCACTCCACTTCGTCTGAGATTAAACCAAAAACATAAGTTGCCTTTACCTATTCATAGAACCACCACTTATCATGGTTTCGACACAAACATTAATAGATGTCAGAGAATTGTCTAATTCATACTTTATAAATGAAAAATGTTCTACAAGGGATTTACGAAGACAGCATACTTTCTGTTGGTGGCAATCATCATAGGAAGCATTTTGATCACACTCATCATTCAATGCACTTGATGCCTCTTTACGGCAACAAAAGTTCAGAAACGGCCTCGCAAGTAATTTTTGCATAATATAGATAGTGAAAATAGCACAAATCGAAAAGTCCCAATAGCGGATACGTTGGTATTCGTTACGCAGCCTCAATTTGTTACTCAGTTAACGTTAATGAGTACTGCAGGAAAATCGCATTACTCAAATTCATATTTTACAAGGTGATTCACAGTAAAACCTTTTGGTTATCCAATTTTTAATTTAGATACAACTTCATCGGCTTTCCTTGGTCCCGTAAGTTCATCGTCACACTATTACATTGTATTGTATTTTACTGTTCACAATATGTACGTGTTAACAACTGTCATCTGCCATTTCAGAATAAAGTGACAAGTAAGAACGGTCCAGTACCAAAGAAGGATGGAAGTTTCGTCTTTACAAAATAATTTCTACCCACAAACTTTATGTTTTCTGATTGTGTAAATTCATTCTTTTCTACGAAATAAATTTTCTTACCAGTTGTTTCAATCTATACTTCATTATTTGCTACGCATGAATGTTTCGTTGTATTCGATAATTACAGTGTGTAAACGACTGATAGTATGATTTGTCTAGAAAATCTAGACAGAAGTGAAAACTGTAGTAGACGATTAACGGGGAAATTCAGGAATATAAATACACAGACATCGACAATGTGAGGAATATCATGGAAAACACCTTGATATTTATAGGAAAAGCTAATGCCTTATGGAATACTCAGGAATGAGAAGCTTGTCAATCTGGGTGACATTTTCGGAATGTCTAGCCACGCGGTGGGATTTCGAGGCGGAGTAAGAAGCGCTCCAAATGTGCCACTCTTCTCGCCCTCCTCATTCAAACCTTCCAGAAGACAGCCGACTGTAGAACACATAGAATGCTTCTCGCGCCTATCACAGACTGCTCGTCTGTGCTGCACAGAACATTGAACAACCGCCTCGCCCCTACTTAACAAACGACTACCTGACTAAAATTACAGATCTCGATAAATCTTGCATACCTTACTGTTACTCGTCTACTTGCACATCGGTCTTCTTTGTCCCAGATTGGTTTTATAGTCTTTCTCTTTGCTTATCTTCTTATTTCCGTGTTCCTCATACACCTCGCTTGTTCCTTAAGGAACGAATTCGTCAGCTGCCCACTATAACCACCTTACATGTTTTGCTAAATACTACTTATGTGAAGTCTTACGAGTAGTACCCATTACACTAGTACAGAACGCTTCGGAAACAGGCAATCTTGATCCCACCAGGAAGTCGAACCCAGGACCTTCACTTCTGGCAGTGAGAACAATGCGTTTGGCACTATTGGGATGGCAACTGATGTTACAATTACCACTTCAACCAATTCGTTTACGAGTACCGACTTATATTAAACCTCAGTTCATAGATTCCTCTATAATCTACAACCCTATAGCATTTAAGCCCATCTTATTGTCACTTCACTCGGACTAGTAATCTTACCACAACTAAATCGACAGGACTCTGTAAGCATTTAAAACTAGGAACCATCAGATTGGTTGGTGTTTAGACTAAGAAAAACTACTTATTCGTAGGATATCACAGAAAAACTACCTACTTATCTAATAAATCTGCAATATTCAGCATAAAGTCCTACGTGTAATTCATTGATATCTTTGTGAAACAGCCGTACTTGATAGAGGTTTTAAAGTCCTGTATATGTACTGATTAAGTTTGACAGTGTAAATTTCTTTATTTTGTAATTAAT
Organism: Schistosoma japonicum; assembly: GCA_025215515.1. Classification (NCBI taxonomy): domain Eukaryota; kingdom Metazoa; phylum Platyhelminthes; class Trematoda; order Strigeidida; family Schistosomatidae; genus Schistosoma; species Schistosoma japonicum. The sequence continues at coordinate 59,735,877 of CM046061.1, read as the reverse complement.
GAGATACGGTAGAGAAAACATATGAGAAAGCATTATACTTACAACTACAAATTACACTCCAACCTATACTCGAGTAGGTACAACTATTAGCTATATTCCTTACTAGAAATTAATTACTTAGGATACAAACTGAAAGTCCTGCGCTTGATCCCTTAGTAGATTCGCGGATGCCCATTACTTGACCCCTTACTAGGGCAACACAGCCGTCTAGTCCTTCCTGGTTTTCAATGCTCATGCTACTAAATTTAAATAAAATATCTTTGATAAACCCAATCTTATTGAAAGGCGTTCTCGGAAATTAGAACGCTAGTTGGTCCTACTCTTCAATTAATTAACCAAACATTCTAGGCATACCAGGTTCAAGGGGAAACAGCCATGTTAATTTCACGACGTTTATTTATACCACAAAATCATATTATTCAGTTAAAACACTTGATTGTGTTGCAAGCCTTGCAAAACTATTGTGAAATACCTGAAATCATTACCTCAGGCACATAGATGTTAGTTAGCACTAGTTCATGCATAAAAGTTTTCACCTTAAAGTAGACATGTAATTGAATTTGTCACGAATTTCGCACGCGTCTATTCTAAGCAATAATCCTGTCTTCATAGGTCGATTTTTGGCTATTTCGATTAAAAACACTTTACAAAGTAATCGCATTTTGCTGCGCACAGATTAGAGCCATCGGTCACGAAATATCCACGTAATTCTAATAATTTCTTCGGCTACCGTAACGTAGATCAAGTTGATTTTCAACAGTTCAGCTCTCGCCGTGCTTTCTACAGGTATAGTTACAAGTGATACACTTGACCAACAACAAAAAGCACTTCCACTCATAAAATAAACTGTTTAGAAGACATAGATACAACACAGAACTTCGTACGTACGTACATTAGTTCAGGTTGCCATACCACATCAGCACAGAGACGCAACTGTCAGTTCAAATCCAAGAGTGATAGCGATAGTAGAAGTATTAGCAGTAATGCAGAAAGTTAGGGAGCGAAAATATGATTCGAGAAGTATAATTCAGTGAGATAAATTTGAAAGGAGAAAGATAGAGAATTCAGAAGGTTAGATTTTGAGAGAACACAAAGAGTAGATGCACCTGCGCGATTGCGAGCGATTCTGAGCCATGTCGTTCAAGGTCTCTAACCATTGGTGACTTTCGTCTCGCGGACCCCAACCACGCAGCCTACATCTACCAACATGACTTAGTTCGCTTGTCAGTGACTTCATCGAATTCTGCCATGTTTTGGTTTGGCCGCCTCTAGCTTTCTTCCAACCTATTCCTACGCCGCTAAACATAGCTCGTCGAGGCAGTCGGTAGTTAGACATGCGTAACACATGTCCCAACCACCTCAACTGATGAAGTTTCAATACCTCATCTATTGATTTGCTCTCCTTTCCTAGAACCCGTTTCCTAACGACAGCATTGCTCATTCGGTTGTCCCACGATGGTGGTCCAGTTTTAGCAGCTAGATTGACTGAAATCTTAGGTAGAATCTGGGCGTAATACCATCTGACTGGTCTCAATCCCTGATTGTCCCAATTTATAAGAAAGGACAAAAGTTTTCTTGTGACAATCACAGGGGAATCAGTCTGACTAATATAGTTTCTAAATTGTTAGCCTCGATTATACTTAGACGCCTAACTAGAGCTCGTGAAGAGCAGACTAGAGAAAACCAGGCTGGATTCAGACCTGGACGTGGCTGTATAGACCACATCTTCACACTGCGACAGGTCCTGGAACACAGACACACATTTAGGCGTCCTACAATAGTTGTCTTCCTGGACCTAAAGGTGGCATTCGACTCTGTTGATCGTGAGGTTCTGTGGCAGTGTCTGTCATTGAAAGGTGTACCAAAGAAGTACATTAACCTTATACAAGCTCTCTACTCTAAAACTACAGGTCGAGTGAGAGCTTATGGCGAACTGTCATCGGAATTCCTCACTTCAAGTGGTGTCCGTCAAGGATGTCCACTTTCCCCATTCTTGTTTAATTTTGTCATAGACATGCTCCTAGATATAACCATGTCTTCGTCTGACTTTTCAGGAGTTGACTTTCTACAAGGAGCATCGCTTACTGACTTAGAGTATGCTGATGACATAGTCCTATTTGGTGAAGACGCTGACAAAATGCAGAGTCTTCTGACTACCCTGAGCAACAATGCAAGCATGTTCGGGATGCGGTTTTCCCCCTCGAAATGCAAAATGTTGCTTCAGGATTGGGTTGCATCGGCACCTGAACTAGTGATAGGGAGTGAAGTAGTCGAGCGTGTAGACCGCTTCACGTATCTGGGGAGTCTCATCAGTGCTGATGGCCTGGTGACTGACGAAATCTCAGCACGGATACAGAAAGCTCGATTGGCTTTTGCCAAGTTGCGTCACTTATGGCGCAGGCGAGATATCCGCTTGCTAACCAAAGGACGAGTGTACCGTGCAGCAGTTCGCTCTGTCCTACTATACGGTAGCGAAACATGGACGTTAAGAGTAGAGGACATTCATAGGTTACTGGTTTTCGATCATAGGTGCCTCCGAAGCGTTGCTCGTGTATCATGGGACAACCGAGTGAGCAATGCTGTCGTTAGGAAACGGGTTCTAGGAAAGGAGGGCAAGTCAATGGATGAAGTATTGAGACTTCATCAGTTGAGGTGGTTGGGACATGTGTTACGCATGTCTAACTACCGACTGCCTCGACGTGCTATGTTTTGCGGCGTAGGAATAGGTTGGAAGAAAGCTAGGGGCGGCCAAACCAAAACATGGCAGAAATCGATGAAGTCACTGACAAGCAGACTAAGTCATGTTGGTAGATGTAGGCTGCGTGGTTGGGGTCCGCGAGACGAAAGTCACCAATGGTTAGAGACCTTGAACGACATGGCTCAGAATCGTTCGCAATGGCGCAGGTGCATCCACTCTTTGTGTTCTCTCAAAATCTAACCTTCTGAATTTTCTATCTTTCTCCTTTCAAATTTATCTCACTGAATTATACTTTTCGAATCATATCTTCGCTCGCTAATTTTCTGCATTACTGCTAATACTTCTATTATCGTTATCACTCTTGGATTTGAACTGACAGTTGCGTCTCTGTGCTGATGTGGTATGGCGACCTGAACTGATGTACGTACGTACGAAGTTCTGCGTTGTATCTGTCTGTCCACGATACTCGAGCAATGTTTCGGAGACACCTATGATCGAAGACCAGTAACCTACGAATGTCCTCTACTCTTAACGGCCATGTTTCGCTACCGTATAGTAGGACAGAGCAAACTGCTGCGCGGTACACTCGTCCTTTGGTTAGCAAGCGGATATCTCGCCTGCGCCATAAGTGACGCAACTTGGCAAAAGCCAATCGAGCTTTCTGTATCCGCGCTGAGATTTCGTCAGTCACCAGGCCATCAGCACTGATGAGACTCCCCAGATACGTGAAGCGGTCTACACGCTCGACTACTTCACTCCCTATCACTAGTTCAGGTGCCGATGCAACCCAATCCTGAAGCAACATTTTGCATTTCGAGGGGGAAAACCGCATCCCGAACATGCTTGCATTGTTGCTCAGGGTAGTCAGAAGACTCTGCATTTTGTCAGCGTCTTCACCAAATAGGACTATGTCATCAGCATACTCTAAGTCAGTAAGCGATGCTCCTTGTAGAAAGTCAACTCCTGAAAAGTCAGACGAAGATAAGGTTATATCTAGGAGCATGTCTATGACAAAATTAAACAAGAATGGGGAAAGTGGACATCCTTGACGGACACCACTTGAAGTGAGGAATTCCGATGACAGTTCGCCATAAGCTCTCACTCGACCTGTAGTTTTAGAGTAGAGAGCTTGTATAAGGTTAATGTACTTCTTTGGTACACCTATGAATGACAGACACTGCCACAGAACCTCACGATCAACAGAGTCGAATGCCACCTTTAGGTCCAGGAAGACAACTGTTGTATGACGCCTAAATGTGTGTCTGTGTTCCAGGACCTGTCGCAGTGTGAAGATGTGGTCTATACAGCCACGTCCAGGTCTGAATCCAGCCTGGTTTTCTCTAGTCTGCTCTTCACGAGCTCTAGTTAGGCGTCTAAGTATAATCGAGGCTAACAATTTAGAAACTATATTAGTCAGACTGATTCCCCTGTGATTGTCACAGGAAGACTTTTGTCCTTTCTTATAAATTGGGACAATCAGGGATTGAGACCAGTCAGATGGTATTACGCCCAGTTCCCAGATTCTACCTAAGATTTCAGTCAATCTAGCTGCTAAAACTGGACCACCATCCTTAAAAATCTCAGGGGTAAGCCTATCAGGACCTGCTGCTCTACCTCGCTTCAGATTTCCTATAGCCTTCTCAACTTCATAGAGACTAGGAGGAGTTAAGTCGATTTGCCATTCAGGATGACTGGGGATCGTGGGCAACCGAAGTGTGGCTGAAGGCCAGTTGAACTGATTCCCTAAAGTGTTCTACCCATCGGTCCAATCTCCTGGACTGAGAATAAATTATAATCCCATCCTTTTCCGAGATAGTCTCACTCACATTCGGATCCCTAATACCAGTTTCCTTGATAAGTCGAAAAAGTTGCCTATCGCCGCTGCCTTTTCCATCGTTTTTGCTTTCGCCACCCACCACTGTTCACGGTCGTTGCGTAGGCTTTTTATCAGCCTGCGCCTAAGCTCACCTTCGCTCTTCATCATGTTCAGAGCCAGGTGGGATGAGTTTACGAGAATCCATCAGTTCGGTGTATGCTACTGAAATCCACGGCTTCATCCTAGCCTAATGATTTACCTGTTTAGAAAGAAAAGATGACCTAAATTTAGGTAGGTTCAATGATACTGAATTGTGGCCCAACTGTATGCTTTAACTAAGGAGCCACACACCACCGTTGAGATCATTAATAGCTGTAACAACATACAACTTGAGAAGATACTTTATTTTGCCAGGTCCCCTTAGCTGATTGTTGAGATAAGTGTATGTGTAAGTTTATCGTAGTGCCCAAATGTCTCATGGTGTACAAAATACTCCTGTTTTTAACTTTCTAACACACTAACAGATGTCTTTATGAAACTACAGTATCAAGTAAGTCACTAATCTCAACCAACATATTTCGATAACAACTACAACCAAAACATGAGCCGCTACAATACATCCATTATTAAGATAAATTAGCCTACTCAATATTTTCCCGAGTACAAACTACAGTAAAATGGAGAACTAGAATACTAAAAGAAAACATGTAATAAACCAATAGTTGGGATATAAAGCCAAAATTTAGGCTTCGAAATATACCATTACAGAACTTTCTAAAGGAAGAAATGACAACCTGTACGTTTCAAAACGTGAAAATGGAATCATTATTGCTAAAACATGACTTACTATTCTGGAGCATTAAAGAAAGACAAAAACGAAACGCTTGGTAATGCAAAAGTGACACTGACAATTAAAAAAGATTAAACTCTGAGATTTTGGTACATAATCGTATTGTTAATAAGACCAACAAAATACTTGGCAAATAATACAGAAAAACGGAATGGATAGGGAAAGTAATCACTTATCAAGACATCCTCGAAGGAGCCAAAAAAAACAACAACAAATGCATGACCATTAGAAGAATGTTGAAAACTATGAGAACGGCCTGAGCCTAAGGTATGAGCAATCCGAGACGAAGTTGGAGTAAAACTGGTTGTGAAAACAGCTAATTGTCATGTTAAGAAATCAGTGAAAGGCACATGTGTAATCACTTGGAAAAAATCAGCTATACTGCATACGACTTGAGTGCATTGAAAAAAAATAAATCAGACTTAGTGCACTAGAATAACTAGGTAAACGAGACAGTAAATAAATGATGCAATAAGAAAAAAAAACAATAGTCCATAATCTCAAAAATATTGCAAAAATACCATGAAAACAATCCAGATAAAATGCTATCTAATGTTTCTAAGACCTCGAAAAAAACTCAGTAAAATGTAGTTCGATGGTTTTCGAAACCGTAAACGGAGCCGAGAAATGAAATATTAATAATAATAATAGTAATAATAATAATAATAAATAATAATAAATAATAATAGCAATAATAATATAATAATAACAATCAATATAAATATGGGAAAAGGCTGAACTCTGTTGAAACTAGAGTTCGCAAAACTGATAAGAAAAAATGAACATGAATAAACAGAAAAACATACTGTAAGTTGGAAAAAATTATCACGAGCACCCCGAAATACTCACGGGGGAATATGACTCTTGAAGCACGAAAGAGCTAGAAACTGTCCAAAACGGACAAGTATGAATACTTAGTAAAACCAAACATGATACTGAGTAAAATATTATGATGCTATGAATGAATGGAAGAACGACATTTTGGGACGAATGTTGGTTGTGCTGTTAATAATAACCGGCCGGAAATCAAACTAACAGATATATAAAGTATTGAGGACCAAAACATTATTAGAGCTACGAGCGAGGGTAACAACATAACCTTCAGTTGTTATTTTCAAGCAACATGAACGACTGACTTTCGTCTGGTTGCAAACAAATTCACTCAGTAGCTCGCCCGATCGACTAAATACAGCAATATGGAAACGGTTTCCATGTGAATCACCAACTAGTACATCCCCATGGTCACTAACATCTATACCATTTGGAAAGTCAGTAATCGATTCGCCTCCTATACGCCGAATAAATGATCCATCTTCTTGAAAAACAATAACACAATGTGCCTGAAAATACATACTTGATCAAAGAAAAATTACCTTGAAATCACAAATGTAATACTCTCGACCATGTATAGCAACATCTGACGGTTCTCTCATGTGATTACTACAGTCAAACCAACGGATAAGATCGCCTTCTTCTGACACAACAAAAACTGATGGAGAGACGCTATCAATTGCAACAATGTGTCCTGAAAAGTATAAAGAGGATAAATTGAAGTACCGTGTTGGTTGATTGCAAGTCCTGCAACGATATCGATGTATCGAATCGGGATACGGCGTACGAAGTGCCCACTCCGGCTGAACAATTGCATACGAGATCGTTCGTTACCGCGATCACAAACGACATATCGCTGACTTTGCCTAATTATCGCTACTTTACGCGGATACCACATTAAGCCATCAACTCTTCCAGAGACTCCGAAGAATGATACGAAGTCACCGCGCTTTGTGAATATCTAAGAAGTATCACTAAATTGAGGGAAAACTTACTTGAATTCGATGGTTATATGTATCAGCAACAACTATCTCCTCCTCGAAACCCAGACAAAAACCATGGGGAGAATTCAGGCGTCCTAACTCACAACCAAGGGAACCCCATTTTGTTAGGAGATTCATCTGTGAACAGCGAGCCGCTCTCATTCGACTGTACTCATAGAGAGTTGCGTTATAGTTGACAGGAAGTTTTTGTTTCAAAATAAGATTAGAATCAACATCCAACGATGACACATTACTTCCTGGAGCTCTCAAATTATCTGCAGTAATAAAGGGATTGCTGAAAGCTGGGTCGACTTGCGTCACATTGCATAAGAACTCGGATGCTTCTAGGCTTGGCAATGTGGCGTTTAAGTCGCACCAATTACTAACATGGCGACCAGAAGCACCTGAATTGACGGACCTTGATATGTAATTGCTTAGATTGCCGTTGCCAATTCCAGATGGATTTAAATTATTTTCACGAGTTATGTCTTGGTGTATTGGGCTGACTGGTGCTAAATGCACTGTAGCTGAATGATCCAGACCTCCAAGAGAATCCGAATCTATATGAGCATCTACTTTTAAAGTCAGTTGCTTGAGATCGTTGGTTACATCCCCTACACTACTTAAAACAGATATATGTGAGTTTGAGGAGGGAAACGGTTCCAAACCTAAATCAGAAGCTTGCTGAATGCTTTGGTCTAACGTATTGACAAAGTTGAAGGTGCCAAACTGCTGTCGCAAAGAATCATAGGCAGTCGACATCCCTGGTGAGAAAATAACTTTGGCTGAGAAATCGTTGACGACTTGTTGTTTCGATAACTTGTCAAAACAGGCGAGTACATTCTTAAAGAGCTTACATATTTCAATATTTGAGCACTTTCTTAAGTAAACTTTCACAAAATCACATGCGAAATCAACATGATCAACAGTCTTGCTCATAGTGTTTATGCGAGACCATATTTTCATCTCCAGTTCATCGTGAATTTCTCGGTTTTTCTGGATAAACTGATCCTAAAAGCACATAAATTACAACCAGCTAGCTCACCTTAACTCTCTCGATAGCGCTTATCCACTGTTTGCACGTTTTGATTATCAGGGTTTTGTTAGCATCTCGAGATGTACTTAATTCTGAAAGCAAACTATGCATAATTTCGATAGAATCGCGGAAGTCTTTCTGCCTTATCCGGCAGCAGTCGACCATGTCTGACAGCAGTGAGTCAATATGTGTGGGAACCAACTCCAAAAGAATGGTTATGTGTCCTTTGTGTTCGCATTCGAAGCATGTTTCACATAAAGGGATCTAAAGACAAAATATTTAAGGATGGTGCTTTACATGACACTGCAAGCAGAATGAAGTGAACACGGAGTCTGTATGCACTGTACACATGACTGGTTTAGTGTTCAGCATGTTTCGTTGTAAAATCTCTGCATTTCCCTTCTCTTCCTCAGTCAGATCTAGGATTTCATGATTTGAGAAGACTTTCATCACCTAGCATTAGATGTTACTAAGATCACGGGACAAACCTTATGAATATCGCGACACCGTTCACACAGTGTCCCTGCGCAATGCAGACATCGATAAAGTGCATCGTTCCCATCGGTGCAAACTGAACACTTAACACCAGTGCCATTAAGTTTCTGTGAACCATCACCTTCACAGCGTGTTTGAGCAACAGACTAAGTCATAAGTTTCTAACGTTTTAACACTACCAGATAACGTATCACACCGTGGGCACTTTGTGTAAGGTACCATGCTATCAGTTTTCTCGAAATTTCGCACACAATCACGGTCATATATGTGTAGACAACTCAGAATAACCGGGTTAGTAAATGGCTTCTCACAGATACCACACAAGGTAGGCAGCCCTCCAGCCTCTTCCAAGGTAGATATTTTACTCAAATCATCCGAGAAAATATTATCCAAGCCATCTGAAGATCCACATGACTCGTCCAACATATCAAAATAAGAACACAGCGGCAGATCTGTCCAGTGCTTTAAATGTGGGTCGATTAATTAAAACAAAAACATATCATTTCGCCGTTAAACCTGGAAGAAAAATAAAAACTCATAAAGGAATAATATAGGATTAGTTTAATGACATCAAACGCTAACTAAGCTATACTTGATGTTCAGGATCCCCCACCAGATGACGATCTAAGTATTACAAATTGTCAAGGCCAACAATCATTCACAGACACAAGTGTATGAGTAGAATAGGCTAGGCACACACTGTATAGTATGTGACGATATGACTATATACCTGCCTGATTGTTATCTTAAACATATTCCTACCTGGTAATACCGTCCCTTATATTAGAACGTACTGAAAGGACGTGAAAGCCTGGCCACAATTGTTATTATGGGGCAACCTGAAGAAGTTGTGATTACTTCTGTGCATAACGAACTTTTATTCTGTACATGTTGGTATGTTTAACGTGTGACCAAACATTAAAAACTTTTAGCGACATCTATGGTTCACAATTTAATGTTCATTTTAATTAGTGCCAAATACACACCTATGAAAGTTGTTGTCGTTAAATTCTCGTTATATGTGCGATATGTCTGTTATATATGTGTATGGAGTCGAAGAATATACTATAATTTGGATTTTTTTCTGGGTGTATAAGCAACGAACTGGATAGAGGCTTGTATTCGTATCTAAAAGACTGAGGAGTCATCAGATAGTTTGACTTTCGAGTGTGTCTACATAAGTTAGGTGGCCACAACATCTCAATTCAATTAAGTAGAGCTGAACCGTTCGTCAATACTAGTTGACGATCTAAACTGGTAAGAATTGTTAAGATAATTCAGGCTCTATTTAATATTCCTACATATCATTTCATTATTAAAGTATTCGTATATTCTTTATCTTTCATTTGCAATCGTTCGTCGAGATTGCAATTCGAAATGTTCAGTATTCACACTAAGCCAGCCCAGTCAACACTAACCTATAACTAAATTTGCGTAATAAGATACCAAACGAAGTTTAATAGTATGTGAATGCCACAGTAATATATCTTCAAGTGATTATGAATGTATTAAAAAACACTTGCTTAAGAATATGTTGTGTCTAGTAAAAATGGATCATCAATTCCTACAAGTGAGGATCTAGGTATATAAAACATTGTAGATAAGCAAAGTATTAGTAGGTTTGTGAAAGATTCTGGTCTGAGTCGTTTAGAGTATATTAAATTTATTCATAAAATGACTCAGTGGGATTTACTTCCACCACTTCACTCACTTTCTTACTTAATTACACCCGTTTCCCTTCACAGAGGAGAATAGGCTGCTCATCAGCATTCTCCACCGAACTCTGTCCTGAGCAATCCTTCACAGCTGTTTTCAGTTGCTGTCCATCCTTTTGATATCTGCTTTCGATTCGCGACGCAAAGTGTTTTTTGGCATTATTCTTTTTAGTCTCCCAATAAGATTCCAAGTTAATGCTTGTCTCATGATGCAGTCTGATGATTTCCACAATGTATGTCCTATCAATTTCCAACATCTTTTCCTAATTTTTTATATGCTGGAAGTTAGTTTGTTCCTCTCTCATAGTAAGGCTGTTGTTGATGGTTTCCGGCCAACGGACATTCAGTATATTGCGTAGACAGTTGTTTATAAATACATGTACCTTTCTGACGATGTTTGAAGTTTGTCTCCAAGTTTCAGATCCATACAGCAGAATTATCTTGACGCTCGAATTGAAGAGTCTGATTTTGAGGTTGGTTGACAGTTGTTTTGAGTCCCATATGTTCTCCAACTGTAGGAATGCTGCCCTTGCTTTACCAATCCTTGCATTTACATCTGCATCGGATCCTCTTTTGTTCATCGACGATAATTCCTAGGTACGGTGAAGGTATCCACTTCATCCAGAGTTTCTCCATCAAGTTCTAACTGGGTTGGTGCTCCCTGTGTTCTACTTAGGATCTTGCTCTTTGCCTTATGTATGTCCAGGTCTACTGATGCTGAAGCTGATGCTGGGGTTGATGCTAGATTGATGCTAGGTCGGCTGTCTATACTTGCATTTGTTGGTGTATACGGGATAGAAGAGCTAGATCATCTGTGAAGTCCAAATCATTAAGTCTCATACAACTTATCAATTGAATTCTGTGATTTCCCTCAAATGTGGAGGTCTTCATGATCTAATCAACAACTAGAAAGAAGAGAAAAGGCGAGAGTAGGCAGCCTTGTCTGACTATGGTCGTCACTGAAAATGCATGTGTCAGCTGTCCTCGATGTACGATTTTGCAGTGTAGTCCGTCGTAAGAATTCCGGATGCAACTGAGGAGTTTCTTGATTCCTTTCATTGTTAGTGGAGTGATATCTATCGAAAGATCTGTAGATGCTGCTTCGATGTCTGGTGGGTTCAGTAGGGCTGGCCTATTCAAGAGTTCCTCTAATTGTTCTACGCATTTGTTTTTTGTGCTTAAACCTTGGTGATTGAATTGCCTTTTTTGTTCTTGGTGGTTCGCTCTGGTCTACAATATCGGCCTGCCAGTTTCTTCGTTGTGTCATATAGCTCTTTCATATTTCCTTCTCTTGCAGCTTTCTCCAGTGTCGTTGCAAGGCCTTCGATATACTTCCGTTTGTCGGCTCTAATGCTCTTCTTTACTTGTTTATTTGCTCCCGTGTATTCATTTTGTGCCTTGATTTTCTCTGCTCTAGTTCGGCTTTTGTTGATTTCTGCCTTCTTGTTCCTTCTTTGTTGAATTTTGTTCAGGGTCTCTGTGGAGATCCATTCCTTATAATGGTGCTGTTCGCGGCTCAGAACCTCCTGATACGTTGGAATTAGTGTCTCGTTGATTCCCTCCCTGTTTTCCTCCGTGGTAGTTTCTTCTTCTTTCAGTAGATTTAGTAAAACTTGGAGCCTGTTGTTGATAGCTATTTTGAATTCCTTGAGTTTGTCAGTATCTCGAATAAGGTCTGTATTGAACCATAATACTGCCGCTACTCCAGCCGCCCATTGCTTTTTTAGCTCCAGTTTTATTTCGGCAACCACCAGGAGGTGATCTGAAGCTACATCAGCTCCTCTCCTGGTTCTCACACCTTCCATTGATCTTCTGAATCTTCTATTGATGCATATATGGTCAATTTGATTCTCTGTAGTATGATCCGGTGAGACCCATGTAGCCTTGTGTATGCGTTTGTGGGGGAATATTGTACCACCTACGACCATTTTGTTGAAAGCGCATAGATTTGTAAATCTTTCACCATTTTCATTACTTTCTCCCAGTCCTAGTCGTCCCATGATGTCTTCGTAACCGGTGTTGTCCATTCCAACTTTGGCATTTAGGTCCCCCATCAGGATTGTCAGATCCTTTCCTGGACACTTCACTATAATTGATTGCAGCTTGTCATAAAAGTGATCTTTATCCTCGTCGTTTGCGTCGCTGGCGGGTGCATAACATTGAATAATATTCATTGTGATAGCCTTCTTCATTGTCTTGAAAGATGCTTTGATGATCCTGGATCCATGTGGTTTCCATCCTACAAGTGGGTTGCGCGCTTTCTTGGACAGCATCTTAGCAATTCCTTGAGTGTCTGGAGTAGTTTCCTATTCGTGGCCGGAGTATAGTAGCATCTCTTCCGTAGCCAATGTTTTCTGTCCAGCTTGAGTTCAATTGGTTTCGCTGATTCCGAGCACAGTCAAGTTGTATCTCTTCATTTCTGCAGCTGTTTGATTGGTCTCACCGATATCCCACATTGATCGAACTTTGCATGTACCTATAAGAATTTTAGTTCTGGTCCTTAGACTGCGGGGGTGGGTACATAGGCCTCATGACATGCGAAGAGTCTCGGCCTTCACTATGAAGTGTCATAATCGTTACTTCCATTCCCTGGGCATAGTTCTAATGGTTTAGTTTGTTCAGTCTGGTTAGCTTTTTTTTAACAAGCTTGTGTTTTCTTGTATAGAAACGCTAGTCCTTTGCCCAACCCTCCTTCTTTACCCGGAGTTGGATCCGGCAGTAACCCAAGAAAAGCTACAAGCGGAGTTTTGACCACTTTAGCTGGTGATTAACTTCAAGTCTTGACCATCCTCATTCAAAATGAATTAGGCCTACAATGATGTAACACTCAAAATGAAGCAGTTAGGATTGAAGAATAACTGTCGAGGTTTGTCTAGATACACGTACTCCTACCCAACTGAAATTCAAAACAAATGATTGGGTGAGGAACATTTCTATGTAAAATTATTTATACAAATGCATATTATTACCTAAACAAACGTCACCATTAGTTATTCAACCAAAACCTATCCCGAAAATCGGAACAATCAGTTTAATCATAAGGAATTAACGAAAATGTTATTCGATCATTTCGGGATAGATCGCGTATTGCCTATCCAGAAAGTAAGGTTTAAATCCATAGAAACATCAACAACAAAGTATCAAAAGTTACTTGTTACAACACAATATTCCAACTTCTGGAAGTGTGCGCCAATTCATAATCAAAAAATACACAAATCTAGTCAAATCAAGCAACAATCAAGAAGAGGAACGGACAAATATGACAACCGCCAAAGCCGGGATGTCCATTAAAACAAAGTGTATGAAATCCATAAGAGTGATAGGATTCCAATATAAATGCAAGGAAAAACAACTACCACAATGAAAACAAATAACAACTATCTGATTTAGAGTTAGAAGGTCATTAGAATGTACAGCTAAACGGAGTAAGGAATATAGATGTACTTTTAAACTCGAAACAAAGAATTACAACAGAAAAATTTTAGTTGGAGGGATTTTAACACACAGAACTATCAAAAAAGGTCTTACAAATGCAACTCACTGTATTGCATCTAATTTTTGAGTGTTTGCTCCATGATGGATATTCAAGATGAATTAAAATATGTATTCTAATGAACATTCAGAGGTATCTAAGATTCTTTGGTCATAAGAAGGTCATCTGCATTCAAGAGGGTATAAGTCTTGTAGCGACACACGCTTCTCACATTATTAAAGCTTTAGTCCGTGAACTGACTTTGTGGCTCTTCTATTAGTGCGTTCTACTATATTCTTGTATTTTTGGAATTAAGGAGAAAATACTGCATTTTCACACTCTAAATGACTTCTAATAAAAATGTTCAGGACTAGAATCAACTATCAAACCAGTCAGAAATATACTTCCGAATTGTGAGAGTGATGTTAGCTACAAAGATATTTTGTCACAACTAGAATACAGTTTATGGTCATATGGGAATAGGACACCTAAATATGTATATAATAACGACTCGCTTACAAGCGAACTATCTGACAACAGGTGCAATTTATCCTGTTTCGCAGATAAACAGCTTTGGACTGTCGAGTTGATAGTCAAACCATTTCTATCACCCCACTTTTAAAGCCTGTCCACATTATCCTGCCGTACTGATCTATCTTGTGAAGTTATTAATTTTTCTCAAAAGTTTTACGTTAGTAGAGAATTGTAACTCGCAAGATATTTGTTTAGGCAAATCGTTGATTTATATTACAAAGAGAAAAAGTCCTTGGATAGGGTTCTAGGGGATGTCGTTTGGACATCTCGTGAAACAATAACTTACTCTTACTTCGAAAAGCCAATCTGAGCTAAATTAGTAGTGGAGGTTTAACACCCATATGTTCCATTTTTAGATAAGACTAGCACAATTATCCAGATCGAAGGCTTATGAGAAGCCAAGATATGTTGCATTGTTTATGTCGCTTTGTCTGCAGATACTAATGTTATTTTAAACCAAAGACACATTTGTAATACAGAATCGTTCTTTTTTAAAACAACGTTATTGGAGCTACAAGGAATTAGTCTATACCAGATAGTCACGTAAGCCGCCAAAATTTAAAAGATTATTGAGAAAAAGTTTAGAGCTTGTAGTTTGTAGAATCGTTATGTTAGACTATTTTGATGATTGGTCTCCGCAAATAAATTTTCTCAGCAGGCTTACAACAAACTAATGGAACTCAGAGATAATAAGCAAAACAATAAGTGCCAGTTTATTCCGCCCGCAGCTCTTGTAGAGTTGTTGCCGGTCCTAAGCCCGGGTAAATGAGGAGGGTTGGGCATAGGGTTAACACCCCTGTCCCGTGAAACACAAACTTGCTAAAAAAAAATGCTAACCAGAATTAACAAACTTAACCATTTAAACTCTGCCCTGAAAGTGGAAGGAATCTATATGACGCTTCATGATGAAAACCGAGATCCTTCGAAAGTCATTAGGCCGATGCCACCCCTTCTAACGACCAGAGCGAAAATTTTTATAGGTACACGGAATGTTTGGACAATGTAGGAGACAGGGAAGATCACCCAGATAGCAGCAGAAATGAAGAGATACAACTTGACTGTGCTCGGAATCAGCGAAACCAATTGAACTCAAGCTGGACAGAAAACATTGGCTACGGAAGAGATGCTACTATACTCCGGCCACGAATAGGAAACTACTCCAGACACTCAAGGAATTGCTAAGATGCTGTCCAAGAAAGCGCGCAACCCACTTGTAGGATGGAAACCACATGGATCCAGGATCATCAAAGCATCTTTCAAGACAATGAAGAAGGCTATCACAATGAATATTATTCAATGTTATGCACCCGCCAGCGACGCAAACGACGAGGATAAAGATCACTTTTATGACAAGCTGCAATCAATTATAGTGAAGTGTCCAGGAAAGGATCTGACAATCCTGATGGGGGACCTAAATGCCAAAGTTGGAATGGACAACACCGGTTACGAAGACATCATGGGACGACTAGGACTGGGAGAAAGTAATGAAAATGGTGAAAGATTTACAAATCTATGCGCTTTCAACAAAATGGTCGTAGGTGGTACAATATTCCCCCACAAACGCATACACAAGGCTACATGGGTCTCACCGGATCATACTACAGAGAATCAAATTGACCATATATGCATCAATAGAAGATTCAGAAGATCAATGGAAGGTGTGAGAACCAGGAGAGGAGCTGATGTAGCTTCAGATCACCTCCTGGTGGTTGCCGAAATAAAACTGGAGCTAAAAAAGCAATGGACGGCTGGAGTAGCGGCAGTATTATGGTTCAATACAGACCTTATTCGAGATACTGACAAACTCAAGGAATTCAAAATAGCTATCAACAACAGGCTCCAAGTTTTACTAAATCTACTGAAAGAAGAAGAAACTACCACGGAGGAAAACAGGGAGGGAATCAACGAGACACTAATTCCAACGTATCAGGAGGTTCTGAGCCGCGAACAGCACCATTATAAGGAATGGATCTCCACAGAGACCCTGAACAAAATTCAACAAAGAAGGAACAAGAAGGCAGAAATCAACAAAAGCCGAACTAGAGCAGAGAAAATCAAGGCACAAAATGAATACACGGGAGCAAATAAACAAGTAAAGAAGAGCATTAGAGCCGACAAACGGAAGTATATCGAAGGCCTTGCAACGACACTGGAGAAAGCTGCAAGAGAAGGAAATATGAAAGAGCTATATGACACAACGAAGAAACTGGCAGGCCGATATTGTAGACCAGAGCGAACCATCAAGAACAATGGAAGCAAGCTAATCACCGAGATTCAAGAAAAATGAACAAATGTGTAGAACACTTTGATAAACTTTTGAATAGACCCGCTTCAACGAACCCATCCGTTATCGAAGCAGCATTTGCAGACCTACCGATTAATGACAATCCACTAACGATGGAAGAAATTAAGATAGCTATCAGACAGATCAAAAGTGTGAAAGCAGCAGAACCTGACAATATATCAACCGAAGCACTCAAGTCAGACATCGACATAACGGCAAGGATGCTCCACGTTTTAATAAGAGGATCTCGGAGAAAGAACAGGTGACGGCAGACTGGAAAAAAGGGCACCTTATAGAGATATCAAAGAAAGGAGATATGAGCAAATGTGTGAATTACAGAGGAACACCTTATCAAGATACCGAACAAAGAAGGTTTGAGAAGATGTGGGAACTGCAGGAAGGTTCACACTATTGTCAGTACCAGGGAAAGTCTTCAACAGAGTGTTTTTGAACAAAATGAAATATTCAGTGGATGCTCAACGTCAAGATTAACAGATTGGTTTCCGTAAGGATCGGTCGTGAACAGACCAAATCGCAACACTACAGATCATCGTTGAACAATCGATTGAATGGAACTCGTCATTGTACATCAACTTCATCCACTACGAGGTGTTTGACAGCGTAGACAGGAGATCACAATGTAAACTTCTTCGACACTACGGTATACCAGAGAAACTCGTCAACATCATCCGGAATTCTTACGACGGACTACAGTGCAAAATTTTGCATGGAGAACAGTTGACAAATGCCTTTCCAGTAAGAACCGGTGTCAGACAAGGATGTTTGCTCTCACCTTTGCTCTTCCTCCTAGTGGTTGATTGGATCATGTAAACCTCTACATCTGGAGGGAAGCACGGGATTCAATGGACAAGTAGAATGCAACTCGATGATCTGGACTTCGCGGATGATCTATTACTTTTATCCCATACACAACAGCAAATGCAAGTGAAGACAACCAACGTAGCAGCAACCTCAGCATCAATAGGCCTGAACATACATAAGGGAAAGAGCAAGATTCTCAAATTCAACACCGAGAGCACCGACCCAATTGAACTTGATGGTGAAACTCTGGATGAAGTGGATACCTTTACATACCTGGGAAGCATCATCGATGAACAAGGAGAATCCGGTGCAGATGTAAGGGCGAAGATCGGCAAAGCAAGGGCAGCATTCCTACAGCTGAAAAATATATGGGACTCCAAACAACTGTTTACCAACCTCAAAGTTAGACTCTTCAATTCGAACGTCAAGACAGTTCTTCTGTATGGAGCTGAAACGTGGAGAACTACTGCAAACATCCTCAGGAGGGTACAGGTATTTATTAACAACTGTCTACGCAGAATATTGAATGTCTGTTGGCCGGAAACCATCAGCAACAGCCTACTATAGAAGAGAAAAAACCAACTTCCAGCTGAAGAGGAAATCAGGAGACGACGTTGGAAATGGATAGGACATACATTGCGCGAATCATCAGACTGTATCACGCGACAAGCACTAACTTGGAATCCTGTTGGACAACGGAAAAGAGGAAGGCCAATGAACACTGCGTGGAGAGATGGAAGCAGACATAAAAAGGATGAACAGTAACTGGCGACAGCTGGAAAGGATTGCTCAGGACAGAGTTGAATGGAAAATACTGGTGAGCGGCCTATGCTCCTCCGAGAGGGGTAACAGGCGTAAGTAAGTAAGTACTCGCATCCTCTAAAATCCAACACCAACAGTCATTATATTGAGAAACGGCTTCTCACCCCTCATCTACTACAGTACTCTACCTACTATAGTAAACGCACTTAGGACAATAAGGCGAGACATTTTAGGGTTCTAACCTAACCAAAAATTATAAACTCTCTTAATCCACATATGAATAACAATTCCATGTTTTCACCAGTTCCAAACCCTCCTTATAGTGACACAAATAAGAACGGTTTCAACCCCAACTTTTATCATTATCATAATATACTGGGTTGAAATCAAAATTTTTTCCGGAATGCAGAACATAGTAGTATTACTACCAAAACAACTGGCTGACATAATTTCCAACAACATGGTATATTCAACCTCCTTAATCATATACAACCTCAACCAGTTAAAATTCCCACCCTATTTCCCGGGGCCAACAAGTCCAAACAAACTTAAGAGTTCTCACAATAAATCCTGTCGTAATCCTAACTATCAATATGAGCTATCTAAAAATCAACAGTCACCTACATTCCGCTTAACCTGCACCCATGAAAATAACTATGGTTGATATATGCATGATACTCTTAGCTAGTTTTACATTCACGCATTCACTTTATGTCTACTAAATGCTAAGTCGATATGTAACAAAATGACTGACCTAGTCATGCAACGTCACCCTACAAACCATCATTCATTATGATAGCTAAAACATGGACTAATTCAAATATCTTTGATGTAAATATATTTCATGATAATTACTATCCATACCGTACTGATAGATTAGAAGCACGTGGTGGAGACTGAATAATGTATGTCTATTTAAAGATAAACTCGCTCCTATGTAATATTCTATGGTTAAATGTAACACAAAACTCTGTGTGGATTGTCCTGAAGCCTACAAGGTCTAGATCGATCCTATTTGATTGCATGTACCAGCCTCCCAACGCCTTGTTAAGGAATGGCATTCTCTACCATAACAAGGAAAATACTATCATTATCCAACGAGGTCGCACACAGGTACATCAAAACTTTATTACAGTGTGATATCAAACATTGTGAAATAAACTCTCGAAACATAATCGCTGCAGCAAATCGTTAACCGAGTTGAAAACACTACTTAATGAACACCTGTTAGGTGAAAACTTTTGAAATCTCCTTAATTACCAAGAAATAAATAATAATATATGTAAACAAGGTCTTAGTTCTGTATAAACACTTCACATTTATCAAATACGTTTACAATATAACATATGTCAATTGATTTTCTATCTATTTTGCATAATTAATAATGCATATTTCCATTTTGTTCCAATCTATTTTTATTTATCATTGTTCATCTTCAATCATTATTTATACAATAATTCACAATGTTGATAATAATTTGACCTTTTATTAATTTTCTTGGATTAATTAGCTGCCTAATAAACCTATTCACACCGAAATTAAACTATAACAACGTATTGAAATCTTTACGATTTTTTTATTTATTCCTTAAGCCATATGCGTATATTGCTACTTCACATTGGCGTTTTATTCTGAACACTGTTTCGACATATAAACCAATTTTAATTATTTTGAATGTATACTAATTTGATGAAACGCAAAACGGTTTCTTTACAACGCTTATCGTAAATAAGTAGTATGTGATCAAAATAAAGTAAATGATGCTTTAGATAAGATTGCACCATTAAGACATCCAAAACCAAGAATTCCCAAAGATTTGTTCATCCCAATGCATATACGAAGAAGCCTTCCGAGATACTTTTCCCCGATTTCACAAATCTAGAGACTTTTCATCACTAGTCACAATGAAAGAAATATATGTATTGACTGTAGAGATACACATGGAAAAGGTCATTGCACAAGAGAAACAGACTATCGTAAACAAAATTCCCTCTGCTTTCCCAAAAATTTTCACAAACAAATTAAGAGTTTTCAAATAAAAGGTGGAAGTCTCTTTATTAATGAAAATCAAATACACGACGAGCCAAAACCTATTGCTAAATTATTTAGTGAACACTTTAGTACAACACTAACGAATGTAACTTCTGGAGATAATTACAATTCCGCCATAACGCCAACATGTTGATTCACAAATGTAATCTTTACTAAACAAAATATTAATGAGGCAGTAAAGACGCTAAAGTACTCAAACACCGAAGGGCCTGATAGTATCCCGGCAACTATGCTAAAAAAGGAAACAAACCATCTACTACTTCCTAAATTGTTTACAATATCACTCACTACTGCATGCTATCAATTAACCTGGAAAATCACACACATTATCCCCAAAATCAAAAGTGGACTGGTCGTAAATGTATAAAACTACCGATTAATTAACCTAACGTCCGTTATCTCTATAGTGATGGAATAAGTAGTTAGAATTAAGACGCACCAGTATCTGAAGAAACTGAATCTGATCTCAATTTCACAACATGGGTTTCTGAAAACTAGATCATGTCATAAGTGTCTTTTAGACTATGTTAGCGAAATAACTACTCAACGCAACAAGGGGTTGGTAGTTTTAATCGTTTTCCTCGACGTGAAGAAAACTTTTGACAAAGTCCAAAATCGTAAACTTCTCCATAAACTAAAGTCGTTCAGAATTAAAGACCCATTGCACTCGTGGCTTAACTCATTTATTACATGAAGGAGCCAAATATTTAAATACACTGACCACCTCTCTTCACCCAAACTTATTATCAATGGAGCTGTTCGGGGCGATTTCATAGGTCCTCTCCTCTTTCTCATGTATGTAAATAGTTTATGTAAAGTCACACATTTTGGCACACCATGCCTATATGCAGATGACCTGAAAATATTATACAGCTTTAAGCCTAGAACATCTAATGAAGGCATATCCCACATCCAAAAAGACCTAGATAACATATCAATCTGAAAACAGAAATGGTAATTATTATTGAACCACAGCAAGTGTGGGATTATGCGATTCCGTAAATATGATGTTCAACAAGAACTCTATTTGGACAAATATGAAATCCAAACACCGAGCTCCATATGTGACTTGTATATATGCCACTGCAAGAGCCTTAAGTTTACTGAGCATGTGTCGTCAACCATATTTAAGTCAAGACGACAAATGGGTTTGTTCTCTTCAAAATTTCTACACCAGGGAAGTCAAACTTGAAATACACAGGATGTGTGTACGTCCTACCCTAGAATACTGCTCGCTTGTCTTTTCTATTATGAATCACACAAATACCATACGAATTGAAAATCTGACTAAAGCATGCTTAAAACATGTTCATGAAGCTGTGTTGTGATTGGTTCATTCTTAGCTGACCAGAGCCAACGACCAATCAGGAAGTCTCTGGAATACTCTTTGCCGATGTTAATATAAACTCCAGTGTGATTATTTGCTTCGCCTTCTGCTGTTATTTTCTCAATACATCTTGCTATCTTCTCTAATTTTGTTCCAATTTGGAATCAAGTTGCTGTCGTTGTCAAAGTTTAGAATACTAGGCGGGAGTAATACATAATATTACTGGGACTAATAGAGATAACACAACCCAACAACAACCATGCCTGCACGAAGTCTTTCATAAGGTGCAATCCACGAACTTAGATGTTTGTCAGAAGAGAAAAAGAATAATATTAATCCAATTCTCCGACAATCAACATCATCTGATGAAATTATGGAATATGTGAGGGATATATATAACAAAGAGCTAATATCTGGTGACGTATGAAATATGAAATCAACAGTTACCGGAGAAGGGGGTGTAGTAATATAAATGTAGCCTTCGGTTCACGTGATTAAGTGTTTGATCATATCCGTGAACAAAGACAGCTAGGTGAGTATTATTATGCTGAAGGAAATGATAGATGATTAATCAGTGTGCTATTTGACGGAAGATCGAATTCGTTTGTACCGCTTGTGTCCAGAAGTGAAAGGTATTGATTCGACATTTAATATTAATAAAACGAAGTAAGAAAACAACTTTAATTATCATTAGTTATAGATTTTCATGGTTTGGTCGGTAACAACTGATAACATCGGACATGGACGTCTGGTTATGCTTGTCTCGACAAAAAGCGAATTCACAGCGTGCGCCAACTGGATTTTAGGTATGTTTAAGGACAACATGAGCGAGACCTTCTTTACAGAGACCTCTGTAGTGAATTCATCGCATACATAAACAGCGTCTGTAAGCTTAACTCACAGATAAGCTAAAATACAACTTTATTCATTCGTTGTATGTCGCACTCTATGCAGAAAGGTTAAGCAGTCTTGGCTAACGTTATAATATTTTGATTGAACTCGGAGTCGTCGTGCCAATGCTCACCTATGCCGTCTGGTTAACTTGGAAAGTAGAAAATGGTAAAGTCAGCTATTAAAATATCTTTTAAGTTTGACAACTATTTCAGAATAGCAGTAGAGTTGGCACCTTACACCCTGGGATACCTTCAAAAATTCTCAGAAGATAATTGAGAAGTAAGTTTCTTATTTTCTGATAACCTGGTGTATGTTTTTGTTGTCTACAGGATTCCTAATCACCTCATTCACTAAAGATCTTTGCTTGTATCAGCTAATATTAACGAATTGTCTATAACATCCTATTACTGCTTTATAATTGTCTTTTGTATTTTCATATTTGCAGTAATATGGAATGGCATATATTAGGTTTCGGAGTGTACGCACAATGCATATGTTATATCCTAGGAGCTCGATTTTCACTTTTCGATGCCATACTATGAAATGTCCTCACTGCCTGCTAACAAATATTCGCAGTTTTAATGTCTAATAGAATAGCAACCAGTTGTTTCACAATGCGTGTGAAAACGTGTTTCTGTATGGTATACGGTATTTAAAATTACAAGATATTCGCCGACTGTAGTTTACGCACATTAGTGAATTTCTAGTAATAGGCTTTATGGTCCATGCCAATAACTTACTAAGCTTGACCTTTGAGCTTGATTCTTATTAAATTAATCGGTGATTGGCGTCACTTTTGTTACAAGTTACACCAACTGTTCATAATCAGATTTGTTGTTATTTACCATCACAATATTATTAATACACTGAAGTGTGTCAGCACTATATTAAACGTCACATAGGTTAATTTACCAGTTACCTCTGTGAAACATAGAAATCATTCATTTCGGTTATACACAGATTATTATGTGTCGAGTAAGCTGATACTAAAGGAACTTATTATAAAAGTGAAGATATATTCGAAAAGAACGCTTCTCACTAGTTCATAGGTACGTCTTTACATAGTATTCTAAAACTTAATCTTTCTCATGTAACATGCCATTATACATGGTTGCCAAAGAAAGGCTACATCGTAAGGTAGTTATTGTAAACATCAGCATGCGTTCATTGTACGACTTTACTATCCCTGTAACAAGCTACAATGAAAGGCTATAGTGAAATATCCCTAAATAGAGATTCATCAATGTGTAGAATGATACACAATTTTGATAAGCTTTGAGTAATGAAAAGTAACACAATTGTTTTCACTGTTACTAAGTACAGCTATCTGTATCTGACTTCGAGAATTTAACATAACTACATCTGTTGATTAATAAGGATATGCTACCAAAGTTTAGTTGCAACTAAACTCTGGTAAACTTCGAATATATTAGCCCAAGGTAGACATATCAGCAAACAGTTTCTTAATCTCAGCTGTTAACATAGAGTGGGTTATACAAACTTAAATTTTGAATTGTCTTTCTTTGCACATTTCCATCACTCGTTGGTAAATGTGTTAGAAACCCTCTAAATCGTTCCAAAATGATTCAATATTTTGAGTGATAGTCTGACCATCCATCAAAGTTTTTACTATAGTCTAATTCACTCTCCTCTAATAAATTTTGCGTTAGCTGAAACTTAGTAAGTTTAAATACCTTTACTGAAACGAAATCAGGTCATCACAATAACATCTGCAAATACAGAATTAAAACGTAAATAGGAGTAATATGACGATTGCATGCAAAATACGAACTTACTACATCAGTAGTACGTAGTTTGTTCAATACAAAGTAAGAACAATATACACCATCATATAAACCGCAATTATTTAAAACTGAATCGAAAAACCTGAATAGTCTTAGATGACACAAATACACTGCATTTCGTTCTTAACAATGACAAAATGTAATTATTATCATTTATAAAACTTAAATTGATGTACTTTAAAACTAGGAAACCACATACAAAATGTAATTCCAAAAGAAATAAGCACTATGATTCAGTGTCAGTTACGGGATCGAGTGCAAACAGCAATCATGCAAAATAATTTAATATGCATTTACAGTAAAAATATCAAAGTTAGATAAAGTGATACTGAACAATAGCTGATTCCTAGAGCTTTCAGAATTACCACGATAACAGATTGCAATATCACGAAACAGCTAGTATTGACTAAAAATCTGTCGCAAGATCCAAACATTCAGATCGTTCATTTATTTTAAAAATAATTCATGTCAACACTCAATCTGGAAAACGTTAGAATCTATTAAAATGTCACTTGATTGAGATAAAAGAAACGAAGAGCTTAATGCGCTTAGAAGCAGTACTAGAACGAATTGTCTGACAGCATCCCTGAGTAAACGTACACGCATCCCAACAGTTACCTGAGATGGCAAGATATACAACGACCCCAGAGCGATATACGAAATTTTTAATAGCTTGCTTATCAACTTTGAGGCTAAACTACCTACGAACTATATGCTCGTCGTACTTTTACACAATACATTGTCCAAAATACCTTTCAGCGCTAAATGCATAGCTGAAGCTATCCTAAACCTTAGGTCCATCAAAGGTTCAGGAACCGACGGCCTCTCATCAATCTTCCTTAAAGGATGTGGCGAGGACCTGCCATTTTTATTCCTTAAATTGTTCACTTTGTCGCCAGACACAGGAGAATACCCAAACACTCGGAAAACTAGCTACATCACCCCCAAATACAAGGCCAGTGATAGACCATGTGCAAGTAATTATAGGCCTATATTTATTATTCCCGTTCTTTTACGAATCATCGAGAAAATAATAAAAATTGGTATCACAGAATACTTGTTAGCTCAATGCTAAATATCCGCACCACAGCATGGTTTTATGAAGAGTCGATCGTGCTCAACCTGTCACTTTGACTTCTTTAATCACATTACATCTTGCCGCAAAATAGTCTTAGTCCTATACTTCGATATATCCAAGGCCTTTTATAAAGTATCACACAGCATATTCCATGAAAATTATACTCTTAAGGAATTCGAAACCCTTTGCTGAGCTGGCTTAAATCATTCTTAACTAGTCATTGTCAGATAACTAAAGTAAACTCAGCACAATCATCTCCTAAGACAGTAACCAGTAGAGTTATACAAGGGAGCGTACTAGAACCCCTCTTGTTTACAATATATATCAACTGTATCAGCAGCTGTTTTAACACTGACAAAACCTTCTTATACGCAGATGACTTGAAAGTTGCCTACTCATGCGACAAAAATGAGCTACACAACACTTGAGATCGTACAGCAAGAGTTAGACGAAGTCACTGCTAGGTGTAGAGAACACCAACTTCAATTTAACACTAAGAAATGTAGCTGGATCATCATTAAATGTCTCAACTCCAACCTTCACTTTGAAGTAGGTGAGGAGTAAATCTCAGAATGTAAGACGATTTTGGGCCTAGGCTTAAAATACGATATGGATCTTGCATTTACGGAATAAAAAAATTACTCATCTTATATCCTTAATGCACTTAGTTAACGCATGCTGTGTCCTAATAACTGAAACTTGGTGTACTCCCGATTTTTCAGACTTTACACTTGAAGTCGGTAATTACGTTATATGCCGCAAAGATCGGAACTCAGCAAGAAATGGAGGATACATAATATACGTTCGGTTTGACTTTTCATCATCGTTTATCTCTTCGAGAGGCAGTGAACTTTAAGATGATGCTACATTTGTCAGCATTGACAAGTGTCCTCATCACCAGTTCCTGATAGGTTGTATTTATAGACCGCCTAGTGCTACTCATACCGTAACCCAACAACTAAGTCATTTATTTGCATAATCTGCAACCAAGTTAATAGGAAGAGACTTCGATATGCCTTCTGTTACTTGAAACCCTTTACATCGATCCTCACACATTGATAAATCCTTTGAAATTCTAAAAAGTAGCGCATGGACCAAATGCAAGTCAAATTTATTAGACTTAATCTTTTTACATAGTGCTCTTAATTATACATAGAATAATAGCCTTGAATTTCATGGTAGGGATCACAAAGTTGTTGTTTGCCACTTAATTTTCAATGAATGTTCATGTACTAAAAGTGGAATAAACAATCCCCTTAATTTTCGTAGAAACTGTGCTCAAATTAACTGGTCTCATACCGAAAAAATTCTTACATGATCTTAATTAAGACATATTTTTCTCCTCTTGTGTGGTCATTAATTCACTAGATGCTTTTAACCGTAATATAAATTCATGTCTTGACTGTATTGCATCTTTAAAGGGATTAGACCACATATCCCAAATAGAGAATACATCCCTGTTAATTTTATAAGCGAACTAAGGAAGTTACGAAAGAAATTATTTGTTCAACATAACTTTTCTGCAATTTTTAGTATTCATTGGATATTCATAAATATAGAAAACTACAGAAACACGAGAGAACTAGAAGCCGAAAACATACATCTTAAATTAACTGACAAAATAGCCTGTTTGACAGCCATCCTCAAAGAAAAACATTGTGCCTAGTCCAGTCTTTTTACTATTCCGATTGTAAAAAACCGTCCAATCAATCACTCTTATGTCTTATCTAGATCCACGGAGAAAGTTACTATAGAGGAGATTTACACTCAGTTAAGCACAAACTAATCATATATCCCCAGCATGGCTTCATGTCTGAAAAATGCTGCATAACTTGCCACCTAGAATACTTTGACTATATAATAAACAATGAAGATGATGGAAAACTAATTGTTACCCTTTGCTTCAAATTTACTAAGGCGTTTTATGAGGCACATCATTCATCTCTCTCATTTAAGTCGAAAGCTTTTGGAATAGCGTGTAAATTGTATAACTGGATAGCTTCATTTTTGAAAGATCGCATTTAATTAATGAAACTAGGACGATCGAACTCACGTCGTTAAAATATCACCAGTGGTGTCTTCCAGGGTTCAGTCATAGGACCGTTATTATTTATTATGAATGTCAATGACATATGTAACTGTTCTAAAGAGGGTAAAACTTTTATGTAGGTGGACGATCTCAAAGTTGTTTATGTATCCTGCCTGGACAAAGGTCGAAATGTTAACGACATAATGCAAAGAGATCTCAATAAACTAAGTGAATGGTATAACACATGGTTTCTTCCCCTTAGCACACAAAAGTCATGGTGCCTATATTTTGGTGAATCTAACCTAGGGATCAACGTACACCTTAATAAATACGAATTTCATCAACAAATTAATAGTAGTATCAAATTTATTCTAAAGTAGCTTCTTATACATGAGAGCATACCTGTTTACAGGCATGATCAGCATGATATAGGTTTATTTATATACAAATATTTTGATGGAGTCATTTATAGGGGATTCACATTATATGAAGGTATTAATTCAAAGCAAGGCCAATAACATCAAAGTTCACAGTACTAGGGTGCCGGAGTTGCGTGTTGTAGTAAATGCACTTCTGACAAATAACCGCGTGCTTACGTCCTTGACTTTACGATTTCAAGACCCGACTGGGAGTAAACAGGATGAACCATACAGCATATCCATATACGGGATGACACTAACAACATTTGGAACTTAATTAAAGGCTCCAACCAAGCACATTTATGGAGGGTATTCTTCCATAGTAATGGAATCTATGTGGGTTGATTTTGAACGGTGAGTTATTGATGCATTAAGTACGTTGTTAACCTGTGTTAGGAGTAAGTTGCTGTATTGGTGACCCAATCCTTATGAGAGCAGTCCACATGTTTGGGGAGATGATAAAGAAGAATACAAAATGGAAAAAATAAAGTTAGCTAATAGTTGTGAAACAAACAGTCTTAGACTAGTATCTTTTTTCACTTATTTTTCTTATTACAACCTCCATAATTGCAGTGTTTAAGGTTTAGAACCCTTATGAGCCATTACTGATTAAGTCGAGGTTAAGTGGCAAATCGTGGAGTATTTGATAACGATCTTTAGATATACTGTTCAAAGTACAGTTCGGTAGTATCTAGTTGCATACACATGTTACACATTGAGCGGACCGTGTAAATCGCACGTTATGTAAGAGTTTGAATAAATCGTTAGTTTATTTAGTGCCTTGGAATCGTCAAACAGTTGGTTCATCGCTCGTATAAAGTGATCAATGCTATCTAACGTACGGATTTCTGCTTGTAAACTATTCCAGATGGCAGTGAATTAGTGCATAAAAAAATAGGTCGCATTTTAGGCTTATAATGTTCCACCCTCACTGTATCTGTTTGATTTCTGAGGCTGCCAATTAGATGCATCGATATATCTTAATAAAGGGTTGGTGAGTGTGCTAAACGGTGCACAACATTGAAGTAGAATGTCAGATTAAGCTTAGTTCGTTTTGTCCGAAGTGGTTCTAAGCCTAATGTATCTTGTAGCGGTAAATAATACCCAAAATAAATAGTCGTATAGGCTCTCGACATTGATGCTGACCATGTTTGTTTTAGTAGAAACTACTAGTTGAAGGCGCGCGGTCACGCATCTTCACCAGATTACGACTCGAACCACCGTGGGTAGCATCTCTCTCTAGTTTGCCAGCCTAGACGTTGCTATCCCATTAAAGCTCTGTTTACGATCGAATATAATCTCGCTTCCATCCTTTATTGCCTTCTGATTTCTCATTCGTAAGAGTGGGGTCCAATCGATAGAAGTGTCTTTGGTTATACGACAAGCGCAACTTGGTCATATATCCGGGGAACGCTTCAATCTCATCCTGTAGTGCAGTTTAGTCCACAATCCATTCACAATGTTTTTATTGTAAAGTATCGCTGTATTCCTTGAATTTTAAGCTTACCACTTATTGGGAAGCTGATTTGTATGAGTAAGAAGAATTGTAGTAAGCGGCGTACACAAGCTTAAATAGCATCAATCTAGACTCACGGTGGTAATAATTATGGATTATACAACCAATAAGTCTGCTAGCATTTGTGGTGATATATGTTGTTTGTTATGTGAATGTAAGATCCATATCGTATTTTAAGCCTAGGCCCAAAATCGTCTTACATTCTGAGATTTACTCCTCACCTACTTCAAAGTGAAGGTTGGAGTTGAGACATTTAATGATGATCCAGCTACATTTCTTAGTGTTAAATTGAAGTTGGTGTTCTCTACACCTAGCAGTGACTTCGTCTAACTCTTGCTGTACGATCTCAAGTGTTGTGTAGCTCATTTTTGTCGCATGAGTAGGCAACTTTCAAGTCATCTGCGTATAAGAAGGTTTTGTCAGTGTTAAAACAGCTGCTGATACAGTTGATATATATTGTAAACAAGAGAGGTTCTAGTACGCTCCCTTGTATAGCTCTACTGGTTACTGTCTTAGGAGATGATTGTGCTGAGTTTACTTTAGTTATCTGACAATGACTAGTTAAGAATGATTTAAGCCAGCTCAGCAAAGGGTTTCGAATTCCTTAAGAGTATAATTTTCATGCAATATGCTGTGTGATACTTTATAAAAGGCCTTGGATATATCGAAGTATAGGACTAAGGCTATTTTGCGGCAAGATGTAATGTGATTAAAGAAGTCAAAGTGACAGGTTGAGCACGATCGACTCTTCATAAAATCATGCTGTGGTGCGGATATTTAGCATTGAGCTAACAAGTATTCTGTGATACCAATTTTTATTATTTTCTCGATGATTCGTAAAAGAACGGGAATAATAAATATAGGCCTATAATTACTTGCACATGGTCTATCACTGGCCTTGTATTTGGGGGTGATGTAGCTAGTTTTCCGAGTGTTTGGGTATTCTCCTGTGTCTGGCGACAAAGTGAACAATTTAAGGAATAAAAATGGCAGGTCCTCGCCACATCCTTTAAGGAAGATTGATGAGAGGCCGTCGGTTCCTGAACCTTTGATGGACCTAAGGTTTAGGATAGCTTCAGCTATGCATTTAGCGCTGAAAGGTATTTTGGACAATGTATTGTGTAAAAGTACGACGAGCATATAGTTCGTAGGTAGTTTAGCCTCAAAGTTGATAAGCAAGCTATTAAAAATTTCGTATATCGCTCTGGGGTCGTTGTATATCTTGCCATCTCAGGTAACTGTTGGGATGCGTGTACGTTTACTCAGGGGATGCTGTCAGACAATTCGTTCTAGTACTGCTTCTAAGCGCATTAAGCTCTTCGTTTCTTTTATCTCAATCAAGTGACATTTTAATAGATTCTAACGTTCTCCAGATTGAATGTAGACGTGACATATAGTTAGTGGAGAAATACAATTTTTTTCAATCTTTTTGAATCTCGTTCTGTGTTTACGTGGGAGAATAATGAATTGTGCCTAGATAGCATGAATATTGCTCTGGAGGCTTTAGTATCAAAACGTCATAGAATTGTCGTGTAAAAATTAGTTAAAGTCGAGAAGTGAGTCAGCAGTAAACAAGACGTTTTAATTAGAGCATCTTATGGGTCTCATTACAATCTCGCAGTCTGTATTTTTAATGCTTCATGTGTCTGTGTCACATTGGTACTGTTGATGTGCTGTATTCTTTGAGGGAATAGGCGAAGAATAGACTGTAAATTGGTGCTTCTATTTTTAGTCATCAGTAGGGTGCTATGTACACACAGCTTACAAGCATCCTATACTTAATGCCACATACCATGAGGCGACGTGAGGCAGGGATTGTACTTAGTGTTAGTTCTTCTACTTTTGTCATGATGGCACGACTATGAATGTGTAATATACATCCTCTTACCTCCCTTTGTCTACCTCGGCCAGTGTGATGCTAGGAATCTTTTTTTATGCCAGTATGGAATACTAAAGACGAACACCATGTTCCTGTTACTAATATGGCCAATGGATTAGAGATGAGAACTGTTGTTCTGAGGTCTGACATTTTGTTAAGTATCGAGCGTCCATCGATGAGCACAATCTTAAAAATGTTTGTGTTCATGTAGGTTAAGGCGTCAATGTTAAAAGGGTTAAGATTATAATTATGAATATAACTTGGACTAGATGTTAGGGTCTTCGGCATTTTCTTAGGTGAGATGTTAGTGGATTTATACCTGGTGTTTGTTCCACGAGATCTGTGTTCTGGACATCACTGTTATCTCTATAATAATCACTTAAGACGCTTTTATTAACCGTATATAAGATGGCAGCAACATTTTTCCGTAGTGGTGAAATGAACTGGGGTTGGAAGCATTCACGATTGACATGGGTTGTTGATTCAAGAAGGGTAGTAGGAGTAATGGACGAGAGTTAAAGGGGTTGTGAGGTTTCGAATGAAGATATGCTAAGAAAGAATAAAGGTGAACATATATGACATTTGGTTCATAACAGTTGGATAATATGTTATGAGTTCTAGGCATATAGTCATATGCAGAAACGTTTGCTATGGGGAATAGCCTTCGTAGTAGACTTTCATGTCTAGATAGCCATCTATATTGGTGATACGGATAGACTCCATGGTTTTAGTGAGTGACGCTACCATTCATTTGGCAATAGGTGACTTCTGTGTGCAGTATTGTCCAGGGTCAATTTTACTTGGTACTCTGGTGCAGTATAGTGTGTCACTCCGTTTTTTTAGAGTATTTATATGGATTAACATAAAGAGAAGTCGTTTATTGCAACACTATATAATGACTTTTAGTTTATATGGGGAATATTTAGTTTGCCTAGCATTTTTAGGTTTGTCGTTACTTTTATTGTCTAACCTACTAAGGTTCCGACTGTTTTTAGTTTTGTTGATCTTGACAGTTTGAGGTTAGTTGCCTGATGCTAAGGGGGAGAATCTAGTCCTAGTGTGTAGATACATATAACTGTCGTCAGACCAATGTTTGGGTCCCTTTTCCGTTTTTACAGTGCGTAAATGCTTTGTTGTGAAAAATGTTTTCCACACGTCGCATTAATTTAAGAATCTGTCCTACTGCTTAGGGGAGTGATGTCTAAATCTACAAGGTCGGCAGCCATTTTCGTTGTTAATATCATATTATGCAGGTTTACACCAGGTGAACTGATCGGTTCCTTAAAATCATGCGCTTCCCCTCTTCTAGGCTTAGTCGGCGGGATTGGTGGCTCCTATGGCAAGTCACTAACACCATGGCATACTGTAGGACTTGCTTTGCCTAAGTTGTTTAAATTTGTCAGTTCATGTTTGAGTTCCTTTAAGTTAGGAGCTGTGGCGTTATACCTATTACGAGCTCTGCGTTGTAGTGGTGTTTTATCAGCAACCATTAGTACATTCTTCTAATTACTTCTGGTTCTTATACGACTCACTGATTCTACAAATTTCATAGAACTGTGTGTATTTAAAATAGAAAAGGATTGGGCAGTTACTTTGCCAGTCTTTTTACCCCAGTCTTTTGCATTCACAATGCACTTGGGACATGCCGCAAGTCTTTAAGAGAGTTATTGTTACCTTATTTACAGGGTGACTATCATGGATGTAGTAAACTATTGCTTTATGGAGTTAATTAATACGCTTTATAACTTCAGTCAAAATGAAATCTAGGAAAATTTTCAGCTTGCTCCACTTTTTCTATGATAATGTTATTATGTTTACCAAATAGGTATGATACTGAGACCATCTAAGATTCCTAACAATTGGTCTGTGGTGATGAAAAATCCCCAAAACAAATTGTTGCATAGGCTTTCGACATTGGTGCTGACCATGTTTGTTCTAGTGGGCATGTTTAGTTGAAGGCACGCGGTCACACATCACCTTCAAATCACGACACGACCCACCGTGGAAAGCGTCTATCACTAGTTTGCCGGCCTAAATGTTGCTATCCTATTGAAGCTCTACTTACGATCAAATATAACTTCTCTTCCATCCTTCATTATCTTCTGATTTGTTAGCATTAGCAAGAGTGTTTCAATCGTTAGAAGTTGCTCTGGTTATATGAGAAACGTAACTTAGTCATATACCGGGTGCACTTCAGGTTTCTGGATATCTTGATTGTGGTGATTATATACCGGATTTTTACTCTACAACGTCGAGTGAGCATCTGAACTAAACATCCTAAAAAACTGGGGGCTTTGAGTAGTTCATTCCCGAAAATTAGAGGCTGCAGCCTCCTATGGGTTGGTTTACCACTCTGAAGTGCTCTTTCTATCGACTGTTTCTTTCGCCTCACACCTACTGAAAGGTTGTAACTTGTCTCCCTTTATTAATCTTCTCAGTGATGCTAGAGACTATAATTGGAAATACTCAAAATCAGGGGCTATCATACTTTGAACGACCCAGTATGATGGTTTGTGAAACTTGGATTAACAACCAAATCATTGGTACTAAACTGAAACCTAATGACTTCCAGCTATTCTATAGTGGTAGGTGTGACTTATTGGGAAGTGGCATAGCACTGTATGCGTTCTATTCCCCTTGTCATGTCATCATTACTCCCATACTTACCTACTGTAAAGTTCGGTAGTGGGGTGTGAAGAGAGATGTTATACAGACCCTCTTAGGCTCCAGATTCCTTGGGCATGTTGTTATTACAGATAACTAGTACAGCTCTTTGAAGTCAAATAATGAATAAAACTGAAAGATACACCACATTCTTTACAAAAACAATTAGGAGGAAGAACAAGTGCTAACAGACTGAAAAGAAGAGTACCTCATCAAGATACCGAAGAAAGAGATCGTAGTAATTGTGAGAACTACAGATGCATCACTTTACTTTCAGTACTAAGAAAGTTTATCTACACATGGTTATTGAACCAAATGAGAGATGAAGTTGACGCCCAGCTTCGAGACAAGCAGGCCGGATTCCTTAAGGACCATTCAGTGTACTGACGAAATCGCGACATTGCTGTTCCTTTTTAAACAATCAGTTGAACTGAATTTACTACTTTGCATCATTCTCCTCAACTACAAGAAAGCATTCAACAGTGCGAATATGTGAACATAATGGAGCCTTCTTCGACATTGTAGCGTACACAACAAGATGGCTAACAACATACAGAATTCTTACGACGGACTACACTGCAAAGCCGCGCATCGATGTCAGCTCACACATCTATTTCGAAGTAAAGACTGGTGTCAGACAGGGCTGTTTGCTCTCGCCTCTCCTCTTTTTGCTAGTGGTTGACTGAATCATGAGAACTTCGACCTCTTTAGGCAAGCTCGGAATACTGTGGACAACATGGATGCAACTAGATGACTTGTGCTTTGCAGATAGCCTAGCCCGTCTATCCCATACACATCAACAAATGCAAGTAAAGATGAACTGTGTAGCAGCAGCCTCTGCAGCAGTGGGCCTTAATACACAACAAGGTAAAAGCAAGATTACTCGATACAAACAAGGAACACTAACCCAATTGCACATGACAGAGAGACTCAGGAATATGTAGAAACCTGTACATGCTAGGGCAGCATCATAAATAAACAAAGAGGGTATGGTGCAGATGTTAAAGATGTTGGTAAGGCAACGGCAGCATCTCTACAACTGAAAGACGTCTGAAACTCAAACCAACTGTCAGTCAACATTAATGTCATAATTTTCAATACAGATGTGAATACAGTCACTTATATTGTATGGAGCTGAAAATTGCATTGAGAACTACGAAAAGCATCATTCAAAAGATACAATCATCGATAAACAACTGTCTTCGTAAGATACTATCAACTACAACCTTTTGTAGGCAGAGAACAAATTAACCCTCAGTTGAGGAAGAAATCAGGTAAAGACACTGGAGGTTGATAAAACAAGCATTGAGGAAATCATCAAACTGTGCCGCAAGACATGCACTAACTTGGAATCCTAGAGGCTAAAATGAAAGTGGAAGACCCAAGAACATCGTCCTTCCTGTAGTTTTAGATGATTATGCACACTGCATTTATGGAACCTACTGGCCCAATACTATTGACTTCTTTTCTATGCCCAAGTTCCAAGTACTCTTGATCTTATCCTGCATCTGAACATGCTCAGTGATCCACGCTGCAAACTCTACTAGCCTAGAAATTTAGACCCAACTCTTCTCTGATTGATACCCTCATATCATTTATCAACCATCAGACAAGTCCAACTGTCGGCCCAAGTACTATTGCATTCGAGTCCATGTAACGAAAGGGATACTAAAGCGCTTGAATCCAAATAAGCCTACTGGCTCAGATATGACTAGTTCCTAGGCCTTTAAAGAATCTATGGATCAACTCTGTTTCCCTCTGTTATCCTCTTCAAATTATTCCTAAATATGATGAAGCCACTCTCCGAGTGAAAGAAACGCATGATCATACCTGCACTTAAATGGGTGAGGTAACAAAGTGGAGGTTTCCAACTGTCATTCGATTTCCTTTCTAACGGCATTAATGAAGGTCATAACAGGGATCACTGACTGTCCCAGCGATTACTTCCTTATTAATTCCATATTATCTGTATTTCAACACGCTTCCTTCAAGGCAGGCCCTAAAACGCTAATCTTCTAACTGTATGGACTAGCTGAACTTCATCTACAGAGCACAAATATCCTATGAATATTGCAGTCTTAGATTTCTCAAAAGCCTTTGATAAAGTAGATCACTAAATTCTTTGCACGAAATGGTAATCGACGGCCACTAATTGGTGTCTGCTAGAGTGGCTAAAGGACTACCTAAATGAAAGGTGGCTAGCAATCAAAGGTAGCTCTGTTACGTCTAATTAGTTGACGCTGGGTAGCAGAATACCACAAAGTTCCATCCTTAGGTAACTTTTCTTTCTACCATCTATAAATGATCTTCTTTCTAACTTGTGGTCAAGCATTCTTCTATATGCTGGTGACCTTAATATTTGAATAAAGATCCTTGATCTGTCCGATATTAAGATTCTCCAGGACGACTTGGGTACTATGTACGATTGAGTTAACAATAACTTTGCCCTATCTTAATATTAATAAGTGCACGCTTAACGTACACACTTAGGGGAGGGGCTTAGTGTTACTCCTTCTACCCCAGAAAATAACTGAAAGAAACCATCCACGATACTCTAGGGGTATTTTCGGATTGGCATACTGTGGTCAAAATTATTGGGGGTTTCTAGAATTTTAGCTAGTTCGACTTCTGAACTTTTCATCTATGTCTACAACAGTCACTTATGACCTTACCAAGAAAAAACTCACATACCATGTCTCCTTTCCTTAAGAAGCATATTACTCTCTTGGAATGAGTCAATAAACGGGAAACCGAAACGATGATAAATCTTAACATAAACCTTACTTAGCTCTACACAAATTATTGAACTTGCACTCTGTGCAGTACAGGAGGGTTACGGTAAAAAGACGATCTTGCTGTATCTTATAGCCCATAATCCTCTTTGCTTTAATAGAACTCTAATAAATTTCAGTCCCAAACTAAACATCAGAGGATACCTTTATAGTATAGAACACGATACAGACAGCACAAAAATGCTTGGTAACCTTTCTGTGACCAGGATAAACAAACTGTGAAAATCTCTGCCTAGCCAGGTTATGTCGATACCTTTCGCCAAATCTTTTAAAAGAAGGCTCGACGATCGCCTAGACTTTATAGGCATTAAGGGACAATATTGTGTGAGATAGACTTATGTAGATTTTCAACTCTTTATTTAACACTATTTTCCTCTGTTTCGGAAGCAGAATAACTAGTACTGTACTCACTAAAACCACTAATAGTCCTACCACTTAGATACAAATTTTGAGGGAAAAAATTCCTAATCTTACCGAGATAAATTGATGCTGAAAGGCCTACTGATACCGAATATCAATAATGTAGGAAAAGCAAGATGGTTACTTCCATTAGTGACTTATAATTTAGTATCGTTTTTAAAATACAACACGTACTGTGCTCTCCATGATCGAACACACTTCTACCACCCACACGCAGATCTCAAGGAAAGACAGTTCGTTAGTTATGTTTGTTAAAATTTTTAACGTTTGGAGGATGTTAGTCTGGTTGAACCGTGGTGTGCTCACCTACTTTCATATCTTTGGTAACTCAGAAACCACCAGTTTCTCCCAGTCATCCACAATATTTGGAAAGCAGTTGTACTCGCAACCACTGTTACACCAGTCTCCTGCGACTATTACTATAAAACAGCCAATCCAATGGGGTGGGTGGGACCTATCTAACCCGATCACCTGTAGCGCACCAATCGATAGCTACAGCTGACCACCGCATAGACGCTATAATTACTGAAATAGCTTTTACTAGAATCACAGCTTTGTCCAGTCCTAGTATAATCAAGGTGAAGTGTAAATTTTACTTGAACTATTACATTTTTAAGTACTCTTATCAAAACATTTCTCCTCGCTATCTACCTATTCCTTTGTTTTCTTCTTTCCCCACTATGCATTAACTCATAGTCTATGTACTTATTACTTAAAAACAAAGGCTACCACACTGTAAGGCGTGCATAAAACCTGTCAGTAAAAAAAACCAGGCTTCGAGTATAATTTCTACAATACTGAGACCGTATCACAGCAGTACCCAAGGGATACTATAATTTTATTGTGAACAGTCCTCGTCAGCGATTCTGGCACGCATAACACATGTATAGACTAAACTCACCCAGACTTCCAAATGCAGGAACCAATGGCTTGACAGTTGAGCTCATTAGCGCCTCAGAGTCTGTGGTCGATGGCATACGGAAAGAAAACAACTCCCACAATCTGAGAAAGTCTATTCTGTATGGACGTAAAGCTCCTTGATCACTACTAAAACCGTATGATCAACCACATGGTTAGAGAGGACAGGAGAAAAACGTCCTTCCCTCCAAATAGTGCTTAATGTAAGCCTAAAGGATGCAGCAACCCCCTACCAAAAAACCTTCTAGTATCAACAAAGTTCCTGCTATAGGTAAACACGCAGTGTTTTGTTTGATGGAGGCCGAAGAGAAGCATACATTTTTACTAGAGTAATGAGGTAAGCAGACTTATTTATACTCGGACAATCTCAAGGTGGTTGATAGCTTTAAATCGGATGCTTTATAAGAATCTATGACTCAAATTCAAAAAACCTGGATAACCTAACTGCCTGGAGCCAAAATGTTAACTACCACTTAACTAAAGTACATCCGGAATCATGTACATAAGCAACTCTAACCCCCTAGTCCACGTTTTATCTAAATGGGTCCAAGGACCAAATACTTTAATCAACAAGCAACTTGGGTATTAAATATTCTAGTAACTTAAGTTCACAGAAGATGCTTCTTCCAGTATCTCAAAAATTAGAGGATTAACGTGCTTTCTTCTCAAAAACTTCCATACAAAGAAGGATAAACTTACTTTGTTTAGGATATGTGTATGATTCACACTCGAGTACTGCTCATTTGTTTTTTCGAGTATGAATGGCATAGATAGGATGCGTGTAGAAAGTGTACAAAGAAGTTTCACACGTCAAATCCTAGGAACTAACAGTAACAGGAACTGCACGGCTAGATGTAAAACATTCTTTTTAGAACCCCTGTGCTATTGTCGACTACGACGTAACATTCTTCCATAAAATAATCAACGAATATCACTCTCGGCTTTATCTCCCGCGTGGAACCAAACGCCTAGATACGATCTTCAGAACTTTGAGACAACATTAATTATCGATAAGTGCGTAACACAATATCGCTGTAGCTCTTTATCGAATTCTACAACAAACTCTGAAATAAACTTCAACAAAGTATTCGCACTACTCATTCTATCCTAAGATTCAAACGACTTATAACTTCATATCTACAATCTAAAGATTTGTACCAAACCTCCTACGGATTACCATTTAACCTTGAGTCATTCAGAAATGGCTTATTAGGGTTCTAAAGCTGCAAACACTACAATCATGTATATTGTAGTTGTAAAAAAAACAGAAAAAAGACATTGTGGTCTAAAACTGATTGTTTTGCTACCACTGATTAAATTTTTTTCTTTTTTCTTTCTCCATGTGTTTGTGGGGTGCTATTGTAAGACATCGGTCTCTTTTAAGAAACTTACTCTTAACTCTTAACCCACATAGATTGGCTCTTTTATCCATATTTCAAATACTCTTAGCAATATTCTGTATCGAGATAGTCTCAGTGGTCCATTATGCTTACTCACAGTCTTTTACTGGAGTTAAAGCGCCACAGACGAAAAGTGCGCGGTTGTTTGTTGGGAGTGCACTATACAACATATACCTCTAGTACCCTGATACTGTAAACTGTGAACCGTGATATTTTGGCTCTGTAATTAATGTCTTCATGCAACATGAATTCCAGAACCATAACTCTATTGAAACCCTTTTAAAAACAAGCCATATCACTCTGATCATGCCTATAAACTGGTATACTCACATGTACAAAATGCTACATTAGAATAGAACTATTGTTATTATTACTTACCTCACTGACCCTTTTCTATGTTTCTGCGTCCACAGGCTGCCCGATATAAGGCCATGATCACTTTGTTAAGCAACAATGGCAGGAACGCCTCTAATTTCTGGGGCTGAGAATTGTTCCACTGAGAGTCTACAGGTTCTACAGAGGTGGCACTACCACATCGACTAGCCTTTTTCCACTGCAATAGTTCTTCAACACACCTGAAGGAAAGGAAATGGCACCACTGACCTCTCGAAAGCTATCCATTTAGATAAATACTAAGATTAGGGTAGACTGGACAAAAAACGTTGGTGGAGTAGACGGTAAAAAGAAAACGTCTTTCAGGCTTTAAAGGGAACCTATGTATGCTAGTGCGTGAAGTTCATGAATTACCCGACAACTGTCAACATGAGCACTATTTGCATGAAATACATCAGTCGAATCGAAGCCACGGCAACGTCTTTAGATTACTTCGACCTGACCGTCTAAATACTCTAAACTTGCTCTGTCTGATGGATATGACACTTCTAAAACGTGAAGCCCTGCAGGCTTGGTACGAAGTCAAGTGTGTCCTGCACAGACAGGAAAAGTAGTCCGGGTTGGCACAACAGTGATCAACTACAATAAGACAGTGGCAGTGACTTGATAGAATTGCTTGTATCCTGGTTGTGGAATTACCTACAAGAGTGGGGGGATCTGTACCAAGAGGAAAAAAGCGTACTCAAACTGCAACCTGATTACACATCAAAGACACGATCCTAGGGCTATTGCCACTCCAAATCTTTACCAACGCTTTTCAACCAAACATTCAACCGTCAATTTTTATATATGCGGACGAAATAAAACAGGGAGAAGCTATGGGGTATGATGAGGACTAAAACCCCCTACAACAGG
This sequence comes from Schistosoma japonicum, assembly GCA_025215515.1. Taxonomy (NCBI): domain Eukaryota; kingdom Metazoa; phylum Platyhelminthes; class Trematoda; order Strigeidida; family Schistosomatidae; genus Schistosoma; species Schistosoma japonicum. The sequence continues at coordinate 59,695,138 of CM046061.1, read as the reverse complement.
ACCTGGCTTGGATGGAGAAGTGGAGAGGAGACGACGAACTGACATTCAATATACGGAAATAACAGGCGATGTACTACAACACTCCAGGCGGTACTCAACAGGGTTACTAGGTAGGTGGGCCATGAATAATTATTACATCTACGAAATGGAACCTTAGATTGATTTTCGCCGACATATTGGGTATATCATAAAGTAGATGTCACAGAAGTATACATCGCAATGCACCAAGTCCGTTGGTAGATAGTTATGTTGATACTAAACCTGTTCCTAACAATGTTTAATACTTACATAAGACCCTACTCAAAAAATCACAAGTGTCACTCCTCCAACTCTCGAAATGAATACTGACTATCTAGAGAGAGTACAAAGGCAGGCTGCAAAATGTGTAACCGGAATCGATAGTAAACAGTACACCGACTGGCTGTTCACCTCGAGTTACAGATGTTTGAAATGTGTGTGGTTTACAACATACTATGTACACATGGATACCCAAAAAAGCATACTGGCAACTCTTTACGCTGATATATCCTGAAGAAATTCATAGAAATTCATAGAAGCCAAGGACACAAGTGGGAGCTCATTTCTTGTCACTAAGGTTCTGTTCAACCCTGGTAGCACAGCCTGATGGAATAACTGCAGCCTCCACTATGGCAAGTTTCAGGAGAAAGCTGAATGGCAATGCTTACTACAACGGCATACCTAGAACCTCCTGCAGTAGAGGCTGAAAACTCCAAATAAGCTATTTACCTTGAACTTGAGATCCATTCACTCTTATCCATCTAATGGTAATCTTTTAGGCCTCACTCATGAGCCAGAATACAAAAAACCGTCTGAAACTCCTAGGACCGAAGTGCTAGTGTCACCAAATATTATAGGCAAAGATAAGAAACCAAATTCAAAACAATTAGGATGCGAGTGCAAAAAATCAGTCTGTTTAAACTCGTTGCGCAGATTTTACTTATTGGATATTGAATTTCATACTTCACAGCCGTGGAAATTTTGATGTAGTTAAGCTGGTATCCGTGGCGATCAACTAGGAGTCTTTACAACTACATCTTGCTAATAGGGTGCGATTCTGTAGTAAAGTTTTATTTACCAATAGCGTGTCTGGTTATACTCTGTCGCTAAGGTGTACAAAGAACTGTAGTTCTGTTTTGTTCCCTCTCTTATTCTATAGAACACCAACAATGCACCTTACTAAGATATTGTAATACCAGCTAGAATTTTGGAAATTTCAGTTATATGACATGTGTTACGACATCATGAAGTGTTAACACTTTATAATGTCAGAAAAGAAGAGGATTATTGACTCTAATCAAAAGTTGTGTAAGCACATTTTGTATTTACTTGATTATCCTAATCTTGTATGACGTTGAATATTGTCGTTTGTAAGATGTTCTAAAGGCGTACCTTTCTAAAGTTTAATTTGGTGGAGGTGGTGTGAAGAGTGTGTTTGCTTAATAACTTCCGGATAGCCTTGTGAATGTAATTTTAGCCTATGTGGGTTGTATAATTGATTCACGTTTTATAACTAACAATCGCTCATCAATTAATTGAAAATAAGTGTTCACTATGTGTAGCAATTAAATTTTATACGTCACTTGTATAGCTCATCACCTGTTATGTCTACTTGGATCACAGTTTTTATAAGGAGCATCTACTTAAATAAGATTTCAAAAAAAATTACTGGATTACTAGGCAAAGCTGTAAGAGTCTGACAAAACATAGGGTAATCTAAGTTCACTGTCATTCGTTCTAGAGCATTTTGCAATATGTAGTTTGCCATGAATATAGTGTTTGATAATTATAAGTACTAACACTTAATGTACGGTAATTACAGACATCGAATTAACTATCCATATTCATTCAATTTATTTACCAAGCAGAACTTCACGTACTTAGCTGTATGATGTTGTGAGCGCTGGTAATTTCACCCGGCCGCTAAAATCGAATTTTGAGGACATAATGTCTAAATCTGTTTCCTGATCAGTCGAAACCTATTCCTTTAACCACTAAGCCATTACTTTACCCATCATGCATATTAGGAACTAAGTAAATATTCATCAGTTTAATAACTAAAAGTTTTCATATATATTTATGAAGACTGAACTGTTTGAAGGCTGTTTGTTGACATCAAGTAATAGCTTTCAGTGTATTAATTACACTTGGCAAAATTTAACCTTGAGTGTTACCAGTAAAATTCGTAACTTTGAAGCTGAATAAAATTGATTTTTGGCTGCTAAAATAGTCGACTTAATGTTCACAAATGTTTGGTATTGGTCTGGGTAGGATTAACTATCAAAAATTTGGTGATATACTTGGTACTTTAGTATTGGTGATTATAGTAGTCAGTAAATTACCGTTATTTTCCTCTATTTAACTTGCTTACATGTACTTATACGAAGTCTTTGCATTCATAATCTGATTTGTGTCAAAAAGTACATTCATTATTTTTTGTAAAATATGCTACAATTTACTATTATTTTAGCTTTGCAAGCTGCTGTGATAATCCAGTGCTGGTATCGGAAATGCAAAGCAAGACTGGAAGTTCGTCGTAAGTGTGCTTGGCAAGTAAATCAGTCATTAGAATACGTAACAGATGAGAGTGATCCTGAAGGGGTTAGTAAATATTTATTAAAGTTATTTGTTTGACGTTGTATTTTAAAAAAATCATTGAAAATAAACGAATGTTGCTGAAAATCTAATCACAAGCATTAATTCAAACCACTACAACCGATCATTCTTAAAACCTTAATGTTTTCCTCCTCATCTTAATGTATTTGTTCTAACAATAAGTGATTTTTAATTTTACTCTTATTTGTTATTTAAAGATATTCTGACTTCTAAAAATTGGTGGCAATTCGGTTGCATGTGCAATCCACAACCACCTTTTCTAGACCAAAGTTGAACAAGCCGTGACTTAAAAGTCCCTTGGAGTTAGCTTCGGTGTTCTTTTAACCTCTCTAAATTATTTGGAAATATACATAAATCAACCTGAAATGAAATGATGCGTAAGCGTTTAGAGAAATCATGGCACTTCATATTAAAATCTTCAGAAACATCAAGCTAACTATATTGAATAGGGATTTAAATTCATTCTCATCAACTGTATCACATTTTATATAGTCAGATAATCGTATGTTTGATGTCCTTGATCTATGTATTTTGATAATATATGTATGAAGCATATAAATCGTCTAATCTTGTAAACTTGGTCTTAAATCCCATCCTGTCGTGTTGTCCTATCACTTAAAGGACGATTATTTTGCTCATCAGTTTGTTTCGTTTTTCTGTGTAGGCGTGAAGCGTACCCATTAGATTAGATGGCATTCTTAGGCTATTTGTTTTTGGTCATGGTTATCTTCAAAACATCCTCCATGTTTGTTGGGACCACTGGTTAAGTAATAAGGAAATTAGACGCAGTGTATTAAGAAAATACAGTAAGTCAGTTGCGATTCTTTATCAACCGAGGTGGTTGGAATATGTATTAATCATACCAAACCACCTACTTCCACTCGCGAAACTGGCTGGTATTGGAGTAGAATGGGAGATAGGGGCTACCAAACCAAAATATGCCTTCAGTCCATGAAGTTACTTACTGCTGGTCTGATCCGTGTCAGTAGATTCAAACTATAATGATTGGGAACTGGGTAACATGGCTCAGAATCGGTCACATTAACGCAAGTTCATTTATCATTTATCCTACCTTAAATTGTGAGCTTAAAATTATTTTATGTCTTTCTCCATGTACCATATTATTTGTATCCACACTTTTTTTACTACCACTGATATATCTATTACTTTTACTAATCTGGTGCTGGGTTATTCATCCAGGTTGTTCCAAATAATTCGGATAGTCAAGTATCAGTCATGACTATGTGATCATCTCAGTTGCATCAAAATATAATATTGCAGAATAAACAAAAAGTATTTATATTTACTCTCCTGTTTTTGCCTGTACTCATTCAAAGTGCAATTAAGCGGATTGTTCCCCACTGTTATTTTTTATGTGACGTCACATCTGGCTGCATCAGGAGTTACGATAAGTGTTTCTTTTAACAGATTATTTGGCTGTAATCAATATTAATCACAAAAGTTAAAGGCTCCATTTAGTTATGAACATTTTCGTATTTTGTATATCCAACTCGTTTTACGCAGTATATGCACGCATGCAGACCTTTTGTGAAGTTTGTCAACCCCTGTTATAAACTATGTGTAAGACATTTTGAGGCGGGTTATTTCAACTCAGTTTTACAGAAAGCTTGTTAAGCCTACAGAGCTCATCTTTGCTTATAATTTACAAGTTTTTCATTACACCCTTTTTAGTGATTTAAACCGAATATAGTCGTTAGATTTGCATTCATTGGAGTCGTAATCTATATATGATTTAGTTTGAAATATTCAGATAGTGCTCCATAGTCAGTATTATTTTTAGGCCCAGTAGAATGCTAGATTATATTTACCCATATACTTAACAGACAATACTAGTCAGATAAATATTCAAAACTTAAAACTAGACTTAGTAAACTAAATGGCATTATCCGCAGAGACAAATTAATTTTGGAGCAAATAATTGTAACTTGTATTAATTTAATTTCTACTTTATTATGTAATAATAAGAGTGGATTTCAACTGCATCAATCGAACTGATAGATGTTTGGCAACTCATCTCGTCTGGTTCTGAACACGATGAGGAGCGAAGGCAACTTGGACACAAGCTGGCTAAAAGCTTACGCAATGATCGTGAGCAGTGGTGGGTGGCGAAAGCTAAAGAGATGAAAAAGACAGCGGCAATAGATAACAATAGGCAACTGTTCAGACTTATCAAGGAAATGGGTATCAGAAATCCAACTGTAAGTGAAACTATCTCCGAGAAAGATGGTTCCACTATTCACTTTCATTCCAGAAGATTAGACCGATGAGCAGAACACTTTAGGGAACAGTTCAACTGGCCGTCGACTTCATCCGTGTTGCCCACCATCCCCAAACAATCTGAATGGCAAATTAATATTGGTCCCCCAAGTCTCAGTGAGGTTGAGAAGGCTATAGAGAACTTAAAGCGAGGAAGAGCAGCAGGACCTGATGGATTGATTCCTAAGATATTTAAGGACGGTGTTCCAGCTGTAGCAGCGAGTTTAACTGAGATTTTGGCTAGAATTCGGGAACTGGACATAATCCCATCTGACTTGTTCGAACACTAATCGTCCCAATCTATCAGGAAGGACAAAAGTCCTCGTGTGACAATTACCGAGGAATCAGTTTAACGAATATAGTGTCTCAAATATTGGTTTCAATAATACTTCGACGTCTAACTAAAGCTCATGAAGAGTAAACATGAGAAAACCAAGGTGGTTTCAGATATGGATGTGGTTATATAGACCAAATATTCACACTTAGGCAGGTTCTGGAACATAGGCACACTTGTAGACGCCCAACAATAGTTGTATTCCTTGACCTTAAGGCGGCGTTTGACTCTATCGATCGTAAGGTTATGTGGCAATGTCTATCAACGAAAGGCGTACCGGAGAAGTACATTAATTCTATACAAGCTCTTTACTCGAACACCACATGTTGTGTTAGAGCTCATGGCAGATTGTCGTCGGAATTGATCACCTCTAGTGGTGTTCGTCAAGGTTGTCCGCTTTCCACATTTTTATTTAATTATATCATGGACATACTTTTAGAGTCAACATTGTCATCGTCTGATTTCTCTGGGGTCGACCTCTTCCCAGGAGATAAACTTACTGACTTAGAATATGCAAACGATATAGTTCTATTGAGTGAATATGCTGATGAAATGCAGAATTTTTTGACAATCTTAAACAAGAATGTAAGCAAGTTTGGGATGCGATTCTCCGCATCCAAATGCAAAATGCTGCTTCAGGACTGGCTTAATTTAGCACCATAATTAGTGATAGGGAGCAAAGCAGTTGAATGTGTTGACCGCTTTACTTATCGTGGAAGCCTCATTAGTCCTGACGGTTTGGTGTCTGATGAAATCTCGGATTGCATAGATAAGGCCCAATTTGCGTCACTTGTGGTGTAGGTGAGACATTCGTTTACTAACGAAAGAACGCGTTTACTGCGCAGCAGTTAGATCTGTTTTACTTTATTGATGTGAAACATGGCCATTAAGGATAGAGGATATTCGTAGGCTCCTAGTATTTGATCATAGATGTCTCCGAAACATTGCTCGTGTTTGCTGGGACCACCAAGCAAGCAATGCATGGGTTAGGAATAGAGTACTAGGTAAATGCGGTAAGCCTATTGATGAAGTAGTGAATCATCACCAGCTGAGGTAGTTACGTATGCCTGACCACCGCCTACCTCAACGAGCAATGTTGTCTGATATGGGAGTAGGCTGGAAGAAAGCTAGGGGTGGCCAAGCGAAAACATGGCACCAATCCATGAAGTCATTGACAATTGGGCTGAGCCATGTTGATAGATACACACTACCTTGGTTGGGGCCCACGCGATGATCGTAACAAATGGTTAGAGACTTTAGGTTATATGGCTCAAAATTCGAAATGGTGCAGGTTCATCCACTCCTCGTCTCCCTTCAAATTCTAAGTTTTTGAGCTTATCATGATTTTCTCCCTACTGAATAGCGTTTTTTATTTCAAATCTCATCTCTGATCTCTATGCCTTTCCATTAGTACTTACTCTGTTACTACCTCCCCTACTCTGGGATTCGGTCCGACAGTTTAATTTCTATCTGCTAATTGGGGTAATGGCAACTTGAATTGATGTACGCATGTACCAAGTTCTACGTTGTTACTGAGTCACTGACTAATTATGTAATACGCTTTATACCTTTGGTTCCACCTTTTGTAGCTTTTAGGTTGTAGAAACTCTGATGTACCAGCCAAGTTATCTAGCATTTGGTGTATGAACATCTCGAATCATACCGTTACTATTTTTAAGGTACCTGATATTTTGTGACCCATAACTGATTTGGTTTTTCTGAACAATATATTTTCAAACTACGACATTACAGTTTCTGTTCTCAGCTTTCATTTATATTAGAATTGTTTTTATTACCATTGACTTTTTCGCTTAGTTACAGCTTATATTATCTAGCTTCGGTGATGAGGAAGATGGTAAGGTCACTATTGTTTCTAATTGGGAGTCACTGAGTTTTTCGTGCACTGGAATTTTATAGAACACTGATCAAATGGAATTTATATTAATTATCTGTCATGTATTTGTTGTGTGATGTATATGTGTTGTGATAGGTTCTGTTTTTAAGCTTGTCACAGTTAATACATGGATGACTATAAATAATAATAATAAACTATGTTGTCGTAATTTCTATATTTGATTAATAAATGTAAGATGAATAACTCTGCTTTCTAATTTGATGAAAAAGTAGTCCTGGCAAACATAAAACAACTACTTCTTTTTCTTAATTTACCGGTTGTTTTTGCTATCTAGACGCTTTTCGCAACTATTCACGGAATTCGGCTAACATGTTCGGAAAACATATTTAAAACTTTAAATGAACCTTGTTGCATCTGGAATTCTAATCTGCATCATTCACCCTTTCTATCTAAAGTCATGCTGTTAATGAAGTCGTTAAAGATATGAATTACGATGGCTCAGAAATTTGCTTGTTAGGTTTTTTTGCTTTGTCTTCTGTTCACGTTTGTATTTATTTGAACTCAGCAGTTCTTATAGCGTATGGTTTTTAAAATGTTTTATTGTTAAATTGAATTGGCAATAAGATTCTTACTTTATCGTATAAAAGCAAAGATTAAGTAACTACTTTGTATTATTATTGACTTCATCGGTTTTTTATCGTTATTGACACAACTCACTTATTCACTAGAGTAACTAGTTTCAACTTGTATTTTGAAATATGATTAAGGGATCTGATTTTGAGACCTTAAGTCACAGGGCTAAACTTTACCCCATCTACTCCGGTTTGCGCGGTTGTACGTTATCAGTACCTCTTGTACTTGAAATATGGTTTGGATCCAAGTACACTAATTTTTGCCTCATAAATGGGTTAGTAAAAAATCTAAAAGTTGATTGAGTTTATTTGTTCATAAAAGTAGTGATTATGTGAAACAATTTATAGTTGAGCAATCTAATGGTTCATATTGCTTTTTTAACATAATGAAGTAGAATCAACACTATAAACAAATACATTAATGAGCAGTCAAAGAAAAAACATCAAAGAATTCATAAAACGGTTGTTAGTAAGTGGCTAAGTATTTAATTTTCATTGGTTACTAAGTATGTTGTCCAGTAGTGTTTAATGCTCTGCAGTCTCCATACCGTAAAATACCTCATCGTTTGAAGTGATTTATACCAATAGTGTATTTCGGTGAGAGTTTATTTTGTTTTAAAAAGTTTTATTTGAATGTGTTGGATTGATATCTCTTCGCACTTAATGTATGCCTCATTGCACTTATGTAGTATTTTTTAGTATTAGTCAGTGGTTGACGATATTGAGGTTTTTAGTAGTTTCATCTCTGAAGGTTATTTGTCAATGTGCTGAAATTTTAATTAGTTTGATCAGAAATTTAGGTCCGATAACTAAGTAGGTTATAGTATATGAGTTCCAGTAGTTACATTACACAGTATCCATGGAATTATTTGGTTTTTATTAGTCTCCTGATCTTATCTTTTTTTATTTCAGCCTCCAAAAAGTTTTTCCCTAATAGAGAACCTTCATTTACATGCGATTTCAATCCGAACCCTAACAACCTACATTTCCCAATTCCTGAAGAGAATTTTGTCTCCTTTCTTAACTGGATAAAGTCAGCAACGGTATGTTCAATCTCTTAAAGAAGCGATGAGTCACTGGTGTATAACAAAATTTCCTGCATTTTTACGAATGTAATGTTTTTTTTTATATATTATTTTAGAGCAACCAATTAAAGTCCATATCTCTATACAAGGCTATAAAGCCATGCGAATCGAATGATCTTGAATACCTGTTGTTTGTGACAGCTTATTTATCCTGACACTTGTTGTAAGCTCAAATAAGCGTAGAATTAAAAATGCATCATGGTTATTGAACTCATTGTTGTCCATCAATTTTAAGCAGGTTGATAAAAGTAAATTCTAAGTAATATTCGAAACCATTATCAGTATCTTTGGTGACGTAGTTTAAGATTAATCGCAGTTGTGACAATCTACTCACTTTTCTCTGTTTAAACAGTAAATATCATATCGTCTTACTTCGATTTTCTATTTGTCTTTTGATTCCGACAGCAAGTCATTATTTGTATTTTGTTAGTCTTATAAACGTATTGTTCGAGAGCTCATTAAGCTTCAGCCTATCTACAATTGTGCAGAGTTCTTCTTGTTTACTTGTTTTCATGTGTTAATGAATTCAAACTTACTGGAATACACATTAATTATCATTTACGCAAAAATTGTTTTTATAGAGTTTAAGTTGAATTATTTATGATTGATCGAATACGTCACAGATTGATGTTAACAGGGTACCAATGAAAATCAGGGAGCGCCGGACAGCTGTTTCGTCCTAGTATGGGTTTTCATTGGTATCCTGCTAACATCAATCTGTGACGTATTTAATCAACCAAAAATACCAGTCTTCATAAACCATCTCAATTTAATTGTTTATGATTGATCAAAGCAAGCTGATTCGATTTATCTGCGATTAGCGATTCTCGGCTCAGAAGCGTTTACAGGGAAAAGCTTTTATGCTAAAGTATAAACAAAGTAATTTAGTACAAATCTGCCTGTATCATATCTATAATAGTGATTGCCGTTGTAAGTTATCAGTGCAGGTTTATGCATTTGTCTTCCAGTCATTTCCTACTTGTGGACTATTGATATTTCTCCAGTCGAAGTATGTGATGGTCGAACCTTTGGCTCACTGACCGAAATTCGACTGCATGAACTATCAAGCTGTTGTTCCTTATTACAACATATAGTACTCAGTAAACTATATATATTGACATATTTGTTACTCTGTGAATAATTTAACTTTCATTTTCACATTGTTAGAAAATTCCTATCAACCTTTTTACTTCGATACTGAATAAAGCTACAGAATTCTTTAGTAAACAATCAAATCTCTCAGAAATCCTACTTGTAAATGATCATCATTTAATAATCTGTGGTGATCTTCATGGGAATTTAGTTGCAGCTTTAAGGGTTTTTGAAGAGGTAAGTTTTTTTTGCGAAAATGCAAAAGTGATGAAATCGATTTTGTTTTATTAAAATATATTTTTAAAATTAGTTTCTATCATTCGGATATATATAGCAATGTTACTAAAATACGCCCATTTTGACTAAAAATATGTTGATTCGTGTCATCTAACAACTGTTATCGTATATAGTTTATTAATTCATTATCAATATGTGGTTGTGTCTTACAGATGATTGTGATAATGATCATCTTATAAATAATGTTGGCTATTCATAATAATGATAACAATAAAATGAAATATATGAGTAAACGTTATGAATATACTAAAATTCACTTTCTTAGCCACAGAAAATAAAAAGTAGGTAAATGTGTACTCAGCTTTTAATATTCAAATTACAATCTACTAATTAAACGCTAAATGCTTTAAATTAGGTACGAACCCCTTCCTATGTACGTCAGTTTCGGTGACCGGCTATCATTGTTGTCTCACACGATTAAAGTGTGGCTCATAGTTGAGTACGCAAAACCTTTACTTAGTACATTAATAAACCAATTATTTTAAGTAAGTTTAATGTAGTTCATAATAAATACTATTAGACGGTATAACCAGTCATAAATGTACAATGTGGATTTTTAACTACTCAGATTTAATCTAGAAGTAGATAGTCGTTACTTAAATCGTACATATCATCCTGAATATTCTTGGTGCATTAATGATAAGATGTCATGTTTTCACACAGAGTAACGTTAAAATATGAATATGTCACAGATTAATGTTATCAGGGTACCATTAAAAACCAGGGAGCACTGAAGAGCTGTTTCGTTTTAGTGTGAAACTCCTCAGCAGTACGCACCCCGGACTCCGCACTAGGGGCTTCAGGTTGACAGCGAACGCCTAACCATCTGCACCACTGGGTCGGCATCCAATGGTGGAATTCCCACTTCCATCAGTTTGTGATATATAGCGCGACGATTATCCATTGTCATTGGTGATAACTGTGTCACTCCCGACAAGTCTGAACTCCACCAGTCACGACTTCTCACTAGAGCTTTAAGAACATCCAGTGACATTCAACCAACTAAATAAATTACTTAATCAACGTAATGTTATGTGTAAACTATAATCACTTGATAAATAAGAATAATATTTTTTTTTAACGATCCTTGACAATGAATAAGGACAAAGTCTTCCTCACCTTTATTAAACTGCAGGCATTCTAGAAGAAGTAGCTCAATTTCATCTAGAAGATTTATTAAACTTATCAAACATAACTGAGTGGTAGCTTGCAATAAATACTTATCCTTATTCCTAAGTGACATAAACGGTAATTGATCAGTAATGTTTGTCTCTATGGTTGCTTTATATTGAGACAATAGAATAGCTCTTACATGCATCAATCTTATCTCCTTACCATGTATATGCATTGTCTAGAATCGGTTGAAGAATATTATTTGTTGCTCTTTCGGTCTCTAATAATGTATTTTGTTCTGTATCTAACGTAAGTAATCAACTCATAGTATCTCGAGTAAAGAATATAATAAAAACAGAGGACATTGACCGTGGAAAAAGATATTTCACAGTGTTTCTAAATGATTTTAAATGATTTCTTGTAGTCTAATTGTAGATGATCTGGAAATAAATGACAATACGCTAAATATACAATGTACTTCAACCACGCGATGTTGGATCTTCTGCATCATGATGATAAATTTCTTAGTCTAACGACCATGATGTAAATCCGATAGATATCCAAATAGCTAACATGAAAAATTCATAAGTTTACATTTCTAATGAATACGCATAACAGGTTTAATGAATTGCTCATTTTGACTTTGTGGTATTTGTAGGTCGGTCTGCCAAACTCTCAGAATCGTTTCGTGTTCAATGGTGACTTTGTCGATCGTGGAACTAAATCAGTTGAAGTACTAAGTTTGTTATTAATGGCTGTTTTAACCTACCCGGATTACATATTTCTCAATAGGGGGAATCATGAAGATATTATGGTTAATAAAAGGTATGTTTTTTTTGTAAAAGTAATATTGTATTATGCACTCTTCTCTCGACGTCATGAAGTAATATTCAACTTCAAAATATTCACGTTTCTACTCCCGATTTATTGAGTTCTCCTAATTACTAATCTTGAAAAGAAAATGTTAATTTAGTCTGATTTTAAACTTAAAAGTGCTTAACTTCACATCTTACTTCATAGTTTGCCAGTAGTTGTTCTTTCTGTAAATATAGTAAAAATCCACAGCTTATTTAGTTTATCGAGATTAAAGGTGTATAAAGTTTGTTCACTTTAAAGTTAATTTTCATCACTGATAGTTACTATCTAGAAAACTATTGAAAACTGAGAAACACTGGACATCCGTTTCGTTTTGCGTCTCATGAGTGCTTACCTATTGCTTACTTACTGACTAAATGATATAATGAGTAGTGTAAGGTAGGTCCCTAGTTAGATAGTAGGTGCTCACTGGTAATAAATCGCAAACTATAACTAAATTACTGTTTAGCGTACCCCAGTTATTATTGGCTCCCTAGATGATGTTAGTTCATAGTGAATACTAACGGTGGAAATGAGATTTTGTCTTAAGATGCTATTATTCTTATTGTCATTTATACTATTCATATCCATTTAACAAGTAATAATACTATCTATATGAGTGGATCGATTGAAGCAATTGCAAAAAATAGAGTATTAGGGCCCAAATTTTTGATAAACACGTATTTAGTTCTGGATTTTGGAATAGTCTTAACTAATCCTTGGTTGAGTCGTATTTTATTGAGCTATTTATGCCAGACAACATTGTTGCGTCGAAGTTTTGTTCCTGTGAACCTTTTTGGTAACTTTTGGAATTGTTCAGAAATCTGTATACTTGACCACTGATAAGCTCAAACTCTCACAACATTATGTCATTTGGGTTCGTCAACGTTTTAAGAAGCATTGGTGTAAAATGAATCAAAAACAATAAATAAAAGCACCACATCGATTAGTCAAAAGTTGTATTCATTACTTTCTAAAAAATACTAGACGGCGATTATATCGTTCATAAAAACCTATAGTGATTTATGAAGTATTTTCGATTTTTTTATCCCATTTCCAAGATGCTTCAAACCTTTCAGTTCAGAAAACTTAACGTCGTTAAAGTGCAGTGTCCATTCATACTGTTCTAACTGATATCATTTTGAAACTAAATCCTAGTATCTTAAATCTATTTAGTATTGGGTATTTGATACCACTTGTACCTCTGTCATCTGAGGTCTCTGTTAAATCATGGTTCCTCAATTGTACTTTTCAAAAGATGTTTGTCTTATTGTGAGCATTTTTACGAAATTGCTATGTCATGTTTATAACCATACTTGAAGGTTAATTTTTTTATTTCTTTAAATAACGTTCGTGTTGTTTTTTAAAGTGAATTACGAATTACCTAGATTTTACGTCAACTTTTTATCTAGCTAACTAAAATGTGATGACAATATGAAAAATTTGTTATTTTGTTTGTTTGTTACTTCACGTGTGGTCTAATTTGTTTCCACATGTATTATCTTTTATTTATATTTATTGTTCTTTGAGTGTAATTATTTAAATATGTGTAGATTACTAGAACTTATGTTTTTGTTTACGCCCTACTTCGTAGGAAAATAGCAGATTTCTGATCTCAGTAAATACACTTATTTATCAACTAAGTGTTTTCGTTACATTTTTAATACATGCAAATAAGTATATATATATATATATATATATATATATATATATATATATATATATATATATATATATATATATGCATAATGTCCGCTTGCAAAACGCTTAACTATACAGGGTGACTGTAAGTTAAACTCAAATCCTTATATTTGATTGTTTAATTCAATGTATCTGTACCCGTTTGTTTGTTTTATTCAACATTCGATTTTTAACCACTAAATTAGTCACATGTTCAAACCTCATTCCATGTACTTCATTTTGGTCATCCAAGTAGTATCATTAGCCTACACACTTGCAGTTTAACCCATAGCCAAATCTACAAACCTGTACTCGATTAATGAGGTAATAGTAACTATAATGGGTAAATATTAATTTGTACTAAAGTGTGCTTCTTTCCTTATTTCTTCTTTTTCTTTTATAACTACTGACTTATATATATATATATATATATATATATATATATATATATATATATATATAACTGACTTATTAGTAAACATATTTTTACGTGTTACTCCATTATTGGTTTATTATTGATGTGTTATTGACAGCAATAAGGCTGTAATTTATTTCGTTCTACTAATTTTATTATTAATCATCTTTATTGGAGTTTTCTACTCTTCCTGACATATATTCTGTTGTAAATGTTTTAAGGTATGGATTTGTAAAAGAACTAATGAATAAATATCCTGTAAGTTGTACCTTCTTTTTAAAATTTGACCGTATTGATTTGTATGATGACCGTTTAACTAACTAGCTTGTAATTTGTTTTTAAAACCTTTCGTTTAGTTCTGAAAAATTTATGTTGATGATGAATTTGTAATGAAAATTATTTCAAAATCTTATAGTCGTTTATTGTCTTCAGTGTTGTTATAATTTTGTAGTGATTAAAAACAATGTCTAACCATTAGAAATCCGCTACTTTATTGTAATTTAGTGTCAAATAAAAGGGACTCGTTTTTTTTATAAATATATTCAGATATGAGTTTTGTCAATATCACTCACATAATACTCTATTTTCCGTAGTTGTACTACTCCACGCATTTCAAGTCTCATCAGCTCTGGTGGCTCGGTGTCTGGAAAAATCTCGGGACTTCTTCAGGAAGTTTGCCTGGCTATTTTGTAAACTGCTCCACTTATGGCGTAGGCAAGATGTTCATCTGCTAATCAAAAGGGGAGTGGACAGCGCAACAGTTCACTCTTTTATATCTATAAAACGTAGCTTTTTAAAAAAGAAAATATTTGTAGATTATTATTATTTGATCATAGGTATCTTCGACATATTTCTCGTGTATGTTGGTATCGCTAAGTTAGTTTTGCTGAGATCAAACTCACGGTGCTAGGAAAAGGTAGAAAATCAAATTATAAAATTTGAGTCTTCACTTACTTAAGCGGTGCGGAAATGTATTACGTATACCCAGTCACCGCTTCTTCGACGCCTGTAATAGCAGTGAAACATCTAAAAAATATAGCTCAAAAAGCAAATGAGCTTTGGTCACTAAGAGTTTGAAATATGACGCTTAACTCAAGATCTAGAATTATATTCAAAATGAATACTTGTGCTTCATTAACCAGTTCTGTATTATGTAAGTTGGTTACTCCAACCTTACTCAGAAGGGGCTGTCAGAAAACTCATGTACATCACACGCAGACTTCATCATTAACTCTATCAATGAGTTCCATTTTGATGGCTTAGCTGGTATTACGTTTGATTCATGGTTTAAGAAGTACGAAGACATGTTCAAGGTCGACTTGGAAAAAGTTGATGATGCCGCGAAGGTCAGAATGCTCCTGCGAAAGCTTGGCACTGTTGAACATGAACGCTATACTAACTTCATCCTTCCACAGAACCCAAGAGATATTTCCTTCGAAGCAACAGTTGAAATCCTGTCGCAAATTTTTGGCGAACAATCGTCCTTATTTAATATCCGCTATCAATGCCTAAAGTTATCAAAAGCAGGTGATGACGACTGGGTGAAGCATGCAGGCATAGTGAACCGTGAGTGTGAGCGGTTTAGACTCTCATCAATGACAGAAGACCAGTTTAAGTGTCTGGTTTTTGTATGCAGTCTGCAATCACCGGAAGATGCTGACATTAGAACCAGAATTTTGAGTAAGATTGAACAGTGTCCAACCATCACGCTACAAGAAGTCACCAGTGAATGCCAGAGGTTAGTGAACTTGAAACATGATACTTCTATGGTTGAGAACTGCAGTCGTCCTTCGTACGTCCATGCAATAACGGAGAGAAAAGATTCTAGCACGCGAAAGCAATATAGTTCACAACCTCCGTCCCCATACTGGTTATGCGGAGAATGGCATTTTAAGAAGTTTTGTCCATACAAAGATCATCGTTGCAGCAAATGCCACCGTAAAGGACACAAAGAGACTCGCTGTAAAGGAAAGTTACATCGTCGTCATGCACCGAAACTTTATTCCAGAAAATATAAATCTCGTGTATTGACCAATAAAATAATGGTGGCTCACACTAGTACACAACATTCCAGCCGAAGAAAATATGTTACCATAAAGGTCAACGGCCGTCGTACTCGTCTACAACTCGACACCGCTTCTGATATAACGCTTATCAGCCGAGCAACCTGGAAGCATATTGGCGAACCCCCAGTGTGCCCAACAATTCAGCTAGCCCACAGTGCATCCGGAGGTAAATTAAATATTGTCGGTGAGATAGGCTGTGAAGTTGCTAAGGGGAACGCAAAAGCAAATGCAACAGTATACCTCACAGAGAGTTCGGGATTAGACTTGTTGGGTCTCGACCTAATAGAAACTCTGCATCTGGCGAACTTTTCGATTAACCACATCTGCAGCCGCATCAGGACTTCTGAGGTGTCGGAGACAAAAATGGGGAACACTGTGTTAGGAAGACATCAAAGGGTGTTTGCAGAAGAATTGGGGGAATGTAATAAAGCGAAACACGACTAGTCCTCAAGCACGGTGCCACTCCAGTTTTCCGACCTAAACGTCCAGTACCGTATGCTGCTTTACCTATTGTCGAGCAAGAGCTAGATCGCCTTCAAAAAAGTGGTGTCATCGAACCGATAAATTTCTCCGAATGGGCAGCTCCAATAGTAATCGTTAAGAAGCCCAATGGAAGTATCCGATTATGTGCAGATTATTCTACAGGTCTAAATGAAGCACTAAAAGCCCATCAGTACCCGTTGCCGTTACCGGAAGACTTATTTGCGAAGCTGAATGGAGGGAGATACTTCGCAAAGTTGGACTTATCAGACGCCTACCTACAAATTCCAGTAGCTGAAGAATGCAAGCAATACTTGACGATAAACACCCACAAAGGATTGTTTCGCTATAACAGACTGCCGTTTGGCGTGAAGACAGCCCCATCAATCTTCCAACAAATCATGGACACGATGTTACAAGACATTCCTGGTACTGCTGCTTATTTGGATGATATACTCATAATGGGTATAGATCAAGCCGATTTAGAAAAGAAGCTGGATTCAGTGCTCACACGAATTGGGGATTTCGGTTTCCGTTTACGTGCAGAAAAATGTGACTTCCATCTGCAGCAAGTGCGATACTTAGGATTTATAGTGGATAAAAATGGAAGAAGACCTGATCCAGAAAACATCGAAGCTATTAAGACGATGCCACCACCGACAGATGTCCCGACCCTACGACCCTTCTTGGGAATGGTCAGTCATTATGGTATATTTCTTCCAGACCTGCATCGTCTGCGAGCCCCACTGAATCGTCTACTATCGAAAGATGTCAAGTGGTTCTGGTCAGATGAATGCCAGAATGCGTTTACAGAAATGAAACAACTATCGTCGAACCTACTTCTGACACACTATGACCCAGCTCTACCCATTATGGTTGCAGCAGATGCTTCGAACTACGGAATCGGTGCGGTGATTTCACATATCTACCCAGACGGATCTGAGAAGGCTATTGCCCATGCTGCAAGATCATTAACGACAACGGAGCGAAACTATAGTCAAATAGAGAAAGAAGCTCTTTCCATTATCTTCGCGGTAAAGAAGTTTCACAAGATGCTATTTGGCCGACCGTTTACGTTATTGACAGACCAAAAACCACTACTAACGGTTTTCGGGTCCAAAAAGGGCATTCCCGTGTATACAGCAAACCGTCTGCAACGATGGGCCACTACGCTGCTTGGCTACGAT
Organism: Schistosoma japonicum; assembly: GCA_025215515.1. NCBI lineage: Eukaryota > Metazoa > Platyhelminthes > Trematoda > Strigeidida > Schistosomatidae > Schistosoma > Schistosoma japonicum. Next base: position 59,677,136 of record CM046061.1, on the reverse strand, counting down.
TTTAAGATAAAGTATCAGCCAACGAAAGATTTTGGTCAGGCAGACGCCCTCTCAAGATTAATCGGCTCCCGTACAAAACAAGAAGAGGATATACTCGTGTCCAGCTTAGAAGCCGAGGTCCAGACAGTGTTAACAGATGCGGTTTCCGGACTGCCGGTTACTTTTCAAGCCATCAAGGAAGCCAGTGAAAAAGACAATACAATGGAAATTATTCGCCGTTGTATACTCGATAAATGGCCAACATCTAGACTTCATGGCGAACTTCTACAGTACTTCCGTCGGAGAGACGCCTTGACAATTGTCGATTCATGCATCATGTTTGGCCACCGTATTGTTATTCCCGAAACACTTCGTCACCAAGTCCTTAACCAATTTCACAGCGGGCACCCGGGTATTAGCAAGATGAAGTCACTAGCTCGGAGTTATGCGTACTGGCCGTCAATGGATAAGGATATAGAAGCGAAGTGCCGAAGCTGTTGGTCCTGTCTACAGGCTTCAAAAAGTCCGGCTAAGGCTGAACCGCAACCCTGGCCAAAACCAGACGCCCCCTGGAGAAGAATTCATGCTGATTTCGCTGGTCCTATACAAGGTAGAAATTACTTAGTCGTCGTGGACGCGTTCACAAAGTGACCGGAAGTATACCATATGCCGAATCTGACGTCAGAGGTCACAATTCGGAAGTTGTCAAGACTTTTTTCCTGCTTCGGCGTCCCAGAGGTCCTGGTGACTGATAACGGTACCCAGTTTGCGTCGTCCGCATTTCGACGTTTCTGCAGCGAAAACGGAATCACTCACATGCGATCTCCACCGTATCACCCGCAGTCCAATGGTCAAGCAGAACGATTCGTTGATACATTAAAAAGAGCTCTGATTAAAGGGGGAGGAGACAGTATGCCGACTCAAGTTATCGACAAATTTCTAATGTCATATCAAGCTACACCGAACCCTGCCGTACCGGAGGGCAAGTCACCTGCTGAGTCCATGTTCGGAAGGAAAGTTCGGACCATCTTTAACAGTATGCTTCCATCTAAAAGAACAGACGAACCCAAAGATGAAAGGCAACGGACGACTACTCGTAGTTTTCAAGTAGGCGAAAACGTACTTATCAAGTCGTACCAAGGTGATAGGAACTGGGAGCCCTGTATCGTCGAACGGAGGATTGGAAAAGTATTATACCTAGTTCAGGGGACGTTTCGGCACCTGCATAAGACATATTAATCAAATACGAAAGAATGGAGGAACAGTGAGAACACACGGCCGACTTCCATACCAAATGCTAGTGGACACATTGCAAAAAAGTCCTAGTAAGAAAGAACGCAGAAGATGTAAAGCCAAAACAATCCAACCACGAGTAATGAATCGTAAAAGAAACACGGTAACCAGGTTGCAGGTAGATCCAAGCAGAAAATCATACATACAGAACCTTAAAGAGGGGAGGTGCTGGGATGGCTCCCAGAAAACTCAACGAACCCTCCAGATTCCTTGAAGGAGCTAAAAACATTCCATCCAATCACTGATCGATAGAGCATTCCAGAATCTCGACGTGGCACGTTCTGATTGGGTAATTGTTGAGACTTCTTAATTCGGATTGGATGGATTATAACACTGATTTTTGTTGTTCAGAAAACTATAAATATACGAATATTTTGTACCTAACTTACTCTCCGTCTCACTGGAATAAAGTTCCTGTCTACCCGTCTTCTGTCTTCTGATTTTGCGACCAGGAGGGTTCAAGCGTTCGGGGTGCTAAGTTAGTCCGCGACTAGTCAAGCATAAAGTACGAGACGTAACAGACTGTCTCGTGGAAATTAGCCAGCACATCGGTACGTCCTTTGCTCACCGGTCCAACGATCACTGGTCTGTCTTGATCCTCTTTTGGAACTCTGCTCATTCGCCAGCCAACATAAGGAATCAGATTAGGCAATTTCTGAGTAAACGTAACGTCTTGTTGTAATCCTCTAATCTTGATTTTGATTCATAATAGTATCCATGTGTAGGTATTATTTTATATTGCACTGCACTGCTATAACGTTAGTGAAAACTTGTCAATTAATAGGTTGCCTGATGTCGATCCGTTATTATAAGTTTTCACTACGATTATATTCGCCAAAACATTAGACATGGATAAATAAGAGTGTGTGAGAACTAATTATTACATTAGGACTTTCCATTTAAAAGAATTCAATCTTATGTTCTAATATAAAAGCAGTATTAACACTGAGTTCCTAGAATATTTAAAAAAATTTGGGAGGGAATATGATATACTAGTAAATCAAGTAACAATTTACATTATATTTTATGTAGAATAAACTGGTTTATTAACGGATTCGACACACTTCAATCCCAAAACCACTAATCCTGCAAATCAAATCATAATACATGAACTCAATATTATATATTTTAGAAGTGAATTTTCATTTGAATATCATAAAAGTATCTTGAGATTTAAAAATGAGAAATACATTCATAATCATCTTGAACCTCTTTTTTACTTTTTAGGAAGATAAAAACAATTTAGTTCATTTATGTGATAAACTATTTTGTTCCTTACCAATTGGAGCTATCATTAATGATAAAATATTTATCTGCCATGGTGGTATATCGAAACATACGGATCTAGTGAAATTAAAAATATTGAATAGATTCAAAGTGAGACTTAAAAACAAAACTTTTTTGAATTTAAAATGACTTCCTCTATTTTTTGAAAAAAAAAAAACAACAACAAATCTTTATCTGTTGTTTAAAAATTCTCATGTTTATCAAAAACAAAGACGTTTGAACGAAGAATATTCTTTTTGATAAATGCTTATCAGGTTCTACATTTATTAGTTCAAAATTATTAGTCATAAGAATAGCCAGTTCTGAGTCAAGTAAAAATGTTTTATCTATTTAAGCAAAGTAAAATATGAAAGATTTGTAGCATTTCGTAACTTATTTTCGACACACTGTGTAAGCTATAAATACAAACTCATGACCCGACTAGCCTTTTTACAATGAATGATTGTGTAGTGGCCTAAGGTTAAGATGTTCGACTTTCAACCAGTGGTTCGCTATACCAAGTCCCTCTTCACCTACTGTGGTATGGATGGTTCTGGTAGTATCAGTAGCCCTTACACATAAAATATGACTCATAAGTGAGTACACAAATATATATATATATATATATATATATATATATATATTTGATTAATGGGCGAAAAATAGGGTGGATCAAAGTTATACTATAGTATGAATTAGTAATTTTCTATAAGAAATGTGGTGTCGTATTTTAGAGTATTAACTGACGTAAAGCCATGTAGATTGAAATGAAATGAGGATATAAATGCGTTTAAATTAGTAGACTGTAAACTTAGTAATAACGATAAAGAAGCAAATGTATATCTTCAAAATATTATTGTTGATCACCAAAATAGATGAATATATCATGTTTAAACTTAGAAACTAACAATGTTCAGCGCGTATCTTAACGGCGTGTAAATTAGATATAGCATAGTTTTATGATGAGCGTAGTAAATTTACTTTAAATATTTGCAAGTGCTTGTAAATTTGTGGGCGTTTCCTTACACTTTATTGTATTAACATTGCATGAATGTCATCCCTTTTTATATTTTACCTGCTCATTTTGCCCCAAAGCTTTCTTCACTACTACAACCGTGTTTGGACGGGGATAACTGTGTAAATTTTAGTGATTGGCAGCAGGTATGAAACAAACAAATGTTTTGCACTTATTATTATGCATGCAATACGTTCATGATCTATTTATGGATATTTGTCAATGTATATATATGGAGAGATTATTTTTTGACGATTTTAATTTCATTAATTTACTAGTAAGAAGTTTTCGGTATTTTGCAAATGCCCATTTAGCCATTTGTTATGCTTCTGTTGAACTTTGTTTTAACAGGTTTTAGACTTGTTATGGAGCGATCCACAAGACAAAGATGGATGTCGACCGAATGGTTTTCGTGGCGCAGGTTGTTATTTCGGTCCTGATGTTACTGATAATTTCCTTGGTATAACAAATTTCTCTATGATTATTCGATCACACGAATGCTTCATGGAAGGTTGGCGTATTTCACACTCAGGAAAAGTCTTAACCATATTTTCATCATTCGATTATTTCACACTACGTAGTAATGATGGAACTTATGCTCGCGTTACTGGCAGCAGGTCTAGTCAAACAAATATGACCGACCTAAAGGCGATTGTTTCTCTGTATCCAACAAAATGTGTATCAAGAGATGCTTTGTCAGTATCACTTGATATCTATGTGGACGTATGTGTTCTTGGAAAATCGGAGGATCACTTATGCGACAAAACGTAAGTTCTTATTTATTTAGTTACCTAGAGTCTTGCTCAGTTTATAGAACTATTAGCTAATGTACAGTATACGAACGAGCGAAGGTGATACTTAATTGACCGCGCAAAATTTTCCAATTAACTACTAATAGACGCACTGTCCGCATAAACGCTGCCTCGGATTTGGACTAAAACTTCATAGTATGTCTATGATTATATATATATATATATATATATATATATATATATATATATATATATATATATATATATATCTTAGCTAGGGTTGGCACTTAGGTTAAAGATTAGAAACTTTAGTTGAAATTAGGCTTTTAGTGATAGGAATATAATTTTGAATCAGTGTTTAAGATAAGCAATAGGTTTTATGGTAAAATTAGTGTTAACCCAGTGAACCAAAAGGTTGATACCCTAAGTCCCAACCGTGTCCCTGAACTTTAGTTTATCAGGGCTGTAAGTTAGGGCAAAACCTGTTGTAACGTTGGGCAGAGCATAATTTAATTCCAGAATCAGTATTTAGGATTATGAGTTTGTTCTAAGGCTGGGATTTAACGTTACATTTAGGGTTATAACCCGATCAACATAGAAAATAACATTTATGAATAATTGTATTGTTATTTGATAACAAATTTTTTCATCCTTAGTAAAGTAAAACTCATTATACCATGCCTTCCTGATAGAAACCTTCAATAAAACGAGATTTATAATGAAAACCGCATATATTTATGGTTTATGGTTGAGATCACTGTGGTGTACATTTGTCTGGGGATAAGTCTTTGCCTTTTAGTAAAGATATTCTTGGGGTGTGAAAGCATATTTTAATTAGTCTTCACTTCAGTTTCTTTGGAAAACTATCTGGCATCTTTTCAGTCACATAGATGAGTTTCTTTGTTTTTATCTATGTGGGTTAACAGCTGTAACACCACTACAAAATTATGCTTCATTTATTTTCCATGTATGGTATTTATATTCCCTGTAATATAGTTACTTTTTCCTCACAGAATATTCAGTCATGAATACTCCTCATCGTATTATAGTAGTTGATGAATTGAAACGATGACTGGTCAATTCGTTTATTGAGCTTAGGCGTTTCAAGTGTCGCGTTTGCTCGTCCTTATACTGTACTGTAGCCACTAAAAAGAAAGGATTGAAATGGAACACTACTGTTGAGAATGCTCAACAGCTTTATAACCAAACCAAAGTTTTTCCGGAGTACATTGATTAAATTAGGCATTCTGTTTTCAGAAATGTTTTCCTCATAAGTTACCAGACATGTACATTTTCACAACTGTAACTACTAGTCCACAAAGCCGGAAACAGGAAGAACACAAGACGACGAATCAATCTGACAGATCACATTTCAAGCGTTCCTTTGTATATACGTAAACCGTAGTTAACCCATTAAGAAATTGATATCGATACAAAACAAGGAATACAGTGGCAATGAATTGAAGTAGCGTATATACAATCAATTAGCAGTAGTCCACGAGTGGGAAACGACATACTAGCAGTGCTAAATGGGAGGGTAGGGCACGAGAGACATAATAGTGATAGGAAATAACATGTTTACTTTAAACACAACTAAAGCAACTAAAAAGTCTTCTAAAACATTGTTCTGAAAGTTATTTATTCTTCCCTGAATCGCCCAACATAACAGATTGTTTATAGGATATAATTTGATAACTAAGAACTAATTCGTGATGATAAATGTATATAAAAATTTGTAAATCTCTGGATTTACGGCAACACAAATCGGTCATTGCACCTAGAACTATTTCGATTGGTGCCGAGTCTTGTCATCCAGAGTCTCCATTGATTAGCTGCGATAACCGCGAAGCCTCCAACCAGGTAGTTTTGACCTTTCAACACCGTTCAGACTATCAAATTTAAGAGGTAGTAAGATGTAAGTATGAAATTGTACATACACAGAACATGAGAATTGGAGCCTCATCTAGTCTGAATTCTGTTATACTATGCCTGCTGTTCGAGTGAGAAAGTAGGTTTGATGGTCAACATATTCTAGACATTACATGACTAATTTGTCAGCTGATTCTCACTGCGAAGTCATCACATTTGGAGACAAGTATTAAAAAATATTAATTGCATCGTTTTTCTTTTGTTCTAACTTCATCGCACATTTGTCATTGAGCCCTGCTTTTTATTCTAACGTAGTGCATTTGTAAGTTTTAATTTCAACAATAGTTTTCGGTATCTAAGAAGCAGTTGAGTACAATAAGTAAGAAAAAGTACTTTTAACAGTGAATCTTTAATATCATTTTTCACGTCATGAATGTTATCTTTATAAATCTTATATTAACTTCAGATTGAATGACCCTGTTAATATGGCATTTATTTGCTTATGGCAACGTATAGTTCGTCGGAAAGCGAAACTTTTGGAGCGTTTTCGTGCATTGGACATTGATAACTCAGGTTAGACTAAAAGACTACTACTTTTTGTTGAAATATGAAGAAATCTGGTCTTCTCGTGTAAGGCATATCAAATTAACATAAATACTTTCAGTTTTGACAATTTTTTTCGCATATGGTTCTTGGTTACTGTTCAAACAAGATTACGTCCATTTTCATCACATACTGTATTTAGTTGTATGTTCACTTCGGACTCCATCTACTTCAACTTGAACTGCTGACTGGCATTACTAGCCTGGGCATGAATATGTGACTTTCAGACGGGTATCCGAAAATACTCGGTCATTCAGTGGTTTTATTTACTCTTAGTTATTTTGACCGCCTATTGATTAAATATTCGGCTTTCATCCTTCTTTTTGTAGACCTTTCCTTCACCAATTGCTTAGTCAATGAAACTACTTAGTAATGCTTATAATCTATTCATATTCTCATACACCAATAAATTGACTCTATTACTGATAAGTCAATGTTTATATATACTTTCAAAATGAACTCATTTCCGAAAGGTTTTTCTTTTTCTAAGTTACCAACTCTGATTACGGTAGTTATAACTACCCGAAATAAGACTTAATACATTATTTTGAAAAAGTACAGTGAGCGGTTGGCTCCCTAATACTGTACTTACAAAAGAAAATGAGGCTAAGTAACACTAGTGTATAATTTTGTTGTTTTTCTTCTTTTTAGTTCTTATGCGTTCTTTGTAAATATTATAACGCTATTCGATACATGAAATAATTTCTCACGACCTTAAATATTTAATACAACTTAGCTAATAAAAATGTCAAATTTTAAAGATTTTTTTTTAATTCAAACTAGAAAAATGAAGATTAGATATTGCATATCGCCAAGGTAACTGTTGCATGGCAAACCATTTTTTTGCTAAATGTAAACTGATACCTTTTGTTTACTTACAGAAATTGTATTTTATGTAATTTCTATAGCCTAAGTAACGTTAGAAATTTTTTTACTATGAACTTTATTTTGTTTGATGATTTCGTATATGCTTGTATCATTGTTTTCTCAACAGACATTCGATGATTTACATGGTCACATTGTTAACTTCGTTGTATGTTGGTTTTAGGTAGCGATAAGTTGGAGAGGACCTATATGGTTAATAACTGGTGATGATCTGTTACGTCATTGATTCTGTTTTCTGATTCTTATCAGTAGGTGAAAACTACCTGGGTCCTGCGACAGCTCCATTAGTGGCATGAGATTAGGTGATGTGGCTCAGAATTGTGCGAACGCATTCACGTCATATGTTTTTCTAGATCTTGAATTCTAGTATTCTTCATACGTACCTTTTCATTCCTTCATAATCATATTTCCATAGTTTAACTACTACGTATGTTAATTTTGAAATTTTGCTGATCTAGGTTGGTATCTTGAACTAAGAGTTATTTATACCAGGCTCTACGCTCACATGAGTAGGAATAGATTAACTTCGGGCTTGTTTTATGCTAGAATATATCATCTCTCAAGATAGGGTCCTCATCATCTTAGTTCTGTAAATATCTATTTATTTTGACTTGGAAAGTTATACTTGCAACAAAGTCATAACTAATCGGCTTGGCATATGTCTTAGTATATAGATGTATAGTGTTGATAAATGGTATTTTTTACATTTAGTTTCTAAGAGATACTGTGGATTGTTTGATTAATACCTAAATTTATTCATCTGATTTATAATAGGTATTATTTCACTTACTGATTGGTGTGATATATTGGCTTCCGTAACACATTTAAAGCTTTCTTGGCGTTGTCTACGTTCTTTTTTGGTTAAATTATCTGTTAACCGTGCGGACCAAGTTATTTACAATTCTATGTTTACAGGAAACTGCGTTGTTCATCCGGATCTTCCAGTAAATTTTTTAACATATGACTTATAACTACTAAAAATATTATCGTAATAATCAATATATCTCTCACTAATCGTTATTACGTAGCACTTCGTATTTTATTCTATGATTTTAGAGTACATTTATGTTGGCTGATGTTGCTTGGTAGGTGTCGTATTTACTTTGTTATTCGAAGAATGTAATTCTTACCCATAGTTCATAATTTAGTTCAAGTTATGGATTTCATAAAATGTGACAAGCATATTGCCAATTTACACAGTAAATATATAAATTATTCATCTTACAAAGTAAAATTTACTGACGAAATTTTGTCATTCTTTAAATGTTCATGACGAACTACGTGATTACTTAGTCAGTGTTGAGCTTGGAAATTTGAAATAAGCTATCCCAAAATGTTTATGTGGTGCACGGAAGCATTAAAATTATGAAGGAAAAATAATTTTTATTGATACAAACTACAGACTATTAGGCTAACCTATAAAATGTAAAGTTACTGTAAAAAGTGTATGCGTCACACAAATTATTCTTTCCACTAACCTTTGGCGTATCCTAACTTTTACCTCTAATTTAACCCTGGTCCCTAACCCTCACCCTATCTACCGGTCCGTTGATGCTAACTTGACATGGTGGTTAGGGTTTCTTTTATTGATAACCCAGTCAAGCTATACCATCTGTAACATTCGTTTCTTAAGGTCCTATCATGTCATGCAAATCGGTTATAGAGTAGTAAGATTGAAATCTGCGATCCTACAGTCCGAGGGTGAAGTAGTACTGCCGATATGATGACAGTAAGGTGTTTCTCTTAGACAACCACCATGACAGAGATGTTACCTTTTCATAATAAAAGAGTAGAGTTAGAAAAGGTCGGCTCTAAAAATGCACAGCTCACCATATTTCACTGGTTTCTGTCTTAAGCAGTAAGGCCTCTCAAAAAGGCCGTGTGTGACCGGCCTCAATCATTTGTTTTTAGACACTGTTCCCATCCTATCAGGTCATTACTACCAACTTTAATCCAATTCGCTTTTCAGATATATCAAAAATAAGAATTTCTATGGAGAGGGCAACCAGGATGTGATAACTGCCCTCATACCTCGAACAACACTCGAGATCACCATGTTCGCAGTCACATTCCTACTCCTCGTAATATTTCCTCTACTTTCACTCCCAATCCTAATTTTTTACCCACCTCTCTAACACATGCCTCAAGTACTGGTAATTCAAGTTCATGAATTTCTATCCCAGGTTTCCTGAAGCTACACTCTAGACCCTGAGTTGTAGTTTTTAGTATGCGGACTGTGTTAAACCGGTCAACATACCCCTAGCTGAAACCCCAGAGTCCTCCACCAATAATGTATGTTATGTCTCCAGAACACACATACAGGATCCTGATGTGGTCATTTACTTGATGTCACCTAGTCAGTTCAGAAAAACATCGTGATTTTCGCTTCGTTTATTTGAGAGAAACCCAACAATAAGACCTCATGGTCTTGCTGGTATTGGCCTAGGATTAAGTTTGTGAGCAGAAAATACACTTTTTGCGTTGATCCCTGTTGCCAGTCGTCTGTGTGTTATGAGTCTAAATGATTCTGTATGAACTCTGAAAGTAACGACATACGCTGATTCCTTTTTAGTGTTTCCTCTTATGCCCCCACCTACTACAGCTTGGATGAGGTAAAAGATAAATTCTACAAGAAGTCGTCTAACCTCCTTCAGGAAACGAGACGCTTAGATATAGTCGTAGCAGGGGATTTTAACAGCCGAATCGATAGGCTAAGTCAAATTAAAAAATACTTAGGCGAATTTTTCTGCATTTCAACCCGTCTTCTACAATTATGTTTATATTATCACTCATTTTTAGCAAACAAACTTCTAGCATAAGGAGAGACTTCATGTAAATTGACCATACTCTAGTGAGAGAACGTGTTTTCATGCCTTTTACTGGATGCAAAAAGGTCAACTGGAAAATCTCGTAGATTCCATTTCATGAGTGAGACAACCAAGAATGCGTTCAGAGAAGAATTCGTTACACTTTTTTCGGCTATATTCAGCAGGTTCATCCCAAAGTAGCTTGAAACGATTTTCAAGCATTTGTGAACTCAGCAACGATATCTGTATCCAACCTAGGGCGAAAGGTTAGGAAAAGGTTACTGGATTTCGGATAATTTCTAGTGAATTGGTGGAGACTCGACAACCCCAACAGGTTTGGAAAATGATGGAGAGTGATGATAACTCAAACGTAAACTAACAAAATGTCACAACTTTTAGTGAGGTTAAAATGGCTGTAAATAGTTTGGAGTGAAGGAAAGTAACAGGACCTTTTAGAATGACTCCAGACATATTTAAAAATGTTAGGTCGTGTTTTAATGGGTAGGCTAACTGATATGTTAGCTAAAGTTTGAAACCCAGACGTATCCCTACCCGACTAGTTTTGATCATAGTTTTTAAGGAAACTACAGAAGAATTGGTTTGTCGAAAATATTAACCTCTATAACCATTCGACGCTTATCTGAAGCCCGGGAAGACCAGGCTGGTTTCAGGCTTGAAGGAGTATGCATTGACTAAATATTTACTCTCCGTCAGATCCTAGAACATAGGGATACCTACCATTATTTGACAATAGTAGTATTATTTGACTTGAAAGCAGCTCTCGTTTTCTTGGATCTAGTTCTGTGACAGTGTTTGTCATACCTCAAAAGTACATAAACCTAATGAGGGCTCTCTACTCGAACACCAGTCGTCGAGTTAGAGCTTATGGCGAGCTATCACGAGAATTGCCAGCCTCGAGTGGGGTTCATCAGGGTTGTTTCTTATTCCCCTTTCTACTTAATTTCATCATAGGTGTTTTCTTAAAAATTTCGCTTTCTTTATTTGACTCTTCAAGAAGCAATCTCCTTCCAAGAAACTCACTTGTCGACTAAGAGTACGCAGACGATACTTGGTAAAGATGCTGACAATATGCTGAATTCCATCAGCACTTTGAGTAACAATCCAAGCATATTCAGGATAGGTTTCTTTCTATACAGATGAAAAAGGTATTACTTTCGGGATGGTCTGCATCATCGCCTAGATTAGTCATATGGTGTGAAGTAGTTTAGTTCGCTGACCACTTCACTTATCTCATAAGTCTCATCAGTCCTGGTGGGTAGGTGTCCGAGGAAATTCCTAGCCCAGATTCAGATAGGCTATGTGTACTGCGCTAGTTTGTACGTTGTTCATGACTGACTGACACTCTATCTCGTAACACTAAACTCTATTTAGAAACAAAATAAACACGCTTCAAAAATTATATTCATATCTATAGGGGCTCTATAATTCGTATGCTATTAAGTCGTCAGTGTAAAGACGATTGTGATTATTCTTTTCTTTTTAAACAGCAAAACTTTTAATAGATTTTGATATAATACACTAAACACGAAAAATGTTTATCCTTAATGCATGATTATCATTTATCACTGATAAAATATACCTTCACTACTACTATCTTTTGACTGCCTAATAACCAGAAAAAATGTGACACTGATTTTCTCGTCGATTTTGATTGGTTGTGGTGACTCATAGTGAACAGTTTAAGAGTCACTAAATATCGTCTTTGAATTGAACTTTTACTGTCTAGATAACCTTATTTCGTACTCACTATCAGTCTTTTTTAATCTGTTTCTCGTGTTCATTCACAGATTTACTATTCTGATTTTAATTCTATTTTTTTCAGAATGAAAATTCACTAGCAAATGAAATTTTTGAATTACAATCCCATTTATTTGTTATCGTTCAAGCTTGTCACTTCAAACTTAGTAAGATATATTATTGAAATTCACTGCCTATAAATTTGCAAGTTGTAATCTCCAATAAATATAAATTATATTTGAAATAATCTCAGCGATTGAAATTTAAAGTTTCCAACTTTTCAACTGGTAATCCTGTCCAGCTTCAAGGTAAATTAATCAGCATCGAAATTATTTTCAGATTGCAGATGATACGTCGGAATCATTAAACTTCGATTGCTGCGATTTCTTCAAATATAGTTTATACTTTTAATGTCTTCTAGTTACTCGGCGCCCAATTTCTGTCAACACATTCGATCAAATCTTGACGAATTTTCACATAACTTATCTATTGTTTCACAAAAGTATGCAAGACTTTTTTCCACCGTAGTTTAATTTGATCCATGAAGTTAATCAGCGTTAATATAAAACACTTAGCCATCTAGTCTGTTTAAAGGAATCATTCATTATAATGCTAGTCAAACCACAAAACGCTAAAACTATGATTTTTCTACGATTTCCCTAAGTCTGTATTTTTGGTTTGGTGAACCTGAGTATTTCTATTACTTAGGCTACTCTTTTATCTTATAACCTTGACTGTGTCTATTTAGTTTTAGCCAGTGAACGTGCCCTATTCTACTTAAAATGGTGCGCACAGCATCTTAGAAATGGCCTTTCTGATAGTGTTTTTACCCATCATTCTAGTAATTAGATGATAAATTGATTATTCGCTTTGTAATATACTGCTATTAATTGCCTGTAAAACCAACATACTGTATTTATATGTGAAGCTTTGATGTCAATAAGAATAGTGACTTGATCGATAATAACTAAGGCTATATGTAATTATAGATGCATACTGATGAGTCACTATTCACCACACGCGGATGAGAGCGTGAATGGATTGGAACAAAATCTAAAAACACCTAACTTCGTATCCCACTTTAATCCGAGAGTTCTCTGAGTAAGACCATGACCTGAAGGCATATCTACCGTAGATGATCATCCACTCAGTCTTAGGAATACAAACGCAACTAGCTCTGAATTCGAAACCCACTTCTCTAATCTTGAAACTACGTGACAACAACTCGTTTGTCTGCCTGACGAAGCTCCAAGCTTGCTCAACTGAAGAAAATGATACCAGGCAATCGTTTACATAGAAATTATCTTGAACAGTATTCTGGACAAAGCTATCGCATCTCCTGATCAAGAATAGCTAACAGTCGGTTTGTTCAGTTAGCAGCACGCAGTAAACTGTCATTACCTGCCAAGGTCGATTTCGCAATAAAAGGAGAATCTAAGGGAGTAAACGATGCCAGACTACTATGCACAATATGCCTAGAAAAGCACCCAGTATTCCAGTGCCCACTATTTTTAGCCCTGCCCGTTGAAGATAGGTGGCTTCAGGCAAGGAGAAAAGGTTTGTGTTCCGTCTGTTTGGGAGAGGCTCATCAAGTTAGTCGATGCGTACTAAAAAGCAGTTGTCGATGTGAAGATTGCAAAGGACATCATTACCCATTACTGCATAGTGCGGTCTCTGCGAAGTTGAGAATCGTTGTGTTTCTTTGGGGACGCCGCGTAGCAACGTTCGCTCACTTAATCTCACTAATACTTGGTTCTCAACAGTTGCCTAGTTACAGTCTAGTTGTGTGAAATTTTAAACAACAATAATAATACTATGTTCTGTTGTTTTTTTAATTTGTTCCTCGTTTGAATATGTAGGTAGTGTCAACTTGTACAGTTTAATGGGAAAATTAGAAACAGTTGATTACAATATGCGTGTTGTTAGATTAAAGTCTGTTATATCGAGGCTAATAAAGTTGCTCAACAATAATGACATAAAATCTTTTGACGTGGAGAAATTCCTAGCTTCTTTTCGCTTTGTTGAAATTCAGAAGCGTGCTGAAAGTATGTTTACGGACGATTTTGTAATAATTTTACGTTTTTGGCTGTAACACCTTTGTGTATAAAGCCGCTTTCTGTTTGCAGTCGTTATTTTGTCACAGCATGAAATAGTAAAGGAAACTATTTTAGTGTAGAAAAACTACGAAATTCGCTCCATTTTATGTCCTATCCCTGAAATAAACTCTATTACATCAAGGCAAAGGCAATAATAACCTAATGTTTTTAATGTGAATCAACAGTATCTGGCACATTGTATTATGAATCATTTGAAAAATGTTAAAAATATACTTGGAACTGTACATAAAAATATACAACTGACGTTATGTCCACTAGTTAGCATTTAAACGATAAGCATACAATAAGTAATAATAATCCAGTTGCACATCCTCTGGTCGATATTAAAAGTTATATATGTCCCATTTTTGGTCTTCGTATAAATGCTATCTAAACATGGACTTAATTTATATGCAGTTTATTTTTTTCTGAGCAACAATATTCTAGCCTGAATGTTTTTTCATCAACCTTACTCGCTTCATAAGTAAGCAAGTTATTTTCGAATGACATGTTTGATTAGATGGTGAATTTTTACATGACGGATGGTTTTATAATCAAGGCTTAATAAACATTAAAAGAATTATCATATGGATACTTTTTGAGGAAACCAGTATGGGAATACTAACGAGATAATTGTTTTTGTTTATCATGTGATTTAGTTACATAAAATCCCTTCAAGAACTTTTCATGCTTTTAAATTAAAACATTTTTTTTTGCTTTTTTCTGAAGTACAGAAATCACTGTCACTTTAAACTGTGTTAACCGCTAATTTTACTCAATAACAAGCGTTATTAATATTAAGACAGTAAAATTACAATTAAACATGGAAAACTTTTCACAATTACACAATATTAATTAGTTGAATAGCTAAATTGTGATGATTTATAGAACTATGTTAAACAAAACATCTGACAATCACACATTATGTTTTTCATTTAATACATTTATCGTAGATCATGTATGCTGAAAGAACAAAAAAGAGTATGTCAAATGAATCAGTAGACAAAGAAAACTTAAATTGATTAGTTTGTTTTGTTGATATGCTTTAAAAGTCTTTAAAATTGTCTACAGACTATTTAAAAATGTTCAAACTGATTTTTGTAAATAAAAGAATCCCCCTTAGATTTATTCTAAATTAAAATTCATTTTCAGTGTTCATTTTTTTCACCAGCTTTTTGTGAATATCCTAATTTTTCCCTAAATAATATTGCTAAACTGCAAACTTTTAATTGCTATAACTGAAAAATTAGCTTCATCACAACAATAATTTCTAATGCTTGATCATGTGATATTTAATAACTAAAAATTCCAATCTACCAGTAGAGAAAAAGATATCATAACTAAGATAGTTTATTGATAAAATTACGAAGTAGTCACACAAACAATTAACAGCGAAATAGAAGTACAGTATAATTCATCCATCATATTCATGTACCTAATCTCAGTTTGTTATTCGGATATATTGTTGATATGTTTCCTGATTAGTGAAGTCGATATGGATATTCTAGAAGTGACAGTACATCAAAAGATCTAATCACAAGAAATAGCAGTGATACACTGATATATCTGGAAAACCTTGTCCTTTGAAGGATGAAGCTATACATAATAATAATAATATTTGATGAAAATAGTTATATTGTTGGTAGGATACATGCTTCATGTTTAAATTAACTAAGTAAACTTATTATTCAACCGACGAGTTTCAAACAGGACAAAACACATCCTGATTTCTCTTATCAGATATTCTAATAACGTGACAATTTATCTAGTATATGATTATTAATTCGTCTTATTTTTCTTTCTGTTTCGTTTCTTCTAGCATAACTGACAGGTCCGCAGCTGTTTTTAACTTGATATATATATCTCATTGAGCAGTGATAGAAATAACGATCATTCCTTTGTCAATTATATCCTTATCCATGTTACCAAGGCACATACTTTGTATTGTTTGTATTTATTTGCCCCTTTTTTGTTTATGCCTGTTTGTTTCGTCAAGCTTTCTTCAATGTGAACTCTATTGATTTCTACCATCTCTCTAGACTATTAGAATATAAGAAAAGACAATAGCAAATTTAGATTAGAAAACTCTTACCGTTACATTAGTTTCTTTTAAAATTTTATTTTTAATTAACTTATTTTTATCCTTTAATATATATGTAGAAATCTGATTGGTATAAATTAAATGTTTCTATTAAATATAGATTACAATATCACTTGTTGTTGACCAAATATTTATGTAATCCTTATCTCACTTCACATTTTGACATTATTATTACTAATACTATTTATTGATTTTTCTCCTTACATTATCTTTTTTATTTTCATTGCGAAGCAGATCATCTTAATCGGATGTACAGTTTGCGTGAATTGTAATATTACAATATTTGTTTAATTAGTAAAATATACGTGTGTGAATCTAATTTCTTCAGGTGTGATAAATACGTTAATAAATTATATAAACACATCAAGTTTATACAAATTCAGTACTAAATATGTATTTCTGTCGAAACTTTTAAAATGTAGGTGTTACACTAAATTGATGGTATATAATTTTGAAGAAATCGATGTATTTAAGAAGTGGAGTGTAAAATTGATTTTCAAACTCAAGGTATGCACTTATTATAGTTCATCAGAATACATAGATTGGTTTCTATCAACGCATTTTTCGTTAATCCGAAGTCAGCTCAAACAGCCTTGTATATTGCTTGCCAAATTCCTTTTATTCAGCGTTACCTTAATAGTCTTAAGTTATAACACTTCCTCCAAATGCCTACTTACAGAATGCTATTCTAGTCACTAAATAATAGTGCCGAGAAACGCCGATTTTAGAATAATTGGTGTGATTTGTGTTCTATTTGGTTTCATCTTCATATGTGAAAGTTCTAAACGCTTTGTATGTCGTTCAGTTGTCACCTTATCAATTACTTCATTACTACAGAATAATAATTCATCATTCTATTATATTATACTGTCACCTATTTTTTTCTGTTCAGTTAAGTAGTATCGCCAGCCGTCGTAATAATGATATAGATTATAGTTTGTACTTCATAAACCAATTACATTTTATTTAGTTCAAAAAGCTAGAAACTTGGAAAACGTTGTGTTAAATTCATTCGTTGTTAAAAAATGGTGACACGTTTCATTCTCATACGGAGTGTTAATTCCCTGAATACTACAGGTACGTGTTGCTAACTTACAAGAAATCTAGGTCCAAGGTTTCCCATTGATTATTTTTAATGACACTCCAAAAGAATTAAAATTATTTAATAAGTTTTGTTTTCTCCGCCCACTTTACATTGAAATTCGGCTACATTCCAACTCATTTTGACATAACTTGATGATCCATCTTTGTATGAACTATACAAATATGAGATTATTAACAATTCGTTATACCGAAGTAAATCAGGTCGAACAACACACATTTTTACTGGACAAATGATTACTTAAATACTTTCACCTGTTTAATATCAAGTAATACTACTTCCGTTGCTTGCATTCCTCGAAGGTTTATCTCGGTGGAATGCTATCAAAAATCAAGGTATATTGGGTAGTTGTTTCTAATTAAACGGCGTACACTCTTGATCCTACTAGAAAAGTGAACTCAGGATCTTCAAGTCTGGTGGTGACCACAGCCAGCATCCGGTGGAAGGATTCTTATTCTGTTTAGTTTGTAACACAACACGACAATCAGTCAATGTCACTGATGATAACTGCCTCATTCCCGATATGTTCGAATACTACAAGTCACTACTTCTCAATAGAACTTGAGGAATACCCTAAAGTTAGTCATTGAAATGGTGCTTATTTTGGTTGAGTTGAGGTTGTTTTATGAAGATCAATATTTTGCTTATTGTATTTGTTCGTCTCAGACTAATCTAAGGCATGAATTGCTTGGTAGTCCCATGCTAGGAAATGCAACTGTCCATTGTTCTGTGAAAAATACAAGCAACAAATTAAATAACAATAACTGCGAAATCATTTCAGCTCAGTACAGTTTTTAATAAATCTTGTTATCCATTCCAACAATACAGTTATTGTTTATACTGTTAAGATCTCGTGGAAATATTTTACATTGGGTTTTATGGATGAATTCTCACAGAAAATTTTCTTTCCTCTCGTCTCATTAGTGTTCTACTAGTGTGTATGCTCATTTAACCAGATTGATAGACAAAGCTTCGACTATTTTCTTATTTTACTTGAAGAGGAGTAAGTTGAATAGCTTACTGAAGTGTATTATTATCAGATAACAGTGGGTAGACAGTATATGCCCTTAGAAATTTAGTCCTCCTTGTAATTTATCTCTTTTTTTTCATGCTCTGTATGCAGTATTTCTGTCTATAGCAGCTAGTAGCCGCTATAGATAGAAATACTACGTTTTTAAAACGGCTGTCCATGGTTGACGTCGTTTGTCCGTACTTTCACACAAGTCAGACGACAATTATTATCATTCAAGGCTGTGAAATTCTGGACCGTCAACTTGTAAACAATTCGAGATCTGACAAAAATAGTTCAGGTTACCGAGTTACATATCAGAATAATAAAAGTGAAGAGTAACAAGATAAAATGGTAATATCAGTGTTAATGGACGGAAATAACCAGGGAGTATAGTTAAAAACGTTAAGTAGTACAAAGTGGTGGTAAACTCGAGATTAACACGAGGGCAAGCAGTAACTACTGTTATCACTAATTTCCATCAGTATTGCCTAATTACTATTAGCCAAGAAGTATCGATGTAACGTTGTGTGATTGGTGGCATCATGCTTATATTTAGTTCTAAAAGCGGATATGTGAAAAATTTGTACAGCCTGCATGTTAAGTAGCGAATACCATCTTATCAAATCATTAAAAATAGCAATTGATTTGTCTTAATTTAAAACTAATAATCAAGGAGTACGCATAAATACACCTAACTCATTGCTGTCAAAGAACCTCAAATTTTATGGAGAATACCATATTAATTACATCGAGTTGGAATACAGTTATTCCCAATCTCAACGTATCTGTGATACTGATGGATTGGTGTCAAATTTTTACCTTCTCTGAGTCCACAGATAGAGAATCCCTACTAATTAATGAGGAGTCTTCGTAGGTCATATATTCTTGATATTGGTTTCGACAGTATGTAATTATTATGTCACAAATGAATCATTACGTTGTTGTTTATTAACTGCGGATCGAAATGTCCTATGTATCTAGATATTATCAATAAAAAAATACATTAATGCACATAATAAATAGAAAATTTAATATAACCGTACAACTCTACATAAATCTCGCTTTAGGATTCACTTCCTTAGTTTATTGGTATGAACTCATGATTAAAGCAGCAAATCCCTATAACCCACTTAACCAATTAATAATCCAGTGTTTTGCAGTAAAATAATTTACATTAGTTACTTTGAACTACTTATAAGTAGTATTAAAATAACGTATTTCCAGAATTCATGCATTCAGCTGGATGTTTTCGTTTTGTGAATAATTATAGTAGTAGAATATGAAGGTTTATCAGCATTGATTACCTTAAAACTTAACCTTTCTGCATATATTTTCCATCTATAGATGGCTAAAAGTTCACAAGTGATTATATAACGCGTGCAACAAAGTATATATATATATGTTACAAATGAGTTTGTTTGATGATTAATAATATTCATTTCATGTTTCATGACCGTATCAAGATTATAAAAGACTAAATGTTACTGACTGATTTAATAAGTAATTGACTGTAAACAGAATATACACAATGTAATCGGTATATTGAGAAAATAACCATATACAAGAAACAGTGTTATAGAAAGATAGAATTTAGGAAGAAAGGAAAAACGTGTGCAAATTCGATTGTTCTCTCTTGATATTTTTATTTTAAGCACAGTGAATTCACCAATAATATATTGTCTTTCGGTTATTCTTTATCGTTTCCTTATTTCCTTTTTGGAGTAAATTGTCATCAACTTAGTAAATTTTCTGTTTTCAAATCTTCTTCATCCCCTGCAAACTCAGTTAACTTGTTTTGTCTTTTGATTAGGATTATCAGGAGTTGTTACTTTAATTCAGATCTTTTGTAATACAAATGCAATAAGGAAGAACTTTTGGAATAGTTATGAAGAGATCTACAGAGGTAGGGGAGTTCATTGTACGAAAATGAAAATAAACACACAAAGTGATTGCGAACGATAAAAAGATACCTTATATATATATATATATATATATATATATATATATATATATATATATATATATATATTAATTACATGTAGATATAACTACTGTTTTACGACATGTTTTACAGACAACTTTGCAACACCACTGAAATTTACAATCACATCTCTCTTGTTGAACAAACGTTTGTCGTTTAAATCCTCGACCACAGCATAAATAATTACAACTGTTTAAACCTTGAGAATTTTCATCACACTGTCGACCATATGTACCAATACTACCATATCTTGGATCATGATGACAAAATGTTGGTGATTCACTAATATAAATCAAATCATTTTCAGTTGGTGATGGTAAAGGCGATGTAGTCAATGATGTAGAACGAGTTAAAGTATCAAACGCATTTCTATTAATACGCGGTGATGCCGGTAATTCATCGGATGATGATACTCCTGATACTACTGATGATAATAATGCAGAATGAGAAAGTAATAGTGCGTTTCCATTTGATTCTTTACTTAATTGTTCTAGTGCTTTCATCGAAACCAGACGATTTTGTATGTAAGTGACTTGTATTGCTTCATGAAATCTTTCTTGTAATTGTGCACCTAAATGCCGAAATTTCGGTAACGATCGCCAACATGTACGCATTTCACATGAACCACTTACACCATGACATTTGCACTGGACTTCCATTTTATTGATTACCATCTAGTTGAAAACAAATGACAGAAAAACCTTCTCAAATAAATCATACTTAATAAATGCAATATTTATCCAAGACCATCATAATGCACTTTATTACTAATAAAGTTTCTCGTCACCAAGTGACCTCATTTAAGCAACTGTGTGACTCTTTCGTCCTAGTATGGGACTCTTCAGCATCGCTCAACAACAAGAGATAGAATTCAGTCCGATCAGATCTGGTAGAAGGTGTGTAACTTCAAGATCACTGGACATGAATCTAACGACTTGTGTTTTAGCCTCTTTGAGATATTATTTATACACAGCCTCGTTCAGGACTGACAGAATGGCATCGAACACAAGATCTTCAGTTTTCTCAACAAGTACATTGCTTTTATACCATTGTGTTGAAATTCAGTGATCCGAACTGTCAGCTTCTGTCAGTTGAAACTATGGTAAAAGTTCTATTTATTTTGATTTATGCAATCAGATAACATTATTAGTCTTTTCCAAATTAGTAAGGTATTTATATTCTCTACGAAATCACCATCCTTCTCTTGCCACACATAAGTAAAGTCTTTTACTTACTGCAGATTTATTAAAAGAACAGAAAGTAGTCACCAAATCTTAATTATCTTCAAAAATAATAGTGCATGAAGATAAAGAATTGTTAGAAATTCAGAATATTCTACTGTCTTATTATTCTTACACTAGAAGGTTATTCCTATTGTATAATAGCAGCAAGTTAAGCTATCGAAAATATTATGTAAACAATTATTTTAAATAAAAGTTTCATACGAAATTCGTTTAAGTATGAATATTATGTTTACAGCTAGACAATGTGAAATCAGTTCATAACATTTGTGATGGTTAGTCTGAACCATTTTGGTAAATATTGAGTTCTCGTTGGGTCCCACTCCACATCTATGATTAGCGAGCTTGGAAGGCATAACTCAAAACCGAAAACAGTAGAGTAGATGTAAGCATTCCTTATGTTCTTCATAATACTGAGTTTTAATATCATTTTGACATTTTAATTCTTCATTCCACATATTCTTTTCAAATTATATTCTCTATAGTTTTTACTACCACTAACACTACTATTATTTCGACGCTTAATTTTCACCTTCTTAATTGAATGACATCGAACGTAACAAATGTTACTGTTATACATCTGTGCAAGATGCCATAGCCAACAACTCATAGAGTATATATTTAATACAACATTATTTACCTTCGACAACTATAAAATCTGATGTGAATTATTTGAATGCGAATTTTGCACTGATTGGTATTTTAAGGCAAATTTTATACCAGTCAACATTATGTATGCCTCTTGTCATGTCAGTAATTTGAAATAACACAAAGAAAAATACATTTATCTGTTTGTAGTCTGCACTCGTAACCACAGAGCTCGCATATTATCTATAAAAATATTGTTATGTTCCTTCCCTTCCTTTCATAAATTATTACAACCAAAATACTTTATCTCATACAAGATTAATTGTTTGGTGTAAAGTTTTCTTATTGCTTACGTATTCATTACATTACATAGAAGTCAATATGTCAGCCAGTGAAAAATTTTTCTTATGAGAATTCATATAATTATTAACAAGTTGAAAAAGTGAAACAGATTAATAACAACTAAACTTAATAACATTTGTGCTGGGTAGAAATTATTAAGATTGTGTTTGATTTTCTTATTCATGTGAATTTGTACGTTTCTGTGTTTGCTGTGGAGGGGTGGAGGGGGGAGTCAGTGAGTGTTTAGCTCTTCTGGACAAGGGAATAAGTTAACGTATATTTTGTGAAGTAAATATGATCATGAAGGAATGAAAAGGCTGAACAAGAAAGAACATTTTTGACGCCTATTTTTGGAAATAATTCATAGTGTCAAAAAAGTAACTTGAATCTGATGTAATTTTCTTTTTACTACAGTAAGGAAAAGGAAACATTTATTTTTTTCACAGATGATAACCAAAACAACCATACAATATGCGTACCCATAGAATTTACGTAGTGTGTTATACCGTAAGAAAATACATATAATTACGATTAGTTAACCCCTAGATAATAAAAAAACTATTTCCCACATTCATCATCGTTTACTTGGGTAGCCATCATAATAATCATTCCTTTCTGTATAACAGCATAATATTGCCAATGCAAATATATATATATATATATATATATATAACTAGACTATCTTACAAATTTCAGTTTTGATACTATCTTTGTCAGTTGCACAACCTTAAACATATACGGACATCTACAATAAATACTTTGACCACTCTCACATTTACTACTGATAGTTGTAGCAAACATTGAAATATTTATTGTATTTATTCAAGCTTCATGATCATTAATCATTTCAACCAGTTTACTCATTTCATTTCAATTGATCATAGTTTAGAATATTTGAAAAACAATGAAAGTTATCATCCATATTACTATGATTATGACTAGTATAAACACTAAAACCTACATCTAATAATAGTAGTACTGGTGGTCGACTGTATACGCATGCATGTAATATATTCAACAATAAAAATAATATGAAATATTTACTATGTATTATTGATGAAATCATTTATTTAAGATGTTAGATTTAGAAAAGACAAGAGGGAAAGGTTATTAAGAATTTTATATTAGTGAAAAGAATAAAAGAATGTAGTGTTCTAATAGAATTCTTCCCCCAAATATAATACATCAACAAGTGAATAAAAACCTTAAATTTATGAAAAACAAAACAGTTAAAAGAAAAGATGGAAGAATCATGAAACAATCTATTCGAATACCTCAAAGGATCACAATAGTTACAAAGGAAAATAAGTGGGTGTATAGTGATCAATTTGATATACTCAGCTTTACTCAGAAAGTTAATGATACCATCATTATGAATTCGTTGTCAAAAGATAACAACAGGTTCTATATCATTCAGTTTATAAGACAGATTACATTGTTTATTCTATTCAGTCTAGCGAGTCGTATTGACCAGAAAATAAAATTACTCATCACTTAGTTATTAAGTGCGAATAACTACACACTTTAAATCGTAAATTTGAATAAATCAAGAACAAGATTTGTGGAACGGAATAAATTTATCACATTTCGTGACTTATTTACATAGGAAGAACTGAAATAAGGCCATCTTCAAGGTTTACTGAACTTAATCCTTGAAACCTATATAACTAGGCACTTAAACGAAAGTAGACATAAGTTAAATAATTCGATGCCTTTCCGAGTAATTAATAAATACAGAATATCACTTTTACTACGTTTTGGAGAGGCCATCGTCGTCAAGCGCCTTCAACCTTACCTTTGTACACCGAAATAAAGCATTGCAAGCCTCTCTTTGTCACAGTAAAATAATGATATTTGTTGTTCACTTACATAATCTGTTTATTTGATTTAATTCCACTGATGTTTACTTACAATACTAATCACAATCTTTGTTAATTATTTGGCTGATTACGTATTACTAAACTGTTAGAAATTTATACGATTGTGTTTCATAATTTCTACTTATGATATCATCCCACCTCTACATGACCCATTTTCAAATCACATAAATACTCTTTATTCCTAACTACTATATTATGTATATGATGTTGTTTCCTTGTTTGTTTGTACATTGTCTTCCTCCATATAATTTTAATCTCAACTTCGATGACTATGTTGTCTATCACTTCTACTATAATAATTATCTTATTGTAATCTTAAGCCATTTGCTGCGAAGTAGAAGCTATCAAATTTAATGAATTCGTTTTATTCTGAAAACCTTGTTCTAATCTTCTTCAGTTTTATAAAAGGGTCATATTATATGAAAGTAAAAATTATATATCATAAATATTATGCATATTTATATGAACTTACATGTCTTCCCACATGATTATTATGTAAATTTGTCAGTCCTAATTTTGGATTACGTTTCAGTCTGTTACGTTCTCGTACATCAAGAAATTGTCTTGAAAATGCTGCTCCAAAATGTATATTATCTGAACATCCTGACCATTCAAAATTTGGTTCTCTAGGATGATCGTATATTGTTCTGTCACATCCACAGTTATCATGTAGACCACTACTGCATGCTTTAGTGACTGCATGTGATACACCGGCGGATGTAACAGCCAAAACATAAGCTGATTCTCTTGTTCCTATGAAAAAAACAATAGGAAATCTCTTAGAGTGAAAACATGCATAATCAACGTAACGAAATATTATTATATACAGTGTAATTATGATAAATTAAAGATAATACCAATAGTCAATAATCGGTTGTAATTTCACTCAAGTAACTCCTTATGTAGTCACTTTTAAATAAATATGATCTCATGATGATTCGTGACTATCTATATAAACGCATACATGATTAAATACATTGTATTCACTCTCCTAATTTGATTTTCAAGTGTACGATGAGTTAAACAAAATATATTACTGTTGATTTGATGTAGTTTTATAATGCATAGCATTTTTAATTCCCTTATTATTCAAATAATTATACAAAGAAATCCATTTGGACTAAATATGAATGTTCTTATGTAAATAAAAATTCAGTACGCGAAGAATTGGACCCGCCCCCAAGATGTTATCAAAGGTATAGAGCTTTCTTTAATTAGGTATGTACTTACTTACTTGCTAAAAAAACGCTAACCAGAATTAATTAAGTATGTAGATAATATCAAATAGATATCAAATTTCTATGAATAAAAGTAATTTTATCTTCATTTTATAATAGCTAATAAGTAACTGAATGCTAAGAAACAACATGAAGATGTTTTGTCCAAAATAAGAATTCATCATAGTGAATAATTACAAACCTCCTAAATCATGCTGAACGCAGAAACTTCAGGTATTACAGAGAGTATAGTGTTATTTGCCTACTGAGTCGTAATTTGACCTTACTAATTTTCAAGATTGAATTATTTGTGACATGGCGCTATCTTCATAATATACTTCTTATGACTTACTTCATCACTTCTGACTTGATTGGGAAAACTCACTGTTTAGTAAATAAATAATAATCTAGATCATTGAAATGATATTAATCTAAAACCACATTTCGAAATACTGCATTTATAAGGCAACAGTATGTTTGACTACCTAAAATATAGACACTTAGCTGATGTTGTCATGCTAGTAAAACTGACAATAGAAATAATATCTGAAAAATCAACAGAGTCTGGTTTATTGTCCACATTCAAAAATTATTCAATACCTTTACTGAAATCTGTATTTCGTGTAAGCATGTGAGATTGAAAGTATAATATTGTTTAGTTACTGATTGATGCATTTTAAATATTTGAGTGTTGTCTAGTTTTGATTTGATACGCTATTTGAAGCAGTTTAGAAAGATGTAAATCCAATGTAATTACCAGAGGCAGTAGCGCTAAGCTAATCATGTAAAATTTATCTTCTGCAAAATTATCACACTAAGAAATGCAGATTAAGCATCAACAGAGTGTCGTTTATCCAAACAGTCCAATTGTTCAATGTTATTCGTGTACAGTCATTTTAATAGTCATATACTTATTTGAAAGCAAAATATCCTCGCCAAAGAATTAGCTATCAGATACTTTACGCAAAATGGACTAATCGTATAAATTTGCCTTTATAAGTGTGGGACGTTTTTCTAATGTTATCCGTCACATTAAATAATCGTCTACCCAGTATGACACATTATGGGTATCGTACAAGATTTTATGATTCACTAAATAAATTCACTTGATGATTTCAATATTAACAAATTATTTATCTTTTCTTCAGTTTTCAAATGAACATATGGAATGAATGTCCATCGTCAACCTTACTTCAAATAAGGTATCTATTTGCTAGTCATCTGTTTAGTCATCTGTAATATATAAGTCACCTGGTTTAGAATATAACCAACTGATATTGTTTAAATCTAATATTCACTACCAGATGTTTTAAGATAATCAACACCTTAAGGTATAACAGAGATACTTTTATCAAAAATACTAACAAAAGAAATAGGTGAATTGGTATGGAAAGTAATAAGTAAGTAGATTAGTGTAATTTTATGAATAAATGGGCAGACTAAAAGGTTATGAAGAAGTTCAATATCCAGGTTCAATTATAGAGTGCTTTGGGTATCGTCAAGTTTGTTTTATGTATCACAGATCGACTTCTCATAGGTAACTATTAACAAACATTAGAAGCCGGATCCGTAGTAAAACGATGATTATCAACCCGATTATCCTGGGTTTGATACATTATGGTGTCATAGATGAGTTGTACTTAGGAGTCCCATAGTAGGAAGAAACAACTATCCGGTGCTTTCCTGTTTCATTGGCTATTTAACAATGTTAAGTCGGTGATGTATAACACAAAAATATGAATCTAAATTTATGAGAAATTGTATTGTATTTAATATTTCCAGTAAACTGAGAATGAATTCTCGCTGTGTGAACTAAAATCTGGCAGTAGTTAAAGTGCATCAAGTAAAATAAATTCCAAATCTAGCTCGTCAAAACAACTTACTTTCTACTTTTAGGCAACAGCTTTGGAACTGTCTCAGCTCATTTTGATTTTAATAGACATATAGTGCCATTTATCCCTAAATAGAAAGTTTATGGTCGATTACATCAATTCGGACTTTGTAAACTAGTTACATGGATATTAACAAATTTAAAATCTTCAACTTGTCCCTTCAAAATCTTTACAGATATTGAACTGCTTGCAATTGATTTAGTATCATTTTTAAATGAAAACTGTTGGTAGAAAATGTATCTATTCTACTACAATTGTTCATAATATCCATGAACATCCACCAAATATCAGTCAGTCATATGGAATTCATAGTCTTCTACAAGTTTTAAATAACTTTATAGTTAAGTAATATTTGTTTACAAAAAGATCCATAATTAACAAAGTCCTATGTTTCGGTGACCTTACTATAATTTGGTTAAGCAGTTTCAAAATGGTTCACAAAGTGTATAGTATTAACTTTTCTTGCAGTTGTATTATTTTACAGTTGTTCAACTACAATATAACAGCCCAAAAATGGAATAAATATTGTTGTTTCTTGAATGATTGGGAAATATACAAATATACTCTATGAATAACTAGATCGTGTTTGAATGGACTGTTGAGTTTCCCAAAAGACATTGTCGTCTGAATTTTGATTCTTAACTCAGCAAAATGTTATATAAAGTGGATTTGGAATAATTTGTTATTCGGTTAACTGGACTAACCAGTGTCACATTAATGGATAATATTTTTCAATAAATCTACTCACAAAGAGAGTAACGCAGTCTGAGGACGATTTATAAATATACACCCAATAATCAAATCCTTCAAAATTCTTAATGAAGTAAAGATTTATCTTCACTAATCCAGAATCCAGAAATTTCGCTTGCAGTAGTAAACTTATTCACTCAAACCACTAAGTCTGAACCCAGTAGTTCATATTCCCAATTGTACTAAAATGATCATATAGCCAACCATAATTCAATGTAATCTACATCCTGTTATGACTTGTGTTTAATATTGAGGAGTCCAAAAAGACATTGCAACAACTGTCCGTCAGCTCACTGTTTCTTTAAATCTTTTCCAATTAATGTAGGTTCATGCTGAGAGGTAACTTTAAATTAAATCTGTTTCTTCTTTATAATAAGATTAGTTAATTTTATTAATAATGAATGCATACTTGTTCACTGCTAAAGATTTTGTAATACGAACTAATTTAATTTTCCGTTATTAGTATGTATAACGAGTCTTCTTATTAAATTGAGGTTGGATAATAAATTACGCAACTTTTGGTAACCAATGTTTGATTGATCTGGTTGGTAATCATGCAATTTCAAAATGTCACTGTTGTAATCACGTTATCAAAAATAGTGTGTAGGATAAAAGTGAATGCTGATGCATTAAATTCATCTCATGCTACGAATAATCTGACTGGTTCCCTCACCCACCCCACTTCTCAGCAAACAGTTAATATAAATAAATGATGCAACAAATTACCTTGTATATACTAAAAACGAATCCAACAAATCTAATAGATCATCAATACACCATCTTGGTATGTAGTTATAACCATAATTAGATAAATTCTTTTCAAGTAAAATGTCAAAAAAACAAGATAAAAATTTAAGGGATACACTTATTTCATGAGAATTTCATTTCCTTTATTTAAACACTTACATGATTGTCAAAAGTTAATTTTTTAGAATATCAATACATATGTATTTACATTATGTGTATGAATAAATTTCAGCTAAATAAACAAGATCTAAATGTCATATGTCATAACTCTACTGTATCGTTTCAATTAACTTATTTAATGTTTCTATCGAACTGTCAATTTTTAACCTGTAGAATGAAAGACATAATTACTGTTAGCTGAAATCAAAAAAGAAAAACAAAAGTTATATTCTACCACAGGTTATAATTTTACCTCTTTATGTGAATAGAAAATCAAAGACCCATAGAATGACGCTATAGTTAGAAAGTTCTTAAAATTTTTAGATATCAAATTTTCGCAATATATAGTACGTGTGGAAAATATATAGTTTTCACACTAACTAGACTGTGCTATAATCAGTACATTACTATCAAATTTTTCTTTAGGATTATTAAAACAACATTGTACACCATACTTCATCACAATATCATCAGCGCTTCGATTAACTGTAATAGTATTCACTTTCATCTTCAATAACAGATGAACGTGAATTTGTCTATATGGCATATTCATATCAAGAAAATTTTAAAGATGATCTTTAACCTATTGACATACAGCGTTTTAATTACGTAGGTTATATTCTACTGTACAAATATCTATCTCTAATACATCCCACCGTTGGCGCTGATACAGATCATACTAGATACTATTTGTTCTTCTATAGACTTCTATAAATACCATTTACTTACCTATGATATTCAGTATAGTGGACTTTAAAATAAGTGGTATATATAATTGATCATTAATAGGAATTAAGTGTTTTATGAATTAATGATTAAGGCGATAAGTGATCATTTTTTATGTAGTTTATTTCAGTATTGCCAAAATAAATGAGAAACTCTTTCATTCGAATACAGTTTCCGTCACAAATTAAAATCATTTATAAAACCAATGAACAGTTGAGGTAATCGAAGTTGAATGGTTGCTTCACTTTAGTCAAAGACTCATGTATTGACTGAATCTGAAAATTCTCATCAATGATATTTATGTTAAGTGGCGTACAGTTATCTAACTCATTATAAAAATTGAAAGTTCTGAGTTTTATGTACAAACATTTTTCATAATTCATACATGTATCCTCATAATGGTATCAAATTAATTTTCTAGGTGTTATATACGCCTTTTATTCAATTTACTCTTCGAAGGTATATTATAAGATGCACAAACCATCTTTTGTGAAGTTATCGTTTTGATAATTTCAGTCGAAAGAGTACTATTAAGTAAACAGTCAATGTTAGAATATGAAAGTAGTAGACTGTTTTATTTCATTATAAATAGTAGATTTGTAAAATCTGAATGTGTAAAAACATTAAATTTCTGACTTTTTGCAGCTTTAATTTAAATCACCTATTTGAAAGTTAATAACTGAATCAAATTAACATGAACTGAGGTGGTTTGTGGAGGTTAGTACTAAGTTTTAGTTGATTAAAGCTCTAGTGAGAAATCGTGAGTGGTGGAGTTCATACTTGTCGGGAGTGAGACAGTTATCATTAATTACAATGGATGATCACCACACTATATCGCAAATTGATGGGAGTAGAAATTCTACCACTGGATACTGGCCCGG
Organism: Schistosoma japonicum; assembly: GCA_025215515.1. Classification (NCBI taxonomy): domain Eukaryota; kingdom Metazoa; phylum Platyhelminthes; class Trematoda; order Strigeidida; family Schistosomatidae; genus Schistosoma; species Schistosoma japonicum. The sequence goes on along the minus strand of CM046061.1, from coordinate 59,646,194 downwards.
TGGTGAAGAGGGTTAGGCATTCTCCAACCAGATGTACCTAAAACTAAATCCAGGATATATATCTCTGAGGAGTCCCATTCTAAGAGGAAACAGCTATCCAGTTCTCTTGGTTTCAATGGTTCTCTACCAACATTAATTTGTGACAAATTCAATCATCAAATTGACATAAATTTAAACATAAATATTAACTGTGAGACTAATCAAAAAGACCAATCTAGTCATGTAGATGTCCGGTATGTCAAAAGTGAGATCAACGTGTATGTATTCATTTGAACAGAACTGGAATGGAACAAGTGGATGATAAATATTAGTAATGTAAAAATATAGAGTTAATTTATGTGCTTCATGTGTGAGACTAAAGGTACCAGTTATAGATGGGACTGTTTGCAAAAACTGTCCAACCTGGGTGAATCATAAGACCTACTTTTATGTTTAGTGCAGTTGGATTTGGTAATATAAGAAAAGCCTTACCCGCTCGCTTTTCATTATAACTGGAGAAGCCTTTTTGAATCATTCTGATGTTAATATCAATTTAGTCGATGTTGAAAGCAACATGCACTGCTATGGCTGACTTTATTTGGGATTTCTAGAAATCTACAGGATTATTAGGTGGTTGTTTTATGTCACCCAGTTGGCCTCTGTCTCGAGCTGAGATTTCTCAGGAAGACTCTTCAACATAAAAAAGCATCATACTCTACAGAGCCTTGTCTTTAGGGACAATTTCGCATGGAGGTAGTAAGAATCTTTTCTTTCACTCTAAATAATGCATTAAGAAGTGTGTCTGCCATTTTGTAGAGAGCTCTTACATTATGTAATTCGAGAAGTCTTTGTCGTTCTTCGTTAGTCAGTATGGTAGAACCACTATGGTAATCCACTAAATATCATGTTAATTCGTATTAATTAGAGGTATAAGCTGTTTGTGGACATCATTAGTAATGCTAATCGGGAAATTGTTAATTTTTAGATACGTTCATTATATTCTTCATTTCCTTCTCTTTATCATAATGTAATAATTCGGGTCACTCTCCTGAACAGGGTGTGCTTAATTAAGGTCTATATATTGACTAAAGCCTGTTGGTTTACGTAAATAGTGTAACTGAACCTTCCATTCGGGTTCCTTGTAAAGAGACACTCTAAAAGTGGTGGTTCTTTCTGTATATTTTCATTTTCGAAGGTAAATACTGACAAAGTTGAAAGTGATTTCTATTTATTTCAACAGGAAATTATATCATAATTGAAAACTCGGAAACAAATTAATCTAAACCAAAACACTATAAGGTTAAGCTTCATCAATAAAACTATTTCCAATAATCTTCCATTCTTTTACTATGCTTTAACTAAAATGTTCTGTGATACATCTAAAGACTTCACTTAGTTGTTCCGGTTTCATGATAATATAATTTCGATGGGAACTTAATAAAATTTATATTTTTACACAAATTTTTAAGTTATGCATTATCTATATATTTGCATTTGAAATCAACGTGGTATATGGATACTCAGTTCAGAGACCATTTTCAACTGTTTATTGCATGGATTTTCTCGGGTGAAACATTAAATGAACGATAACTTGATTAGTGATAGGGTATGCAAAACCCTCATTCCGTATGTTTATTCATAGATAAGAGAACAAACAGATTAGAAAAAACTCTTTCTTCGGTTTAAAACAAAAATTAAAAAGATACTGTAAAAATAAGACTGTATGACAGAAATAAACAAATGTAAATACTATGAGACGAAAAGAAAATACTAATCACACCTTTTAATATTGTTAAAATCTTGTGACTTTCTGATCGAAAGAAAAATCAATGCAGGAAAAGATAGAAACAGGAGACAATCAAATAACATTATGTACATGTATATGTATATCTATTTAAGTCAACTGAAAGTGGATGAAAGATAAGTACCATTGAATGTGAATTCCTCCTTTAGTCAACTGACTAACCGCTTTATTTACGTAGCATAATGCGCAAACATTTATACACGTATACAACTCTGCTGTTAAATAGACTGTATTCTGTATACATACGAAGCATGTGTGTCTCTCTCTCTACTTCAGTTAATCAGAAGGTGAATGACAAAAAGCACTTAAGGGAAAAAACGAAACGAGTGCCAGAACTGTCAAGAAATAAAAACACAATATTTGACTGTCGTCTGTTTGTTTGTTCAGTTTCATTAGGATTAAATTCAATTTTTCAATATAACTGACTGTAATCGCGTTAGTTTCTAAATCTCTAGTTATACATACGTTTATGTACACATGCGTATTGGAAGTTATTGCCTATATAAAAGGCTAAAAAACACTGTCAGGCATTAGAGGTCATCTATATGTTCTCAGAATAGTTGTAGATTCCCTTAATTTAAAATTCATGTATCACACCTGAAATTATATGATGATAATAAAACTTTTCATACTTGAGGAAAGTTGACGAAGTATTTAAAGTTCGTCATTAATCGAAAATAAATCGGACAGATATTTGTTCACTGACGTTAACTAAGAATTTAAGTCATTGTAGAATACTCGTGTAGAACATTCCCGGTATCTCGGATTTGTTTACCAAGTATTACGCAGATTACCTACATAAGTTTTATATTAACCGTGAACAATCTTTGACTAGTCTCTTATGATGTGATCGATAAATCAAGCCAATATATATTTGGTTGAAATATAAAATGTTGATCGCTGGATTCTAATTCATAAAACCACTGGTACGATGTTCAAGAGTGCTCATTGATGAGTCACCATCAGACTAAAATAAAAGCGTGGTCTATTAATTCTTTGTTTTCACTATTTCTTCGTCCAATATCAGTGTGTGACAATTATTTTTCGCAAATTTTGCTGTAAAAATAATCCACGAAATTGTTTACTGCAAAAAGGCTCTTTGAATTTCATATGGTCTGTGTTTTGTAATGATGAATAAAATTTAAAAATACATCCAATGAAAGCCATAACATTATGCAATGAAATGTCAGAAAGATGGATGCATCTTAGCATAATATAATTAAAAGTCAAAAGCCTACTTTTCCGCAAAGAACTACAATAAGAGAATATTGTTTTCTAACTGTTGGACATATAAGAAGTTCAAGAATGACCTAATCAGAATTATTTTATCATTCGTATTGCCAAATAAATGATCAACAACAAAAGCGAAAAAAAGAAAATTTTCTTGAATCGACATCATAATTTCAGTTTAGGATGTTTTTTTCTTTACATTTCCATCACTGTCATTGGTAAAATTATAAATTCAACTCTGTAAAATGATCTGAATGAGTAAATTTATATATTAAGATACAGATAATGAGTGGAGATGAGCAATATCCAATAAGGACTTTTTAATACCTATAGCAATTTAATTTCCATAAGTCACTGGAATTACATATAGGTTTTGATGTTAAAGTTATTATACTTGCCCAGGAAGAGTTGCGTCCAGTTTTAGAAAAGGTAAGGAGTATGCACTACTGACCTGCCTCATTTTTAGGTGATTCTTTCAATAAGCTAATTAGTGAACAGTTTATTTCAAACTAAAGAAGTAAGAAAAGGTAATTATCGCAACCAGTAACAATGATTTCATCTACTTAGGAATCAATTTAAACTAATATTATCAACTGTCTATTTCATTCCTTGCTGGAAATGAAGTAACAAATTATGTGCTGTCATGTTAATTATCAGAAACATCATTATTTCTTGTAGTGGAGGTGGGTGAATATAATACACAGTTTTCTACGTTAGTTTATTAACTAAAAAAGTGAAAACAACAAGAGAAAATCACTCAGTATAAAGTCATGAATAACAATTCAAAATCGATATTCATGACAATCATGTAAATGATTTATTTTATTTATCCTACTTGATTTTCTGATAGAATAAAATGGAATAAGTAAAAAATACCATGAAATGGTGAAAGCAATTCATTGGGTCATTTAAAGAAAATCATGACATCAGTAAATCTAAACATTACCCAGTATGGCTATCCCAAATTGAGTGCATATAATTCAACAGTTTTGTTGTTCAACAACTGTCTCTAACAAAGTGTTCATTTAAAATAATTCACAGAGTTTGACAAACTCGCCTTAATAGCGGATGGATTAAAAAGTGTGCGCATAAACAAGGGGCTTATAGTTCATTAATTCATACTGAATATTCTGTTCTGAAGTGATTAGTCTAATATCATAATTTACCATCGTCCCAAAAATCTTTTCCTCCATAATTTTCAAACTACTTTTGATGTGTTCATTACTTAGTTGTAGTCTTTAAATTGGTGATATGGAAGATTACTCCTTGCACCTCTCTTTTACATGATATTATCACTCTGATTACCTTTGACTATTAAACAATTTTTATTCGACATTTGATATTTTTGACTAGCTTTTGGTATCTTCGTTATTGGCTTAACAATTTCTTGTTTTATTTGAACAAACCATGAACAAACATTTGAGATGATTTGGAAGAATTCATTTCATTTTGTTTAGTTCTCTTCAACTGTTTACAACAAATAATATTACAAAATAGAAACTAATAACTGTTTTTTTCAATTTATTTCCAATATTTTAGGTTGTAGGCAGTTGATGCAAACCTAGTGAAATAGTGAAATGACCAATATTAAATGAAATTTTCGTCACACTTGTAAATCAGTGAATTCTACTAACTACGTCACTTTAAAACCTCATCTAATCAGTCTCACTAGTAAGCAAATTATTATTGTTAGGCATTGTGAATTTGTATACATTTAATGTTATTCAAAGGTCAAGCAGTGTATAGTCTGATTTTCAAAAGTTTTCTAAAAATTCATTAAAATGGGGCGAAAATAGAATTCACAAGGCTACGTTTCCGATAAATCTCTATTCGCTTGGAAGCATAATGTATGTGTAAGAAAGCGAATCGTAAACTGCTTCTCATCGAATAAAATGCCCAAACTAAAATGGTCAGTGAATTTTTAATAAAAATTTCATTTTTGTTTGTGATTATTAATTAATAATAAGTAGAAGAACTGGAAAGGTGATCCCAGGATAGAGTTGGTTGGAGAATGTTAGTTGGTGGCTCATGCTCCATTAGGGGTAACAGACATTGATTGATTAAATAATATATAATATAATAGTAATTATAATATAGCAAAAATATATGAACATGTTATATATATATAATTCCTAAGATGACAATGGAAATCAATTTTTCCGGTTTTTAACAGACTATCAATTAAAAACTCCTTTACCCCAAATAGATTTAAACAGTATAATTCCAAGTTGCTGGTATGACAGTTCACACAGAAAGTTTATTTTAGTTGTTATGATCACCTTATGGTTAATGTAAAGACAGTATATAGGTGTTTTCATCACGAATGTTTCTATTTGTTACTGTAAAGCCTTATGATTCAGAAACAAATCGTAAAATTTCTGTTTCCAAAGAATGCGTTGTAATGTCTTAAACTGGAATTTATGAACCTTGTTTTATCAAAAGCACATAGTTTCTGTTTGTAAGTCAAATGTGAAAACACCAACCTGAATAAAAAGTTTATTAGTGTGCAGACAATAACTGCTATAATTCACCAGCTTAATGGATAACAGACTTTGCTGGGAGCCTTCAATATAACTCCTCTAGAAAGTCTTCAGAAGTCTGGAAAATTGCTGAAAATGTCTCCCTCAATCTGCGCTACTCAGAAACGTGCAAGAGAACTCTAGAAAACAACTGGTTATGTTGTCATAATCTTAATGAACCATTATTGAATTAGTTTCATCAAATTTTTTTCCCACATAACGATATGTCTAACATGATTCTAAAATAACTAGTTAATAACTAGCTAAAATGTCAAAAAGGTAATAGAAAGTGTTACTTGTCATTTAGTACTTTTCTTTCCATTTTCTATATTTTTTATGATAACCTTAATAATAATAGTAAAAAATAGGGATTTTACTTAAAATCGTATGTTCAGGGTGATAATATTGTCAATTTTTTTTTGTTGTTTTCCAACTGTTGCGTAAAATATTCCGATAAATGTTACTGACCAATATAATTAAAGATAGTTCTTAACAGTGATTAATCAACAGTAATATTGTAATTTTCATGCTAAATATTCTTTACATTTGACTTTGATTGATTTTAACAACAGTTGATTCGTCTCTGAAATGGTCATATGAGGAGTATTCTTAATTCAGTGTTTATGTTTAATGAACTGATTTTACCTGAGAAGTTTACAGTCATATAGAAAGATAATTGATTATATTTAGCATGAAATTCAGTATTACTTGTAAGTGAAACAATAGTCGACAAAGTTATTTCATATTTTCTAATAAAACTCTGAATTTTAAGTAGAGAACAAATTTTGTAAATACTAAGCAAATGACAGTGAAAAGCCTTAGTTTTTTTTAAATAGAACGTAAAATAGAATGTTACATTAGTATTTGCTTTTCGATTTGAAGATGACTTCATTGAATCAAATCTACATCACTCCTAAGTGGTAATAAGTTCTACTACAGTAGTCGTGGTGATAATATATCAGTGATGATGCAATATAATAATAATTTTAACCATAATACTTCAATGTAAATACTTTTGATTTATAGTTGTAGTAGAATTCCCAATTAATCTATTGTTAGGTTATGATCCATCTCATTTGATCATTCAAGCTGCGATCCAAATACATAACAGTGCAACATGGATTTCAACCACATTATGAGTCTTTAACAGAAATATATACCGTAGTTAAATCGAATATGTAAATTCATTATAGTCTCAAATTATTTGCTTCAGTGTTGCAAACAGATATATGGTGTAGAGGTGTTAAGGCTTAAAGGTCTACTAGTTGTAAATAACCCCTGTGCCGGCGCCAATACAGTGACCGAGGACAACTAAGGTTGCAATTCGCTGGCGTAAGTCTACTACGATTCTCACTAGGCCCAGCCAGAATATAAAGAGATAAGCCTATAGTCTATATTTCAAGCATTCCTTCATATACATGTAAGACTAGACGGGACAGAAAAATAACATTAATACAGAAAAAGTGCTATGGTGATAGTAAAATGGAGTAACCCGTATACAATTAATTAGTTATAATTTGTGATAGCAAAATAACAGTCAGTAAGTCCGACCGAAAGGTTATAGCAAAGAGGGGATATACAAATAAGAGAAATAAAAACGCATAATTCTTATGTAATTAGAAGTTTAGAATATGATATTACAGAAATAAGTTGGGAAAGTTCAGTGATTCTTGTTAGTTTGTCAGATGTATCAAGTGGTTTACTTATTTAATTATCTATGTCCTTTTATTATGGAAGTGATGACTATTAGAAATGATTACAAGCTCGGCAGTCATGTTAGCAATTATAATTCTAGGTAATTTAGGCTTAAGCAGCTATTCATAGTCTCCTGTCAATAAAATTTTTTTCATAGGAAAAAGTAACCGAGTTAACTATGTAATTATTTAGCTTTACATGTATTGTCTACCGACATGACTTAAAAATACAGTGTAAAGTACGAAAAAGCAACAATAAAGACATTTCTTCCTACTAATCGAACCTTCATTATGAGCAGCTGTAAGTCTCTGTCAGGAATGACACTTGAAATTCTAGGTTACTTAAAATGTAATAGCCAATCTTGTATTTTATACATAACAAGCTCAATAACATATGCTTTATAAGTATAAAAGGTTTGAATAGTTAGATAATTTGAATTCACAGAAGGAAACAGTTTCAAAGTACCAGAAGTTCCTTCCTGAAATCAACAGCAAATTGTTATTTATAGACTTCAGTAGCAATAAGGTCTATTTTAAGGTAATAAGTGATAAGTTGAATATGGCTATTTCCTCCTGGATTAAACTGTTTGTATTTAATCCGTAAACTAACGATATACATTTTTAGCTATGGTTAGGGTCTATGAATGTTAAAAAGCAACGAATAGTTCTCTAATACATATGTGTAGTGCATCCTTATGCGAATAGATTTGTCATTTGAAACTAAATAACTGTTCTCATGTCTCTGTTTCACCAGATTTTCCTTACCAATATATATGCAAAGATATTTTGTAGCTAATGAAATTTATTGCCATAGGCATTCATTTATGATTATCAGTCTCTATCATTCAGTAGCTTATATTTATTCCTTCGATTATTCCGCCTTTCTTCCAGTGAGTTGAAATCATTGAAAAATATATATTATTAACTTATTAGATTTTTAATGTCACAGACTGATGTTGACAGGGTACCATTTAAAATCAGGGAGCACTAGACAGCTGCTTCGTTCCAGTATGGAACTCCTCACCAGTGCGCATCGTAGATTCTGCACCAAGGGCTTCAGATTGGCGAACATCTAACCATTTCCATCACTGAATCGGCACCCGATGGTAGGATTCCTACTTCCATCAATTTTTGATATATAGCTGTCTTGTGTAATAAAAAGTTCACATAAAAACTTTTCACAATTCAAAAGTTATTAGGACATTCTGTTAATTTTCTAGTAGGAAATATGGAGAAAGTGGGTTTTTAATTTAACCCAGGTTTTCTCCACAAATGGAATCCATGTTAGATAACTCAATTCGAAAACGGAAATTGTATGCACAGATTTAAGATATAAAGTTAATTTTAATACTGTATGGGTTGGGTGAAGTTAAAATTGATGTTTGACATTCAACTATGATTTTGTTATTTTTCAAAAATAAAGAATAATAGTTTTAGTCAATTACTGTGAGTTCATTTTGTTTTGTCGTTATCCTAACAACTTTATCAAGTTTACGTGTTAAGCCAGACTACAGATTATATTATTAAATATTTATAGAATCACCCTACCACTTAATTATGCAGTATTTAGTCAAAGTTTTCTGTTTATGGCTTCAACACTTCCTCATGAATAGTATTTGATGAAAATTTGATGAATGTATTGGTATGCAGCTTCCGTAATTTTTCGATATATATATATATATGGTTAAAATAACAAAATATTTCGTTCAGGTAGTTACCGCAGAGATTAAATTATAAACTGACTCAATTTCGGAGCTACAAATCTCCCCGCTTCATTTCAATTTTATCAGCTGAGTATTACAGATTGTGAGGTTTGCATTCACAGCTCCATGCTCTAATTGAGAATTCTGATTATTTTATCGCCTAATTTGAATATCTGGATTAATTTAAGTCGGCTATTTGTTGACGAGTCCATCGTAGAATTTCACTACTAGTTCCATATGCTAAAAGTAATATAATGTATTTCAAACTATTTCAGTCCTTGTAGATTATAATTTCGAAATTCCATCTCATTATAAGGCTATTTTAAATTACAGATTGATATCGGTTGGTAAACTATGCAGTACAAAGTTAGTGTTTTATCCTAGTTTCGAATGACTCAGCACTGCATATTCACAACTACAAACGGGGTTAAAATCAAGGCGTATAAGTATCGCCATCAGACTGAAACTAATAAATCGGAATGCGAAAGTCTAAATTTTCCATTTCAGTTCTTCTACAGTGCTAAAAGCACACCAATCATTACCCCCGATCGTCAGTGTAGTCTTATCTTGTTGATGGTTAGGTAGTTATAACTGATCAAATTTGACTATCGTCGGTTAATATTCATTAAGCGAAGTTAGAAATACATAGTATTGGATTCGGATGTATACCTCTTTGTGGGTAGTATGTACATTGTAACTAGACGGTTCCAAATTTTACTAAGTGTAACACTGGTATGAAATCCCAAGTATAGATAAAACAACTGCTTAGATTGGTGGTTATCAAACTAATAATAATTTATGATGGAATTTGTATATCAAACTGAAAAGCCTCTACAAAAATATTTCTTTTAAGATTTTTCTTTGAGATTTATTGAATATTCCCTTATGTATGATAAACAATATTGTTTAGCCTACAGTGAAAATAGAATTAACATTATTATACGCATCTACCCATAAGACATTATGAACATATGTCGAACAAATATACATCGATGTCTATACAAAATATTCACATTAAACATGTATATGAACACACTTGTACACATACATAACTATACATTATTTATCAAAGTTAATTATCTATCTGTAAACAAAATCTTACCTCTACGTAACAAATGTCACATATAAGTAGAGAAATTAAACACTATGACTAGAATGACTGTAATTATACAGTCATATTTATATTGCTAATAACTGATCAACTTAATATATCATGATAATAATTGTCATAAAATACTAACATAAGGGTAATAAGAAATGATTATGAGCATTTGTCACCATGATAATATCATCAGCAACACCATTATGAATGAATCATAAAAAATATTTGCTTTAATCACTAATTCATAATATATGGAAAGGCAATAAATTACAACCTTGTGGTAATGACTGTTTACTTTATAATAAATCATTTGTTAATCTTCTTTTCATCAGGTTTACATGATTCGAAATGATGAAGCAATTCAGAATTTCGGCTAAAATCCATCGATGAAAAAACACATCTCGAAGTAAAGTATGTAATGAATATTGTCATAATCTTGAATTATATGAATACAATGTCATCTTTGTCTCAGAAAATAAGACTTGCAATGATATTGGTGAGGATGGCATTTAATTTTATTGTCTATATTCGTCACAGAATGGTTTCGGTTGTGTACCAATGAGAAAATAGGTAGCCCTAGACAGCAGTTTGTTTTAATACGAGATTCATTGAGAGAGTGCACCTTCCATTCTGCCGGACAACCTAACCTAGGACTTACAGGTCACACGTCGAATGCTTAACCATTAACACCACTGGGGTAATGTTCCCACTCTGATCAATTCATTATCTAATGATAACACTCTTACTCTTGACAGGTCTAACTTTTACAACTGTCGATTAATCAATCTGCGTTAAAATTCTAGCCTTACGGTAAAGTAATCACTGTTTGGTCTATCACGTGGTAACACATCCAATCGTGACAGTGACTAACACACCTTCTAATCCTAACTATTCAGCTGGTGAGTACTAGGTGGAGTGCTGTGTTGATGTTAAGAGAAACCACCACTACCGGTCGTAGACAAGTATGTTTACGTTCTACCACCTGACGGATGGTGAGTAGTTGGTTGATACACTCACGACCAAGTCTGAAAACAGTCTAGTTTACTCGCATTTGTAGTTCACCAGTCTTCGTTAGGCGTCAGATAATTAATTATTGGAGCTAAGAATTTAGATATTATATTAGTCAAACTAACCCAAATGCCAAAATTATACTATCATTGCTGAAGACCTTTGAAGTTAATTCATTCGGTCCCACTCGTCCTCTTAGTTGCAGTTTACTTATGTCTTTTTCAACTTCGAGACAATCCAGAGAGCGCATGTCGATCTTCCATCCAGGTTGTTCGGAAATTCTATGTTTACAAAGAGTTGCTTGAAGTCAAATAAATCGCTCTCGGAAGTAATACCATTCATTGTTCTAAACATCTCGACTGAGAAAAGATAAAAGTCTCATTTTTTAGAGAACTGTTACACCAACACGACCTCTAATTTCCGTTTATTTTATGTCTGAAAAGCCATCTAGTGTTACATATTGTCACTGCCCTTTTTACCAACCTTCTTTTCGTTGGCCTCCACTGTTTCCCAGGCTATTCGTTAACCTAGATCTGGTTTGTTTTTGTTCCTTATCATGTTTGCAGTTCGATGTGATGAATTTCCGAGTCTATTACACCATTAAACATCAGCGAAATCTACTGGTTTTACTCTAACCTCTTAATCCAAATTATTTATGTTACTGCTATTACACAACTATTTGGATATATTACTAGATTATCTCAGAGTGAGTCTTGTTTTGGCCATTACATAAGTGCATCTTTAGGTTTTATTGGAATTCATTATTGATATTCGAATCGTTGGGCACAACTCTAATGAGTATTCCTATAATGGTTACGCTACATCCAATTATCCCCAGTCAGTAGGAGAGTAGTCAGAAACAATGAAAAGCCAATGGCTAATCCCCCTGTCCTCCTGAGTACTTACGGAATCATTTACTTGGACAGTATACAAGTAATTACCTAGAGAAGTCTACCAATGAAGTGTTTACTCAGCTTTTACACTTGATACTACAGTAACCAGGCTACAGGAAGTTGCCGTCAAGTCACTAGGTGAAATGAAAGTAAGTACGGTTGGTTCTCCAAATCGAATAGGTGAGGTCAAGTAATTGACCACACTGGGATCCTTAGTGCCCTCACCAGGGGTTTAACATACATCGGTGGCACGAAAATCTACCTCGAAATGCAAGTCCATGGAATAAGGTGAGGTGTATATTTACAGATTAAACCTTCATTTAACCCCATCCATCTGTTGTTGAACGGTGGAATTTCCGCAATCCTGGTTGCCTGAAGGAAATGCTCTATTACCATTACACCTCTGTACAGTCGATAGAACGATTTGGCCCTTAGACGTTAGATCTGTTTCTCTTCATGGAAATTTAGAACCTGAAGGATAAAGTGCTTCAGCCACTAAAGCCCTATTAATTCGTCAAGTTAAGCAGGCTCAACGAACAAGTCAAGGTTTTAGCTGCTATCACACATTATAGCTGAATTACAATATATTCCACACTAATACATATATTATAGTAATTACTTTTCACCTGTGGGCTGTAGAGTTCATATATATGTAATCAAATTATTTATTCACAATACTGTTCATTAGTCCTCCAGGATGTTTACATACACAAATTTAATAAAAATGAGGTCCCAACTACTTCTTCGAGGTCTTTAACGTAACCCTTGGGCAGCTGTTTATTTTGGATTATTCGTTAGTTTTAAGTGTTCCTGGAGATTTTAATTTCTTGAATTTATTCTAGGTAACACAGACCAGGACTAAGTACTTCAACAATTTGCATCAGTAACCTTTAATCACAAATTGTACATACAGTTTGGTTATTTACAATCAGAACAATTGAATTGGAAATGTTTATATGGTATATTAAAAATAAACAGCTTAGATTCTTAAGAAACCAGTAGTTATCCAAATACGACAATTACGTCTTTATGATAAATGCAATCAGATAGTGGATTTTTACTCAGAGTAACAGTGCAACTGGGGCCAACTACGTAGTTCAAAGTTAATGAAAACTTCTTACGTATTCAGTTAAGCAAATCATTAGTTTAACAGTGAATATTTTGACGCGTCCTAGTCTGGACATCATCTCCGAGATGAAGATATATCCAGCGAGCGAATTGAATGCAGAACAAACTACGAGTCCTGAATTAAACTGTCAGCTACACGCCAGTATACATTAATACAAAAATATTTGTAAAAACATTTTGTTGTTCTTTTTTTACTTCTAATCAGGTCATTTTTTAGTGCATGTAGATTTACACATGTGTATTTGTAAATGTTTTAAACACATGACATGGTTATCATCTGCGTTATTCACTGGAATGAACTGACCAAAATGTTTTTTTGTTTTTTTGACGATGAAAAGTTTGAAGCCAATCAAATGGAATCTACACTTTGTTTGTTCAACTGAATTATTAATGAGCATAAATCAAACGAAAACATGAAAATAAAAAAGAGAAAATTAATTATTCCTTTATTTTTCAGAGTTTATTTGTTACTGTGACGATAATATCTAATTTACCGTGTGATTATGCATGTACAAATTCATGTACAAATGTATGTCAGTTACACCTAAATGTCAGTATGTGTATAGTGTGATATCTTATGACTGTTGTTCGCTTGACTAGAATAATGTCTAGACCAAAATGGAAAACAATTTATTGTTAAATTGTCAGTTGAATATTGAGAGAAACAAATTACAAACGATTTTTATTTTTGGTTGCTGGGTAATGTAAAAATAAACATTGATTCGATTTTAAAATTGAGTCGATCATAGTGCATTTCTCATTGATGATCTACCATAAAATGAATAGATATAATAGTGTTCTCTAATTATCACGACCCTATCAGATGGTAGAGTTTCAAACCTACATGTTTTGCTGCCAACGCTTAGCCCTTAAACCATGTAGATAGTCAGGAGGTTAGTCAACTATAGTAGTTGAAGGATGGCAATATATTGTGAACTGATTGAAGCTAAAGATGTCAACTGGTGGATATCGGCTCAGTGGTCTAAGGGTAAAGCGCTTGACACGAAGTCTGTGTGTCATATACTTGACCCCGCTCCTGTTAGTAGGTGTTCGCCACTAAGTTATCTCATACCTAGACGAAACAACTATTCTGTACATATTGGTTCTTAATGGTTGTCTGACAGGCCAATCAGTAATATCAAATTGATGATTAACAATTTCCCAACTGTAATTATGAAATGACATCATCCAAAGCACAGCTGAAAACGTCAGGACAAAAGGTTGAACACTAAAGTTAGGTCTTGGCTGGTGGCAGAAACTGAGATACGTGTTCGTGTTTATTCAGGACTCGTCAACTGAATGTCCATACTGAAAATCGAACTGGAAACATTATGCTACAAACAGTAACGCATTATCCACTGAGTTACTGAGTTCAAAATATCAGTTACTGGTGCAACAGGTTGAAGAAGTTTTGTTTCCTAGAGTTGATGATTTGAAAAAGTTTTGAATTAATATGAAATAGTTATTCTTTGGTCCATAGTTTAATATTAATTCATGATGCAAAACTATATGGTTAACAAACTTCTCGAATCCCGTGTAATAGTAATAATTTATTTGAAGTGAAGTAGAATTAATGATAGTTTGAAAGTTTCCAGATCACCAATAAAACAGCTGTCATTTATCTACTCTAATTTTCTGACAGTTTGACAAATACTAGTGGTTTACAACAGTAATTACAGTGACTTTTATGTTCGTCACATGGGATTGCTAACAAATAAAATATAAAGTCACTATGTATGATTGATATCACTTGAAATTCATTCTAAACAGTTATTTAAACAGTGATTTAGGTTTTAAATTTTACTTATACTTATTTATATTGGGATGGCCAGTAGAAGTTACCGTAAGCCCTCTAGAAGTGTATGAGTTAAAAATAATTGATACAATCACTATACGATAAAATTTTTAGGAGCCATAACATAGCCTCTTCCCAATGACCGATTGGGAAAAGTTTTATTCTTGAAATGGATGAATTATAATAATAATTACCAGTCATATAGTATGCAAGATACTTCCTTCTTTTCTGCCTTTTGATTTGTATCTCAGAAATTTTGTGGGGATTAGATTCCCGATTAGCAAGTGATAGCCTAACGTCAAGTGCTAGACATACCTGTTAGAGAATATTTTAACTTTTTAGGACCTACGAAGCTCATATAGCTTCGAGGAGAGTTCTAGTAAAATGGTCATTCAGAATAAAGGGCAACAGTTTTAGTACGATTGCTTAGGAAAGGAATGACTCACTAATCAGTATTTCCAAAAGAAACTAAAGTTACTGTCGCTTTACTGCAGAAATAAAGATTAGAGATCATAAATTTTCAAAACAAGCTTAATTCATTTGTCATTCACTAATCGTATTCGATTAATATGACAGATTATTTGAAATTTATTAAAGAACTATCGAATACAAAGAAGTACTGTACTAGTCGCTTGTGTGTATACATTAAAGGATTCATGTAATGTTGAATTAAAGGTTAAAATTTTATTATAACTCCTTTCCATTTAAATTTATCATTTACTAAGTCATTACACACCTAAATAATTAAAGGTGAAAGATGCAAATTAATATACGAGAATAAAACTAGAAAAGAATAATAGAATTTTTAAAGGACCAGTTATCCAGGAGTGGATTCAAGTAAATAGTTCAATTTCTTTATTGGTATCACAATTTTACATTTCTACTCTATATTGCTAATTTGAACTTTTATCTAAAAAAGGTACAGATACATATATACTACTGAAATTATAACAAAATTCTTAAACTAATGAAATTGCCTTGTAGTTTCTTATTATCTTGAATAATTATTAACACTGTACTGTAAAATCCTGATCCTGTGAACTCAGTAATTTATCTATCAAATGAAATAACAACATATTGCTTCAAATCAATTATTTTATATTAATAATGCAGTCTAAATATTCTGAAACGGAACAGAAAAATAGCATAAGAATATTCAGTTCCTTATTCTTATGTAGACAGTGAATGCTCTTTATGTTTTTTACCGTAATTCATTCCAGTATATGCCTTCAGGCATCAGCCCATTATACTGGACAGACTTTAAAGATGATACTAATATTCAATCTTTTATTCATAGCATTTCCTTCGGATTTTTTATAGCTTTTTTACTGTATCCTTACCTAAACAAATATAGATTGCTCAGGATGTGGCTGATATATTTTACACTAGTTTAATTTATGTTAAGCTCAGCATATATCATCAAATAATCCTTAGGTTCTATAGAACAATCTATAAGTCCATCAAAGGTCAGTAATACCACGTTATTCACCTTGAACCTCAATAGTTACTTCATTCATTCTCCTGTTACCCCTTGTGTGAATACAGACCACTGACCAGGATTCTCCAGCCTACTGTGTCCTGCTATTTTCTTTCCAATACTCGCCAAGTAATTTTCATTGTTTCCATGTCTACTTCCGATTTCCGTTACAATGTTTTCCTTGGTCTTTCACTTTTACTTTGGTCCTAAGGTTTCAAGTTAGGGATTGCCTAGTGATGCAGTTTAGTGATTTTCTCAATGGGTTTTCTATCCACCTCCAACGTCTTTTCTTAATTTGTTTCTCAGTCAAAGTTCTTTAGCGCTGTACTATAGTAGGTTGTTGTTAATACTGTATGGTCAACGGAAGCGGAGTATTAGGCGTAGACAAAAGTTCACAAATACCTGTATCTTTTGAATGATGATTTCCCTAGTTCTTCGCATAGGTTTCAGCTCCATACAATCCAACTGTCTTGGAGTTTATGTTGAAAATCCTGACTTACATGTTGGCTAAATCCGCTGGTTTGAGTTCCAGATGTTCTTCGGTTGTAGAAATGGTTCTTTAGCCTTGCCAATCCCTGACTTCATATTAGCATCAGATTCACATTGTTTATCAATGATGTTGCCCAGGTATGTGGAGTCTTGCATATCTGCCAGAGCTTCTCTGTCAAGTGTGATTTGCTTGGTGCTAATTTTATCGTATCTAAGGATCTTGCTATACCCTTGATGAATATTCTTTTGGAAAGGGTAGTATATAACAAACAAGTATCCTGTCGCTGTTATAATGTATAAGTAACTCTCCTTTGTAGTGTTCTAAGGATAATTCAACTTTTAGTCTATTCAGTCTTAATGCCAATTGACGAAAATGAAAATCTGTAAGTGAGTAGTCTATATCTACGTATGATTCACATTCTAATGCAGTATTAGCAAAAGCATACTGGTAAATAATAGAGAACTTTGATCACTTTAGTTGGCTTAAGATAAACAACAGAAAGTTTTTCTCTGTTTAACATCCAAAAGAAAGTATTGCCATGTTGATTTAGTTAGTTTATTTGCTTAATTGATCTAGAGGATTCAATTTACATTGAGGAATGGATAACACTACATTGGTTATTACTAAGTGATCATTCAAATTGCAATGTTATATCATTTGTATTATTCACGAAATGAATCACAATGGATATACCATTCCATACTCACTAAACTTAATTGGCGTTCATCGTCTAATGTTTAGGCTCTTTACAAGTAAAACGTATTCTCACACACTTTCTGCAAGTTAGAAAATTCTCATGTATTATTATCAACCACAGTGAATGAAACATTAATTTAATTGTATATGATAACAGGTGATGCGTAAGATTTACTTCTCTACGAAATGCAAGTTACAATGTAAATAAACTGTTGTTAAACACTAGTACAAGAGTGTGATGAATTATATATGTCGTTTTTCAACAAAATGCTTTCAATAATGTTTCACGCTTGAAGACAATTAATTATTTTCTGATCAAAAAGTTTGATATAATGTTAAATTTCAAGAATTTAATACATATGGTAGTAATTTTAAAAGGCTATAAACCATTTACTGATAATTGATTGAATATGCCGGTGATTGGTGTTTGCAGGGTACCGTTGGAAATCAGGGAGCATTGAACAGTTGTTTCGTTTTAGTGGAACTCCTTACTGAGCGAAAAGTTCATATTCATCAAGTGTCAAAATATTTTGGGTAATATCGTTAAACTGTTAATTATATTAACTGCTTCTAACACAGGTAAGGTTTTCAACTATTAATTTTATTTTCCAGCACAAATACCACCTGGTTTAAATGAACATAAATTGCGTTAGAATGACACGAAGGTACCTACTGTATGAACACAACCTAAAGAAACAGTGAAAGCCATGAAGCCCCGCTGATCTGCTTGGTTGTAGTTAGGAACTAGTTCATATGTGACTGAACTCATTAAGACAAAATTAGACGTTTAAGTTGATATAGATTGACATGAATTAATATCACTAATTATTTACTTAGAAAATGAGATATTTGTCCCCTTTTTGATGAGTTATTGTTTAGGTCTATAGTACAACTTGTCGTACAAACTTCAGTAACTTTTATAGAGCTGTGACTTTGTGTTACGCAAGAAGTGAATACATTAACTTTTTGATCAGGGCCAAATCACTTAGTTTTGGCCTAACAGGCGACGCTGACTTATATGTACCACAACATGCACAGTTAAAAGTAAAGATTAACATAAACAACGTACCTTTAGATAAAAGCTTGTCTAAGTATGTTTGTATACGTACAGATTTTCTTCGTGAATTATCCATATCATTTTTCAACTCAGATTCTCTATATCTTAAACGTTTCTGTTTTCGACTAGTTGGTGCTTGAATAGTTAAGTTATGACCCTGACAATTCCATCGATGTGCAGAAAATTGATATTCACATTCTTTTAAACCCATAAAATAACCACGGATTACACTCTCCATCAAATGTAAATACTGACGGCATAATTTCTTTTGTCTCCGTAAAAATCCATTTGGATGATCGCATATACTCATTTGTAATTTTCCATCGGCACCAACAAATGTTTCTGATGTCATTATATTGTTACTATCATTATTATTCATGTCTTGAATCGTTTGTTCTAGCTGAGTTAGATTCATTCGTTCATGATTATAATTATTTGTATTTAAGTCTGAATTTATATATTTTTTACTTGTATGAGGATAATCCAAATCTTGTGATTTTGATGCTTCAACAAAACGTAAATCAGAATTTGTTGATCGACGGTATCCTTCAGTGTTGTAATTATTTTTGTTTAATCTACTGGCTGATGTTGAATCATCATAAGGAGTAGCATCATATTTCTCTTTGGAGTTACTACTTATAGGTGACTGTAATAAAGTATCTGGCTGAAGATTTTCTTCTGGTATATCTGTGATAAGTAATTCCTTCAACTGTGAACTAAGTGTAATCAAACATAGAAATAACATGAAATTTAACCAAATAGTCATTCTTTTATATATCATTCACAAATAAATAATATAATCGTTATTAAATAAAACATCCATAGTTATATTTATAATCTGCGCTTGGATTGAAAGCTATTTCAGTTGTATGGAGAAACGACACTAAGATTGACGCTCTTTGTTGAAAGATAATATCGTGTATATGAATTATTATCCCACTGGAGAAATCTATTTTAAGTGTTTAAGTTGTTTATTCAAGAATATTGATTTCTTTCAAATGTAAATAAACCGCTCACAGTTACGGCAAAATTATTTATATGTATGCACAATAGACAATGTCAGATATAACTAGAGTAAGAGAAGTCAAGAAAGAGAAATTAACTAATCGTCTGACTTGAGTTTGAATGATGACAGAATTTCCTATCGTTTATACAAGATCTTAGTGTAAGCTCATAAATCATAATTCATTGACAGAGGGTGTGTGATAGACAAATGAAACAAAAATCTTAATGTTATAACTGATGATAAAATGTCTAGCCTGTTAGTGTATCTTATTGTTCAACTAAATATGTGTATCAATACATGTTAATGCTGTTTACGTGTATGATTCAATTTATCCACAGGGTGGTTGGAAATTGTGACCTCCTGGCAAGATGTTTAACGCTATTCACTAACTAACTGCGACCGGATTGGTTAATGGTCAAATCTTTCTAACTACCCATAATGGTGTGTGTATGTGTATTTGTGTGGAACCATAATTCATGTTATTATTTCTTTCTATATTTTGTGCTTCATCCTATTGTCAAATGTTTTTATAAAATGTAAGAATTATTTATTGCACATCATAAAGAATATATAGTTCCTATGACTATTGAAATGGATAATGGCGCATAAATTTCCAATATATCTTTTTATATTAATGCATGTATGATATGTACATCAGATAAATCAATCTGGGCTAAAGGTAAAGATTGAAATGCAAGTGTACCTAAATTATCACCAACTCGACCTTTTAATTACTAGTTTATTCAATGAACCCTTTAGTATTGGTAAATAAATTACAAAAATTTATGAAATAAAAGTAAAAATAATGAGTTATGGTGTTCATTTGTTTGAATAACAAAGAATAATTCACTTAAATAACGGCTGATCTGTGTTAATTTCATTTTGTACCATATAAAACCAATTTTCATGACTATCATAATACACAATACTTATTCTAGTCAAATTCCTTGATAGGAATAACGATTCCAGTCTAAGTTATTCATAAATAAAACAGTTGAACGACGTGTGATTCTCACCTGAGTGAAGGCATTTGTTTTGTCATTGTTTGTGGCACTCACCTTCAAGGTGAGTACTAAAGTAAGTCAGAATATTATTCTACAGTTGCATTTTGAAAAAGCTTGATTAAAAAAATCAAAATTCTGTAATTCATCTTCTGATGATATTAGAATCAATGATATTTCATGCTTATACTGTTGAAAGTAGATACTAAATGTTACTGTAAATATGAACAAAGAATATTCTTTCCGATAAATTGTCATCGGATCTTCCATTTATAAAAACTCAGATTAGTTAATGATCCGTGGGAATAATCAAATTTAAGATAGAAATAACTTTTATAATTACAATGTATTTTTCGTGGTCGCCAATATTTTCCTACCGTGTTAATCAAAGATATGAAGTACACAGTAAACAGCTCAGTACTTACATGTGTAGTTACAAAGATGACGGCGTAAATCACTCTCAAATGTTTATCTCGTTAGTAATTTTTTACCAGAATCGGTCAAACTTTAAGCTCTTTGAATGGAGAAAGCAATAGCTATTGAGATTTTAAGGATAGCTGAAGCATTTTATACGAAAGAAGGATGTTCAGACACTTCTTTTACCCTGGTCATCATCAGGCCGAGTCAGTAATCGTCTCATTTGCATGATGACCTAATTTATTTAATGTGCATGTTGAAATCCCCCCTGCTTTCAATCTTTATTTTCTTTTCACATAATATTGTTTTGATTACTCCTATGTTACTGAATTACCCTCAATAACATTATTTTTATTATTTATAAGCACATGAAATGTAATTTTCAATGACTCCATTTTACTGTTTTCATATTGTTTTACGTTACTTAGTCTTCATTCAGTTATCTGCCTTGGTTTATATTCACAATGTTTATTTATTTCACCCCATATATTTACTCTTACAATTTCAGTTGGTACACAAATTGATTGAACTTGACACTACAAACCAGCCCTTTTGATACCAACGATTTTACATTCCTGACAATCTTAAATTCATATCCAAATTACGAGATATTTATGCTTTACACTTGGTTATTCGTTTAGATTATTAATTAATTTGGACTAATAACTGTACTGTAACTGATGAGAATTTAACGAAAATAATATTTTTCTTTTAGATATAAATAGAATCGAAATCTAGGCACATAAACAGAAGGTTGTTCCGTGGAGCTCACTTGATTTGTTTCCTACAATTAATTTATCATCATGAAAAGAAAATATTCTACTGATGACATGAATCACTGTCAACCAAAATATAGTCATACTGTGACTAGCTGTCATCTACTACGAAATTTTCATTGATCAGATAAAAACGGACAGAAAGTTGGTCATCCTGTTTGTTATTTATGAATAGCAAAAGTATTTACTTCCAAAAATAGTGCATAACATAAAGTAAGCAGATGTTAGAATCATTCAGTCATCGCCATCATGTCTTCTAGTCTGTGTCCACTACAAAATCCCTTGGAACAAGCTTGCCATAGGTAAGAGACCTACATCGACAGTTAATTAATAGCATTAAACCTAAGTTTGCATTACATTCATATTCATTGACACCAAATAAATATAAAGCTATTTCATGAATTCATGTAAGCGTAGAATCAATAATTGAACTTTATAAACCTAAAAGGAGAATGCCCAGAGTATTAATTTAACAATATTTTGAGTGAATTTCACAGGATGTTGCAAGCAAAATTCATAAAAACCTATGATTATGGTATATAAAGTGTTATGAATATTCGACTTTTTTCCCTAGTTTTTTATGCCAGTACTTTATAACTAATTACCTATTTGATTTCCATTTTATTTAATGTTTATAATTAAACCGTATCTTCTCCAGCAGATGATAAATTTGTTCACAAATACCCGAATCTGTCTAATCCATATTTTTACTATCTGTAATAACATTTTATCACCTAATTTTATTTATTTGTCACAATATTCCTAGCGACCTTTGTTTTCTGTTGTAAAATAAGTGTTATTATTATTAAAACCCAAGTAGGTTACAAAGCGATACTGTAGTTTACAAGGCCATGAAAGATCGTCTACTGAACGTTGAACAACTTACCTTAGCTCATCACACCATCCTAATCGAGATGAGTTTTGGTGGATTCTAGTCAACATTAGTCTGATACCTATGAAATGTAAAGCAATTCCTATGTTTGTATTTATGGCTATCATCGGATTGACTATGAGATGTGAAAATAGCTTGAATGTATTTTGTAACTGAAACAGTAATGAAGACCAGACCCATGCGCAGCAAAAATGGTTAATCATAAAAACTCTTCATTTGCAAAGATGTTTCTTACTTTTCATACATGTCAAATTTAAGCCCACAAGTTAGTACTACTTGAGCTTCTTAAAATGCCTTTCTCAAAAATTATAAGCACATTGTTATTTATTGTTTACCTACTTTATGTGAATCATAGAATTATGTATTTAGCTACCTGAAATTATATCTTTTTTCCAAAAATTATCACAAATATTTGAATCCGCTTTTATCACTTCGAATATATTACTTTGCTATTGTTAAATCAGATTAATGAGCTACAATTCTTGTTTTATCACGTATATGGGATTATTACAGAAAACGGTAACCAATTTCAATTAAGTTTATGCCTTCAGTTTTTAGTAACGTTCGAAGTTTCAAGAAAGTTAAATTAAATAAATATCAACACTGATATTTCATTTACTTAACTACTTAACGTATTGGTATATATTCAGCATTGATCTTTGTAACAGATTTTAAATCAAGTTTCTCAAGTAACTATACATTTCTTCAATCTGAGTCTCTATAGGATAATGTGTATGTACCAATGAGTAGCTTCAACGAAGAACGAGGCATCTGTCTGATGTCCTTTGAATTTGATTGGTTCCTGAAATATTACACCAGTAATCAGTAATTTTTCATATTGCCTGGAGCAACGTATTGAAATAAACATGTAGAACCTCTTTAATTGCAATCTACTATGTGTAGAAAGGATGTAAAATCAATAGATCTTATTTCAATTTCCATATTTCTTATCATTCAGTGATATTGATAAAAAATCTATCTGTAGACTGATTAAATGATTCTTTGTCAAAATGATTTCATCCAAATACAAATGGAGAGGGGGGGGGATTTCATCTTTCACTTTCAGATGTCATTCTCTAATCGATAACAAAGTTTATTCTAGAGTGATCAGTCTGAATGATGAAATATTCTATTTTATTGCTTAATCATCTTTATTGTTGAAATAAAAATATAACGAATATATTTACACTATTTATCACCTTCATATATTTAACTTCTTATCTTGACAAGTGTCTCCATTTAGAATTTATTTAGTAATTCATATATTCTTTTATCATTCAGGTTTTTATTCGTAAAAGATAACTGACGATGTCTGTTTATGTATGCGTGTATGTAGGTAGGCACTTGTGTAGTTACACTTCTTAATAATCTCATTCTTAATGAAATTATTATAAATAAACTGCATCTATTGATTAGTGAAGCTTTCCACTATGTAGCAGAATCCTGTCATGATATCATCAACTGTCGTTTATTTTCCTAGTTAGTCTATACTAATGAACAATGTTCTTCTATTTTTTCTTTTAATGACATACAAGGAGAAGGATTACAATAACTTGAACTTCGTTATGATAATGATAGCAATAACAATAAAACAGATGTAGGAACGGGGCATTCTCACTATATTACTCATTATAACCAAGACAGTACGAACATTTCTGGGTATTTGAAAAACAATTATTTTAGTCAACAGAAGAGAAGCTATGTACTTAAGATATATGATAGTTGTCACTTATCAGCAAAGTAACTCAGCATTAGTAAAAAGCCGATATTCACTGTAAGATTTGACCTAGAATGACACAGTGTCACCAAAGCTGTCTGTCTAAATATCGGCTATTAACTAGAATAAAACAAATTCGTAAGGCTCAGTGCGATTATCACCAATTACTTAAATTTAAATACTAAGTAACTTGGACCAGTAGGTCTATTGTAACTTGACAGATAGAATTCGTTCGCTACTCAGTATCAGAGGACACGAGAATGGTTACCAATATATGGAAGATTAGTTTAAATTCTCTATCATATTTAAAAGTTATTAACATTTGGTTTTTGAGTAATTAGAAGTCTCCTACGAACTACTTTCTTTCACCCATGACTCATTAACTAAGAAGAGTTGTTTTTTTCATAATAAAGATGTTTGTATCATTGAATTAAAATAAAGACGCTTCAGTCACAAAAATTTCATTTCGACGAAATCATTTACTGTACACTCGTATTCACAGTAAATTTTACGAATAATTGTTTATAACAAAATAGCGAGACATCAAATAGCTTATCAAAGTAATCAAAACATAGTCATGATAAATTGAAACGTTCACATTAATTTCCTCAAATAATCGTCTAAGGAGGTATTGCATCACATTAGGCAGCTGTCAAAACTAATTAAACTTCTCAAGTACTGGATACAATAAATCAAGATAACAGTCTTTAAAATGTAATGGAATAAATGGAAAGGATAATTATTTACTTAGATGATATTAAGGAGATAAAGAATAAGTGGTGATAATAAGTTGCAAGCAATTAGATATGACCAATCAAGTTCAACCATGTCACGTGTAAGGCAGTTACTCACCGATCGCGTTGAATGAGGTTGTGCAAATTTATCATAGACTGACTGAGTTAGAAATATCAACCGCTGGCAGCTGACTCAGTGATCTAGTGGTAAAACGTTCTCTGCGGGGCTAGAAGGTTTTGGATTTGACCCTAAGTGGAGTCATGGATACACACTGCTAAGGGGTCCTGCACAAGGACACAACAGCTGTCTAATGCTTTTTGGTTGTCAAGGGTAGTCTAATTTAGACCGATTCGTGATATCAAATTAACATTCAATAATCTCTATAACACTTAATTACAATTAAAAAATAAGTAAAATGAGAGCAAAAGTTAAGGGTGTATTGAAATCATGGTAAAATCAAGAATTAGACATATTTCTTTGAGTATAAACGTTTGTTACATCTATTTAGATTAGCATTATATGATAAAAAGATTCTGATTCATGGAGATCAGAAATCAAGTGAAGGTAGTCAGCTGTATGTCTATAATAAATGTGTCATAATTGAAGAGTTTTCTGGTAATACGTCCCATCAATAAATGGGAATCAACTGAATTGAATCCTTCTTCGACTTAGGTTTTCAGTACTGTTTCAGTTAACGGTCTTTTAAGAATTTAATTAATGACAATTCGCAAGTTTCTCTCAACCAGTTTTAACCACTTTGGAGTCGGACAAAAATATATATTTCCCTGTACAATATTAAAGAACAAATAGATACACATTTGTCACTCATGTAACATGTAGAATCAGGTGTATTCAGATAACCGGATAAGCTAAATGATCGGTGAGCTGTCAAACTAATATTTTTGAATCTGTCCGGCTGTTGGAATGTTTGTTTATTTCATGAGAAGTAGGTTTAATTACATGAACAATGAAAATGATTCTAATAACTAACAATGACGAATTATTTATAAATGGAGCATTTTTATGAACTAAGCAGAGCTAGGACTCAATATATTCTTCTCCAAGTAAAGCCAACCAAGTGCTTAGCCAAAATGTCGTTGATTACATTGACTTGTAATGGTAGGATAAACCCGAATTTCTTAAAATTTATCTTGGTTAAAGTTATCCGTAATGTATTCAATGGTCCATTGACGTGATGTATTTAGCCTTCCCATCATTTCTCCGTCCATTTTACAAGTGATGCATAGTACAACATAAGTGTAGTTGAAGGTTTTATTTGAAGCTATAATTTTCACAATATTTGTGTTTTTCGTGTTGGGATGTACCACATTGATAAGTATACAAAAGTCTATTGTAGGATCCTCTGAACAACTAAGATCAAATCTCATATGAAAGTTTTACTCGGGTATTCATAGTTCACCCACTAAATTATAGAAACAACCGAAAGTGTAGAATAAAATACATCTATTAGATAGTGAAAACGTTGGGTAAAACAACAGTCTTTGCACCTTTTCAAGAACTAGAAAGCGTAAATATCATATTATGTTTTATCATCTAGTCAACACTAAACTTATACATGTAAATTTTTATAAAGCGTTACAATAATTAAGTTGGACAAGATTATACAAGCCTAAACATGATTCACACTATTTTATTCAATTCAAGAATCTAATATCAGTAATAGTATAATACATTATAAGTCAATCTTTTTAAATGATAAAATGTCTCTGTATCCGATAATTAATTACTTGGTCAAAAAAAATCAGATAATTGAAATAATTCGTGACCTGATAATCATCCATTTGACATCAAACTATAATGTAATGGCCTACAATAAAATGTAGATCACAATCATTTACTTACTAACATGATAGTTCGTTATTAACATAAGCGGATTCAATGTTTTTTGTGGTAAACATGAATTACATGAAAAGAAACTTCATTGAAAAACAGAAATTCTTGACCTATATATACAAAATAAAATGATTTATCACCAAGACCATATTTCAAACTAATACCATTCAATTGTAGGATTTCAAATATGAATAATGTGTTTAAAAGTACTGAAACTAAATTTAAGGTTGTTATTTCAAAAAAAACATGTGTACATATAATGAACGATAAACAATGTGTGATGATGGGATTTTTCCAGTGAATGTGTGATAAAGGGCGAAAGTAAGAGAAAAGAGTATGAATAAATAAGAACACTGAATATTTCTTGACTGATGATCATTGAACTTTATTAAAGCTCAATCATACATGTATCCGAATTCCCTCGTATCAAAATAGTGAAAACGTTGTTAATTAAATATAAAGGACAATAGAAGTGAATATTCTTATCTGGAAAGAAAATAAAACTTAGTGCCCACCTTTTCTTTAAAACAATATTTTGGAAGAATCTTTATTTGTAAATCACACTTGTTGTTTCTATGAGTAAGTACTGTTACGTTAAACTTATGATTAAGTATATTGGTTGAAGTGTACAACAAAGGTTACAGTGGATTCTGAAAATAAGTGATTAATTTAATGATAATAGAACAAACTAGACGACACACTTCACTGTAAGTATTCTCGTAATTTCAGTTTGAATACTTTGATGAGCTAGATGACTTTGATTTTATCATTTCGAATACATGGAACAAAATCCTACAATTTAAAACACTACCAATGTTGCAGTAAATAAGTGAATGAGGCAATACTAAATTAAAAGAATAACATTACTATTCAGTGTGCAGCATCCTTAATTTTCGAAGATACGGCTATTTGTTTTTGAATTAAATATACCCATTCAAACATAAAATAAGTTTATTCAACGAAAGGCTTCTTTTCGACCAATTTATTTTCACATATTTTTTACTTCAGAAGTATTCTATAAATCTAGTTATGAAAGTAATATAAACTGCGAACAGCACTTCTAGACAGCTGTTTGTCGTCAAGAAATCAACAAGTCCTTAGTTCCCAATATTTTGTATTTTGCATTCGCGATAAGTTAGGGAAATTTAATGCTACAACCGCACTTTTAACTTTACATGTACCTAAAAATCAGCTACACTCGTTAAACAAAAAGGAGGTGTTAGCTTAGATTCCTCGAATATATTTCAACAGATCTTTGCTCAAGAGAAAAAAGTTTCATGGTTACTGTAGTCACTAGACTTCTCGTGGATTCCATTGTCTTCAAATCTTTCAATGTGATTAGTAAACAACTGAGTTTCACTTCTCCCAAATTCGCTAAGGCCATTGCTATCAAACG
This sequence comes from Schistosoma japonicum, assembly GCA_025215515.1. Lineage (NCBI taxonomy): Eukaryota > Metazoa > Platyhelminthes > Trematoda > Strigeidida > Schistosomatidae > Schistosoma > Schistosoma japonicum. Next base: position 59,617,825 of record CM046061.1, on the reverse strand, counting down.
TCAACACTTCGATCCCTGCGTTCAAAAGTAGGTAGTTATAATCTTCGCCTTGTCATGGCAACAGCATATCTAGGTAAAACGTTTGAAATGCTTTTTTCTTGTTTCATTATAATGTTGTTGCCACGTTATGTTTCTGACTCTTCTGTTCCAATAATTTCATTCCTAACCCACTGAATTCTACTAATTTATTTCATTTCCATTCCAATCATTGTTAACTATTACTAGTTACATAAGTTCTCAATTCTAGTTCATTAACCCTTCGCCATTGTCACTACCCTAGAATATATTCTCCGATATATGCTGCAAAAATTTGCAAAATTCCATCCGATTTTATCACATTTTTTACAAATTTACATAAACTTCTACTCTTCATGATGAATTTGTACATATCTAGTCCCGAGTAATTTCATCGCGTATTTGAAGTTTCTCTTCTGTTTCTTCGATTTTAAATGCTATCTGTTGTGAGCAACTGACAAGAACCTGACAAAATAAAATGAATTCTTGCTATTTTGCTATGTTAAAAGGAATTTTTCCAAAAATCTGTGAAATTCATGCACGAATTATGACGTTTTGTAACAAAGTATCAATCGACAACTAGCAACTAGGTTACGTTTATTAATCTTACCATTTGCTTAAATATTGAAAAACAAATAGATCTCATAAAATTACTGGTAATTAGCAGTTTTTTGCCGTGGTTCACAAGAGTTAACGAATAAATGGATTTAAAAGCACAATAAGTGATTATAGAACAACTTAGTATTACCTGTCTCCATAAAGTAGCTAACTTTTAAAGCCTTGAGTTTACTATTTGAATATATACTAAAGGACGGATAAACAATATACTTAATACTGTCATTTTAGGATAAGGTAAATCCTTCCTAGTCTATTAAATTATATTATAGTGATCAATCATGTTCTGCTTGTTCAAAAGTTTAGTTAAATTACAATATGAAAGTAAAAGACATGCTTTAATGAAGCACAAACTATTGTGTGAGTAATGTGTTTGAGCACTTTCTTTACTGAAATTGTACTATCACCGAGTTTTTTAAAATACGTACCTTAACATTCGAGCTTGCAGTTTCCTTAATTATTTGATTTTTTCCGTATTTATGGGGATGATTTTATTAATTTAAGTATATTTACTTATAAGTAGTATAAATGTGAAAAATTAAAAATGCTAATTTATGATGAAGATTCGTTGGTTGATTATTCTATTCTGCAGTGGTTTAATATTCAAGAATACGTGCCATAAAACTAGGTCGTATTATGTATAATGTAAATGAAAACAAATTTTAATTTAACCAAAACACTTATCTATACACTATACTGCCACATGGCATCAGTATTTGAATAACATCTAGGGTATTCTGTATCAATTTCTTAGTAAGTACATATGAATTTAAGCACCTGACTGAGATAATGTTTTGAACTGAACTTATATTGATAGGTGAAAAAACAGTATGCAGCTTCTGTAGCGTTATTAAAGAGATTCTTATGAATAAAACTGTATTGTTTGAACGCTTGAATTTATTAAATTAAACTGAATTCACTATTTCCATCTGAAATGAACAGTTTTATATAACATTCTCTTCGGATCTCGTCTAATCCATCACAAATAAAATTTTAGCTGATTTGCATTCAGATGAACCAAACTTAGAATAAATGCTATGATTTCTGTCTAACTTTCTTTACCGAAATTAGTTGCAGAATCACGTATTCAGGGATTTAGTCTTCAAATAACATAATTCTTAATGAGTATGTGACGTATGTTAAAACTAGGGACAACATCATTACCAGTTAGATTAAAATGAATGTCGACAGGTTGATATAGCTCTGTTACGTAACCAAATCTTCACTGTTGATAGATTAATAATAGAATGTCATTGAGACCATGTTTCGTAACACACAAACTCAAGAATTTCCACAACGTTCATCTACAATAAGTGCCCAAAAGAATAAATCTCTAATCTTAAAGATGGCAAAAATATTTATTCCAGAGGTATAATGGAAAGTATACAACGTAATTCTTTGTGTTTGTAGGTAATTTAAACAAAAGAAATCAACAATATGAGATTTTTGCTTGATTATCAGTAGCCTATGCTCCACAAGGGGTAACAGGTATTGATTGCTTGATTAGTCGTATCTCAATACCGAAAGACTGAATATTTAAGGGCTCCAGAGAGGGTCAAGCTCAGTGAGATTCTTTTAATGGGTAAAACAGATGTCTAAACGAGAATTCATTTAGCAATAAATTAATTGCCAAACCAGTATAGAAGCAGTTATTATCAACATAAAATTGGTAATAAATTTTTATGACTGTTATGTTGTTTTTATGAATAAACTCCAGTGACCTAAAATCCATTAAGGTAATTCTAATATTTATGACTTGAACTATAAGATTTAATCTTCTTCTATTGATAAATACTTTGTAACATAGATATTAAGTGTTGTCGATAATAAGTAAAGTTTAAAGTGTTCATGCATAGTTGCTAATTCTTTTTTAATCATAAAATTGCAACATTCAATCTTTTTAAAATTCATGATGTTGTGTTTACCTTCAATTGTTCACTACGAATCCTATTTGTAGAATTCGCTGATAAGATAACTGAATAAATAGTTTTATAAAAATATGTCCACTATACGTTCATTATTTAGAAACAAGAATTCACTATATTTTGGTAATAAATTATTCGAGTTTCAAGATGGTACTTTGATATCTCTAAGTAGTTAGATTTTATAAAGTAAATATAACAGCCATTTAACCGCCTACAGAAATCATAATTTGCTTCAAGTTAAAAGCGGTACAAGGCAAAATCTCTCAAAAGTTTATAATGCTTCAAATTTTACATAAATTCCTAGATCCTTCCCAATAGAATTGCCACATACATGATACATATGAAGATTATGATTAAATTCATGCTAGAACTTACATAGTACCAACAAGTTCCTAGATATTTGATGTCAGGGAGCGGTGGGAGGTGTACGATAATAGGCTAATTGTGGCATGAAGTGTGTGGTGTATGACGCATATTGATTTAACAAAAAATGTTGTGTGCTACATAATTTGCATTTAAAGATATTACGATCCGACTACAGCTCTATATGTGTCTAGGTATACGAATGAGTTGACTGTGTAACAGAGTAAAGCATCAACTGGTAAACTTGCACTCGTGATAAATTGATACTTGAATTTAAAAATTATTCTTAAATAATATTTAAACTACTTTTTTAATTAGATGTTTTAGGTCCGATTCAGCAGATGCGGTATTTGATAGTACCACATATTAACACAATTTTTACTAGATGTGTCCACCTTAGAATGAATAGATAATATTGCAATGTGTAATTTACCAATAAACCAGAAGTTTCGCTTGTTAACACCTTAAAGTCATTTATCATGGAACATTATCTTAACGGTCGAATATACCATGTCTAAATAACTCTTATGATTCTTAGATTATTTGCCCTCATAGTCGATTCTGCTTGAAATGGCGAAGAAAGCATATTGTTGTATCACAATGCATGTTGTCAAGCTGTATTATACACATTAATTAGAAACGGATTTTGTCATAAGTAAAATTAATGAAGATTATTTAATGAAGATTACTTAATGAAGTGGATACAACTGCTAATTCAAATGATTCGGGACAACATCTTCGACACTTAGTGGAAATGATCACACTGGTTGTTACATACATACTTAGTTCAATCAACTGTCTAATATTTTGTAGTCTTTCAACAAACATAAGTTTGCAATAAAAAAGTATTCCGGTATCACTTAATTACTTTCAACATTATATTGCATTAAAACTAAAAGTATTTGATACTCATCAAAATAAATTTTTCTAGTGAAGAATGTTTCCTTCTTTGAAAAAAACTGTCTGAGAAAATTAGTAAGATTTCTATTTTTGTTTAGGTAATAATTTATTGACCCCAGTCATCGTTTAACTGTACTGTCTGTTTGTTTACTCTGTGTTTACAACATGAGGACTGTTACCTTATGAAATTGACATATTTTTCTAAAATGTTAGTCACTTTCTACCAACTGGCATTATTTCATCATTTCTAATTAAAAAATAATCTACAAACTACATGGGTTCATTCAGTCTAACATGCTGTTTACTTATTATTGAGTAATTTATTTTGTTCACCTAACATCTCTTCAAGTGAAGATTGGTGTTTGTATCTTGATGATGAAACTCCTCAAGGGCAATCTTACTTCATAATGAATCGCTCACTATTTAAAAATATCTAAAAGTGGAATATTTTTACTCTTTAACTGTTACCCCTAAATACCACTTTGGAATTCTTACATACAAGTTAAGTAAACGATAAAAGCATTGTAATTAACCGGTGCAAAACTATAACTATCTTTTACGTGGATTATAGTATAGTGTACTCTGATGGGAGTTATCCACAACGTCTTCAGTGCTTATGCAGTGTGTTGCGTCTACCTTTATCGGTCATTTTTTGTTTATGTAGAAAACAGATGCTATATGTTATGATATATTTTTAACTAAAAATCTAACTTCGAATCCCAATTCCTACTGCATTTTTTCTTTTTATCTGATGTATTGAAATGTACTACACTGGGATGTTTTACATAAACAATTGTCGATAACTATAGACTTTTGGAATGATTACTTAATGGTTTAATAAATTTCTAGAACTAAACTATGGTTATCAGATTTTTGTTTCTTGCTAAGAAATATAGCCACTATACGTAGCGAATATTCAAAATTGTACTGTTGTTAATTCACAATGAACCACTATTTATTGTACAAAAAACTAATCAACTCATTTAAAAAAATGTTGTATTGGTTAAAATTACATGTAATATGGGTAAGGAAATTTTTACATAATAAACAAATATAGTTCTTTTTCAACAAAAGTAGTAAATAATGTACTAAGTAAATTTATTTTGTGTTAAGGAGTTTTGATTACAAGGAAACCAATAGCACAGTGGCTACTTGTTTTTTTGTAGTCTTATAGAACCAGAACACTGTATGAATGTATTACATTTTCATGTTCAAGCGGTTAAATTGAACCAAGTAATAAATTTAGTATCACATTTAAGGTCAGTCAGAAAAAAAGGTTATTTTTAAGATAAACTCTATACCATCAGTGACACATAGACTCACAATATCACCACTAAGCAAAAATGTACATTTTTTACTCCATAGCCTGGAATTAATATCCATACACCATTTTATTCTAGATTATGTCTACCACATCATTAAAAAAAAGGAAACATTAATAATTTTCCCTTCTTTAAAATTTATTTTTAACTAACAAACTTTTAAAAGCAAACAAACCTATTTTATACTGTTTATGAGGATTTACTAAGAACGTTTCATAAAAACATATTTGACTGAAACCATTGTGTTACAATAAGGCAGTATTAGGTATATGGAGGTGGGATTTTACCTACTGATCGAATGTGAAGTATACTAGTACTGCAAATACGTATAATCAATAAATCAAAAAATAACAAACTTTGCTCGGTTTCTTAAAGGAGTTCAGTATTCAAGGCATTATTTGGTGAGACGAAAATTAAGCAAACAAAATGAAGTAAAACTTAGGGATTGTATTCATTATTGTGGTATATATTAGCATAGTTCAGGGATAGCTAATTTTATGGACAATATTATAGACGTTGTGTCAAAATAAGTTACCCTAGCTAAGCTATTTCATGAGTGAGGTACCTATAAGATATCTGTTATTGGAACTTATGGTCTACTTAGTTCAGATATACCACATCTACTGGAGGGAGGTAGTATAGTTGAATTAGTTGTAACGAATGCAATACCATATGAACTATAAAAAATATATTGTCATGAAATTCGTAGAGCTGATATCAGTCTATCATTAGCAGAAGCTATATGGTGTATTTATAATCTAAGTTATATCGAATTATGACTTGGTTTATAATTAAAATGAAAACAAACGTCAGTAAAGATGACTTCTAATACGATCATCTGCACAAATAATACTTAACATAAGAATGTAATCATATACTCATTTTATTCACTATTTATTTTTAGAACTATTTGTCAGAAATAAAGAGTTAATGATTCATTTAAATATTACAATGGCGACTTGACTAAGAGGTTGAATAATGTATTATTCAAGCCTTGATAAGTTTTATCATATGATAAGTTAAATTCTTGTAGATCCCCAAAATATATCTGTTAGCAAATAGTGATATTATTATAATGTAGAATCATGCACTTTAACGATGTAGCTGTAAAGTGTTACTGATTATGTAAATTGTTCATCTGCTTTCAGTTCGAATATTTTATAAACATGTAAACACAAAATAAAGCAATTATAACATTTAAAAACTTGACTTCTTAACACATCTAGAAGAACAAAACAAGTCTTGTGAATATTTAATGTGTTACTCGAACGGTGGTTATAATAACTAACGAATTCGCATGAAGACATTCTATATTTTCTGATGGAAGGTTAAACTTAGGAAAAAATTCGTGCCATGTTGGAAATGCTAAGATATGTAGTCATTATTTTCGTTCCTTATCAAAACATTTGCTATCTTATAATTAACATGAAGTCTTGGTATTTTTAAGCATTATACATACGAATTCCAGACTAAGTTACATATTCAATGTTGCTGTCTCCTGATATAAGTTAGATTGAAGTTTAGTAATATACTTTTTGGATTAATAATCGATTCAACTGCTACAGTAATTTCATTTTTCTTGCAACTCAGTCATTTCACTATAACATTAAAAAAACATACACTACCCATGGGCGCCGATATGAATTTTATGTCCGTTGTAGAGCCTTCAGTTATACAAAAATAAAATAAATATTAAAAACTGATCAGAGAATTCCATTTAAATGAATACTGAACGTGTCTGACGAACACATTAATAATAATCTTTTGCATAGATGACAGAAGAAATAATGAACATATGAACAGAATAAACCACTTACATTGAATGAACGAGACCCCAAGTAATTTTTTGGCAATTAATGAATGTAGAAAATAACGAAATAGTTAATGATCCATAAACAATTAGTAAAATTGTACATTCAATAGTACTTTTAATATGATTGAATGTCATACTTTTAGATTTAGTGGAAATATTCACTTTTGTAAACTTCAACAACTTATTACTTTTGAATGTGACATAATAAACTTGACAGTTTACAAGTCAAATTGAAGTCTATGTTGATAACTGTTAAACAATATTAACATGTTTTTTTCTATAATCTGAATTAGTTTGTACTCTTTGTAATAATTGTACGCTGATATGCATACTAAATAAATAAATAACCTTTATTTTTTCCTGTTAAAAATAAGGATTTAATCATTAATTTTCAATGGTACAATAAACACCCTGGTGTGGGTGTGTACCTAAGTGTGTGCATCAGTTATTTGTGCATAACTATTTAGTTGGTTTGTGCATTTTTATGCATTTCATTTATGTAAAAATGAATCAACCATTTGTCGTAGAGATTACATTATGTGCATAAAGGAAACACAATTTCTTGAAGTAACTATACACAGATATACTTTATGTTCACTTATAGTAATAAGTATATCTGCAGCAAGAATTTTTGCAAGTACTTAATAGTTGGCTTAACAAATGAAACAGCTAATTAATTAGTTTTACTAAATGATTTCGAATTTCTACATTTTAACTATCTGAATAATATCATAGAGGGAGGGGGTGGTGAGAGAGCTATAAAGATCACCACTACACACTTCGCTCGATTGATATCCATCTACACATTTAATCAGAGCAGCTTACACACGTAGATGAATGACCTCAATAATAATAATAATAATAAATTATTTTCTTTAAAAAAGGACGATTGAAAATGATAATGATAAGACAAATATAAGTAAAACTGTTTGGTCTTATCTATGAAGATCCCCCTTTTGTGTATTAGCATGATTTCGAAGTAGATTTATGGTAGTACATTATAAAACTAGAAAACCAAATTCAGCAAATTATAAAGTAATTTGTCAAGTTATTTCAATATAAACTTTCATTTCTCATGGATATTACACAGTTCAGTCTTCAGAATGTTGTCGGTGACTTCTGATTTTTGACAAATGATTCAACGCACTGTTTATTATTCATCATATATATATATATATTTCACCGACTCATTGTTATATTACTTATAAGTGAAATTTTGGACTGTATTTGGTATTCTTAGTTGAGAAGATATTACTCAATTTGATGAGTAGTTTCCATGAAGAAAGTTATCACTTAAAATCAACATTTAACGTTCTCAAATTGTTTTTAGCCTGCTATAATCAACCAACTTTACTTGATTATTTCCTACATGGAAATACTTCTGGTGGTATTTGATAGTGGTGAAAGGAAAACATGGCTTATATATAAGTTGAAATATTACCTGATTATTTAACCGTTAAAATGATTTCAATGGCTTTTTCTAGTCAGCGTATTTTAAAGAAGGTTGTTTTTCACTGAATGGAGTTAGCAACTCTATCCCCAACCCTCCTCCTTAGTCACTGCTTTAGATTAACGGTAACCATTAGTGGGAGAGGATTCCAGGCGTGACGCTACGGACCATTGTTGAACAATTAATTGAATGGAACTCACTACATTGTATTAATTTCCTTGATTATGAAAGAGCATTTAATAGTATGAATAGAAGAATATTATGGAGGCTTCTCCGATACGATGGTGTACCTGAGAAGGTAGTCAATATCATGTGAGACTCTTAAGACAGACTACTCTGCAAACTCGTACACGGAGGTCAGCTCACAGATTTATTCGAAGTGGAAACCGGTTTAAGACAAGGCTGCTTACTCTCGCTCTTTCTCTCTCATTCGTCTAGTGTTTGACTGGATTATGGAAACTGCAACACTTCAAGGTAAGCACGGAACATAGTGAACAACATAGACGTAGGCAGACGACTTGGATTTTATAGACAATCTAATATATCGAAACAACGAACGCCATCCAAACCACACTTGATGGAGAAGCTCTGGTAGATATGTAAGCCTTAACATACGTGGACCATATGATTGATAAACAATTTGAATCTAATGCTGGAATGAAGTCAGGGTTTGGCAAGGCTAGAGAAGCATTTCTACAACTGAGGAACATCTAGAACTCAAGCCAGGTGTTAACCAACATCAAAGTCAGGATTTTCAATACAAATGTGAAGACAGTCTTAATGTATGAATCCTAAACCTGAGCTGAGATCTAAAGAAAGCATCATTCAAAAATATAAGTATTGTCTGTGTAAGGTGCTTTGGACTCATTAGCTAGGCACCACCAGCAACAACCTACTGTGACAGACAACAAGCCAACTTCCAGCTGAGTAAGAAATTAAGAAAAGACGCTGGAGGTAGATGAGGCATATATTGAGGAAATCAGCAAACAATGTCACAAGACAAGCATTAACGTGGGATTCTAGAGGCCAAAGTAAAAGAGGCTGACCAAATAACACATTTCTCCAGGAACTGGAGACAGACACAAACATTATAAACAGAATCTGGGAAGAACTATAGAAGAGTGACCTGGACAGAGTTGGTTGAAGAATGTTGGTCGGTATCCTACGTTCTGTGAAGAGTAGCAAGCATTGATTAATCTTATTGTTGAAACAGTTTACAGCATAAAAATCAATTGAAACGGTAAGTATATACCAGAATCAAAGAACAACTAAATCGAGCTACTTTTTACTCAAAAACCATTAAACAATCAATCATTACATAACTTTAAATCCAAGTTATCTGATTAAATAATGTAGGAGATGCAAATAATTCCTATCATATGAAAAAAGTCAAAAAAAGTTCAAAATGAAGTCACTCCATGTAAGGTATTTATTTAATGCAATGCATTATTCAAAAAAGAGAGAATGAATAAACCTTTCTTAACATTAATGAATGTTGTTACAAATTCGTTTAATAATTCTGAAAATCTATTTAATCTGTAAATGATTTATTTCATTAAGGTTTATGACATAAAGGAATGGCATTTGTACTAGACATTTATCAATGTAGAAACGAATGACTTGTGACTAATGGTAGTCATTATTTACTTCTTAGATCAAAAATGAATAACATTGCTGACTTACATAATTATTATTTATAACATTATGTGAAAAGTTTCATTTTAATGTTGTCCCTAGTCATATCTGAGTTAGTTTAAACATTAGAAAAGTTCAATTTATTCATAAATGCTTACTATCACCGGAAAATCTTCAATGGATTTTATTAGTAATACTAAAATAAACTAAATTATATTATAGTTGTATCACAAACTTATTGTTTGATTGATTTCTTGACTAAAGGCACTACTCAGTCTAGATTCACAATTCTTATCATCTGTACAATTCATCGTGTTTTCAGTATTCAATGCTGATTTTCAATTATTGGTTATTTCTTATCAAAGTTACATATGATATCAATGAAGCCAATCATTTCAGTGCGATTGTATAAATAAACATTTTAAATCTCATTTAACTGAGAAACATTTATAACGGATGTTAGTTAACTTTGATATAACCTACAGACGAATATGAACATTAAAATATTATAGGTTATGTATATAATCATAATTATTTTGGGGAACTAAGTACATTTGTCAATTTTCAATAATAACATGAATATGATGTAAAAAGGTCAGTTACATTCCTTTTCTTTAAAACATCAATAAATTCAGTCAAGAAAATAACATTAAAATGAACAAAACAACATATACAGGAAAGTTAAAGTGAAATAACTAATCTAATTAAATTAATATAGTTGATGTATTTTTATTTCCTTTAAAGTTTATGTGATTTAAAGTAAGAAATATATTACTTGTTACTCATTCATCTGTTTATACTTACTAAACTTTTGTAAGAAAAAAAAAGAACCATTTATTTGAATAATAATTAACATCAGATTATGGTCAATAGAGAAAATCAGAAGGTGCATTTCATCCTATTGAAAAATCATCAGATGGATGAACTTGAATTTCTGTGTTGATTTTCCCACTAAGCGACAAACCTGTTACTTTTCGCTTCAGACACCTATGCATTATTATTCACTCAAATACAGGGTTTGGGTCTCGGTATATACTTTCAAACAAAGATGCAATTATATTCAATTTACGAGTTTCACATAGTACGAAACCCAGGTCACTAATCCAGCTACTAGCCATAATTTGATTTAAATAAGATAGGTGACTAAATAACAATATTAAAGCAATCTACAGTAGAGAAATGGTTGAATGATAATGGACAAAAGAAAGGCTTTCTAATGTGAACAGACATTTTTTTGTTTGTCCGAAGATAATTGTCACTGATTTAGAGATATGAGATGGAAAATATCATTTTTAACTTGATGCGTTTGTCTACATAACGCGATGATTATGAAGCGCTATCGGAACATGGATTTCTGACCTCTGACATTGTTAAATTTCATTAGCTTCGATAAATCCTTTCAAAACCAATCACCGGTTTATGGATAATTATCATATATTTGGACAATTTGTAGAAATAAGTTCCATTATTTATTTGCACTTTTGTCATTTTTTGATAGTATAGGATTGTTGAATTAAGTAAAACCTAGTATTAAAAGTATTCAAAATACACTAGGTTACACATATTTTACTGGTTATTATACAACACTACTTCTCTGTTATGACGCGAGAAATTTGTGATTGGGAGACCAAATGCCAATTAGGTGTGTCTGGTCGATAATTGCGCGCCTGCCCTATGCCTACTGAGTCCCAAGCCGAAAATAAATGAACACGAGCTGATAGACCAACAAGACAAAATGGAATTATATTTCAAATATTCCTTTATATATACATAAAACCAGACCACACAACGAACCACTTAGAAAATTAACATTAATGCAGAACAAAGGAAATAGTGGCAGTGAATAGGGATAACTTGTACACAACCAATGAATTGTAGTTCATAGTAAGAGACAATATACAAAGAATAAATATACTAATCGAGAGGATATGGTAAGAGGAACGTAACAATCATAGAAACGAAATGTTTACATTACATACAGTTAAAATAATTAAAATAGTGTTCTAAAACACAGTACTGAGAGTTTGTTGCTCTTCTTTAGTGGTCTGGCATAATATTCTCCACTTGTGAAGTGTTTACGTATATATTCTCTTACTAAAATTTTCATTTTTTTCATCTTCAGTTAATAGGATAAATGATATCTTACTCTTGATTGCTGATAACACTCCATACAACTTCAGTATTCAATCGTCTTATAACTTCAAGGCAACAAATCAGAGAACGAAAGAAAAGTAGGAACGGATACTTATTCCAGTAAGTGTCACATATGTACAAAATACTAGAGTAATTATAATTTTCGGTGCAAATGAAATCATCACTACAATTTATCCATTCCATTAGTAGTAGTTTCCAGTTATTATCCAATTGAAATACTCCACGTTAAGATTCTGTAAGGTTCTATTGAACGGTAATTGGATGGATTACCTTCATCTCTTTTAAGGCTTGTAGAGGCTTCGTCGATATTTTTGAGGATTATCCCAACAATATCCTTTTAAAATAAACAGTTGTTTAATGGGAATGCCTTGTAGTTAATAAACAGAAGTTAATTAAATAAATATAAGCATATTTTCACAAATCTCATAGTTAAATAAAAAGTAGTAAAAGGTCCTAGATTAAATTGATTTTCTAATGCCTAGAATAATGTTTTTCTTACGAATTACAACACTGAGATACATATGATCTTCGGATGTATTAATGAGGTTAACAAATTTTATATTAATGTTATTATTATTATTATTATTATTATTATGAAAGGAAAGCACAAACAAATAGATTAATTAGGAAATTTCAGCAATTCACAAAAAAATAAACAAAAATAACATTAGTTTATTTATTACTTATGAGATTAATGAATGTATTGTTTTTCTCATCACTTTATTATAATTTATGTAGTCTAATTGAATATTGTACACATTTTTGATTTATTTTCATAAAAAGAAACTTTTGGAATAGAGAATAATGTTTACATTTCTTCAATTGAAAAGGAAACATTAACATAAATTACATTGTAGATTTCAACTTCATTAGAATGAAAACAAAACATTATAGTTATAAATGTACACTGTAAAGTAGAGCCCTAATGTAATGGTTTCGTACATTACACCAATGGACATATATTTTATCATGAAAGTTTTAACATCATTTAAAAAACAATAGATTTGTGACAGAAAAAAAACTAACACTTATTTCCTAGGTATATTTAGTTTATATCTTTTGAATGCCTAATAAATTCTTTGAAAAAGGATGGTTGGATACAGTCTGTAATATTCACTAAACCTAGATCTCATAATGATTGACACTTTTCAGGAAGGTGCATGGACAACTTTGTAGGGAATTAATAATCCCGAAAAAGTCCAGTCATTCTTTAGTGGGTATAGCAGCTAAAGATGATACAGCTGAGCTGTTGCGACGATGAGTGATTTTCAGTAGGATTAGACATTAGGTCGTCAGTTAAAGGGAGGCTGAAGATATCAGTGATAATTATCATGCGAATAATACACTTGAAAGTTAATATTATTTGTTAGTTGATTGGTGAGATAGTTTATAATAATCAAGCACTTGAGGGATGAACATCAAGATAGTCTAAATATTTTACAATTTTCAGATGCATATTAAAGCTTTACGAATAGAAAGTTACCTAATCAATGATGGGTTCGGAAGATTTTAAACTAAGTAGAAATCCACTTATCATCATTGAGATTGAACGTTTAACAATTCACTTTCATACATTGGAAATTTAATCATTATTTTAATAGCTAGAAACGTATTTGACTATTTGTCATAGTTAGAATTCTTAAAATAAAGAAAGTAAAACTTTTAGGCTAAGTAAAGAGTAAATAGGGGTATATAACAATTTAATGTAATTATCAGAGTAGAATAGGCATATTAGTAATACAATACATTCAGTTTAGTGCAACAAAGTATTTATTGCTCAAAAGCAGGATTTAGGTGATGTTTGTGACAGTTTATGGATTGACTAATTTGCCTGTGGGCTTTCATTATCAATCTAAACAATGCGATCAGAATATAATAAATAAAAGTAATGATCTACTGCATATTTTTCCACAGTTAACTAACAACTTGTTTTGTTCATTCATGGCACTTGTTATTTCTAACGAATAGACTGATATCTACATTAATTTTTGAAGATAACGAAAATGTTTATTTTTAGTTACCTTCTGAGTTGTAACTGATTTACTTGGGTTTAATATAGAGCTCTTTACCATCAGAAAATATAATCATTTTATCTTGGAATAGGCTGTTAATAGTTAGTTACTTTTGCAAGATTTCACAGGTAATCAGGGTTTGTTCGTAAATTGTTAATAAACATACCTATTTAAAAGGAGAAACTAAGTGAGGGGTTCACTCGACAATAATATGTATTTACCTTTTACTATTATATGATTGTACTCTATGTTACTTGTTTATATTTTCTTGCTAGATTAGGACGTTTCGTCTATGAGAAGGGTTTATACCAATTTCACTTATTTCTGTATCCTAATCACAGTGTGCTTGTTGAAAAATCTTAATTTTTACATTAATGTTTACCAATTAAAAACAGGCTCTGATTTCCCAAAGTATTATCTATCAGTATAATATACATATTCCCTCATGTATAACTGTTTGATATTATTATATCAATCGATGGACCTCACAATAAAGTTTGTAGCATCGACTATTTACATATTGTAAACGGAATTTAATTGAATCAGTTCTGCAGAAAATTTAATCTATTCATAAGTGTCTACTGTTCATTTCGTTACAGAGTATACTACTGTATAGCAGATTTGAAATCAAGTATCAAATTCAATCATAAAACACTATTCACTAATAAAAATCAACTGTGCAGTAAACTAGTGAACTTACAATGAACAAACAAAATATTCCAATTTCATTTCATTATTATTATTTACAAATTATATTTATAAGTTACTTTATTATACTAATGGCAGAGAATAACAAGTATGTTCTAGTTGTAAAAAAAGAAAAAACAGGCAATTTATTATTATTGTTATTATCTTTGTGCAAATATCTAAATGATGGACTGTGCATAAATGATTTATAATAATTTACTGGAAAAAAATTCGGAAGAAAAACCATAATCATGTCTATTCATTGTGACTTCATTAATCACAGAATTCTAGATCGGCACAAAACACCTGTGTTCGAATGATTAATGAATCCATTCATATACATCTTGTGTATTAAATGGGCTTAGTGAGATGAAGACGGAAAAGTAAGCAGTAACCAGTAATATCAGTAATAATAAAAATATTAGTAATGGTGGTATTATCATATGTTTAAAGAATTCTGTATTTCAATGTAAAACTTTTCATATTTACAAATAATTCTAATGTCAAGATTACTGGTAGTCAGGAAAACTAAAAACTTCTGTTTGTAAAGCGAAAAAACCCACTGAGAATAACATTGTTATTTGTTATTGAATAAGATGACGCAAAATAAAGGAATATAAAAGTGTAGCTATTGAATAAGATGAATTAGAAAGCTAATCTAGGACTATCTACCAAACACATACACATTTTTTTTCACATAAAATACAAGAAGATTGAAAATAACCAATAATGATCATAATTCATTCGCTTAACATTTACTACATCTGTATATTGTATGAACAGGTAGAAAGTAGCTACAATTAATAATAATTTTGGGATTAGCTTCGATACTTTTTGATTAACTAAGTATTTTACATAATTCGTCGGCGTCACTTAAACATTTCAAGTGAAGATAAAGATATTTACTAATATACTCTAAAGACCCGTTTGATTAGACTTCAAAAATACGTTAGGTTCACTGAAATGATAATAATAAATATAGATTCTTGAAGTAATTCACACTACATAATCTTAAGTTTAGTTACTGTTATGTCGCGATAAAACGCCTACTGATATGCGCGAACTAACCACAACTCTAATCTGCAAATTTTTCTGAGCCAACTGGTAATCGCAACCGTGACCAACAACTCGATAACTGATTACTCACCCCAAGCCAAAATCAAGAAGACACGAACGCAGCACTAGGAAGATTCAATTCTATTATATCCCAACTCTGTATATATAGTTACAAAAGCGACCTTGTGGAAATTAGAGTAATTAGCATACTAAAATGACACTCCAACCAATCCCAATTAACAAGGTCTAAGCGGAGGGAATCAAGAGCAGTACCGGTTACCGCTTACTTTACAATAAAAAAAAGCAAAATTGAGATTAATTACATGAAAAGTAACTAGTTTCTTCTCTTCTTAACAGTTACAGATATTCATTTATGAAAACAGTGATTAAGATTTCTGATTTGGTAATTTTAACTAACTTGAAAATTCTTTATGATTTTCATCTATTTAGTTACATTCAACTGAGTTAATCTTAATTAGTTAGTCTAATTATCTGTATCATTGAGCGTTTTTTATAATCAAATTACTATTAATTGTGCATAAACTCCTTATACATTTTTTCTACAGTTAAATTTTTCAATATACAAATGTACATAAATTCAAGTTTTATGGTCTTATACTTTGTTTTCTTAATTTGATTTTACATCTTTAAATTACCGATCTCATTACTTTAAGTTTGCCAATACTTGTCATGAATTTAAGTTTTCAGAGGTAATGGGAAGTCTTGAAATAAAATAAAACTCTTTATTTCTCTAGATCTCGTTGTTGATTCTTTAGTTAAAAATTATTAATAAAACAAGATATGTTAATATTAACAATTTCTTTTAAAATACTCTTCACAAAACTAAATGCTTGCCATATAAAGATACGATTGTCATTGTCATATAAATCAAACTAACTCCTACAGTATTCCAGTTTTAGGAATTATTTAATATTTCAGTAATTAAGTTAAGTTACAATAGTGTGTAATGTATGTTAGTAGTAATTCACAGTTAGAAGTTTTTATTGACAAACATTTTGAGAAACAGTACAAAAGATTTTAAGTTATAATTTATGGGAACAACAAATTTTATTTGATATTTAAGTATAAATGTCACAGTACCTAAGTAATTGTCCCAGTTACTTGATTTATATCATTTTTCATACTGATGACAGTAATACAATAAATACTACTAGCTTACAAAACGGAGAAGCAACACCAGATTATCCAGATATAAGACAGTGATTGACATTGATCAAATACAGTAAATTAGATGTAGTCACTTAAAATTTCATTATTCACTTGATTATTAGAATCAGTTTGCACGAAGCTATTAATACATACTTTATTCTGACCAGATAATAATTTTAAAGTGAATTATATTAAAAAGAGGATATTCAAGTGAAACGTCTCAAGTTAATAAAATTGTATTTACACTATTCAGATATTGAATGCTATTTAAATGTACTTTGGAGGAGGTAGACCTAAATAAATAGTTTAATAGTAGTTAGATGTTGTAGTATCGACTTAGAAACATTAATTCGTGCAAAACGTTACTACATATATATCTATTTTGTCAGTGTGCTTGTTGATATGTTTTTTTAACTATTTTTGTTTATTTATGTTAAAATACTATACAATCTCTGTCTTTACCGTTATACGTTTCACTGAATGCGCTTGACTGCTGATTAATAAACTGGTCGTGCGAGATATGTGTTCTTCATTCCACTAATATTGGTAAATTTATTGTTAAATTGCAACTGTTCACTGTTACAGCTCTATAGACGAAATTATCTAATTCAATCTTAGCCGATGTATTCTGCTACCTACAAATCCTTATCATAATCGGTTTGGTCTGCTATGTTATTCGTACATCAGAATCACAAGTTATATGTATACATTGTCGAATTCCACCAACATCATTACCAAGTATTCCATTTCTTGTAATTAACTTTGTATTTTCGGTATGTGTTTTAAAGGAAACTGGACTAATTAACATATAGCACTGTAACGGTAAATATTCAGATACAACTATCAAACTATAAGTTACAACCTAATATTATTATAAACTTTTTATCAGTATGTATCAATATATAACTGTTAATATGTACATATTTACTTTAGATATCAACATTTTGTATATAAACATTCGTGCACTAATGTAAGCTTGTTTTTAACTACCATATTACTTAACGACTACCCTTCCCCCTCCGCCTCCTAGCCATTATTGTTGAACTAATTAGTATGGTCAAGCGTCGATGGCATTTATGAAACCCCTTATGGACATGGATAACTCTTTCAAAATCTATGCTAATCAGCTTAGCACTTTCATTCCCAGCTATCTCCATGTTCGGACAAATTATAATTCTCCATCCCGTTATATTCTCTATCGGCAAAAATATGAGGAGGGGTATGTTATATAATAAAAGTTTACGATAAATGTAACAAGCAGCGATTACGATTAGTTTTCTGTAATGTTTTGTAAACAGTAATCAAAATTGAGCTCTAACTTTGGTTACAATGTAACTTACACTAATTTATATCCAAGGTCTTCCCAAATGTTCGCCTTCTGACCACTACGTTTCCTTCTGAGTACATTTGGCCAGCTTTAAAATTACTAAATAAATGCACTGAAAATGCTCATTATGTTCTCATTATACTTGATACGTTAATTAAAGTCCTAGAATAATTTAAGCCTACCTAAAAGGTTAATTAGCTTTCGTCTACTGGTTACGTCATGCAAACCAGATCAATTCATCTATTATTTTATTTTGTGGACATTTTACAAAGATTATTCTACTGCTAAAGATTATGTTGATAAAAGTGGAACTTCTGTACTTTGAAGTGCCTCGCATGACTTCGTAAAATGCCAGTGGGTATCACTGAGTTTCACAATACTTTTCATATTAATTATCGAAATTCTGTGCTTGGAAACGCCATAAAAGGGGTTACTATTATCAAAGACTCTAAGAGTATCTGAGCAAATATGCGTCTCGCAATTTCGTGGAGGCATCAAATGTAGTTTATAACAAAGATAATTATAGCTGACGCACTAGAAATAGCTACAGGTTATAAGGGGGTGGATGCACCTACTATAAGCTATGGAGAGTGATTACGTGGTGCAAAATGTTAAGTCTTTTTTTACATGAAGCATGTTGTATAAAAAGAACGGATGAACTTGTATTATTATTTTAATTTAATTGACTTCATCGCAGGTTAAGAATCAACAAAAAGGTGTACTTCGCAACAAGCTTTATCAAATACATGTAATTTCAACATATTTTTGCTCTGTTTGTGCAACTCCTGTAATGATGATTCTCCAACTGGTTTTTTAATTACTGTTTTTCGTATCAAAAAGTTATTTCACTTTTTTTACCTAGGTTTTGAGAACAGTGTTAAACAAGTTAGAAAATGTAGTTTTAGACAATCTGATCTCTGGATCTTTAGTAGATAGAGACATTAAATGTAAGTAGTAAAAGGTTGATACAATAAGGTTGCACAAAATTTTCACCTGAAGTCATTACAATGTATAGTAAACCTAACGTGAATGGTCTTACTAGCAATCCCAATATGATAAGTCCTAGTGTATTGTCAGAAGGAGCATTGCTGTTCATTTAATACTGTAAATGATGCATGACATTTCGAAGTACTTATGACGATATTGGCCGATATATTTTAGGAGAAGGCGCTTGAACTCTCACCATGTGAAAGTTATACAGAACAGAAAAAAAGATTTAAAAACAAATGCATTGGCTCATTTCCATATTAACATTAGTCACAAAATAACCCGTAAATAAATTTAGGGACACAATCCTTTTCCTAGAAGTATGAAGAATATATAGCAGTGGTTAATATTCTAGAGCACACTAACAAGATTTTCGGGTTGTACACTTATTATTTCACAGCTTTGATGTTGTAGCCTAAGTGATTTAACCTGCACACCCCACTGGTTTCGATTTTGTCCATGTCTGATTTACGTACATTTCAAATATAATACTCCCATTTTAATCGTTACTGATTTGAAATATATACACTTATCCTGTAAATTGTGGATGTGTATGAGTCAATATAATATACGGCGATTCATAGGCAGTTCAAAATTATGTTGCTATGGCACATAAATTGTAATCCAGTAAAAACAAGCAACGGCAATTCCTTTCTTCAAACAGTTGTTTGAAAACATAGCCTAAATTCAACATGCATATCTTATACAATTATAATATTAACAGCAGCCAGTTGGATTCACTGAATTGTTTAGCCCGACTTTTCGGGTTATTGAATGGACATTATCTAAGTATTTATATCTGATACATTTGTATTATAAAATTTGTGGATATATATGTTAACCTTATGCTACAAATTCCAATAATATATTTGTTACAATTCCAGCATTTATTTTTTTCCGCATAAGTAAGTTTATTCCTTTTCACAGTTACAGTAATTTAATATTTCGTTATTATCTTGCCATTATGCATTGTTGTTTCTGGGTTTTTGTCCCATGTTTTGTTATTTTGTCTTTGGTATCCTCACTTATGAATTCCCGTACCTCCTTTTTGGCCGATTGATTCTGTTCCATTGTCGCATTGTTAGAAATATTTTTTAGCGCATGTCACAGCCTTGCGAAATCCGTAGATTGCATGCACCAAATGCAAGCTGCCATACACGATTGCCGATCATGTGAAAGAAATACTAAATAATCTCAATCCTATCTCTTCTTAAGATGTACTAAGACTAGCAGTGCTCTAGGGAATTTTAGGCTTTAAAGTTGACAATACAACTAGAATGCTGGACAGCAAACTTTTCCTGTTCATCATTAATAACGATAGACTGTAGATGTAAGTTTAAATCTAGATTGTCCCACTATCTGACCAAATTACGTGAGACTACATGTTTCCGAACACTTTCCTACCACAAATAATATAAAGGCTTAGTAGAAAGACTACATCTACAGCTGAAAGCATCACATTCAGTAACAAACATTCCTCAATGAACCGACATCCATCCATACGTTTAATTACGAAATCATAGCACCGTAAGAGCAAACTTTATGTGTAGTGATGCAAAATTAGTCTACACGACCGAACTTTTAATCCCAGGTTAATTCATGTAAGCCGCTCTCACCTCAACAAATCTAGACTACGTTTCTTACGTAATCTGGCTTACAAATTGTATATACTCAGTTAAGCCCGTCCAAACTCGATAGCAATCGATACACATCCTCATTAAACTTGCATTTATATATAGAACGCACGCTACTGTATATCACAATTCTCTACGCCGATCTCTCAAGGCAGCTTAGGAAGGTGGGTATCGGAATTTTAGGTACAAATCAAACTACTAAACAATCGACAGAAACAGCCACGAAAGAAAAGTAAGCATCGATTGTATCAAAGCAGCTTATCTGGAAGGTAAACCACTCGACAAAGAGTTCACTTCAACACCCGTGAAAATTGACTTATACAAAGTTATGATGCCTCAGTCAACTACCAAACCACAAGAAAAAATTTCACAGAGCTCAATGGAGCCGTAAGCCACAAATTCAGGTAGAATGGAGCGATTTCCAGAAGACGTGAACAAGTTTTACAGATATTGATCTCCCACTTAATTTTCCGCTCTTAAGATATAGTAAAGATATTTAAATAAATTCAAATTGAAAATCATTCTCATTTACCATGGATAGTTTGTTACTTTTGCATGACGAAAAATAACAAAAAACGCATTATTTATTTGATTGTCGTCAACATTTTGCACGTTTTTCCGAATATATGGTGAGCTGGGAAATTCTTTTTTTAAAAAGACACTCATACTTAAACATCTTTCTTTTTGTCTTTTCAAACCCATTAAAACGTGAGAAGAATCTTAGTGAAAAGTAGTATATTTCGCACACATTTTTATGTAACCTCACAGTAGGGCTTCACTTTTGCTGTATATTGAAAAAAAAGATGAACTACGTCTAAACTTATCGTGATAAAGATTAACTGAACAGAACAAAGTAATGACTGGAGGGAGCTTATTGGTAATTCTAAATCTCTTTAGCTTCCACTGTTTTCGTCTGCTCAGAAAAGAATTCACACTGGCACTAAACACCTTTAAAACCCGTCAACAACTAAATAATCACTAAGTGAAATCATTTACTCGAACATGTGATATCTGTTTCCAACGATGAATTTAAAAATGTGTAATCAGCTAACAGGTATCAAGTATTTCATACTTTTCTTGTATCTAAGCAAAATACAGACAAAATATTGAAAAAATTAATCATTGCAAAACCATGTCAGCATAAAACTATTTATTAAAGTTTTCTTACATGAATGAAATTACTGTAATAGCAGCTAATACACTCAGAACTAGAATGGGACACTCAGAAGTCAATCGGTTTATGAGGCTTTGGATACCTATCACTATTCCGAAGCTATATAAGTTCATTGAATCGGGTATTTGAAATCTACCACAAGGGAATTATATTTAGAAATAAATTACATGCTAACGCACCAGATATTTATATTGATTCGTACTGTCTATTGAATATCCGTTCAGTACGTTTTGGATACGTAACTCGCTGCTTCGAAGAACTGGTAATTTATTACTGCTGAACATATAAGCTCAGAAGGCAATAACTGTTTTAATGCCATCCACAACCATTTAGTATAATGTTCTAAGATATTGAAGATTGGAAAATGACCTTAAGTAATTGTTCTGTTTCGAATAGCGTTATGGATTATAGCTCGTCAATTAAGTTAAGCATTACGTCTCCTGTCACTGCGCTATGCTTCGATCCCTCTCGTAAAGAGGTTATAACTGGATTTGAAGGTACACCTCATGTTTCTTTACAAATTTAGATGGTGGAATTGTTTACTGGGATGTTATTGTTGGTCGAAAAGTTAAAAGTTTAAGCATTCATACCTCATGGATTACATCAATTTATTATTGGTACGTGGCAAATAATTGGTAATTAGTACAAAAAATAGGGAGAAAACAAAGTCTGTCATAACGATGAGTCACGAAGGTATCATAGCTTTTTGGCAAGGATTATTACTAATTGACTGGTATAATGTAAGTAAAATTCTGAAATACAACGTTTAAATAAATTTCTAGTTTTCTTAAAAAATAGAGTTTAGAGTCTTGTCAGTGTTAAATTTGACATTTTTACGACATCTAATTTGATAAGTATTAATTGTTACCACTGATGATATCTTTGGATGATACAAATTGAAACCCTACCCTATACTTTATTTTATATAATGTCAGATATTAACGCTTCTTCTAACACAGTTTAGAATATACATCTACATACATCCTAAATGTCACTCTCTTTTTTTAAAATGCGATAAAAATCTCTTGGAACATGTGCAAAGATATTCTTGGTTTATTTATCTCGACTCTGACCCTCTTTTTGTCTGTCATAATTTTAATGGTTACTTTATGTTACAATTGACTAAACGACCGTCTATGTTACACTATCTACTAGTTTCAGTAACTTTCGGCATAAAACAATTACTCCAGTTTGTAGGCACTGTATACCAAACTCTAATGAACCACTGTACTTAAAGTGTACTCTATATTTGACCAAGTTACGCTTGTTATCTAACCAGAGTAGCTTAAAACGATTGAACCTACACGTACGCATTAAAATAAATCATGAGTCAGTAACGGATAGGGAGGAATAAATATTTTGTCACTAGTAGAGCTTTAACAGGAATGCTGACGTCTATGCTGGCTACCTAGAGGACATAAACGGCTTCATTTGCTTTAATCTGTAAACTTATTGTTTGACTGTTTGTTAGAATGTATCTTTTTAAGGTAGATTTTTTTTTGTTGAATGAAAAGAATAGGAAAATAAGATGTCGGCTTGTTTTTATATTATTGAAACGTTGAAAACTGAGCATCCTAATCCTGGTTTTAAAACAGTGAAACATAATTTTCTTTGATAACAGTCAACGTTTCATTTGCTTGTTAGGCGTGACAAATTGCACTTCGTAAACTGTTTTAGTCAAAGCTGCTGCAATCTTAAAATGAGTAATAATCCTTAGCTAAATATATTAGTCGTTTAGTTAATCTGGCTTTTAAACAATTATAATTATTATCGCTGAATAAAGCAGAGACTTTTGCTTTAACAAGAAGGTAGTTATGGTAAATATTTAGTCCAAATGGCTGAAATGCTCCCAATAAGCTTTTATAAATCTCGACTTTTGATTAACAGCGTTAAAATAATAGTATAGTGCCCAAACTTGATCAACTTTCAATTTTAGTCAATTAGTGGAATGATTATAAAAATGACTTATTTTAAAAATAAAAAAATCATTAAAATTAGTTTTTAGTGTAAGCATTTGTATTTGCGTTGACAAAAGGCTAGTTGTATTATATCTTCTTCAGCAAATCTTTGAAAATAGACAGGAAATTTATTTTAAAATGACGAGACACCATTGACAAATACTTGCACCTTCTTATAAATTTAAAAATATCAACTTAAATCCTAAATGGATCTTAATTCTAACTTAGCTTTAATATGTAGTCGCAATCTAGTCCTATGCCCGAAAACCAACCTTAGTATTATCTAAAATTATTTTAAAACTAAACTGTTTGTCTACATATGATCTTATCTCAAATTTAGCATTAAATTCTGATCCTTGAACGCCTATGCCCGAACCCCGTTAAATACTCTGAATTTCAAAACCTAACACCAAGATAACTGACAACATAAAAAAATTTAAGCCCTATTTTTTCCCTGACAAATGTTCTTTTATGCAATCGTTTCTCGTGAGCAAGTTTTGTTGCATTTTTAAAAATATAGGATGCTGTACGCTTACGATCAAGTTTGTTATATTACTGGAGCACTTTAATTCGGAAAACTTTCTTTAACATGATTGGTAGGGCACTATAGTTTAGTTTAACATTTATTTCTCATACACTACGGTGGAAATTCACTTTTGTATACGTAACTATTTTATAACCCAAACAAGCTAGAATATTTAGTGTTATTGATCGATGGTTACTAAACAACACTAAGACAAAAGCTATAAGAGCGCAGAGTGAAACTTTTAGTTACAAATTACTAAATATTGTTTATGTAGAAGTTTCTAAATTAACTTTTAATTATTCACACTGACATCGGAGTAAAATCAAGTATAGGTAAGGAAATAGAGGATCATTTTTAAAGTATTGGTATATATTTTAAACACAAAATATCTATTTTGACTAGCTTAATTAACAACAGCTTGCATACTGAAACTACAAAATCAATTTATTTTATACGCTGTGCAATTGAATTCATTCTGAAGCCATACATTTTCTGTATGCATAACAGTCAACAAGAAACCTAGAACTCATTGAGTCGAATACATCATTATTAATTAATCAGTGGTTACTTAGTGATTTCAATGTAATCAGCAGCTTCATGGCTGTAGAAGCATCAACTCAAGTCCTCTTACATACGTAACAATGATACTCTTAAGTTAATTGTGCATGTTATAGTTTTAATTTGTTTTTGTGTATCACTAAAGTTAATGTGAGTATATATCACCACTTGATTTCTTTATCCCTAAAATTATTGACTTCGCATTTTACTTTTAGTTATACCGAGCAGTCTACACTTGTCTGGTCGTTGATAATTTGAAGGAATTTGTTTGTGGAACTGGTGATGGATTACTAATAATCCCAATCAATAAACGTATGTTCTTATCTTAACATTGCACTATGCACATTTTGTTAAAATCTATGAGCTACTAAGTACCGGAATATGAATTTGTAATTTAATGTTTATGACTATATTAAATAAACATGAGTAAGATATTTTTGTTTTGCTTTATTTGATCGAATTAAACGTATGTACCTTTTAAGAAGTCATTAGAAGGTACTTTTAAGACATTAAGTCAAAAACTTTCTAAAGAAATGCAGAAAAAAATACTATTTTTAAAGTGATCCAGCTAACCAACGGATCACTTCACTGAAGACACAAAACTTTAAATCAAAACCTTTTAGCTGGTAAACGCTGTATTTTGTAATAGCTTCAAAACGTTCTTATAACGCACAAATAATTAATGTTTATTTATACCTTTTACTTTAACCTGGTCTTCAATATATTTTATTAAAAAGTTACATCAAATGATTGATCACATGATTTCACATAATCTAACCTGAAGTTAATGAACGGCAAATTATTAACTTTCATGATTGATATTTTATAAATATTGTTTCACGCTTACAAAAGAATTTACTTGGCACACGAACAAGATAAAACTACATAAACAAATGACTATAGGTTAGGAAAGTTAAAGGTCATATATGGATGAAATTATCTTTAACTAAGAAATGAATAGTTATATATATTGGTCATCATCCTTTAAAGTGAATTTAATTACAATCTCGTTTTGTCATTACTTAATTAAAATTTTGTGTAATTTTGTAGTTACAAGCCGTTTAGTAAATATTTAAAGAAATACTTTCTGACGAGAACATATACCGTTTCCAATTTTTTTGGAAAATAACTGATTTCTGTGACCTTATAACAAAGAGATCTTTGACAGACATGTATAGTCAACTTATTGTTACACTTTTGTCTTCAAATACACTCTTTCTGAGTTAAAGCGGTAGGTTTTACTGTCAGAAACCCTAAAATATAAAGACATGGTGCCACTAGCAAATTGGCTTAATGCGAATTGAGTTTGTTAGTGAGCACTGCTAAGAGCACTAGATATGCTACCTACTCACGTTGCCTGTCATTGAGTCTTCGTATTTCAAGCTTCCTCACCATTTCTAGACTTTTTGTGATACATTCCAATAGTGTATTTTTACTAAGGTCTAGATATTATAGAAATTGCATCAATCCTACAGAGTTGTTTTTCAAAAATTCTCATTGGAAACTTACTGCATAGCATTACTAAAAATTACAGAACGTCGTGTATGGTATTCAATCGCTTTTGAATAATTTTATCATTGTAATGCAACTCAGACCTACTAGTTCTTAAGAAGCTGTTTAGTTACACTACAGAATTCTAGAATAAACTGGTTTCAAAACCCCAAAAATTCTTAAAATATCTTGATAATATACGAGCGGTAATAAAAAATCTATATTTATTTTGGTCTTGAGTTTTGTAGAAGACATTTTATAGTAATAACTCTTATTAAATGAAGGACTTCTTATCATTTTACTATTGTTTATGTGGAGGTTTTGTAAATTGTCGCCTAATTATTTACCTCCTTATTGATATAAACCGAAACAGAAACTGTGTCAGATTCGAGAGATCTAGGGAGACAAAATACAATTAATTTTAGTATGTTTCAACCATAATAATGTAGATAAACATATTATCTCAAAAATATTATTTAAAACGATTATGTAGATACATAATCCACGTAGAATTGCAATTTATAAAATGACGGTCTGTGTTAACTTTAATCTCTTAAAGATAAAGTGCCAAATATGCTTAATGTTAAATTTTATTTATTGGGATTGCCTTGGGAATTCCGTCTTTTGACTAAAAGATCGTTCATCAGGAAAATTTCTCAACGTTTATGAAAAGAAGCAGCTCCAAGGACATACGGACGTGGTTCGTTGTTTAGTTAGCTTTGAAAATCGTGTCTTCTCAGGAGGGTGAGTTGGTAAAATGTGCATAACTTATTTTCTACTCTTTTGGTTAAAGTTTATTGTTAGCTTAGAAATCAGAATAATGTTGATGGTTCGGTAATATGCTCACTTTATTCTAGATAACCTAAATTTTTCTTCACGTTAATTCTGTAACAAAAGCGCTTCTAAAATACAGGTATCTTTTTATTGCTGAAACTTGATACAATATCATCAAGACCATATAAATACACGTTTTATGGCTTTTCACCAAATTAACTTCATGTCGCTTTAAAAAGCAAACTGTTGTTAAACTAATCAACTAAATAATTCTAATACTAGTAATTATAATAACAAAAATATCATCGATTATTATTACAACTAGTACTTAATGATTTAAATGATTTGATCTACCTTATATTATGGATTAATATACTTATTACAGAAGATATCAGCGGTTTATACATTGCTGAATAATACAGAGATAATATTTTAAACAGTCTTGTAGAATTACAAAGTCAAATATTATTTGTGATTTTAATTTATCGTTTTTGACTATAATTGCAAGACACTTGACTCATTGTCAGGTATCTAGATATATTTACAACTGTAAAAAACGCCTTGCATATTAGATATAGAATTCGAAATACATTTCTACGGTTTAGCAATAATATGCAAAGGCTGATTATTCAACATTCGACGGCTGGTTTTGAAACAAATCATAATTTTAGAAATATTTGTCTTTTAGTTAAATGCTAATTAAAATAATTTAAATAGTGGAATGTTGCCAGCTAGCACTAAAAAGCTATCATCTTCTATTTCATCTTAAATTTTAATGCTCTTAAAGAACTAAAACATCTTACTTCATTTTCTTTTTAAACAAAATCAAGATTTGATGGTCAAATCATTATCTACGACACTTGTGGTAAATTAGATCCAACAACAAGAATTTTACTGAGGATTCCCAGAGCACATGATGGAATTATATCTTGTCTAGTTAAGGCAAACAGTACATATGACTATCAGAAATTAGTGATCAGTGGGAGTTTTGACAGACTTGTAAAAATTTGGAATGATGAGGGACAGTTGATGTATACAGTTGAGAATTTAAACGATATAGTAATTAGTAAGTTAACTTCCTTTCTTAATGGCTAACCCATTATGATGAAATATAAATATCTTTGAATAACTGATAATATTGTTACACTTATAATAACTTTTTTCGATCTTTTTTGTGTAACAACTAGATCTTGTATGTGTAGTTAATTTAATTTCATTCTAAATAATACGAAAATTACTTTCCGATTATAACTGAGATTTCTAACTTTTGCATCTAATAAATTTAAGATAACGGTAATCGAAGCTTATTTTTCAAATGAACCTGAGACTGTTCTGAATTGTTGTTCAGCCTACTGGTATGCTTGACATTGTTGTTAGCTTATTCGCTGAATTATTCATAAATGTTTCGGACACATGCATAATTTTAATAGCCCAGTTATGGCTTAATGAAGCAAATTATTTTGTTAATCAAACGAAAAGCTGGTATATTTGATGAGATACCTCAAACAGGCATGTTTATTAACATTTATCTAATAAACAACTGCAATTTTGACGTTTTTAATAATAAAAACTATCCACAATTGGGTTCTTTGTCTGCTTTACACACTTTTAGCATTTTAAATTTTAAATGCTTTTGTACTTAATTATTTGTTTAACTTCTGTATGAAGTGAATGTTCATAAATCTGTCTATGACAATAATGAAGGTGTCATTATTAAGTCACCGAGCTTAAAAAATGCTAGAGAACCAAAAAAGCCCACTAGCGCTATAAATCCTCTTTATTACTTATTAATATGTTGTCTTGATATTTTAAAAAGTAATAATAGTCATTAAACGAAAGAAAACATATCGATAATATCTACTTATATATCGTTCTGGTAACGCTTCACGCGGTCAATCGTAAATCTGCTTGCTACAAATCTTATCAGTTTATGATATGCTCAGTTTATTGTGATCAAATCGAAAACAGTAATAGTGAATTACTTCATTATGGCAAATGGCAATCTTCCCCATACAGTTGTCAAATAATACTTTTCTGGTGTTCTTGTAATTTGTATCACTTTGTAGATTGTTTCACTTTTTTACTGTAACGTTTTATAGGTATAGCCCATATTCCAACTACTGATACATTTTGGGTCACATCTGGAGGTTTTCAGGCCAGAATATTTGATATATATACGGGTGAAAACGTGAGTGAAATATTCAATAATTGGAATTTATATTTTAATTAATACAACAATTGAGTTTGAGTAATAACAATGGTGTCTTTATTAGGCAGTAAGGACATATATTTCACTGTGCACAATTTGTAGAACTAAATACCGTTGCTGAAGAAACTTGATGATTCTACTTTTTATTAACTAAATAATTTATTCATTGGGAACAGTAGCTGCAAAGAAAATATGCTATTAAATTTCAAGGGTACAAGCTACTATAGCAGCTGATTAGTTGTCTTTCAAACTATCAATGTTTCAGTATAATTCTATCAGAAAGCGTTTATAAACAGTTACATAGTGTTTGAAGATCTGTTTCAGCCTTGAAGATATCCATAATCAGTGGATATTTAGCACTTCTGAAACTGTATATACATTCGTACATCAGTTTGATGCTCGTGATTAACCTTCAAATTATTCTCTTTTCTTAAGTGTTTACCAGTAAAGACTAGTGACGCTGTTACTTTTCTAATTAAATAGATTTTTAAATTTTTCATTTTGATTATTATACTTGTTAGTTTTACTGTATTACTCTTGTTTTATAAAAGGTTACAGAATATGTTAATACTTTTATGAATTTGGAGAAACAACCTTATCAGTTGCGTTTAATCACATTTTGTGCAGATCTAAATATGATAGTTGGTAAGCTTTGGCAACAATAATGGTTAAAAAGTAATCCATAAAAATGTGCAAATATAGTATAAGTGTTTTCTCCGAGAATTCATAAGTATTTTAAAATATTGTTCTAATATTGCTAGATATTTAAGGCATGTATATCAGTTGTTGGTTAATTTTCAAGCAAAATGCGTCACCCTAACTTGTTGGAAAAATGAAATTTAAACTTTCAATGAAAATAATATAACACATTAATTTACAAGATTTTGTACTATCCAACTGACATCCAAAATTAAAATTATTAGTATGTAAACTCTAATTAATAAACATCATAACCTCTGAATAATTTATTTTCTATCTAAACTGAGTAAGATAATGGATAACTCGTTAGATTTTGAAGGGATAATTACTGGGTTTGAATCTCTGGAGTACAGGTACATCTAAGTAATAAGTTTTAAAATTTAGCGTTTTGGATTCTACATATTATAAATATACTAAAACAAATACAATATTCAGTACAAAACAATTAAATTAAAAAAAGCTACTTTAAGTATTTATTTAACTCAGTATGCGCAAAAGACATTTTCGAAACAAAAATGAATACTGGCAGAACTTAGCGCAATAACAAGACAGTAGTAGCATAACACTCTAAAGTTATATTCCATTCTAGTAGTTAGTTTATAGTGACTATCTACTAATCGCTCATTGGAACTAATCCTATGTTTTGGACAAAGTATATAATACTTCTACTCCGTTTTCCAACCATTCGATGACGAAAAGTCGTGTTTGTTTGTAATTCAAAATAATCTTTGTAAAATAACAGAAGTTTATTTTAAAGGAAAAACAGTTCTAGTTGTATTGACACAAAGAAACTTTGTTATTTAGAATTCAAGGTATCTTGTAATCACCAAGTTTTTATTTAATTAAAATAGTATTAATACAAATGAGAAATAATAGCATATCAAGCAAAATGCTAATGATTCTGATTTATAAATCACTGGGAAACATACTTTAGGTGTTTCGTTTTCTTATTAAATCATTTATTCGATCAAAACCACAAACTTGCAGAAATATACTTTTTTGGAAACTTTTGATTTCTTCATTAACGGAGTTCATAAATAAGCATTACATAAAGTAGATGTTCCAACACCTAACCATTTTATGTGAATCAAAGGGTGGACAATTAGCTTCTCACTTCTGTAAATGATATACAACAAAATTTGAGTAGCAGCAAGCAAAATATATTCAGTGATCAATATATTCGATCGTGCTATGTAAATAAATATCCACTTTCTACTTTAATACTGCTTAAAATAGTTCTATAACACATTCCTACATAATCATCTATAAATCTTATAATTATTTTATGTTGAATTCAAAATTATTTCCTGAAAACGTCTATATGTTTTCTACTTACTTGCAAATTATGGCCGATTATAAATAATAATACTTATGTTGAATACATTTTCAAGGTTCTACAAGTCGTCATTATTTAGTAATCTGGAAGTACAACAGTGAATCAAGTGTATTAACACTGAAAACGGAAAGTGGAGTTCAATGTTTGTGTGCAAGTAAGTAAACAATCGTCATCATTTATGATTTTATCTCGTTAACACATTAGCTATTAAATCTACTTAAAACAAAGATTATGTCTATATTTCAACAATGAATACTCCAACTGTCAACTTTGGGATCATGTGCTAAGATTTAGTCACAGCCGCAACAATACAGTCTGATTATGCTGACTAAAAGATATATGTTAAACTAAAATATCTGTGTAAGAAATTGAATATGATGAGTCAGTCAGTTATTAACAACGTAGAGCCTGGCGTAAATCCCCAATACGTTCCAGGTTACAACACTGCATTAACACGATTACGTCAAGAATAACACGACAATACAATAAAAAGACGATGGGCAAAGTTAATGTGTACATGATAGATCTCGAGTGCTGTAAGCGCTATAAGAGCGGTTATCACTTTTCCGTTGCCCACAACGTAGAAAGGTTCTTTTCTTGAGGCAATTGAAAAGGAAAGTGGAAGGTTTTGACGATAGGAAAGTGCGACAACAGTTCCCAAGGGACAACTGCTTGAGGCTGGTAACACACGACCTTTTGGCAAGTGGATTATAGTGAGTTAGCTACATACACGGAAAAGCCTTACCACCAGGAGACGGATATCCGTGGAGTAAGGTGAGATGCACATTCTTAGGGTCGGCCTTTCCTATTGAAAGGTAGCATCACAGTTATTCTTCTTACCAGAAGAGGAGGAATACCTTACCGCCACTACACTTTTACACAGTCAGGAGCACTGACTTCACCCACGGGCCATAGAAGTGCTGCTTTTAGTCTTATCTCTCCACAGCCGACCTGCCTTGCATGGTAGGACCTGAAGGAACAATCTTTTCATCCAGTATGGATCGACCGGGTCATTGTGATAGGTAAGCCTTGCCACCAGGTTAAGGTAGCACCAACGTTTGAGTGAATTTAACACTGAGGCGGATTAATGATTTACAGTAATTATCCATCTACTTTGAATTTCACTGTCTGGTTTATTACATCTTCATTCCAGTCTCCGTTTAAAATTCTGCAGGACAATATTTGTACAACTCGAAAAATTCATATGTCTACGCTTCTGTTCAAATATTTTTACAGTGCTTTTTTATTGTCAAACGAAAGGTTGAGTTACCATCCTGAGCTAAAAAATGTTTATCTGGGCATTTTGGTTCTATTAATAAGACTTAACAATAAGACACTCCCTACAATCTACCTTGGTCCTTATATTAAGTCTCGATGTACTCATTAGTACTGAAGTGCAGTATATTCAACTGACGAGTTTCTAACAAGACAAGACGAGTATCCTGTATTACATCCATCAACCATAGTCTAATTTCAATCGCTACATACGTTGAATTCTCCATGGAACATGATTATTGATTTACATATTTCATACTGACTACAGATGAATTTCTTTATTCGAAAGTAACTTATTACCATTTCCAATTATCGATAAATCATATTTCCTAAATAAAAGCATTTATTATGTTCTCTTACCAATTTTGAATTCAGGTAGAAGTAATTATACATTAAAACAGAAATAATGTGTTCTAAATAAAATTTTTGTATACTGATAAATTTTTGTAATTTACATTTCTTAAACGATATGTTGACATGTCATAGATAATTCATAGTTTTATTAAAATTTATTTTTGTTTACATTACAGGTTACAAACCGCCCTTTTCAATATTTTCTTCTGGGTCTGATGATCGTCTTTGTAGATGGGAACGCAAAGGTCAAACTCATTTCTCTTATGTGTATGTACAGTTTTGTCTAACTAACTAATAGGAATTCAACTGAATAATAATAAAATAGGAAGTGAATAATTATTTACGCCCTTCTTATATTAGTAAATTGCCTTTATGTATACAACTACCGTTAAATCATACTGAATAAAATAATTCTTAAGCCAAAAATGGTATATTCATTCAAACTTAACGCGGTGTACATCCTTTCTAGTTGGAGCGACTTTTAACACTGTCGAAATTAGGAAGAAACTTAAGGAAAACAAAAAAAGCCACAGTGTTGAATTATGGATTTATTATTTATGAATAAATACCATAAGGAAAGCTTAACTACTTTAGTCAATTCCGAGGTATTTCACCTATAACTTTCAAACAGTGAGTTTCAGTGTCTTTTATACTGATACCTAAAGTAATGCACACATCCGGAAAGCCTGGGCTAACAAACATTGACTTTATAATCCAATTTTGTGACTTAAGTTGAAATCAAATCGGTTTCAACTGTTAGTGGCGGCTTAACATTAAGCACATTTTCGGGTGACCGAGCACAACATACTTAACGTAGTCTCTTTAGGTTAGAAAAAATGTTATTTAAGGGGTCAACCGCATCCACTTATTATTCTGATGACTTTTATCACTAAACCTTTCGATTTTAGTAGTGAAGACTAATTCAAATCATTAATTTTTGTCGGAATGTAAGTAGTGTTGAGTTGTTTATTTACATTATCACTTCAACTTAATATTTGTAGTCAACATGAAGAAATAATTCATGAGTCATGTGACGAAAAATTATCAGAATGGCTTCAAGGAAAATTACGTACACAAGCTGTTCAAACAAAAGATATAGAAAAGTTAAAATCATCACTACCCAGAACTTTATTATCAAACAAAAGTAACATTTATTCTCCTAAACGATCAACGACTGCTCATACATACCATCGCAATACATCACCAGTTAAAATAAAAGCAAAGCAGAACACAGTGGTTATGACAAACTGTCAAAGCGCAATTATTCGTGATACGAAAGATATAGTGCTTAATAAGGTAACAAAATATGTGAATGTTTAACTCCAAGATTTATTTCTTGTGAAACCAATCTACTATTACTCTATCGTATTATCATTCATTAGTACAAACGGATGTTTGAGAAAGAAACTTCTAACTTTGACCAAATGTGTTGATTAACCATTGGAATAATAGTAATTAGATGTTGTGGAGATTGCTGAATGTCAATTTAATATCACAAGTTGATTTAAGTTAGACAACCATTGACAAAACACAGTGGACAACTGTTTCGTCCTAGTATGAGACTGTGAGATGCCACCAGGGATCGAGCCCATGACGTAACTTATACCGATTCGTGATATCAAATTAACTTTCGACAATATCCCTAACACGCAATCACAATCACTATCAACCCATTAGTAACTAAATTCTCAATGTAGTTCTTAGAGTTCTAGTGAGAAGACGTGACTAATGTAATTTAACCATGTCGAGTGTGGAGGCAGTCATCCACCAGCGACAATAGATGAGGTCATACAAATATATCGCGAATAAGCCAAGTTGGAAATATCAACCTTTGGGAACCGGCTAGAAGTTTGCCATGGAGCATGAAGGTCTTGGGGTCGATCTCTGGTGAAGTTAAATATACCTACAGCTGCAAAGTTCCAAGCTAAGATGAAACAGCTGTCCAGTGATTTCTGTGTGTCTAATTTAGATTAATTAGTAATATCAAATTAACAACAGAATAATAATATCTCCAATTATTTATATATATTCAAATGAATTTTTTCCATTATCACTAGATCGAAAAATATGAGTTAGATATGTGAGTATCTTTATAATCTTGAGAAATATCAATGTGAGTTATAAAAAGGAGCTGTAAAATGTTATGATGAAAACTCCATCAGT
This sequence comes from Schistosoma japonicum, assembly GCA_025215515.1. Classification (NCBI taxonomy): domain Eukaryota; kingdom Metazoa; phylum Platyhelminthes; class Trematoda; order Strigeidida; family Schistosomatidae; genus Schistosoma; species Schistosoma japonicum. Next base: position 59,582,243 of record CM046061.1, on the reverse strand, counting down.
TATCCCGACTCATTACAAGTAAAATGAGTTCATAAATTTTAGATTATCATCATAACAAAAAGCTATTTATTAATCTGTCCATCAAAACTGAGCAATCCAGATTACTTTTAATTTGCTGAAATAAGTCATTACCACATATTACATATGTGTATATGACATAAGTCCAATATCCAATTTAATAATCGAAGTAATACTCATGTAAATGTTTCTGAATATAAAAACAATTTTCGTTAACTGAATTTTTTTAATTTTTTAAATTTCAGCTGTTAATATTGTATTTGAAGGGATCATATTTGTAGATTTCAGTTTAATTCAAGATATTTTATTAAACAATAATATTAGAACAAAAGTGTACAAACCAAGAGACTGAATCTAATCCCATCTGTTACATTTTGGATTATTAGTAGTTTTTCGACTTTTTATCAGAAAATGTTTTAAGTAGTATCTAAAATCCAAATTGCATTTGTTCGAAATGTTCATTAGGTATGCGTTTTTGTTCCAACCATAAAAAAAGCTTATGAACAGTTAAGATTTACACGTTTGACGAATTAAAGTTAAGAAAGAATTTAAAAATGAAGTTCATCAAAAAATGGGAAGCAGTTTGTGTATCTCGAAAATTAATTTCCATTGAGATGAAATTATTTACCTGGTAAATCAGACAATATTTCTTTAAGATGAAGATACAGAATCAAAGTCAATTATTACATTCTGTTATTCTTAGCATCAGTATGAGCTATTCATGTAGATAATTGTAGGGTGAAAATTCAAACATCAAACAACGATAATGTCTAAATTCTGGGTTGCTTCTCTAAGATTATTTCCAGAATGACTTATAAAACAGACAAGGAGTTAAGTTGGTGTTAGATTCACTAAACAAATAACTTAATTTGTGTGAAAACTAATTCAAATCCGAGTAGATTTCAACTAATTTATTATCTTTACCTATACACTAAATCAATAGATTGTATACAAAGTTGTGATTATTAACACAAATGCGGGCAATTTGTTCTTGAATTGTTTTGTAAAGAAAACATATAAGGTCATTAAATTAAGACCAAGTGTAAATCATTCCCACAGAAATAATTTTCTCTCAGTAAATTATTAACCGAAACGCTTGCTTGAATCTTAATATTTTCATGAGTTGACGACCAAATATAAATATTATCGGAATTTTCGAGATCTCAGACCCTACAACAAACTCTAATCATTGTCAAACCACTTTAAACATGTTGTTAAGGGATACGAATGTCTAACTGTTACTTATATTTAGTTGAACTAAAAGTGTCATAAAAGAATATCAATCCTAAGTAAAAAATGGAAAACGTTGACGGATTTTATGCGCTTATAAGGAAACAAAATATCTTATTCTACAAATAAATTATTGAAAAGAGTAGTTGTTGAATTTTGTGCTATACAAACTAATTTGAACAACCCTGAAAAGTCAGTATGACGGACTACCGTATGACGAGCTATTTGAAGATCATTAAAGTGATTGAGAGCAGATAGCCGTGGTACTTCATAGATACATTTTAGACAGTTAATGCTAAAATTACCTGAAGTTCACATCAAACATACCATTTTCAGTTTTCTAACCAATAACTTTAGTTAGTCTGATAATATTGAATTTGTTTTATTTTATCATTATGTGCGCATTAGGTTGTAAAGGTATCGTGAGTGTGCTGTTTTATTTCAAAGAAACAGTTATTTTACAAAACACGAGGATATTATCAAGTAGATTCATTTTAAAAAATGATTATTATTATTTAGTACTTTTGAAAAATGAACTTTTGTTCATACGAAATCACTATTCTTTTCAAATATTATAATTCAAAAATCGATAGTATAAACTTATTCTAATCTACGTTTAATGTTTAAAAAAGTTAGTACTTCATTGTAGAGTATGCTGACTACGTTAATGTATTGGTATTTTTTTCCTTTATTTCGTAACGATGTGTATAATAGATAACAAGATATACATAAAAATTGATAAATCATGACAAGTTTTCAGTTTTAAATAGGAATGTTCGACAGCGAAGATATTAACTCTTTTACACTATCGGCTTTCTAATAAAGTTGAGTGGTGATTCCATTAGAAATGCACTAGATGTTGGTACAGTATCTCTTTTATATGACACATGCATTTTGTGAGTATGATGAGATATTTTGAAAGGTATAACTTGATCAAAATTAAGGTATCCGAGAGACAAGCTATCATCTATAAATTAAACATCTGATTCAGATAACGTAAAATTAACGAAATAGATCAGATTGGAGTGGTTTTGAAACACAAGATGGCTTTGACAGAACAACTGGTAACTTAAGTATTTCAACCAATAATTTGTTTCCCTAATCATAGAAGAACAATCGATTTATAGTTGCATCTTTTCATTTCAATGTCATCTGATATTCTATAATACAATGATAATTGTGTTTGAATATTTATATAAACTCATTGGAATGCCACTCTTGCAAAATGCCTACTTGACTCGGTTAACAATTATAGAATAACCTGGCGAAATCGATAGTTTTGCCTTCAAATTATTGCTTAACTGAAGAAGCTGGGATGAAGGTATACAGAAAATAATTAATGGCTCTTTAAGTGGACTTCATTTAGTCAAAATAATCCAATCTACCGATACAATGTTTATATTCATTTTAGGCACGAGCTAGAAATTTTCTTCGAATGATTTATGTCGACGAGCTAGATTTTGTTGTTGCAGCTTGTGAAGATGGAGTAGTTTGTAAGTTATTAATTGTTGTCTGTAGCAAACATATTTTAAGTTGGTTATACAATATTGTTGGAAAAGGAGTAAATAAGGGAAAAGTGCAAAATTAAAAAAATGTAATGAAGCAATAAAACTTTTTTTCAAAAAATTGGTGCAATTTGTCGCAACACATTAGATAAACAAAGTGGAAATCATATGTATGTATGTAAAGTCTTCAAATAATTTGTAGGTTTTCTAATAATCTGACGGCATTGACAGGAGAAGTTAAGGGAAATCGGCATTAGTAACAAAAATCTCCTAAATTTCGGTGATATCATATGCAAAAATTTTGATGATTCAGTTGAATAAATTTAATCTCCCTTCTCAATAAAATCATCAGCTTCTACTTCGAGTTAGAGTGATAAGGTTATCAAAATGGACTTATTACTTATGACATAATCTTTTATGAATATTTTACTATGTGGCTGTACTAAACAACAGTATCATGTATTCAAATTGATCATTCAGGTCACAGTGTGATAAAGTGATACAGAACAGGACATAAAACGTTAATTCATGGGTATTAATCTACACTAATTAAAGGTTTTATCTTTAAAAATAAAGTAACGCTTCACTAGATAAATTAGGTGGAATAATCAGAAATCATAAATACTGTAGAACACAGCTTTCGAACTTGTATTAAAGGTGATACTGCTTGATTTCAGATAATAATTACAGTTGTTAATCCATTTTAGAATGATTACGATTAAATTAAACCTGTATTTGATTGTAGTAGTCACAGATCGATATCTGTTGGGTACCTCTGAAAAATAGAGAACACTGGACAGCTGTTTAGTCAGACATCAATCTATGACCAATACAGTCAACTAAACTTAATGCCTATCTCAACGAAACCACCTCAATTAAAAATGTTGTTAATGAAAATTAACAGTATCAAATTCGAAAAAACGTTAATTTAAGTGTTCAAACAGGTCATTTTTAAGAAATAAATTTATGTTAGAAACAATTTAATGATTTGCTAGTAATTTTAGTCTATAATGTTGTCTGAGTCGATGAAATTAACCAGAATAGCTGATCATTAATTTAACGATAACTGTCCCTCAATAAAAGCAACATTAAACACCAAGTAAATACATTTTATTTTAAAACATATATTGATGTTTCAGAGGTCGGCTATGAGATATTAAATTTTTGTCAGATCATAACTAAGATATTATTACTCATTTATAAACTAAATAATAACGTTGCCTGTATAAATACTAATTAATATGATTTGATTATTTGACTGGCAAGCGGCATGCAAGACGCGCGTCTTATTTGGGACTCGTTAGCTGGCTGTTCCTGTCTGGACTCAATAGCCTAGTAGTGGACGTGATTGCGTTTGACGCGAAATAAAGTAAGATAGAGTTCTGGTATGAACATCAACACTGAGATTCAGGTACATCCTAGTGATGAGTCCCAATTTGGAAGTAAAGCATGTCTCGGATTCTGCCGGCAAATCACATTTCAGTTTAAATAGTACTTATGATCTATCGTTTTATCGAGGCGATCCTCTCAGGATGCACATATATCAACAGAGACTAACCAGTTTCACCCCATGACGAACCAACGGAAAGTTACAAATACGTCCCAATTGAATATGATTTAATTATTTGTTGTAAACGAATTCATTTGAAGTTACTCATAAGTTTGTAGGAGGTGAATAACTTGAGTGCTTTTATTTCGACTTTTGTGTTCACAATAGTAAAATTAGGTGAATAATATATTCGCTATCCGATTTTATCGCATATCTGAGCACATATTAGTTTGTTGCATTCAAATAAATTGCAGCTCGTTATTTTCTCCGTAATTGATAAGCATGTGATAAAAATTAAAGTTTCTTCAATACGACGACACAAATAGAATTTGATTATTCCTGTTGTTATCACGAAAATTTGATTAATATGCACAGTGTTAACGGTGACACTATCAGTAACATATTAGATAAATTCCAGAAATTACTAGAATTTTTTGTTGCATTAAACCAGGAAAATGACGTACTATACGTAAAAGCAAATAAAATCGGTAGGCTACATGATTAGGTGATTTAAAATAATTGTTTTCGGAATACTGATTCAATATTATAACACTTGAGAGAGTTCGTAACCTCAATACAATTGCTTTATAACTCGTTATACATAGAATATCAAATAGTCTTAAAAGTAATTAAAACCAATCATTTCGATTAATGTTATATATTGTTAACCGTTTCCTAGAGACACGAAAATTGAAGATAAACTAAATGCATTAGTAATAGACCTTCGGGGTAGTACAGTCAACCACTGCTAAGTTAGTCATATATGCCATTCAAAATACTGTAGTCTGGGATATTCTTAAACAAAATAGCACAATAAGGATCAATCAAACCTATTAACAGAGTTCACTTTTATAGAGCAACTTACTCTGCAGAGTTACAGTAATATGATAATTTGTATTACAATGCACATAGTCAAGACTAAAATTGTCAACCCAATAAATCAACCAATTAAACTTTTAAAGAATAACTTACCAAAAACTTATCTTTTTAAATGGTAGATGTTCCTTGGTTATGACTTGAAGTCAACTAAAAAATTCTTAACTGATGCGTCATGTAATGATGAAAATATTTCAAAAGCTAATTATAAAACATTCAGTAAAATGAACTTACAAAGTAATGTGACAGGAGATTTCAAAGAGATCATTTTAAGTTCACCGAAACTGTTGAAGGTATTCAATAAATTAACAGGAACTTCGGAACAAATTGAGACTACAAATATAAATGATTATACAAATGAAGAATTGAGTCCTGAAATATATATACAGTCAAATCCTTTATTAACAATGGCTGAAGATAAACAGGTAAGAACATAAAAGGGGAATATTTTATGATCGAAATTCATACTACACCACGGGTAATTCATTGGAAATATTGTAATTCTCGTTTTACAAAGAATTAACCTATTCAAAGTGCTATCGAGATAACAAAACTAGGCTCCCAATATCAATAAATGAGACTAATATTTAATCCCAATACATTCTTTTGTATTATGACAAAAAGATTATTTGATACAACTTTATTTGTTGCCACTGGATAGTTTATTGAAACGTATGTTATATAAATAAATTGACTAAGGTTATGAAGTGTTCGAATATTACATTTTCTACCAACCGTTGAACTTTTTATCAAGAGATTATGACCAACTTTTGTAGATACTGTAGTCGATTTCATATTAAGCAATTCATTGGTTTGGATTGTGGCTGGCAAGTGGAATCCAGAATACGCGGTTTACCGTATTTAGAACTCGTCAGTCAGATGCACCTGCATCCAAGTGTTGGTGCTCACACCGGGACTCGATCTCAGTTCGTTTTATGCTAAACGCCACCTCGTCCACCACTATGCCTGTGAGTCAAGGCAGGCCCACCAGGTTCGAGTCCCAGTGTGAACATCAACACCGAGATTCAGGTACATTTTGGCGATGAGTCGCAAATAAAAAGAAACGCGCTTCCCAGATTCTGCCGACAAATCACATTTCAACTTAAGTAATGCTTATGATCTATCGTTCTATCGAGGCAATCCGCTCAGGATGGACATATATCAACAGAAATAAATCAGTTTCAGCCCATGACAAATTAACGGGAAAATCTAAATACATTTTAACCATATTAGGCAATGTTACTATGATCATGATTTGTTCTCATTAGTAGTTTTATAATTGATCATAATACGTCTGAACTACTTTGACTTATGATGTCCTTAGTATATTCGTAATTTGTGTTTAGACAGATTTTTAATTCTTTTTATATAAACTTTACTCATTTAGATTAATTATGTGAAATGAATAAACAATATTTGCATGGTCACTTTATTTAACTTTAGACATTAGAATCTGTAAGCCGACATATATTTGGAATGAAATGCCGTTTTGTATTGGTTGGACACAATGATTCAGTTACGTGTCTCCTAAGTGTAAATTATAAAATGGATCCCATTCACCAATTTATTTTAGTGAGTTTTTATTTATTAAAATTTTATTGACGATTTACTTTTGAGATTAATCAATATAGTAACTACACAGATTTTTAAAAAATGATAGTCAAAAATAGTTGTACTCAAGCAATTCAAATTAAAGTATTTTTTCGTTACATTCTGAAGCAATAGAAACTTCATTTGTTAACAGAAATTGACAATATGTATATGAAACTTGGTTAAAAGTGTTACTATTAAAATGACTCAGGTGCCTGTAAAAGGATGCACACAGTACTACATCACTCAAATATGATCTGTTTACATAATCTAGAAATGAAAATGTAATCAAACTATTCTACGTCATACAATAAATATTTATTTAATAAGCAAAAAGTGTCGGACTGATATATTCAGAATAACTCTTAACAATAATTTCTGAGCATTTCACGATCTACTAGAAGAACATAGAGCTACTATGGAGGACAGCTGGGAAGAGATTAAGCAAACAATAATTTCAACATGTCAGGAGGTTAAGCATCGCATGGTGCACCTCCATAAATAATGGATTTATGTTGGTACGCTAGATAAGATCCAAGAAAGAAGAAGCAGGAAGATATTAATTAATAATATCCGAATAAGAACAGAGAAAACTAAGGCACAGGTTGTATACACCAAAGTGAAGAGGAGCATCAGGTCGGATAAACAGAAATATATGAAGGAACTAACAATGACGGCGGGAAAAGCAAGTGGCGGTGAATATGAGGCACCTATACGATACAACGAAGAAGCATGCTGGGAAATCCAGTAAACTAGAACGGCCAATCAAGAACAAGGCTGGCAAACTAACTACTGAGGCCAAAGAATAACGTAATAAGTGGATAGAAACTTCAAAGAACTCTTAAATAGACCAGTCTCACTGAACCACCAGTCATCAAAAGAGCAGCCACAGATCTCCCTATAAACATCGACCCACCAATAGTCGAATAAATCAAAATGGCCATCCGAAAAATCAAAAATGCCAAGGCAGCAACGCCAAATAACTAATTGGCTGTGGCGCTAAAGTCAGATATAGAAGCAACTGCAAACATGCTCCACATTTTCTACAGGAAGATTTGGGAGGAAGAACAAGTGCCAACAGACTGGGAGGAAGGGCACTTTATCAAAATACCAAAGAAAGGAGATCTTAGCGAGTTCGAGAACTACAGAGGCATCACTCTACTTTCAGTATCAAGAAAAGTCTTCAACACAGTGTTATTGAACCGAATGAAAGATCCAGTCGACACCCAACTTCAAGATCAGCAGTCTGGATTCCACAAGGATCGATCGTGTACCGACCAAATCACGAATCTACGGTTCATTGTTGAACAATCAACTGAACTGAATTCACCACTAGGCATCAATTTTCTTGACTACAAGAAGACATTCGACAGCGCGGATGAGATAACATTATCTAACTTTTTCGACATTATAACGTACCCGAAAAGATAGTCAACATCATACGGAATTCTTATGATGGACTACAATGCGAATTTGTGGTTGTTCTCATCTCACACATTCATTCGAAGTGAAGACCGGTGTCACGCAAGAATGCTTACTCTTCCCCTCATTTTTTTGCTGGTGGTTGACTGAATCATAAAGACTGCAACATCTCAAGTTACGCTCGAAATACAGTGGACAACATCGATGCAACTGGACGGCTTGGACTCTACAGACGACCTAGGTCTTCTGTCAAACACACACAGAGCATCGAATACAGGTGAAGACAAACAGTATAGCAGAGGTCTGTGCAGCAATGGGCCTCAATATACACGAAGAAATAAACGAGATCCTTCAATATAAAACAACGAACACTAACCCAATTACATGTGATGAAGAAATTCTGGAAGATGTAGAAACCTTTACATACTTGGGCAGCATCTTCGATTAACGAGGAGGGTCTGGTCTGATGCAGATGTGAAGGCGTGGATTGGAAAGGCAAGAGCAGCATTTCTACAACAGAAAAGTATCTGAAACCAAAACCAACTGGAAGTCAACATTACAGTCAAAATTTTCAATACAAACATGAAGACAGTTCTGTTGTATGAAGCTAAAACTTGGAGTTCTAGGGAAAGCATCATTCAAAAGATACAAATATTTACAAACAACTGTCTTCGTAAGATACTTCGGATCCGTTGGCCAGTTACTATCAACAACAACCTGCTGTGGCTGAGAACAAACTAGCTTCCATTCAAGGAAGAAATTAGGAGAATGCTGGCCGGCGACCTATACTCCACATGTGGTAACATACATTGATTAATTGATTGATATATTCTGAAAGTTTGAATTCCAGGAAGATTTATTCAAGTGAAGGGTTTCATGGCTTGGTAATGACATGCATTTTGAGTTATTAAAATTAATAAATAAAATGCGGAAATTTAGCCTACCTTCAATTTAGGAAAAAATGGAGTTATTGATACAACTCCTTAAGTGAACTGAAATAAATGATAAGACAACTCTACAATAAGATAAGCTCTGTGGCTCTTACAAAATGAGTATGGTTAGGTTTTATTTAACAAAAAAGGTATTGGATGACTTGAATGTTGTTGATCTTTCATCCTAGTAAAATTCATAACGACATACCAGTCTTACCGGGCGTGGATTCATAGAACTTTAGATATTCGTAATTTAGTACAACAGCCTTATTGATCTACATTACATATTTTAACTATTCAGTCTTTAGATAACTTTGTTTATTTATTAACATTTTTTTTGCATAAAATTTCGTGTTATATTATATTTGTAAAACCTAATTGGTTGTAGTTAAAGAGATAAAATATCAATTTTTATTATGAAATACAAAAAACTTCATAATTTTGTGTTGCATTCAGAAAAGTTCTATGTAAGTACATGCTTACATAATACACATATTTTCCTAATAACTTGAGCTTTATTACAGTTCCACATTCAATAGTGAATCCTTGCAGAATACTGTATTAAATTGTATCAGAAATATCGACATTATCATTTTAAAAAGAAATAAACATTTGCTGTCCGTTAGGCTAATTTTTGTGTACTTAACAAAAAATTTATCTCATGAAAGGTGATTTAATTGATAGGTTGTAAAAACTTTTATTTCCCTCTCTTTCTTAAGACGATATTGGATTTCTGTTTACTTTACTAAATCTACTCATAAGTATTAATCATATGACTAAGCCTATGACTGTTGCATCCTTTCTTTAATCACTTTCACTACTTGAATAAATCAACGAATTTCGTTGCTTTTAAAAATTATTTATTCAGCTTACTTCTGGATGGGATCGTTGTATATGTATATGGGATTTAAAATCTGGGGAACTAATTGATAAATTCCAAGAAACGCAATGTCCAACTCAAAAAGACAGTCATAAAGCAGCCAAAGGAGCAGTATTAGACATGGCATATAATCCAGAATTGTAAGTAGTTTTACCACTGTTTAACTGGATTTTATCACCCTAATTCTAACACTGAACATTTGTCATTATAATAAAGCTGCAAATAGCATGCAATCATTATTGTAGACGTTATTGATAACTACAACAGAGTATCAACATTAGGTTTCGATTTAGTGAGCAAACAGTTTAAAACTAATTGTAAGGAAGTTTGAACGTGTTTAGAAAACAAGCAATTACGACTAATGCGATTCAAACTAAAACGAAATTACTATCCAGTCTTTCACGGTTCTTAGTGGTCCTTCAGTGCACATCTCTTATTATTGAAAGGAAGATGAAGGCTATACGATATCTATATGAAGCGATTTAACTCAATAATCTTGCAGAAAATTTTCAAGTTGCACTATTTAATTGACTATAAATAAATACAGGGAGTGTTCATGTGTATTAAGATTACTTATTTCAATCCATGACCACTTTATACGAAACTATTATTTTGGAGATGGAATATTAAATTTTATTTATCAATTATTTTAAACTATAGTGTAACTTAAGTTGGATTGTGACTGGCAAACGGAATCCACAATCCACGTTTCGACCTACTTAAGACGCATCGGCTGGATGCATCTAGATTCCATTACTTGTGATGAATATCTATATCGAGACAATCCTCTCAGAATGCACACATGGCAACAGGGGCTGACCAGTTTCAGTCAAAGGCTAATCAACGGGAAGATACAAACTCATCCTATTTGTAGTGTAACTTATTCGAAATTAAAAGGCAGACTAAATTAAATCTCTTAGCATGCTGATATTTCTTGTACTAAATTTTCTTAATAACTTAAAGTGAGTAGACCACAGTCAATAATTGCCACTCATATATTTATAAAACGGTCACGCTTAATCATGGTACAAGTAAATTACCTGTTTTTAGGGGTAATACTGATTGGAACATTATATACTACAAAGAATAGTACTAAATAAAATGTAGTATTTGTTTTTACTAAGCTCATTATCGTCTTATTGTCCGAAAAAAATTGTGAAAAAAACGCTTATCGACATGTTTTAATTTGACATTTTTGAAGAAACTGCAGTCATCGTCCTTCAAACGATCAACAGAAAATAAGTGAAATGGATAAATAGGTATAATTCTTTAATTAATAAAATCACCCGTAACTAATTCCGTGACATAAAATACACATATGATTAATATTGTTTGAATACAATGATGTGTACACAAGAAAGTTACTAGTGGCATACCCCTAAATTAGTTTGGCTGCTTGTACACACTTCTCTGCTTTGTCAATTTCATTTAATATGAATGTTCATCGTTTGAAATTGTAAAATCTCAACATGTTTATCCATTAGACGTTTTACTTCATACACTTAGATATCATAAAAACATATTTTTCAAGTATTTGGTTTCATGTGAAACAGACAAATTTCATTCAAAGTAAAATCAGTGGATACGAACGTTCAAACACCACTTCATAATAAAACGTTAATATGAAATCTAAGTAGCCTTTACCAACTTCATTTAAACAGCTTTTGTCAACTAGATAAAAATAAGGTGTGGACCAATATCGATTAATTGTCTTGTCTGATTGTGAAAACATTTTTCCTAGGTAATGCGATCATTTGTTTTTGTTGCAATTGCTATCAACTTTGTTCAGCATAAAAACATCAACTTTAACTAACTGATTTGCAAAACAACCCAAATAATTTCAAAGTAGATATACACTGAATGATTAAGAATGAGACAAAACCTGTCATAATTCTCAAATTTATATGGATACTTCTCGTCAGGCCTGTATAGTTTTAGGTAAGAGTCCTCGATGAAGTAACGAATACATTTATAAAATGAGTGGTATATATTTGTAAAATTCCAATGAATAGAAATTGGAATTTCCGACGTTTCGCAGCTTAGTGTAGGTCGCTTCTTCAGACACTACCAACACTATTCGAGGTGCATTAGTTAAAATAAAGTACAAGATCTCATTCACTTCTACACAGAATTGTGTCTACAGGCTAGGTTGTGTTGATTGTGATGCTTTCTATATTGAAGAGTCTTCTCGAGAAATCAAAACTTGTGCCATCAGAACATGAAAGCTACACTAAATGACTTCCTAATAATCCTTTTAAACTTGCAAATTAAATCAGCAATAGCAGTACATACTATCTACCACAGCCATAAAATCGATACTAAAAATATCCAAATTATTCAAAAAGGTTTTTTTTTTCAATTATAAGGAAAGATGAATAGATGGAGCACTTCACATTAAATCCAACTGCACTTAACAAAAGGGAAGGCCTTCTATCCACCCAACATGGACTTTCTACCCAATCGACCACAATTAAAGTACATCAAATTTAATTCACGTGATCATACATACAATTTTATTCTCACATATTCACATAATTTCCTTTCACATCACACTAACATATGCATACATGACTCACTTCAGACCGCCTTGACCCAAATGACTTGATATGACACGATCAAACTAGCATTTTGATTGCACGAACTTATTGTGATCCTGATTTGTTCGATTGTATTAATTAATCTTGTATTAATTTCAATTCGGTTATTCATTTCTCTGAAGAAGCAACTTGCACTAAGCTGCGAAACGTCAGAAATTTTAATTTCTGCTCATTGGAATTTTGCAAATATATATCACTCATTTTATAAACAACCTATCCAATGCTCAATTTATTTGAAATTGTCAAAGTTAACCTTGGTAATGATATAACGAATACATTGTTAGATATTCGCAAATCAGCGACGGCTCCGTAAAAAGTTTCAAGATTATGCTTCGATTTTTTAGAGTGTACTTGAAGTAATTGTCATCACTAAACCACCAGCGGTAGAGAACAACTTCGTCATATATGTAGATGTTTTAAGATAATTCAAGATTTTATGGGAAACTATCGTTGGAATAGTTCGGTTATAGCCGAATACTTATAGCGGATAACTAGTAACAAACTATTCGATACACTGGCATTAATTGTAACGATAATTAAAAATTGTCTGCGGGAAAATGGTTGTCTACCTAAAATTCATCAGTAAATATGAAAAAATAAAAATAAAAGGAATGAAGTGTTCTTCGGTTATAATAATAATAATAATAATAATAATAATAATAATAATAATAATAATAATAATAATAATAAAGCTTGCCTCTATATGAATTGGTTTCAAAAGTGATGAATTTGATGGCATGACAAATTTAAAACTAAGGCATATATTAAAAAGACTTATCCACCTGGAAGGATTGTTTCACTTTATCAAATAAACTGATCATCGAGGCAATAGGAATTGGCCTCACGTTACTGCCAGTTGTATTTAAAAGTTTACACGTACTTTGTTTTCATCTCAGAACCATATCTTCCAGAAACTAAGACTTAGAGTGCGATCGCACGTCATCTACTTGAACGTAAACATGGCGTGGATATTTCAAAATCACTCAAAATTATTAGTAAACAAAAAACTTAAAATCTGCTATCCTATGCCGAAACTGTTCAATCAAAAGGCTTAAACTAAATAAATGCATCGAAATAAAATATCATCGTTAGTCAATGACTACCCTGGTGACCTCAATTTTCAACACTCGGATATGTAATATTTTATATTGTGTTCACATATGTTGTCATACTGTTCTGCTGTGAAAGTATTTTATACTACGTTGGGAACTAAACTTCTCAGATGGCTATAAAAGCTAAATAAGACTAATTGCCTTGACTTGAGAGTTAGCTACTAAGCGTTTCCTTTGCAGGTTGTATTACTATTTTAACTACAATAAGTGCTGACATGTATTGCATCTAAAAAGAAGTTATGTAGTGATACAGGCTACATATCTGCTTTCAAATATACGCTTAAAATGCATAGCGTATTTAGTAATTCTCTTCATTTAAATTATTTTGAAATAAAATAAAATAAATCTAGGGATATTTTTGCATATGCTTGCTCTGATTGGTTTATCTACGTTCGCAAATTTTCTGTAAATGGCAATAAAATGGACTTACAAACAAAATTAATTGGACATAATGGACCAGTGAATTGCGTTGTCTATAATCCATCAAATTTCGAAAGCGGTAATCAAAGTGAATGGATAACTGGTTCCGATGACTGTACTATTCGTATATGGGTGAGCACTAATTATGATGTTTTATTTAAACAAATTGATTTTATCTATTTATAACTTGGTACAATGTTTATTTAGAGTAATGTTCTCTGACAAAATAATGTTTGACTAGAAACTAAGTAGTTAAATGTATTTAGTAATTTGTATATTCCATGAGTTTTCAAATACTATCTTTGTCTGATGTTAAGTAGTTAAAGGCAGTCATCAGAAAACACTTAAGCTAAGTTTATTATTAGTTGAAACACTTCATGGTTATCTGCAACCTAGTGCAGAGTGATGCTCCATCGTGGACTCGAACCCCCCCCCCAGTTACCCGGTTTTACAGCTTGGAAAGCTATGACTGAGTTTCAAGGCTATGAATAATTGACATATTTACGTAGACTGCAGAGTAGTGATCACTGGCTTATGTGTTTAGCTTTTAGTACTAATAAGATTCGACGGATCAAACTGAAATGTTGTATAGCATGAGGTATTCTAAATCTATCACCGAATGATAGCCATTGTGGTCAATCAGCGACGACTTTGAAAAGCTGATTTTAGCTAAGTAGAAACCCACTATTGTAGTGCATATACATAGCAGCCAGAATGCATAAAACTCTGAAAGGAAAAATTACTGAGTTAAACGCATCAAATATTAGATAATCCCTACGTATCCAGCAAATCATGGACAAATCAACTCATTCCTAAACGCAGACCCTAAGCCTAAACTAGTTGTAAATGCAAACTAATCTTATCCCCGACCTTAATCCAAACACTAAACCCCAATTTAAAATGATGTCAAACGGGATTCGAAAAACCTCAAAATTACTGATTTCAAATGCCGAGTAGTCATAGGTATAGAAAATAAACGGATTTAAAAATTCATTAATGTTTCGAAGTCAAATTTATCTGTTTCTTTTTATCAAAGATCTAAAATACTGCATATTATTTAAAAATGAAACATTATATATCCTATTACTTCACTTATTTGTTAATTTAGAAAACAACGAAAGAAGAAGAAATGTGTCGTTTAACGCTGAATGCAAATGGTCCAATAACATGTTTATGTTTAGATTTAAAACGTAATATTTTACTTGCAGGAGTTGATAAAGAAATTAAGTGAGTATATTGTTGAATTTCAGTATCATTTTACACAGAGAGTGAATAAACCAAATTATAAAATAAAATTGAAGTCAAAGACTTTAGAACATTTCCGCTAATCTCGTGAACAGTCGAAAGAAAATGGGAGGCACTATTCAAAAGCACACATAGTACTAATTAAACCAAACATTTCCAAGAGTAATCCGTATCTTTTTCTAATTTCAATTACACACATTTTCCCAATATAGGGAACATCATTTTACTTTGTTTTTCTGTTCTGATTATTTCACTAATCAGTTTCGACACCATATCAACAAATATTTATTTAAAATTATGATACCAGTAGAAAAACTCTTTAAATCTAACAGTCACTAGGCGGCTGTTTAATTCGGGAATCTGTGGTTATAAATATTCTCGACCCCCAAAACGGCCTAGGGTGGGGAGAGTTCACTTTCTCTCGAAGCATTCACTAAATGCTAAGCTTCTACCCTCTGCCAGAGAGGTCCTACTCACTTTCTTTTTTCTGCGGGGATACTGTTTACCAAAATTGGAAGACTAAAGCAAACGTCTAGTCCTTAAACCGAGTTGGTAGACGTGGACGGTCCATTTAGAGGGAATGGAAAATCCAGATTCCAAATCAGTGGTGTACATGGGCTCCAGTATCTAAAAGAAACGAGAAAGGTATGTATCAACTTTAGTCACTAGCTACCATGGGACTGCATCTTCTGATGATGCTCCATCGCTTTGTGGACTGATCTTAGAATCGAACGCTTGAGGAACGGCCACTTAAAAATCCACCTACTTATATCTAGGCATCTGGGATTTATTTTTGCTTACAATTACAAATAATAAGGATAATTAAGAAAATGATCTGACCATTATATACTCTCTCGTACTTAAGTGATACTTACTGTCAATTCATTGCAAACAGCTTATATTTTATTTTACATTCCTTTCTATTCCATTTTTGTTACCTTCATTAACCTTTACTGCGTATTAAATTCACTCAGAAGCTCGACCATGGTAATAATTCTATCAATTTGGTCTGGAGTTGCTGAACTCTAAACTTTTAATTGTTCCACCGATATCGAATTCTGATACCTTTTTGAAGCAACGTGTGGCATTTAAAATGGTGTACTTTAACCTTCGCGCACCAATATAAACAGAATAACAGGATGGTGTGGGTACGTCTTTGAAATGGTTTCAATATCTACGTTTACTGTATTTCGGAAACCCGTATTCAGGATACTAGTGAAGTACTACACATTCGATATCCATCTGTCGACCTAAAGAATGTATTCCGCGTGCGTTTATGTAAAGACCCTGTGACACCAGCTTCGGTTATGCAAGCTTCTGTGTCGCATTGGGCGCCAAAACAGAGGCATAACTCACTGAATTGATCCCTATGAAGAAACGCTTATGTGCTGTCGAATTCAACGATTCCATTAAAGTGAGATACTGACGTGGGAAACAACGTTTTTTCTTAACATCCCCTCCCACTAATCCACCGACAGATTGCAGCCCAGATGCAATTAAGAACAAGTCTTACCACAATTATATCAGTAAAGTGTGTGCGACAAATATTGCAGTACTAGCTGGAGAGGTATGTGGGCAGGTCGAGTGTCTGGGCACAGAGGAGAGTCGCTTGGGTGGCCGTTGGAAACTTGATGGTCGCAGGTTAGTTAACGGTGACCATTTTCTACAGCATTGTGCAGACCACGACCTGTTTCTAGCTAGCACTAACTCTCGATGTGCTACCTGGTGTCCTTCGTTTGTAATAGATTGATCATATCGCGGTTAGTTGCTGCTGGTGTATTTGTGTCCGAAAATGGTGTTCTTTTTAAAACATCTATTTGGACTCTAATCAGGGTTTAATTTGTTCCACGCTCATTTTGCATTTCAGTTACTAGCAAACGCCTTATCCTAAACAAATCGACATTAATAAATTCGCTGCAACTTCTGTTGTAACCAAACACCAATTTGATTTGGATTCTAGGCTGTGCCAGTTTACCGGAATGTTTAGGTGAACACTAGCTGCATTTACATTAAATCATTAAAATAGCGGGCCATGTCACTTGTGGTTTTGTGAATCCTTCCGCTTATCAACAATTAGTCTCTTCAAGTTACTTACAGCCGCTTGAGTAACGTCAAACTATTTCAAATACTCAAGTTTGATAATAAACGTTGATTCTTATGACGGGAAATCGTGAAAAGCTTGAGGGAGGACTGACAAACTAATGTGGTTAGGGCGTACTAAGGAGTTTGAAGCATCAATTGAATATAGTGATTGCCATAACGATTTTCAGATGGCCTGAGCTACTAAGAGAAAGAAGTTTAGTGTCAGTGAATCAATCAGTAAAATGATGGTATACAAATCCTCAAAATCCAGGAGTGTCTTAAACGATGGGTTGAGTTTTTCTGGGGTCAGATTATCTGGTCTGTAGTACCAACACTTTCTATCAGATTCCCACGCCTTCCCGATCAGTGACAACTGACACACAAGCAACGCAGAAGAGTCCTGCAAAGAACTACAACTTCTTAATCGCAATACATCAACAAAAGAAATTACACTCAGTTTCTCTAAGAACTGTGGCAGACTTCTCACTAGGGAGCTGACAAGATTATTTAAAAAAGTTTGGGAAACGGAGTGTTTCTTCATTTCAGAATGAAGAGATTATCATCACCATTTTTCAAAATGGCTCATATAACCACTGAAACAACTATCAATGGATAAGTTTACTACCAATTACTTCAAAACTATTGGGTCCCGTCATACTTCGCAGATTGTTCAAAACCTATTGAGGACTGACTTGCATGAGGCAGACTGGTTTTTAACCAAGTGGATGTGGCGATCACATTTTCACTCTCTACCAAGTGTTGGGACACGGTTACACGTATTGAAGTCCAACAATCCTTATGTTCCATGGTAACAGGGCCGCCTTCTATTCATTGGACAAGATTGGACTCTAGAATTTCATGCTAGAGGAAGATACAACAGAACTGTATCAATATTTAAAGGGCTGTTAATACAAACACTTCAGGTAGAGAGGGTATAAAACCACTTTTCTCAGCTGTTCCAATCCACCAATGGGGTAAGGTGTAGTTACCCAATCATTTTATGCCTCTTCAACTCTGCCATTGACGACATTCAAAAAATAGTTCTAAAGGACGTTGGTGTGTCTCTGTCCTAGGATATTTTTATTGTCGACATTTACTTATCTCACTGTTCCTTTGTGAGAAGGTAAAGTAGCTATTATGCTGGTTGTATGAGGGAAGCACCTTACTGCCGTCACACCTCTGTACATTCAGCAGTACGACATCACCTTCGGACATCAGTTTCACTGCTTTTAGTCTTAGTATTCGTCAAACAATTTGCTTGGTCTCGTAGAACTTCAAGGAACAAATGTTTCAGCTAGTATAGGCCTATTGGGTCATCTTGATAGACAAGCTCAACCACCGCATTAAGGTAGCAGCGATGGTCGGGCTCAGTCTAAGCATAAAGAAAGCCAGATCGTCTTTTGATATTCTGAAACATTTTTCGCGCCGTTGTCATGTCTGCCAGTGACAACAGTTCTACTCTAGGTTTGTAAAACTTGGTCTGTTCAAGCTGAAGATGCCCGGCATCTCTCCGTGTTAGATCAGAAGAATTGTCAGCATGCAGTGACAACATCGTGTTAGGGTAATGTTATAACAAATTTGTCAGTATTACCATCTGAATCACGGGCTTCGGTAGTGTTCATTGTTGCCGACTCTGGGACTGGTTAGAAAAAGCAGGGGTAGTTAGTTTATGACAAGGTGGTGTGGAATAAAAGCTCTAAATTTCAAATCAGTGGATGTATTTATTTTACTCTCGTTGACAATAATCAAGTGTTATTGAAATATAAACTAGAACCTAACAATAAAATACTGACAATGCATGATAAACTAAACAAACAACTAACACTATGGTAGCATGTTCTTTTTCATGTATTCTTAACCTACAAAGGTTTTAAGTTAATATCTGTTTATCACTCTAGTTCTAGGGATTATTGCACTGTAGATAAAGATTGTACCCATCTACAAGAATAAAAGAATAGAAAATATTATTGTTAATCAAATTATCGGTACGCACTATATTGTATGCTTTGTATTACAGAATTTACGACCCGTTAACTGGGCATGTTTATAGAAATTACAAGGGGCATGAGGATATAATTAGGTCAATAGCTATATTACTTGAAGAAGATGAGGTAAGTTTATATTGCTACTGTATAACCATATTATTAAAACTATTTATTCTTAACTGTTACTTTCCAGATTCCAAACAACTGAGTTGTAGAGAACAGTAAATAAATTATGCTTTGACTAGATACCTCGACTTTAGTGATTGTTTGTAGCCAATGATACATCAACGTAATACATTAACCATTTCTGACTGTAAGTTGGAATTTATTTATTTATACAGAAAAGATAAACAAAATCGTACGAAATTGAATAATAACTTGCAAGCCACTTCTGAAAACGTAGAAAATAAGAGACCAATAAGACCAAATCATAGACGTTGACTTTTAGCTCAGGATTAACTCGTAGTTAACTGAGCTACAACATGAGACTCTTCTGCGGTTGTAGAGAATGATCATATTTCCTAACACTTGGTGTTAGATATCGTCTAACCTACAGGAAGTAAATATTAGCAAAGAATGTCATGTATCTAAATCGGCCTAAATTGATAGATTTCATCCCAGAACAACTACAGAATATCTTACATGCGTCACATTTTCACAATGCGGCAATCATGAGTTCTAGTATCTGTCCCAAATCTTCGTCACCTTCAAACTCAGTGGGGTTGAAAAAATCTATGGAGCACATGGAGCAGCCAACTGCCCTAAGAAATTCATTCTCTACAGTCAAATTAAAGCTCAACATGCCAGTTTTAAGACATAGATTCGCTCTTGAGTGATATACAAACTCACCTCAAAGTTTCTACACCATCATTTCAGACATTTAAAAGACTCCTTGTTTGGTGAGAATTTTAGCAAATAGAATCCTATCATCTGCATTAACCTAATTAGTGAATACATATAAACAGATTTCAGAAAATTTACACTAAACACGCTTTACTACCATGACAGTACTTGAGATGAAGCTGAGTAGAAACACAGTAAATAGTCACAATGGTGATATGCTTGATTTAAATAGTAGTTTGTCGTATGCATTGTCTAGATTGATGGATCTCGAATAAGAGACAGCCAGCTGATAGTAGAAGTGAATTTGTATATTCCCATTGATTTGTTATAGACTGAAGCTGGTCAGTCACTGTTGCTATATGTGCATCCTGTGCGGATCGCCTCGATATAGCGATTATTCATAGTTATCATTATCATCAACATTGGGATGCAGGCACATCCAGCCGATGAGTCCCAAATAGGACGAAACGCGCGTCCTGGATTCCACTTGCCAGTCACAATACGAATTAAATGATAGCCAGCTGATAGGTTTACTTACTTCGTTTGTATAGGCTTTAAAAAGCAGCAGGATTCTGTAATTAGCAGCGAAAAGATGTTGACTCACGAATAAAAAGCTTACAACGGTGAGTTTGTAGGTAGTCACTAAAGTAATTCAAAGCCCAGCGACCGAAAATCTACAAGACCTTCAGCTTCGTCAAATTTCATCTTGAGTAAACAAACAGCTTACGTCAATATTAAGTGGTTGGATATATGATAAGAAGATATGTTTTATGTAGATTTGTGCTAGTTATACCGGTCAGGAAGGTTCGAATAGAATCATGAGGGAAATAGTGTGACCTGCTGCCACCAAGCGTTCATATCTTTATCTTCATTTAATTATATCTATTAAAATGAATAATGCTATTTTCCAACAATACTAACGCAATTTTAGTACGTATCTGCAAGTGCTGACGGTCAAATTCGTATATGGAATGCTTGGAAGGGTAATCGAAATTCACTACCAATAAGTTTAACAGACCAAGAGTCAGTACTTGCTGCAGCTAAGCAGGCAGCAGCCAAGTTATCATTAAATCCAGCAGCATCACTTGGAGCGGCGGCTCGAGCATTCAGTAAAGCAGGGCGATTCAGATGTATTGTTGAGTGTCTTATGAGACATCAGCATGCAAAATAAACAAGACGGTTATTCCCAACCAAAATCAGAACCTTCAAGACAAATTGTGATTTTTGTATAAATTTACTACCGAAACGATAATTTTTTTACGGTAAATAAGACTTTTCAAACAAATTACACAGACAAATAGACTCAGACGACATAAAGATGTATTAAATCTAAATACCTTTTGTCAGATTCATTTAGTTTATCTCTGTTTCCTCCCCGCTCAATAACATTCCGGACTACGTTAAGTGTTCCTTCAAAAAGGCACTCAACTTTTAACAGGACCCGTTTATCAAGCAGAATATTTTGCTTGTATTTGTTAGCAAAGCATTCAAGATCAAACCGACAAATTTGTAGTTACCTAAAATTAAAATTATTGGGACTACTTTTTCGAAAGAAATCGAGAGGGACAGAAGATAAGATATACCTTACAAGTAGTGGGAAATGAAGCCAAATTTGTAAACTACTTCAGTTTATTTAACTACAAATAATTTGGTGAACAGGAGAAATAGGACTAAGTCTGTGCACAAACATGATAAGCGAGCGAATTACAGTGAATGTAGGAATAAGTTGAATGCAATTTTAGCTCAAAAATATTTGTTCAAAAGCAGCATAGATTCTCAAGCGGTCGAAGAGAAGTTAAATACAAAAATGTATAAGGAATCTCGTTTGCAATTGTTGTATTATAGCATATTATAAGCAAGCGAGTACTACTTATGTCTTGCCACCTAATAAGTGCTTGCTTACAAACAAAAGTGAATGGATAGTGATCATACTAACTTCTATAAACATTATCGTGATACCACAGCCTAGCTGCTTTATTTATGTATGGGTTTTAAACCATATAATTTCTACTTATCAAAACCAGAACATTAGGACTAACATATTTTACAAATCTGCCGACTGTTACTAAACAGTATGCCAGGTTAACACACCGTGAAATGATTACCGCCTCATCATCAATCTCTGTAAGGCTTCATATATAGCTGTGACTCAAAAAGTAAAGTTAGTATTAGTGCCTACTTATATTACGAAAGGAATAAGACGATTGAGAAGCAAATATATCTTGTATACTCTTAGTGAAGTACGTAACCAAACAGTGGTTGTTCAATGCTAACTGAAATCATTTCATAAATAGAATACTAATGACTGACAAAAATATTTTTATTTAACATCTGCCTGGTGAGGGTAAAATAATATATGCAGCACTAATTAAGATTTTAGGCTTCTAGTAAACACGTGTATAAATAACGTTTTTGCTACTCTAACTTCTAAGTAATACCATCGTGTATTCAAATAATGTAATTAAAACAACAGTAATTTGTAGTTGTTTACTTGTGAGGCTTAAGTGCAAACGCTTTATTAAAAAGTCGAACGAATCAAAACTAATTAAAATGAATGTGAAAAAATGAATAACAACATTATGAAAATGTTAACACCAATGAAACAGTACGCGACCTACGATTGTATACAAATAAATAATCTTGCTTTCCAATCACGTAAAACAAGATAGGAAATACGGTACAAACTTGAAAATAGGATCATTATCAAACACTTTCAGACTTATTCTTAAACTGATAGAAATGTGCCATAATATCGCAGTATATGGGATTCGTGCACATTATTGTAAGGGATAGTTTATTATTGAATATAAGGAAAAATTCCTGACACTGCATACTTACGTTTAAGAAGAACAATAGGGACTCAAAATAGAAAGGTACAAATGTTCATTAAGTAAAAAATATATATTTCATACCACAAATATTTACAAGTACAGAATTATAACCCACAAGATACACAGTTGACATAATAATAATGACAATATTAAGTATCATATACAGCAACTTCACGCACCATCATCAAAAATACTATTTGTTCGAAGATATAATACCATATTTCACACATAAGGAGTTTAAATACCTTAACCATGTGAATACAGGAATCTGTACAACCATAGCATATTCTGAATAGGTGTTGTAGAACAATGTTGCTTCACAATTGAAATGAAATTGGCAAACGGTATCGCATCATCTTTAAAAAAATAAATTAAAAAAGGATAACATGAGAAGTTGAGTATTTGTCATGAAATAAAGAAAAAACACTCAAAAGATCAAAACACAGACTAAATAAAAAGATACGCTGACTGAGAATACATAGTTATTAACAAAGAACGCTATATGTTAGGTCCCTGATAGGTGAAAACAAAACAACCACAAAAGAGAAAGCATTTTATCAATTTTAGACATGTTCTAACAGCCACAAAGTTGAATTGTGAGTTTATTTTCTAGTGCAAACGAAAAGGTTCAATCAACAACCGCGACAGTCAGCTATTAACAACGTAGAACCTGGTATATATGCCCATAGGTTCAAGTTGCTATACTACTACGAGATCAAATCTACGAGATTAACATAGCGGTATAATTCAAAAAGAAAAATGAAGCAAATGTACGAAAGAATAGTGAGACATAGGATCTAGAAAAAATATAAAGAGTGAATACATCGAGCCACTGTGACTACTTCTGAGCCATTTCACACAATGTTTTCTTTCACCGACTACGATTGTTACACAGACCACAATCAGGCATTCTGCATCTACCAACATGACTCAGAACAACGGGCAGACTTCGTCGATTGATGCCATGTTTTAGTTTAGCCGCCTTTATCCTTCTTTCATCCAACTCCTACTCCAGCCAACATAGCGAGGAAACGCAGGCAGCGGATAGGCATATGTAGCACATGTCCCAACCATCTCAATCGATAACGGGTTACGACCTTTTTGAATGACATGCAATGTTTTTTTAGTACTCTGTTTCTAACATCATTATTTATTCGTTCATTCCATTATATATGGGCGATACCACTAAGATTTCTATGATCAAAGACCTGGAGTCTACGGATATATTTTATTTGCATGACCAATGTTTTTCATTCGTACATGAATACTGAGAGGAATGGTGAGCAGTACACTCAACCTATCGTTAGAAGACGAATATCTCGCCTAAGCCAGAAGTAACGTAAGTTAATAAAAGCCGAGAAAGCTGTCTGAATCTGGGCTAGGATTTTGTTGGATACCGACCTACGAAGAATGATGAAAATTATGAGAAAAGCGAAGCGGTTAACAGGCTAAACTACTTCACACCATATGACTAATCTAAGCGATGATGTAGACCATCCTGGAAGTAACACTTTTTTCATCTGTATAGAAAGGAACCTATCCCGAATATGCTTGCATTGTTACTCAAATTGCTGATAGAATTCAGCATATTGTCAGCATCTTTACTAAATATCATCTGCGTACTTTGAGTCGACAAGTGGGTTTCCTGGAAGGAGATTACTTCCTGAAAAGTCAAATGAAGGAAGTGAAACTTCTAAGAAGAACATATATGATGAAATTGAATAGAAAGAGGGATAAGAAACAACTTTGATGAACCCCACTTGAGGCTGGCAATTCTCGTGATAGCTCGCAATAAACTCTAACTCGACGACTGGTGCTCGAGTAAAGAGCATTCATAACGTTAATATACTTCTGAGGTATGCATTTTAATAACAAACTGACAAACACAACTCAATTTACGGGGACAAAACTTGCTTTTAGTTCAAAGAATACAACTATTGTCGGACGTTGGTGTGTCTATGTTCCAGAGTCTGAAAGTGAATATATGGTGAATTTTTTCTCGTCCAGATCTAAAACCAGCCTGGTTTTCTCAAGTTTGTACTTCCATAGCATCGGAATATTTCAGAGGCCAATAATATGAACACTGAGTTAGTCACACTGATTCCTCTGTGATTGTCACAAGGAAACTTTTATCCACTTTTGTAAACTGGAACGATCAGCGATCGAGACCGGTCACATAGGATGATTTTCAGTTCCCGGACTTCGGTTATTGGATTAGTCAACTTGCCTACCGAAATTGGACTACTATCATTTGGTTATCTGGAGTCAGTTAATTAGGTCCTGCTGCTTTACCTTGCATTAAATGACTTGTAGCCTTTCCAGACTCACTAAGTGTGTCAACTTTCCACTCAAGTAGTTTGGAAATAGTCGGTAAATTGGGGAAAGCTGGAGGCCAGTTGAACTGTTCCCGAAAGAGTTCCGCCTATCGGTTTAATATTCTATATTGAGAGCAAATCATAGACCCATTTTTCTTCACAAATAGCCTTACTGACAGTCAATTTCTTAATACCAGTGCTATTGATGAGTCGGAACAGTTATATTGTATTGCTTACTTTCACCGCTTCTGTTGCCTACTACTACTTACGTGGAATCTTTCTTAGTCTACGTTTCAGTTGTTGTCGATCTTCATTCCCAGAGCCTGCCAGAATGGGTTTTCAACAACCCATCAGCTCGATAGAAGTTTCAGAAGTCAAAGAACTAGAAACATAGGGAGAAGGCGGTTTGATCGTAAACAAGGTGATCTCGAGTGCTGTTTCAGGTACCTATAGATAGTAGTATTCAATCGAAGAAACGTACATTCATCCTTTGGCATATAAGAATAAACTGCATGCCGTTGGCAACCGATAACAAAGAAAATACCAGGAGTTAAATCAATGTACTAACCTTTAGGTAAATGAGGTAACAGAACAGTATAATCAGGTAAACTAAACCACAAACGAAATGCTTTCACCAATTTCGATTGAAATGTATCATACTGATTGACAGCAGATGTAACTTTGGATAAATCAAAGTAATAATTCTTTAAACCAACGGAAAGTTCTAAAATAATAATGTAAAATTTAAATCAGTAAGCTACTTTGATTTCTTTTAGAATGTGCATAATTCATTTGAAATGACTTTTATTGATATGTAACTTATTTCTTTGTACTTCTCAGTAGTGTTTTACGTGAACAGAATACACTAAAAAATTACACTTTGTTTTACTGTAGTGTTCAGGTAAAATGAGTACAGATTTACATAGTGACAATATGCAAACCTGTGTGGTAAATATATAACCTAAGCTGTTGCAGAGAAGGAAATTGATAATATTTAGCATCCCAAAATATTATGTGATAAGATTTTAATCAATTGTTTAATGAAAAAACAAATACCTTAATCAATGAGTGACATCATTGCAGTTAAAGAAAATTACATTATTCTAAGAAATATTTACCATCTTTATGTTTTATGAAGTGTTGAGTAACTCTTGCAGCTATAACACGTCCCAAATCAAAACGCGATGACATCGATGAAGACTTATTTCCAATATATGCGTCACCGTTTGATAAAATCAGTTTGTCCTGTGATGGGAATCGTTTCAAGAAGGCAACTAATAGCTTTAACTGTTTCAATATACAAAAATCCAACCACTGTTTCAAACATTCATCAAGCTAAAGGCAGAAAAAGGAGAAAACCAATAAGCATTACTTTTAATAAAGCCGATCCAGTTCAACATTATTTTCAGAAAATATAATCTAACAAAAAACAAAAAAAGTAATGACTCATACAATATGTATTGGTGCGAGTTCCCAAAACCTTGCTAAAACATCAAAAGAGAAACTAAAAAAGTGGAAACAAAAAAGACAGAAGGCCAAGTTAGTGAAACTTACCAAATATGTACACGACTATGTTATAAAATATAAACAAAACTTACGGTGTAACCCAATGGCTGGGAAACGTTAACTAAGAATGAAACCACATTTATTAAGTTTAACACGCTACAGAATGACAAATATTTGGTAAATGTACCTGACAGTAACAAAGATGTAGCTTATTTTCTATGATGTACGATTCAATCTATTCCACAGTAGCAACAAGCCACCTTTTTATTACCACTCTATACATTACGAGAGGCACTATTAATGGCAAATTATATCAGTTATTTAAATTATATATATATATATATATATATATATATATATAGAGAGAGAGAGAGAGAGAGAGAGAGAAAATCGTTGACTAATTACCCATGTTTGTAGCATTTTCAATTCTTCTCCTTCATCTCGTTGTTTGACAAAAATATAACCGGATTCATAAAATGTTTTTCTGTAGGAGATATAAAAAGGGAATAATAAATTAAAATTATTACATATTTAATATTTATTTACTGAAAAAGAATGAATCCTTACTTAAACAAATCCCAGTTGTTTGTTCCATGATAAAAAACAGTAGGCCAGTATTTATCAGAATTATGATTGATTTCAAGCTGAAAAAAAAAAATCAAATCCCAACAGTTAATGAACATTTCAGCTAATCACATATATCCAAAGTTTACTGACGTTTAGGTATGTGAAGTTCATTTAAGGCAGCATACAGTCAGTATTGTCACTACACAGCGGTAATGACGCAAACGTGATATCAACTGGAAGTCTAGGAATTTTTAACAGCCCAAATTAAACAACATTGTCTCCAAAGCATTACACTAAAGAATAGTTATGATTTAATATTAGTACTCAATTAAATTTGCAGGTATTTTCTAAAAGATTAAGAAATAGCATAATCATTCTGTACACTGAATGTATAATGTCAGACGTTTGACGTTGAGGTGTTTTGGGAAGTAAAGTATGATCAACTCTTTACTTTGCTAGTAAATTCCCATAGCCTATAGGATTCAACTACAACATGATCTAAATGTAAAGACCCATATACAAAAGGAAATATAACAGGATATTGAATGACAGGTAGTGAACATTCATTAAGAATATTATGGTAATTATAGTTTACTAAATATAATCGCAAGGAAATTCATTGGTTAAGCAGAAGGCATACTAAAGAGTCCATTTGATGACAGAAACACTATGTTGACCGAAATAATTTTAGTATTCGGACAGAGTAATCCTCTAAATAAATTTGTGTTTTGTCTATCAAAGACACTCATTAGACAAAAGAATTTGTCAAAAATCAGTTAGTACGCTCCTATAAAAAGCGAAATCAATTTTGATCAAAGAAGCAGCAATTGAAAATACTGTGAAATGATGAATTAAAAACAAAAATGAGTCATGAGGATATGGTTAAATATTTAGTTGGAAAATCAGCATTTGCAAAACATGCAACTGGTTATGGTTTCTAGGGGATATAATATTGCTTTTATTCAAGTAAAAAAGGATATCAGGATTTTGAAATTTCATTTTTATTACCAGTATGAAAACAAGTAAATACCTAATGTAGATGAATTCGCAAGATGTGGAAGCGATCGTATCCCGTTAGCAAGCAATAATAATAAGTGATGAATTTTAATAAGGAACCTAAGGGATAACTGGTTAGTGGCGGACAACATTTGTGTATTTGATTTTATTAAGTTGATATCATATTTTTAAGCCTAGCCACCAGAATATATAGGATGATGCAGTGAACTACTTACGGCATTGACTTTTCTCTCCTTTTTCTATCTATCAGTGGAAAACACTTGAATAGTACCACAATTTAGTAGAGTAGTATATACAACGTCGTTTAAACTTTTCCAGTGGAAGTTCGAAACTTGTGTTTCCTTAGTTAAAACTGAATATAATAAAAGAGATTTTCAAATTCTTTTTTAATTTCAACCAAACAATGATTAAGAAAAAAGAATAAAACCTTTGATATGCGATTTAACCTACCCAACTAATATTATCTAATACATCAGATGGGAAGACAAAAGTATCGTTTGATGAAAGTATAACATCAGATTCCTGTAGGAAAAAAAAAGTAAATTAACTTGTTACACATGATGTACGCAAGATAGTTTATATCTTCTAAAATAGTGCAAAGGTGTTTGAATTAGGCACCAACTTAGAATAACTACCAACTATAAACGTTTTTTTTATATAAACACACATAACACTGTATTTTGCTACGTTTTGAAACGAAGTAGGAATCTGATACAGAACAATCGTAAAACAAGGATTGACAACACAGAATAAAGCTGTTCAATCCTCAGCGTCCCACCCCCCTGACTATATAGAGAAGTCCAACTTGAGTAGGAGGATATAATTCACTAGTAGCCAGAAAGACGAACAATGAATCACATAACTCATGCGTATATCAATTAAGTGATCACTGAAACAATCAGCAATTCAGTAAACACCACAAAATTAACATGAATGATTACTATTCTAAAGTTCATTGGCTTAATAAAATGTTACCAGATCAAATTAATTGCGATGGAAGTTAATAAAAAATCAATAGTAAGTCTTATATATTTGTGTTAGACATAAGAGGGGTGGCCTGAGTATTATTTTAGTGCTGAGCTATTCACAATACGATAAATATTGCTAGTCCCAGACAAGCCTTAGTTTTTGCTCACCGTAAATCAAACTGACTGATCAAGAATCAGGTACACTGGGCACAAAGGATGTCATATAAAGGTCGAGTGACAAGCCACATATACCAAATGAAAAAGCACATATATACGTCATAGCTATAAATCTATTTAACTGTGATTCGTCATCTATCTGCTTATGCCATCATTAACCAATCACAATACGCGTAAGCCAGATCAACCAACTGAAAATTCTAAAGTATTTGTTTTTGGGTATGTAGTGTATATGTAAATGCAAACATCACACGAAATATAAAGTAGATAATTATGAAAAACAAACATCAGTAAAGAACGGATTGTGATGACATCTACATAAAAGGCTTACCTTAAGTTTTGCTTCAAAATTAGACAGAGCAACTTGACCAGTATCAATATCTACAGCGCATACTCGTCGAGGTATTGTAGCAAGAGCATAAAGATGACGAAGAGCTTGTAAATAGTACCTGAAAAATTAACATTTGCTATTTCAAAAAGAAACTTTGCCATTCAAGTTTAAAATCAGACTGATTGAAGAGAATATTCTCAACTACTCATCTCGACGATTTAAAAGTGGCATCAAATAACTTTTAATATTGCTAAGAAAACTAACAAATAAACTGTCTAATACAATCATTAAGCCGAATCCCGCCAAGCATTTTGAAACCTGTATTCATAGACCATTACTGAAAACACTTATCCATTACAGACTCGTGTGCCTGGTTTTGAGACACTTTAATTGTGAAGACTAGAAATACTACCCAAGTTGCTACAACAACGAGAATAAAAACTAACGCACCATTCAAATACATATTTCGTAAACCATGATGAAGTGCATGCGTAAACATTATTCATACCAAGTTTAATTTCCTTTATGAAATATTATTTTACAGGTATGGAGAGCTTTAACATACAATAATAGTTAACTCACCAATTATCACCGGCAAATGTAGGAAGAAGAGGGAAAAAGGATATAACTAGCATTGCAGCGGCTTCTGGTGTGTTTGCAAGAGTTAATCTGAAGATATAACACAACACATGGAATAAATATTGATAATAGTATATTTTAGAAAAAACTATGAAAGTAAAGTGACTTCGAACCTAAACTGATACAGGTGATATTACCTATGAAGCTGAGTTAATATTGCAAAACAAACCATTATACATCGGTCTTCGTATGTCATCCAACGACAGTTTTGACCCACTTACTTTACAAACAAGCTCAAGGATTGAACAACAGCAAAAGGAACAACAAGTAAAAGGATAGGATTTTAACTTAAAAAGCATACTGGTGATTGGAGTAAATTTCACTTTACGAAAGCGTCAACATATTAAACTGGAAAGCCATATTTTCAAAACTAAGAAACTGCTTTGAACTATCAAGTAAGTACAGGTTTGTAGAGTCAGTTTTCAATAGCTAAACACAAGTGTGTTCCAACTATTCACCATGGTTTTTTCGACATATAAATAGATGAAAGTGAGAAATAAGTCGCTGAAGAGAATCAACCAGGGACGTGACCATTTTAACAATAGTAAATAACTTAGTTTCTTTGTTAAAACCTTACGTATCAATGTGTGACAATAGAGGAAAAATGATTAGTAGCAGTGTGCTTACCGTCCACCACCAAGAAACAATAAACCAATCGTATTAGCAAGGAGCATTTGCAATCCATAACTTGGGCCAAGAGCTGCACCAAATACCGACGCCACAGATACTGGACCGCCGACAGACGAACTTGTAGAAACAGTTTGCGTGGTCGCCGCAGCTCGTGCTGCCGCGGCTGTAACAGTATGATATAGTGAGTCTGATACAATATTGTTGTTTGGTGCAGAATTCATGGTATCCGGTTTAGCACTAAAGAGACGAATAGATCGCAGATGTCGTACCATTTTAAGAACAGTCAAATTACCAGAGCCAGCAAGTATCATAGCCAGAGCTAAAAGACATTGAGCAGCACTCTGAACTAGCGTGGACTTTGGTAAAGACGCATTTATTTGCTCTGAGTCACACGGTGATCTACAAATAAAGTATGATGGAGGCCACCAGGTTTCATCCAAAATACTTTTTGTGAGGTAGTACTAAAATGAACCAAAATACAAAAGTATTCACTTTACCGGTTTAAGCTTAGATTTCAACATATTATCAAATGAATAACATAGCCAGTAAACGCAGAAACTCAAACACTGTTATAATATATGGTCATTAACCAGAGTATAAGTAATGTGATTTCTAGTAAAGAATAATTTGTTTTATTATGAAAACAGGATGATTTATTACAGAGCCCCTATCAAAAATTGCAAAGTATGAAGAAAATTGATATCTGAGACAACCTTACACACAAACAAATATTGAACACTGCAGGCTTCGTTCATCTATGAAGTTTAAAAGTAACAAGAAAACTAGTAGCGCTGAAATTTTCTATGTTTGGTAACAAGAAATCATTAGGTACAAAATACAATGTAGCTAGCAGATGACAAATGAATGTATGCCCAAACGAATATAGACAAAGATAACTGCAAGAGCATTACAAATTCACCAAGGATAAACTTAAAGGTATTTGGACATACATTACGCTACGAATGGACCAATCAGTTATAATCAATATAAGACTTAGCATAAATGTTTATTAACCGAAGTTATTGCACTATTTAAGTATAAACGGATGAAACTAGTAGCGAAATGGTTGAAGCGATGATAGAATCAATAGCGATAAAGCTAAACATTGAGAATACGGTAATCAAGCGTATGGAATAAAAGTGAAAAACGAAATCTAAGAGCGATGTAAAGAATAAATAAGTGACAATAAAACTGATTTTTGGCCAGATCATCGATTACTAATCACATAAGACGGACAGTTCAAAGCATAGCTATTCTTTCATACAAGTGATTTTGGCTGGTAAGCACCTAAAAATTCTGAGTAATAAATAATCTGTATTAACATCAAAATTAACTAAAAGATTAATGATAAACATGTTAAACTGCTATCTCATGGATATCTGATTCAACGTAAATTATTCACTCAGTGAAGATAGCAAATATTGTATAAAAGTATCTATCAGTTGATTAAAAGAACACAAGAAACCGTTATTGTATTCAACAAAATGATTACCAGAGTATTAGCTGCAGCTGAATTCGATGTCCCAGCATAACGTAAGCCCATAGCTAAAGCACGTCCAACTAGCATATTTAGGTAAGCCAAACTGAAATGATGAATTAGAAAAACAAAACCAGTAAAAAGTAAAGTCGAACTAATTTGCTTAAAATGGTTCTTACGACCTGACAGTTGTCGAGCTTCTACAACTGGACTTCAACATACGAGTCTACAGAATGGTTAGTACTTTTGTCTACTTCAAGCTTCAAATTTGAATGACCAATCAAAAGACATAATTTTAATCGTGATTGTGTTCGCAAATTCCCTATACGCTGAAGTGAAAGAGTGAGTCGCCGTGAATAGCTATATTTGATTCACTGAGTGCTCTTAAAATGTAATACAAAAACACTCCACATTATGTTACTTAATTCAAAATGAGGATATAATATATAGTTATAAAGAGTTTCAGCAGACAAGGTGAGGCACTTAACAGGTTCGTCGTTTGTGTATAATACAAAGTTGTATAAAATATAAAAAACTGAGGTATGAAAAAAATAGGTGTAGATGTGTAGATAATCAACAGATCATTACAATGGTTGTAAGCTATCTTTGTATATTAAGTAACTAATATTCATATTACTATTTGGAATTGTGAAGATAGATGAATTTGAGGCTTTGGAGTGCGAACTGATATTAACTAGAAAAATACTGAAAACCAGAAAGCATTCACAGTCTGTCACGTTTTAGTCCAGAGATCGTCAGCAGTAAAAAGACATAGCTAGTGGAGTTGAACGATGTTAAGTGTTAAGCAGTTTACCTTATAGTGGCATTGTTTAGTAGTCAAGTAATGATATGAATTAATTTATGTCAAAAATATAAACTATTGGATATTGGCTCAATACGTGTCTAATCAAATGTGTCCTTAGCGTGAAACATTAAATTTATATTTGTTTTGTAGCCAGTGATCATGGACACAGTATAGAATGCACTTTTAAAGAAAAATGACAAGCACCTATTTAGAAACAAACGAGATAAATACTATAGGGGGATCAAGAGGATTATAAAAATTGTTTTCATAGTCAATACTAAGAATTAGAAATACTCACCTTATAGCTTCAATATCCACTGATTCAATACTCTGCAATCCGAATTGATCAAACCATTCACTTTTCCCAATAACAGGTTTGATATTGTTAACGGCGGATTCTTCCTCGGACCATTGTTCAATATCATACCGCCTTGAGCGTCGAAAAGATCGGCCACGAATATTATTTAACGTGCCTCGACGACCTCTGTTATGTATGGTGCGTCCAGATGCATGATATAAAGTGTCAATAAATGTTTGATCTGGGCACCGATTTTCAACATCATCTTCGCTAGATAAGTCAATTTGGCCTAATTCAACACGAATATCTGAGATGTCAGGTGTATGCAACTTTGGTCTTGGTTTGATGGATTCAAGAAGTTTTTCAAACAACTGTTCAGGTATGTAAGAATCTATCCACTCTTGAGTCGGTTCAATAGAATTCCAATTAACAAGACTATAAGCAAGTGCTTGGAACAAGAGCAAGTCGGGTCGAATAAGCTCCAACTGGCGTAAGGAAGTTGGTGGAAGAAGCCAATTACTGACAGTGGAATTGCCGCTACCTAAATAAGCCATTCCAAGAGCCATCATAGCACCAGGTGCGCTAACGTCTGCGTTATAGCAGTGGAGGTCACGTATCTGAGATAGTAGGTTGGTCGAAAAAAAAATGAAGCGAAAAAGTAACAAGGTGAAGACACGCTAATTCGTAAAATTTTAGCGACAAACGACATACTAACAGTTGAGATCATGATTTACCTGTGGATTTTTCCATGTTGTCTTAGTTGAATATTCGTCCAAACGACCGGCTAAGTCAGAAATAGTAGATGAAAATCTATTAGGTGCACTTGTAACAGATGGAGATAATGAAGGACCAGTGTTAGATGAAGCACGACGACGAGATGAAG
The DNA here is from genome assembly GCA_025215515.1 of Schistosoma japonicum. Lineage (NCBI taxonomy): Eukaryota > Metazoa > Platyhelminthes > Trematoda > Strigeidida > Schistosomatidae > Schistosoma > Schistosoma japonicum. Next base: position 59,547,513 of record CM046061.1, on the reverse strand, counting down.
ACTGTCGAATATATGAAGAGATTCCTCTTATTTCCATTGAGTTATGTAAGTGATCATTTGTTAGGAATCGCTCTGGATCAATTAAAGGTTCAGACGAGTAATCGGTATGTAGTAATAAGCTTGGAGTACGAAAGGTACTAAGAGGAAATGAGGCGCCTCCTCTTGTCGTAGGATCCGACAAGTTATTTTGAGTATTAGAAGTAGTGGTTTCAACACTCGTCTGAGTAGGACGCCTTGATTGGTCGGATAATCGACGTGAAGCGCCTCTACATTTTGCAGGCTGAAAAGGTAAAAATCTTTCTTGTGAATCACATGGAAAATGTACATTGTATTGTTGATTATCTGGAACACTGGAATTTGCACTCTTTGGACCCGAAGTCATATACGCATGCAATTTCTCCGCCCAGTGTAGATCGGACAAGCCACACGGTGTATCACCTCTCTGTAAACAATACACAAATGGCAGATAATTCAAACCAATTCAATAAAAATAGAATTATAGTATTATGGTGAAAAGGCTTAGGACTTAGTCATTGACCATGAATTCGTCATTTCGACCAGTAATACCTTAAAAATGCTTTGCGTATGAAACGTGAATAAGTATGTTTTACAGCTTTATCGGAATTTATTTTTTCAGTGTTCATATAATCCAAAAAATATTCTCAACGCCATTATCTGGTTTTATTTCAATCGAAAACAAACTTATTATAACAGGATATCCACAACAATTAAATAATCACTGCATTAAAGTTTATTTAAATCTATTGGAATACGTAAACACAAAAGCCCACCTGTAAGAGAACAAGGCCGAGTGCAAGACCTGCTGAAAGAGCCATTAATTCACAGCTATCGCCAGCAAATCCTCCTGAACCACCAGCACCTGTCCAACCCACTGTACTATTTGTTGGATGATTATTAGACGCATTGGAAGCAGTTTGTTGAGAGTTTGTATCTGCATTTATTCCTAAATGTGAAGTACTAGAGTGAGAATCATCACTTAGTGAACGACCTAGTTCATTAATTAACAAATTAGTAATATGTCGATGAGCTGACCCTTGATAAAGTAGACCAAGACCAAATATAGCAGCTGCTTGACATAAATTAGGAACACTAAGTTGAACATTAATTAAAGGATCGGAAGGCAAAAGTGGACGATAATGTACAGCGATAAGACGCAGAACGGACTGATCCATTGTACCCCGTCTTCCAGCACATAAACCTTTAAATGATCAATGAAAATAAATAAAATAACTACCTTAGTGAAGAGATCTAGCTTGGATCGTTTGCATTATTTATAATTTACAGATTTCAATAAAAATGATAAATGGTATCGAGAAGAATGACTAATTACAGGAAATATGAAGTAAATCCTAGATTAAAAAGTTTGATATCGAATAACATGATGCGTAAATGTGGATGGTTTAAAACTCGTAACAAGTTCAATGCACGTATTTCATGACGACAACTTGGTATGTTAAAAGAAAAAGAGATTTATAAAAGAATAAAATGATCATTGACTGGAAAGATTCCGAAATGTAATTACATTACCACATATGAGATATTGTGTAGATTCTGATATGTAATGTTTTGGTTGCCTCTCCTCTGAGTAAGAATGAAAACTAATGAGTAGTGAACAGCTCTTTTGTCGCACTGTAGGACTCCAAATCATTGTGTACTCATGACACTATCAAGGATCGAATTCAGGACTTTCAGGTCTTGTAATGTACCCTCAAAAATTAGCACTAAACGGACAGAGTTTAGTTGGAGGATATCAGCTCCAACTGATTTGTGACAACCATTCAGTGCTAGTGGCAACAGCTGTTTCGCTCCCAGCTTATCTGAACTCCACCAGTCAACACTTTTTACTAAAACTTTGATAGAGTCTTAAATTAATTCACTAGCGGGCTTATGATTATAGTTAAGTTTAAGTAGCTTTGTGGTGATCGGTTCTATTTTATTGTGTTCTTCTGTCGAGGGTAACATCAAGAAGACTGAAAGGAAGAAAGTGAATAAATTAACTTAATGAACTATAGAGAAAGACTGTAATATGAAAGGACATCGGCATCTTTAGCTAATGAGTGAACTGAAGACAAATCTTTAAAACAGGTAAACGCATCGCTCATTTGGGTAAAAATTAAATGCACATATTTCAAAAGATTTTTGAAAGTAAATTTTTATGTTACTCTACCTAAGCAAACAGGTTTCGCAGCTATGTTATGAATACATGATTAAATAAAACCTGATACTGATTACTGTTTTTTCTAAAAGGAACAGAGTGAGAACTATCTTTCCATTTGGACAAATAATAATATGGTACGGATTAATGAAGTTATTAACGACTATACTTAATCGTGTAGAGAAAGATAGATGTTACGAATGGAAACAAGTGAAAATTTATTTTAGTTATGTCAATGTGCCCGTTATTGGTTCTGTTACATTTAGTAAACTTCATATAAATACTTCAGAATGAGTATTCAGATAACGGCTACGGACTTCAACTAAAAAAATTGTGACTAAATCTTGATTCCATCGTACGGATGTTTCTATATGGAATGAAAACACCACGAAGTAACGCAAACACTATAAATAATCCCAAATTTTTACTGAAAAATAACAATAAAATCCTCACCTAAAAGTACAGCCATATTATGTAAGTCATGCACTCGTACAAGATACTCTCCAATGTCATATGGTGTAATTTTGTTTAAATGACCATTCAAACCTAAACCAAGTAGTAGACCAGCCTGTTCTGGACTAGATATATCCAGAGATGAAGCGGAATCTTGATTTGTACGAGAATTATTTCGACGATTATTAGCAGATGATAGTCCGGCAGCGCGACAGTTATACATAATCCATGTTGCATCTATCTGTAATAAGCCGTACAATAAACCTTTAGAAAATATATGTACACGTGAGGAAAAGATAAGTAATTTATTAATTGATTTTGTCAATAACAGTGTAAAAAGACTTAATGGTCTCAACAAGACCGTAACTCACACAAAATGATTTAAACAAAGAAGCTTGAGTCCCTATAATCTTTTGAATTGTCGTCCAAAGCTTTTATCCATGATTACGGACAGACAGGAATCTAGGCCTCACCAATTCCACCTATGACTCAATACAAAAATCAACAATTTCATAGAGTGATGGCATATTCTAGAGTAGCTGTTTATAGCTTTTACCAAATTCACTACAGGGACGGACTCAGGTTAGATATCGAATAAACAAAAAAATCGTATCCGCAGTGTTAAGTAATGGATGGAAAAAACAATTCTTTGAAGCTAAATGAATTCGCTGGACAGAAAATACATCTAACTTAGCAAAAACCTGAATTGATTTAAGAAGCATTTAATTTCAAAATAAATGTGCAAGAATTATATATACTACTTTTATCAACTGACCGAGGCATGAGGCGATATACTCAAACCAATAGCCACTCCGTTATGAAAATCTGGCCAGTGTTTTGCAGCTAATACTCCTGGAGCCTGTTGTATATTGGCAGTGGAAAGTAATGAAGCAGCAGAAGATGCTGAGTTTGTTGCTGTTGTCGAAATATTGGAGCTGGCGTAGTTGTTAAGCAAGTTATTGCTTGGTATCATACGTTTCAGTCCCAAGGATACAGTCTGAAGAAAAAAATAGGCCAAATGAATAGAAATTGTTTTTACGCAGTGTAAAATTTTGTTAGCATTTCAATGCTACAGTAACATATTTAAAAAAATGTAAACCCCAGACAGAAATGTAAAAACGTATCTTACACGTAAAGATGCACCTGCTCCACATGAGGCTATCGAAGATGCGATAGCTAATGCCATAGAATTTCCTGGATGGTTAGAAGCATCAGCACCCTGAACACCAGTGGTTCCAAGTCTATCTCCACCGTTCCCAGCAATATCTAAGCCTCCTGCTATTCCCTCTGTAGTTCCAGGGGTTCTGTTTGCACCCACATTCACGTTGGTAGATCCAAGAGGTTCTCTAGCAAGATCGACCAGAACGCGTCTTCCACTACTTGGGGAGATAGCTCGACCGCGCAAACATATTGGTGGCACACGAAGCTGTGTTGGAACTTTCGAACCTGTAAGGATTCCAAAAGTCAGCATTCCACGACCAATAACAGAAGCCCAAACACGAATACCGGCTGCAGCTAGATGCATTTCAAATCTTGCTTCTGTTAAACGAGCATTCAGATCAGATCCAGAAGCGTTGTTAGGGGAAGTATTAGTAGGATCCTCAGAATTTAAACGAGGAAGGCGAATATGACTAAAACTTTGAAGAAGACGATATGCTTCACGTAAACGTAAATCATCCTGAAAAAAGTGGTATACATTTAAGTATATACTAAATTTAAAAATACATAAAACACGAGCACATGATGAATCTTTGTAAAAATCAATTATTAATTGGTTAAACTAAGAACCAGGGTGTTTGAAAATTTAGGTGTTGTTGATAATAAAAACTACCAATTGATGCTTTTAAGGAATCACAGTCAGTATGACAATACTGTAGGAACAATATTAAAATCAAACCTATTTTGATGTCAACGGGAAACAACGAAGAAACGATAAGGAAAACTTGCAACGTAAAGGAGTGCTTTCCATGATATTGTGTTTTTTTGAACTTGATGTTTCAGCTGTGAAGCTTGTGCAGTGGTTCACGAAAAGATTATTAGAGCACATTTACGCTAACGTGACCTTTCAATTATCTCACAAGCTTTATATCAATCTTGCATGTAATTGGTTTTCTTCCCTATTATTGCGATTCCGTAGATTACTTTGATTGGTTGATCTCTGAACATATGACTGATTGACCATTTGATATGTTTTCTCAGATGAGACAAACACGTGGGTTCTTGTTGATTTAGTACGGTCCGCGATACTAAGCAGCTAAATTACCTAAGGTAGCCGGATTCTGTCTGATTCGCTCAATAGTCAGTACGGTTAGTGCGAATCGTTATTTCTGATACTTGTACTTCAATCGGATAACACAATTTGTTCCTTCCCAACCCACAGCTACTCCACAAGACTAGACTTGCATGAAGATTCTATTGTGGAGTGAAAAATACGAGATGAGACTAGCAAACAACGTATATATATCTCACATTTGAATGAACTGATGAGACTTTACAAATTAATCTTACAAAAAAAACAATACAACGTCTTATCGCTTGATTTAATGAGCAATTGTAGTTTGGGGGATTTCGAATCCCCAACATCTTTCCACATATTCTATAAAATGGATGTATGTACACACGTATGTTGAGTAGCAACTGCTCTGAAAACGTTTTTCCTAGAAATTCTCTAGCATTATAATACTATCTTCAAATAAACTTATGCCCGTGGTTGTTTATATTAACTGACATTAATGATAGTATATAATGCCGTTTTACTGTTAGTTTATGATCATGTATGAGCAAATAAAGTCGAAATTTTCAATGATGGTGTTGTATCTATCTTTCCTTCACCGCTGTCTTTCGGTTTTATAAAACGGAATAAAGTTGTGTTAATTTGTAAACAACACTGATTCTAAAGGCTTTCCATGTCCCGGTGGTGACTTCTAATATCTTTATATATGGTAAAATGACTTATTTTTTGTTTGTCAGAACGAACTGAATTAATGTTTGTGCAGTTAGTCTAAAAGTTCAGTTATACATGAAGAAGCCATGATGCTATCCAGAGCTAAAATGAAAGCTTCAAACGAAAACAACCCAGCACAGAAAGTGTAATGCCAACAGAAGAAATGAAAAAGACATTTAGTAAAGTGACTTCCAGAAAATAATGATGAGACAAATTAGTTTAAAGCATCCTATTATTTCAAAAATTTGCTGGATCATTAACAGCAGAATACTATTTATTTCAGCTAATTGGAATTATGATGGTGTAAAAATGAAGGCATAAACGAATCTGCTATAGTTTAAAAAATACATGCAGTTTTTATCGAATAAAGTAAACAACCTTGAAAGAAGCTTGACAACAAGGGTTGCTTTCTAAGTGGTACAAAAGGGCATGAGGCGATACAGCCACATTCAAGGATGCTGTGCTAATATCACGAAGAGGGAGAACTAAATTTGACCATCGTTCGCCAATAGACCACGAAGAGGTTTCGCCGACAGATGAAGGTATAGATAATGCTTTAGACAGACCAACCGGTTTAGATTTCGAACAAATAGATTTGGAATAATTAGGTACTGAGTCTAATCGTGAAGCAGAGATAGGGTTTCCATGATCATCCAACATATGAGCTTGTTTCGCCAAATCGATACGTCCTTCAATGAGAAAACATAAACTAAACAGTATAACAAACAAATAAGATAAAATAAATAAAATAACCAAGTGTAGTGTCTAAGAGTTGAGAAATTACACTTGAAAGCAGTTTCAAATTTATTTTTATTCTAAATCCAAAATACACTAAATAACAAACAGCTAATTACCGCATATTATTTTCTGAACAGTTACATACTGTTATTAATGGAATGATACACCAAAGGCCAGTAGCTTTTTTAAGGCCCCGCCGTAACTATAGATAACGTGAACTTCATGCATGATTAAACACCAAGAAACGACTGTACAATGGGTGACAGTCTGTTCAGCTTATCATCACAAACTTAAAGAACAATATCACCTAGGATACTAGTTCTTGAGGCCAGCAGTCCAAAACAGACACTACTACGAACATGACAGTTCAGTACACGCAGGAAAAATAGGATTTTTACCTTTCTATATCAAAAACGATTTGGGAAGGAATTTCTACTTTCACGTTTCACAAAAAAAATTTCGTGGTATAAATATTTGTGCTTTCAACTTCGTTCATATGGAATACAAGCAGCAAAAAAAATTAACTCACCCATAAGACTATACACATGAGGATCACAGTTAGGCGGGGGATGTAACCGACAACGGCTAAGGAAAAATACGTAGAATCATTGACAACCCTGATGGGAGCAAACGTAATCGCCTGCTCAACACACCATAAAACATAGTACTGCTCGACTCCAAACGACTGAGAAATAATAGTGCCAAGTGTTGCGCGGAAATCGGTAAACAAGGTGAATCAGTTTCACGGGGTAATTTACTGCTAGACAACCTAACAGAAGTTAAAAGTGTTTCTACATAAGAACACGCGTAGGGACCAGCATTCTGTAGCAACTGTTGAACTTCAGCATCATTAAATACTGGAAAATCATCTGTTTTCTTTGGTTGATATTCCCAAACTACGCAAAATGATCATAGAAGAAAATGAACATGCAAAATGAAGAAACATACATGATCAAGAAAAATGTTTACAAAATATTTGTATCTAAAGCAAAAAGGGCGAAACAGACTGTGTGCTGTAAATATAAAATAAGGCAACTCCCAGCCAACATCAGAAAGCCATCCCAAGAAATAAATGCAATAAACTCACAACAGTTAGACATCTTATCAGCCACTATGATTGTAGACTTCAATTAGAAACAATACATTTTTAATAGACTCAGGCATACAAAATAATATCCCGAAAAATAAAATTATGGATGATTGTTTTCAGAGTAGCTTTATGCTAGACTTTCTTTACATACTTCATCAGAATAGAAAAACAGCACTATAGCTAATAAAATCACTTCTCATTTTACAACTTTGTCATTTCACTTCATTTTCCGCTTTGGATGATACAATTACTTCTAGGCTTTCCTTGAAACTCGGGAGAATTTTCTTCCACTTGAGTGTAATAACAGCAACCATCATATATTAGACCCCAAATTATATATTCTCTATGATAGTGTATCTAATTAGTCAGGTGGATGAGTGATATATACGTCTTGTTTCCTAGATCTCTTCAGGCTTTAAGTGACGCCTAATCATATTTATTTTGAGTTAATATATATGGTATGTATATAACTTCATTGAAAAAAAAAACATTATCTAGGCACTAAGTATAATAACTCAGTCTTCTCAATAGTTATCAGTTAAGAGGATTTTATCTTCGCTTGTCAATAATCGACCAACATTTCCTTTATTATCTCAATCGAAAAAAAACTTGTTCATAACCAAATCCAAAACCGACTTTTGTAATAGAAACTTTTAGCGAATCTAAGACATTGTCTAAGCTAATCAAGAAAGTGACTTCTACAACCCCCTTAGGTAGATGGCATACAAACTCGCTTCTAAAATTTTAAGCCCTGTTTGATTTGTAATACACAAAGACAACTTAACGATGCGTCTACATTTCCGAATGTAAAACCCAAAGCCAAGCCTCTAGGTGCGATCATGACATGTCTGGAAAACACGCGAATGGTCAACATCGTGTGACTGAAACAAAGGCTAGATCTTTGTATATATATATAGTGCATCAATAGTAGATTAAAGCAAGGCTGGGTGTTAGTTGCAAGATATCGCGTTGCGGATAATCAGAATCGATAATATTAGCTATCTCAAAGCCGGATATAACAGATTACTGATAGCTTACAGAGTCGGGTTATAGCTGTTAAATCAATCTAAGGAAACGTAGTCCACACACCTTATTTTATTGCAATCGGAATATTTTTAGAAAAAAAATGTTACTAATATGCACGTTTGGTGAGAACCTTTATTATATTAAATAAAGATAACTTAGCACAAACCTGAACCACTCGATTTACGGGGTGTCTTCCATGTGAATATTTGATCGGACCAGAATTCCAAAAGATGTTGAACCGCTAACTTTGAGTCTGTGCCTCTAAGCATGTTCAATTTTTCTGTCGATAAAGCTGAAATGATGACACCAGCTAAAGCGATCGACAAATCGTTTACTCCAGTCAAATACGGATAAGGATTCAGTTTAACGGAAGTGCCACTAGGATAAACTGATTCTAATTGCCTTGTTATCCATGTTAATAGACAAGGTGCTGTATCAAACGATATTTTATCCGGCCACTCAACTGGAAGATTAGCATGAGTAATGAGAGATACATTACACAAACTTGAATATTCAGTTTCATAGAAAGTAGTATAAGCTGGCAAATTTAAGATACTAGGAAGAAAAGAATAAGAAAACTTTTGTTTAAAAAAACGTACAGCAGTATGCAATTAATAAAACTTCAGAAAGAATCCATCGATCGCTTCTCTTGTAAGACAATATATCAATTACCAACTAAGCATCAACGCAGAAATTGCAAAATCCTTCGACCGTAAAAGTAATCACAAAAATAAAGCAACTGTAGGTATTTAACATTCACTATGAATCAAACAAACAGCCATCTATGATATGAATTACAGACTAAAGATTCCTTCTAATGAAAAACAAAAGTGAGATCTGTAAATAAGGGAGAGGGATTAAATACCTCATTAAGTTTTGGACTTTAGCCAATGCTAACATTTGCATATATACTCATCGTGTAGGATATACCTAGGAGTGAAAGATTTGGTTGACTCCAAGAAATGGAAAACGTGCACAAATGTATAGAGAAAGAAGGACAAACGTCGAAAAAAATCAAACTACAAGTAGTATAAAGATCACCTTCAAAAAGACAGCTATGAAAAAAATTCATCGACCAACTAAGGACTGTATATAAGGGTTTATAACCCTAAAATATATGCAGTGTGGAGGTACAGTCTGTAAATGATTTAGATTTTCAAGACATTTCTTTCTTCTAAACTTAATAATGTTGTAGCTTTATTATTCAAACATAAATTATCATAACTCTAATTTGACAAGTTAATGAGAATTAAAATTTGTAGTGATTAAAAACAAAAATTACGTGAACACCTGTCAAGTGTAATTAAAAAAATATCATCGTACAGAATAAAATATGGGTACCTTGAAATAATGAAATTGAGTTCGGCTAAATACCTCAATTGATCTTGTAATACGGAATTCAATTTAGCTTCCTGAACATGGAACAAAAACAAAGAGATTCCTCACAAACAGGGAAAATGAAATATCGAATAAAACTAGAACTAAACTGTAAAGTAAGTAATCCAATATCATTAAAACATAAAATGCAGTTAACACTCAATCAGCATAAATTACTTATTCTGAATTGAATTGAGATGCTTATTATTGTGATACTTTTAATTGATTGAATACTCCACAGATTGATGTTAGCAGGATAACATTGAAAACCATGAAGCCCTGGATAGCTGTTTCGTTCTGGTGTGGAACTCCTCAGCAGTGTGCACCCCTGAATCCGCCACAGGGGCTTTAGGTTGGCGAACATCTAAATTGTTTAATAGACTTCCTTTAACAAATTTTCATGCATAATTCTTTAAGTCACGCCTCCTTTATGAAATCAAGACACACTTATCGTATTGCTTAAAATGGAGGTGAAATGGATCACAAACTCATAAACCAGTAGAGAGAAACTTGTTTAGATAACATCGTAGTTTTATCACTAAAGTTACGAAGCAGTTGAAATATGTTTCTACAATACATAACTCAATAAAGACTTTATGAAATTATCATTTCTGTTAAATAGCAATGATTAGATGACTCAATGGATTATATATATATATATATATATATATATATATATATATATATATATGCAGTAAAGATGCGCTTGTTTTGGAATCAAATCACTAGTTACCAGTGTTCCTAATGATTTACAAAGTACCACTTACTTCATATGTTAAATGGAAGGAAAACAGAACAGTTGGTAGATAAGACAGAATAACACGACTGTTTGGATCATCACGAATATATGATACATATAAAATCTGTTTTTGATAACTATGATCCGTCTTTTTATTGAAATCTATTTTTGCAGACGAAAAATTAGTTGATTTCTGTAAAAATAGAGATGGCTGGATCAATTCATTATCGCATCCTAAATCTAATAGACTGATGAGATTATTCCAATCTGATTCTGAAGATTCTTCATTACTCGGCCGATGACGTTTAGATGATTGAAAGATGCTACCTAAATCTTTATATTGGTTTTACGGAACAATAAAAAGAATGATAATAAGGAGGAAAATTACTTTTGTATGTAAAGTATTAGAAAAAATACGAAAATATTCATAATGATTGCAAAAACATAATAAGAATTATGTTGGACTGAAATATTTGCTAATTACTTACAATACGTTGATTTTACCTGCTGCTCGTACACCGCCGATTAAAAACTCAGCTTAATAAAAACACTAGTAATTTCTGCAGTTATTATGCATTAAAAGATAAAGGAGAGGGTTTTTTGGGATTTTTAATTGAATGAATTAGAGTACTGATCGACAGATGAATGAAGCGATACCATCGGAAAGATAAAGAGCCCCTCTCCCCAAGGATGAATTAACAATAAAAACATGACCAGTAGCCAGAAGAGTATCATAATAAAACATACTTGAATGCAAATTAATAACTAAGTAATAATATGATCAGGTATCGTAAACCCTTAAAGGACATCAGTGCTTTGAGATACTTGCTTTCCTAACTATTAGGCTTGATTCTTGACCACTATCAATATTATACTAAACTTTAAATTATTTTTCCGCTGATCAATAAGTTATCTAACAATAAACTAAAGACGAAGGTACGCATCAAACACTTTGAGTCTGTTCTTGACTAGTTTGCACAAAATAGACAAAAAAATTGCACAACTATAAAAAAAGAAAAAAAAACACTATTTCAGCGACACGAAGAACTTTAGTTTTATCAAATAAATTAGTAATGAATTAGTATATAGCTGAAGTAACCGGAGGAACGACGTCAAAAATTCACTTTTCCGAATAAGTACGTTGCCCACATTTATACATTATTATCAATAACTTGGATGCCTATTAGATAATCCCAGAGAGATTTTAAAGTTGGAATTTAAATGTATTTACAAACCCATTATAAATGAGGGTAGTCAGTACACCACCATTTCGTTTAAGATGCAATTCTGAGTTATGGAATCTATAATATGAAGTAGGATAGAATTCCTTGTACTAAGAAATACATGTCGATCCCATATACAATTTATTGGGGCTTTCAAGTCCCCGAAAATACAATTATTCAGGGAATCAAGAGAAAAAAACTATGCATTGATTTTTGCAAACTTGATTTTGTTTAACTTTCATCATATTAAATTAATTTGTCCAATTAAAACCAATTCGTGATATCGAATTAACACTAAAAAATCTCCACAGCACTAAATTACAACATAAATGTTCGTCTGGCTATTTAGAAAACAATTTCTTGCAGGTTTTATCTTATGGAGTAGTGTGGGGTTCAGGAAGGAACGAATATCAGCGACAAACGTTCGATGCAATCGTATTGTATATAGCAGGCATCAAAATATAATCGAGGCATGCTAGATCTATTACCCGTGCCCATTTTCCGAACGATCGTAATAACTTTAGCATCCACACGTGCTGCAAAAACATATCACAGCTCTAAAATAACACAAGGTATTTGACATTTTGTTTTAACAATCACTGAAATATATGTATTCAAATAAATAAGATATATGAATAATCTTAAGAGTCCCCATAAAAACAACACACATAAGCGAATAATATTGTTTTCAATCAGATCTCCAGTAGACTTCACCCTAATACACAACAATATTTATATATAAATATAGAAACTATTAAATCAATCAAGGTAATTTATGAGTCGATTGTGACTATGAAGTAAACGTATTACAGAACTGTTAGTGGGATATAGACTGGGTTAGAGCATGTTCTGTGCATGATCGTGATGGCACACACTTATTAGCTATTTCTAAACTAATCAGCTCTAGCGGATTATTGGAGAAAACTCTAGAAGCTTCTTATGTAAATACTACAAATATATTAACGTTTCTCTAATTGTGAATTCCTACTTCTGTCTATCCTGGTTATTTGGAATACAATTCGTTTCTGTTCAAAGGTGTTCTGATTCGGGGTCTTGTCGAGTGTCCAATGTCTAAGAATACTAAGCAACAGGAGAAGTTGGGTCGTTACTAGCGAGAAAATACAACAAGAACTGTTGATCGTAAAAAGTGGAAAGTGCAAATTGATAATAAGAGGACAAGCGATAATAAAAATAGTAAAACAGCTTGAATACATAATTAAATATAGGAAGCAGATTAAAACCTGAGAGAATAGGCTGATTAAGATAAACATATAGAAATAATAATCATCAAAAAAAAAAAACAACTACGCAATGGGGAGTGTGTGGATAAAAGTTCAAGTCACATAGATAGTGAGGAGAATATAGGGAAAAAGATGAAAGAAAAAGGAAGGGTTGAGTCCATGCAAACATTTCTCATAATTGCATTTAAATATTATTGTATGTTCGAGTAAAGTCTGATGAAGATCTAGATGACAACAATAATATTCGCCTATATTTGTTGTTCTAATATATGAATAAATTAACTTACTACTCTCATTACAATCTACAGATACAACGTTTTGAGTGTTACGATGGGAAACAGATAAACCTGAAGCTGATAATATAAAATTGGCAAAACGATTCCATTCTGCAGGTCCATTAAAATTATATGCACCAAGATCATCTGTGTCGTCATAGGAACTTGCATCACATCCTTGAAATTTACACGAACTTTTTGTTCCCGGAACATTAGATATTACATACCAACGAGTAAAAAGTAGAAGACTTGCATCTTCAGGTAAGCAATGATTCAAACTGGTCAAACATCGTTGTACTGAAAATATATGTAAACAAAACCTTTATTTCAAATAATCAAAGAAAGAAAATATCTCCAGATACTTCATCTAGTGTATGATAATACAAAATCTGAAAACTTAACTGAATAATAGTGTTCAAACGTACACACTTCTCACTTCATAATTAGCTTTTATAGAAATCACTGTAATTAAATAACGGTGTTATTACAATTAAACCAAATGTTGTAAGTAACCAATAGGCATAATCAAATATAAATTCACTACTATCACTGAAAGGTTTTAAGATAAAAATTTGCTGTTTTCAAGATCATTGAGAGTAATAGCAACGAAAGTTACACCAAAAATGTTAAACTACCAAATATATGCTCATAATATTTGACCGTCATCTGTATGCAATAGTTTTACTCATTGAAATTAGACCTGCTTTAGCCAAACCGACAGAAAATAAGAAATTTTCTAATAAAATAACTGTTATCAAGTAAACTGCGATAATACATAACAGAAACAATACACTGAAGACAAGGAGATACTGAATGTTGAGTACACCAAGTGGCCACCATATGTCAATAAAAAGGAAATATAGATTCCTGGATTTTATTCTAGCAAACCAACGGTAACAGTCAGTTAACCACAAACAACATGACAAACCTGAAAAAGCTGAGTATAGACATAAATTATCATACTTTACGCTAAACCAAACATAGATCGGTGTGGAAATAAGAAAACCAATTACATTAAGAAGGCAAAAACAGAATCTAATTCGAAAAGTAATGAAAACTATGACAGTATTAAAATCTGATATTTGCAGGAGAATAATGACCAAGTACGTATGGATTACTGAGTCTGAATTTTAATCACCTAATCTACGATTCCTGACTAGAAGTTCACGATTATCCCGCATATGTCAATCTGACAAATCTACGCCTCAAGATATAGTTCAATCCCAAAGTCAGTAACTTTATGAATCTTTCGGTTTGACGACTCCCAACCGGATAGTAGAGAAACTAACTAATCATCAATGAATCAACCAGGTGAAAAGTTAAATAAACTTTTAGTGTAAAAGCTAGTTACACCGCCACCCCCTATTGCTCAAATCCCAAGTAGGTGGGCTGAGATTTCAATTTGTAACCTAATAAATGAGGAAATGAATCAATAAATTTAGAGTAAATGTATGAAAACACTAACCAAGTTCATTTTCGGTGATCATTGGCAAATAGACACGAAGAAATTGACCCGAATTCAAGGAGTCCCTCTCTTTATCTATGCTACTAGCTTTACCTTCATTTACTATTGTAAAAGCGTTTCCAGCTGGATCACACAAAGAAATTCTCTCCACAGATTTTATCTCCGGTCGTTTGTTTGAAGCATGCATTTCACTATAGTTTTTGGTGTCAACACTTGAGTCCATTTGACGAAGATGATTATTGCCCTGTTTAGTATACAATTCCTTTATGTTTACCAGCTGTAAGCAAATATAAAACTATTAGTAGAGAGAAAAAATATTAACGCTTTTATTACTTTTACAGGAAAAAAAAGCAAAGCAGTGGAAAATTAGGAATAAGATAACGAAATCGCAGTTCACAATGATTAGGATTTTTCATGTCAAGTTATTGATTTCTTGAAAATAGGCATTCGAAAAGAACCGATTATCACACTAGTAACGCTTTGACAGTTGCACATGATCCATATTTCATTGATTTAGTAAATTTTGTTTAGTCTCAGTTGGTTTTAACTCTAACTCATGGTTACGCTCTAAACTGTATTTCATTGAATACGTGAAATAGTGTTAACAAACGTAAACAACCTTCACTATATCTGTTCAACTATTTCAATAGGTTCTTAAAATTGATTTTAACCGCAACTAAATTTGTCATGATTACTAGTACTGATAATCACGGAATTTCTAAGTCCCAATATTACGTTTAAAACAACGAATATTTGCAAGAGCAATTGTTACCAATGGCTTCACTCTAAGGCTCCATGTTTATGAATATATAAAATTGCAAATATCATCATAAATATTAATGAATTTCTAACTGAAGATCCTGAAAACGAAGTTTTTTCTGCCTAATTGCCCTCAAATAACCAAACTAGCTTAACATATAATTATGAAGTCGATATTTTTCTTTTAATTTTTTCTGTTAACCTTATCAATTGTTATGTATCCGGTTTAATAACCTAAATCTACGTATATTAAGGCCTTCTTCTAATTGAAAGGAGACTCGAAACAAATTCATGCCAATGGGAGTTAATTTGGTGAATTACATAAAGTCAGATAAACCTACAACTTGAGTAAAATGATTATATATATATATATATATATATATATATATATATATATATATATATATATATATTAAAAAAAGCTTTTAAAATGCGTACATCACTTGGCAGTTCACTGAAGCAAAACGAGATTTTATTCGAATCCGATTCACATGAAGCAGCATACAAATGATCACCTAACACTGAATCTGAAGCTAGAATAGATGTACATTTAGATAGAATTGAATGAACTGTGTTTCGGTGCCATCGTTCAGTGTTCAGGAGGTCATGTCGAACAATAAATGGCACTTCAATATCTGACGCAGCATATTTCAGCCTTGATTTGACAATTTGTGGACCACCTACAGACAGGTACGTACTGAGAAGTGGAGGTGGACTTAAGCCAAGTAAGCAAACCTAATAAGTGGAAAAGGGAAATAAGGCTTTTTTTATAGATAGATGGTTGAGACTTTAAAATCGTAAGACAAGAGGTTTAGATATTTAGCAAATCGTACAACATACGAATTAGTGAAAAATACCTCTTAACATTATAAGTAACGTTTACGAAAGTTATTCTTTTGGTGGAAATGCAACAAAAACGTAATCCCGTGATGTTTAGCCTTTATGCTGAATTATAATAATATATGTACCTATTGGTATCAGATACAACCTCTGGACAACGAAATAAATGCTGTACATAAAATGTCATCATTCAGCTTCAAATTCAAAGGAGTAGTTGTTCTCTACGTCTTGTTAATAAATACCATGAACGTACTCAACTACTACTAAGAACTAAAACTATTAGTCGGTACTTGCTTGACGAATTTATGTCGCTTACATGAAACGTTGTAATGCTATGAGGAATACAACCTGATGGCAGAGTTATTAATTCATCCAAACGAGAGTGATATAAGAAAGCACATTTGCTAGAATCGCTAAATTTTAAATGACATTAAATTATATTATATAAATAAGTGTGTTAGAAAACAAGCTGTTACTTTGATCAGATAAGTTCCCTTTGGTAATAGGTCAGTCAGTAAGCTACAAAGTAGAACTTGATACGTGTGTACATCAATTCAAGTTGCCATGTACCAATTAGCAGACAGATGAAATTGCCAGACCAAATCTCAGAGTAATGAAGGTAGTAACAGAGTTAGTATTAATGAAGAGGATTGGAGATAGAAGATGAAATTTAAGAAAGTATAAATCAGTGAAGAAAATTATGGTGAATTCAGTTAGAGGGAAGAATGTTACGAATGGCATAAACAAATACCTTCTTGATTCCTGTATATAAAACGATGCCAATCCCGGGCTCTAAACAAATAGTTATTCGTGAATAAGGTACATACACAGCATCACAGGCTCGAAGATACACTAAATCACCAAAAACTGTCATGATATTGTCAAGTTGTTTGCAATCAAGATATTTATCATTTAAGCGCAAGCAAGCTAGTCTAGATTGTCTAGCATCAAGACCAGATGAACCAGTAAGAAAACATATCCAAGAAGCAGATATTAAATCAGTAGACACAAATGCAGATGTTTTCATTGGACCAGATCTATGTTGTGGAAGAATTACATCGTTATCCTTTGTTACTGTCAGGTAACTAGAGGAAAGATAAAAAAAATCGTCAAGTTACTGTAAGCTTAGATTATCATCGATTGTTTGTATGAACGTGTAAATGTGAAGAATAGAAATATGATTAACAACGTTTAAAAAAATAATATATTACAATAATATGCTATTATGAAATATGTGATTTGTTATGTTTTAAAGACCACTATATATATATATATATATATATATATATATATATATATATATATATATATATATATATATATATACTAAGGAGTAAAATATAAACTCACGAGTTGCATAAATTTCCATCAAGAGTTTTATTTTTTATAGTAATGGGACTATTAAAACTAACTGATTCAGTTTTGGATGTAGGAAAAAGTAAATCCGGTAGCCGACGGTTTAGCAAAGCAAAACGACCGGAAGCCGATAAATCAGGTGCATCTATACAAAGGAGAATATATATAACAATTTCGATAAATGTTGTTTAGTAAGTATTATGTTGAAGTGAAGAAAATAACGACATTTGGCCTCATTGTTTTGGTTAATTCGCTCAAAGATAATTAGGCATCTTAGTCAGTACGAATGGCTTTTCGATAGAAGGAACCTCACACCAAAAACTTTCTTTGGAAACTTCAAAAAATGACGGTGAATTATGAGAGGTAAACATTTGCAGTCGATAAAATATATTATAAAGCTTAATGATATCGACTATTCTACTTGTTGTTTGAACACCTAGAATCTAGTGATAACTTAATTACCAAGTAATGCATTATTCACGATCATTAGAATTATTACAACCAGATTGTTTTTTTAAACTAAGTTGAGGTTATTATAACAATGCCAAAAGGAGTGAAGTTAATTGAGAACGAGATGTAATAATTTAATGACATTAAAAGAATCTTTTTGTTAACAATACTACTGTCAAAACTAGAAGTACACAATAAAACTTCATTAATCATTAATAGCACAGCATTAATTTGGTAGTCTTACAAACAAGCTAGTACAGCAAGACAAGATTCTATATATTTTAAAAATAAAAAAAATCTATAAACTTACAAGGGACAAAACTACCGACGTTTTTTTTCTTGTGATTGCATCCATAATTACCTGGACTCAGTGGACTAGTTAGTATTTAGTGCACTAAACGGTCGCGGCGAAGGAGGCTCTGACCAAACAAGACGCAAGCAAACTTTCGGAAGCAGTGGTTCATCTAGTAAGTTTTCAACTTGATCAGGGTAAATTGTGTACAGCTTTTCGGTTTGAACGGGGGTTCCAAATTGGTTGGAACAAAGATTTCGTCTTGTAGAAGAACTAAATGTGAAACGTAGAAGTGAAGACAATACAACAAATACATGGTTCAAAATGAGAACAGAATGTACTAGACAATACAGCCTCAGTAAAATATAAATTTCTTTCGGTTTGAAGAAGCATTTTACCGTCTATAGAGAGTACAATGAAAAATTAGTTTGATAGTCACTATCTTCCGATTTTATGTTACTCAGCTGAAAAATCCATTGATTTTCACCCAGACGACTGCGGCAAAATAACTAACGCTAGGATAACATAAATATCGTTCTGTTTGCGATACGGAGTCACACGAAGACTACAGTCCAATTTGTTCCATAGGACAAAAAGTCAACAAAAAATGTACGACACGGAAATTGCTAAAACGACTGGCTCGAAACGCACGAAGCCGAGGTTGGTCTTTTAAATTTGTGACACCACCTGGATAATCATAAATGAGCATCTATACAATCTCAACAATATGTCAACATTGATAACACAGCGTATCACTAGACATGAATAGTCCAACGTAGATAATAATGATTGAGTACACAATGACGACGCACACCTCGAACAAAACAGGTCTCACAAGCATAGTGATAAAATACTCTTATAGCTGCGTTTCACACGTCGACTTCATATAGATAGATTAACATCACAACAAAACCAGAGATGATCTAGACCAATAAGAGAAGCTGGATTCTCACTGTGAGTATAATAATTTCACTTATCTTGAGTAATCTTGCATAGGTCTGAGAGGCTATTAAAATTCTCAAGAACATCCTTCTTAATAGATAACCACAGAACTTGGTCTTGTTTAGTTAACTGAAAACAGTTGTTGCTAAGAAATTCTCGTGTAGATGCCTAGGAATTTGACGAGATGCAAAGACATGGATTGCGTATCCATGAGTTCGACTTGTATAAGTGCGTAAGTCCTTCGCAAGAATCAACAAAATAGCTGCTTTACTCTAGGACGATCGAACACTCAGTGTGCAACATCTTTACAAACAGTTTAATCAGACACCCTGACGAGAAATTTTCCAATATCTTTGTAAGGCGTTGAAGACTAAGTATCTAAGTTTTGCTAATACTTAAGTGTAACAAATTTACGCTTATTGTCATACTCAGAATCAAAAGTTTTTTAAAAAAGACAAAGTAAAACATAGAAAAAATAAAATTTGAGATGATTTTATAAACTACTTGGTAATCAGGTAACCAATACAAAAACTCACAGTCGTCCATGTAATGCATTCAAGTTGACTGTGTTATGTTTTGGAGTTTGAATGTTACTTATTGGTTTAGGTGTGCAAGTATTTCCTATTGGCTGTGTATGACTAATAGATGGCCTTCTTGGAAAATTCGATGAACTACTGACTATAGGTGGCAAATAGCCTAAGTTGTTGCAAGGTGTTACATTAGAAAGACGGCTGATATAATTATTAAGGTCTGTAGGCGTAAAAGGAGCAACCTAGACAAGAACAAGGCAAGAACAGAAAGTATACAAACGACGACATCAACAGACTAATTTCAGTTTATGATTAAGTGAAACATTTAAATAAAAAACCTCAGTATCCTATAACATTTAGTAAACTAATGCAAGACGGTTCATTAGGATACTAATAAAATATGAATTATAAACTTTCGATTTCCTTATCTATATTTGGAAAGCCTAGTGGTATCACTAACATGCGATGTTGGTCGAAACACAGAACATAATTCCATATTTCACGTCACTTTACATTACTAATAAATAACTACATGCACTATTTGGTTCATCAAAAATGATAGTAGCATGCTTAAATGATACTTATTACAATAGTACTGTATATTGGAAATGGAAATAATGATAAGTCGATCCTAGTGGGAATCATAAAGTATGAAACCTACCAAAGAGTGACCAGAAGATTGAAGATCACCACTGTGATTTAGACGAGACTGAGTTTCGTTTCTCGTTAAACGTGATAAAGATGCAGCGAATGGACTCAAGGAAATGATAGGGTTTGTTGAACATCCGGTGGAATGACCATCTAATGCAGTTTGATCTTCACTAAGATTCTCAACATGTTTCGGAAGATTCAGATTGATAAACTAAGCCAGTCAATGCATGTGTGGCCACACTGGCACAGCCATCAGCATCCATTTGATATAAGTATATGTAGTCCTAAACAAAAAATAAACGTTTCAAAACTATCAGAGTTAAATCTACTTTACAGATCAGAACAACCAGCTATCAGAGTCGTTAATGAGAAAAGGATATCAAATAAAACTAATATTCGATCGATCTAAGAGCGACTACAAGTTAACCTTACATGTTATATTCAACTTATATTACTGTTGATTTACTGACAACAAAGCAATATTTGTAAAATACCTGATCATAATGTAATTTAGTTCCGAAGTATACTAATAAGTTTCTACTTGCAAGAAAACACTGGTAACAAATTGAGAAAAAAAACTACGTCGAAAAAGAACGACTGCAGACATAATGGTTTATAACGAAGTAGAAAGTGAGTGAAGTTATGAACCTTCAACCACTGAGGTGATTCAGACATATACGACGTGCATCTAACCATCCGCCTTCTTGCCTCATTGTGTAATGTTGGCTGGTGCAATAGTAGGATGGAAAAAAGGCGGAAAGAGGGGGCAAACGAAAGCATGACAGCAGTCTATAAAGTCTTCAACTACTGGTCTAAGCCATATCGATAGATGTAGACCATCTGGTTGGGACCCGCTTAATAATCGCGGCCAGTGGCTACAGACACTGAATGAAATAGTCCAGAATCGACCGCAGTTACGCGTGTATTCAACGTTTATCTTTTTCTAGATTATAATTCCCATTATTCTTTCCTACACAACTTCGTTTTGTTCCTCCCTGTCGTATGTTTTTTGTCAAGTTATCCAAGAGAATTTGATCTCGTTATGCCAGTGTGGTATGGCAACTTTGACCTATGAGCACATGCTTTTCTTGATTGACCATTAACAACGATGTGTAGAATATACGTACGACAGTTATTTGAACCGTTAACTTAAATTTAAATTATACTTTAAACAACTGGATACTTAATCATGCAAGTGAGTACATAACATAAAGTAGTTGATAAGGATAAGAGAGCAACAAACCAGAAGTACTCACTTTACATAAACTGCATTCTGAAATGAATCTTTTTACTTAAATTGACATCCTACTGCATTTAATTAAGTTACTTATTTTCTCCTTGTCTTAAAAGTACAGTAATTTAGCGATAGTATGATTTCTAAAAATGTGTAGTAAATATCATTATTAGTCTAGGAGCTTCTTTTGCATCAGTGATATTTACTTACAATCCGAGTATAAGAATAACAGATGTATTCATTCGTAATTATACAGACATGCTTTTAACAGCCGTCTTTTAAATACGTATCTTTATAAGAAAAAAATAATCATTTTAGTACTCACGTGTGCCGAAGCTTTTTCCAGCTGCCAAACGGAATGTAACTTGGTCAAGGAGTGATACGTGATAACTAGATTGAGAGACTCGATAACACCAATAATTCTTAAGTGGACATCAGTGACAAAACCTATTCCGAAACCCCCACTAGACAAAGGAACTTTTAAGATGACAGGAGCTGCTTCATCTAAAGGATGTGTGAGACTAAAAAGTGAAAACAAAGCGCATTGACCAGTAGACGCTGTGTCACGACTGTCAATGATGACTTCACAACTACTTGGCTGACGCTGAAGAAGAACAAGCGTATTTAGAGCCCAAACTTCTCCTATGCGACAAGGAACGCGTACCGTGTAGTGCTCTCCACAATCGTCAATGAAAGTCATTCGTTCCGACTCAAAAACAGACAATCCATCTTGAATTCGTCCAGGTATATTTTCATTTACATGAGGCTAAATGTTGGTGCGAAATTAATAATCAACTGCAATTTTTCGTATTTTATATGGAACTTTGATAGAAATATTTAAGGAAAATAAAAGCCTATCAATGCTATTTTGACTATTTGAGTTAGATTCAAAATCATGTTCAAAAATCAATAAGATTTCGAGATTTTGTATAACTGAAAGCATAATAAACGCAAAATCTGTCAGTTTCGACATGCTGCGAGCTATACAGCATATACTCTAGCTCTATATGTAGTAAAACGTTGTAAGACACGCTGCTAGTATACTTGTTTTTACATTGTCCTATGTCACTTTAGCAACCAACTATATTAAGTCTTAAACCGCAGATCCATACTTAATTATGTCGTGTAAATTCCGCAGCAAATAAAACATCGGCTCGCCACATACAGAGCAACTCATTCTCCACAAATATAGTTGAAAATAAGTAATTGGTATGGTTGTGAATCACATATGCCTTATATTTCTAACTTATGGTAGCTTTCCGAAATATGGTTTACGGCAATCGTGGTCACTATTCTATGGAATTTACTGTAGCATATACAATGGGTTGAATACAGTAAGCCAAATTAACAAATAATTTAGTACGGTGGAAAATTACAATCTGCATCACATACTGATTTCATTAGCTAAAGATACTTCCAGTACTCTATTTTAGGTCTATGAGGAGACAAATTATTCCCGATTTTATCATTTCAGTTGGTATTATTCGCAGTGCTAATACGAATTGTCATGGTATGGGAACCAAATTAGCATGTAACTAATGAATGTGTAATTCACTATTGGACGATCGAGACCAGCTCGGTTATCTCACGAAGTCTTCATCTAAGGGTCGCGGCATAACCAACATCACTATTACGGATTAGTAATACTAGAGACTGATTCAAATTCCCTACAGCATTGTGTATTTGGCCACTAAGTAAGTACATGAGTATACTTTCTTTCTCTAAAACCCCATCTTAGACTTTTCGTCTTTAACATAATTGACATATGACTGTCTTAGAGAAAAGGGTATTTATATATACGATGAAATTAGCTATTAACTAATTGCTATTAAAGATCCACCATAACTGGTCTGGCATCAGATCTTTACCAAAAAATATTAACCCTTTTGAATTTTTGAAAGGGCATATGTGGCTGAATATACAAGCGAGAGAATTGCGAGGTCGTCTATAAGAACTATAGTAGAGAACATTAAAACAAGGCTATATTCATACCCAATTTTTGAATTAAACATCATTAATATTGTATCCAGATAACTCACCACAAAACCTTGGTCACAATGTAAGGTAGGTAGGAAGAATGAGCACTTGAGTGCATCCACCACTGGAGTTTCAAAATTGAATACAAGCTTTGGAAAGGAATCAGAGATCTCCGCCCCACGGGACCACACGACGGTATTTTGAGAGATGTAAAGCTCGTCAAATATTCCACTACGCCAGTAACTTCTCCAGAAATCAAAAGACTTTAAAGTCAACATTGAAAAAACCAATGCACTTACTTGGCCATTTAACGGGATACTTGACTCATCCAGAACATTATCTCTCCAACAAAATTCTGATAAGTACTGACGACCAGAGGGAACAACATCAACAACTGCTTTAGCTGATATCATGGTATCTGACATTTATATGCCAAAAATTTCGCAAACGTATTACATTAGACACTGAACATAAGAAGTCGTAGCGAACCGCCGAAATCTAGGCGCCAGTACTATTGAAAGTCCAATAAGAGTCCGTAAGGTAGTAGAAAATTAAAAAACAACCTTAGCTTCATGAGGTGTTATCAACCTTTTTTATTTATTTTTAAACAATCATTGTAAAAAATTTATAATGCTTATAAACTTCGAAACTTTAAAATCTACTCAAGATATGACTCTAAGTGATAGTGAAATTTTCTGTGTTATAAAAGGTGCACTTCTTGTTGTGTTTATTACTGTTGTTTTAAAACTAAAAAAAACTGTTTTTTATCAGTTCAAGATACCCAATGTGGAAGGCAACTCTCTCTTGTTAGCCAGCCTAAAGTTACTGTCCTATTGACACTCTACTCACTATCAAATATAACTAACGTTAACAGGATGTATGGTAAAGTTTATTCCTCTTAAAAATTTGAATAATGCAAGAACAACGACACTAGCAGCATACTTTGAATTCAATGTATTTTGTTGCATTCTCATCAGCTACATACATGCCATTGATTTTAGATATCTCAAATGATTAATACGTATTGATTTCGCCAATTGAATTGTTTATCTGATCATCGATCTAATGCTACCTGGGTAATTAAGGATTAACTGCTAATTCTTTTTAAACACGAAGGTTAGGTTTTAATCTTTTGATTGCAATGGCCTTAGCAACTTTTTATAGAATTGATCGAATGTTATCTAATTTGTCATCTTCATAAAAGATTAGTCGTAACTTAAGGCATCTACGTTTATAGCCTGGGATTCTATCAGTCCCGAGAATACGAAATGCAAATCAGTGTTGAACTAACTTCAGTCTTAGTTCATTTTTTGATGTAAACGTTTCTGAGAATAAAAACACAGTATTCTAGCAGTAATAATAATCATTTTTTTACTGATATTAATAGAAAACTATTTTTACAGGCGAGGTCAACAAAACATAAAACTACAAGTGTTTAAGTAATGCACAGACTCTTCATACTGTGGATATGTGAAGATAATGGAATAGTACAGCTTGTTTCAAATTTTTAATTTATGTAGCATCCATTACGAACTGGACCTTTAAACGACATTATGCCATAAGAAACTTCCAGGGTAGGTTTAGGTCACTATATTGAAAGAATGCATTATGATAGGGGATGCAGATAATTAACGCTTTGCAAAGTTTGAAGCAACCTAAAGGCGTCTAGATTCTGGTCACTTATACACTTAAGTAGTGAAATACTAGGTTTAGCGGAAACTCATCGTTAGGTACTGGGGTTTGTTCATGGTTGATAGACAAGTAAACACGTTACTGCGTTATGTATACTGAGTGGGGAAAACATATTGTAGGCTATGGTCGCTGATTCGCCTTAGCAGTAAGATATTAGGTTCTTTAGACACCCATCATGAAGTAATTTAGTTTGTGCATTAGTTGCTGAATCCAGAGAATATGTCTCCATTGCACATACATAAAGAAAAAAAAGAAAAAGAAATTTTTTCACTTGTGATGTACAGGCACAAGGATGGTAGGTTGTTTGAACTAGCGAAGAAAGGATAGCAGCATAAGTTGTTAACAACATGTAAGCTTGTGACGTGAACTGTGAGCGAGTATGCTAGATGTGAGATGGTCAGTGACTTATCATGTCTAGATTTTTAGTTAGTTCAGAAAAGGGCTGATGGGTCCCATCGAGGAATAACTTTATCATGAGTTTGAACTTTTAGTAAAGTATCACAGAAGCAAATAGAAAGTGGCAACTTATTCCATAATAGACTGCGGAGTGTTATAAAAAAGTTATTTCGTGATTGGTGATTGCATTGTTCGGTATACAGTGTGCTCGAGGCAGATTCCTTTGTTTATATCAGAATGCGGTCTTACAAAACGTATACGCGTTGGAATGAACGAATCTTTAGTACAGTCTTATCTAGGCCACCATTTACGTTATGATAGAAAATATCAGTCGATTTATAAGTGCTATTTTTTAGCAAAGTAGCTTCTTCAATTGAGACTACAGATGTCTTTTTGGAAGTTCATCAAATCAACATTGTGAGTGTCGAATGTGTGAAGTTTCTAAATGCTAAGTCACTGTAATTTTTATATTAAGCTGCATATAACGATGCTATGGTCACTACCAGAGAATTTTCTACCCGTATGCACATAGTATAGAGAGAGAGTGTTTGTGAAAACTAAGTTTAGGATATTTTGAAGTCTGGTGGGGTTTCGAACGCATTGAATCCAACCACTGAATTCCAAACATTCGATAAACGGATCGTAGCGTCTGGGTGCTTTAGGTAGGGACCATGAAATTCGGGGCATGTTAAAACCTCTACAAATAAGCTTGATAGTGAAGGGAGAAGAGGATGCTAATATGAAAATTTTTGTTAATAAATCTTAATTCCTTAACTGGGAGGGTGATACCCGCAACCAAACAGCATCGAAGTAAAACTTGTCGGCTTCAGGACAACCCACATAAAATCTTGCGTTACATTTACTTATGGATTATCACATAATAGCGAGTTCAGCTTTGAATGGAACTAAGTTATACAACTTCCACCATGTCCATGTAATCTTTCACTACGGTTTAGGTTGTAATTGTCAAAGGATATATTTAAATCAGGGATGTTTGAATTAGTCCATGTCTCAGTTATCTTAATGAATGATGGTTTGAAGAGTGAAGCTATCATGATAAAGTTAGCCATCTTGTTACATAATGACCTACCATTTATTAGACATAATATAATTGCGTAGCCACATAGGTAAAACTGATTAAGGGTATTATTCAAATATGAACCATAGTTAATATCAGGAGTGCAGTTTAAGCGGGACGTAGGTGATTGTTGATTTTTGGACAGCTCATATTGATAGTTAGGATTACGACTGGATTCATTATAAGAACTCTTAAATTTATTCAGACTTGTTAGCCCGAAGAATAGGGTGCGAATTTTAACTGGCTGAGGTAGTATATGATTAAGGAGGTTGCATATACCATGTTGTTAGAAATTATATGGACCAGTTGTATTGTTAGTGGTACTACAATGTTCTGTATCCCGGACAAAATTTTGATTACCACCCAGTATATTATAATGAAGATGAAAGTTGGGATTTATATAGTTGGGGTTGAAACCGTTCTTATTTGTGTCACAATAAGAAGGGTTTGGATCGGTGCAAGTGTTTTATTATGCTCATGTGCATTGAGAGAGCTTATAACTGGTGGCTGTGTTAATGCCCTTAAGTGTCTTGTCTTATTTTCACACGTGAGTTTACTATAGTAGGCAAAGTGTTGTACTGGATGAGAGGTGAGGATCCGTTTCTAAATATGTTGACTGTCAGTGTTGGATTTTAGAGGACGCGAGTATACGTTTACATTATTTCATCGTTTATCATTCTTTTTGTTGCGTTTTATATCTAAAAACTGAGTAGGCTGGCACTTATAGTTATCCTTATTGTCTTGAGTACTCATGGGTTCGCTGCTAGCTAGCGGGGATAATTCACGGCTGGAGGCTAATATAATCTTAGAGTTTTGTCTATTTAGATTATGATCTTTAGTCTGAGTGTGGTTAGTAGCTCAGAGAGGAATTTGTTTTGGGCTCACCTAAATTTTTTAGTTTTGAACCCAGGTTTAAATATGTCATTTTTTGGAACAACCAGTTTAGAACTGAGCTTTGGATGTCTTTAAATATCCATATTCGAGTCGTTTAAAGGAGGTAAGACTATTTTCTGCGCGTAGAGACAACCTGCCATGGAATTATTGGTACACATATATCTATTAGCATTCATAGGAAGGTGTTCGCCGTTACACGATGTTTCCTCTGGAAACATATTGACGTTAACAATATCGGTTACTCTTAATTTACCACTTAAGGGAATGTTAGGTGGTGATGGGTTTGAATTCTGAGATATGTGATAATTTTCGTTCATTTCAATAGGGGATACCTTCCGTTGGTTGGCACTTATAGTACAATCTTTAGGTGTAGGTACGTCGCGTCTCCTCATGCGACGTTGGGAGGAGATTAGATCTTGGGTTACTTTTATATTATTATAGAGTATTCATTCTTTAGCTTTTTACATGACGTAATGAATAGTTTTGTATCTCTAAGACAAATAAATCTAAATGAGTGTGGAATTTTGTTCATTTGATTTTTTTGAGTCTTAAAACTTAATAGTGCAATTTTAGCAGAACACATGTATCACTTATTTCTATAAAAAGGTATGCAGTCGGGAATATTATAAACCACATTGCATGAGGAAATAACCCACTACACCGCTTCAGTTGCTACAAAGTCAATTGGACACTCAATCATTGCAAAGTTTTCAACATTTTTGTCGTTTTTATGATACCATATGTTTGTAAGAGTAATCAGTTGGTTGAGTTCAAATGTCAGTTCGGTTAGAGATTTTCGTAGTGACAGTATATCATCGCTTTTGTAGACTGTATCACGGTGAGTATCATATAAGATGTCAGAAGTCATTACCTGATGGCTATTTGAGGTATCATTGAGAATATCAAACATCGGTTTGGTCTTCTTGGATGGAGTGATTAGACCGTTTGGTGACCGATTATCACAGCTTATACGTTTATTTATTTTTATAATTTTAGAATAGTGTTTTAGAGTACTATGGATAAGGCACTTGTCTAGTTATGTCACAAGGATTAAAACCTAAAAACCACGGTCAAAAAAGATACAACCTACGAACAGCGCACCGGAAGCCAGACAAATTTCATGAAACAGAAAGGGCGAATCACTGTTATGGAAACTGCGTTCTATGTAACCTACAAGTCAGGTGATCTAGATGTCTGTATAGAAACTCGCCCTGATGATAACAGAATGCTGGAATGTTTGAGTCCAAGTCAACAAATAAACGAAATGTTGATAAGCTTTTACCATTTACAGAGAGATAAAATTGAAGGATGCACTATCGAAACAAGTCCATTCGCAGTTAAAATCACTATGATCTAATTATTTTTTCTAACATCATGCAGTGATAATGTTTCGCGATTTATTTACGCTTATCATGTATACCAATCTCTTATTTCATATTTCGTTCACGTCTGTTCGTAACTTTTTGATGTTAGTACCTAAAAATTAATTGACCCCACTGAACAGGGATGAGGCACTCAGAGTCGTGATTCATATACATTTTTTCCAAATACTGATATCTTCCTGCGATGTTTTGGATGAGGCTGATCACAAAAATACGAGTATAATTGTATTGACTGTACCAATAACTTGCTAACCTATTTACACGTTTCAAGTAACACTAGTGGTTAAGCGTCGATATACTAAAGAATGTTGACTAAAGTTAGCTACCCATCGTTCGACGAAAGCGCAAGCAATCGTTTCACTAGTGATGTCTTTGAGTGGAATCGCTTCTGGCCAGCGTGTGAATAGGTCTACGTATGTCAGAAAATAAGAAAATCCATTTGATTCTGGTAGAGGTCCTACCAAATCAAGGTGGACGTGATCGAATCGAGCGTCAGGGGTTAAGAAAGTGCCTAGGGCGGCATTTATTGTGCTAAATTACTTAGTTCTTCTGGCAAGCGATGCAAATGCGCTCCCATTCTTTGATATCCTTATTCATCTTTGGTCAGCAGAATCTCTGAATAATCAGCTTAGTAGTTGCACGGTTTCCAGGATGAAAAAGGTTGTGCAGTGTGTCGAAGATGATTCTTCGATAACTCCTAGGGACGACTGGACGGGCTATACCTGTAGAAGAATCACAAATTAAAGTGTTCTTACCTTTCCAATCGTTTCGGTTTGGAGTTG
Organism: Schistosoma japonicum; assembly: GCA_025215515.1. NCBI lineage: Eukaryota > Metazoa > Platyhelminthes > Trematoda > Strigeidida > Schistosomatidae > Schistosoma > Schistosoma japonicum. Next base: position 59,517,511 of record CM046061.1, on the reverse strand, counting down.
AAGCGTTGTTGCGCCTAACTCGTGATGAAAATCGATATCTTCACTTTGAAGTTGAGCTAGTTTAACAAGGTCGATTCCTTGGATACTATTCAAGGAATGTATTCTCGATAAGGCAGTCAGCAACTACATTGTTAGCTCCAGATATGTGTCGTATGTCCGTTAAGAATTGGGAGATATAGTCTAGATGACGCGACTCTCGTGGAGAGTACTTATCTGAAGATGACTTCATCGAAAACGTAAGTGGTTTATGGTCAGTAAATATTGTAAATTCCCGACCTTCGATGGAATGTTGAAAATGTCGTACAGCACAGTACATGGCTAGTAATTCACGTCCAAAAGTGCTGTACCTCGAATCAGTGTCGTTTAATCGTACTTGAGAAAAATGCTAAAGGCTGCCAAGCTTGGCCAGTTCATTGTTGCAAAACTGCGCTAATGACTGAGTCAGATGCGTCAACTGCAGTGCTTAAGGGAGCTTCAGTATTGTAGTGTGCCAGCATAGTTACTTTGACTTTTGCCTCCTTAATTGCAACGAAGGCTTTCTTTGATTTTAAAACCATTGTGATCACCTTTGTATTCCTACGAAGCTGATCCGTTAGTGGTTTCATAATAAATGTACAGTTAGGGATAAATCGTCGGTAGAATTAACCAACCCGTTGAAAGCTCGTAACTGTTAATTGGTGGTTGGTTCCGAATACTCCAGAATTGCCGCCACATTGTGTTTTTGAAGCTGTATACCATTAGCATCGATAGTATACCCCAGAAAGTCTAACGGGGTTGTTCCGATTTGGCATTTTTGTAAATTAATGGTAACTATCTATAGCTGCAGTCTTCTTAAAGCTGTGTCTAGATGTTTCACATGTGTTTCCCCGTCTCGACTTGCTATCAAGCAGTAATCGACATATGCATGTACATAGTCGAGCCTACGGAACACGTCGTCGATAAAACGCTGAAATGTTTGTGCTGCGTTCATCAAGCCGTAGGGCATTCATAGGAATTCAGAAAGACCGAATATAGTTACAATAGCCGTTTTAAGTATGCCATTTTCGGCCATCGGTATTTGATTTAACACCTTTACTAGGTCAATTTTTGAGAATACTATCATTTCCTTCAACGTGGCCGTTAGGTTGTGGGTGTGTGGTAAACGGTAACTATCAGGCGTAGTTCGCGCGTCAAGACGTCGGTAATTAACAGTGGGACACCAATCATTGCTATCTTTCTTCGGGACCACATGTAAAGAAGACGACAATGGGCTACTGGATGGGCGGATTATTCCCAAGTCAATCATATGATCGAAATCGTTCTTAGCAATTCTTAATTTTTCGGGTGCTAATCGGTGTGCTTTGGAGAACGCAGGTTGACCTGTAGTAGTGATATTATGTGTAACATTGCTGGTTACTCATGATGACTTCGACATCGCATTATTCAGGTTCTGATACTTGTCAATTATTGGCTGAAAATAAGAGTTAAGTAAATGTCTAAAGCAAAGAGAACATTGGGTTCAACCCGTTGCACTGGTTCCACGAACGTAGAGTTTTGTGTTGCCGTCAACTAGCCTCTTTTTGCAAAGGTTCACAAGCAAGTTGTGGTGGCTCAGTAAATCCATGCCTATGATAAGTATTTTCACATCGGCGATAGTGGAAATACGGTATATGGTTTTCGTAAACCCACATTCAGGTGGACACATACTTTATCAAACGTGCCATTTTTGCAGTCGGCTGCCTGTAGATTGAGTGCAGCTTCATGTTGGCAATCGAATAAAGTTTCAGGAAAGACGCCGGCTTCTGCGCCAGTATCGACGAGGTAGCAAACCTTCGCTATCACATCAGTGATTAATAACAGGCGGCTGTTTTCACCGACTAGGGCTGCCGCTAACGCGTGCCGGTAGGATAGTTTTCCGACGCATCAACAGTGGGTTTGTGGCTAGTGAAAAGACAGGGTTCTATACACTTTTTTGAGTCCTTGCCACAAGTGTTGTGGTTCCACCACCAGTGTGAATTTTCCCTTCGTTGAGGTCGAGATGAGGATGTTTTGCGTGGTGAACTTCGTCGTCGAGGATCGCTGATTTGGCGTTGTTTGTGTAGATTGAGGAAAAAAGAAAGAGTATTGTGCAATTCGGTTATTTTGTTTTCGGTCTCAAGTGGTTTGTTCTGTAACGGAATAAACCTGATTGTGGCGAATTCTGTTGATCTCCAGAATTCGATCAGCAGATGAAGCTACTTTCATCTACTGATTTGTTGTTAAATGTCACCAATACTGCTTGCACTTGTTGTGGACAGTTTTGATAGAATGAGTTGATGGAAGAGACCTTCATCTAGGTGCGTTGACCATTTATCTCTTTCATACGCGATAATATTTCTGTCGCTGAACCGCTACTCAGCTCAATGATGTGAAACAACTCATAAAACGTTGTCTGTCGGACAAGCCAACACGTTTGAGAATTGATCTATTGAGCTGTTCGCACGGTTCTAGGCAGTCAGGACTGAAAAAAATAAGCGGTGATGTACCTGTTCAATTCATGCGAAAGTGACCTTACAAGCCGCCAGAAATTGAACGCATGGACCTGTCACAAATTAATCTCGAAATTCCACTTCTGCGTAGAAGAACCCTGCTTCTACATTATCTGCCCAGAAAGGAATGAGCTGAAAGTTTGAAGGCGTAGGGCTTTTAATCCTTATAAGCTTAGGAGTCTGATCTGTCATCATAAAAATAGTAATGTATGCAAATACAAAGATACTGTGGAAAATATGCGAGTAATAAAATAAAAACACTAATAATACTCTGTCAAAAACTATCAAACGGAACGAACTCACAGTAATGATCGAGTCCGGATTACATTGGGCTTACCAATGAAGTGTAACCGGGTATATGACCAAGTTATGCTTATCGTACAACTAGAGCCACTTCTATCGATTGGACCCACTCTTACGAATAAGAAGAAATCATAAGGCACTGAAGGATGGAATAGAAATTATATTTGATCGAAAAGAGAGCTTGAATGGGATAGCAACGTCTAGGCTGGCAAACTAGAGAGAGATACAACCCACGGTGGTTCGAGTCGTGATCTGGTGATGATGCGTGGCCGCGCACCTTCAACTAGTTGTGTCCGTTAAAACCAACATGGTCAGCATCAATGTCAAGAGCCTATGCAACTATTTATTTTGGGGATTATTTCCCGCTACACAGTGTATTTTTCGCCATCAGAAACTGAACAGATATATATCTTACCTTGCATTTTCATAGCTAGCTGTGAGATCCGAAATGAATAAGAAAACCCTTCCTTTGTATTTTCTTTGTAACAACAATCAATTTTGGTTCACTATATTATTTTTAATTGTTATTGGATACTCTTAGCAGTGTTTTAGTTTTATTTTTGACTCAATCATTTGTTATATTACATAATTGTCTGTAACTTGTGGTTCTTCAACTATACTTGTGCTTATATATAAACTCTGGTTTTAGATGTTTGTTTTATCCAGCTTTAATAAGGTCAGCGTAACTTGCCACTTGTTTTCGAATTATTTGATCACTTCGACTGATCATCATCGGAATTACGTTTGTAATCTGTAAGGAAAGCCTTTTATTCTGACAAATTGATCATATTAGTTATGTGAAACACTACTATTAACTGTATTGTATGCTCTCATTGTTTTGTAATGTTAGGATTTATTTTACGTGATAATGTAGCACTTATAGTTAGCTTAATTAATTTGTGTTCAATCACCTTGTGACATATCTACAAGTTAGTTGCATAAACTCACTACACTAAACAATATAGAAATGAATTATCGGTCTACAATTTTTATTGTGTTTTCACGAGGACTCTTAGAAAATAAGCCTACATATGACTACAAAAGTGTTGCCCATTGACAAAATTCACTGGCCAGTAAACCTTTGTCAAATATGTCTTCCGTCACTTTACTATCCTAAATATGCTACAACAGGTAAAAACGTAAGAAACAAGTTTTAAAGCACTAGATTGAATGAGCTGATTTCCTTAACAGATTGGAAATCGTCAAAACTAGCCCTAATAAAGTTTAGTACCCGATAAAAAAGTCTTACGATATGACACTGAAGTCATCAGCTTAGTCAATCCTCTTAGACGTTAACTCAGTTTAGGGTGAAACAGAAGTGTTCTAAAAACCTACGACAAAGAGGTTTTTTCCATAACTTCTCGAAAATATAGAATGAAGTTGGCATCGCAGCAACTACGGCATAACCTCTAGAGGGTATAAAAAACACTAACTTTTATATGGCTCAAAATTTATAGTTCGTGCTTCTAGCTTTTGTTCCTTCTTCACGCTTTCGATTCACTAGTATCTCATTTATACGGCTACCTGTCAAGAAAGTTGTAGATTATTGGTGAATTTTGTTTGAGCGACTTCCAGTGTTAGATTCTAGAGTAAACGTTCATGTTGTACTATAGGTCAGTACTGTTCAGAAGTACATTTCTACTTATCCTTGTATTCCAACTTATTTGATGGAGTTTATATCCATTCTGTAACGAAGTGTTATTATTCCGATTCAGAATTTCGGAACAATAGTCAATATCAACACTAGATTAAGTGAAGGACATCATCAGACAGTAGAAAACTCACATTAGTCTTTTTAAGCTTTTGGGAGCATTTTAGTTGATGTATCACTCAACTGATTTGCACTACCTGTTGGTTATCAACGATGCAACAATGACTACTCACCCGTTTTGGAGCGAAATCACGTCATACCAGCAAGTTCCTTCGGTTATCAGTTCTAAGCTGTAGTCGACTAACAGGAGGCCGATATTAAAGGTGACACGTACGAAAAGTGAACTCTGCCTCAAGGTAGGTTTGCGCAAACTCACATGTAAGAATTTCGTCACTGTAGATCTTGGAATACGTTTTGAAAACACCGGTTCATTTGATCATGTAATGTTAGATTTGAGCAAATAGAGGGAGTAACTAGTCTGTATGTGTCTAGTGCAGCTTTCTCAAGTTGCAGTTTGAACTCTGAGTCAAACTGTTTGATTGTGTCTTATCCTTATCTAAAAACAGATAATTATCCAGTCTAGAGTAAAAAATTACTCACCAAGCGCATCAAGCAACCTTACATCTCTTATTATGACTACCGCGCCGACTTGACTCCTGAAAAGTTAAGAATAGTAATAACGAACCCTATCGCATATTGGACTACAGAGTCATCTACCTGTCAGGCAGTTCATGGTCGTAGCCGTCACACATAGTCTCTAAAAGTGATAAAGATGACCAACACCCAATCTGTACCAACAAATAGTTCATCGTTTAGACCGCTCTCTGCCACGCACCTAACGACACTGAAATATATGACAGTACTTCTAAAAGTACGTTTGGAGTCAGGACAAATATTTATGTTTGGAGATGAAATCCCAGAATCAACGGTTGTAATGTGTACGAATTCCTAAAAATGCAATTATGACTCGAAAATGTACCCCTATCATTAGAAAGTTTTATAAACGATGTTATGGTTTTCTTCCTGAACATGTTGGTGACTATTTATTAGTAATCCTAGACAAATAAACAAATTTTAAACTACTGAGCATTTCATTTAAAAGGCTTGAAAAAGCAGTATTACTGTAAACGTATGTAAGTGCCAATTGGAAACACATTCATTAAGCGTTTCTGGACATATTATTGTGCTAACTAACTTAAAGTCCTTATATTTTGTAAAAGTTCATCTGTGATATGTATGTAATAGGTTCTTGCATTTAACGTTACTAATACATACTGTACTAATATTGTTTAAATGTATCAATATCATAATTGTACACTACTACACACTTAAACCTTGGTGCCTGGTACTTTCTGCTGTGCGAGTTGCAAATACATTATCGCGGCAAGATTCTTGGTTCTGAATTGAGTCTTATTCACTGATCGCTTGGATTAATAATTGATTCCCTTTACAGCATCAGAACTAGACACTCAACGTCTCTGCCGCTCCTCGCCAGTGAACTGACTGGAATAAAAATATACACTGGACGCTCGGGTTTATATATATCGTGTGGCGGTCATTTGGAGAACCTATCGATCGCCTTAAACAGTGCAGTTGATCCAAGTAAACTAATTCTGATAGACATTGAACTTATTATATGTACTTGCATTAACTGTTAATATAGTAGTTATTCTCATTTGACTGTTTGTAAGGCGTTATTGACTCGGTAGTGTTCCGCGGCCGCCACACTATTGAGGTTCATATTATGCATTCTTAGGATGACAATGTGGCAGTCACTCTAGGATGCTCGAAGTCAAACATCAGTAGGCAACTGCAAAATTTTAAAGTATTAGTAAGTTTACACTGACGTTTTAGAAAGAAGATACTGATGTGCACGGAACATTTACATAAAAAATGAGAATAGTAAAGGTAGATAGAGGAGAAAAACAACAATGACAGCGATGGCCAACTGTTCTTTACTAACATCACTAGGACTGGTGCGATCTGGCTGCTAGATAACTCCATCTTGAGAATACCGGAGATCCCAGACCGAACGAAAACCAAAAAGAAGCACTAAGAAACAACCTAGTTTACATTAGCCCATGATCATACTAAATAAATAACTATTCTGCGACATCGAATAAAAAGCACTATGGGAACTACAATCATAGTAAGACAAGTAAGCTTAGGTCATCCGCGAAGTTTAATTGTTCAACAAATGTATTGTATTCAGAATTCTTGAAATGACTGATGAGTGTTGAACATCAAAATGTAAACTCTGTGAAAGAATCTATGATAAATATTTGGAGCAATCAATCTTGATATTTGTTAACATGTTAGTGTAGCAGACTGACACGCCAGATGATGACAACAAAAAGCTAGGGTTTGAGACAGAAATATTAATAAAAAATGCAATGTAATATGGAGTATTTATTCACTAAATGGACGGGAAAATACTTGCGTTGAGTGCAACTCATATAGTAAAGAATGAGTAAGCTGCAGATAACTCCCAGCTTGTTTTAGTTTCATTTGTACCTTACCCCTGAAATTGGCGAAGTTGTCAAATCTAAGTATGCAGTTACAATGGTTTTCACATTAAACACTTTTTGAGAATAAGGGAATCTTGTCGAGAAACTGAGAGACCGTAAACTGGAATAAGGAGGTAATTATGTCTAGTTGACATATAATGAGTTTGAAATATTCGTTAGGTTACGACATTAATCATAAACGCGCTAATCTAAACAACTATATACAAAACAATTCAATTCACAAAATCATATGCGCAAAATGAGTTATGGTTAAATATATATATATAAAAGTGGTTGACATTAGAAATACCACTTCTAGGAAATCAAGTTTGAAGAGAAAACTGAGAAAACCAAATTTTAACAGACAGTTAGCTCCAATCTGTGGATAGCTCTGAACAAATATGTTGATTGCATGATCAAGATAAGAGCTGTTGAATGATTCGCACTTACCATAATATAACTATGAGCAGTAATGCTTATAGGGGGATACTGTTATATGCCAGTAGATCTAAACAATCATTGAACTTAGTCAACAAATGCTTTGTTATCTGTATAAAGTCATAATAAGTGTCGAATACATAAATAAAATAGGAATTTTCATTAACTAAAACTGATGTGATGAGAGAGTGAAAAACTACAAGAATTTTATTTTATTTTCGAAAATAACCATACACATGATGAATTATTTTATATTTATGAAATACTGTAGAAAAACCAAACTCCACTGAGTACTAGGAATTGCTGCTCAGTAGTGAATGTCACTGTTTACTTAAGGAGGAGGTTGGCCTCGGCTCATGAGACATTTGGCCCCAAAAACCAAAAAATAGGAATTATTATGTTGCAAGACAAATAATAAAATACAAATATTAGATAAAGATAACACAGAATATTCAAATGCAAGTTACAAACAGAATAAACCAAAGAGAATATGTCGCAAAAATTTAACAGAAAACTTCAAATATGAAATTTACTGTCAGCAAAAGTTTGACAATCGTGAGTTTACTTGAAAGTATCAACGATTTTTCTCAATACTGGATCACTATCTTCGAAAAGTCCAAATTTGTCCCCGATGTCTTTAATTCTTTGGATTAACTGATGTGCAATTTCTTTTTCACTATCCAGTAAACAATCAACTGCTACAGAAAATTGTTTGGACTTCTGAAAACTTACAATAGTCATAAAAACATTAGACACTACACTCTTCAGATCACAGCCAACTGCTGGCAGCATCGTTTCTGTATTAACGAGAGCATGATTTAACACTGAAAGTATATCAGGCAAAAATGACACGCCCAATCCAGTACTGAAAAGATTTTCTAAGAGTTCATTATTTTGATTAAACAATAAATCTATTAATGTATTATTTTTATCAATGTAGGATAAGGTGGATGATGATTTGATCTTACGCCACTGTATAATAAATTCTTGTGGAGTAGTAACGGCTTTTGTATGCTACAAAAGATGTTAAAATGCAACAACAAGAACAATGTATTTGAAAGTAATATAAAAGAAATGAGATTAAAAATTGGACAAATAGTGAAACCTAATTCGAATGAATTTTAACACCCATAGTTAGGCATCATAATTGGTGTTAAAATAGTACAAACGACTATTGTATCAAATCATCATTCCTGACACAGTGAAAGTAGTAAAAGATGCATTTAAAAAAATTCAATTTATACAATATGGAATATAAAAATACGACATGTTTAGTTTCATATGAATGAAACAAGAACACACTCGCACAGAACAAATGTTCCAGAACGACTAATTACATTAATTTCATAAAATCACTCAATAATTAATAATTATGCAGACTCATTTTTAAAAACAAAGAATTAGTAGCAAAAAGTAAATGACACTAGAAGTTGGATATCCTGTTATTGGATATTGTGACTAGTCATAATAAATGTATTGGCTGAAGAGGAAAAGTTCATAAATTATGTATAGATGAGACATTAGTTCATATTGACAATGCACACTTTTTACTGGCATTATAATGAATACACGTCAGTCAATCTGACAAAAACCAAATTATAACTTTCATGAATTATTCATACACACTACTGTTATTATACATAATTAACAATAGAACGCAATAGAATTATTAGTGATGCATTTCTCTCTTTAGGCAAAAATTAAGAATGAATTATTGTTATTCAACTTTGCTGACAAATTTTTAACGGATAGAATCGAATTCATCAACAAGTTTTGAAAATGACTCAGATATAATTAAATTGACATTACTGCATAAATTCTCTTTCAATTTGTTTTCTACTTTTGGTGTTGCATATGTACCACTGTAGTTATATTTTTCAGTATGGTCTACATACTTGTATGATGTGCCATTTAAACTCTGCATCAAATAAATTATGACGTGTTTACTTATTACAATTTTCGAAAACCAACTGATACATAGTTTTTTATAAAAATGTTTTGGAATTACATTACTTTTGTCAAAAGGTATTGTAATAACCATAAAGATAATTGCGGCAACATTCAAGTAAACTCTAATGTATATGACTCATTATGTATTTCGGTAGTTCATAAGTTTGTCTTCTATAAGGGTGGACAAACATAATTAATCTATAGCTTCCGAAAATTGGACTGTCGTAATAAAGACAACTGTAGTTCATAAGCACAGAGTGTAAGAGATATAGACTAGTTAATACATTGGTAGTATTTGAAGCAATTAAATGTAAATACCTACTATAGATGAATTTATTCTAGGTTCTAAAGGTAAGCCATTACTACTTGACAATAATGTTGAATAATTCCAACTAGACTTCTGACCAACGGTATTGATAAGTTCTGAGCGATCCAAAGGCTTCAAATGGCACCCGGCGACAAGTTCTCTACGGAATCGAAAGTGAAACAGATTTTTACATAAATAACGCGATCAAAAATTTCCGAATCCTTAAATTACTCAAACAACAGTTATTTACAAAAAATGTTTACAATCCTACCTAGAACCGAACCATCTAAAAGGATGGGCAAAGGAAGTATGAATAATAGCTCTATCCAAAGTTTAGCAGCATCGATTAAACTTTATCTTCTCCTGTAAGGAAAACCACGACAACAAGTTTTCAAAAATAAAATCAACTTACATATCTATGGTAGTCTAATAATAAGTTGCGTAAAGTTACTCTATATTGAAACGAGTTTACGGCAGGTGAAAGGCTGAAAAACGTTAAGAAGTAGTTGCATCCTATAAATGTCGTTTATTTAATGAAATGACTAATATTGGGTATATGAGTTCATACACCATAGTATATTCTGTTCAAAAAATTATTGTAAAATTAATCACGGCCGACGAAATTCATAACGCTTCATAGTGCTCGTAGAAACAACGAAAACAGCAATACAGAGGTCAAAAATAGAGTATTGTATTTGGTGTAAGACTGATAATCACTAAGGATTAAAATAATTTTTAATCAAGCTGAATTTGCTTGAAATATTCTTTACATGAGTATGTAATTCTATTATGTAAATTGGCTCATGTTTGCGAACCTGTTACCCCATATCAAAAAGAAAACAATAAACAGTTTAAAACAAATGAATATACTTATACCTAAAATGATCATGCTTTACAATTAAGAGTATAACATGTATGAGCAAAACGTAAAACACTCAGTATATCTCAGTACATTTAATGATAGAAATTGCAGTAAAGGATTTCGGCCAAATCTAGTGTGTAGACCCATTTCTCATTAAACGCGAATGTAACCTATGTATATATTTTGACGATCCTGTCTGTAATATCACAAGAATCTGCTTAACCTTGAGATGAAAATGCATAGAATGTTTGATTGTCACTCTTAAAATTAAGGTCTTTAGATAAAAAAAACCAACCATATAATTAACAAGCTGTTCGTAATTACTTACATAGTACCATCCAACTTCATTATTTTCCAACAACCACTCGAATACATACAACCTATCAAAAATCTTATCATCTACAGTGAATATTTTCCAAATTAGATAATTTCATTTTGTAAGAAACAATCCAGTCAGCGCAAGCATTTTCAGTTATATATCTGACAAATTTAAGCTTAGTTGCGGGGATATCAGTTTATTAAATATTCTAGTAAACAACAGCAACATCAAAACCTAAAAAAATTCTTAGGCTTTCATATCCATAAACGATCCAATTCTACCGAGCATCACATAAATGTTTTAGCTCACGCAGAAACGCAAATGTTAAGTCAAATAAAACCAAGAACAAAGGATGGAAAATTATTTTGTTATACAAACCTAAAATCATCGTACGTCGGAACACCTTGTTGAACGGCTTTAATTTTTGCATCATTTTCAAGCCAATATCTAGATTCTTTAGCAATAGCTGAGTTCATTTCATTTTCTAAGCTACTCATATTAATGCCCAATTGTTTCAGATAATCACCGTTTTGTTCAACCATATTAACAATCCCGTCCGTATACTAAAAAAAATGATATGTACATCATTAGTATTATATATATAAACTCTGCCTGTAGTTTTTCTAGGGTTACTGCCGGTCCCAAGCTCGAGTAAAGGAGGAGGGTTGAGCATAGGGCTAGTATTCTCATTTCGTAAAATACATGCTTGTTAAAAAAAAACCAGACTAAACAAACTAGACCATTTAAACTCTGCCCTGGGAGTGGAAGGAATATTTATAAGGCCTCATGATGAAAGCCGAGATTCTTCGGAAGTCATGTGGCCGATGCCCCTTCTAACAACCAGAGCGAAAATGTTATGCACCCACCAACGACGGAAAAGAAGAGGATAAAAATCAGCTTTGTGATATGCTGCAATCAATTATAGTGAAGTGTACAGGAGAGGATCTGATAATCCTGATGGGGGACCTAAACACCAAAGTCGGAACGAACAACACTGGAAATAAGAACATCATGGGATGATAGGGACTGGGAGAAAGATATGAAGATGGTAAAAGACTTACAAATCTACGTGTTTTCAACAAAGTGGTTATATGTAGCACAATATTCCCCCACAAACGCATACACAAGGCTAAATGGCTCTCACCAGACCGTACTACAGAGAATCACATTGATCATATATACATCAATAAAAAATTCAGAAGATCAATGGAAAATGTGAAAACCAGGAGAGGAGCTGATATAGCTTCAGATCACCACTTGATGGTCGCCAAAATGAAAATGAAGCTATAGGAGAAATGGACAACTAAAGTAACAGCATTACAACAGTTCAATACAGCCTTTCCACGAGATACTGACATACTCAAGGAATTCAAAATAGCCCTCAACAACAGGCACCAAGCCTTACAAGATCTACTGAAAGAAGAAACCACCGTGGAGGACAACTGGGAGAGAATCAAAGAAACACTAACTTCTACGTGGCAAGAGGCTCTGGGCCGCGAGAAGCACAATTATGAGGAATGGATTTCCACTGACACCCTGGGTGAAATTCCAGAAAGAAGAAACAAGAAGACAGAAATCAACAACATCCGAACACGAGTAGAGAAAATCAAGGCACAAGGTGAATACACAGAAGCAAATAAGCAAGTAAAGAAGAGCATTAGAACCGACAAATGGAAGTACATCGAAGGATTTGCAACGACAGTGGAAAAAGCTGCAACATAATCACATTTTCAAGATATAGCGGAAAAAAAAATGAAATGGTAGGCAAACTGAATAAAGTAATCAAGCTATAGAATACGGTAGTGGCGAGCCTAAGTGATTCCCATAGTGTCCACAAACAGCCAATGAAGCCAACAAGCGATGATTTGGAAAATCTGAATCCAATCAGAAATCACTAGCTGTGCTACTTACGTTTGACGCTCAAAATGTGTAAAATTATTAAAGAGAACTGATTCTTGACATTAAAGGGCGAAACTTGTTGCGTCAAACATATCAAATACGAAGTTCTTGATACACAAACTATATGTAACACGTAAATCAATACTATAACAACGCAACCTAACATAAAGCCTACACTAATTTCAAATCTAACCTAACGCTGAACCTAAAACAATAAAATTAATGTTGCATAAAAGACCGTTTGAATTCATATAAAAGGTCTTATAATAACTTAATATGGCAACATGGGTTTGTTACAATGTCATTATTTCTAAACTTTCACGAACAAAAGGCTACAAGAAGCTTGAATAACTGCACTAACTAGAGAATATAGGTATATTCTCAATATTGTTCTTTAATGGACATAACACATCTGTTTGCATTTACTGGTTTCTAACTGGATACATATTTCTGAGACTGATTGGTTCTTTTGTGTACTCAGATTTCCGGAATCTATGCTGAATGGCTAAAATGACTATCACTGCCGACATTCTAAAAAAAAGCTGAAGCTCGTCCTAGTCACTGAATAGTCAATCTAATTATTACGCTAAAAGTATGTTACTTATTCTATGATATTTTGTTTGGGGATATTGTGACGTGGATCACAGTACTACTGAGCCAAAATCTACACCGTCATAGATGGTCAGTTCAGTTTTTTACTTCTGACTTACGAAGTATTATTAAGCTTATTTAAAATCAACTACTTTTGATAAGTTTAACAGTAAACCGTATTGTTATTGTGGTTGGAACGCTAAGAATATACAAAAATGATCACTTTATAAGTAAAGACTATGTAAAATGGCTAGTGATCGTAAAATATCTCAAACACTCTTAACAGAACAATTGACTAAATGCAAACACGCACAATTAAAACACAGGAATACATATTAACCAAAATGTTTTATTTGATGAAAAAGAATGTTGAAATATATGACTGTTCAAAATATATACAAAGTAATATCTGTTTGCTATACAGTACAGTTTGACGAAAAAATAATCACTAGAAAAAACTACCCTGATATATATAAATGATTAGGCGACTTTGACACGTTTGCTCCATGAGTATTTTTCATTTGCGCTTAACTCATCCCATCTACATAAAAGTTGATCAGCCAACCAATCTTGAGTTGGTGGAGCATTGAAAGCTGTACGATACTCGCGTTTTAAAGATGGACCAATATGTTTTGCAAATAGCCTAAACGCAGAGCGTATTAATTCTGGATCGTTACAATCAACATTTTCATCTAAATTTTCAGCATAACGTTTACGATGGGATGAACGACTATCAGTATTATGAATACTCGAAGGATCAAATGAATTTTCACACTTATGTTTTACAATATCTTGAACAGGTCGGATTTCATGTGTATCTGTTGAATTCTTCGAATTTCTACTATGTAATAAATTATCAGATTCTTTATTTGGATGTTTCACATCTATAAAGGATAATGAATTGATATCAACGAATTCATTTTGTGCAATAACAGACTGATAATGAAATAAATATTCCATAATTTTTTCATCATCAAGGGGTTGAACAACGGAGGTTTTTAGATATTCAACCTCAGTAAGAAGATCTCTTAAACATGATGCTAATACATGAGTCTCAAGTACTAAGTTGGTATTATTTAACTTTAATTCCTTGACATGTTCCTCCAATATTTCACAAGCTTTTAAACGCCAATCTAATCGGTTTCCATCAGAATTTTGTGATTCTTCAGCATGTGGGTCTGATATATTTGATGACGTAGGATTAGTCATAACAAAAAGTGACGGCTATAAAAGCTTATCTGGTGAAATAAAACAAGAGATACAGACATTAGTTAGACTAATATTGATGAGGTATATATACTAAGTAAAGGACATTTCGTAGGGAAAAAAATCTAGAAAAGTAAACAAAACTCAAGCTAAAATGAACAAGTTTTACACTTAAATGAGACGCAATAATCAACATTACATGAATGGTTATAGAAACAGTTGTAAAAACTTATTGAATTAGTGACAACTAAATCACAAGTCCGATAGTGAGTCATATATATTATAAACCCAGATTTATAACAAGCTAATATCATAGTAAAATAAATCGTTTTCTTCATATAAACGTATTTTACAATCTGTTTAAACCTAAAATAATTAAATGCTATTTAGTCAGTATCTGAATATTGGGGGTCAGTAAATTAGTCCTAGTAAGTTATCATTCAAATAACTGTGACATACTGTGTTGGCTACAATCTCATTTGTAAATGTTACTAAACTAGCTGAAATTTTAGGCAGAGAAGGATTAAAGAGGTAGCATAACTGTTTTGATTTATTGTACAAGAACTTGTACCAATTTGACTCAGTTGATCAAAAACGTGCCCAAAAATTATTTATGGCTTTAGCCATATGACATAATAATAAGCAATTCAGATGTATTGAGTCTCGAGTGTCAATTCTAGATTAAGTGAATTCTTATTACGTTTAAATTGCTCAGCAATATGCCGTATAAACACAACTGTTATTTGTACTTACGATTTTGTCATATTATTACTGACAAGCTCCAGTTCTTACTAAAACATGCATACATATATATGACTTAATTTTACAGCTCCTTGGCTTATAAATACACAAAATTTAAATCGAACGTTAATGTAACCTGAACTTTGATGTAGCTAAGATATACTCAATAACAGGCAAATAATAAATCACACAATCGAACCAATCGTAAAGTAATAAAAATCTCAGTGTACGTAAAAACAAAATAGTATTTTATTGCATCACAGTAGACAGGCATAATGCACAAAAAGATAATAAGATAGTAAAAGTAAACTAGCAATGTGACAAATAAGAACAATGAACGAATACAAAATTTAAAACAAAAATAAGACTTGTAATGATAGGGAAGCAAAATCGCTTAAATAATAATAGTGAGACAAATGCTTCATAAATATAAAGAAATCATAAAAACGCAATGCAAAACAGTTTGACAGAACAAAAAAAACAAATAGATTGATACGTTACAAAGATTACGATGGGATTTTAAAAGCAGGTAAGCAAGGATCAACACGATTCATCCAAAAATTAGCACATGATATATGATAGTGACGACCAGCTAGATTAATGTGTACTAAATGATGATTAGTTTGATGTTGAGAAGAATCGGATGATTCATTGGAATGGCTATTAATACATGGATCACTAATCAAATTGATTGATGAAAGACAAACTCCACAGTATGAGAATAAGGCTGGATTCATAAAGTCTTGAATAATACATTCACTTTCTGATGGTGAAGTAGACATTAAAGCCTGATCAACTTTATTCTGAAATTCAAGAAAGTTCATTAAAAGTAATGATTAACTGATTACGCGTACTATTAAAGTTTACCTATTGTTGAGAAATGCATTATATTTCAACAATTGTGGTCAGTTTCAATTACGAAAAAAATGTTTTTTTCAAGTCACAGTTTGTAATCTTTTAGCCACGTAAGTAAACTTAGATATACTGTCCTGAAACAAGGATTCTCAGTAGTTGATCCTTGAGAAATTCCTAAATTTAGGAGAAATACTCATATTCTCAAAGGAAAATTCTTTAAGTTCTACGTACATGATACCAGGTCTACGAGAACATCAAAAATAATTACGCTTGTTTATCGAACTCCTCGATACATATCCGCCTAAATTGTGCACAGTTGGGAAATGTCAATAGCAAAATCCAGACTTGAAAATGATACATCAAATTTTTAAAAGGAAAAAAAGATAGACGCTTTTAGCAATCAAAGTTTGTCTTATTAGTTCAAACGTTCACAAAACTACGAGAGATTACTAAAAACAGCGTTCATTATTTTTTCTCTCATTTAATTTAGCACATCACTGAAGAATGAATCATGTGATGGATTGACTTAAATAAAGATATCAAGATTGAGATTCTTGTCATTAGCTCGATAAAAAATATAAACAGGTAACTGGATAAACTATGGGAAGTATGGATGCTTTACGCAGAACGTTCGCTTAAATCTTTACAGCAAATGTATACAGGTCCAGTAGTAAAACTTGACAGTTACCAGTTAACCAGGCATTTTAAAATGTTTTAAATGCTAGTAGTTAGAGAGATCGCTTCAAAGTAAAACCAACTACTAGCTGCGGAATACAATTTCCACAACTTTTGCATCCGCTTGAATAACCTTGGATGCCATATATAAAAGTGATCATTCCAGATATCACGTGCTTCAGATAGGTCAGTGTTTTTAGATAACCTTACCCTCCTAATATATGAACATTTGGATTATTTTCGAAAATATTATTAATGATGGAACTATATTACGTAACATGTTTTTAAATGAGTAAAACGCGTAGGTGATGCTTTAGTGCTTGTTTTTATCAGTTAAAATAGTTCAGATAGATGAATTCGCAATTAAATTATACCCATTTTGCTTAATAAAACAGTAAGACTAGTAGTAAGTGGGTCTACCTACGCTTCCTACTATATACTCAGTAGTATTACAGGGTCTAATAGTTCTAAAGACATTTCAGAAGACCTATCAGAGACATTTCGGAAGACAATTTTAAGCAAAAGGTGCTTTAGGTGGAATAAGTTCGAGTATTCCTTGAAAATTCCCAACACGTAAGAAAAATATTAACTCATAAGCCCAGAAGGTTTGTACTCACATTATACATCTTGAACGTAAAAACAACAAAACTTGAACAGAATTTTTAAATGTAGGTATATTAGCCTACAAACTATGGTCAACCTGGAGCACGCAATATTCAGAATGATGTTCAAGATTAGTAAAAACAGTAGAGAGGAATTAAATCGGAACATGATATTTGTACTATCCCTTATGTACTTTAACGGATATGTTAGCAACAGATGAACAGTTAATCATAATCCCTTCGAAACAATATTCTAAAATGAAGAGTAAAGTGCAACATTATTGAAAGTGCCCTACAGGAGGTTACCTTTACAGTTCGCATGCATATACTAATAAATGACAAAGATAAAAGAATACCTTTAGGTCCGTTACGACAGCATACGATGATAATTTATGAAATGAATTTTCAATGTCTGAAAATATTTCTTGCATAGACGGGGTAAGGACATCTAAATGTAAATGAAAGCAGATAAGTGTGAGCATAATGACAAACAAATGTAAAAAAAGTTTATTATACTGATAAAATGAAATATATAATTCGATAACAGCAAAATTAATGTTGAATGTCACTGACTAGTATTTGCTACTTTAATGTAGTGACTAGGCTAGATAATTATGACTCTGTTGTTGAGTTATAATGAGATCCTACAGTGGAAGTTAGGTTGGCTAAAAAATAATGGAAATAAACGTAATAAACACTAGGCACAAAGTCAAATTTTTATTAGTGATCACCAATAACCAGAAAATTCACTAATGTAGACCGTTTTTAACCAGTCACATGGCTTTATTTTTTATGATAGTTCCATCAACATGAAACTAATTATCATAACAAATAAAAATAAAATATTTATAATGAATATAAACCTTAAATCAATAATGTCAACAAAATACGATTGTAAATCCTTTGAACAACACAACCACTCACTGTATTTTCTACTGGAAATGTTAATGCGCCTTGTAATCAAATAGATTTCAGTGGCATCTAAAATAAATTGGGAAAACAAATAACACATTCATTTTATGATTAACTAAGACAGTAAGAAAGGGCGAGAGTAGCGAAGAAATTTCTTTTCAATTAGTAATTCATCAAAGCTCTAAACTAATATTACATTATATATATATATATATATATATATATATATATATATATATATGTATATGGTTATAACATTACATACATACATGCATACAACAAGTTTAAAATCATTACCAAATAATTATAATTATTGGTGGTGTGTTACATAATAATTATCCAGGTTCAAAGGTGTTTTAAATGGAAAATTATTATGCAATGATAATGATCTTAAACCTATTGTAAATAAATAAATAAATAAATAAATATGTATATATATTGGTGTAAAGTTTTGACGAAAAACTAACTGAAAAAATTTTTTCGCTACTCTCGTCCGTTCTTAATGCCTAAACGGGAATTGTTTTATTAACTTAGACAAGGCGGTTTGAAAGAATTATCTTTTAATGTTAATCTGAATATTAAATTAATTAGACAAAAAAAATTAGATAATTCACGTGACGTTGCTTAACAGAAGCTAAGGCTATCCACAATGTTTCCTATGTTCATCATGCATTGTACCTGTCATTTTGGGTCATTTTTATTCGTTCAGTGAGACAGTACTCCGTAGTAGATTGTAATTAAAGTTTTTAAGTGGATAACTACATTTTAACATAATTTTGTATTTCCTCTAAGATAACAGGCTGTGCTACATTACATGTTTATATACTAGAAAACTGAAGACAACAATGAAGTCTACAAATGAAATCATTGTTGAAGATTACATTTTAATATGCAGCAATTAGAGGATATATAAGAAAGGAAAGTAGAAACCTAAACGAATCTGAAAAAAGTTGAAAATATAACATACTATAGAAGGTATATTGATGAATTATTTACTTTTTACAGCAATGTGAAATATATTTCTCAGCCGGTTGGTCAGTTTAATGATACACAAGTAAGCATCAATTTTATAGTGTAATATGAACGTCCCAATCGATCCAACTACTTAGACATAAACACAAAACAACATGGCCTGCATGGTACTTATATTATAGAAGCGTATAAAAAGTCCTAAAAGCCTAACTATTGAGGAAAAAAACTTATTTTCATTAGTATTAAATTAAGAGCAAATAAGATCATTAGTAGAATTGCCAAAACAATCCAAGCGGTCCTATAAAGGAGCTCCTCTGAAATTTAAAGTAGTTCAAATAAGTCACAAAATATGACGAATTCACGTATTCTATTCTTGCTTTATTAAGATAGGCTTTCTAGTCTGCGAAGTCATCCATATGGCAATAAAACATGTCCTCTTAATCATTCAAAAACTCAGTTGTTACTGGTTAGGGTTAGGTTACAATTAGGTTAGGTAATACAACGGAAAACTGAGTGATTTGGACGTTATAGTAAACTTAGAAAGAGAAAATGTGTTATGACCAACACTATCGTTTTTACTCTAAGGCAAAAGAAACACCTACCTAACAAATGTAAACATTTCGGACACCACATGAAGACCTTCCTACCGTACCTTTTTGTCATAAAAGGCAAATATCATTTTGACTTTCGTATAAAACGTCAGCTGGTTTAAAGATTCTGATTACTATGCTACACTTAACCATAATTTCTACTCACTTTAAAATGGTTATTTGAAATTACTGTCTTCATTCACACATTATTAAAAATTTGTCATAAAATTTGTAGTTCTCTAATAAAATGAAGGCTTGAATTTATTTCATTATGCAACTATGAAAGCCGACTTTGCCAATCAAGTATTGAATTTACCTAGAAAAAGCAACAATTGTTGATGATTCGAGCAATAGGGATTCAAATAATTTTCATGTGATGAAATTTCTGACCTCAAAAATATTTAGTGTAGACGTACCTAATAAAAAATTCGATCCTTCTGTACTTTCTGCAAATTCTAACTGGTTTTTCACATTTTTAAGAGAGGATAAAACTAATAGTGAATCATTGAATACTTTTAAGGAACCAGTTAAACAACGAAGCCACTGTTCTTCCAAAGATTCCGATGAATTCATTTTATTCTGAAACAAAATAGATTCATTTTAAGTACGATACATAGGCATAGAGAAACAAATTAGGTTTCGCAAGCAAATGAAATACGTTTTGTCAGATATACCCTTCTAACTTTAATCCCATTATTTTCAACATAGATTATGCATGTCGAGTGTAAAACTGCATGTTCATATTAAGTTCCGTTTTTATTTTCCCACGGTTACAAACAAAAAAGGCAAGCGTAATGTATAATATGTCTAACCTGTGAATCAATTGGATTATGAATATTAAAAGTATATTTCTGTAATGGTGACTTTAGCGCAGTATTATCCGCTGTAGATGATACGTTTGAATGAGAGAATTCATCAACAATTTTAATGGGTTTTGATGAAACAGTGTTAAGACTAGTTTGAAAATCTCCAAATTCATCATCGAATAAAGTATCGGAAGAGCTAAAATTTAAAAAAATGTATTAGGAAACAATAGAAATCTGAATATACAAACATTCAAGTGTCATTAGCAACTGAATAGTTAATAATAAGGAAAGCAATATATTAACGATTTAACCGGAAATAATGACCAAACAATTACTATAATAGAGCTGAAGCAGAAAGTAACCAAGCACGGCTTATTTTTTTGAGGTAAATATAAAAAAGTGCAACGAGATGATATCCAACTTGCCCTACTAATTTTAAGATTCTGAGTGAACCAGAGAATACGATCGATGAGAATGACAGTAGAGTTTTGTCAAAAGTAGCTTGTTGTTTGAAGGCTCATTGGAAATGCAAAAGATAAAATCACGTTAAAATCTCTATTATTCAATCACATAAAGTATGTTGAGTATCACCGTACACACATAATGAAATAAAAAGAAAGTGCATGACTCGATATACAAAAAAATAATAGACGCATTTAAATCAATAAAACTAATTGAATTATTCAACTATGAAGGATGGATAGTTACGTGTCGACTATTTTAAACCTCTCCTCAAACTCGTATTTAAACTTTCGAAATTGCAATGTGCCTAAGTTGTAGAAGGACAGTAAGTTGTGACAATATAGTGCTGAAAATGTTTGTGTAAGTTATACAAAATTTGTGGTAATTTTAACCCACTGTAATGGTTAGGGGAAGTTAATACAAAGTGATGATGTAGTGTTGACGACTACATTTGAATTAATTCACTGATGTGGGTTGAAGATGGGAAGAAAAAATTAATGAATACAAAAAAAACTAATTAACAATCATCAGTACACATCACATATACTTTGACAAATTGTCTTAACTCTTATCGATAGATTATCACAGATCAAAATAACCATTTATATTTTTATTGTATTTCCGTAAGGATGTCCTAAGTAAAGGTTGTTGCAAGTTGAGTCATTATAAACATCGAATGAATTTTGTGGACAAATAAATAATATAAGCGTTACGTGAAACAATATTTGAATGTGGTGTATGTCATTCAAACTGCCAACTGTTTTATGACGGTAAGGATACATGGAATTAATGTAAATGTAAAACAGGAAGTGGATGTCAGATTACCAAAAATTACTCAATTGGAATTAGGACAATGCTGACTTTGTTAATTTATTTTGTTTTAGAAATTTTTTTTAATTTAGTGAACCCTTTTAGTAAAAGGATTAATAACCATGTGATATACAGGACCTTAATGAGAATTGTTCAATAACTCACCAACAAGGATTCATTTCATTAACTCAAGTTTTTTATCAGAGAAATTACAGTCATTCATATAATAATTTATTAGATTTTAAACTTTAACTAATACTGAATGAAAATTACTATTCTATTATTATTATTATTATCTCTTTGTTTGTTTAAACAGCATAAAACAATGCGAATGACTTGAAAGTCAATATCTTAAGCGTCTAGTGACCAGGCATATATATATATATATATATATATATATATATATATATATATATATATATAATCAAAAATGGGCTATTAAATATAAATAAACAAAAAACTTAATAAATCAATTGCCTTATGAATGATGACTTCTGGGCACTAAACTCAACTTCTGTAAGACTCTTCGGAGTATCATTACTATTTTGTTTTTGTCGTTCAACCTTAAGATCAAAAAAAGAAATAAACGTGTAAAAAGTGAAAACCAAATTATCGTAAACAGTGTAATGAAAACAGAGTGATATTACACTGGTTAAAGATAAAATATAAATAAATATTATAGTGATTACTAATATTGCTTTGTTTACTTTGATGTCATCTGAAATATCAAAAATGGGTAATAACTGGCACTTTATTTGTAAGTTCACATAATTAGTAGACAAGCACAATTGGCAGTTGTGCAGTACTTTGAAAAATTGTGTTTTCAACAAGCCATGAACTTTTATCCATTTTAAACATGTGGATCCCACCAAATATAGTCCTGTCATGTGTGTAAATGATACTCCAGTACATAAAATACAACTCAAATATTTGAAAGTTATTCTAACTGGATAACTTTATTAACAATATAGAATATGAATATAAAGCATTGCAGTTAGCCTTATAGAAAACCATAACAAATGCATGATATTTTGTTATACAGTGAAATTTATAAAGTCAATAAAAACGTATAACAGTTCCAAAATAAATCGAGCAGTGAGACATATATTTATGGAACTTATCAACTAACTAATTACACATTTGGTGGCATGACATAATTTTCTATAGCTTTATTGTTAAGCACCAGATACAGACCCAAAATATTATCCATTCTTAAAATGATTCAACTACCATGAAGTCGGGTGCCGAACAGTAAATTCTCTAAAGCTTAAATAATTTAGTAATTAATAAAATTAAAATTGAACAATCTATACAACAACAGGGAATTTTGTATTAAATCATGAAACATATTACCAAGATCATAAACTGATATTTCCAAAATAATTATTAGTTACAATCTGTTTTTAGTGGTACTCACTTAACAGCTAAAATGATAAAGAGGGATAACAACTTACGGAACTGTCAAAGGAGGTGAAATCAGACCACTCAGGATCATTTAGGGGTGAGGTTGTAGAGGAAATAAAATGCATGGGAGGATCTAGTATCTTTGAAACCGAATTGTTTAATCCATTGGAACCTGAAGATAACTGAGAGAGCTGGTGAGAAGAGATGGTATCAGTATCCAATTTGTTTGGAAATGTAGAAAAAGCGACAGTAGGAGGCTGGAATAGAAACTTTGAAGTGCTCGAATGAAGTGGATCTTGCAAAGATGTTCCAATAATTTCTTGACTAGACGACCCTAGACCAGAAATTGAATTTATAGAATTGGTCTGTCTATCGGAGCCTGGGATGTGTAGCAAAGGGACAGGTGCATATAACTGTTCGTATAGTGATTCGATGGTAATAGCTTCAGAGGGAGAACGTGATGGAAACTCCCATTGCTTACGCTGTGCCAGACCAATTAAAGCTAATGCAGTCACTAACTCTGTCGGTGTAAACCAACCAGGTTGGGTACAGCTTGTAAGCGACCAGATATGATACAATGTTTCTGTGCTCAAATTGGATGAACGGAATATTTCGTAAATTACTGAACTGTCGAGACCATGACTAGGATTTATGAAAAATGAGAAGTGATAAAAAGGTTAACTACACACCGAAAACCACTGGTTATAGAACTAAGTAAAAACGAAGACATACTTTGACTTAGGAAATGAAGCAGTTGGAAGGTTTCTAAGCTGATCTGAATAATACGTCAGATATCAGTTGAAGTTTATTCACGAATAACAGTTAGTTGAGTACGACTGAAAAACAATGAACCCATTTAACAGATTCATTAAACCTACTTTAAATAAAGGAGAGCTGAGTCACAATTAGAATATCATGTCATTTAGATGAAACCAGTTGATAGAAAAGTCATTGTAAGAGGCAATTAAAATCAATTGAGATTGGTTATTTCTCACGACAATTCATCAGTTATCCAGTGTCATAATATGAAGACTAGGCTGGAGTTAGTCAGTAGAGACAACTACTCACTAGATGCTAGAAATCGCATAAAAAACAAACTTTGGTCATATACCTATTGTATGACTTTAAATCAACTTTAGAAGTATTCCCACAGAAAATTTTGTGCATCTGACTTGTTTTTTTTTACTGCGCTTCGCATCTTTGTGATATAAATAAAATAATTAAAGGTCTTTGATCGTATGACGATACAGGAATGTGAAAGTCGAAGCAATATGAGATGACGGCATGTATGTATGTACAATGTAGAACCTGGTGCGCATGTGTCACATCATATTAAAATTAGCCGAAAAGACAGAGGCTTTTGTAGTGCAACTGTAGAATGTTAATCCTAACCTACACAACCTCATTAACACAACAACGTCAACACCGAATCAGTAGTAGTTACGTCGATGATAGAAAAGTGTGAACATATAGAAAATGATAAGTGGAGAAAATTAGTTCGTAGAAAGAAAGGTATAAAATAATCTAAATTAACCATTTAAGGGAAGATGAAGAGCGAATCTACTTATGCCACTGTGATCTGTTCTCAGCCAATATCACCCAGAGTCTTCAAACGTTAGGTACATCAATCTCCCGGACCCCAACCAAATAGT
This sequence comes from Schistosoma japonicum, assembly GCA_025215515.1. Classification (NCBI taxonomy): domain Eukaryota; kingdom Metazoa; phylum Platyhelminthes; class Trematoda; order Strigeidida; family Schistosomatidae; genus Schistosoma; species Schistosoma japonicum. The sequence continues at coordinate 59,492,490 of CM046061.1, read as the reverse complement.
CTACAACTGTCAATACTGTTTAAACCAGTAGCCGGTAACTTCATAGATTCATACTATGTTTTAGTTTGGTCAACCATAGTTACCTTTCATCATACTCCAATATCAGTCAGTAATGCAAAGTGGAGTAGGAGTTGACTGGATACACTTAATACATGTCGGAATCATCTCAATTGACCAAGGGGAATAATGGACAGCCTTGATAGATACCACTTGAGGTTATAAGTCCACCTGACAGTTCACCATACACTCTGATCCGACTAGTGATACTCGAGTAACGAGTGTTCATGAGGTTTAGGTACTTTTGGGGTACTCTTTTCAATGATAAACACTGGCATAGAACCTCTCGGTTTACAGAGTCAGATGCTGCTTTCGAGTCAGGATGACCCACTACTGTCAGACGCCGATAAGTATGGTTGTGTTTTAGAACCTGACAAATGGTGAATATTTGGTCGATGAAAACATAAACAGGTCTGAAACCAGTAGGGTTTTCCAGATTAGCATCTCACGAGACATAGTTAAGCAACCGAGAATTATTGAAGCTAGTATTTTATTATAGATTAGACAAACTAATTCCTCTATGGATATTACAGGTTAGCAAGGATTTTTCTGATGTATTGAAACGATTAGCGATCGGCATCAGTCAGATAAGACTATGTCCAGCTCTTAGATATTGGCTAAAATATCAGTTAACCTAATTCCCAAAACACGACAACTATCTCTGAAGACCTCTATATTTAATCCATTGGGACCTGCCGTTCTTACTCGCTTTAAAAGAGCTATGACTTTCCACGTAACGTGTTTGAAAATAGTAGGTAGTTGCAAAGTAATTAAAGGTCATCTGGATTGCTATTTAAAGTGTTCTGATAATCGTTTTAAACGTATAGGCCGACAGCAGATAAAAGTACCATCATTTTCAGGGATAGTAATACTAGCATTTAACTTTTAATCTCGGTCTCTTTAATTAATCTGAAGAGCACTCCAGTGTTGGCTATCGCGAACATCTTCCGCTTTCGTTTCTCACTGTTGTTCCGCAGACTTTTTGTCAGTCCACGTCTAAGTTGTTATTGTTCCTCGTGTTCGGAGGCTGATGGGTTAAATTAATAGGGGTTCAATAGACATCGCTGAAATATACTGATTTCTATTAAACTTTTGGTTAACGTTACTGATAGGTAATACTGCTGTTCCCACAGCTGTTTGGGTATCCTGCCAAGCTATATCCACGTAAAGTTTATCTTCATAATTATTTAAGTAAGCTTTTGGTTGCTTCTGGAATTCGTTGTTTGCTTTTTTTATCGTTGAACGACATCTCCCTATTGTGGTTTTCAGAGTCTAGTAAGGCCCTAGCAGATGCGTAGCAGTACACGAGCCTAGTCAGTTTAAACATGTACTTCAGAACGAGTAGCAGTCTTACGTCAAGCCTCTGTAAAGATCACTGATGGTGAGATAATCTATTTAAGCCTATAGTTAGGAAGGTGTAGAGAGTTTATAATGTTAAAAAATATCTCGCCGTATGCTTAACATTAGTGTATGCTATAAATAAACGATTGGATGAGCACAGTTGCTCCAGAAGGTTAACATTATCCGTTCCTTGAGCTAGAACACTGAAACACCAACCTGTCTTTAAGACTGATTTAGGCTCCCTACTTGAGCAACAAAATAACCTCTTATGAGTACTAAATCTGAGTGTAAAGATTTCAGAAAACTTACTGCAAGGTTCAACATTCACTTCGTCCTAACCGCAGTTAGTGAGGGTGTGGATAAAAAAACGACAAAAATGCAAAGGCGTGAATCCTTTCCGAGTTACTATCGAACCATTTGATCAAACAGTAGATAGGTAGTTATCAGGGATTCATTCAATAAGTTTGTTGCGCCCTCATACTTAGTGCTAAGCATACACTGACCAGTTCATAAAGTCTTCAGATCAATGAAGGGTAAATCGAGTAGGTTTTACATATTGGTTAGGTGGCGTAAAACGAATGATCTCGTTAGGATTTTATATATGTCCTTCGGTGATACAGTATATATCAATGGTACAAGATTTATATGTCTTAGCCAGAAAGGTCTGTTGGCCGATTTTACATGCGATTCATATACTGAAGGATCCAATGTTCATTTTGGAGCGTGATTTTGGTAGACCCGGTGTTGGGGATTCAAAACCCCAGAAAATACAATCGTACACTTAATCAAGCGAAAGGCGTTGTACTGATTTTTCTGTAAGATTGATTTGTAAAGTCTCATCAATTAATTTAATTTTAAATGTGAGATATATATAAGTTGTTTGCCAGTCTCATTTCGTATTTTTCGCTTCACAATGCAACCTTCATACAAGTCTAGTTTTTTGGAGTAGCTGTGGTTTGCGAAAGGACAAATTGCGGTATCCAATTGAAGTATAAGTATCAGAGATAACGATTTGCACTAACCGTACTGACTATCGAGATAATCAGACATAAAATCTGGCTACCCTAGATAATTTAGCTGTGTGGTATCGCGAACCGTACTAAATCAATAAGAACCCCCGTGTTTGTCTCACCTGAGAGAACATATTATCCAAGAAAGTGCTTTGTGAACTAGAATCAGTGGCGTTGAAAACACAAAAGGAAGGTAATTAAGGAAAGAGAAGTTAAATTTCACAATTGAAGTAAAAAAAATATTGTAAATTGAAGGAATTCGACTGTGAACACATGATCTTAATTGATGTGAAAAAAATGAAGGCGGTTATCACTTCCAACGCTGTGAAAAGGTATTTGAAAACGAAATAGGGTCTGTCTTAATGACCCGGGAGAATGATCATAGTGCACAAGGAACAACTACTTGAGGCTGGGGGCTCACAGTCCTTTAACGAGATTTTTGTTGTGTTAGCTCCTTACTTCGAAAGGCTTCACGGCCGAAAAGAAAAATTTTAAAAAGAAAGGGCCGATATTTTTTAACCTCGCCCTTCCTTTGTGAGACAACAGAACCAATGCAATACCAGTCGTTCATGAGAAACCCCTAGCTACCGTCACACTTCTGTATAGTTAGTAGAACGACCTGCCTCTCGGATCCCAGGTTTGTTGCTTTTAGTCTTATCGCTCTAAACCCGACGATCCTAGAAGGGTAGGACCTAAATGAGTGATTGCTCCAGTCAGTATAGCCCAACGGGCTCATAACAAAAGACATTGATGACCACTACGTCAAAAAAGCAGCAACAGTAGGGATGAGATAGTGGATATAGACAGGAAATAATAATTACTATGCACTTTGTTTAAAACAATGTGTTTAGCAAAACGACTTTTCATTATACAGTATTTCAGTAAATTACTCTGGATCATACGTCGATATATATATATATATAATAGGGAAGGCAAAAACTGTCAGATTAAGATACAAAGTAAAATCGAAGAATCTTGAAGTGAACGCGAGAACCCTGGTGTACCTAGGTATCCGAAAACATACTAGCAGATGTTAAGGGAAGACAAGAAAAATGTGGGGGAATATTTCTTCTCTGAATACCTGGAGAGAAAACTAGGTTAGTAGAGACGTTAATTACATTTAAGCTACTTGGATAAAGCCACACTTAATAAAAAGAATAAGATCCCAATTCGATGCCTTTTTACATAAATATAAAAAAAGTATTGTTCCATCATCTAATCTGTCTAAAGAATTAATAAACTTCCACTTTCTGTGTCGCTTATCTGTATATTTTGACAATAAAGTAAATGCAAAGAAATGGCATAAATATTTAAGTTTATTCTTTTTGATTCTTTCTAAATTCGTCAATCTAACATTACTTTAGACGTCTTAATGTACACATAAGCGCGTTAAAATAGATTAATCTGAAGAAACCACTGTTGATACAACTAAGAGTATCTACAATCATAGAAGCCATATGAGCTATCCTATCAAGCTAGAACTAAAATTGTTTGTTAAGGCCAAATAAGTGACGAAGTAAAGAAACAGTTATATATATATATATATATATATATATATATATATATATATATTACAATTGTTCAGTGTATAAAACTCAGAAAATTTATTTTGAAATGTCAAAGTATGGTATCCAATTTTAGTTGCTGACTTGATGCAGCAGTCAGGTCTGTCTATGGTGGCAACTCAGTCGAGTTACACAGACTAAAATAAGTGGCTTGAAATCTTATTATTTGTATGTCGTAAAGCTAAAAGCAATAAACTAATGGTTTGTTGGCGGTCATGCATCAACAAACAGGGGTGTAAATGATTTTCGAAGTCAGTAGTCGGACCTAAAATGTGTGGAACAAATATATACAAAACTACTTAAACAGAAATTGTGCATGGCGAGCCTAAGGCAGTTGACTTTTGGGTTATGCGGTCACGAATCTAGGTTGTCAAGACCAACTTTACAAAGAACATCTTTTCCCTAGGTTCTTTAATAAGAAATATCCTTCCACAGTTAGTTGCTCAATGCTCACTATGTACCTAACTGAATGCGAATCAGAGTTCAAACACTTACAATTATCGCGATAGCAGCGAACACGCTTGTTAATCATGACAACTAAAAATTATTGGCACTTCAATCAAATAATAAAAGATAATCCTAACGAGTGATTTATGCTATGTTCGTCTAAGCACTAAAAAATTCATTTAGATGACACTACAGCGTTTTGTGGTGATTCAACAGAGGAAGATCAATCTTTTATACCGTCATTGCTTTGGACTCTATGCATAATATATAACACTCAGGTATAAAAGCTACTAAGAAATTAGTAAATGATTGTTTTATTAGGCTTAATTTTAACAGTGGCGTCAAACAGTGGGTAAAATCGTGTTTATCCTGCTAGAAATTAATAACATCAAGGCACACAAACTTATACAACACATGTTTACTGAACAGCATTGTTGATTAGATTGTAATCACATACATCGTAAAGTAGTTCCCATTCTCATCAGACGGTTTCACCGTCATATTGACAAGGAATGATCTTTCCACAAGTATCTGATGGAGGTACACTGTAAAGATGTTAACGGAAATTTCAGCCAAAACCATTGTTCAGAGAATAATCTTGAGCGTTGAAATTTTTTCCCTAATTACAGAATACAGAAATTTCAAGGTTGGGAGCCGAATGTCTTAAGTACTACGCACAACTGAACGAATTAAAACTAAAGTGTATCATTCAATTGCCATTAACATGTCTGTGGGATTGGTTTTTTTCTCACAGGTAATATTTCGCACCATTCCCTCAAAACTATCAATGCAAACTCTGGACTTAACTAACAGAAAGAACTAAGGATAAACTTTGCTGTTAAAGCATGAATCAATATAGTCGGCTAGGGAAAAGACAAAAAAGTACACATATTGAACAGTGGTGGAAAATAGGTTAAAATAATTGATTACAAGAAGCATTCATGTTACTAAAAGGAGTATAATCCTATGATTATTAACTAAGTAAAGATAGTCTTGAGTTAAAGAAAGTTAGCAAACGATGCTAGCGCTCATCGACAACTCTTTCTCACCTGGTATGAGATGCTCAGAAGTAATAGACACCGACTAGCGTAGATAGTGTCATGAATGCCTTTAGATGATACACGGACTGCAATGTCATAAAGTAACAATGAAGCATAGCATAAAGTATCTTGGATAAATAGCATAGTCTCAGTATTCTTTTAACTGTGGAATAACCACTGATGATTCTAAACTCCATGTTAATACTACTAAGCGTGCGTAACTGTGATGTGCGCGTCCTGCGAATGACAATGCATTTTAACCATGTTAATAAAATAAAAGCCCGATAAAAACCATGATTGGATGTTAACTTTCGAACAGAAAGTATAATAACTGTAGCCTATCCGTGTATTAATGTTGTTTGTCATGAAGAGGTTAAGATTTTATATGTGATTTCGGTAGACTATATATTTCCTCATAACCTTACCCAAGTAAATCAAACGATTCAGTGAATTCATATACACATGAGTTTCTCCTATCTATGCACATCTACTAATTAGCCTACCCAAAATATTTTTAAAGTATCTATCGAAAAAGGAAGTTTCAAAAAACACACATGTAGTTAGTTTATTTGTCTTTTCATCCAAGAAGTCAAAAATGAAACAATCAATACCCTTGAAATCGATTTATTTCTGTATGCGCCCTCAGGATTTACTGTAAGAGAAAGTTCGTAGCATATATTGAGTGATAATGGTTCAAATTTCATAGGTACAGATGCTAGTTTAAGGCAGATGGCTGAAAACTTGGATCAGAACAGGATCGCAAATGTTCTTATTGAAGGAAGGGGAGAATAATAGCTCTATAATCCCAGAACAAACTACTGAGGGGAAGAGTGTGGGGACGCATTATAAGGTCAACTAAGACTTTGAAATCTCTTTTATTTCAACGACTAATAGAAAACAAATCATTCCAGACGTTGTTAACAGAAGTATAAGAAAAATTAAACAATAGACAGCTAGTGGAAACTAAAGCTGAAAGTGATTTCTTAGATGCTCTGATGCTAAATAAGTCATTCATGATTTATATGACTATCTTTCGAATAAAATCCTACTAATAAAACATCAATTTATGAAAGACAGTGAAAAGCTACAATATTCAAGAGTAAATAACTACGAAAATATTTGCCTACTCTTCAAGTGAGATAGAGATAGCAGAATGTGGGAAAATATACAACTAGGGGACCCAGTTCTACTGAGGAATGTTAGTGCACCAAAACGCCTGTGGCTAAAAGCTATAGTCAAAAAGATGGACGATGAGTAAATGAACTTTTATCGATTTATTACTCACACCTGACTACCACCTCCCACCCCCCCCCCCAACCGTGAACAGTTATCTGACAGAAGGCTAGGTTTGAAAAAATGGTGAGCGAAGCAAGACATGGCACCAATGTAGTACTTGACATATACGCAAAATATGGCTGAATGATGAAAAGTATACAAAGCTGTTAAAAAAAAGCAGCATTTGCTTCATCTAAAAGGAACATAAATCAGAGAATAGAAAATCAAATTAATTTACTTCATCTCGAAATGCCTATCGTCCTTACTTCGCAAAAAATATACATTAGTCATACATCAGTTCAGCCAATTTACAGTATATGTAACCAGATAAGGTTTTGCAAGGTAATAATACAATTTTGTTATATTTGGATATTCTCTTAAGCATTTCGGCATGCCTCAACGACTGTAAACAGTATATATGGATCCCTGACAAGGAAATTAATCCCATTTATTCATGACAATTCAGCACACTGATCTAAATTGGTACTAATGCAGGCATAGAGATATGAAAAAACCTCTTATTCTAAAATGGTTTACGTTATACAAATATGAATTCGAAGTAAGTTATCAACCATCATACGTCACTTGAAATCAATGAATGTATGTCATTTAGGGTCAACTTAAAGTGTCTCCATATACTTGCATGACTTATATTTAAAATTAATTATTAAGCAGTTGACAGATAATATGTTAGCAAATAATCTCAACAAAACAGTGTGAATTTTGGCATAAAATAACAGCCAACAGGTGCATTAAATAAATGTGAACTATGATAATCCAAAGGTATAAACTGAACGTACGTTGTAGTAGCAGCACGAATAGCATCACCGTAGATCGGTGGTAACGAAGACAGGTTCATTAACCATGACGGTTTAAGCAAACAATTGGATGGAAAAAATGAATTCGCAGTATTCAGGTACCCAACCTCCGGGAAATCAAGTAAATGCGACAGCTTTGCATACACTGGTTCAAATGAGAATACATCAGAGGTATGACCACTACAAGTAGGCTAGTTTTAAAGAAGTGTACAGAATACCATAAATGGGGATCAATTTAACACATAAGCAGCTGTTCAAGCAAAATATTAGACAAAACATGGAATCTGGTATGAGTAAAAATCAGACTAAGTTGCCATATCATCAAACAAAATAACTCAGTAGTTTGATTCAAAAATACAATTACGTGTAACTAAGAGAAACTAAATACTTTATTTAAAACATGAAATAAACAAAGCATAATCGTGAGGAAACTAAAATTAACATTAACGGGTGAAAATGTTGATTTGAATCCCACAAAGTAAATTGCAAGACTTCTACCTAAAGTCTACGTGTACGCATAAATAGTAGTCAGGAGCTAAGTTATACGGCTCAAAATCTAATTTATATACGTAATCTATCAGTCAGTCAGTCACAACGTAGAACTTGGTAAGTACAAAAATTAGTTCAAGTCGCCATACCCTGATTGAAAGATAGAGATAAAGCTGTCGGACCAAATCCCAGAGTATTGGAGATAGTTATAGTGTTAATATTGCTGAAGATGATTAGAGGTCGAAGATAAAATTTGGCTAGACCTCGAATATTATATTATTCTATACCTACTAACTTGTTTCGTTACCTTTCATTTTATTTTACATTTTTTACAGCTACTGAGATAACCATTTCTATTTCGCTAATTCACCGAAGCAACTTTAAAGAATGTGGAAGTAATCCTTAAGTTTGTACATTGATCAACACTACAAAAAATGATTAATTTACTACGGTAAATAAAAAAGAATAATTCAAACACAAAAATAAATTGTCATATGAAAGTTACCAGACTGTGGGTAGACACACAAGCAGTAGAGGCTTCAGATGAAATCATTTTGGCCTTGGAAACAGATAATTTATTACCTAGAAAGATGAAGTACATCAGTTAAAGCATACCATCTTTGATTGAGACAAAAGAATGATCCAATGCAAGCTTTTTAATATAGTCATCAATATGAATTTCTTCCGATTTTCGTGACAGCATTTGTAACTTCAGCTGAGTACTTTCAAATCTTCTTCGCTGCTCTTCGAGTGATGGGGCGCATGAATTAGAGCTACGAAAATAAATTAGAGAAGCTACTTACGTGGAAACTTTTGATTTACTTATCATTTTGATACTATATAATCAGGTACGCTATTGGTCATAAAGTCTCGTGTGCATCCAACATAATGACACCAAAAGAGGACTACTTCATTTGAATTTCAATTTATTATAAAAATGTTTTGTCAAAATAGGGGACAAAGGACTATGTTGAAAAAACAAAAAAGGTTAGTAAATTTAGAGTCCAATCAAAATCAGAAGAATATTACCACATTGTATAACAAAACAAATAAAACGAATTACACAGGACAACAGTACGACAAATCGACTCTAAGAATACAACTCGGTTGAATCGCAGTGTTGCTATAGTGTGTTTAATGTATAAAACTAAACAGCCTTACATTGTTTTAGTTATTGATCAGGTTGCGAAGTTGGAACTTATCAGGACTTCAACGTAACGACCTAATAATAGACTAGAAAAAATAAGGAAATTCGCTGTAACTTAATACACGTTTAGCAAAATTCATATAAGTGAAAATATTAAACACTAAAAACGCAAGCGAGTGATATAAAGGAGTGTGGTATACTTAGTTATGAATGGTTACAAACTGTAATCGTCAAGTGCACGAAGAACTCGACACGATTGCAATAGTCTGAGTTAGCACACAAGGTCAGTACAATAAGTACCAAAACGGTAAAAATATAAATAGTCGCAAAAAAAAATCAACGAGAATAGAATTGAGGAAAGGGTTATTTAAAAGGTATAAAATAACATAAAGCTAAGGGTCATAGAAAAACTTAATATTTAGTGCACCGGAACACTTATGAGCAAGTTGCGTTACTTCATATCTGTTGACTTGAAAAAATTAGGAACAGAAAATAGGTGATTTTCGAAACAACTCGTAATGTTAACTATGATTTTGTGTGAACTGTCGTACTGAAGATTTAAGAGAAAATCAACCAGTAGTACCGAAGCATGTGTTGACACTCACAAAAATAAGACCTGGCCACCTAACTCTTAAATATCTACCATGGTAGCTGCAGAAGCTAATTTGTCCTTTTACAATTACAATGACACAAAATATCGAACTCTCAAGCACTCATCAAAAAATATTTTACGTCCACAACCGCTGATTAGTAAATTTTCCAACAATCCAGAACATCATAGTGTCTGTTGTTTGTCACTGAAATCAACAGTGACGCAAACAAAAACAATCGTCTAACATTAATGTGTCCTTCCTGACTTCGAAAACTATGAGTACTACCAGCAAAACATATTTCAGAATTTATTACAAGTCATATTGAGGAAATGAATGAGCATATTGATATAAAAAACACATTAATTTATATATTTTAGGTTGCAGAACTTGTTCAGTAACTGGCATCAAGAACTTCGACTACTAACTGTAAATAAGGTATCAATTAAAAAAACTGTATCGGTATTCAGTCTGCAGAAAAACCAGGGGTATAATATTGCATGTCAAGGCTGGAAGCAGAAACTAAAGGGTTTTTAATGCTAACTCTAACTTCTCAATAAGTAGATAATTATATACAGCGCAGTATTATAATACTGCGCTTCCAGATGTGGTACGTATTACACCACAAAACTAACATCACACAAAGCTTCATACGTAAACCTATTAACCATCATTTAGGTAACGCTTTGCTCAATGAGAAGATTATACTATTTTCGACAAATGCTTGATTCTACACTGCAGCAATCAATCTAACCTTTAAGTTTGAGTGCTGACCTTAAGGAAGAATAGGCCGCTGAAGGTCGCAATACCTTCGATATCCAATAATTTCAAAGGACATGGTTGTGAATGTAAGCTATTTAGTGATTGGTAATTATAAAACACAAAATTAATTTCAAATGACGTTAACTTTCACACTAAATTTCTGTGATAAGCTTCTATAAAGCAGTCGAATACTCAGAAGTCAGCGTTGTTTCTGAAAATGCACTCTAGTGAAAGTTGAATGTATGGACATTCGTATACCCCTTGCACAATTGCATGACATCAGTGCTAACTGTTATTGATGAACCGCTAACAGTTGTTTCTGTTATAAACTCCTACATGTACGTTTAATCACTTTATTGTAAGAAGATTGTCTCGATCATTTTAATCTCTGATCTGCTATGTATTTCATTTGTAAATATGTGACTGAATTTTCCCGATACGTACTTTGTTCAAATACAACACTTTATACAAAGGCTGCTAAGTACTGATTGATTGCATGTCAAAAACTGCTATGTATATATTTTCGAATACTGGCATCCAGATAAATTTACAAACAATTCTAAAAAATTTCTGCCCAGTCTACAAAACAATATATTTTTTCAGTTGCGTGTTAATGTACTTTTCTTTAGTTTCCTAATCAAATAGAATGTCAACAACACTATTATAGACACCAACGACATACATTTATACATAAAATGAATAAACATCGCGTGAGTTCATTTTAGGACAAATATTGAAAGTCAAATGTCAGCATCTTGCTGACTGTCCATTTTATTCTACAGCTTTTTTACGCTCCTGTTATCGTGAAATAAAATAGGTTTGTATGCAAGAAAGTTATTACGTATAAGAATGCTGCCGCAATAGAATACCGACCTTAGCGACAAGATAAATCAACCCAAGGCAAGTAACAAATCTGAAAAATAACATCACATAAGTGCAAACTCGTGACTTAATGTTTATGAAGAGGGCTTTAATTACAGTCAATCATGAATAACATGTGACCTGTACTAAGCCATAGTGCGACATTAACATGGTGACAAAAAAGTAGACATCAACATACCTTTGAAACTAAATACCCAGATTAGGATAATATGAAAAAGGTGGATAAAAGACTGCATAAAGAAGCCTGTTTTACGATTACAAACACACATTACCAATTGTAATACATCTATTAAGTCTGTTAAATGCACACAAAATTACTTGCACTTTACGGAAGTACACAGGTAACGTTATTTTCAAAAGAAAGTATATATAACAAATGACGTAGCAGCAAAGAAAGCTTAACACAAAGGTTAGACGCTAATTCCTATTTTTCTAAAAATTTTCAACAAACATGGTTTAATCAATAAGCTTTCATCCTTATTAATTTGCAAGCACAGTAATCCTAAAGAAAAATTAAAAGCTGGTTGAATTCTGAAATACATAGAAAATGAAGTATGAACATGACTTGAATAATATAATTGTAGCCTTATGTATAGATTGCATCACTTTGGTGGATCTTTTGTCGATAAATTCTATAGGGACATGCCAATAACTGATTTTCAGGCTGACTTGGCTTCGATGTAACGAAAGCAAAGTTTGAGCTACTTGCATGATCTCTGTAGGTAACAATGAAATGCTTTGAGTCTAGACTAGCCTTTCGAAGTTTGTTTACACACAAAATTTGTAGACACAGCTTCGCACCTTATTTTTAAATGAGGCTATACTTCAGCAATAACAACTCAAGAATGGTCAGAAAATGTAACTAACTGTAAAATATATACATTAGGTATATATATAAACTGTATTGTTCAACAGCAAAGGCCTAAAAATGAATTTGACAGCATCGACTTACTTAGGCTACGTTTATATAACTCAATAGCACGATGAAATTTAAGATAGTTTATTTATCAAACGAATAACTCGGATTACAACCCTGAATAAACTAAACTACATATAAGTTCTTTTAACGAGATGAATAAGTAAAAAATGATGTTGTAAGCTACAAACTGTTCATATAGTAATTCGGCTTTTGACAGGCCTCTTATCAAAACAACAATATCTGTTCATAGAGGGCACTTTTTCACTTAATGTATTGAAGTATACTGATAATGGTTGATTGTAGGAGACAGCTTATGAATCATAAAAGCTGATAGCTAATAATAATTTATGAATAATAACGCTTGTTATGTTATTGTTTCTAAATCATTTTTTATTCTGTGAAATGATTTTATAATAAAAAAAAATTTAAATGACATATCAACAACTATACAATAAATGTTAATGAATGGTTATTTGTAATCTGCCTACATTTTTGGTTTAACAGCGAAACGAGAAACAAAAATTAACTAACACTAAAATGAATCTTTTTTAAATCTTAATCGTTGGACATTGACAGGTTGCTTTCTATGGTTACAGGAACTCTGATGTTATTCTGAACAGACTGATTTTTCGTCGTCTTAAGTGCTACTGTAATACCATATACCGGTAAATTAAATTGGGATTGCGTTTAACTTGTGCTAATTTTGTTGATAAGATAAATTATTAGGTACTTAGTACCTTATAATGCTTCGTACTTCATAGTTACCGTGCTTTGTTGTTATACACACTTATATATTTACTTTGTTCTAACACACATCTTAGAAAGAGCAAGCAAAAAATAATGCCATATGATAGGGTGATATGTTAGGAAGAATTTTTTTTGAAGATAGTGCAGTAAAATAGGTTGCTTTTATAAGTGAGTTTATTATATCTCTAGTTGAAGCGTGTATTTATGGACCTTCTTTACTTATTAATAATTAGTTGGGTTTGTTTTATTCATTTTTATGTTGATTCAGAACCTGGTTATAAGTATATTATTTTCTGATTAACAACTATTATATCTTAAGCATTACTTAATCCTTTTTTATTAGATATCATTCGGAAGTTTTCGGAAAAATCTAAGGATTACTATGGGGCTTCTTGTCATGATATGTCATTAAACTACAAAAGGCATATCAATTTGTAATGGAAGAGTATCCAGTTTGTTTGCTATAACAAATCTAACTTTGCATTATTGTAAGGAAGGTTTTGATGAACCAGTTGATATTCTGATAGACAATAATACTATTGATCGTTATGGATTTTTTGGGGGTGAGCAGTTCTGTAGTGCAAACACGAAGTAAGATGTAATAACTTTTTATTCGGAATACTCAGAAAACTCTCTGACGCAACTTTAAAAAAAATACGCCGTAAAGAATTAAAGTGGCAAAGCATGCTAACTGAGTGGGATAAATGGATGTCTTTAAAAGCAGACAGGGTTAGAAATAGGTGTCGCAAAGGTATCCCACCAGCTTTACGATCGAGAGTTTGGCAATATCTTTGTGGAAGCCATCAAATGGCCTACCTAGAACGTCGGAAGTATCAGGTGAACGTTAGATAAGTCAACATAACATATTGTATTTTATTATTCAAACGCAGAGTAGCATTTAAATGTCATTAGAGGGACTTTTAAAAGACTGAGCTGTATAGATGTCAAAACAATAAAGCCAGATTTTTCAGAGTGAATAAATAAGCAAATTCAGGTGCACTGAACTTTAATGGTGATTGGAAAAAGGGTATTTATAGATTCACAAGACCCCAAAAGCTATCGTAGCCTGTGTTTATCACCGATTAAGGTTACTTGATTTTACTATTTTTTTGAATTTATTTGGGAATATATAATTTATATTTACTATGTAAGATCAATCCGTTTTTTTTTTGAAAAGATGCCCAAGACCTAAGTAGCTTCAATTCGCACTTACATACATTCAGATTTATTTGGTTCGCAAAGTTATTTACACTGTGTTTATCAAGTCTGTTTATGAAAATGCTAAATTAATCATCTGTCATCATTTGTTAATTAATTTGGAAGTGAGGACAATAAGCTGAGAATTTGTATATGACCTTCGGAATAATCGATCCTAGTCGATACAATTTCACATAACGTCTTAGTTAAATTATTGTGTAGATGGCGATGCTTGTTCACAATGTCAGGTTGTCCGTGGTTATGAATCATAATGTAATTTGTTTCTTTTAGAATACTCACTTTTAATTTTCACAACATGTTGGATAACCACTCTTTATTAAACATGACAAACTTAAAACCTGTTTTTTTCAGTAATAGTGTATCACGTCAATAAGTGTATGTTAGGTTTTAGTTCTTGAAAAACTACTTTAATGATTACTATCTGGAGGGGAATTAAGATAAAGTAAGTTGTTATAGGATTAACTTAATTTTGTCGTGTTTTTAAAGTCTAAAATACTGGTTATGTATAATTCCTTACTAAAAGCGTCTTGTGTAATTTTGTTTCTTTAATTATTTTTCCAATGTTTTCGTTTATTTGTAATATACAGAAATTCTGTACAGTAAAATCGTAATCAGGCTCTATCTAAGTGAAACCAGATTGATAATAACAAATAACAAATGGTACATAATAAAATATATGGTTCAGTCAGGAGTGGACTTAAAAAAATTTGTTTCTTGGAGGAATCGAATGTAGGCTTTCTGAAAAGTCCCATACTAGAACGTAATAATTGTCCAATGTTTCCTGGTTTTAAGTGGTACATAATCAAGATTAGTCTATGACAAAGACGAAAAATTTAATTACATACCAATCTCTACAAAACTACCTCAGATCAACTAAATTGTGCTCATTTTGAAAGTATAACTTGCTTTTACGAAAAAACCTAGAGCAGAATCGTTCCTAGTTTTCACTAAAGTAACGTTTTAAGCTACTTAATTCCATCGGCGATATCTATTTCACTACAGTTATGGAGGAAATTCGCCAATCCAAAAAGTTATTTTTCTCAAATTAGAGCTCAATCAATTACCGAAATTCTATAATTTAATACCGTGATATAATAAATAATGCCTATGGACAGTATTAATTTAATGTTTTTTTTTAATTTCCATTTTTCACATTTAAAACCTGCAAAGGTTCTTTCAAGATCATTAGGTAATCCGGAAACAAATTCACAGATTAAATTAGATGTTAGTAGAGAGTTATCTAATCATGTACTTTTTGCTTCTGAGGATGGAATTGGGTAAGTGTATGACTAATCACTAATTAAGTTTTAACGTTGTCCTTTATGAATAGATATATTTTATTCACATACAGTTGGTTAGTTATATCGCACTTATCGGAATCGGACTATAAGTTGGTGTTAGTTTAACACCTATAATAACATTTCTCTAAGCACTATAAAAATACTGGCTCGGAAAACCAGACAATTTGTGATGCTGTTTGAAATACAAAGCAAAAAGAGGTTACTTCAGACAGTTATGATACCGTACCTTAAAGAAGTCTTAGTAAGCAGTGACCCTGCTAAAAATCTATGTACCTGAGTTGTAGAGTGAATAATTGTATAGACTATTATTTTCCAAAATAACGAAGTACATTAGTCTATTTAATTAATGCTTGAACCAACCTACGAAGTCTTCTGATATAATTTTACGAAACCTTTCAATAAACTTAGGTCATAATGTGTGCCGTTTATGGTAATAATGAATTAAAGAAAACAACAATTTCAAGGAGACCAAGAGTTTTATTGAAAGCCATTAAGAATAAAGGGTCCAGTCGTTCATAGATGAAGACATAAAACCTATGCTTTTAATTGTGCTTTACGACTGCCAGCTACTGATGATAAACCGTATTTAAAAAATGTTTCTGTAATTTTAAATAGTGTATCTGCTAGATACAGCAGCATAGTGTTGTAAACAGAGGTTTAAAATTATATCATTTAAAATCTTGAACTTCGTTTAGTATATGACATGTGTGTAATAAAGGGTGTTTAGAATACGAATAATGAGTTCAAAAAAACATTTCTCTGTTCATAGTTTAGAAGTCTATAGCAGAACGTAAATCCACTGTGACCGTTTGAAACCTTTTACTTTGACAAAATTACTGATAAGAAAATATAAAGTATGAACAGAATATATGTTAACAATTATATTTTAGATATCTCTATGAAATTAACAGCAAGTTGATAATACTATTCAAAAATTACTCAGGAGGCTGTAACTTGTAGCTTAATGATTGCATCCCAATATCTGCCACTATAGTATGATATTGATTTATTTGATTCCGAATGAATACCAAGATCCAAGATTTGATGAATTGTAGGAAAAGGAGTATGTGATAATACTTTTGGTTGGGTTCCGTTATGCATATATAATCCGTATTGTTTCGTATTAATTAGTAGTAGAATTACAAGTATTCATACAGTCAAACCAAGAATATGTCATCATATATTTAAATAACTGTGTAAAATATAGATAAGCATTCAAAGTGATTATGAGAAGAACCAACGACATGTGGCAAAAAAGTCTAATTAATACAAAAGTATCTTTGAATAATGTAATGAGAAGAATCTACAAACATGAGCACATAATGGCCATAACTAAGAAAAAATATATAATGAAAAATCATGAGTCGTACGATAGTCTAAACTTGTTACACTGAAAATTATCATAATTATTTAAACTTCGACTCTTAAAAGTCAGATAACTTATGTATATTTTGTTTCAGTAGTTTTATATGAAGCGATCTTTTTCACGCCTAATATTCAGTAGATATTTGTCATGAATCCTGTTACTTTTTTTAATGTTTGTTCAATTTTCAGACGAGCATCTCTGTTCAATGTACTTAAGGCTTATTCACAATTACATTCAGATAATAGCTATTGTCAGGCCCAAGCACCAATTGCTGCAGCTCTGCTTATACATATGCCAGAAGAGGATGCATTCTGGACATTTGTCTGTTTGTGTAACCAATATATGACGGATTACTTTAAGTCAGGTCTTGTAAGTTATATTATTTTATATGACTGTATTTTTGTCATTAATATGTCATTTTATTACTTCTTAACTAGTCTAAAAATCAGTTATACATTCCTGAAACAAATTAACATGCATTTGAATATTATAAACGGAAATGTCGAATATAAGTAACAAATCATGTCACAATCACCGTAGGTCAAAAATGATATAAATTTGTATGTACTTATGTGAAAAATTAGGTTAAAAATGGAGAATGTTAGTTTTTGTAATGTGTAAGTAGAATGTGGAAAAGCACATCTTAGCTACACAACAAATATCAGTTAAACATTTGCAAATAGAATCAACGAAATAATTTAGATATGATGCATTTAACTGCGGAACCTTTAATTAGTTATTTCAAATTAACTTCGAAATGTATATCAACAAAAAATCTTTTCATCATTCACAGATTAAATACAAACCTTTCCGTTTTCTTAATAAACTCTTTTCAAAATTTTTTTAAAGTATATTTGCTTTATGGTGTAGCCTTTATTGTCTTCATTTTTAATTTAAAATTATGTAATTTTGTTTTCTAATTTTGACTACTAAAGATAATCGTTAACTTCTCTTGTTTTGATTGAAGGTACGTGTCAAAATTGAATTGAATATGTTATTTGAATTGGTGAAAAAATATCAACCAAATATATACTACCATATGGTATGTTTCAATTCACAGGTCCATCTAATTTATTTTACTACTAGAAGTAAAATGTTTATTAGAAGTTGAGGATAAAATACCACTTTTCAAAACCTATCAAGTAAAAAAGATCAATATTATTTTATTGCATTTGTAAGGCACTAACGGTATCAACAATCTTTATTCTATTTCATTAAATCAACTACTGGGTATCACTACAATATGCACACAGTCCACTTATAGCAATTATGGTACATTTCATCAACAGACAGAATTTAGCAATCAGCTAGTTTTTTAAAACATATATATATATATACGCAAGTTAATAAGCGAAAGGAAGAATTCAATAAATCACAGTTTGTCCAGTTTTAAGGAGGTTAAGAAAATAATTTTTGAAATGAACTTGTTTGTTGATTTTTAGTGTGTGTTAACTAAACAGTTCGTTTAGGTTATTTTGATACAGTCTTAGACTGTAAACTGTTTTTTATGTTATCACTTACTGTCCATAAACTACGGTTACTTTAGTACTATTCATTGATTTCAAGTTAAAATGTTTTAACTATGTGCATGTCATAATTTATTACTTATACTTGAGGTATGATCTTAAATTTTATGTACATTGATGTTTGAGACTTAAAGTTTTAAGTACAAGGTATTTGGCAGGTATAGTATTCGTAATAACAAGTGATTTGAATTACAGTTACATATTAGCGCATTAAAAGCGCCATTAGCAGCACAGTAATTATGCTAAATTCATTGGCGATATTAATTCAAGCACCGAACATGTGAGTTAGGAACACACGTTTGTCTAAATAACATTGTCTTAAATATGCGTTGGATTAACAAGTAACGTAGTACAACAGAGCAGTGTAATTATAGGATGAGGCAACTAGATAGACAAACAAACTCATTAAGGAATGTGTCAATGATAGGACATTGTAACATGTTTAAAAAAGTTAAAAGTTAAAGTATACTTAAGTTGCATGACTGTCTAAATTTAAGTAAACTCACTATTGGAAATCTCTATAGCTGGTCGGCTTAGTATAACTGTTGCGCTAAAATTGGAGGCGGGGCTGCATTTCAATTTGAGGTGGGAAAGGAGTAAATCACAATACTGCCATTCATAAAAATCCAATCACTTACCCTTTTCTGTATAAACTTATAGGTTCTACAGAACAGAGTGAAAATTACAACGTATTTTGTTAGAACTTTATCATAATCCTAACAAAGTAATAGTATAACGTGGTTATATTTACGATGGATTTTACATAGATAGCTAACAATGATGGTTGATCGTTACCATAAGATGCTAATTTGATAGTTGGTCCTCTGTGAAGAAAGATTAGTTTGGTTGGATTCCTCAAGAACATAATAATGTTTTTAGGTATATAATAAAAGAACAATAAATATTACAGACAACTTTCACTTGTATTCTCCCGCTTATATAGTAATTGTACTTTGGTTTCTAAAGTGCAGTTTTCACTAATAACTTCATTGCAAGCATTTGAAGTAATCTGTGAGTGGCTTCTATGAACATGTCCGTGTAATACCTCCTAACAAGTTGGATGTAAATTCTAAAATTAACGAAAGTTAAATTTTGAAATAAAATCATTAGTGAAAATTACACTTTGATATCTAGCATTTACCTAGAAAATAAACAAAGAAATATCACCGAAAATGTTTAGTATAACACAATTAATCAGCCGATTGGAAAGAAATACCTTCTCACTTAAGGATCCACAATGTATGTTTTTAAGTGAAGTTTTAATATTTTTTTGAAACATTTAAAATAATTTTTAAATGTCTAGTACAACAAATATTATTTTTTTAAAGTTGATATTGTTAAAGTGAAGACGATAGAACGTAATTACCTCGTTGTAATGAGCTTCGAATAGGTTCTAAAAAAGTCTTGATTTGATTATATAAACTCGTTAATATAATAAAGAAAAATTTGTTTAATTGATTAAATTGTTGTTTTTTTTTCGAGGTAATACATTTGAAATGTTGTGCGTATTTTCTTACTTTAATGAACTTAGATAAAATGTAATACAGAGCCAATTTACTTTGCTGTCGATTGGTTCATGTGTTTGTATACACGAAATTTACCATGGTCTACAGTTCTTCGTATATGGGATATGTTTTTTTTTGAAGGTATGCATAAACTATTTTTTGACAATGAGTATACTTACTAAGGTACTAGATGATATAGAGAATTATTCAGTTACAAATTTACGAAACATAGTACTGAAAACAAAATATTATTAATCTAACTGATTGACTATGATAGCATTCATAATCTGCATTTCGTTAAGACAAAATGCATAATAGTTAAAACATGAGCTATGATTTGGCAGCAGCTCTATATATAATGTTAGACTTTTAGAAAATAATTGAGGAGCATTGCTTGTATTTCATTCGACGATTAATTCTGATCCACTAGTAACCTTTTTTGGGATCGAACAAATTAATATCAATCTTTGTATAACTAACACTGATCGCTGTACACTTGATAACTAATTTATCTTATATAGTAGTCATGATGATGCATAATCATTAGTGAATGTCACAGCTAGGTTATAATTTAGGACAAGTGAAAATTTGGCTCTACATAACCAACCCCATTGAATACAACAAATTTTGGATGTGATTTTATGCTACTTATTATTAGGTAGCACTATATATATATATATAAACAGCTTAGCTTTCTTTTTCGACGTATAGAAATGTAACGACAGCTTTTCAGCATGCTTCACATGTTGATCTTCATTCATTATTAACCATTTATACATAGTCTGTCAATAAGAAATGGTCATTAATAAATAACTATTAACACGTAAAAGCTCCCATCACATGAAGATGGGACCATTTGTAAGCTTTCATATTGCTAAAATTAAGTAATCAAAAATAACCTGACAATTCTTGATATTTAACAGTTATTTAATATGGAAACAGAAACGGATTGTTTAATTGAAGTCTTTCGACGGAAAAAAATAATGTACACAGAAGAGTTATAAAATGAGTTTAACTGACGTAAATTTAATAAACTTTCATGATAATTATGAGCTACTTTATTCTACAACCAATGCAATTGAATAAATGCTTTTTAAGTATAATCTAACCAAAAGCTTTCTATTATGCATCGTTCATATTAAGTATTGTTAAGATTTTTAAATCTGATGTCTTGAACTGACCTTAAAAAGACAGCCTTAAAAACCAAAGAAGCAATGTGGAGTTGTTTCGTCCTAGTACGGGCTGCTTACATGTGGACATCCACAATTTCACCAGGGGTTGCGCTAACGACCTTTGGGGTTAGCCTTGACCTTACTCACGTTTTTGTTTCAGCGTAAATCGAAGCTTCATACTAAAATTGTTCACTAATTTAGTCTAGTTTGATTTCGAGACAGCACTGTGTAACAGTAAGGTAAAACTGTAGTATTAGCCGAACTGTGTCATTAATGATGCATTAGAAACATGTTATTATTTATGTTTATTTGTATTCACTGGTGGTATGGCCTCTTGTCCGGCTATACAGGATGACTAAATAGGTGATGTTAATTTCCACGTTATTGTTTCTATTTTTTGCTTAGGCAGTGAAATCAATTTATTTAAAGTTGCATTTATAGCAAACTGAAATACGTGTATTCAGCAAAATATTTATCAGAATTAATGACTTAATTATGAAATGTGTTTACTTATTTCATCAACAATCTTCCTATAAACCCAAACTTACAAACAATTGTAACTTATATTTGTTATGTTTTACGACTCATGATCAATGACTGCATAGGTTGTATACACTTTGAGCCCGTCGCCAATTGTTATGTATTTGAAAATACAAATGCCCTTGATGATTGCTAATCCCTGTACAGGCACGTCGGCCCTGTAACTACCAGTCCCCTTAGCCGGAATAGTGAAAACAACGACTGACGAACCCGATAGACAGAATCCAATCGAATCGGATCTAATTATATTTCAATCATGTCTTATATATATACACAAAATCAGACCATACAGTGAACCAATCAGGGAATTAACATTAATACAGAACTAATGAAATAGTGGTAGTGATTAGGGACAACTTGTACACAACTAATTAACTGTAGTCCATAATAAGTGACAATATAATAACGGTAAATATGCTAAACGAGAGGATAGATTAAGAGGAACGTGATAATAATAGAAATGTAATGTTTACACTACTCTCGACCAGAATAAGTGAATTAGTTCTCTAAAACACTGTTCTGAAAGTTTCTCACTATTCTTTAGTGGTCCGATATAGCACTATTATACAACATTTCTTCGTTTAGAGACTAAAATTTACATGAATGCAACAACAGATATAGTTAATTTGGGAGTAGAAAATTCTACGGAATAAATAATTTGCTAGAAGTCACTGGAAAACATTACATCTTGTAAAATTTAAACTTCAACATGATATATACTTATCAAGTTAAAAATAGTAATAATTATTCGAGTCTCAGACTGTTAAGGATCATATTGTTTGACGTAGTATCACTTCTTTATTCTCACTCTAGGTGTGAAAGTTTTGTTCCGTATAGCGCTTTCAATATTTCAACTTTTACTGGGAGACTCGGAATCAAGAAAAAGACTAAATTCAATGGACAAGCTTATGGAATCTTTTCGTAATCTACCTAAAAACATAATCGATGAAGACGTGCTAATTAACCATGTAAGTTGATTTATTTTTAGTCAGCTATATAAAAACAGTCAAAAGATCTTAACTATGGATCATGTTGCTTTATCTTTAATGATAATCAAACGAAATCATTCTGTGACGAGTGAAAACAATAGATCACTTAAAATTTTTAAATTATAATTTTTTAAAAGATTACCATGTTTAAAAATAGAAATTGCGTATTAGAAAATGCTACAAGTTATTGAGTTTATTCATTGATGTTTCGCTGTATTACTATTTACCGTTGGCAAGCAATTTTAGATAATATATATTAGGAATCAAGTTATAGTAGACTGAAAGATATTGTAAGACACTGACATCAAAAATCGACAAGAGTTAATGAAAATGTAATTTTAGCTATGGAGTGAAGTATTAACACTTTCATCAGGATTGCCAGTCAGTCCATACATTTGTGGTTAGCTACTCAATGCTTGAAAGATCAATTAATTAAAATCATCATAAAGTATCCAAATATCGTACTGTTAACCTACTTTTTTTACTAAAATTATGTAGAGTTTATTAAAATAATTAGTTTATTAACGAAGTTTTGAGTTATTTTATTCTGTTTAATTACAAGTGCCCCACTACAAATGAAAAAGAGAAATTATCCTTATATTGTCTCGTATGTTAAAACAAGGGAACATGTATCAAGTTCCTCACTAATAACAATAACTGGTCGTTCTTTTATGTTATCGAATAAAAAACTGCATATCTAAAATTAAATATTACTTATATAAGCGTTCACGCTTAATTTTCGTATACTCGTAGCACTAGATCATAAAATTAGGTACAATGCAGGCTTGATGCAAAGATAGTAAAAGCTGGTAGGAGAAAAGGTTAGTCTAACTTATATCATGTATTCCATTGTAAAATACGGCATGACATTATAACATGATGCTATCATTGTTAATTTGCGTTAAAAAAATGACTTTACACCTTGAAGTAATGGATATACATATGTTACTTATTTTCATTACTACACATTACAAGGGCAAAAATAGGTGTATTTAAAAACTAGTGAACGTCCTGTTCAATTGTAAAGGTTTCTAGGTAAAGCTAAACGTTCTTCTGAGACTATATTGTTGTCATCTGTAGACGTAGGGTAAAGAACTGACATTAACGTAAGACAAAATTATGGTCATTTGTTTTTCCCTGCCTTCTGGATTTGTATGTGAACTTTACTAATGTATTATTTTAGCATACTTGAGAATAGTAACCGATTGATTGTTTTTGTGAAAAATATCCACATATGTTTTCTCAATGATTAATTCGAAACGATGAGATTTCATTCAGCCATTCTTATCTTGCTGTGACAGATATATTCTACTTAAACCAACTCGTTTAATAACGTGTTTCTTACAAATCCATCTGTATATCCTATTTTTATGAAGGTACACTAATGTTCGCCATATCCACGTCAGATTTCTATGTTAGTTTTGGTTAGTTATTTTCTAAACTACCGGTTTAAATACATCTTACAAATTTTGTTTTCTTTATTTACAGTCACTTCGTTATAATTTTATCTCGAAACGAGAACTTGCAAAACTTTACCGAACCCAATTAAAATCTATTCATTTGTTATCCTCACATGTATCCTAGTTTACACACAAATTGAATATATGTTATTCGAATAGTGGTAGTTCACTCTTAATAATTAATAATCTTAACTGCCTTTTATAGAAATCTTTCTTTAAAACTTACTATTGTAAATACTAGTTCATCCTTCAATTTGTATTTAACAGTTCATTTGAAAAAAGATTAGAATCTATTTCTTTTACTACTTTAATTTGTACATATTTTCGTTGCGATGAAACTTGATGGAATATAATTTCTGCATTTGTGAACATCATCGTTAATATGAGTCTTTTATCTCTGGTTTAATGATATATAACTTTAATATTTACTTTATTTGTTTATGTAGACCATGGTAAATTCATCAACTTTTAGATCTTTAATATATAAATTCACGTTAATGAAGTAATTTGTGAATTTTAAATTTATTATTATAGTCATTAATTGATTATCAGTTGTACATTTGCATTTATGGTAATTAATTAGGTAGATTAGTTTATTCATAAGGCAAAAAATTAATTGTATTATGAAGTGTTTGGAAAGTGTGTAAATCTAAGAGTTGTACAGTGAATCAATCGATAAGGAGTAATATTATCATAAAAATAATTGTGTGAAAAGTTGAGAAACAAAGACAGGAAGGTTCGTGGGGTTATTAAAAACGATGAAATGTAATTAATGATTTTAGGGTCTGAAAAATAATTAAAAAAAATAAAAATGAAATCCCAAAAAAAATTGATCGTACAACCGTGGTAAAATAAGGGTCTGAACGTATCATTTTCGTAGACACAAACCTAGTCTTAAGCAATAAATAGCTAACACCTCTACAGTGCATAAGTTGCTAATTTGTGCTCGCTTTGGCTCTGGCCGTTTGATCCTGTAGACAATCTTGAAATAATTCTCAGGTGGTACAGAATGAACATTCAGTACCAAATGTTCTAAAATTGAGTTTTTTTGTACTTTTCTGTTGTTCTTTGGAAAGCCAAACAAAGAAATGTCGAGAAAAGTGTGTGAAAGCGAGCGCTTTGTGTAGCCATTGTAACCTACTCCACAAAAGTAAATAAACCTGTAGATACACGTAAATGTGATCTAAGTCAAATGATAATCATTTGCACAGTTACAAATCATAGACTGGATGGAAAAGTAAATGCGTAATCTAGTACCTTTAAACCTATTTCTTAATGATTTTGATAGTTGGTTTCTTAAAATATCTGCTACTTTTGAACTCATATACAGGGTTTTGTATTTGGCTACGTGACTCATTCAGGTTGTGGCTTAGATTTCATGCCACTATTTATGAATACAGGTAGGTAATCATTTTTGACAAGGGTTTGTTGAATTTAAGACGACTAGTCCTCTATTGAACCATTAAGGAATATTCGTCTAACACAGTGTGATAAAGGGTGGATTAAGTTTCTCCTCCTACTCTGTGCGATCCAACTTTGTAAATTCACATACAGGAAATTCCAGGATAGCTTCTGTATATGCGTCTTCGGAGGGGACCTATCAACCTTCTCTTTATAAATCATTGAAGATTATCTAACAATAAAATAGTAATGGTTACTAAAACATCGAGGAAATGACGTTCAGAATACATTTCCGATTTTAATATGACCACATTTGATTGGTGACAGCTATTGAGTTTATCCAAAATAATTTTAGGATGACTATTTTTATGGCGGATGAGGAATTTACCGTCCACATATTTTAACATAAGTGAAATATATCAATTGTTGATCTGAGTTTAGTGTCCCCTAGATTTATCATGAGACAGTCATCCAGAAGTGAACCCATGTGTAACCATTATAGCTACACCATTTGTTTGTCTATAGAATGCATTATTAAATCTGAGCTATGTTTTGAAGGTGAGTAGTCAGGGTAGTTCTTTTAAATAATGCTTTGGTATTCTTTGTCTTCAATATAACAATACAAGAAGTACATTTTCCCTGTTAGAGGAATATTAGTGAAGTGATATCATTTTATCGCCGCTTACATTTATCTCTAACCGAGTCAGGAAATCCGAATGAATCCGTTGTACTATATCTACTCACGCGATACTTCGGCGATTTAAGAATTTCTCAGCAGTCATTTTTAATTGCATAGTATGGTGAGTTATTCATATTTAATACGGGACGCACTTTCTGCACTTCATCTTATCTCGAAACAACAGAACTTGATTGTCTGATTTGTTTGACGAGGTCATGGCTGATGATCGACTAATTTTTTATTTTCTTAAGGGTTTCCACTAATTTCCTTTTAATTTGTTCTGTTGAATCTTTTTTTTAAAACAGTTTCTTTCCATTACTTGTTCACAATTGATGGTATTAAGGATAATTTATCAACATAATCTTGGCGGTCTATGAGAACTCTGGCAGCAACTTGTCACGACGACTAAGTATTAATCCATTATTTTTAATAAGATCATGTAGCTGGGTTTTGTGTTGTCTAATTATAGACTTTATAGCTGTGCATTGAATGTAACAGTTTACCATGGCAGTTTTGAGTTGTTCATATTCCTTTATTGGACACATTGACTGTCTTTCGTCCGGCGATTTAAATTTTCAAACGGGAATTCAGCATTTAGTACATCAGCATTTGTCAAAGTATCACAGAATTTTGAACTAACTGATAATACTTGTAACTGGGTAGTGAATAATAAGATATTAGAATAACTGGAAACATATTTACGGGAGGAGTTTGACGATCATTTGTTTTTAAACTTTTTATCGACTTTAGGTTGGTATCATTTGGGTGCTTCTTTTAAATTGCATTCGTGTACTCATTATATTTAGCACAGAAAATATGTGTTCTTAATGAAATATTTCTATCAACTTTTGGCAGACGTAATTTACTCGGCAGATAAAAACTTCTAATATTTTTTTTAAAATCTGATGTAGTGGGCTCGTTTCTATACGTAATTTACTAATTGATAGCGATTCTTATTTTATAATATTTAAACATTTAAAACAGCAAGAATAGAGTGATAATTAATTCTTTTCGTTTTCGGAAGAAGGATTTTCTAATTTTAACAGAAATAAATCTTCGAGGAGTTAGCCCAATGGTGATTCAATTGTGACACCAACTGACTACCTATAAAACTCATTATTAAACTGAAAGTTATATTTTTATTGTGTACCTAATAATTATCTCTTTCGATGTAGATACTGGAACTTCAGTTTTTATATCTTTTAATAAGTTTGCTGCATATATAATCTGCGGTTTCTATTAAGGGAATATTAATGAGCAAGAATGATACGTTAGTGATATCAATGATTTATTTTCAACTACCAGATCTTTTATTTTGTCAATAAACTCAAACGAATCATTAACGTTACGCTTTACGGTCTCTCTATGTAATAGTTCCAGGATTTTCACTAACCATTTCACAGTATCATGATAGGAAAGATTAGTATGTCTAAAATCAAGTTTTTAGTTGTAAAAATGAACTTAGGAGAAATGTTTGAAAGACAAATTACAACTAACCTGGTTTAAGTAAAAGACAGAAATACTAATACGTAAGATAATTATTCTAATTTACTTACTATCAAACCATTTTCATATTCATACTAGATATTGATTAAAGATTCAAAATTATTAAAGAGAGACTAGGCATCAATAGTTCGTTTAAACAAAACAGTGAATCAATGCCTCAATCAATCAGAATGGAATTCTATCAATTACTTTATATGTATTCATTTATTGATCATCGGTTAATTCAAATTTTCCTTATTTTCTTACTTCTATACGTTAACAAAGGTAAATAGAACTCAAAGAAATGGATAGAACTGACAAAAGGTTAAGTAGTAGAGTAAGAGATTTCGTTCTAGGCACTACATTAATTCGTGATGCATGTGCAACAAGGTTAGATATACCATTTAAACAAGATATTTTCTCTGTACAATGGTATGAACATTACTATAATAAACCATACGTTATATTATACTATTTACTAACTGTAATAAATCTTTCAACAGTTTTAATAGAATATCCAGGAAATATACGAATTAATGGGAAATCATTACCATATTATATTCCATTAGTCATTAATTTATTATGTGAATGTTATTTTTATTATCGATGGTTCATTATTTATATTGTATCGGAAAAGAAGGCATTGAAATCAAATATTTCGTTCATTACAACAATTGTAATATTAATAATAATGACAATTGATGCTATTCTTTACATGATATTTCATGAATTACATTTTTCTACATCAGTGAGATGGTCAAGAGCACTTAGACCTGTATTACTGTTAACATTTCCAGAAAATAGAAGATTACGTGCAGCATTTTATAATCTACGACGTACATTAATTGATGTATTACCTGTATTTGGTTTGTTTGGTGCATGTTTAATATTTATTTCAATTGTTAGTGTAACATTATTGGGTAATACAAAATTAACTTATCCAAATGGTAATAAATATTTACAAGATTTTAGTGATGTACTATGGGAATTTTATGTTTTAACAACAACAGCTAATTCTCCTGATGTTATACTACCAGCTTATGAATATAATCCTTATTATATATTTATCTATTTGTTTATTTGTACTACATGTAATTGGTTATTTATGGGTATCTTAACAGCATCTGTATATAATTCATATAAATCACATTTAGGTGAGTTTGTAGTTAAAACTGTTGCAAAACGTAAAGAAAAATTAGATGAAGCATTCAATTTAATATCAACTAGAACATCAGATGGTAAATTAGGTGTTAGTCAACATACATTTTTACATTTAATGCATATTGTTACACCGAAACGTAGTGAAGATTCAATGAAAGTAATTTTTTATTTATTAGATAAAAATAAATCTGGTTATTTATCAAAACATGAATTTGAACGTTTATCGGAATATATGCAAGCAAAATTTGAAGAGATTGAATTAAGTTATGCATTCTTCAATACATACATATCAAAATTTCATTATATTTATACATCAAGTAAATTTCAACAATTTATTCATTATATGAATCATAATATTACAAAATTAATATTTACATCATTTATTATTCTTAATGCAATAAGTGTAGTTATCTTTCGAATGTATTCAGAATTACTTGAAATTATTGAATGGTTATTTACAATATTATTTATCATTGAATTATTTATTAATTATTTAATATGCGGCGGTGTTAAATTTTTTAATGATGGTTGGAATATATTTGATTGTATTATTGTATTCAGTGCATTAATAGGACAAATTATTCAATTTATATTTTATTCTATTAATATCTATTTATCGCATGAAATTATAGAAATATTTTTATTATTAAGATTATTACGTTTATTAAAAGTATTCAGTGTAATAAAACAATTTCGTATTGTTATCAATTGTATTCTAACTATTCTACCATCATTAACTGCATATACAACAATATTGTTAATATTATTCTACATATTTTCATGTATTGCAATGGAATTATTTGGTTATATTTATCAACCTCCATTACATTATAATTATACACTTAATACAACATGTCATAATCAATATTTATTAGGTAGTGAATTTGTTCAATGGCATTATTGTACATTTAATTTTAATAGTCCTTTTGATTCATTTTTATTACTATTGATTATTATAGTTGGTAATAATTGGCATATATTTACGGATGGTTATGTAATGGTTACAACAAGATGGAGTAGATTATTTTTCATTATTATTCATTGGATATGTGTTTTACTTGTATTGAATGTTGTATTAGCGTTTATTATTGAAGCATTTCTGATTGAATATGATTCACAACAAAGTAAATTTGAGTTATATATTAATGAACGATTGAATGATTTAGAAATGAATGCTGAAAATGAATTGAAAAAACGTGGATTGGAAAATTTTCGTAAACCAGGATTTATAATGTCTAAAGAATTATTAGACAATGCTGGTCTAAATGATCATAGTAAAAATAAAGTATTCTATTTGAAAACGGATAATGCATCAATTGAAATATTAATGTTTAGAATGTTTGAAAAAGAAATTGAAGAATTAGTTGATGATTTAACAAATAAACATATCACAACTAAACTTAGAGCACATGATCCATTTTCTCATTTATAGTTATTCTGTACATCGAAAGCATTACAAAAAGATCAAGATAACAGCATGACAAATAAGCATATCAATAAGTGGTATTATTTTGAAAAAAACAAGAAAGTGTTAATAAAAAAAGATAATAAATTAGACAATTTATTACTTTACAATACTTCATGATTTAGGATAGTAGGTAAATACAAATTTTAAGTAGAATGAACAATGAATAATTTATTTATTTACTTTTTTATTTAAATTCTGATGATTTACTCTAAAATTTAGTTTATGTTCTATAAATTAAAGTATTTGAATGTTCAATAAATTTTTAATAAATAGAATAATACACATAAATAAACTGAAATTTGTCATTTTTATTTTATTCTTCTAACGATTCATTAAATGATTGAATTCGTCAAAGATTGATGTTGACAGGGTACTGTTGAAAACCATGGAGCACTAAACTGCTATTTCGTCCTAGTATGGGACTCCTCAGCAGTGTCCACCCTAGATTCCACTCCAGTGTGTTCAGGTTGATGAAAGCCCAGACTCTATGCACCATTAAGCCTGTATCCAATCGTAGGAATCAAGGTGTTCCTGAAGCTCTAATGAGAAGTCGTGACTAGTGGAGTTCAGACTTGTAGGAAGTGGGACACTTATCACCAGTTACAATGATTGATCATCGCGCTGTATCACAAATTGATGGAAGTGGAAATTTTACCATTGGATACCGGCCCAATGGTGCAGAGGGATAGGATTTCACCAACCTGAAACCACTGGGGTGGGATCTAGAGTGTGTAATGCTGAGGAGTCCCATAGTAGGACGGAACAGCTGTCAAGTGCTCTATGGTTTTCAATGGTACTCTGAAAACATCAGTCTGTAACGAATTCATCCAACTAAACTTAACACCAATCTCCACAAACCATCTTCATTCAATTCATTAATTATTATTTCATTTGTAAGAGGTTGTTATATTGTGGTGGATACTACTTATAAGGTCGTTTATATGTAGTTAGCGGAAGACAGCAAGGAAGTGAAAACGGTAAACAGTATACGAGGTGAGCTGTGAGGTGACATTGGGCAAATCCTGATCACAATACGTAAGAGAAATGAAGACAATCAGGGAAAAGCAGGCGTACAACCAACATTAATTGAGGAACGTAAAGGATGTGCAAATAGACAGTTAAAAATAATGTATATATTACTTGTGACGTTCTCTATTTTCACCAAGTAAGTAGTTATCTTGGTCAAGATGGCTTTTTCACAATATGTTTAGTCTATTTAGTGTGTGATTAGCTGATGAAGGCACAGACAAACTTGTAGCTTAGCAAAATCTAGTGAATAAGTATGTCATATTGTTCTCTTCTTTTTATGGTGCGATACATTTCACCGAATTCGCTGTCTGTTGTGTGAGAATGTTGTGTAATTGGCGCCAATTCATTACCTGGTTTAAAATAAATAATCGGAATATTGCTTCTAACATCACGTATATCAGTGTACTTAATAAAACCTATTGGTCTATCTCGTTTGAATAGACCCTTCTGTCAATTTTCCCATTCCATTTCGTGCCAGAGACAACTTCATGTATTCATCTGCATATTACAACAGGTTATAGTAAAAAGTAAATGTTTATTAAATGGCCTCAATATAATATTTTGTGCTAGTAAATTTGATTAAAATATTTTAACTGCAAAACGAACTACTTTGAAATGGGTTACTGAATTTACTTTTCTTTTATTATGTTGAATGTGGTTATTTTTCATAAATCCTTATATAATCAACTAGAAACCTTAAACACTTTAAAAAAAATATGATCCATACAGTTTACATCCACTGTCAGTTTGTAGGCGCCAATTATTTGTTGAAAGTTGGTACGATAGTTGTGATTATTGACTAGAGAAGCTGTTTGAAATGACTGAAAGTTCGTCAAAGTAAATCGAATTAGTCTACTTTTTCATTTTTTTATGGATGTTGAGTTCCAATATTCTATAACATGTATTCTCATGGTTTGACCCTTTTCATTATTATTGCTATAGTCATTTCGATTACCTTTACTGTTCAGAGGGTTGATTCTATCTAGTCACTCTAATGAAGAACAGCAACTTAGTCTACCACGTAATTTCGTCAAGCTCTATATACTAGCTACGATTGACTATACCAATAAAACTGTTTCCTATAAGAGATGCGAACGTGAGATAATAAACGTTTACACGTTATGAACTTACAAATTAATAGTAATGCCACAAAACTTTTAAGCATATTATTTTCCTATGTAGGAAAAGCTATAGGTATAATTAAATTAATTTTCTTATTACCAGATAGATTTCTTCTATTCTTATAATCTTTTCTGTAATAAAACGTAAAATTCGGGAGTTAAAAGTCAAAAACTATGAGCTGCGTCTTTCGAATGAGTAATACATCACTCCTTTCAATTTAATTTAGTCGTGAATGTATAACTTTAGGTGAGAAATCCTAGAGAATAGTTGTAGGATTTCACTATAGATCATGCTTGTCATTCAGATAAATATGTTGAGCTGTTACTTATTGGTTTGCAGCACCAGTAACATTTCTAACTACGAGAATATCAAGTTCTTCAAGCGTTTTTTGCAAACACATCTTATTGACAGCCTACATAAACTCAACAGTACAATAATACAATTTTATTTAAAATTGTTTTTTACTTAAAAATTTATAAGAAGCTGCCGGAAATATAAAAAACGTTGATCCCGAGTTAAAAGATTATCAGTAAAACTAAACGAGGATTTTGCACACAGCAAAATAGATGTCAAAGATTCTAATTAAATTACGTCAAGCTAACATTTAAACTGAACAAAACTTTTCGTCGTACTCTCAAGTTCATTACTAACTGACAATTACGTCAATCGGAATTACAGCCCAAAGCATTTTGTCAGTAACAATTACTAGTTCAAAAACAGAGTAACTCACTGATTTTTATTACGTAAAATAATTAGTCGATCAGGTGTGTAAATGTAAGTGTATCAGTTTCTTTCAAAAATTTTTATTGAAACCAACAGCTGCAATGACGATTTCTTAGTTACGTCCACAACCGTATCTCAGGCGAAGATTCTATCAGTATACTATTTTTGTTACCAGTAAACTACTGATTTGACATTAAACAGACAACGTTCTTTTGGCGATTGTTAATAAAGTGGTGCTCACCTAAGACAAAGTCATAACATCAAATAAGTAAAATTGCTTGCAGATTTCCCCATTTACTTGTCTTTTGTTTCAATGTAGCTCACAAAAAAATACAAGCTAAGTCAGTAAGTTCAATATACAAAGATAGTTTACAAACAAAACTTTGTGTGTAGTCTGTCAAAAATACTTACATTTTCATAAACTATATTTGGCTATGTAAATGTGTTTTTTCACTGCTTTGACAATAAAACCCTGAAAACAGAAATTATTTCCTCTGTTCATGAACATGCATTCGCTAGTGTGAAATTTTTCGAAATACCAATCAATAAAGTTTTGATATTTATTTAAACACATAAAGTTTGACACATACCAGTACACAAATGTATGTCACATAAGTACAAAGGTAACGTTTTGAAGATAATGCAGGCAGTAAAGAGGAAAATGTGAAATTTAATAGAATAGAAGAATTAAAAGGCAGTAGATACAGTTCGGATAAAAATACAAACAAAAGGACTTCATTCCTGTTAAGAGAAGTCATCACACTTTTATGAAGATTGTAATAGGATACTGTAGCGAAATCGCCACTGACTTTTATCCTGTGCTATATCTGATTAGGTTTCAAGTCACTGATTTGCACTATCTCTAGGGCCCCAGTCAGGAAGTTGGGATGAATCGACAAATGCCAGCCCTATACAGCTTTCTTTCAACCCATGAAGCTATGTTATAAACTGACCACCTCTCTGCTTCTCCGAGTCCAAGTCCCAAATAATACACGACATGGAAGTTGCTGAGGTGACATCTGTAAAATATTATGAAGCCACTGAAGCCGGTGTTTCGAGATGGTGACACGAATTGAGTTGTGCCCGAACACATGATGACGAACTTCATAATTACTAACATGTTCCCACTGAATGTCAGAAAATCTTTGGAAACAACGATGATCACC
This sequence comes from Schistosoma japonicum, assembly GCA_025215515.1. Classification (NCBI taxonomy): domain Eukaryota; kingdom Metazoa; phylum Platyhelminthes; class Trematoda; order Strigeidida; family Schistosomatidae; genus Schistosoma; species Schistosoma japonicum. The sequence continues at coordinate 59,458,090 of CM046061.1, read as the reverse complement.
GAACATCCTGAGCTCGAAGAGACCAGGTTTCACAAACACAGAGCACACCATACTGTATAACTGTGATACTTTTTACATTAGTCTTTTAAAAAAATTTTAATTCGAGTCAAAGAGCACCTGAGTTACACGAAAAGATCACATAATAATCCTGTAGATATTGAAAAGCTACAGACAAAATCAGCAATAGCAGTATGTGCTATTTTTACTAACCACCAAATCGATATTAAAAACATTAGAATAGTTCAAAAAGACTTCTCAAACTACAATGAAAGGCGAGTTGATGTGGCTTTCCATATATTACTAAACCTAACTGCACTAAATGGAAAATGTCTTATCATTCAATCAAGTAGCACAATTTCTTTAATCACATGTCTAGCTCATACTTTAATTTCGAAAAAGAAATACACTCAAAAATCAACTCTTCTCTCCCATATTACTAACATTTATAATTCACTTGTTACACTGGAATTTCGTTTACAGAAGTATATACCTTTAACAAACTGGACATTTACATGGTCAGATCAGTTCTTGTAGTTAGTCTTGTAACTAATATTTGATAAGGTTCATTCTTCTGTATTATTAAAACCCATGTTAATTTAGTTCAGTCACTTATTTTCTGAAGAAGCGACTTATATTATAGCAGCGAAAAGTCAAAACGCTAAAGTTTGTACGCAGTGGGACTTTACAAATATATTATTTATTACAGAGCGGAATCGCTGTCACTGAAGAGTTGTAAACTCGACCTTTTACAGCCAGATTCACATCACGACAGTGTCGAAGATGTCTCATTTTGGTATAAGTTGATCTAGTTTTTATTATGCGTAGATTGATTTCTTTGACACAACCACCAGCACGCACACGACTACCCAGATACAGGAACTTCTCGACTTCTAGTGATCAACCATAGCGAGTGAGAGCAGATGCAATCTGCTGCCAGTCATGTGGAAGTACTCGGAAGGTGAAAGTACAGGCCGCACAACAAAATTTTTGAACCTCTGTTTAGCTTAACACAAGTAGTAGCAACATTTTACAAACATCACTTGTATACAAGTATTAGTTTTCTTAAATGGACAGTCTGTATACCATTTATTATTACTCTAGTTCTGCAATATATGATTACTTTGCACAACATTGCTTCTAATTTGGTGGTTCTGATGTAAACTGAGTTGGAAGACTCAAGTGTCGACCAGCTCCTAGTGCTTGAAATGCACTTGAGACTACTTGACCAGTAATTGTACATTTGAATCTAAATGAAATATCCGGTACTTCCATTCAATTTTAGACCCCTACCTGTTTATCGCTAAATGGAACAATTAATAATAGTTTTTTCAAGATATAGCATATATATACAATTATGTGCAATAATTCTGTTATTTTCATAACTCAAGCGATCAATGACATAATTTTATATGTATGCTACTAACTCAGTGTCACTTTGCCGTGACCTAAGTTTATTTGACCATCGATCAATGAAAGTTATACTTTTCCTATAGGTAAAATTGTTATTCAGAAATATTTATTTTTCTGAACTTTTGTTACTGCTCAATATATACATGTAACTCTTCTTCACTGTGCTAATTATACTAATTTATATTAAAGATAAATTACTAGAAACTCGATTAACAGAATAAAGCGAATATAGTCGAAAAAAACACTCAAATAAGATTAAGGCCAGCTAAATAAAAGGGAAGAATTGTGACTATATTTTGTTTTATTTAATACACTGGAAGAAAACATATTACGACTGTAGTTACCGGTTATAATAAGTCACGGATAATACATACCGTATAGTTATTAAAAACGAGATTCAATAATAAAATGTACAACTAAGAGATTTAAATATCAAAAATTAACATGTTTTACAACAAATTTTCGAAATAATGAATTTTCAATATACAGCAATGCAAATATAAGTCCAATATTCACCTTAACATTATGAAATTGTGTGAAAAGACATATTAGTAAGTGAGATCATTTGTAAGAAAAGAATGCTCACAACTTCAAATATCATTTTTCGATTTGTTTTCCAAAAAAGTTAGACGTTGTTCCAAAAGTGAAACAGTCTAGGTAGAATTGAAAGGAAAAGGTAAGTACTAAAGTTTGTGTTTAATATTTATTAGGTAAAAATTTGCACGCTATAACAAATGTATTTCATGGAATTTAGTATAATAAGTAAGTTAATACAACTGGGCACGTATCCAAGTTTTGACTAGCATTTATGTAATGCAAATATATAACGCAGGCTATCATAAGATAACGATCATGCATGAACGCATAGCTAATGAGTATTTCCTTTAGCCAACAAGGTCCCACCAGCAAACCTGACTCACTAGACAGATAAAATACTTTTATCAGGAGTCAATTGGCTAAGATTGACGTCAACCAATCAGTGTTTGCTTATGTGGATAGATTATTTTTCTATCATATTCCCGGTAGTACTAATAAAGCTTTACAGACCCACAAGATTTTCATCTATATACGAAAATTACTTGGCACTTGATTCATGTACAGCATATTTCAAAATTATGAATTGTGATAGTAAACTACTTAAAACATGCATTTCATAAGGTAAACACTCGTTAGTTTTATGTGAATAGTTTCCTCTTCACGAGATCAAAAAAAGTGACGTGTTATTAGTCAATACATTATACTACACAATTACATGGAGATAAAAAACGAAGCTTGCAAAAATTTAGTAAAATAATATTACCTGAGTTAGAATATCTAATTGTGAAACAATATGTTCAAGTGTTGTAGACAATAGCGGTGGGACGTTTTGACATTCACTTTCTAAGTCGCTTGTTGTTTTCGAATTCTGTGTAGAAATAGAAAAATGACTCATTACAGTGAATACTTGGTAATTTATTGTTCTGAAAAGTCCTTTACTTTCAGAACGACTAAAATGCATATTAGTATATTGATCAAACAAATGATTGGAAGCCAACAATTGTGTGAATTTTACTGTCTTTTTTATGAGCAGTGTCACTTATCTTTCGAGGTAACTGAAATTTAAAATCCCGTTACGACATACCACGTTAATACGACCAGATTAAATTAACGAAACTAATACCAGGATATAATTCACCAAGAACGAATGAAGGACAATAAGTAAGAAAGAGCAACAGAACATAATACCAAGGAGAGGATAAAAGATAGATAAATTAGCGCTGATTTTTGGCCATGTCATTTAATGTCTCCAACCAGTGGTAGCTATTATTGCAAAAACCCTAACCTGAAAGTCTGTACTTACCAACACGATTTAGACCAAGTTAACGTCTGATGAAGCGTTTCAGTTTGGTTACCCCAACCAGTCTTAATCGTCAAGCTGCACAAAAAAATCAGTGTGATGGTCAGATTGTTTTGCAACAATACTTTGGATAAAATCTGATTAATTAGTGTACTAAATATAGCTTTGTAATCATCTTTTTCCTCAGAAAGAGGAGAATTGCTTATTTGTAGTATATTTTCTTACAATAATCAAAAGCACTGATTTACACAAAATAATTGATTTTACAAACGTAACTCACAGCTTGTAGAGAATTCACATTTGATGTTAGCGGCAAAGTACTTGATGAGATAACCCCACAGTAAGAATGAATAGTAGGTGGAAAATGACACATAACAGAGGTAGTCGGGTTTTGTGCATCACCGTTAGGGATTTCATGAATATCTACAGCGGATGATGATTTATCTTCTTTTACGTCTGCTTCATTTGACGGAACTTGAGAACCAGAATGAGGACATAACGAACGACTATTAATCTGAATAGATTTAGTCCGAGATACAGACCCATCAGGATTGGATGTTGTATGAATTCGATGTGGACTTCTATCCGAATTCTTAGTAGTTATTTCATTTGTACACTTATCAAAATTTGTCCGCCATAAAAACACCTAAAATAAATTTTGAAAATGTGCAGGGTAATTAGCTGACATACCACAATGAGGACGCTTTCTAAGTTGCTGTCTAAACAATAACCACAGAAAGCATGGAGTGTAGATTTTCAGGCACAAAGAAGAATTGTGTAACTGTATCCTATAATTTTTAAAGACCATTATCAAATAAATCAAAATCAGGGGATGATTGGTAACGTAACTCGTGTTTACATCCACTGATTTACTTATTTTGAAAAACTGAATACAAAGAAAACAAGCGAACACCAACAATTAACATAATCGTGGCAGAAAAACTGATGTGAATTCTCGGCACACAACTTACCTGCTCATCATTCCCACCAGATGCAAAATGGTCACCATTTGTGGAAAATGCTGCTGCAGTAATAGGCCCCTGATGTCCCTGAAGTGTATAAAGTGGACGTCCTTCGAGGAGATCGAAAATTTTCAACGTTGAGTCTTCAGATGCAGAGAGAAGAATATGGCCGTTTGGATGACAAGCAACTTTATGCACAGGGCCACTGTGCGCTATAATCAGAAAAAATCCAAATTAAGTACGAAACCAATTAAATATTAATGGATACGTAAAGTGGTATATCGACGATTTTTAACAAAGAATACAGATTTGTGCTTTCGATGCACTTCCACATGGAATTCACTCTTCGTAAGCTAATTAGTGTAATTTATTTACTAAACAGGATCAGACTCGGCTCTGGGTCATTTTTTATGTGAGAGTCAGTGGCACTGTCTATCATTTGAAGAGGGTGAAATATAATTAGAGCCTGTAGACTAGTAGATAAATATTCGCATAGCAAATTGACCAGCATAAGATGCTTCTTGACCCCTGATAAGTTAATATCTTACCTAGAAACACAAACTTAGAGCGAAAAATTGTGGGGTCCTTTATGTGTACCGCACTTGGGAACAATTTTGCTTGTTCATACAAATAAGTGCATATGTGGAAGATCTAAAGAACACAAAATTAAACGAATCCACTCTATCTAGCTCTGGGGAAATTTCACTTAAGCTTTGTTTAAAAAAAACTAAGTGACATTCCAGAGCGAATAAGAAAGCTCTGTTTGGCAATTGCTAGCTTGTAATACAATAAGTGCGAAAAATCCGAATCCTACCAAAAATTCTTATGTGAAGAGATTCTACGTTAATTTTTGGATGAATACAAACGAAACAATATTACAAATAAACAAAAACGAAGAACAATCAACTCGGACACTTAATCTGTCGACTTCTACACTGAGTGCAGTGGTGGAAGATTATCGAGCATCGGTAACACATCAGGATCGATAAATTTAGTACTTTAGTTTCTGTAATTATCACCTGAGAAAATTAAAACTACATAAGATTGCGTAAAAATCAACCATTGGGGTCAAACGTGATAACATATAGTAGCAAACGATTAACATGATGTGACTCAACAAGAATATAAATAATAGCCTAAAAACTACCGTCGGTTTAATGGAACAGATTTTGTTAAATTCGGAGTTTTTGTGTGTTGTGTTAACCCACAGAACCAATTAAATAAAGTTGTCTAGTGGTGCAACAAGTAACACTGGCTTCTAACAACAGGTCCTTCTTCACCAACTGAACGTGATTTTTAATCGATGAATATAAAAATAGTTTAGTAAACTTGAAGGATTTGTGGTTTGTACGGTACGACTGTAGTCTTATTGCATCGACGATATAACGTTAACTGTCAGAAAGTAAATTAACAAGAAACGTCACGAGAAGCCAAAAATTATGTCAGCCTAGCTCAAAAGTATTGCAGGAAAAAGCATTACTCACCGTCATAATGTTGGAGCAGACGGTTCATTCTCAGGTCCCAAAGTTTGACTGAGCAGTTCGTGCTTCCTGACGCAAAGCAGTTTCCACTTGGATGAAAATCCAAATGCGAAGCGAATCCGTTAGTTTCATGGAAGGTGTGAACACAAATTTGTGCCTCGGTGTCCCATAGTTTAATAGTTTTATCATCTGATGAAGATATGATTAGGTGTGAATCAGGTGAAAAACTAACTAAATAAATTTGGTCATGACCTACCGACAACACCTCACCCAATTTACATGTTGATTTAAAGAAAATAGGAATTTTTGTCTATGTAAATTCCAAATCTACGAACTAGAAGCTGAATTTATGGACATACTTTTACTGACTTATCTGCGGAAGCTGTACACAATTTCAGGTTATCAGCGGACACATCTAACCACCGAACAGCTGCAGTGTGGGCACGAAAAGTTAAAGATTCCCCTTTTCTAAATCTCATTACTTTCAAACCAATGTTTTTACATGCTCGGGACCCATAATTTTACTGTTTTATCTCTAGATGCAGTGACTATAAGTTCACCAGTTGGAGAAAATCTGACACAAAATATTGCATCTTTATGACCTGTAAATTTATATGCTCGTGTTTGTGGTTTGATGTTCCAAATCATCAAACATGAGTCCATAGAGCATGAAGCTAGAAAAAATATATAACTTAAAGCACATCAATCTTACCAAGCTGCTTCCCATTTGGATTGAAATCCACACATGTGATGGAATCCTTGTGTCCTTTAAAGTGAATTTGCAGTGATGGATCTCCCTACGAGTTGTTACTAAGATAAAAAGTCAACATACCATAACTAACCAAAAATATAAACAAAATCAAACTACCGCGTTTTGAGTAATTTCAAATGCAATTTCATTTAGTCGGGAGGTCGGAAAGGTATTAAGTAGGAATCGTGGTAAATGTTAGAGTTTCGGAAGGGGGGTAATTTTAAACAAATAATGGAGAGGAAGAGATAGATGAATATTTGTAGGCCATTGGGATAGAGAGACTGATGATGATAATAGTGAAAATAGTAAAATTGTTATTACTATATTGGCAATAATAACAATAGTGATAGTAATAAGTGATAACAGAATTAAAGAGACGGTGTAAATAACAGTAATGAAGTGCTACATGTTATTACTGACCAGCTAACGTGACGGAAATTCGGTTGATATAGAGTGGAATAGAGAACAGTCGGTAGGAGCACAGGTATGTGATTGTAAGCCATTAAGTGATACACAATTATTCAGTTTTATTTTAAAACTCTCCACAGTGGGGACTTAAGAGACATTAGCTAAAAAATGCCAGTTTTTGAATTTTCTTAGTTTGTTTCTGTCTGTTGGTAAGGGCTTTGACAAAAACTTGATGTTAGTCACCAGAGTGACTAAATACAGAATATCACAAAAGCTACACGTTTCGATCTAGACTATGAACCGACACATTAAGACCTTGTGTTTATACATAATCCTGATAATGTTATATATCTTAAACTTGTACCCCAAAATGTTTATTGCGACCACGTTGTCCTGTAACCTGAGATTATGATTTGCAGTACTAACTGTTATTTTGTTTTATCCCTATCCGAATATCTGGCGAACAGACACCCAGGAGGTTAGAGATCATGTTGCATCAGCTGACTGCTCGGCTGCCAAAGATAATTCATTCGAAGAATAATGGCGCAAATTTGAAGAAACATTTTGAGATATAGCAATCCTACTCATTCCACGGCCAATTCCACTCAAGTTGTTCAGTACGAGTTATGTTGCATTTAGGCATAACCACCATTAGTTTAGAAACTTTGAAAGCTAACTATTGATACATATCGTAAAACTTACGAAATGCAGCTTGCACAGTATATCCCCCCTTTTCCTAAACGGCTGCTCCCTTATACTAGGATATGAAACTGGGAGAATGTTTGGATCCCATCACTAGTGATACACGATAACTCAGTTGTTTGAACTTACACAGATCCGAAAAACGTTGAGAAAGTGACAAAGTGTTTTAAGGAAATTTTCTTAATATACTAACGTTGATGCTTATTAAATAAATACAATTCAAATAGTTGCAGTGAAATCAGTCCTCAATAATGCGGAATAAGTACTCTTTTGGCTCATTCACTTAAAACTAGGGAACTCACCGAGTCGTGATGAGGTGGACTATAGAATTTAATCGTTACACCCAGACATCATTTCAAAACCAACTCAGAGTTGTTCAGAATGTCTCTTTCTTAATAGCAACTTCTAACAGATGAGAAAGATACAATAATAAGCCCCGTTTATAGGGATGGAAATCGACAAATAATATCTAACCGTAGGTTCATCAGTTTCACGGCTTAGTAGTTAAAGTTTCGGAGAAGATAATCTGTGATGAAATCTTAATTCATGCAGAGTAACAAAACTTGCTGACTCCAAAACACTGTAGGTTTCGTATGTGCCTTTGTAGTCATACTAACTTGGGCCGAAGCTATTGAAAAGGAACTGACTGTAGATGTAATATTAATTGGCTTCGGCAAGTCATTTGATAAAATGTCAAATGTCTGTTTTGTATGGCAGTTTACAAACCTGAGGATGGTAAGAAAAACTTGAAATAGGGTACAGAATTTTCAATGCGTGCTGGGACAGAGAATTCGAGTTAACAGAACACTCGATGAATCGAATTCTGTATAAGGTCAGTCAAAACCATTCAAACTCTGAACGTTGATGATGTAAAATTTGAAAACTGTATGCAGCGTTGCTGACTTGCTCGGTCTATTTTTGAACTTGAACTAATTGGTCCAATGGTTTCAAAGTTTGGGATTAATAATAATAGTGGTAAGAGTGCATTAATACACACTAGCCACGGTAACGACCACCGATGCACCCCGAAATCATGCATCACTCCCAGTAGAAATTGTGTAAGAGATTTAAGGGACAATTATATGTCATTACAATAAAACCACTGTATATTGAGACGTGGCAGTGGGTAAAGGGTTTCGAGTGCTATGGCCACTCTGCAGAGCATTTAAATGTTTTACCTGAAGACATATATCTTAATTTATATTGCACGTTTATGAAACCTAATCTTGAAAATAGTGTGGTGCACCCCGTTACGTTTTGCGTACAATCAGAGCAATTTCTAGCGACTAAACAAACTCTTACAAAAAAGAAATCAGAAGGCAATGGTAGGCGTAAGAGAAGTCATATTTGATTGTGAATAGACAGTCAGCAAGATAGCGACGTCTAGGCTCGCAAACTAAAGAGAGATTCTTCCTACAGTGTGTCGTGTTGTGATCTAGTTTTTATGCGTGACTGTACGTCTTCAACTAGTCGTGTCCTTGAAAATAAATATGGTTATTATCAATGTCGAGATCCTATACAACAAATTATTTTGAGGATTATTTACTGCTACAACAGTATTCGAACAATTAGCTCCTATTTTATTAAGGATGTCAAAAGCCTGAAATGGTTTGACGCGAAAGTACAAGCTAGCAAAAAGCCTTTAAACCTACCACCTGCAAAAAGCGCCAGAGAAAGCTGAAACATTTACTTATAATAGAACTGGAAATGACCTTATATTGGCATTCCACATCTTGGATAATGGACTATGGTGTCAATATGTCTTATTTTTTAGTTCCCTATAAAACAAATCATTAAAGGGGCCACCTTGAAAGGTTAAAAAACTAAGGTTGAATAAACTCAGGGTGTAAAGCCTTTTTCACATCCAGTCGTCAACATTTGAAACGCTCTATAAGTAGGTTGTATTAGCTCCATAACCACAAGACGTCGGACTTATTGTGCTTATTACCGAAGAGAGAAGACTGAAATCAATTGATCTATAATAGCTCACAATGCAGATATTGGATATTGTAATTACCCAGCATTATTTGATATTGTTGCGCTACCGTTTGTTTTGCGAGTAACTTGATTTAAGTTTGTATTCCCAGGTACATTCAGGAAAATTACTTGTGTGGACTGTTGACTTATTATGTGCGAACACTACTGTTCTGTATTTTCATGTTACCAAGATTGCCTAATGAGTTTTTACTTCGAAATTACTTTGGTCTACATATAGGCATGATGCATCATAGGGCACATTTTTATCGCTTCACATATCATCATTCCTGGTGAGATATCTTTTGTTAGCAAATCCTAACTGGCTATAGAATCTTAAGTAGGACCTTATTTTAAATATTGATTTAGAGTAATACTACTTTGAACATGGGGTTAAAGTTCTGAAGAGACTATAGCTAGTAGTGATAATTGTAGAGGTTCCTGAGGCAGCGAATTAATAATAGTATTTAGTACCTTTGATTGGCTAACATACATAGTTTGCAGCAACAATTGATTACGATCTATGCTGGTTGTATATGTCAATGTTAGCCAGCTAACAACACATATATTACGTGGAACTCGCAACTCACATCACACCACCTAGATACCACTTCATAATCCCTCCCCATGTTTCTGTGGAAAGTACTTAAAAGCTATTAGTGCATAAATCAAAGCTATAAGCTGATGGCTAACCATTTTATTACCGACTGCAATAGAAATATCACTATGTTTGAAGGGGAGTTAATTGTTCATATTACGTTACGTAGAACCAAACGAACTGGCGAACCTGTCGTATTAAAAATGACTCGATTTTTTTCTTGATGTTCGAAACTCGTACAAGTTTGGCTTTCTTTGTTAAAAACCAATTAAAGCCCACCAATTCTTTGTTACTGGACTGACTAAATGATGTGAATATGCTATTTAGGGGGAGTATATTTAGCTGTTACACAAGGATTTCAGCTTGATGTAGATGTAAAGCAGTTATTATTCTAGGCATGTGCTTACTCTAATTTCGAATCATAACGATAAACCAGTAACTCTTATTGCACGTTCTTGGCGTGTAATTTATAACCTTTTTACTAAAGATCTTCGTAGAGAGAATACATCAATTTACTTGGGGTTCTTCAATTTTACTTGTTCAGTCTCAAATACGTCAAGCCTAACCCTATCCAGACAATAAAAGTGCAAATAAATATATTTCAATGACCATGTTGGTGTAAACGCAGGCGAAATATGCAACACGTACCGCATTTGTCGCTTTTCATGTGGGGATAATCATATTTTCCTGAGGAACGTTTTTTTAGATTCGCACCATACACCTGATTGTTTAGTTTTTCTTTATCTTTCATGCTAAATAACTTACTTGTTACTTAGATCTACACCGAATAAGTTATCTTTTTCACCTTATATCAATTTGTCTTCACTTTTTAGTTAACAATAAATAACTGACTTTTTGAACTCAACGAATATTAATGAGGATATTGTTGTACGCTGAACAGTGCTTGCAACACACCTAATACAAACAGTCTGCTTTAGAATCCATGAATTTTATTTCTCGTTCTAGTGTTAAGGTTATAATTCATGGTTGGGACCTGGGGTCATTATTTTAGTGTTGAATTAAGGCTAGGAATATAATTTAGAAATAGTTTTTCGTTTTGGGTTGCTACTCCAAATACCATAAGATGAAATATGTTTTTGCATTAGTGATAAAATTGATCACAACGTAGATGTTGGTACCTGCGTATATCAGTCCAAGTTGTCATGCCCCAATTAGAAGATAGAGATGAAATTGTCGGATTAAATCCCAGAGTAGTAGAGGTAGTAACGGAGTTAGTAATAATGAAAAGGATTAGAAATCGTAGTTAAGATTTAAAATATATATCCGTAAAAAAAATTACGATGAATTCAGAAACTTAGAATTTGGTCATCCAAAGTCTAATCACTGGTTGCGATCATCACGCGGACCCCAATCAGGTAGTCTGCACCTACTAATACGACTCAGCTCAGTTTTTAATAACTACATGGACTAGCTCCATGTTTTGGTTTGGTCGTCCCTAGCTTTTTTCGTCCACTCCTACACCAGACAGCATTGCTCGTCGATAGAAAAAAACACATATTCATCCCTAATGAAAACGTTTAGTCATACATCAGTTATGGTGGGAATTCTACTTTGGCTTTATTATTAACTCTGGTTTGTTTACTAATCTCTACTCAAACCTTATTACACATGAGCATAAATCTTTCATTTACTACTGTAAATGAGGTGGGGGGGGGACAGTCGAATGATTCTCACTTCATAATTGATACGAATGCTGTAATCTCTGTTTTTTGTTACTTAAACTTATGGAATTTTGTCCTTTGTTCTTTCACCATCTGGAAACGTCACGCCCCGAAATGTCATTAAGTAGCGGGCGTGTAGTACATTGGTGATATCACAAACCCCACTACATCATGTCGACAAACCACATGCAAATAGCCGTCATTAAACTTGGAAATACGTTTTAGATTAGCTTTTACATGCTACATGGCGTCAGTAACTGATACAGTTGTCTGAAATTGGGTCTTATCATTATCGAAATACATTATAATATATGCTGATTGAATTTCTCTGTATGAGGTATTTGACAAATTCATTGTGTAGAGAAATCACCAGACAACCCTCCTACTCAACCCTAATATTAAAAAAGTGTTTATTATAGTTCAAATAATGTGTATGTTCCATTCTGTACTCTAAAGACACTATTTTCTTTTTACTATCGGGATACCGATGAATTTGTATCACTAGAGGCTATTACTACAAAGAATCAGTACACATGTTCCATTTTTAGACTACTCGTTTGACCTCTCGGTCAGTAAGTTACAAATAACGTAAAATGTTTGGCATCTATTCATATCATTCGAAAATATAAATATGTAAACTTCATATCGTAGGTTTTATGGTTGTTCGAGATCAGCATTTCGCGTGACTTTTGGGTGAAAGTCTGGTCAAATATATACTAAAAGAATTTTGTTGTACTTCTCTTGATGTACTTCATAATAGCGTACATGTTTTGGGAAAATATGCTCTGAGTACCTCACTACTTATGGGGAAAGTAATTACTATTTTACTATGCTTAAATGAGGTAGTAGTAACATTTCTGCTTGAAAGACTTACCGCAGCAATCCTTGGTAGTAATAAATGCACTGTTCGTAAAGTAATATAGTAGTTTTAAGGGTTTGCAAAAATAGAAAAGAGATTAATGATCAGTTATACTTTAATTTTTATTAGCAAATTATGGAGGTTTGTCCTAGAAAATTATTTAGTAAAATCTAACTCCAGCTAATGTCCATTTATAAGCTCTCAACACTAATCCTGTTTCTCAATCTAAACAAGCGGCCTTCAACTTCCAGTTTCGACAATACCCCCTGCATTGAAAACACTTAAAAAAATAACTCGTATCTCAGTGTTCACATAATGTTGGTTATTTTCTTCCCAAAGTTTGTATCATGAATGATAATTCTCCTTGTTTGTATTCTGCTGTGAATAATAACGTTTTCTTTAATTTTAAGCAAATCGGATTTTAGTACTTTCATACAATTTACCATCCCGCGTTATGTAACCGGAAACCTAGGCTTCTGAACTATACTATTTTACACATCAGTAACTACTTGTAGATAACTTTTGTGTAATGAATCAAATATCTGTACATTATTTTGTATTCAGTCTTTGCAGAACATGAACCAGTATATTATACCGTTGGCACATAACGACCCAAGACTTTTTTCTCATGTTTCACAAGCCTTTTCCTTAGTTGATCTTGGAAAGCGTTTATTGGATGCTGCAAAGAATGGGGATGTTGAAGAAGTTAAGAATCTGATAAGTAATGGTGCGCCGTTTACTACTGACTGGGTAAGTTATTCGATGTGTTTGATTATGATTAAACGGAGGTTATATGTTGGTAGCAGTTACTATCAATGACCCAAAAACTGGGACGTCAAATGTTATATATATATATATATACCTTGAGGTGTTATCATTCTCCCTTTAATTTTCTGTATGTAAGTCCTGCTACAAACCGAATGTTTTATTTGTATGTTTCCACTATTCCCAGACATAAAACTGGGGGAAACTAGACAAGGTTTTACTTCGTTTTCTAATTGGGATTTTTCACTGTCACCAACTTATCAGAGCCTACATTAGGACGAATTATTGTATATCACTTTGAAGACCAATTCTTTACGTATTGTTAACACATTGTAGAATATTATAATATCAGTAAGCGAAGACGTTTTTCATTGTCTTTATAGAGAAAATGCACCACAAGCAGAATGATAATACTGTGAAAATAGGAGAGAGTTAAGTATTCACTAAAACTAACAAGTGTAATTTAATTACAAAACAACATGAAACAGTCAACCCGTTTGATGAGTTTAGTTAATATGATAAAAAGATGAAGGTTAATATACTCTTTAAAGCACTTATACAACAGCATAAAGGCAGATCTTATATCGATCTTGTGGCCTCTCCCAACCAAGTGATTGGCGATGTACAACGATGATTATTTGTCAGGCTCTCCTTCTAGTTTATTCAGTAGCATCATTCGTAAAAATACGGTCAGTCTTATTTAGTAGAATCTTTATCAAGCTTCTTCTGTATTGAACCGGACAATAACTATGAAAGCTGTTACTTCTCTATCCAAGTAAGCGTTTTGCAGGTGGATTGTTAGATTAAGCCATTTTTGTTTTGACTAATTGGTATTTTTGAGAAAGGAATTTGACTGTTTTTCTCTTTTTCACATTGTGGGCTAACATGATTTTGAAGTGTCAAATTTTATATAAACTGTTTACACTTCCAGTTTTTTTTACATATAACTAGGATATAATCGACACTGCTTTTACAGTTACTTTTTTCTGTTGAGTGAGGCTAAATTTTCTAAATATGCCATAATTACATCAGCCAGTAATGGTCCTAAAAGGCTACTCAAGAACCCTGTTTTCTGACGAATATTGCTTGGTACGCTTAGTAAATCTCATAGGCTACTGTTAGATATAATAAATGTAACGCTATTTGCGGTATCTGTAACATAGGATTTAAAAATATATTGTCTCTTATTTATTGCGATAATATGAGTCCTTCAAAGAATACTAAAATAGACGCCGTCGAATAGGGTTTAGTCATTTTGCGGGATTGTGTGCAGATGATCGACACGTAAGTAAGATTAGACGTAAAATGTTATGAATTCTAGGGTGTATATTCAAATGCGAATATTCCAAGGCCATAGGTTTTTAAAACTTAAATTACTTTTGATTAGCAGTATTCGTGTTTGCCAGTTTAATCAAACATAGATTTACTTCTGTTTTATTGATCCCTTAAAATTTACCGTTCATAAGTTTACTGAGAACAGATAGTATTTTCTTTTGCAAGTAATTCTTTATTAGTTTTGAGAAAGATTAGTTCGCAATTTCTCTAGTGCTTTAAAACCAAGAGCAGTTAATATGCTTTTTTAACTTGGTCCAGACCTGTTTGATTAATGTACTATATCCACTTATTCTCATGGCATTATCTAATCAAGGTGGGTGGGCAGTCTTCTCGATCATACCCGAAAACTATGATGAACCGACTCTAAGCATAATGAAAGACACTAGTAGACATGTCGACCCCCACAGTCAACTCAACGCTGAACTCAAATAGGTTACATTGCCATTAGCCATGGTTGGATAGACTCCGTTGGAGACTGTTGCCCATTCTGGAGCACATGTATAGACTCTAGTCATTCTTTGGTACAAGCGCGTATTAATCTACGCCTCACTGGACTTAAAAGATCTACGGCAAGTATTCGCCTCCGAGTTCGACTTAAAAATATAAAAAAAAGTCAAGAATACATTTCAGGAACAACTAGAAAACCAATTAATTAACTGCGTAAGCGATACCCACCACGAGTCAGTTTGGAATGGTATCCAAAACGCTGTTGAAACAGCAATAATAACTACTGGTAAACTAAACCAAAAGGTTAAGAAAAATCAGCTGCATCTACTGAACTGATGGATGCTTTATAACTCAGCCTGTTAGGCTTTGAACACGATGATGAGCGAAGATAACTTAAACATAGGCTGGTTAAGAGCTTGCGTAATGATCGTGAGCAGTTGTAGGTAGCGAAGGCTAGAAAAATGGAAGAGACAGTGGTAACAGTAGGCTACTGTTCTAACTAATCAAGAAAACAGGTATCAGAAAACCGACTGTCAGTGCAGCTACCTTTGAAAAAGATGAGACCATTATTCACTGTCAATTCAGAAGGTTAGATCGATGAGCAGAACACTTGAGGTAACAGTTTAACAGGCCCCTAATCTCAACTCAGTTTCCCACCATCTCCAAGCAGTCTAAATGGCAAAGTAATATCGATCTCCTAAGTCTTAGTGAGGTTAAGAAGGCTATAGGCAATCTAAAACGATGAAGAGCAGAAGGACTTGATTGATTAACCCCTGAGATATTTAAAGATAGTGGTCCAGTTATAGCACTGAGATTAACTTAGATCCTTGCTAGGATCTAGGAACTGGACATAATCCCATCTCGATCACTAATCGCCCCATTCTATGAAGAAGGACAGAAATCCTTTTGTGACAATTACAGAGGAATCAGGTTAACGAATATACTGTCTAAAATATTGGCTTTAATAATACTTCGACGCCTAACTAAAGCTCGTGAAAAGCAAACCCGAGAAAACCAAGATGGTTTTAGACCTTGACGTGGTTGTATAGATCAAATATTCACACTTCGGTAGGTCCTGAAATATAGGTACACTTCTAGACGCCCAACAATAGTTGTATTCCTTGACCTTAAGGTGATTAATAAGTTAATAATTATTTATTTGTTAAGATCTTGATTATTTGTTGTGTGAAATTTAACTACATATATAACTATGAAGTAGTACTTATTATAATGTCTATATTTTTTTATAGTTGGGAATATCTCCTCTCCATTTTGCTGCTATGAATGGACATCTTAGCTCCTGTGAAGCACTTTTACGCGCTGGTATTAGTAGGGACGCTCGGACTAAAGTTGACCGTACGCCTCTTCATTTAGCTGCTCAAGAGGGTCACGCAGATATTGTAGAGCTTCTGCTACGTAATGGAGCGGATCTTAGTGCTAAAGATATGTTACGTATGACAGCACTACATTGGGCAGCTGAAAGAGGTCATACACCTGTTGTTCAAATGTTAATGCGTTTTGGTGCTGATGCACATCTTCAGAACAAATTTGAAATGACTCCTTTGGATATAGCTGAGTGTAAACGACATGATGATGCTCGAGATGCTATGTTGGTGAGTCATACATATCATTGTTTTCTGAAAATACAAGAAGCTTATGTTCAGTTTGTAAATTTTTTTCAATATATATATATATATATATATATATATATATATATATATATATACGTTTTACTTAAAGATTAACAGAAAATATTAAATTGCAGAAAATGCTTGTACTTCTTGCACCATTTTTCAGACACATATGTGTACATTGTAATGTTTTAGGATGGTTGCTTCATGGTAAGCTCATGACATACTAAGATACAATTTGAGTTTTGCATATCAGCAGATATCAATTTTCTTAAGTTAACAAGTTGAATGGCATGTAGATATTTACGAACAAACTAAGCTATGTGGTAGTGATCATTGTTAGAAAACCACTGGATAGTTATCTGTGATCACAGAAGGTTGGAAACAGAATTCGTCCTGAATTACTTTATGTTTTTTGGAAAGTTGTGTCTAAACTTTTGTTAAATTATCAATATTCTTGATTAACTATTTTGCTAAATTTTTATAGAATACGCAGTATGATTTAGTATCTTCAGTCGGTCGTATGGCTGCTACAAATGGGGATATAGTGGGTGCTAATGCGTATATCTTAACAGAAGAAGAGACATTAGTACCAGCTGCCCCTCCAGCAGATGAGGTGACTGTCACTGCAACAACAATTGAGGAATCTTCCAGCATACGAAATTCAGAAACCAGCGATAATACTAGTAAAGACGAAAAAATTTCAACTTATAGTGAGACGGATAGTGACAAAAGTTGTGTCAGTAAGAAAATATGGAAAACTGAAGGATTAAGTGAAAATACAAACCTCGACCTTCATGCTGAAAATTCAGATGATCAAATCACTACCTATTCATTATCACAGCCAGATAATCCACATCCCATTTCGGATACTATCAACAAAACGAATTTGACTGGAGATATTTTATTGCCTTTGGAGGAAGATTGTGGTAGAGATGTCGTAAGCTATTTGGTTTTTTTATCACTCGTACATTTGCTCTAAAATCCTTGCTTTTAGTATAATATTAGCCTTATGGTTCACTTTCCTGCCAATAAATTGCACTTAACACTATAGTGATCTAAACAGTTGTATCAACTGTTGACATTTCCAGTATTTCACAATGAAATAAGTTTATTATAATATTCATCATCACACTGGTACAATGATATTTCTGTGGATTAAATTCGGTTGATCACTGGCATTACATAATGGTTAGTCAGCACATGATTATTCGACTTCATTTAGGCAAATGTCATGACCATATGCAACTATCATTGAGTTTAGTTTCTTTGCCCACTTGCTGAAGACTTTACATTAAATCAGATGCTTGTGGTTACGTTTATTTATGCACAAAACAACTTGGCATACATCAGGACCAAAAATATTTGCACTGAGCACTTAGAAACAATATTAATTTGATTATTAGTAGCACTACAAATTGAGAAAATAGTCTAAGTAAGTGCATATTTTTAGTTGATTCTCATCAGGTTTTGCTGTTACAAATAGTAGTGTTTTTTTCAGAACGGTTGAACTGTTATTGTTGATAGAATGGAAATATTTGTGTATGAATTAGTGAATGGATAAGGTTTATTTTGTACTGTAAGCAGAACAGAAGAACAAAAATAAGTATAGTGGCTAGCCCATGGTTTTCTCAGTAAACTACACATAATATGACTATTTTGACCTAAAAACATTTCTTCGGATGTTTTGGAAGAGGTGGTAACAGCAAAGCATAAAACCTTTTGTGAAAACCGTTCCGATAATAACATTACGAAACCGTGACTATGAAAGTGTTAAGAACCAAACTCAGCCGAGAACAACTTAGAACCTGGCACATATGCACATGGGTCAAAGTTGCCATATAACATTAGCGCGAATAGATCAATTTAGAAGACCATATTATATTTCAACAGGAAGGAATGAAGCGAACCTATGTACGATAGAATAATCGATCTAAAAGAAGCTAAAGTGCAAATGCATTCTCACCACTGACTGATTCTGAGCCATGTCACCCAGTGACTCCAGCTACTGACTACGTGGACCCCAACCAAGTAATCTGCTTTTACTAATGTGGTTAAGACGAGAAGTCAGTGGCTCCGTAAACTGATGCTGTGTTCCAGTTCGGCCTCCCCTAGCTTTCTTCCAGTCTTACTCCTACCCTAGTCAATATCGTCTGACGCAGGCATACGTCATATATGTCCTAACCATCTCAGTCGACGAAAGTTTGCGACCACTTTGATCGACTTGCTATGTTTCTCTAGTACTCTGTATTTAACATCAATATTGTTTATTCGTTCATGATATATGAGAGATATTTCATTATTCTATGCATTGAAGTATTGTTTATATGTTGTAGTGGTCAGTAGTGAAGCTGAATGTCTAATATCTATAGTGTACTGTAATATATATATATATATATTATATAGACGAACACGATATATTTTGCCTATTATTTCCTTGATCAGATGATAGTCGAAACTCCAGATGGTGAAACACTTTATGTTCATCAGCAACCTAATGAAGATGGTTCTAGTGGTCTAGTCATCCTAAATGGCACGGGTGAACAAGTGAACAATGCAACCTTGATGGCGCAAGTAATGGACGCCTTAGTTACCTTGCCAGAAAATGTGATAGGTGAAACGCTAAATACAGATAAGTAAGCGACTTACAGTTTTTTTTTTACTTTTTTATTAGTAAGTTTCGAATTTATTGAAAATTGACATTGATTTATCGAATTTGTTCATGGTTTGTGCTTTTTCACTTTTGTTAGCTCCAATGCAAATATTGAGTCAGAGCTAAATGCTCCGTCACTCCAATGCTTGGACAAGAATTCAAATACCATAAACCCGAAACCATTATTTAACAAAACTATTGTTAATAATGACAGTATTTTTCCAATCTAGTACTAATGGATGTCAGACAGGAAGTCGACGGTTAAGTCCTACACATATCATAGATAATGAAGAAGAAGATGATGATATTGACAACGACGAATCGGAGTCATTAGTAGCTCATTTAGCTGCATTCGCCAACCAACCCGAATCCCAGCAAACAACTATCTGTGTAGAAGGTAAGACATTAATGGTCGAAATTTTTGTTGTAGAGGATGAAATGGACTAATTGTTACGCCCCGAGCTTTCTACTCACACATAGTCGGTATTCTCCTCCTATCAGATCTCTATCACATCCTCACTCTTACTTGCATGTGTCCTTTTGAAATTGGTTTTCTTATTTGCACTTCTCAATAAGTTGATTAGTTTCACTTACAATCAAAATGCGATTTTTTAGAATGAAAACAGTCATGAGAAGGCTTTGGGTGTATCACTTTTTGAAGAGTCAAGTTATAAAGCTGCTTAATGTGATTGTACAAAGCTGCTTCGTCGTAAATTCTTACTATGATTACTGGGATACAACCAACACTCATCACATTGGAGCTCTCTCATCAAAATAATTTATTTGATCAACAATTAGAGTTTTAGCAATTATCAATGAAACTCATACGATTAGAAGCATTAATATTTATCAATTTACTTATGATACAATTGTTAGGGCAATAGTGCCGAGGAAACATCTCTTATGAAGCGAATAAATGGAAATGATAACACCAACACAATTCATAAACGAATCTTGAAAAGTAAAGTTGTGGAAATCTACGCCGGAAGGAGGGGATGACGTGTCGCCTTCCAGACTTACATAACATAGTCACTATTTATATACTTCTGATATAGTTTCGGACCATAATAAATATGTAGATTAGCCCAAAATGAAATCAATTTGTCATTTGTTTGACTGCATAACTTATCCAAAAATACATTGGTGTATCGGATTATTAGTGTAAATACTTCGTTTGAGATATTTTGTGAAATAATTGACGTGTTTGCTGCTTTAGTTTCTGGGTGGCTGATTGTGTCCAAAACTTAACACTTGTTGAAGCAACTAAGTGACCAGAAAGTTTTATATGCATTTAGAAAAAAATGTTGTAGCTCAAACTACTATCTAATGATGAGTTCTCCAGTCACATTAAAATATAATTTAAAAAAATTATTATAAACATGAGTTCTGCTTTTCGTAAGACATCTTATTGGGATTTGTTTTGATGTTAAAGGAATGGGATCCGGTGCTTCAACGCATGACTTAATAATGTGGTGCTTGTATAATGGAATATTTATTCGCGGCTATGCAGATGAACCAACTTTTGTCGTTGAATTCGTTTATCAAGGGGAGGCATACACCCTTTCGGCGTCATATGGTGAGTTTTGATTTTGTTTCACATCATGTGATTATTGTTACTTTCTAGCATTCAAAGTGCAGATCGCCTTAAAATTCTATTATGTAGAAAGTACTTCCAACAATCTAGTGTTTTGTGAAGCCAAGTGAAGTTTTGCGAATAAGCTAAGCTCTGCAGTAGATTGCTTTCTCAGTTTTGTAACCTTTAACTATCACTCACCTGCAACGATTTTACATTATATCCAATCGTCTGTAACAACTGATTTGTATTCTAGGCTTCCAATCAATTGGTCTTAATTGCATATCCTATCCCACTTACTTATGTTTCTTGATCAGGGTAGTATAGTTAGCTCCGAGGTAGTTAAAGTCCTGCTTACAATTAAGTACATGAATTTGTATTCCGTAAATGATTTGGGATCAGAGTTGGCTATCAGTAAATTAAGACGATAAATTGTGGTGAAATGTAAAACACTTCATCTATAGAATTCTTGCAGTTTCCCTGCGCTCCAGCTCACTTCGTATATATTAATATACAAAGTATGCTCTTAGGATGTAGTGTAATAGTAATATTTCTAAAGTTTGAAATCATTTGATTCAATAGGCCCGCACTAGGACACATTCAAATTAAAGTGTCTAAAATCTGTTCTGTTTTCACTGTGTTCATTTATAAATGGAAGTTATTTAGTAACGCCAATGCCGCTTCGAAATACTTTAACTTTTATTTATTTGTGAGTAAATTGTTAAAGCAAGAATAGTGGAATTTGTGAAAGCCGCATTACTTTTCATACGTATCGCTTAACGTGGTATTTCTCTACATTTGAACAATAGGAACTACTTAGCAAATATTCTAATTAGTAATAGAAAGCTCCGATGGCTTTTCCAGAGTGAGACGGTCATTGATACTTGTTTATATATATATGACTTATTGCTACACTTACAGGAGTTTCTACTAGACATCAAAGAACAAGATTAAGCACGAATCAAAAGAAACCCTGAGCACAGGTGAAGGTATTACGTGTTTTGGGATTATATTATATTATTACTGTTTCATACAAACAAGACACTCATCCTTTACAATTACGTCTATTTTCAGATTCACAGTCTGGTTCTATCAATTTTTATCATGTAGAGGGTAACCAAAAGTTATAAAAACATTACATCAAAAAGTTATTTTGATTATTTTTATTTTGTACATATATTTCTTGCATTTCCATTGAAGACATACAGAACTGTACTTATTTTTACTTAATAATAAAGTGTCTAAAAATATATAGTTTTACTCAAAAATTATGAATAAATGCATTAAATGTAAGAAATAAAGCAAAATAATTTGTTCAACTAAATTTTAAAATCATAGGACTTAGAAGTACATGCTGTTTGATAATAGACGGCAAAGGCAGTTGGTTAATCCACGTCACCATCGAAAGCGCGTTTTCACTTATTATTGGATTATACTTATCGTTTAACTGACAAATGAATATGAAACGGTACTGCAAAGTTCGACGGATTTCACGGATCACAAGAAGTCTTAAATTGAGTGGTGCCTCTAAGTGGCGTCGTATATTTTCTAAGCTATAAAATTCCAAACATGTAATACGAAGTAAAAGGGCAATGTCATTTACGACGTAAAATTTCATGCAATTAAGTAATGAATCCGCTCCTAATACTACTTAAGGTTTTTGAGAGCTTATAGATCAGTCTTAAAACATTTGACCCTGTGATTGACAAGCATGGAGAGTGAAAAATATCTATCAAACTAACAGTGAAATAGTAGTTAGCTAGTCAGCCGAAGAAAAACTCGAACTTACTGAGGATTTAATTTTGCTAAGATTTCACTCTTGGAGCTGCTATACATTTAATGACTAGACATTCAACAAAGTTATCCTTCTAAACTATGAATCTTCTCTATCGCTTACGAGTTGACTGCAAAACTTAGTAGGTATTGATCGGGTTAGTAAAACTGAATGAGACGATACTTACTTTGTGGTGTGGAACAGGTGAGTATGGAGAAACAAGTTCATTGCATGTACACAATCATAATATATATGAACCAAGGAGAATGGAGAATAGTCTTCCGCTAGCACCGAGTTCGAAACATTACTGAGTCGTCATCGCAGTTAAATAAGTGTAAAGTCGATAGATTAATTTGTTTGAGTTACTCCTTACATCCTTCAGGCACTCTCCTACATTAATATAATAAGTTGTCAAATAGACACGCTCACCCTTATTTCAATGCAACCACGTTATCCCGTTTGTACTTATCTTAGCACTACACACATTGTTCAAATTAAAACGACTTAGATCTACTAAGTTACCCTTAAAATACGCTATCACTTACATGTTGGCTAGGTTTTGATTTTCCGAATCACCTGGACCTGACTGGATTATCCTATCAATTAGAAGACATCTATGTAATTGGCCTAAGATGATCAGTTGAAACAGCAAAATTCCAAGTTTGCTCATCACGGATACACTATTCTTTGAACAGGAAACGTATGAAAGCGAAGGTTTGATAAGTCTTTCTTCTAAGACATTTGTGTTGCGTGTTAATTGGGTATTTCGAACAGTAGTGTCTTCAGTTGCTTGAATAGATAGAAAAAACTGAATTAATTTCCACTGCTATGACAAAAGATAACGAATTATGAATGACAATTTACCAATCTAAGTCTGAATTCGAGTGCTACAAATGATTTGGCTATTTACAAATCTAATGTGAGAATTCCTCGTTTCACAATATTCTACTTCACTTTGTGATACTCATGTTTTCCAGCCTAATCTCCCGCATATAGAATCAGTGCTAGGAGGATGAGCTGCAAAAGAGTATTATGGTCTCATGAAACTATGCTCTCTTGTTCAATTCCTATCTTTAATAGGATATTCACACTAGCTAATCAAAACTACATCATATCTCTAAAATCTATAAAGAGGCTACAAGTACGGTTAGTTGTATGACCTAGTTATTAATAACTGACAGTTTAATGACAATCACTAACGTCTTAATTGTAACGAAAGTATGGAGTTCACGAGCAAAAAGTGCACTAGATTTCTTTTGAAAGTCACTTGTTTACAGTTGGGATCACTAGCATAATCTCCAGGCGCCGAACAAAGTTCGAGCTTTTTGCTCACCGGTCATCATATCAGGTAGTTTTAACGCTTACATTCACAATTCCAACTTGGGGCGTGAGGATTTATCTGACAATGATCACAGACAGTAAGTACTAGTTATTAATTACTATTACAGGGGATAAACAGATAGGCCGCTCATCATGGACTACACTGGTCATAAATGCATTTCACTTAGCGTAGAAACTTCACAGTCGCAACCTGCTGAATGTGATCGAAAAAAGACATATAAGACAAAACTAGAATGGTAAGTGGGAGATCATAAAGAAAACTTATAACTCTAAACGACCCAGCATGATATTTGGTCAGTATGGAAACAGTGATGATGTCTTTTATCAATGTTCATCAAAAAAGAATTCCAACAGCTTCCCAATAATGTGACTTGTATTAGCGTTGTTTTCAGCGCTGGGTAACAGTGGTGAGTCAGTGTTGTGAAACTTACTGAAGCTAGTTGACTACATCTTATCCATGCTATCGCCACAATCCTCAAAGTATTATCTTAAACACTAGTGATCTTACTTCGTTATAACTTGATCATTACTTTTAGTGCCTCACTATTTTTAGTATCAATTACTTTAATTCAGTGGTCAACGGTTCCCTTGTAATATTTTTGAAAACATTTGTATCGGAACCGACATCAATCTGCTTGCTTAATTATCGGTTAAAAATACGATTGGCTTTTGCCAATTTGCGTCACTTATGGCGTAGGTGAGACATTCGTTTACTGACAAAATGACGCGTTTACTGCGCAGCAGTCAGATCCGTTTTACTTTATGAATGTGAAACATGGCTATTAAGGATAGAGGATATTCGTAGGCTCCTAGTATTTAATCATAGATGTCTCCGAAACATTGCTCGTGTTTGCTGGGACCACCGAGTAAGGAATGCGTGGGTTAGTAATAGGGTACTAGGTAAGTACGGTAAGTCTATTGATGAAGTAATGGATCTTCACCAGCTGAGGTGGTTAGAAAATGTGTTACATACACCTGACCACCGTCTACCGAAGCGAGCAATGTTGTCTGTTGTGGGAGTAGACTGGAAGAAAGCTAGGGGTGGCCACACGAAAACATGGCACCAATCCATGAAGTCATTGACAATTGGGCTGAGCCGTGTTAATAGATGCAGACTATATGGTTGGGGCCCACGTGATGATCGTAACAAATGGTTAGAGACTTTAGGCTGATATGGCTCAAAATCGTTTGCAATGGTGCAGGTGCATCCACTCCTTGTCTTCCTCAAAATTCTAAGTTTCTGAACTTATCATAATTTTCTCTTTACTGAATCACTTTTTTGTTTCGAATCTCATCTCTGATCTCTATACCTTTCTATTAGTACTTACTCTGTTACTACCTCCCCTACTCAGGGATTTGGTCCGACAATTTAATCTCTATCTGCTTATTGAGGCATGGCAACTTGAACTGATGTACGCATGTACCAAGTTCGACGTTGTAACTGACTGACTGGCTAAAAACACGAAAACAAACTGTCCTACATGAGGAATGTAATTCACTTACTGTGCGCCATGCGTAGAAGATTAGCTTTTATCCATAATTGTAGCACAGAGATAATACGCTCAATATCATCTGACTTGATACGGTCCAACAGTTCTTCAACAGTAAATAAAACTTGGTTTCCTTCATCCTTTCTCAACAGCCCTTCTGAATATGGGAGTCCACTACTGCCTAACGTGTATGCATAATTGTTCGTTTTCAAGTCATTTGGTAAAAGAACGCTACAAAGATAGAGGCGAGAAAGAAGACTTTCTAAACAGCTGCATGCTCCATGAGCACGACACAGTAATTGTGTTATGGCTGTTAGTCCAATGATGTTGGAGTGGAATAGACTAGCTGGTCCCAATTTGTCAATAAGTTGTTTCGTTGCACCACACAAACCTTCGCTGCAAAGGATAATCAATGGTGTGTCTCCAGTAACGTGATGCTAAATTAAACGGGAGGAAATTTACAAACTATGAGAAATGTCAATTACTTACTGCTTTCAAGAAATACACACTGGATACTTGGAGTCTCCACAACGAGACTGCATATCATTATCATTAAAAAAATCATAGTATTATTCGAAACGTATCAAAATTCTATATAGACCAATTTGCAGATTAATCTGTGATATGCGTCTAATTAGTAAAGGTTGCATGCAGTAGTAAAAAAAATAGCTGCCAACTTATTGGCGACTATGGACTCTTCAGTTTTTATACTACAGTGATATTAAAACTGGCTTCAAACTTACACTGGCAGACATATCCAAACCACAATCAAAGAGTATTTTGAGGCCAAGTCCATATGTTTTAGAAACAAGGAAGCAAACGAGTGAACCGATTTCCTCACAGTTATTAAAATCCTTTAGAACCACACCGTCACTTACATAACTCTTCAAAAGAGACAAAGGGCATTCGGAATTCCTTATATTTGCGAACAGAGAACTAAAGTCCATCTTGAGTTCATAGTGCTAAATGTTAAAACAGTCTGAAAAAGTAGTAAACTTTAAATTTTAGATTCACAGGTACCGTGAGTGAAAGATATCATACTAGTAAAGCAGATAAGAAAAATACATAAATGACTACTGGGAACTGGTATTTATATATAAAAAATTAAAGGTGGTAATATTATTTGTTACGAGAAGTCTAGTATTAGAAGTTAAAAGTATCCATCAAAATTGGAAAATAAGGCTAGGAAGATACAGACGTAAAAACGAGATATTTAGTGATAATGAGGTACAACTTACAGACATTTAGATTATATCATTCAGTATCTTCAATTTGTAAATCTTGGAGTAAGTAGTAAGAAGACTGTGTGACAGACAGATACAACGTAGGACCAGGCACATAAGTGCATCGGTCCAAGTTGCCACACCTCAACAGCATAGCAAGATGATCACCGAATTCATAGAATCAGTTACTTTAATGGTAGTAATATATAAAAGGAAGATTGCATATAAGGATATAATATGTAGAGAGAGAGAGAGAAAAAATTAGTTTGTAGAAAGAAAGGTAGAGTAATTTTAGTCTCAAGGTGTACGTGAAGACAAAGAATGTATACACCTACGCCATTGTGATCGATTCTGAGCCATGTCACCAAGAGTCTCCAACCACTGGGTACGGCAGTCACGCGGACCCCAACCAGGTAGTCGACATCTACCAATGTGGCTCAGACCAGAAGTTAGTGACTTCAACGACTGATGCCACGTTTTGGTTTGGCCGCCCCTAACCCTTTTCCAACCCACCCCAATACTAGTCATCATTGAGCGACGTGGTAACCAGTGTTCGGACATACGTAACACATGCCCCAACCATCTCAGTCGATGAAGTTTCATAACCTCATCAACAGATTTACCATTATTCCCTAATACCCTTCGTCTAACCTCATTATTAGTTACCCGGAGATCCCAGCAGGTACGAGATATATTTCTAAGACATCTGTGATCAAATGCTAGTAACCTACGAGTGTCTTCTACCTTTAATGGCCATGTTTCACAGCCGTAAAGTAGAACAGGACGAACTGCTGTGCAATATACTCGTCCTTTAGTTGATAGACGAATATCACGCCTACGCCATAGATGACGTAAGTTGGCAAAAGCCAAACGAGCCTTTCGAATTCGTGCAGAAATTTCCTCAGACACCAACCCATTAGGGCTGATCAGACTTCCAAGATAAGTGAAGTTATCAACGCATTCAACTTCTTCACTCCCTATCCTTAGTTCAGGGGTTGACGCAGGCCAGTCCTGAAGTAACAATTTACATTTAGAGGGGGAGAAACGCATCCCAAACATCCTGGCATTGTTGCTCAGTGCGACCAGAAGACTCTGCATCTTATCAGTGTCTTCACCAAACAGGACTATGTCGTCTGCGTATTCTAAGACTGTGTGAACTAAACATGATACTGGTGCCGCTCAAAACCAGCCAGGACCTTGCCTAGGCTTAGTAACATTACATCTTAAATACTGCACTCATTTGTTTCATTGTGTTAAGAATAAAGTGAGGCATGACCTAAAGCGAACTGACGCTTTTAAAAAATGCAACAATTTTACGGCGACGACCGTGTGTACCACATATTATTACTATCTTAAGTGTTTCATTAACTATAACTGAAGTTTCCAAAAGTGACTAGTGTCTGAAATCAGCAAACGCATAGGCCATTTAGGTATGCATTGCAATACAGGTCAAACAAGTATTTGGGACTGCGTTTCCAGTGAACACGAAGTGGCAACACGTGAACCTTTAAAATATTAACACAGTTCAGGTCAATGCGAACACAGTACACTACGTAGGAATAACGAAGCACATTTAATAGCAAGCCTCATAAAGTCAGTATTACAATCCGATTGTTACTAATCAACTCATTTATATTACTAATTGTGGCAATAATACCCTCACTCCAATCGAAAACTACGCGGGGTCGATGACGCATTAGTGAGACATTTGGTTGAAGGTTATCTTATGCCTGCAGCTTAGAAAATGCTTGGTATCTATTTGACTCTGAAAATGAAATAGACAAGCATATATATATATATATATATATATATATATATATAAGCACTACAGAAGCTCCATCAGAAAGCACAGCCTACTTCAAACGGTGACACCGATGGAAAGCATACCTTACTCATCAAACCCAACGGGATCTCAGAGTTTACAAGAACTTGGACCTCTACACTGAAAGCACTGATGAGCAAAAAGAGAAACATAAGACAAGAAAGTCCTTGATTCTGTCAAGAATAACCTTATCTCACATAAAGTAGCAAGAAGGCAGAGGCCTGAAAATTGTGGTTAGGCCGTCATTTTTCACAAAGTAGATGAAAGCATAAACCCTAAGCAAAACGTTCGTTTTGAGCACGCTGTAGGCTTGATAAAAGGTATTCTTAACAAGCTTATGACCCCCCCCCTCCCGGAAGTAACAGGAGTCGCTCACATAAAAGTTTATAGGTTAGAAAGTTTGAAAACCGACTTAGAGGAAAACCGGGTACAACTGCATAAAGTGATCTTTAAATGCACGGAAGACAGAAACCTAATATTTAAGAATGCGATCAGTCTCAAATGAACCAGAGTCTTAGTACGAAAAGATCTCGCACTTGCTGGTCACATAAATAAACGCGCGGCCAAAGCGAAAGTCCAACTACGGCTTAAGGCCGAAGAAAGGCATCTTAAAATCGTAAATTTTCGTTTAGTGAGATGACAATATTAAATGGTGCCGAAGCCACTCTGGGTACAACACGAAATCACTTAAGTGGTTTACATATCTGTTACACAAACGCCTGTAAGCTTGCTTAACAAACTACCAGAGCTGTGTACAGGTTGATCATTACAGACCAGATATGATCGCAGTTACAGAAACGCGGTTGACCCCACCCAAACAAAATATTGGGATTAGCCTAGACAACATCACATCGAATAGGGCTGATAGGATCCATAATCGTAAGGTAGGAGGAATAGCTTCGTTTATCGAAAACAATGTCCCATTAACAGTTGTAGATACCATATTTCACGGAAGTGGCATGTGTGAAATAGCCTGTTGCCACCTGAAATGTAAGGGAAAAAAGCTGCTAGTTGATCTAGTCTACCGCAGTTCACTTTGTGAGACTAAACAAATCCGGTACTTGGTCCTCTAGCAGGTGTTTAATATT
Organism: Schistosoma japonicum; assembly: GCA_025215515.1. Lineage (NCBI taxonomy): Eukaryota > Metazoa > Platyhelminthes > Trematoda > Strigeidida > Schistosomatidae > Schistosoma > Schistosoma japonicum. The sequence continues at coordinate 59,428,284 of CM046061.1, read as the reverse complement.
AAGCGATGTTAATACTTTAAACATTGGCTGGAACAATCTAAAGGCAGACTTGTCCAAAAACTGTTTCTGAGTAACAACCAGTTGATATGGTGATGGCAACCGCATTAATATAAGTAAAGGAATCAGCAAGTTACAATCCTGATTTATTTTTATCAGATCTTATTTTAACCCATCATGAGGAAGATGTCATAGACGTAGAATACCCACTGCCACTAGGTAAAAGTGATCACGCTTTACAGGTCTTTACTCTCCCCACTATTACCAATAGTGATGCATCATCTCCAGCCAGACCGAATGTATGGAAAGCGAATATCTAAGCCATTATGCAGACAACATCTTCAGTTGATTGAACGGTCACTTCAGAGTCTTTAATAGAAGTAGAATAGGAAACTTTCTGTATATTTTACATTGACGTATTGTACAGGCTATGGACAACACGTAAACCAAAAGTCGTTTACCGTGATCTAATATAGGAGTGAGTTCCCTTTTTCGTAAAAGGAAAACATATGCGATAAGTTCAGGCCGTTTGACACAACCAAAAATTAGTCCGAATACCTGGAATTCCTATGCCTCTGCACTTGGGAAATCTCGAACGATCTACAAGACAACATGTAGAAACCTCAATAGAATGTCCAAAAACTCATGTCCTCTCATGTTACTTGAAGAACAAGGAGAGGGAGCCATATACCAACTTTGTCTAGAAATAGTTCACCAATCCTTGGGGAGGATGATCATGATAAAGCAAAACCGTTCTCTGGCCACTTTAGCAACACATACACGATAGAGAACTTCATTACTCTAAATCACAACATCGAAGCTATTGACATATGGGAGCTCAATGCTTTTGAACTACTAAGTAAAGTCGGTGTAGGGAGAGCTATAAAACCCCACAAAACGCACCCCAGGATACTAAACGAACTAGCAACCTTTATTTCCAGCCCTTTAAGTGTATGCTTCAGTCTGTTCGCAACACAAGGAAAATTACCTAGAGACTGAAAAAACGCGATAGGAAGTCTTAATTCACAACAGATATGCCGCATAAACGTGAAAACTATTGCCCAGTAAGCCTAAGTAGTGTAGTCGTTTGGGCTTTAGAGATGATTATCTGGAAGGCACTATTTATAAGTATTCAGATGAAAATCTGCAGCTCAATGGAAAAGCAGGATGGTTTCAGAACAGGTTACTCATGCCTAACAAACTTATTAATATTACAATTAAGCTGATGTACTTTGAACGATATACATTTACGTGGCGTATATTGACTTTAGCAAGGCTTTCTATAAAGTCCTTCACTCTAGGCTGCTGCATAAGTCACACGACATCCGAATTAGGGGTAAATTAATCCAGTGGATACGTGATTTCTTAGTTGGGCAAAAATTTAAAAAAAGTATGGGTCAACACGAAGTTGTCTAATCGGAAAGGTGCCTAGTGAATTGTCTAAGTGAACGGTCTATGGCCTGATGTTACTTCTATTGTATGCAAATGACCTTCCTAATCTGTTATCATTATCAGTCTTATTGCACGCTGACGATGTTTAGATACATAGAGCTATACACAACGGAGACAGATCAGATATCAAAAGGAACCCACAAACATTAGGAAAATGTTCTAGCATTTGGCCAGTGAATGCTTTTAAGTGCATTTTGATGCATACTGAACATACGGGTAAAAATACATACACGATAAATAACGTTGTGCTCCATATCGTCCAGATGAATGCTGATCTTGAATTCACTATGTATAGTGACTTATAAGCGACGATTTAAAAACAATTGCACACTGCCGTGCTATTGTAGCTAAAAGCTCCTAAAGTGTTTGGTCATTACGTGTAGCCTTTAAGTATTCTGATACTAGAACACTTCTAACCTTGAATACTGTTTTGATGAGACCAAAACCTCAATACTGTATGCAAGCAGCTCTTGTTCAAAAAGGATGCCAAGTAATTAGAAAACTCTTAAAGAACCACAACTAGATTAGTAACTAAAATGTTGTGGCTTCGAAGCCACGATATTTTGGTTGGATCCGACCAACAAGAGGTTAACTAAATTAAGCTTATTCTCGTTGTAATATACAACTAGGGGTGACCTAAAATTAGTCTTCAGTATAATTAATGATGAATCCTGCCATGATATGTTTTCATTTTTCTTGCCTTTCAGGACCGAAAACTGTACAATAAGTGAAATATTATATCCACGATTAGAGCAGCCAAAAACTACATAATTTCTGAGTTCAAGAAATCTGTTTGAATATGACATATAGGGTTTTAAGTATAATGATGATTGTATGACGTTATATTTATTAATGAATTAAATTATTATCATCAAAACTGTTAAATTAGGATGTAGACCTACAACTCGAATAACCGCCAGCAAGCTTTTTAACAACTAATGCTGACCGATTTCGTTGACCTATCGTATCAAGTGTTATGGATCCGTTTGCAATTCTTTGGTGTTATCCAGTGATAGTAACGCAGATACATGATTGTACTAATCCTACGACGTCTAGATAAAAGGAATAAGCTATATAATTTATGTAATATTAACGGTTTAGTAACCCTTAAGTATTTCATGTCATTCAAAAATCTTGTGGACTGAATAGTTGGATTTTATATCCAATAGGCCCTTTTGTTTAAAAATATGTAGTAAAAAGCAGCATTATTTGACCAGTTTGAAAATTTGTTCCAAGTACTATAGAATATTTTCTATTTTAAGTAATTGCGTAGAAATCACTCAATAACTATAAAAAGTAGGGGATTGTAGAACTTAGTTAGTTTCCAGGAGAAAGTCCAATTTAAAAATAAGCTTAGTATACCATACCACAATTTTTTGAATATCCCTTTTATGATAAGAGCCGGAACTCAGTGTGAACCATAGTCATTTTCAATTACAGGCTAACCTGATAAATCAGGCTTGTAGCTTTAAATAACCCTCAAAATAAATAGTTGCATAGGCTCTCAACATTGATGCTGACCATGTTTGTTTTAACGGATACAACCAATTGAAGGCTCGCGGTCACGCATCACCACCAGATCACGACTCGAACCACCGTGGGTAGCATCTCTCTCTAGATTACCAGCCTAGACGTTGCTATCCCATTGAAGCTCTGTTTACGATCGAACATAATTTCTATTCCATCCTTCAGTGCCTTCTGTTTTCTTTTCATTCCTGAGAGTGGGTCCAATCGATAGAAGTAGCTCTGGTTGTACGATAAGCATAACTTGGTCATATACCCGGTTACACTTCATTGGTGAGCCCGGTGTGATCTGGACACGATCAATACTGTGAGTTTGTTCCTCTTTATAGTTTTTAACAGAGTGTAATTGGTGTTTATATTTTTTTCGCGCATATTTTTCACAGTATCTTCGTATTTGCATACATTTACTATTTTTATGATGTCAAATCAGGCTCCTAAGCTTTTTAGGATTAAAAGCCCTACGCCTCCAGGCTTTCAGCTCACTTCTTTCTGGGCAGATAATGTAGAAGCCTGGTTCTGCTACGCAGAAGTGGAATTTTGCGATCAATTTGTGACAGATCCACGCGTTTAATTTCTGGCGGTTGTAAGGTCACTTTCGTGTTTATTGAACAGGTAGGTCACCCCCTCTTTTTACAGTCCCAACTGCCAAAAATCGTACTAACAGCTCGGAAGATCAATTCTCAAACGTGGAGACTTGTCCGACAGACAACGTTTGATGAGTTGTTTCACACCATTGAGCTTGGTAGAGGTTCAGCGACAGAAATATTATCGCATATGAAGGAGATAAATGGTCAACGCACCTAGATGAAGGTCTATTCCATCAACTCATTCTATCAAAACTGTACAACAAGTGCAAGCAGTATTGGTCACATTTAACAACAACCTAGAAGATGAACTAGCTTTATCTGCTGATCGAATTCTGGAGATCACCAGAACTAGCCACAATGAGGTTTATTCCGTCACAGAAAAACCTTATGATACCGAAAACAAAATAACCGAATTGCACAATACTCTTTCTTGTTTCCTCGATCTACAGGAATAACGCCGACTAAGCGATTCTCGACGACGAAGTTCACCACGCAAAATAACCTCATCTTGACGTCGACAAATGGAGAATTCACACTGGTGTTGGTACCACAACACCTATGGCAAGTACTTAAAAAGTATAGAGATCCCTGTTGTTTCACTAGCCACAAACCTCTGTTAGTGCTTCGGAAAACTTTTATGCCGGCACGCGTTAGCGGCAGCCTTAGCCGGTGGAAACAGCCGCCTGTTATTCACCACCAATATGATAACGAAGGTTCGCTACCTTGTCGATTCTGGCGCAATAGTCGGCGTCCTTCCTGCAACTTCAGCCGATCGCTAACATGAAGCTGCATTCAATCTACAGGCAGCCGACGTCAAAAAAGGCACGTGTGGTAAAATATATGTCTACCTGAATGTGGGTCTACGACAACACAAGGCTATACGTGCGTGGAACCACTGCTACAGGTTGTATCCTATGTCCTATTCGTTTTATAGATTTTATTAACCCCTATTTTCAGCCAATGATTGACAAGTATCCGAACCTGAATAATGCAATGTCGAAGTTATCATGTGTAACCAGCGATGTTACACATCACATCACTACTACAGGTCAACCTGCATTCTCTAAACCACACCGACTAGCACCCGAAAAATTAAGGATGGCGAAGAACAAATTTGATCATGTGATTGACCTGGGAATAATACGCGCATCCACCGTCTCACCGGTGATTACCGACGTCTTGACGCGCAAACTACGCCTGATCGTTGCCCTTCACCACACATCCACGACCTAACGGCCACGTTGAAGGAAATGACAGTATTCTCAGAAATTGACCTAGTAAAGGTGTTAAGTCAAATGCCGTTGGCCGAAAATAACATACCCGAAACGGCAATTGTAACCCCGTTCGGTCTTCACGAACACCTCCGTATGCCCTACGGCTTGAGGAAAGCAGCACAAACTTTTCAGCGTTTCACCGACGACGTGTTTAGCGGTCTCGACTATGTCCATGCATATGTGGAGGACTGCTTGATAGCAAGCCCAGACAAGGAAACACATATGAAACATCTAGACACAGCTTTAAGAAGACTGCAGCAATATGAAGTCATCATTAATATAAAGAAATGCCAAATTGGAACAACGTTGTTGGATTTACTGGAGAATACTATTAATACTAATGGTATACAGCCTCAAAAACATAAGATGGCGGCAATACTGAAGTATCCGGAATTAACCACCTATTAACAGTTACGAGCTTTCAACGGGTTGGTAAGTTTCTACAAACGATTTATCCCTAACTTTACATTTAGTATGAATCCACTAACAGATCAGCTTCGTGGGAATAAAAAGGTGGTCACAATGGATACGAAATCAAAGAAAGCCTTCGCTGCTAATAAAGAGGCGATAGCCATTGTAACTATGCTGGCACACTACAATACTGAAGCTCCCGTCAGCATTGCGATCGACGCTTCTGACTCAGCCATTAGCGCAGTTCTGCAACAATAGATTGGTCAAGCTTGGCAACCTTTAGCATTCTTCTCAAGACGATTAAACGAAACTGAATCGAGGTACAGCACATTTGGACGTGAACTACTAGCCGTATAGTATGTGATAAAATATCTGATCATTTACTCTCTGAGAAACTTATCACTAATTTCCAACATGGTTTCCTCAAAACAAGGTCTTGTATGACTTGTCAGTTTGAATTCTTTGATTTAATTTTTACTGAACGAAGCCTTGGGCACTTGGTGTTAGTACTGTACTTAGACATATCTAAAGCTTTTGACATGGTTAACAAAAGGCTTCTTATGGGATTAAAAATCCATTACTTTCATGGTTGAACTCTTTCCTCAGTCATAGGCACCAATTGTCAAAATTAACTCCACCCTGTTCAAGGCAGAACGAGTTGCAAGTGGCGTTATACAAGGAAGTGACTTAGGCCCACTGCTCTTTATAGCTTATGTAAGTGATATTTGCAAATGCTTCAGCTTGGGAAAACCCTTTCTATACGCAGATGATCTTAAAATAGTATACTCATTCCCCCACCCATGAATTCGCACACACATTCTGTAGCGTTACTGCTGAACTCAACAAGGTCGCAGTATGGTGCTCGAAATGGAAGTTAGACCTCAATGCTTCTAAGTGTGGTTGGATATGTTTTGGAGATAAGCGCCTCAATTTCGATCTCTTCATAAACAGTAGTAAGTTGTCTAGGCTACAGTCAGTATTGCCTTAGGACTAAGATACTTTTATGATCTATCTTTTACAGAACAGGTCAATATGCAGACATCTAAGTCACATCGACTACTGGGTTGCATAATACGTAACTTTCACAGCAATGACTCTCATATCTTACTATATAAGGTTTGTGTCCTACCCTTACTGGAATACTGCACTTTTATTCTCAGTAATGTTTCAATTAAGAATAAACTCAGACTGGAGTCTGTACAACGTCGCTTTACTCTTCGTATTCTTGAGACTGATTGTACTCTGGACTATAAAACTAGGTGCATTAAATTAGGACTAGAAACTTTATGGAGGCGCCGACTCAAGTCAAACTTAATCTTCTTTTATAAGATATTGAAAATTTGGCGTTTTCATCATCTAGCACAATTAAGTTCAAGGAACCTGCTTGCTATAACCTACGCAATTCAGCCTCGAAAGTAAAAATTTCACATTCTTAATCCGCTCTTTATATGAATTATTTTACAAATAAATTCTCGAGAATCTGGAACAATTTGCCTCAAGCCATTCGAGAAACAGATTCACTTCATTTATTTGTGCAACAGGTTGGTCATCTCATCAATTCTGATAGCTCATTAAAAATGTTCACCCCAACTATTGTTTCTTACTTCATCAGCGAAATAATAGGGACTCTAAATGTGTAAGCACCAGTTACCTGTCATAGTCATAGGCTAGTGTTCTTCATCTTTAATCCAAATATAAACTCAAGTATAAATATTAATTCTGCCCATTCGTTTAGTTAACGTAAGTGGCATGTCATGTCTTTCAATGCCTGTATACAAATTGATTGTCTCAGAATACCAGTGCTTTTGTTTTGTGTTTTCTCCGTCTTCGTCTTTCCTATATTTGTAGATTAATATGTATATGGCTATTATGGAACCTACTGGCACAAAACTACTGACTTCTCTTCTACGCCCAAGCTCCAAGTACTCTTGATTTGATCCTGCATCTGAACACGCTCAACACTCCACTCTGCAAACTCTTAACCGTTTTTTGGAATTGTAACGCAGTGGTCAAGGGAGCGCGCGGTTATTATTCATATTAGCACCAGTATACAATATAAATATTTGGTATCCTAATAGTTAAAATGTCGTGGCAGTTGATTTGATTCTTAATTCAAATCTTTATATGTTATGAATGTCCTGACATTGACAATTTGTAATAATATTTGTATGTATGTAAACTTATCAGTGTGACCATGCCTGTATACTGGCATGCTCTCATGTACAAAATGAGAATAAAACTATTATTATCATTATTATGTACTGTGCTGTACGACATTTTCAACATTCCATCGAAGGTCGAGAATTTATAATATTCACCGACCATAAACTACTGACGTTTTTGATGAAGTCATCTTCAGAAAAGTACTCTCCACGAGAGTCGCGTCATCTAGACTATATCTCCCAATTCTTTACGGACATACGACATATTTCGGGAGCTAACAATGTAGTTGCTGACGCCTTATCGAGAACACATTCCTTGAATCGTATCCAAAGAATTGACCTTGTTAAACTAGCTAAACTTCAAAGTGAAGATATCGATTTTCATCACGAGTTAGCCGCAACAACGCTCCAACTCCAAACCAAAACGATTGGAAAAAGTAATAACACTTTAATTTGTGATTCTTCTACAGGTATAGCCCGTCCAGTGGTCCCCAAGAGTTATCGACGAGTTATCTTCTACACATTGCACAACCTTTCTCATCCTGTTATTCGTGCTACAAGTAAACTGATTACTGAGAGATTCTGCTGGCCAAAGGTGAATTAAGATATTTAGTAATATGGGGGGGGGAATGTATGGCCTGCCAGGAGAACAAAGTGATTTAACATAATAAATGCCCCCTAAGCACTTTATAAACCCCTGACGCTCGATTCGATCACGTCCACCTCGATTTGGTAGGACTTTTACCAGAATCAAATGGATTTTCTTATCTTCTGACATGCGTGGACCAATTCACACGCTGACCAGAAACGAATCCTACTCAAAGACATCACTAGTAAAACGACTGCTCGCGCCTTCGTCAAACAATGGGTAGCCGTCTTTGGTTGTCCATCTACAGTAACAACAAACCATGGACGTCAGTTTGAATCTGGATTGTTTCACGCTCTGACCAAAATTCTTTGAACTACGCGTTTCATGACAACCGTCTACCATCCACAATTTAACAGTTTGGTATAAAGATTTCATCGAACAACTGAAAGCATCACTTTCAGCCTACAAGCATCCCTCAGTGGATCGTCGCGTTACCACTAATGTTATTTGGGATTCGCAGCACGATAAAAAGATGTTGGATGCCGTGTTGCCGAATTAGTCTACGGGACGACACTTCGACTACCAGGTGAGTTTGTGGAAACCGCTTCCACCTTGGCAAACCTGGATTTAAATTCTTACGCCACCTATCTTACAAATGCTATGCGTTCAGTTAAGCCAGTTCAAACTCGACAACAATCGACAGACACCTTTATTGAACCTGGCTTAAAATATAGTACACACGTTTTCGTTCGTCGTGATGGCTGTACGTCAACCTCTCGATGCAACTTATGAAGAGCCATCAAGGTTCTTAAACGTGAAACAACGTACTATGCGACAGACAAGAATGGCCACAAAAATAGCGTCAGCATTGACCGCCTCATAGCAGCCTACCTAGAAGGTAAACCTTTTAGTGTCGAATTCGCCACAACACCCTCAAAAATTGACATGAACGAAGTCACCACGCCTTCAAGCAACAACTAACACGCAAGTGAAATATCGAGAAGATTCATAACGCCGAGAGCTACGCGTTCTGGTAGATATGTATGATTTCCAGAACACTTAAACGAATACTTTGTTTACTAACTTCCTCCCGACTCTCACTACCTACGCACGTATAACAAATTTCTTTGTTGTCTTAAAAGAAATAATAACAAAAATAAATAAACAAACACGATAAAAATGATTATTGTTATTTCTTAAAAAATTACGGTATGCATTTTATAAATTTTCGTGTTTAAAAAACAGCGTTTGATTATTTGTTGTCGGTATTCAACACATTTTTATAGACGCATTGAGCTAACAATTATTTTTACGTATACTAAATGCACTGATTTAAATTTTTGTTTTTTTCTTTTTGACTTTCAAGTCGTCTGGAAACTAACAGAAGGACATGGAATGAACAAAGAATTAGTATGTCTAAAATTGTATGCAACGACACCATAGCGTATGGACTGACGTCCAGAAGCTGAACAACATCGCATGCCATCAAGGGAACGTTTACCAGTGTCTAACGCATTTGATTTTATTCTTTGGCTTGTACGTCTTAGGGTCTTCACGAACCTATTAGGGGTGGAGTGAGCTGCAACGGTGAATAATCCCCAAAATAAATAGTTGCATAGGCTCTCAACATTGATGCTGACCATGTTTGTTTTAACGGATACAACCAATTGAAGGCTCGCGGTCACGCATCACCACCAGATCACGACTCGAACCACCGTGGGTAGCATCTCTCTCTAGATTACCAGCCTAGACGTTGCTATCCCATTAAAGCTCTGTTTACGATCGAACATAATTTCTATTCCATCCTTCAGTGCCTTCTGTTTTCTTCTCATTCCTGAGAGTGGGTCCAATCGATAGAAGTAGCTCTGGTTGTACGATAAGCATAACTTGGTCATATACCCTAGTACACTTCAAGCTGTATGCGTTTTCATCCTTTACAACGGATGAACTTCTTTGCAATATATAGTTGTAGAAGTTATCTTATTTGTATATGGCAAAATTTATTATCGAGTAAAATCATACTGTGCTGTTGATCTGTCCCCTTGATTAATGATTTCTCTTAATGAATTTAAGCCATTAACAATAAGTACTACCTTGGAACGTCTTTATTGAGGTCATTTATATGAAATAATAACTGGTATGGTTGTAAAACTGAATTTTGAAGAAATTTCGCTAGGGTATCCTGTAACCTGAGAATGTAAGGACGTGTTGTATCTGTGCATGAGCATTTGATTACTTAATTGAAGTCGATTGAGTGCATATATCCCCCTTGTTCGAATTCTGGTAATGTAGCTTTACAGAATACCTACTTATTTATAAGGGCCCTATAAATGCTTTTCCCTCTCTTTTAAACTGTGGCCACCAGAATTAGTTATCAAAATCTTTTATAATATAGACAACTTGGTATTTAGATTACTCATTGTTTCGAAATATGTGGTTCATGTTTTGATTTTCATGGAAATGGATGGCGAATTGAGTTGTCGGGAGGGCTGACAGAAAGTAGTTCGTAGAATTCTGGCTTTGAATACACGTGAAGTTAGGTAGATTCTGACCCCGTTTATAAATGATTCGATATAAGATTTCACTGAATGTCCCTTTACTAAGGATATACATTATTTACAGATCTACACTGCAAAAGCGTTACCCCGTAATTTAGTTCAACCTTTCTCATGTTTCATCTAAAAGAATTTTACTTTCAAGCACATTTAAGTATTCAAGTTGTCAATCACAATGTTAGTATCACTTCGTACATGGAAGTTTTTTTATCGATTTTTTTCAGACCTTTGAGATAACTGTGACTATCAGCGATTCTACATCAGGTAGTAGGTTGCTTGGTCTTTAAGAGGTATTGTATACATATGCGTTGTAGATGAAAAAGATAATGCATGAAGAATAAAGACTTATTTTTCTAGTGAAGGCAATAAGTAAATACATTGTTTATTTCTGTGTGGATGGTGGAAATAGGTAAATTGGAAATTTTCCCCTAGTATTGACAGTGGACGATATTTGCTATGAAGGTTAGTAAGGCATTCTCATTAGAGCACAGTCTCAATGTACCTAATCGCCTCAGCTTTATTGAGTGTATTCTTTAGCGAGCGATTTCCAAAGTGGCAAATTTGCGATTTATTGCAGCTTTTTTGGGTGAGTTATAATTCATTTCGGCAGTTGTGGTTAGAAATATCTAACTATTTTTCTTACCTTTGTATCTGAAAAAAGTGTACAACCTTACAAACCTGCCTGCGTACAGGTGTACCACTTACTTGGTTCAGTATAAGGTGTGAATTCTTCTTTTTCAGATAAGAGCAAATATTAGATTTAAATGATGTCAAAAGCAAGATTGCAGTCAGTGTGTCAAGTTGTTATTGTATAAAACAGTGAGTGTTATATACTTTCGTTTTAGCATTATTTGGATTAGCCTGAGTCAAGAGTCATGTACACTTGAAGGTTTTGTAAGCGGATTGACGTGAAGAGGTTGTGAATCTCTTCTATTGAATGTCGTTGGCGTTGCAATATCATAAGTCTTTGCGACATGGCGGAATACAATAAGCACTGTGACTTTTTATTTCAAATATGTTGTGCAGCTGTTCCGCTTAGGAACATTGAATTTACATGGTTCGCTTTCACTAAACACATGCCTAGATACATGGTAGAATTATTATCGTCTATGTCCTCTGTTCGGTCATTAACTGAGCTCTTAGTATAATTCAGTGGGATAAATTTGCAAGGAGAAAGAGAATTTAGAAGGTTAGATATTGAGAGAACACAAAGAGTGGATGCACCTGCACCATTGCAAACGATTCTGAGCCATGTCGTTCAAAGTCTCTAACCATTGGTGACTTTCGTCTCGCGGACCCCAACCACGCAGCCTACATCTACCAACATGACTCAGTCCACTTGTCAGTGACATCATCGACTTCTGTCATGTTTTGGTTTGGCCGCCTCTAGCTTTCTTCCAACCTATTCCTACGCCGCAAAACATAGCTCGTCGAGGCAGTCGGTAGTTAGACATGCGTAACACATGTCCCAACCACCTCAACTGATGAAGTTTCAATACCTCATCTATTGATTTGCCCTCCTTTCCTAGAACCCGTTTCCTAACGACAGCATTGCTCACTTGGTTGTCCCACGATACTCGAGCGATGCTTCGGAGGCACCTATGATCGAAGACCAGTAACCTACGAATGTCCTCTACTCTTAACGGCCATGTTTCGCTCCCGTATAGTAGGACAGAGCGAACTACTGCACGGTACACTCGTCCTTTGGTTAGCAAGCGGATATCTCGCCTGCGCCATAAGTGACGCAACTTGGCAAAAGCCAATCGAGCTTTCTGTATCCGTGCTGAGATTTCGTCAGTTACCAGGCCATCAGCACTGATGAGACTCCCCAGATACGTGAAGCGGTCTACACGCTTGACTACTTCACTCCCTATCACTAGTTCAGGTGCCGATGCAACCCAATCCTGAAGCAACATTTTGCATTTCGAGGGGGAAAACAGCATCCCGAACATGCTTGCATTGTTGCTCAGGGTAGTCAGAAGACTCTGCATTTTGTCAGCGTCTTCACCAAATAGAACTATGTCATCAGCATACTCTAAGTCAGTAAGCGAGGCTCCCGGTAGTAAGTCAACTCCTGAAAAGTCAGACGAAGACATGGTTATATCTAGGAGCATGTCTATGACAAAATTAAACAAGAATAGGGAAAGTGGACATCCTTGACGGACACCACTTGAAGTGAGGAATTCCGATGACAGTTCGCCATAAGCTCTCACTCGACCTGTAGTTTTAGAGTAGAGAGCTTGTATAAGGTTAATGTACTTCTTTGGTACACCTTTCAATGACAGACACTGCCACAGAACCTCACGATCAACAGAGTCGAATGCCACCTTTAGGTCCAGGAAGACAACTGTTGTATGACGCCTAAATGTGTGTCTGTGTTCCAGGACCTGTCGCAGTGTGAAGATGTGGTCTATACAGCCACGTCCAGGTCTGAATCCAGACTGGTTTTCTCTAGTCTGCTCTTCACGAGCTCTAGTTAAGCGTCTAAGTATAATCGAGGCTAATAATTCAGAAAGTATATTAGTCAGACTGATTCCCCTGTGATTGTCACAGGAAGACTTTTGTCCTTTCTTATAAATTGGGACAATCAGGGATTGAGACCAGTCAGATGGTATTACGCCCAGTTCCCAGATTCTACCTAAGATTTCAGTCAATCTAGCTGCTAAAACTGGACCACCATCCTTAAAAATCTCAGGGGTAAGCCTATCAGGACCTGCTGCTCTACCTCGCTTCAGATTTCCTATAGCCTTCTCAACTTCATAAAGACTAGGAGGAGTTAAGTCGATTTGCCATTCAGGATGACTGGGGATCGTGGGCAACCGAAGTGTGGCTGAAGGCCATTGAGTACAAGAATAAAATATACGCTAATTGATAGATGATTCTTGCTGTTAGGGTTAGTGCTTATATAAAACTCTACCTGTGAGACGTGGTTATTGCATCAATTAGCAAGTTTGTTGTTTTAACGACTTAATTTAATTTAAATGACCTTTGCTAGGGTGAACAAATAACGTGTCATTTCAAAATCAATCTAAAATGAGACGAAATGAAAAAAACTGTTTTAAACCTAAACAAGAAATAAAAAAGGTTAACTGATTTTAAAACATTTTCTTAACTTTTGTGTTTTAAGTAAAAGCATGAGATGTGCATTAAACGTATTTGTGTATAGTTGTGTGAATAATTTAAATATTCATTTATATACACATATCAGCACAATGTAATATAATCTGTACAACGGTTAGAAAGCGTCATGTGCATACGTCTGCATACGTTCTTTGTATATCATAGTGTACATTTTCAGTTAACTAGCTATTTGTCGAAACAAACTACACAAAAATACCTTCAGACTTCTAATATTGTTTTTGTTGAATTTTTAAATAAACGTAATTAAATTCCGCTTATAAGTGTAGATTATTAAATAGGCTGTTTATCTATAGTTTTGCTTGCTATATAAATGTTGTTAAATTTATTTTTATCTACACACTCTTATTAGTCTAAATTTTCATTTTTCCTGAGATGATTCATTGATGTTGACTACATTTTATATTTTTTTAAGTAGACAGCTATATTCTCCCTTGTTTCAAATGATGCATTTAAACTAAGTTGCATTTATTATATTTAATAACTTACATGTCATTTTAGTAAGGTCGTTATGTTCGTGATTCATTCATCGCATATATTTAACATACAGCTAAAAGTAGACAAAATATGTTTGAAAATTTTAATTGCTTGTATCATGTGTCAGTGAACATTTGAAAATCGATTATACCTTGTCCTACATCATGAAATTGCGATGTATTAAATTTTTGCTTTGATTTTTAAATGTTACAAAAGTTGTAGATGTAGTTAATCGTTAAGTAGCGAGAAAGTCCGTTTGTTTGCACAGTTTCTAATTACTGAATTTTGAAATCACTACAGTCTCCATACAGTTAGTTGTTGTGACTGATTTTTTCTCTGACCTCAAGAACATTTGATCAAGTTTCCACATTTTACAAGACTGAGTTTATTTTGTTTTTATTTTTCATAAATTGCGTAAATGATTGCGTTTTGTATATTGTTCATTTTAAAGTCAGAACCATTATTCGCTCAATTGGTACAATAATACGAGTTTTAGTAAATTTCTGAATAATAAGCAAAGTGAAATGCGCCAATCCATACATCTGCGTTTTTACATTAGTATTTTATGTTGCACATAATTCACCATTGAGTCAAAAGCATTTTCTAAAAATCTGCAAACATAAACGTTACAGTCATTCTTGTTGTGTAAATCTGAATATGTTTTGTTTTCTAGTGGTCAGACTACGTATATCAAAAATTTTTAAAAAACTGTTCATCATATTAATTGTATTCTTTACCAATAAGTACTTTAAGATTCATGTTAGCTCTTCCTAATTCTTCTGTAAATGAATGAAATGTCATTTCATTGAACAATTTACTCAATGTTAATTACATGTAGGCTGTCATAGTGATGATTCCCATTAGACAAAGTATAACATTAACCATAAAACACATTATCCATGCCACCCAAACTGACTTTACCTTGCTGTAGTTGGTTTATAATGTGATACAAAGTAACAGGTGATTTTAGTTTGTTAAACCACTCACTAGTAATAAGGAAGTAACTAAAATATAGGGAAAAGTCTAATTAAAACCTAATCACTTACATACTTCGGTCACTTATTTATAAACTATCCAGAATCCGGAATAAGTTTAAGCTGGGTCAGGTTGATGTACTTAAAACCATCTATGAAGCATGATAAACTGAAAAAGTGAAATCAGAAATGTGAATTAATATTAGCATTTTACAATAGTAATGAATATATTATTATAGATTGCTTAAAAGTTAAAGTAAATGAAACCATGTAATGAAAGACATGGAATTCAAAACATAAATTTATGTGAACAAAACTCCTTTCTTCATCTACACCAACATAGCTAGTTATACACCACGTTATCTGCTCGTGAACGCCAGAAAGTTTACTCAGATTAATACTGTAAAGTCTACCTGTTGTTAACTTAGCTTTTTAATTACATGTATTGTGCATGCTATACCATGATTTATTATAACTCAGTTATATGATACAGATATCTTGGCGGATACATACGTACTGCGTATTTTAGGAACCTTAGAATTTTAAAACTTGAAATTGATAATCCGTGAAATATACACAGTAGCAAGCATTAGTAACAAATGCAAATTTCTAACGTTACTTCAGAATGTAGCGATTGCGTCGTAAGAAACGTTTGATGTAAACAAGTCATCTGTCCCTACTTAATCAATTAAAAAAAAGATAATTTGACATCTAGGTAAGCCCGAAAGTATCTAAACTAATTATGATTACAGTGTAAGCAACGCAAAATAAACTGAATAAAAAGACGAATGTTGGTGCTTTACATATTTTTGTGAAATAGATGTGTTAATAAATGTCTTAAGTTAAGGATAATTTCCCGAAAGTTCCGATAATTATGTAACACGGGTATTTGGCTGTATGCTAATATGTTTGTGAAGTAATTGATAGAGGTCAAAGTATTACTTTGAATTGTAAGTCACATTTTTCTTCAGTGAGTTTTAAAATTATATATGCACATGTTTGACAATATATTGAAAATTGTGACATTCTGGTTCATACACATTTATTGGTACTTAGCATGTCATTTACAAAAGTGGCAATGAAAAAGTATTAGCTTGAACACTTGCTCAGTTTTACCTAATGTTCAAGTTAATTTATTTTTGCTCAACAGGGGAAGCATACTTCAGAATCTGGGGTACAAATGTCATGTGGTTATTTAATCAAATCTCCTTGTGTTATAAATTATTTCATTTTGTATAAAATTATTAATTTATCAAATTTTTTAAAATATTCGGTAATTTAAACAGAGTAATTTATTGGGGTAAAATAAATATCTGATCGTCATTTAAAATTTGTCTACTATAATGACAAATGTAATGTTTTGGAACAAATAGTATAAACAAACTACTTTAAATTCTGTCGTATTTAAAAAGCCAAATGATATCGACTATACATGAAATATATTAGGATATGAGATTACTTTTCCTAACAAAGCTGATCACTTGGTGAATTGTTGGCCTTTTTTAGTTTAATTGGTCTTTTCACGTATTTGTAATTGAAAATACTTAGCTTTTCATATATGCTATACATTAACATCGGATCGATTTCGTATTCAACTGAGTGCTTTTTTTCTTAATTACTAAATTTTATTATTATGATTAAATTGTTATATTACTATTATCACTGTTTCCACAAAATCCAAACCTATTGATACAATTCATCTACGTTTGCTTAAAGTATTGCTATTGTTGTTTCAGTTATTTATTAACGGGCGTTTTTAACTGTCGCTGCAAATCATTTTTTTCAGATAAGTCAAAGTTCCGTTAAATAATTTAAATAAAACTTTTTATCTTAAGACTAATGTTTTGTTGTTTTACTATTGCATATTATTCTATTATTGAAATCTTATAAGCCGAACTCTGAACAGTATTAAGATATTTAAGTTAATAACAAAGATAATGAAGCTAATTAAATGATTTCCTTTTTAGTTTATTTTCCTTTACTTAGTGACTACAAAAAAGTGTTTGATTTTTTTAATGACTTTAGATATCACAGGCTCAACAGATTACCCTAATCTGAGATTTATCCTTTTAAGTTTGACTGAATATCAAATTGATAAGTCGTCACTTGTAATTTTTCCATAATAGGGTTATTTATCCCAACTAAACAATAATATCTTTCCTTAATGTAATTGATAAAGCTTTCAGGTGTTGTGTACTGCTTGCGTTGACTTTATTAATATATATTTACTTATAACCGTAATACTGTGAATATTTAATAAGCCTGTTATGTAAACATCATTAAGTTAAATGGTAGTAGTTTTACTAATGAAATTAAACAACACATAAATTTTTAGTAAAGTGAGCATGCATTTTAACTTTTAGCCTACGTTTAAGCCACTTATGCAGATACGTGGAATCAAATTTAGTGAATCTATACCATATTAACGTTCATGTTTTAGTATGTAAACGTTTCTCTGCACTTCATACTCAGTAAGATAATGCAAACAATAATGATTTTTTTCATAATCAAAAGTACCAGCTTTAAATTTGATTAATAATTAAGTAAAATGTAATCCTGGACGATAAAAATAAATTTAATTGTTAATCAACTTATTTAGCGGTCAAATGTTGTGGCACGTACGCAGAAAAACATACAATCACTGAGTAAGTCAGGAAGAGTTAAATGTTTCTGGTTTAAAATAATCGTAAAAAATACGCTAGCTAAGTTGTGACAAGTCATAAATCGCATATTATACTACTGATTTTTTCTAGATTAGACTATATTCGAGACTGAAAAGGAAGTAAATCAATAAGAATGGTGAAAAAATGTTTTCCTAAAAGGTATTACAAAATAATATTACTATATTAATATCATTTGCAATGCGAATCAGATTTAGAGAATTTTAAAACCGTCTGATTATTATGACTGAACCTGTACGAAACATTTGATTAATTTGAAGTTAAGTACAAAAACATTTACAAAATAAAATAATTTATTCCATAAATTCTCTGAAAGTGAATAAGCATACAATGAATATATCGGTGATGCAGCTTAAACCCAGTGATAATTGTTAATCAGTGGGTATAATAATAATTACATAAAACGTAAACCTTTAAACTGTAACAACGAAAAAAATTGTAGTTGTTATGCAGTATCAAAAATCCAAAATTCCGTATATGAATCTAAACTAGATTGTCAAGTAAAAACATCATATAGCACACAAATTGATTGACAAATTCCATTATATCAATATTTATGTTTTTTTTTCATTTTAACGGTATACAAAATTTGTTAGAGACACCTAATCAAAAAACTGTCGAAATGTGAATTAGAACAATTATTTTAAGTTAATAATATTGCATTCAATTTGATCTTTAGAAGAAGCAAGAGAGGGTCCAGTTAACAGGTTTAGCCTACACGCTCAAAACAAATGTGCAGAATCTCTGTCCGGCTTATAATTTAACAACTTCTCCACATCCGTTTTATCACTCCACCTGATTCACATGTCTTCTTTATTGTTCGCATAGATAAGATTATTTTTTACACACTTTTTAACTGCATCGTTTACCATTGTTATGTCATTGAGTTCAAAGTTAGTTCTTACTTTTTTTTTTGGCTTACTTCCTATGTCGAAATGTTTACTCAAATTATCGCTACTCATGTCAACATATGCTAGAAACACACATTCACACGGTTATTATTATTCTCACTGCTAATTGATAGGTTCTCATATCATCAATTAATATTTTAGTTATTATGATTAGTTGAGTAGTCCATCTATCGCTTTGTTATCGTTGAGTCGTAAATCGTCTTGGTAGGTTTGACATTCTTTTTACATAACTTCATATAAATTTTACTGTAGATTATAACAAAGCCTGATATAGACCTAATTGAAAACATTGTTATTCTTTTATACATGTTGTCCGTGAGATGTTACTACAACATCTTTAAATACTAAAAAAAAAGCCTAGTTTTCTTTATTATTCTAAATGTATGTTCATTATTTCAAAATACGCAAATGACTAATTATCACATTATTATTTGCAACAAATGACTATTAAACTGCATGCACATTGACTGATAAGTAGATTCCTTAACTATCTTACCGTATTTTAATATAACAGAAATTTACACGCCAAAATGTAGTTAAATGAGATAGTTATGACATAACGGCTTGATTAAAGCTAACAGTTTATTTGGTGAATGAAGAGAACCACATAAATAATATATTCATTACTTTTAATTACTTACTTGCATGTCCTTTGAGTTCCTTGATCAATGTTGCTTGCAGGCTTGTTCCCCTTAGTCGTCTTCATTTCTTCTACGTATTGTGATCAAACTTTGCTCCTTGTCACCTCGTAACTCACCTCGTATACTGTTTACCGTTTCAACTTTCACGCGACGTCCCGCCACTTACTACTTATAAAGCAGTATCTACCACAAAGTGATATATAGAGCTTTGGTATTATAAAAAATAATTAATAATAATTTCATCATGAAACTTTCGAAAAAAATTTAGTGAATTTAACTAAACATCTAACGGTTAGACAATAATCATTTCCTTATTAATTAAAATTTTAATGGTTATGGAATAAACGAAAGAATACTTATACATAAATAAAACTTACAAGCTGGCCAATATAGTTTGAAGTGAATAAATTTTCATTTTAGCTGAAATGTTACCTATCTCATCAAATTTTGAACTGGCAAATGCCTGTCATTTTTAATATCATAATTATTCATTGTTTCATTAGATTAGCGTCATCAGTAAACTTGTTTGCTGGAAGTAATAAAATGAAATAGATTCAATTTATTTCTGTAGAATTCTTTCAATGCAATTCTATTCTTAAATATACACCTATAAATTCTGAATTCTGAAAGTGTAATTGAGAATAATCATCTCTTGCTGACTACTTTATTATGTCCGTGGCAGAAAATGTTTGAAACTAGCAAAAAGAATTTAAAATTTTATAGCAACTATACATTTTTTCTTTAGTAGATAACTGTTGATATCTGATATTAACGAGAAAGTCGGAAGGTTCGCTCCAAAGACGCACATACTCAAGCTATTCTGAAATGTTTTGTTTATGAATTTGCAAAGTTGAGTCCTAATGAACCGAAAAAAACATAATTCACACTTTATGTCACAATGCTACGTTTATATGATAGAAAACTTATTTCTTCAACTTCAACAAACCCTTGTCAAAAATGATTACCTACCTGTATTCATAAATAGTGGCATGAAATCTAAACCACAACCTGAATGAGTCACGTAGCCAAATACAAAACCCTGTATATGAGTTCAAAAGTAGCAGATATTTTAAGAAACCAACTATCAAAATCATTAAGAAATAGGTTTAAAGCTACTAGATTACGCATTTACTTTTCCATCCAGTCTATGATTTGTAACTGTGCAAATGATTATCATTTGACTTAGATCACATTTACGTGTATCTACAGGTTTATTTACTTTTGTGGAGTAGGTTATATTGGCTACACAAAGCGCTCGCTTTCACACACTTTTCTCGACATTTCTTTGTTTGGCTTTTCAAAGAACAACAGAAAAGTACAAAAAAACTCAATTTTAGAACATTTGGTACTGAATGTTCATTCTGTACCACCTGAGAATTATTTCAAGATTGTCTACAGGATCAAACGGCCAGAGCCAAAGCGAGCACAAATTAGCAACTTATGCACTGTAGAGGTGTTAGCTATTTATTGCTTAAGACTAGGTTTGTGTCTACGAAATTGATACGTTCAGGCCCTTATTTTTAACCATGGTTGTACGATCAAAATTTACTTGGAATTTTATTTTTCAGTATTTTTCAGACCCTAAAATCATTAATTACATATCATCGTTTTTAATAACCCCACGAACCTTTCTGTTTTTGTTTCTCAACTTTTCACACAATTATTTTTATGATAATATTACTCCTAATCGATTGATTCACTGTACAACTCTTAGATTTACACACTTTTCAAACACTTCATAATACAATTAATTTTCTATTTTTCCAATAGAATAATCCATATAATTAATTCTTATTAATGGGAATGTACAGCACCTGTAAATGTATTCCTAAATTGTCTAACACCTTTCCTAGTTGATGGAAAATGTTTCAATTGTTTTAATTTTTATTGTTTTAAAACAATACATGGAAAAAATACCGAACAACAAATAAACATATAAATAGTATACTAGACAGTTAGATTAACTATCAAGGAAAAAATATATGAATAGCTTGTAAAATAAGTAATCTAAGTGTCTAAATTACAAACGATTGATACCTTGATTAAGCGTCAGCGCTGAAATTCAATCATTTAAAAAGTTAAGATTAAAATATACAACCTATTTGGGTTCAACTATGTAGTATTGTTCGATGCCAGTCGCATTATTTTTAGTTTGAATGCATTTTTTTAAGCATAGATAATAACTCAAACATTTAAAAATTATTCTTTTAATTCTTTAAGTACTTCCGAAATTATGAATTTAGCTATTAATTGATGCAAGGCTATTTGTTGCAGTTTGTGAATGCTAGTTGTTTTAGCAACAAGAGTTTCAGCCTGAATCATTAAAATGAAAAGTGATGGATTAAATGATATTAAGTAAACGAGTCAGTAGCATGAGCTATGAACACTATCGCATTTCGAGTAAAGTCAATACAGTAAAGCATAAACAATCTAAATGACATTTTGGTTTTCATATCAATTTGTTACACTTAATAAAACTAAATTTTGATTAGTGTGTTACTACATCAACGCTATTCGGTAGTATGTTTCAAGTTGTCCAGTTGTTTAATAGGGCTATTCATAAATTAAAAGCCTACTGAAAATTCTTCAGTATAAAATATTCAGTCAATCGAATGTACAGTACATTCAAACAATAAAAGGTATATGAATTTCACAATTAAGTTTTCATCAAAATTTGTATTACTTTAATTTTAGAATGAAAACTATCGTGATGATTCAGTAGCCAGTCTTCCACACGCTCCAAGTCCAGTTCCTGAATTTTCTAGAGCGGCATCTAGTTTATCGCCAGTTTCACTTGGGCGAAAATTCAGGCAGAATGATGTGAAACGGCAAGATATCGATCGAATAGCTGCAACTTCACAGCCACAAAGACAACTCTCTTCTCGATTTATAAATGCATCACATGATGAACTGAAGGCTTTACCCTTACTTGTTGGTAAGCACAGATAATTTATATTCACCAACTCCTTATATATTGACTACATATATATTAGCCCATAGATAGTAATCAGTCAAATTCTGTTTTGTAAGCTACATTAAAGTAAACAAATACATGCTTATATGTATTCATTCCCGCTGAAAGTGATTGAAACTCGTAAAGATACAGCTAAAAGTGTATATGTTTACATAAGCCCTGACGTAGCACACTAATAGATATCATATCATACAAACCATAAAGTAGAAGTGTTTTACATCTTTTGATTTTTGTTTAATCAACCTTTTACAATCGAATCTAAATCAATTCACAAAATAATCTACATTCTAGATGACTAATTTTAATGTGAATTAGGATTAACAACACATATTGCATTTGTTTATGAATTTATTGGGATAAAAATCAGTAAAAGATAATAAGACAACTATTTACATTGAGAACAAATGTAATACTTTGTTAGTTATATCTTGTTGGTTATTAGCAATTCATTCATTATTCATGTTCATAAAGCATAGTGGGAAAATTTTTGAAAATTTCTCTCCATACTAATTCATTCAGATTTTACTTCATGAAGCAGATTCTAAATTTGCAAACTATTTTCAATCAAACCACTTTACTTAGCTTTCATTTAGCTATGACATGAATTTCAACATATTAAACATTATTATTATTATTATTATTATTATTATTATAGAGAATTGAAATTTCGCAGAATTACTTTCTTTTATCAAACTAAAATAATTAAATATTAAATACTGGATATTCATATTTGTTACATACTCAATAAAACTTATATTTGTTAATATGATTTTCTAAAACATTATTTTATGAAATTTAGAGACACCATCAGGTGAACGTGAAACATTACTATTGAATAAATTGAGAATGTGTTCAACTCTATTCGATTTTAATAATAATACTAGTCAAATGAAATCAAAAGAAATTAAAAGATTAACGTTATTAGAATTAGCTGAATTCATTTCAATAAATTGTAGTTCACTTACAGAACCAGTTTATGTTGGAATTATAAACTTACTAAAAACCAATGCTTTTCGTACAATTATACCATTGTATACAACTACAGAAATATCAGACTATGCTGATAATGATGATGAACAAGTAGCAAATTTTGAACCATCTTGGCCACATCTTCAAGTAAGTAATATTACCATATCTATAAGTGAACGTACAAAATAAGAGTTCTTAATAGTTGTAAAGTAGATTACATTATAAAAATTCCATATTCACTCATTGCGTACATTAAGTTAAGCATTTGAAAAGTGAAACTGCATGCAGTAATTTTTCTGTATGAATATTAGGGAGAAGCCATTTAATTAAGCATGCATATTTTGGGGGGAAAAGGTTAGAGAGATTAGAACTATTTTAATAGTAACCTAATGAGAGTTTATCATGAAGAATTATATTTGACTACAAGAATGTATTAGAACAACAAGTAGGATGGTAAAAATATTGAATTCTTATTACCTAACGATGCCTATATGTATGTTTCGAAAGTAGACCACGTTGATATTCTTTTAGCAGCCACCCAATTCAAATGCTTTCTTTATTTTATTCTATTTTTTTCCAAATCAGTCAAAAACAAGCTAATTTAACACAGTTGGCGCATACTTGTTCATTAATCTACTTTTATTATAATTACTATGTAGTATACATGTTTTTCTATGAATGGAACACATTTATTTTCAGTGTATTTATTCTCATCCAAAATTCTTCCAATAGGATCAGTGTAACTGCTTTTTCAAATATATAGGTAGCCAATGTTTCTTTATCTTGATTCCTCAGCTGATTTGGTAGTTTAATTATATTTTCACCATCCTTCAAATGACATGGGAAATATGTTGTTTTACTTGTGCTGGTTCAATTAACTTAGTTTACAAATATCCATCGTCTCTTATTCTTGAAATACATTCTGATTCTAACTTTATAATTAAGTAACCTCTGCTCGCTGGTTTAATTTTCCATTTTTCGTCTAGAATAAGGTATTTAGAACTATATTGAAAAGATTTAGCACTACTTTTAATCTTATCTAATAAGATTATTAATCTGTCGACAGTAAATCTTGAGGCTTCTTTGTACAAATCTTGTGTGATATCGGTGCCACTAAATCCATATTACAATCACACTTTTCAGGGATAAGTCAATGTAATTGTTTTCATAATTGGTTCTAGTTAATCTGAAAACATGTTAGTCGATGCAACTTTTATTTTGCCGTTAAAACAATCAAATGGTGTGTTAGTGTACGTGTATTTTTCCAATTAATCTAAGTACTTATGAAATTCTATTTACTATCTTAAATACGTGTTGTACAACTTATCCCCTAATACATGATAATGCCAACTGATTCTAATGACTGATGAATGTCTAATATATAATTTAAATGATTGTACAATTACATAACTAAATGAATAATAATTTTATATTTATGAGTAGTAAGTTATTAAGTTAAACTTTCTTAGCTTATAATATTATATTTAAGTCAGATATTGTTGTCCATTTGTAGTAGGTTTTATTTCGGACTACATGA
This sequence comes from Schistosoma japonicum, assembly GCA_025215515.1. NCBI lineage: Eukaryota > Metazoa > Platyhelminthes > Trematoda > Strigeidida > Schistosomatidae > Schistosoma > Schistosoma japonicum. The sequence goes on along the minus strand of CM046061.1, from coordinate 59,403,431 downwards.
CCAAGACGTCGAGTTTTATACACTAGGACTTAACATTCCATATAGTACATAACTATATGACATACGAAACTACCTAAATTAATAATAATCAACTTTCGCTGGTATATCATGAAACACATTAATTAACTTCAATAGAATAGCAAAATGTTAATCTGTATTGATACCAAAAGATTGTCAATTTTCACTTTAGTTGTTGTCTGTTGTACACCATTCTCTTTTTTATCATTTATAGTTAGTCTATGACATATTTCTACGCTTCATAAGTTCATCTGATTTTCAAGCATCATTAGGAAAAAAATATTTAGATCAACAGTTTTTTAAAAATCTTTTGGAATTATTTAAATCCGAAGACCCACGTGAAAGAGAATTAGTTAAAATGATTTTACACCGTGCTTACGGTAAACTTGTTGCATTAAGACCATTTATCAGACGTATGATCAATAATATATTTCTTCGGTAAGTTGCATTCAGTAATAATATGTTCCAATTTGAAACTTTTATTGATAAATTTATACATATTGTTTACGTAACTTCAGTAATCGTTTGTAATTCATACACTAATCTTAACACTCCAAATCAGTACTCCAATTTTGTTATTGGATTAGGAAAGTCTGATAAACCATTACCAAAGATATTTCTAAAAACATCATATTATAACCAGGTAGTAGGTTCATTTACATGTTAGACTTCACTTATAAAACACTCAAGAGTTTTTAGCTTCATTTGTTGGAATGAAATAGCAAAGTGTAGTGATAACACTTAGTATAACCGTCTTATTTGATGCTAAACGCAGATACAACAGATAAAAAACGACATTCAGTAAAATATCTTATTGAGTTTTGCAATTAGAGATTCAAAAGCACATGTATTTTAAGAAATTTCACTCTGAAAACAAAACAATCAATTTTTCTAATTATTTACAAGTTTTATTAATTGATAATGCAATAACCATTCATCAATCTGTAATGATTACATCAGCAGATAGTGCTTAGATATATCAATATTCTGAAGTTTACTTCTAAACTGAAAAGAGCAAACGACCTTTGTGTCTAATCAGTAGTCTGTTTTTCAGATAAGCACTAATTTTATACCGTAATATTAGTGAAAATATTAAAGTTTAGGGAAAGCTTATACATTTGGTGCATAATTGTCATAGCAACATAATAATATTTTGTCTGAAACTGATGTGATTGACAACAAAATGCCACTAAAAATGTCAAATGGAGACGTTTGGAAAGTCCTTACTACTAAATAAAAATGAAAAACTTAACCCGTCTTTAATAAAATTATGCCGTATCTTTTAAATATAAGGTAACTCCGCTTACAAATACCATTATAAACACTTTATGATAATTTTATAACTGGTTTAATGGGAATAGGGATTTTAACGTTAACCTTAGAAGGCAAAGGGAAATTCTACTTTTGTTTACAGCTTCATTTGTACTTACCTTTGCATCTGATGTAACATTAGTTAAGAAAGCCTTCATCCAAGCACCAAATAAATGTTAGCATCAAATGACCAACTTCTGACTTCCCCATATTAGTAGAACATACATGTAAGCATTGTCATAAGTAAAAAAGTGTTTAGACATTGATAACTTGAATTTAGCAAAGAAAGAAAATGAACCAAGAAGTGAAATTACTTAACACAGATTTTATCATCGTACAAAAGCACTTAGGGTAGTAAAATATGCATCTAACAGAAAGTGATTTTCAACATTCAGCGACCTTGTAGAAACTCATTGAAATAAGACTGTTTCAATTAATAGAAATAATATAACAGTTTAATTTTATTTTGCGGTATTTACAGTCATACACTAAACAGTTTAAAGTGAAGAATACCTGTACCAAAATATATTTTCAGGTTTGTTTATGAAGAAGAAAGTCATTCTGGAATAGCTGAACTACTTGAAATACTTGGCAGGTAAGCAATTTGAAATGAAAAGGTCAGAGTAACCATTTTTTGAAAGTATAAACTAAGAGTGGATTTGATTAAATTACGAAGTAGAGGGGAGTAGTTTTGATATTCTAAGTTATTTATTTTTAACTTTTTATTTGCTTACATCTTAAGCGGACGGTATTATATGGGGCTCCTCAACAGTTCTTGGTAGCATATTTTACTGCATCAATAATTTTAGTGAAACTACTTTTTAGTTGGATTTAATGTCAGTAGTATGGAAAACAAAGTGAAACGCCCCCTCACGGAGTATCAATACAAGGACGTAAAATCATCATTATTAATGCTGACATAGTAAAAACGGTAGTGGTAATATTACTGGCATTAAAAATAGACTGAATGTAACATATATATGGATATAATATATGAAAAGGTGGATTCGATGATGCGAAGATGACGATTTTTAAACTTGGGATTTATGGGTAAATAAAAGTGAATTTAGTCGCGTTGTTGTGACATTCTAAGCTGTCATCCAAGGCCTACAACCACTGGTCACCATAATCATGTGAACTCAATCCCTTTAAATTTCATCTAACAATAGGGCTGGAAATATTAATTACTGGCTTTACAATCTGAATTCACGTCTTGGTTTGGCCTTCCCTTAGCTTCCAGAAACGTATTTTTATATTAACCAGCATCATTCATTTAGAAAATATAACAAATGTTTCAGCCAATCCAAGTTATAAAAATTCACGTACGTGAACAGTGATTTAAAGATATCAGTGGTCCACTTTTAACAGCCCACAGATGTCCTCTTATTTTAAATACAATATTTCCAGGTATAAATTAAAACACAGTGAAAAGTTTAGCAGTTTACTCAATATTTCTTATCGAAAGAACATATTAACTACACCATAAACCATAAAATCTGTCAAGAATAAAGTCGCATCAGTAAGCACTGAATTATCTACTATATAATACTTCAAGATCATATATAAAATGAGTTATATATATTTGTAAAAGTCCAATGAGTAGAAATTAAAATTTCTGACGTTTCGCGGCTTAGTGTAAGTCGCTTCTTCAGAGAAATGAATAACCGAATTTGAAATTATCAAAATTAACCTTGGTAATGATGTATTCAAGATCATATGTTTGAAATTAGCCTCATGTCTTGAATTCATTTGCATACTGTCTTCATTTAACAAAAAACAATCCTAAGATATTCATTTAGAAACAATCAGTATGTAGGCACTGATTACCAAAACAGTATCAAGCTTATTAAAAATAAAAGAAGTTTTATCGTCTTCTTAAACGTTCAAAAATCTTTACGGTTTAATGTAAAGTATAACAAGAATTAATTTCTAGAACTTTACATTGTCAATAAACACCCTTAATTCAATAAATTTCAGTATAATCTGTTTCTAGTATCATCTTTATCGAAGAACATACCTTAGTGAGACTATACACTTTATAAAATATAACGGTATAGCATGACTTTTTCTACTACTTATTTACTTATTCTATTTCAGTATAATCAATGGATTTCAGACACCATTAAAAGAAGAGCATAAACAATTTCTACGCAGAGTTCTACTGCCTTTACACAAATCGCCAATACTGAGTCATTTTCATGCCCAACTAACTTACTGTACGACTGAATTCATCAAAAAAGACTCGAGTTTATTCAAAATGGTAAATATATATGTTTCATTCCAAAAACGTATTTATCAAACAATATAAGCATAAATAAGTGTTATTTGAGGGTACTTGTATCTTTCTGGTGATTTGTTATGGATTGAAGTTAGTCAGCCTCTGTTGCCACCCTGAGCAGATTGCCTCGATATGGTTAGAATTTTGAAGTATGAATTAAATTGAATAGTGGAATAGTGAATAGCGGAATCCAGTAAATACGCTTTATACTAATTATAATGTAACTGCATCCCAGTAATGATGTTCACATCGTGGATCAAACTCAGTTCGTTTCGTGTCAAGCTCTACCGCCTTTATTAATGAACTACACAAATGTCGTTATGTGAATGCAGGAGCTTAGTGTGGTACGTGAGGGCGTCTGACACAAAATAAACTGAGTTCGAGTCCTCGTATGAACATTATCACTGGGATGCAGGTACATACAACTGACTAATTCCCGAATAGGTCAAAGCGTGTTTTCTGAATTTCATTTACCAACCACTAATCAATTTGATTTATGTAAATTCGTTGTATTTTAACTAAAAGTTTAATGACCTAATCGTATCAAGCTTGCATTCTGACCCATTTCATATAAGACATATATATATATATATATATATATATATATATATATACTTAACCATTCAAACAATTATGATTGAGATCTACGTCTGAATCATCAAGTTTGGTCTTTATCTAAGTAAAAAACTTGGAATTTTATTTTTAAAAAATATTTCGATAATGGAAATTATCATGACTGCTGATAAGGATACGCCATTTACGTAGCTCTTTAGTAAATAACGATGCTTCATAATGAATAAATGATTTACTATGCAACAAGGACATGTAATTATTATTCACATAAAAATTTGCATAGTTTCCATACTAAAAATAGATATTTTCTAGTATGTCAACCTAGACACTTCACATTTTAAATCTCTGGTAGAAGGCATCAAGTTCTGGAAAACATGTACATTTTCAATACAACTCACTAAAGAATCAATGATTTTAACCGAAAACATTTTTGCTAATAATATATTCAAGCATAAAAGTTTGATAAATTTTCGTAAGTGAGAAATCAAGTTTTAGAAATGTTCATTATTTCATTATGGATACCGGAAATCGACACCATATTTAATTTTCGTTCTTAAACATTGCTTCAAACAAAGAAAATTCTCTGTTTTTAAATGAAATGTTCTTTAAACTACAATATTCTGTTAAGTTTATAAAGTTATCTTTGATGCTTTAGATTACAATACAAATAAGTAAGATATTCTTACTTAATCATAGTAAGAGATTCGACGTTGGGTTCAAATTCTGGTCAGAAGAATAGTTGTGTGAAATAATAAGTATTCATTCAATCAATCCATTATCTACGTTAAACAAATTTATTCAACAAGTAGCATATTAGGAAAAAGATTGTATTAATACGTTTAGCTCATTCTTCAGAAGTTTAATTAACAGCCAATTGCTTATATTCTAAAGTTTATTTGTGTAAAGTTATAAATTATCAATATAATCAGGTTGTCAGTATTTTTTGAAAAGAAGATACTCATGTTATATTTAGGTTGGATTGTGACTGGCAAGTGGAATCCAGGACGAGCGTTCCGTCCTGCTTGGGACTCATCGGCTGAATGTACCTGCATCCCAACGCTGATGTTCACACTGGGATTCGAACTCAGCCCGATTCGCGTCAGACGCCACCGCGTTCACCACTAGGCTACTGTGTCCAAATAGTTACATTTGTACAACGGGTACTTATGCAATTTAGAATAGGCTTGTATCATCCCAGTGTGAACATCAACATTGGGATGCAGGTACATCCAGCCGATGAGTCCCCAAACAGGACGAAACGCGCGTCCTGGATACCACTTGCCAGTCACAATCCAACTTAGATATAATTTGTGTACTACCGCTATATAGAGGCAATCCGTCCAGGATGCACATACGGCAACAGAGGCTGACCAGTTTCAGTCTATTACAAATCAACGGGATGATACAAGCCTATTCTAAAAAGATAATCATGTGTTCATAAACAGTACAAAAACATTGCACAATTCTCTGTGACTTGAAACTGAAACATGATAGAAGTTTGCGCTGTATAGTTCAGATAAGGCAATTTATATTATTTAACTGCATTGTTATGTGATCTTTCAACAGACATGATCAACTTCCATGTCAACTTTCAGTCTATCATCAAGAAAATAAACATCAAACTAATGTTAATTGTTAGTATTTGTCACAGACTGGCGTTTGTCCGGTACTACTGAAACCTAAAGAGCACTGAAAAACTGTTATGCCATGATATGAAACTTTTCAGTAATGTCCATCCTTGATTGGTCCAGGGAATCGAACCCAAGGTCTTTTGGTCTCACTGAGGACGCACTGTTGGATCGAAGTCCAATCGTAGGATTCTTAATTCCATCAGCTTTTGATAAAACGCCACAATTATCCATTATAACTGGTTATATCTGTTTCACTCCTGACAAATCTGAACTCTACTAGCAGTGCAAATAATTAGGCACTTAACATGGGACCTGAAAGCCCTAAGTTCGATTCTCTGGCATAATCAAGGGTGTAAGCTGTTAAGAAATCCCAATACTAGGATGAAACAGCTTTCAAGTTCTCCTTGGTTTTCAGTGTTCCTCAACCAGCAACAGTCATTGATGAGTATAAGCAACTAAACTTAATACCTTTCTCCACAGAACTCCTTTAATTCAATTCTAAAACTAGATATTATTAAACATACGAATTCAAAATAATGTGCATAATATCTCAAAGTGATTATATTTACATGATGAAATAATTGTAATTTCTTGACTAGCATATAATTATCTGTAGTGTTTTATTTAATAGTTTGGATAGCTAAAATAACTATTTCATTATTTAATAGGCTGTAGATTTATCATCATTCGTCGGCTCAGATTGTTTATAATATAAAATAATCATATTTTTTAACACAGTGAACTACATAAATCAGCATTTGTGACATTCTTCAATTGATAAATTATATCAGAAATCGTTAAATAACAGTCACCAGCCATTAAGAAATGAGGGTTTTAGCATATACTGAATTTAATTCATAAATTAACGGTTTTAAGGTCATCATATTGAATACCTCTAGCACCCCATTTGCTAGTTATCAGAACAACTGCAGTAAAAAATGAAAACCAAAATACAGAAGAATTTTAATAATTAAAATCCAGGTTTAATTATTGTCATAATTCCGGGTATGATCTTACTAATTTTCTTTACTGAAAAATATATTGCGTTTAGTAGGAAGTAATGAGTAAGCCTTAACCTCTACAAAGAGTATAATCACCGTAAAATGTTGGTACAATTCTACCTGTTATCGTTAATATATACACATACATAAATGTTCATATTTCCACTTTTCAACAGACTACAATATTTGTTAAATCCCTATGAATAAAAGAGTACAGCTGCCGAAGATAAGCTTTTACTCGCTGAAATTTCTTGATATATATATATATAAATCATAAATAAACTTTTTCCAGATTATTCATGATGGTCTACTACGATTTTGGCCTAGAACAAATTCAATCAAAGAAATGCTATTTCTTAACGAATTAGAAGCTTGTCTAGAATGTACAGGACCAATTGAATTTCAAGTAATTATACCAGAAATATTTCCCACGTCTAGCTAAATGTATCGAATCTCTGCATTTTCAAGTAGGTGATCTAATATGAATAAAGCCATTTATTCAGAGAATTTTTTACATCATATAAATATTCTGTGTTATTTATTCATCTGTGTGTACTATATATGCATCCTAATTTACTGATATGATGATTTATTAATCCATTTTCAATTGAAATACATCTAAACTAAATTTCTAAGTAATTACTTATATGTTTGATATTATTAGCATTTTTTGTCATCTAAGCATTTGCATGAGGAGTTGAATAACTACTAAATGAAAAATAATAATAAAATGATTATTTTGTTTACTTCATAGGTTTCTGAAAGAGCTCTCATGTTTTGGAATAATGAATATCTACTTGCTTTAATGTCAGAGAATATAGACAAAGTACTACCTATTATTTTTAATTCATTAGCACAATCGCGGAATCATTGGAACAAGTAAGCAAATGTATATACTACTATTAGTTGATAATTCTGAGAAATAATATATAACTTCTATGTTAGACATATTATCATGTAAGAGCTGTATATTTATGTGAAGGGTTTTAATAGTAATTTGATAATAAGATAAACTTATTTTGATGACGGCATTGTAAATTAATGTTCTCATTCTTTGAGGTTATTAATAAATTCAACAAAAATGTGCCCTAGCAACAATTTGAAACATTCATCGTTGTCTTCTATTAAGAAAGTTAATTCGACTTTCTGCAAAACATTCTAGTTTGTAAAACTTAGCGTTTATAAGGCAATAAAGAATATTCCGATCAATCCATCTTGATGATTAAACAAACTTAGTTGTAATTTTTACAAATGATAATTGAACAACGCTATGATTTCATAAAACAATGAAATCAAGCATAGTGATGGTCACTAATAGGTGTAGTTTTAGTTTATGGTATTCCAGTCAACCATGAAAGGTAATAAAAAGTAGTTAGGTTTCAGCATACTATGACGGAATGTTACTAGTAGAGAGTCGAACTTTGTGTTTCGAACCCCAGTTACAAATTAACCAATTAGGAACTCAGCCGTTATATTATTAGCACTGTGTTTGCATTTTTTTAGTGGTGTAGGTACAAACATATCAGCAAGTAGTCTTGCCTGGAACATTATATCGATATACCAATGTCTTAAATATAGATAAGCGTAAGCGGTTGTTGTGAGTAAAACAACCATTAACTTGTAAAGGATATGCATATCAGATTTGCATGCTACACCAAAGCAATAAAATAGGTAGGTAGACACAAACTTTCACACAATACGGGATACGTGAATTATGAAACATAGTAACACCTTAATAAAAACATTAAGACTTAAAGTATGCAAGTCAAATGACTGTCTAGGTTTACAAGAACTAACAACAGAAGATTATAACATTTTATTACAAGCTTTCTGTGTGAAAAATATCACCGAAATTAATCCATAAAGTTTGTTTTTGATACAAATGCCAAATAATCTCTGTAATACAGTGTTTATGTAGGAACGCCTTCGTTCCAGTAATCTAGTCAACTTATATTTATTAGTTAAATTAATTATTACTCGAATTATTTTTTGAACGAAATTATAGTCAGTTTTTATAAAAAAATAATACTATGTCGTGTTCCAACGAATTCATCTAAGCGGCAGGGTTAATGTTTATAATACTTATCTTTCAATTTAAAGTCCTAAACTCCAACCTCATCCTAATTACTTGTGTTCAAGAAGTTGAATAGTATCATTAACCTTCAAATAGTACAAAACAAAGGCAAGTAAATACACCGTAAGTAGTAAATGTCATAAGTAAATAACTGAAAATTGTAGATAAATATCTGGTTAATAAAAGTATTGCATAATTACTTACTTACTTACTTACGCCTGTTACCCCTCTCGGAGGAGCATAGGCCGCTCACCAGTCTTCTCCATTCAACTCTGTCCTGAGCAATCCTTTCCAGCTGTCTCCAGTTACTGTTCATCCTTCTAATGTTTGCTTCCAGTTCTCGACGCAGGGTGTTCTTTGGCCTTCCTCTTTTCCGTTTTCCAACAGGATTCCAAGTTAGTGCTTGTCTGGTGATACAGTCTGATGATTTCCGCAGTGTATGTCCTATCCATTTCCAACGTCGTTTCCTGATTTCCTCTTCAGCTGGAAGCTGATTTGTTCTTTTCCAAAGTAGGCTGTTGTTGATGGTTTCCGGCCAACAGACATTCAATATTCTACGTAGGCAGTTGTTGATAAATACCTGTACTCTCCTGAGGATGTTTGCAGTAGTTCTCCATGTTTCAGCTCCATACAGAAGAATTGACTTGACGTTCGAGTTGAAGAGTCTAACTTTGAGATTGGTAGACAGTTGTTTGGAGTCCCATACATTTTTCAACTGTAGGAATGCTGCCCTTGCTTTGCCGATCCTTGCCCTTACATCTGCATCGGATCCTCCTTGTTCATCGATGATGCTCCCCAGGTATGTAAAGGTATCCACTTCTTCCAGAGTTTCACCATCAAGTTCAATTTGGTCGGTGCTGTCGGTGTTGAATTTGAGGATCTTGCTCTTTCCCTTATGTATGTTCAGGCCTATTGATGCTGAGGTTGCTGCTACTTTGGTTGTCTTCACTTGCATTTGCTGTTGTGTATGGGATAGGAGTGCTAGATCATCCGCGAAGTCCAGATCATCAAGTTGCATCCTACTTGTCCATTGAATCCCGTGCTTCTCCTCAGATGTAGAGGTTTTCATGATCCAATCGACCACTAAGAGGAAGAGGAAGGGCGAGAGCAGACAGCCTTGTCTGACACCGGTTCTTACTGAGAATGCATTTGTCAGTTGTCCTCCATGCACAATTTTGCACTGTAGTCCGTCGTAAGAATTCCGGATGATGTTGACGAGTTTCTGTGGTATACCTTAGTGTCGAAGAAGTTTCCACAATGATCTCCTGTCTACGCTGTCAAACGCCTTCTCATAGTCGATGAAGTTGATGTACAGTGACGAGTTTCATTCAATTGATTGTTCAACGATGATGCGTAGTGTTGCAATTTGGTCAATGCATGACCGATCCTTACGGAAACCAGCCTGTTGATCTCGAAGTTGAGCATCCACTGAGTTTTTCATTCTGTTCAACAACACTCTGTTGAAGACTTTTCCTGGTAATGACAACAGTGTGATCCCTCTGTAGTTCTTGCATTTGCTCAAATCCCCTTTCTTTGGTATCTTGATAAGGTATCCTTCCTTCCAGTCTGCCGACACCTGTTCTTCCTCCCAGATCCTCTTGAATAAAACGTGGAGCATCCTCGCCGTTATGTCTATATCTGACTTAAGTGCTTCGGCTGGTATATTGTCAGGTCCTGCTGCTTTCCCACTTTTGATCTGTCTGATAGCTATCTTGATTTCTTCCATCGTTGGTGGATTGACATCAATCGGGAGGTCTGTAGATGCTGCTTTGATGTGTGGTGGGTTTGGTGGAGCTGGTCTATTCAAGAGTTCCTCGAAATGTTCTACCCATCTGTCTCTTTGTTCTTGAATCTCGGTGATTAGCTTGCCTCCTTTGTTCCTGACCGGTCGCTCTGGTTTACTATATTTCCCTGCCAGCTTCTTCGTTGTGTCGTATAGCTGTTTCATATTTCCTTCTCTTGCAGCTTTTTCCGCTGTTGTTGCAAGGCCTTCGATATACTTGCGTTTGTCGGCTCGAATACTCTTCTTTACTTGTTTATTTGCTTCTGTGTATTCATTTTGTGCCTTGATTCTTTCTGCTCTAGTTCGGCTGTTGTTGATTTCTGCCTTCTTGTTCCTCCTTTGTTGAATTTTGCTCAGGGTCTCTGTGGAAATCCATTCCTTATGATGGTAGTTCTTGCAGCCCAGAGCCTCTTTACAAGTTGAAGTTAGTGCCTCTTTGATTCCTTTCCAGTTGTCCTCCATAGTGGTTTCTTCCTCGTTCAGCAGATCTTGTAAGGCTTGGAACCTGTTGTTGAGAATTATTTTGAATTCATTGAGTTTGTCAGTATCCCGAAGAGAGGCTGTATTGAACCGTTTTAATGCTGTTGCTCCAGTTATCCATTGCTTCTTTAGCTTCAGCTTCATTTTGGCAACCACTAGGTGGTGGTCTGAAGCTACATCAGCTCCTCTCCTGGTTCTCACATCTTCCATTGATCTTCTGAATTTTTTATTGATGCATATATGATCAATTTGATTCTCTGTACTATGATCTGGTGAGATCCATGTAGCCTTGTGTATGCGTTTGTGGGGGAATATTGTACCACCTATAACCATTTTGTTGAAAGCGCAAAGATTTGTAAATCTTTCACCATTTTCATTTCTTTCCCCCAGTCCTTGTCGTCCCATGATGTCTTCGTAACCGGTGTTGTCCATTCCGACTTTGGCATTTAGGTCCCCCATCAGGATTGTCAGATCCTTTCCTGGACACTTCGCTATAATTGACTGCAGCCTATCATAAAACTGATCTTTGTCCTCGTCGTTGCCGTCGTTGGTGGGTGCATAACACTGGATGATATTCATTGTAATCCCCTTCTTCATTGTCTTAAAAGATGCTTTGATGATCCTGCGTCCATGTGGTTCCCATCCTACAAGTGAATTGCGCTCTTTCTTAGACAGCATCAGAGCAACTCCTTGGGTGTGTGGGGCATTTTCCTCTTCGTGCCCGGAATATAGTAGCACTTCTCCCGTGGCTAATGTTTTCTGTCCAGTTTCAGTCCAATGCGTTTCGCTGATCCCGAGCACAGTTAAATTGTATCTCATCATTTCTGCTGCTATCTGGCTGATCTTCCCTGTCTCCCACATTGTCCGAACATTCCATGTACCTATAAAAATTTTTGCTCTGGTCGTTAGAAGGGGTGGCATCGGCCTCATGACTTCCGAAGAATCTCGGCTTTCATCATGAAGCGTCATATAGGTTCCTTCTACTTCCAGGGCAGAGTTTAAATGGTTAGGTTTGTTTATTCTGGTTAGCGTTTTTTTAGCAAACTTGAGTTTTACGGGATAGGGGTGCTAGCCCTATGCCCAACCCTCCTCCTTTACCCGGGCTTGGGACCGGCAACAACCCTAGAAGAGCTGCGGGCGGAGTTATTGCATAATTGAGTTAATAATAATTTATAATAATGATGAGGATTATTTGTTTTTATTAACATGGGCTCCTATTGAATTGTAATTGTTTTAAATGTTCATAAGAACCGTTCATGGATTAATTTGTAATGTATTAAATTGGGCGATTGAAACAGATCAAAAACTTGTTGAACAATGTTCCTCAAAGTTGATAGATGAACAACAAAAGTAAGTGCTATAAATCTTTTCGAAATGCTGTAGTTCTACATAATATTCAATATTCATAAACAAATGGAAAATATATATTGAAGTTGATTGTATTAACTTTTAAACTAATATAATGAATATAAAATATTATTATTTAAACGTATCTCTAAACTATCTCAGTAATCTGGAAACCAAAGTTTTTGCATGAACAAAGATCCAGAAGCACCTAACAGTTTAACGTCTTTATTTAGAATCGTATCTTTTGTATGTGATTGCAAGGCAACCATTTAACATGACATCTCTCGTATAAGTTAATAATTACTAGTTATTTCTTTCTCGTCTGTTACCGTTTTGTAAAACATAACAACGACTCTATACAGTAATGAACACAAAGCTTTTTGGGATTCAAGGGAGGACAATACGAGTGTGTATATTCATCAGAATCCCTATGGTCTACATTTTATACTACACACACCTACAATAAATAACATTCCGTAAATTTTCTAAATAATAAAACCATAATGTTTATTACTAAACAAAAAAGTGACTCTAGTTTCTGATAGTCTTGTTACAAATACAAAAGTGGTAACTATTTTCTAACGTGTTTGTTCGATCATCGATGGGAGGAATTTTGAAGCTAAAACGATTTGTGACCGTGAGGCAATGTCATACAAACAATAGAATTAACATAGTATGTTACAACTGTGAGGAAATCACTAGCATGCACTTTTGTGAGATGAATTATTTTCATAGGAAACAACCAGCTAGTATACCTCATTATAGAGATTGGTTCTAACTAAAAACGCTCAGTCTGATAAACAAAGACTGCCAGATGTTAAATAATAAACGCTGAAGTAAGGCAAATGTTAATTTATTTCATGCTAATGTATAAGTCATGTCAGTTATCAACAAGTTTATTTCAATTATTGAAGAAATTTTACTTATCATAGATTAAGGTCAGTATTTAGTGCCAATTTATTTTATGTAATGATTGCTGAAAATACTTGGATTTCAGTAGAAATAAACATTTTTTTAACTTTTATGATCAATATATAGTGAATCGTATACTTTAAACTGAAACGTTTTCACTTCACAGTATAGTCAGTATCTACAAATTACATTCATTTCATATAATGACACTAGTGAAATATTTGATGTAATGTCATCGTTTAGTTTCATCAGAATAAATCGAATATGAATGTAATGAAATGAAGAAGTGTTTAATTATTCAAAAATGATTTATTTAAACTAAATTTAGATGTTAAGCATTTAAAACTGCATTTTAAATGCATCCTTAATAAATAAAAGTCTTCTCTCTCCGTAAATAAAAAAAAAACATTATTGATAACCTGGTAAACAATTCTATAGTGAACTTTATTTGTAAACAGTAAAATGAACTTTGTAATGTTGATTCTCGGGGTTTAAATGAATTAATCTCAACTAATTGCTTGACTTGATTAATGCATTGACTATGAACAACAAATCCCTATAATAAATTTCATTTTGTAACGTGGAACAATTATGTGCATTTATTCAATATGTAAAATTTATTCTTAGATCGCCTTAAAATAATTTTATTTTCATATGGTAGAACTAAATGTTTTCATCAAATATTAGTTCGAAATCATATACCCTTTAGTATAAGAACACAAACGAAGTCTATAAACTTCACCGAATCTTTAATCATCTTTTTTCAAAATTTAATAGATTCTATGAGCTTTCAGCAGAATTTATCAAATTTGTGCTTGTATAAGTGAAGGTTATCTTCAGTGCGGTTAGTTATGACTGACATAGATGAGTACAAATGATGTTCGCCATAAATCTGCTAAAAAAATAATATCTACGACTGTTTTTCAGTAATTACTGTTAGTCAATAAGGCTTCATTTGGATTTGAAACTGGATAAAAAAATATGCACTTAAGTTGGGTTAAATGATAGAATCACTTATTTCTCTGGAGCAACTTATGTCAGTCGTTCAACTCGTATTATGTTCAAAAAAGGATAAGAGCAACTTTCCACCAGGTTGAGGAAACGCAGTAGTGGTTGCATTGGAAATAAGATAATAGAAAATCCAATTAACAACAACCACCAGATTAATGTAGATTCATCTTTTAAAGTAATATGTAAGGTGAAAAAAAAACTTCTTAAAGCACCATGTTTTCGACTCCCATGCACTGCTGAGGCCATCGCCATATATATACAGAAACTGGAACTATATATTTAAAAGCGAATTGTTCATCCACTCATTTTATCGTATACCTAGTAATTTTTAGTTTAAGTGCTATCCTTATGTTCTTCGAACCTATCATGTTATTTTACTGACTTTCTTAATTCTTTTATTTTCTCCCAACGCTATTTATGCCAAATATTTCTATCTTCTTTTCATATCCTTCCAAACTTAAATATTTCTTTATAATTCGTCTTATCACATTGATGACATTTTATCCTACAAATGTTATCTCATCAATTAAACCTACTTAATTGAGTGTTTTTACTTAATTTTCATGACATTCATTTTCGAAATCCAATTAAAGCCTTATTAACTAACAATAATTTTATGCGTACTTCTTTTTATTGCCATATCTAACCAATCGTAACTATTTTATTGAAATCATGCTTATATATATATATATATATATATATATATATATATATATATATATGCGTTTGTACGTCTTTTAAAATAAGATCGTCGAAAAAGTGATCACTTCTCTGAACCATATTATGGCTTTTTTATGTTTTAATGGACGTTTTTAGTTAACCCATTTATGTCTTACTCATTCATTTATGTACATACAAAGCCTGACCACATAGTCGGTTAATAAGGAAAATAGCATCAATACAAAACGAGGACAATGATGATAGGTAACTAAAGGAGGAAAAAACGGCTACACAATTGATAAAATGTAGTTCATGAATGAAGAATGAAATCGCAACAGTTAATCGGTTAACAAGATGTTAGGGCGTTGGAAATATAACAGTTATAGAAATGAAATGTTGAATATACATACAATCAAAATAAATAAGATAATCTTTTGTAAAACATTTTAAGTCACTCAGTCTGTCAATAATCCTGTCTGAGAACTGTGTATTTTATTCATTGGACGTCATATATTATCATCCAGTTATACATATGTATGTAACAGGTAATATGTGGCAACGTCATCAACAGTTTAATAAATATGACCTATTTAGTTATAAATATTTGGTGGCTAAACGTCCATCATATTCTTTTAACATATTCTATAGTACAATTTTACCCTGATTTCATCTATACTACTGATCGCTTAAAAGATAATTCTAAATATATTTATTAGTTGACTTCTTATTTTCATGATTGTATTTAAAGTATATGTAAGAAATACTAATCTACAGATTTTCTACTGAAAATTTCTTCCTAAAACATAAACTGCATGTAGAAATGTGGAACGTTTACAAAAACATCAAGCCTATTGGAATCGAGTAGAGTTAGCAGCTCAGAAAGCTAAACAACCATCTATAAATTTACCAGTTTCTTTACGCACACCATCTGTATCTGTATCGCTCACGGGGATAAGAAATAAATATTCAGTTTCAAATTCAATAAGCAATAGAACTTTATCAACTGTGAGTGACTTTTGTGAAAAATCGTCTACCGCTTTCGATACTACTGGTAGTATTACTGGTAGCAGTATTGGTCATAATAATTTTGTAAATATTCCTGTATATTATTCAATGAATAATCAACCAGGTGAATTCACCAGTATTACTCACGACAATTTGTTTATTACTGAGTACCCATCATTACCTGTTACTTCTAATATAATTGAATCTTCCGTGTTAAGTTCACTATCAAACATCCCACCTGAAATGTCAACAATAACAACAACACTTGCATCGAGTTCTCTGTTAACACCTAATAAACCGGATGGACAAATACAACAGAATCAGCAGCAGAATACCCGGATGTTTAATATAAGTGATAATATTACAAAGTCAAATACGACAAGCAATTTATCAACCAGTTTATCTCATTTAAACCGGAAATTACGCTCACCAAAAACCGGTGGAAGGTATGCAATATTTATGTTTTGAAGAATTAAATTATTTTTAATCAAATCAAACCTGTTTTGACTGGCAGTTTGTGAACGGAGTAATTCAGTGACAGATTTGTTTCTCTGAGGTTCAGAACCTAAATATTTGTTGTGAGAAATGATCATTACTACTAAGTAGTCTTAGAAGAGGACAAAATATTTACTGACAGCTGATTCATTTACGATGAGCTTTTGAATTTGAATGTCGCTTAATACCAAAACCATTGCTACATAAACACGAAATAAATGAAATTAGGCAGAATTACAGATTATGTATCAACTTGTGGTGTTGTTGTATTATGTCCTGCCTAAGAGTATAGTAACATATTTCGGAAGAAGAAAATTCTGTCTCATGGACCATTACTACAATTGACTATATTCGACAGATTAATATTCATCGTCGCAATATTGTTGAAGACTTCGGTTGAATCTCTAGTTTAATAGTTTCCAAGCAAATTCAAATAATACAGTATTTTGGTTGTTATTCGGATTCTTTTATTCGGCTGATGAATGTTTTCTTATGTGTGTTCATTTTTAATGCATGTTAAGATATGATTATTTACAGAGAGGAAATTGTTTTATCTATACGAGTAGCTACTGGTCAAGAACAATTATTCGTTATTTAGAGATCTGAACATTATATACGTTTGGAAGTTGTTCAAAATACTACTTATATTTTAGACTATAAATTTATTTTTCTAAAGCCTAATGATTATTATTATGTTCCTAACCAGATATTAACTATCAGTGTACAACAAGTCGCTTGAGTGAATGAAACTTTATAAAAAGAAGGTGACTTTTCTTCTGATGATGTTATTTAGATGCTTAGGGAACAAATGTTCACTTTTCGATCTAGTAATGGTATTTATTTCAAACAATCATCACAGTATGTGTTATTTTAGGTATTTTAAATACAGAATCCAGAATCAGAAAATTTACAGATAACATTAACAATTAATGCGCTGACGTATTCATTTATTGAAGAGGTGTCTAGAAAAAGCTGTATGAAGTTGGAGACAGTTCTATGACTAGTCAAAAGCTCCTAAATTACTAAGCATAACAGTAAAATCACATGAATAAATATTGCTTTGTTTTTTTGTTTCTTTTAGTATCATACAGACAGCAAGAAAGTCAATGAGCTCTGTACAGAAGCAGCCTGTAAGTACTATTGTTTATACATAGACAAAGTCTTATGTTTTCTACCAAGAAACACTTGATTTGTGTATTCCCATTATTTTCAAGAAGAAGACTTTAACTAATCATTTACTGTTTACAATGTCAGTAATATTGAAGATTAGTAGTTAATCGAATGCATATTCCAATACAACAAACGCCAGTAGACAAAGTTAGAATTCAATATTCAGTTTAAATGCTCTTTAAAAAAATATGGGCAATTTATTTGAAATTTATTTTAAATTATTTTCATTGAATATTACCAATAGGGTTATCATTAAAGTGAAGCATATGATACATACAGAATGAATGAATCAGTGGTAAATACACCCTGATGGATAGGGATATACACTGTTTTAGTTATAAATCTCTCAGTCACATAGAGTTGTCATTAGTGTGTGGTGCATGAAAAGCATACATTGAGAGGATTATATTAACTACATTATGTATCATAGAATGGCAAACTCTGCATTTTACCTTGAAAAGTATACTAAAATCTATTCACTGTAGAATACAGCTCGGTGTTGTACATTACTTCTTATTCAGTGGTAAATGTAGTTCATTTTTACAGTCAAGGCTCACAGTATGTTGAGAATTTGTTTAACACATTTATTTTCCAGAAGACAACTGAGTTTAATCGATTCGAATAAGTATTGGTGATGTTGTACAACGTTGTTATTGGACCATACTCAAATATGTAAATGATTTCTTAATTTTTATTAGCAATGTACAGTAGAAGATGTAGTTTAGATGTATTGGTTTTTGTGAATAGATACTTCATCGAATTAAGATCCAATATATCAACAATAAAACATGTTGATCCTACTCTAAATAGAGAAGGATACTCAGGATCGAAAAATTGATCACTTCTGTCTTAGTGTAAATGATTTTAAGCAGCGTTCCAAGATATGACATTTATTGATCAAAAATATCCCTTCAGAAATCAAGGACTTATTACTTAGTCTTTAACAGTTTAAAAGTACCTAGAACATCAACGAACAAACTATTACTTTTAAACGTACTAAACACCAAGAAAAATTCAAAAAGTCTGTAAAATATTTGATATTTTAAAATAAATTCAATCATATCAAAATCCTAGAATACTAACTCATTAAAACTGCAATGTTGAACACTATCTATGGCTATTTCTGAACAGTATTAAGTGTGGTTCTTAAACGGGATTAGGTTGAGTCGATTTTTCTGGTAAAAGTTAAATGCTCAGAAGGTTTCTTAAGAAACTTAGTTTTGCTGAAAATATCCTAACTAGTTAACTATTTGGATATTTAATCTTAATGCTAGATATCGTAAACACTTCAAATTTAAGAAAAATAATGGTATATACTACAATGGGTATGATTTATAGCAAAATATTGAAAACTTAAATAAATAAAAGTAGTATGTTCAACTAACAAATTAGTCTGATAGCTAGATAAACGAGACGTTATAAATGCTGTATTTATTTATCTGCCGAATTATGCATTGTTGTAGACAGGTGAGTATAAAAGAAAGACTGAAAATATGTGGAGACCATATTGTCGACATTTTAGGGTATCGGTAGACACATTTTAAGGTAAACAATTTAGTTTAAAATAGTGTCGCATACAATGGATTTCAAAGGAAATCCTTTCCTAAATACTTTATAATATTAGTCAGACTAAAATACGGAGCGGTGGTCACTCATTTACATCGACGATACTTACTTCAATCTTAACATGATTGGACTACACCAGATTTCAGAAAAGTTGTCTCATAACTAGTTACAGGTGAGCACAACATTATCGTGTTAAGCATGCAGACATTTTTCATTTAAAAGATAGTTCTCATCAAACAATAATATCAGTTTCACAAGTTGAAAATGTAAATGCTCGGAATGGAAATCATTATTCTAAAGGCAACATACAAACTACAAGACGTAAAAGCATAAATTTTAAACAACACGTAATTTCCGGTCATACAAAAAAAGCCGAATAGTTGTCGATTGTTAGCTAGTTTCTGTAGTTTTTCAAAGGATTTTAATCCATTATGTAAACCAACTTTATAATAACCGGTAATTAGATGGTACAAGGTGTAATGCTCATACAATCCTTTAGTGACAATCAAAATCTGTCAGTCAAATTGTAGTTGCATCTTGACGATGAGTAGCGACTCGTACGAAACTCAAGTCAACTGCTTCAAACCGACTGTAAGTACTCAGTAAGTTATCAACCGAACTTTATACCTGTCATCATTTTACGCACCCATCGTAACATTTAACTATTCTAAAATACTCATGGAATCGGTATAAAAAGAATCAAGTTGAATCGTCATTTTATGCCATTTGTTTAAATTTTTAAAGGTGTAAACAAAATCTGATAAAACATATAAGTAATTGATACTATGTTATTTTTCATAGATTAACTTCCATACTGTAAACTTAACCAGTATTTGTAACATTCACAAGTATATATTTTCGTATATTTTAATGTATTTTAAGCAGAACGCAGTCGATACACATTAGTACATACTTATTGCAACATAGGTTACTTTAAGCATAACAAAAAATATGACTGAGGTGGTTTTGTGGAAATTAGTATTAAGCTGAAGTTGATTCAGTTCATTATAGATTAATGTTGGTAGGGTACCAGTGGAAACAAGGAATCACTGGACAGCTGTTTCGTCCTGGTATGGGACTCAGTAATATACACCCTCGACCTCGCCATGGAATCAAACTAAAGGCCGCGGATTGGATAATGCTTAACCATCTGCATCATTACGCAGATGTTCAATTGCAAGATTCTCACTTCCATCAGTTTGTGACAGCGCAACGACCAACAATTAACATCGGTGATAATTGTCTCACTCCTCACAAGTCTAGATTCAGCTAGTCACAACTTCTCCCTAGAGTTTCGGGAACATCCTGAAGTTTATCACTAGTGAACATAGGATTAACTGTTAGCAAAACTGAATCCCCTTGGTGGAATCTACAGTGCGTACTGTTGACGGGTTCCATACTATGATGAAGATGCTGTCCAGTGCTCCCTCGTTTCAAATGTTACCCAACCAATATCAATCTGATACGATACCAATCAACTACAACATAACAGAGAACACTTTGCGCTCAATGCATTATCGTTTCTTTAAAATAAGTCTAAATATTTCCAGAAATTAAATTAGTTAACCAACAGTAACATTTGGAAACTGCTTCAATACACAGTAAATTAATTTCCTACCTATGACTAGTATATGCAATCCTTACTTACAAATTTTAATTTTTCGAATCACTGTAGATAAGATGAAAATTTAGCATCTATTCAAACGTTAAAATGTATTTCCAAAACACTTGTCGATATTACGCATTAATTAATCTAATAACAATATAGTGACGAATCATATACAATTAGTTGATAATGAAATCGCAGGATTTTCTAATACCTATCTATAGGCAACAAAATATTACTGAAGTTTGTTTCTTTAACAATCTAATAATGCCAAATTTTCTCTTATTAACTATTTTGTTTGTATTTTTTTATTTTCAAGGTGTATAAGTATATTGGGAAAGATAACTGTATATCTTGTTCTTAATGCGTTTGTTTGAGGTTGTAAATATTATAAAACTATTGTGACACTGTAAAAGTTTCACATCATCAGTATTAAGAAAAAAATAAGTTTCTTGATTATATGTAGATGAAGTATAATATACATCAGTGGAACTGATGACGATCATGTAGATTAAAGGTATCTTTTATCTAGTTGATGGTGACCTGAACATTTCCTAAAGATATTTCTTTCTGGAGAAGCAAGTTTTGAATTACCTGTGTAAACCGAAGAGTCACTTTGATATTGAATATGCTAGCAAACGATAGCTAACGTAAAATTTCACCTTTTGAATCGAGAAATTAGACCCAGAATATTCACATAGCAGGGCATCTTTTTGACTTTGAACTGAGTAGTACATTCATTAGTTGATAAGCCTTAATTTACAGACAGAAAAAGTCCAGTACGTCAAAATAGAGCTTACAACCAAAACTATAAATGCCCATGGGATATATGCAGTGATCGTATAAACAAGTTTTGTGAGTCCCACATTGTCCTCCAGTGGCTTCTTAACACCGTGAACACGAAGAGATTGTATGAGCTGAAAATTTTTAGAAGCAATGAAGTTGAGGTTATTAATACAAATCAAGTGGTTCGATTTATGATATGAACATACCAACGTACTTGCAATCAGCATTTAATACTTCAAAATACGTCATAATTGTGTATCCTACTCATGCTTAAACATAGTAATCAACCTTTTGGTTAGCATAGTTTATTTTATAAGAAGCCAGAATGCAGGGACGAACTTTAGGAATCCTTAAAATGTTTGCGACGAATAACTATTTTAGCCAATACGTATAGACTTCGGAGATCTGAGTTCACAAATGAGACATTCAGACTCATGAATTTATAGGTAGTTTTACCCAATCAGAAAATAGTAATTGTAAATATATATCTTGTCTGGCAAAGAGACAATAGTAAATTTACCATAAATGAAGTTAACAATTAGGTCTTTTCTGCCTGTCAATTACAAAAATAGCATATTAGTACCCTATTGATGCATTATACGTGTATTTAAAAAAACACTGTATAGACTAAAACAGTACACTGTATGCTACTGAAGTAATTATGGCTAAAGTTTTGGGTTAGAGTTATGCTTTGGTTAAGTTTAGAGATAGCTTTAGTAAAGCTTAAGGGTTTTCTTTTGTGTATTGTAACGATTTGTTAAAAAGTGTGTTTGCCTACAATTAAGTATTTCATAAGTTCAGAACTTTAATTTTTACTCTTTACTAAATTGAGTTTGCTTTCACACTAAATTTATACGTTTGGATCTCAGATTAGATTTAACAATAACTGGTTTCTGGTTGGCTAAACTGGCTGTTCTTCGCTGACAGTTTAAGAATAATTCAATCCTGCCCCAGTACCGTAGCCACTTTAGATTATACATTTGAAGAATACTTGATTTCATCATTACCTTTGAATGACCTCCAGTAGTGAACCACTAAACAATCAACTTCAACACCTTTAGTAGTCGATCGTGTTCGTTTTTCGAATATATGCATTAACCTAGTCTGAATAAAAATATTTTTTCCTAAATAATGCCTAATAAATTCATATTTTCAAAAATTTTAGCTGAGATCGAATACATCTTTAATAGCTAATAGAGATGCATTGTCTTCATCCACTGTTTCGGCAAATCAAATCACTGCTGGTACTAGCAGTAGTACAGTCAAAACAGAAAGGTCAACAAATCTTAAACGTACAACAACGTTGAAATCATTGAATATATAACCAGCAGCTACCCGAAAACAATTTCCAAAAATACGTACCCAAGTCAGAGCATAACACTGATAATTGGAAGAGACCTCCCGAAAACCACCAGAGATATCTGGGATGTCAGTCTTGCTAAAATCAATAGTTTATCTTGGGAACTAACTCCTAGATCATCTGACTTATTCGTTTCTTTGCTTAGTGACAATGAGCCTAATGTAATAAATTCCATATCATGACAGTTACTTATTCCGGATTTTTCTTTTGTTTTCCCACGTATATTCAAAATATATTTACACTGCTTTATCTTGTGCATAATCATATTTTTTTTATCGAAAGTAAAATATGTATTAAAAATATGCTGAGCTGATGAATATCTTTATTCCGACTGTATAATTCAACTGTTTATTAATAGTACATAAATGAACTACCTGTATTTTTGTACTAGTAAACTCTTGTAGTTAAATGGTAGAGCAATGGTAACTAGTTAAAATTAGTGTTTCCTTATTCCAATATTTGTTTCAGCTGAAAGTAAGGATTCATATTTAGTTTACACTAACACTAATAAACGGTACTGAGATACTAATAAAGTGAAAGCTTAAGGATGATTTACAAGGAAGGTATGATACCATTTTATGCAGTAATTGGCATCTTACTTGAATTGGACGGACTTATGAATTAATAACTGGGTATGCAGTGTTTCAAAAAACGTGTCGATTGATATACGTGAGTTCCTTTCGAATGTCATTGTAGTTCATTGTATGTCAATGTATGACTACTTGGATATTCTCAAATGGTTATAATATACGTAGTAATTTGAACTTCTTAACTAGTTTACTAGGTCTAAAACTGATATATAGCGCGTCAATATTTACTGTCTACCTGAAGTATAAAACCACTTATCAAGCTTTACTAAGTACGCCTTTCAGAAAAAGCAGTTCGTCGGGTGATAACCAAATCGATGGCTGGGTTGTAGTTCCTAGAAATTTACAACTAACTGACAGTAATAATCTAAGGCTGAGTGTATTAAAATAAAGAATTGTTCAAGTACAAAGTAAACAAGCAGTTGGATTAGCCCTTATTATCTTGCCTACTCAGCACTTTGTTTAAATCGGATATAAGATTGAACATGACACAACCATCGGAGACTGTTTATTAAATAGATGACCTATTATTTGTACTTCAAACGTAGAGAAATTTACTTTGATGCTATCATCAAATACGATTAATACACTTATGAAGTAGTGGGTTACACGTTTAGCCTTACTGATTTTAAGGGCGTTTATTATATTTCAACAAAAAAAGGAGCATAGCTGTGTCACGGGTGTGCTGCTCTCTGACAGAAAATGTAAGGACAATGAGTACGGCAAATAAGGTTATACTTTTTCGAAATTTCCCTACCCACTAGCATCTCATTCTTTTCGCGGTTATAGATTCTATAGCCATGGAAATTTCGCCTTCATATCAAATTCCAAACTAACTTTCATATAATTGAAGAAATTATGAACCTGTAAGTTAAATCAATTCTTTAGAAGTGCAAAATATATGCAAGAAATTTTAAGATTCTCTAAGACAGCATTTTGAAAACCTACTTTCACTTAGTTTTAAGTAAAGCAACGCTTTACTCACTTTTTATTGCTATGGTTAACATACACTAGTTGAAAAAGACTAGCTTCAATTATTTCATTTTACACGACAAAAACGTAAAAATTGAAACAATATCTAATCTAAATAATTATTTGTAAATCGCATTGAAAATCAGACCTTATACACCAAAAATTTACTGCACAATTTAATATATTCATTTTTAATGTGTAAGTATACTAGACATTCCAAAGACATTTAACTAACGTTATAAACACTACAGTTTTGTTACAGAAATATTTTTCGCGGTTTATGATAAAAATGAACTTTAAAAATTGTATTCAAATGAACTTATCAACTGGTAAATGCGTTCAGAACATCAAATATCAATGATATCCAAGTAAATTATGGACTTGTTAA
This sequence comes from Schistosoma japonicum, assembly GCA_025215515.1. Classification (NCBI taxonomy): domain Eukaryota; kingdom Metazoa; phylum Platyhelminthes; class Trematoda; order Strigeidida; family Schistosomatidae; genus Schistosoma; species Schistosoma japonicum. The sequence goes on along the minus strand of CM046061.1, from coordinate 59,378,417 downwards.
TAGATGTAGACTACCTGGTTGGGGTCTACACGATGATCGTAACAAACGGTTAGAGACTTTAGGTGATATGGCTCAAAATCGTTTGCAGTGGCGCAGGTGCATCCACTCATTGTCTTTCTCCAAATTCTAATTTTTGAGCTTATTATAATTTCCTCTTTACTGAATCACTTTTATCTCAAATCTCATCTCTGATCTCTATGCCTTTCCATTAGTACTTACTCTGTTACTACCTCCCCTACTCTGGGATTTGGCCCGACAATTTAGTCTTTATCAGCTTATTGAGGCATGGCAACTTGAACTGATGTACGCATGTACCAAGTTCTACGTTGTAACTGACCTGAAATTATGGACTAGTTGAAACTACGTATAACGTGAAAAATTAATGAATCTACTTGTATAGAAAGGTAAACAAACACAAAACATCTGCAACAGATTGGTAAAGAGATTACGTAATTGAATTTATGATAATTTTCAACAAAAAAAATTGAAAACATAAAACTATATAAAAGGTTGTCTAGTATAGTAAAATAGACTGATAAATAGATCATAAACTTTATTGTGAATTCTCAGAATATATTTTACATCAATAAGGAGAACATATTTTGTAAAAACGAATACACTTTTGTACAAAAAGAAAATGATCTTATCAGGAAAATGATCAGTAATATTGACTTTGATATTTACATAAATTGTATATTTATTCATAAAATTTATGTTATTCAAAAACAAACACAATTGGTCAATTAGAAGTACACATAGATGATGTTCACTTTTTATTTAAAGAAAATAGTTTTCATTCAAGTATATGACAACTTAATTCATATTAGCAGTACAATAAAAATTAAATAGTAGTAAATTTTTACATACTTAAGAAGAGAGCTTTCACCACGAACTGATATCAACTGAAAAATTATTGATAACCGAGAGGTACTGACTAGCTATTTCTTTTTAGATTCAAATTTTACAAAAGTGTGCACTCATGACTCCACATTACATTGAACACAGCATGTATACATCTCTCATTGAGTAAAATACCTGTAGACTACAGAAAGGGGATTCAAGAGTTCATCAACTGATGTCAGTTAGTGACGAAAACTATCTTCAAACTATAAAAATATCTCTGCTGAAAACAAAACTCAATAAACATATTATCAAGAGATTAAGAATATTTGTGCATATAAACCTAGTTAAGACACTGAGCATAATCATCATCTAGTGCTAAAAGTGCAGGTCCTTTACATATAAACCCAGATTGATTATTCCAACTCGTTCGATGGATTATAATTGGAGGTGCACGCGATAATGATTGAGATAAACGGTGAGATAATTCATAAACATCAATTACATCACCTTTATGTAAATCCCATATACCAATATGATGATTTGGTAATAACGGACTAGCGATTGTTGTTTGTAAGACAGGATCAATTACCGGACAAGGTGGGATATGAGATGCAACTGACATCAAAGCAGAACCATCTGAACCATAATATTCAATTACTGGTTTATTAGGGAAACGATCATCCCATAATTCAATTAAACCACACCGTCGACCTACAATAAGACCTAGTCGATCACCAGATGCTGTACCGAAACACTGCAAACTAGTTACTTCTAAATGTGTATTTGTAGGGATACGTTGTGCTAGTGTAGTCCAATAACCTGTATGGTAGTTTATTAACTGAATATTTTTGTAAGGAGTTAAAGACGGTTCAACTAGACATAAAAAGCCTTTAGAATCGGACACACCTGCTACATACATGAGAGGTTGTCTACCATTCACAGATTTGATGCATTTTTTGACAGGGTTATATGATTTCCATAATGAAGCTTCACAACATGCCGTGAAGATTGCCTTATTTCTACGTCTGGGCAAATGATTATAAGTGTTTAATACATAAAGGGGACTGCAATAGTTGTAGTTGCTTATGTATATTTCATTTCTTGTTAGAATGTTTACAGAAAGAGAGGTGTGTAAATCGCCAGAAGCTTCAGGCGTTAAGTACGATGAGCAGAAGCGAAAAAGGGAAGAATTGAACGGAACAGATAGTTGTGAGGTTATTGAGTGATATCCACCTAGAAAGATAGAAATTATGAAAAAAATGTAACTGTTTGTAGATAAAAACAATAGTCATCTGAAGAATACCTATAGGAATAACGCTACCCGCAAGTCGATATTTATAAATACTACCCAAAGTTATTCATATTTAGTAAACAGTGTAATACATAAAATGCATAGTAAATAGTAGCGTCAATTGAATTGACTATCAATATTTTCATGTTAATGAACAGAAATTTAAGATACAACTAGCGTCGAATGATTGTCGAATTAGATTTGGTAGATTGTGGTAAGATCCCGGATTATTAAGTAATGAATCACTAATTGTCCCGAAGTACTGCAGAACTTGACGTTTAATAATGAACTGCCAAATATCTACAGTCTTTCATTATTTGATGGCAAGAAAAGGGTTAAGCAATCGCATCATCTCAATCTCAGAATACTAGTTAACCAAAAATTTTCAATACATTTAAGTATAAGACCAAAGGTAAAAATAGTGCTTTGCTACAGTGAGATGTTAACGGATTAAATCACAGTTCTGCCGTACGTAAGTGACACCATGGACATTTTTTCAAGCAGGACGCCTGAACTAAAAAAAGAAGTGAAGTAGTTGAGCATATCGATCACTTCATTTATCTCAAAAGTCTAATCAACACTTATGAGTTAGTATCTGATGAAATGTCGACACAGTTTCAAAAGATTCGTTTGGTGTAGACGACATTACAGGACGGCTATACTGGGCGGCAGTTCATACTGTTTATCTGTATGGATATGAAAAATGGTCATTAAACGTAGATGACACTCTTAGTTTATGAACATTTGATCACCGATTTCTTTGAAAAAACATTGCTCGTACTTGTTATGGACACTGGATAAGTAATAATGAGGTTAAACTTGGAGCATTGTGTAGATATGCTAAATCTGTTGATAAAGTCAGTCAGTCAGTTACAACGTAGAACTTGGTACATGCGTACATCAGTTCAAGTTGCCATGCCTCAATAAGCTGATAAAGACTAAATTGTCGGGCCAAATCCCAGAGTAGGGGAGGTAGTAACAGAGTAAGTACTAATGGAAAGGCATAGAGATCAGAGATGAGATTTGAGATAAAAGTGATTCAGTAAAGAGAAAATTATAATAAGCTCAAAAATTAGAATTTTGAGGAAGATAAGGAGTGGATGCACCTGCGCCACTGCAAACGATTTTGAGCCATATCACCTAAAGTCTCTAACCGTTTGTTACGATCATCGTGTGGGCCCCAACCATGTAGTCTGCATCTATTAACATGACTCAGCCCAATTGTCAATGACTTCATGGATTGGTGCCATGTTTTCGTGTGGCTGCCCCTAGCTTTCTTCCAGCCTACTCCTACAACAGACAACATTGCTTGTCGAGGCAGACGATGGTCAGGCATACACAACACATGTCCTAACCACCTCAGCTGGTGAAGATTCACTACTTCATCGATAGGCTTACCGTATTTACCTAGTACTCTATTCCTAACCCACGCATTCCTTACTCGGTGGTCCCAGAAAACACGAGCAATGTTTCGGAGACATCTATGATTAAATACTAGGAGCCTACGAATATCCTCTATCCTTAATAGCCATGTTTCACATCCATAAGGTAAAACGGATCTGACTGCTGCGCAGTAAACGCGTCCTTTCGTCAGTAAACAAATGTCTCGCCTACGCCACAAGTGACGCAAGTTGGAAAAAGCCAATCGGGTCTTATGTATACGGGCCGAGATTTCATCGAACACCAGACCGTCAGGACTGATGAGGCTCCCGAGATAAGTAAAACGGACAACACATTCAATGGTTTCGCTCCCTATCACTAACTTTGGTGCCGAATTAAGCCAGTCCTGAAGTAGCATTTTGCATTTGGATGGGGAGAATCGCATCCCAAACATGCTTACGTTCATGTTTAAGGTTGTCGAAAAATTCTGCATTTTGTCAGCATCTTCACTCAGTAGAACTATATCATCTGCATATTCTAAGTCAGTAAGTTTATTTTCTGAAAGGAGGTCAACCCCAGAGAAATCAGACGATGACAATGTTAACTGTAAAAGTATATCAATGATGAAATTAAATAAAAATGGAGAAAGCGGACAACCTTGACGAACACCACTAGAAGTGATCAATTCCGAAGACAATCCGCCATAAGCTCTAACGCGACATGTGGTGTTTGAGTAGAGAGCTTGTATAAGGTTAATGTACTTCTCCGGTACGCCTTTCAGTGAGACATTGCCACATAACCTTACGATCGATAGAGTCAAACGCCACCTTAAGGTCAAGGAATACAGCTATTGTTGGGCGTCTAAAAGTGTGCCTATGTTCCAGAACCTGCCTAGGTGTGATTGTTTGGTCTATACAACCACGTCCGGGTCTGAAACTACCTTGATAAAGTTATCAATCATCGACTGAGGTAATTGAGCTATGTAAAACTTTAGCACAACCACCGCCTACCTCTATGCACGATGCCGACTGATATTGGAGAAGGGTGGAAGAGAGCTAAGGGCATCAAAACCAAAACATGACAACAATTTATGAAATTGGTGACTATTAGTCTCAGCCGTGTTAGTAGATGCAAACTGTTTGGTTAGGGTCCACATGATTGTCACTGGGTGACATGTCCCCAAGTCGGTCACAGTGGAGCAGATGTATTCACTGTTTGCATTTTCCTATATTGTGGGCTTAAAATTATTTTATACCTTTCCAAGAACTAGTTTTCTCAGTGTATCTGCGCCTTTTTTCTTACTACCGTTGACGCAACTACAACTTCTACCAGTTCGGTGCACAACTTGCTGTGTTAATTAGATGTGGCAACTTGGATCGTTGTGCATATGTGTATCGTTCTATGTTGCGCATACAGACAACTCAAAAGTATTTCTGTGTCATCTATTAATAGAAACACCAAAAGCTAGACTTAATGAGTTAATCGACACTAAATGACGTAGACAATGCACCAACGAGGATGTTTAATGTTTTACTGAAATTAACAACCTTAGTCGTTTACGGAACAAAATAAGATAATTCTCTTTCAGATATTTGTGTAAGATACAGCAGAGCGACATAATGTTGCACAAGTGTGACTGTCTGGACTCAGTAGTCTAGTGGTGAACGCGGTGGCATATAGAATGAAACGGACTTAGTTCGAATCCCAATGTGAACATCAACATTGGAATGCAGGTACATCCAGCCGACGAATCCCAAACAGGACTAAGCGCGCGTCCTAGATTTCGATCGCCAGTCACAATCCAACTTAAACAATACTTGTGACATAATTTATGTCTACATCTACTGAGAATGCTTACCTGCAACCTTAAGAGTCATCAAGGAGCCGCCTGATCCATTCTCAGTTAGCAAAGCGAGCTCCTTTCCAGGGATATACCAGGAAATATCAATAAAACGAAAACAGCCAAGTTGTGTAGGAGACATAGTACTAACTTCAGATAACTCAAATTTCATACTATTTTTGAGAACTGATTCGGAACCACCCCAGCCAATAGTAAATATTTGAAGCGAATTTGAACTGATTGTGTACAGTGAACTGTTATTGGAATACAGCAAGGCATTACGGATCTGTCCTTTGACTGGTATCAACTGTTTGCATTTATTATTTCTGATGTAGCAATGTGGCAAAGTACCTGAACAAAAGTAACATAAATGAGTTCATAAAATTACAAACTAACATCAACACTTAGTACTAAAAATTTAACTGATTATGAGAATTAAAACTGGTGAAATATCGATAGGCTCCAAAAGGAGTGATATATGTATGTGATAGGTAGCTTTCCCTTTGTCCTCCTTTCATCCGCACCTATAATGTAGTTAGAAGGTTCATTCTCACAACGAATATGATATAAGGATATTTTAAAAAAATACATCGGGAACGATAACGTCGTTGTAAACAACACCCTTAATTATCTTGAAATAACATATACAATAATATCTCCTTACTATCCAAAGACGGCAGAAATTAGTGTTTGCTCTAGTTGTTAACCTCCTAAACTTTGGTACACTTAAAAAATACAAATATAAAGTGATATCACTGAAGTTCTTCGTGTGTCAATGATATTGTAGAAGTCGTTAATTTGAGATGGAAAGGTTCACTCTCAAAGTGTGATCAATTTAAAATCTGGCCTGCCTTGCGAATTTGACTAGGTTAACTTATCAAAAGCTAAAAACTTTGAAACCAAGAATTATTTAGTTAGTTTAGTGTTTTCAACAACGGAGAAATTAACAATGAACCACCGTAAGCTCAATTATTCCACAAACTAGTCAGGATATATTTTACAGCAGACAACCAATTCACTACAAAAACCGATCTTCAATAACTGGTTTCAAATATCTTGAAGACTTCAACCAGGAAACCTATGTTGCCTTACACGATCCAATAAGATATCCGATTTATTTAGCGAGATACGTTGGTTACTATTAAACTACATACACTCTGCTTCTCTACCACCCGGCAACTAATATTCCGGTTGGCGCTTACCTCGATGCGTAATGATGACTAGCCTAGGAGTGGGATGAAATAAAGCTAGTGTTCCCAAACCAAAACGTGGCATCGATCGATAGGGTCGTTAACTGTTAGTCTGAGCCGTGTTGGTAGATGCAGAAAACAAAGTTGAGGTCCGCCTGGTTGCTGCCAGCAACGCCCGGAGATGTCAAGTGATACAACTCAGAAGTAGTTATAATGACGTAGGTGCAATCATTGTTTACCTCCCACTATATTATCAGCCTTCTCCCATGAATTAACTCCTCCATGAAACCTCCAAGGGTTACTGTCCGGTCCCAAACTCGGGTAAAGGAGGGTTGGGAAGCCCCATCTCATAGAAGAAAATCCTGTTAAAAACCGCTGACCAGAAAAAATTACTTAGGCCACTTAAAGTCTGCCCTGACAGTTAGAAAGTCTTCATTTCGAAGAGTTATGACGCCTCATAGTGAAAGCCGAGTTTCTTCTGAAGTCATGAGGCCGATGCCCCTTCTGAAAACCAGAGTAACAATTAATATAGATACATGGAGTGTCTGCATGATATGGGAGACAAAGAGAAGCATCCAAATAGCTGAGGAAATGAAAAGATACGACATGGAGATACTTAGAATTCGTGAAACCCATTGGTTCCAAGCTGAAAAGCAAAGATTAGCCATGAGACAGGTGCTGTTTTACTCCGGCCATGAAGGAGAAAATGCCTCGCACACAAGGTGTGGTACTAATGTTGCCCTAAAAAAGCACAGAAAGCACTTATACGATGGAAATCTTATGGACCTAGGATCATCAACACATCTTTCAAGACAAAGTAGGGGACCACAATGAATGCATCCAGTGCTATGCGCCTACCAATGACAGCAACGAAGACGAATAAGACCAGTTCTATGAAAGGCTGGAGTCCATTATCGAGAAATGCCCAGCAAAGTGCATGACGATTCTGACGGAAGACCTAAACATCAAGGTTGAATATGAGGATATGAAGACATCACAAGACAACATGCGCTGGGAGTAAAAACTGAGAAAGGTGAGGTCCGCAAAACTACGTGTCTTCAAAATAATTATAGGTGGGACTATATTCCCCCCCCCTCAACCCCACAACTGCATACACAAAGACCACACTACCGATAAACAAATTGACTACATCTACATCATTAGGAAGTTCAGAAGGACTATGGACGACGTGAGAACAAAGAGAGGAGCTGATATGGCTTCAGATCACCACCAGTTGGTGGCCAAGATGAAACTGAAGCTGAAAAAGCACTGGACAAATAACAGACGCCAACAAGCAAGTGAAGAGGAGCATTAAATAAGATAAGCCGAAGTATGTGGAAGACCTAGCAATGACAGAGGAAAAAGTTGAAAAGGAAGGAAACATGGGACACATATATAATACAACAAATAAGTAAGCTGGAAAATACAGTAAGCCAGAACGACCAGTCAAGAACGAAGATGATAAACGAATCACTCGGACAAAATAACAGCGAAACAGGTGAGTAGAGCACTTTGAATAACTCTTGAATAGACCAACCCCACTGAACCCACCGGTCATCGAAGCAACATCTACAAATCTTTCTATAAATGTTGACCCACCAACAATCGAAATCAACATGGCCATCCGGCAAACCAAGTGGAGTAAGGCAGCAGGGCCACACAAAATACCAGCTGAGCGATTGAAATCAAATATAAAAGTAATTGCAAAGATGTTTTCACGTTTACTTCAGAAAGACTTAGGAGGAAGGATAAATACCAACAGACTGGGAAGAGGAGTATTTTATCAAGATACTATAAAAAGGAGATCTTAGCATTTATGAAAACAACAGAGGCATTGCTTTACTTTCAGTGCCATAAAAATTCTCAATCGAGTGTTGTTAAACCGAATGGGGTCCAGTCGACGCCCAACTAAGAGATCAACAGGCCGAATCCCGTAAGGACCAATCATTTACCGAACAAAATCGCAACACTACGGATCATTGTTGAACAACCAATTGGATGCGACTCACCTCTTTGCATCAACTTCCTTGACTTCAAGAAAGCGTTTGACAGCGTGGAGAGGAGAATATTATGTAGCCTTCTTCGACATCAGGATGTACCAAAGAAGATAGTCAATATCATAGGGAATTCCAACGATAGACTATTCTGCAAAATCATGCATGGAGGGCAGCTCACATATTCGTTCGAAGTGACGATTGGTGTCAGATAAAGCTGTTTACTCATCCTCTTTCTGCTGGTAGTTGACTAGATTATGAGAACCACATCACAGAGGAAGCAAGGAATACAGTGGAAACCTTGGATGCGGCTGGACGATCTCAACTTCTCAAATGACCTAGACTTCTATCCCGCACACAGCAACAAATGCAAATGGTGGATAGTGTGGCAGCAGTAAGCCTCAGTATACACATGGGAAAAAGTAAGACCCTTAGATACAACACAGTGAGTGTCAACCCAATTACACTTGATGGAAAAGCTCTGAAAGCAATGGAAACTTTTACATACCTGAGCAGCGTCATCGATAAACAATAAGAGTTTGATACACATATGAAGGCTTGAATTGGCAGGGCAGGTCAACTTTTCTACAACTGAAGAACATCTGAAATTAAGACCAGCTGTCAGCCAACATTATAGTCAGAATTTTTAATATCAACGTAAAAATAGCTCTACTGTATGGAGTTGAAAACAGGAGAATTACGAAAAGCTTCATTCAAAAGATAAGTGTATTGATGAACAGTTGTCCATACAGAATGCTCCGGATACGTTGGCCAGAAACCATTACAAACAGCCTACTGTGGCAGAGTAAGACAACTTCCATCTGAGGAAGAAATTACGAAAAGACGTCGGAGGTGGATGGGATAAAGTGAAAAAATCATTGAACTGCACCTCACGACGAAACCTAACTTTAAATACCTACGGCCAAAGGAAAGGAAGACCAAAGAACATATTGTATCGGGAATTGGAGGCAAACATTAGAAGAATCAATAGCTCTTAAGAACAACTGGAAAGGAGAGCCCAGAACAGAGTTGGTTGGAGACCTGGGTCGGCGGCCTATATTCCACGAGCTAACAGGGATTGATGATGGTGACACAATTAGCTTGAAATTATTTTATAGCTTCTTTCTAATGAATTAGTTTCTTTCCCAATCATCTTAAACCACTGATATTACTGTTACTTCTAGTATTTTGGCATTATTCTCACAGAACTAATGAGTGTGGTAAGTTGGACCGACGTAAACCTATGCCAGGTTATATGTTGCGCATGACGGACTGACTGATGGGCAGTGTCTTCCTATGACTAGTACATGATGAAAGTTAAGAAATTCACTAAATGAGTGATTCTTTTAGCTTGAAACTATAATTTAAGCCTAAGCGGTCCTTAGTCAGTGCTGTTAAACTGAATGGTAAATGCTTCAAAGCCTTACATGTGATAAAATACTCATGAACTCAACAGCTTTGTTAGTCACGTGTAAACTAATCTGGTTAAAGTCTGGTTAACTCGAATGAACAATTAGGTAGCTAAAACCAGACCACTTACGACAAATACCAAAATGAAGCACATTAAAACATTATTAGAATTTCAGTAAGTAGCACTCCAGTAAAATTATATATTACGGGTTACTAATTGCAAACGAAACTATTTGAATTCAACTGTAAGTGACAGGTGGAAATATTCAGGAAAAGAACCGTCAATTGCATGTACCAAGTTCTACGTTGTAACTGACTGACTGACTGACCGTCAATTGTTGTACACAAAATTAGCTAAAATTAGGTTGTAATCCATAAGATGCGAGCGATTCTAATTATTCCATTTGTGACCAATGATTCTCTTTGTGGTAGTTCATACAAGACGAAAAATCTTACTAGCTTCTAATTGAATATCATTTGTGGAAAATTTAACGTAATTGAAATACTGAAGCTGAGTCAACGGACATAAACAAAGACGAATGTAGAGCAAGCATATGTTTATGAATACACTACCATATCTTTACATCATTACAGTGAGAGTAAATTACGATGACAAAAAGGATAAGTAAACATAGGAAATGTATTTCAGGATAAACTAATGAATTCAGAGAATAATTAAGGGATGGTAAAATCTGAATACATGATTTAATGCAAATATCAACACAGAATGTCATTGTAGCAACATTTAAAACTTAAAAGAATAAAAATACATGTCAAGTATTTTTGTATTATTGCTTAAAATGTTTATAAACTATGAACTAGCTCAGTTTTAATACCAACAGACTGATACCCATTAGTCTTTTGGAAGTGCAGATGTGGCTCAATGATTTTCACATCCGAACATCAATAAATGAATTGAAAACTCACGAAAATCTAGTTGAAAACAAACACATGGATGGGATCATAGGACATTCATGCTTCATGATTCAGTAGACAAAACTTGTAAAGAGGTGTTAATTTAAAATCCACCAACGCTTTTCTACATATAGTTGCATAAAAAAGTTATAAAACAAATATTAGCCAATCCCTTACTCACTGATAAACTCTAGAATATAGAAACATATAATAGTATATTTAACACTTCATATTGATGGTATCATCTGAATACTTGGGCAGAAATAACTACAGGATCATTTTACTAATTATATGAAGACAGATTACTTATATAGAACGAAGCTAATGATAGTAAAACAAATATTACTTTGTAATAAAGTATAGTTTGTCTGGACATTTTATGAAGATTTATTAATTTTTTACTCATATTAGACTGCGCAACAGAAAGGCTCTTAAACCAACTTCATATTCTTTTGATAATATTCACTGATAATGACGGCTACCTAAGATAAATATTTCCCTAATGAAACCAAGTGTTTTGAGAAACAAAGTCTCAAGACAATTCATCTTGAACTGCAGCTTTTTACCTTGTTCAAAAATTAATATAATATAGCACAAAAATGTCAATAACTGTATTGTTAACAAATGACTCGATCCTTCTAGTCTAGTTTGACTCATAAAACCACTAGATTAATTTAATTCACAGACAATTATGACAAATCAGTGATAGACATTAGGTTCAAAATAGAATAGTATCCAGAAAAAAAAACTCATGAGTGATAGCTGAACAGTTACATTCCAGTTTCGCTTGTATACAAATTCACAGAATAAAATGTTATTATGAATATGGTTAATATCAAAATAACGTACATAAAGCATCGCCAGAGAGAGAATTTGACGTTTCACGGCGGTTTAACAACTGAAGAATGTTTACGACTTTCCTTTTGCGGATAGAAAGCATTTGGTCAACTTTACGTTGAGTTTCTGACTTAGCGAAGAGAGTATCCACCACTTTCTGTGTAACAAATCCTGGGGTATCATGATTTTCAATTTTAAAGTACCGTTTCTTTTCATGATCATAGAAATAACCGGGTATATCTAATTCTTAAAAAAATAATCAGTACATTACCTGAAGGTTTCCACATAATACGACCACTTTACAGTTCATGGACGTTAATGGGGACTTTTTATAATTCTGAAAAGCTGCAACCACAAATGCAAAAAGCGACTGATAAATACTATCAAATACATTATTCATAACATACTATTGCAAAACACAGATGATATAAGTCGTGTTGTAGCGCATAATGCTAAACTAAATGTGAAAGCTTGTTTGGTCTAACAACAGTACATTCAGTAGTAGGCTCCACATGACTGTGATAAAGCTTGCATTAATGTAACATGTAGCTTACGCAATGATCGTGAGCAGTGGTGGGTAGCGAAAGCTAAAGAGATGGAAAAGGCCGCGGCAATAGGTAACAGTAGGCAACTGTTCAGACTTATCAAGGAAATGGGTATCAGAAACGCAAATGTAAGTGAAACTATCTCCGAAAAAGATAATTCCACTATCCACTGTCAATCCAGAAGATAAGACCGATGGGCAGAACACTTTAGGGAACAGTTCAACTGGCCTTTGGCCTTATTCCAGTTGCCCACCATCTCCAAACAATCTGAATGGCAAATTAACATTGGTCCCCCAAGTCTCAGTGAGGTTGAGAAGGCTATAGGAAACTTAGAGCGAGGGAGAGCAGCAGGACCAGATGGATTAACCCCTGAGATATTTAAGGACGGTGGTCCAGTTTTAGCAGCGAGATTAACTGAGATCTTGACTAGAATTTGGGAACTAGACGTAATCCCATCTGACTGGTCTCGAACACTAACCATTCCGGTCTATAAGAAAGGACAGAAGTCCTCGTGTGACAATTACCGAGTAATCAGTTTAACGAACATGGTGTCTAAAATATTAGCTTCAATAATACTTCGACGTCTAACTAAAGCTCGTGGAGAGCAAACTCGAGAAAATCAAGGTAGTTTCAGACCCGGACGTGGTTGTATAGACCAAACATTCACACTTAGGCAGGTTCTGGAACATAGGCACACTTTTAGACGCCCAACAATAGCTGTATTCCTTGACCTTAAGGTGGCGTTTGACTCTATCGATCGTAAGGTTATGTGGCAATGTCTCACTGAAAGGCGTACCGGAGAAGTACATTAACCTTATACAAGCTCTCTACTCAAACACCACATGTCGTGTTAGAGCTTATGGCGGATTGTCTTCGGAATTGATCACTTCTAGTGGTGTTCGTCAAGGTTGTCCGCTTTTTCCATTTTTATTTAATTTCATCATTGATATACTTTTACAGTTAACATTGTCATCGTCTGATTTCTCTGGGGTTGACCTCCTTTCAGGAAATAAACTTACTGACTTAGAATATGCAGATGATATAGTTCTACTGAGTGAAGATGCTGACGAAATGCAGAATTTTTCGACAACCTTAAACATGAACGTAAGCATGTTTGGGATGCGATTCTCCCCATCCAAATGCAAAATGCTACTTCAGGACTGGCTTAATTCGGCACCAAAGTTAGTGATAGGGAGCGAAACCATTGAATGTGTTGTCCGTTTTACTTATCTCGGGAGCCTCATCAGTCCTGACGGTCTGGTGTTCGATGAAATCTCTGCCCGTATACATAAGACCCGATTGGCTTTTTCCAACTTGCGTCACTTGTGGCGTAGGCGAGACATTTGTCTACTGACGAAAGGACGCGTTTACTGCGCAGCAGTCAGATCCGTTTTACCTTATGGATGTGAAACATGGCCTTTAAGGATAGAGGATATTCGTAGGCTCCTAGTATTCGATCGTAGATGTCTCCGAAACATTGCTCGTGTTTACTGGGACCACCGAGTAAGGAATGCGTGGGTTAGGAATAGAGTACTAGGTAAATACGGTAAGTCTATTGATGAAGTAGTGAATCTTCACCAGCTGAGGTGGTTAGGACATATGTTGCGTATGCCTGACCATCGTCTGCCTCGACAAGCAATGTTGTCTGTTGTAGGAGTAGGCTGGAAGAAAGCTAGGGGCAGCCACACGAAAACATGGCACCAATCCATGAAGTCATTGACAATTGGGCTGAGTCATGTTAATAGATGCAGACTACATGGTTGGGGCCCACACGATGATCGTAACAAACGGTTAGAGACTTTAGTTGATATGGCTCAAAATCGTTTGCAGTGGCGCAGGTGCATCCACTCCTTATCTTCCTCAAAATTCTAATTTTTGAGCTTCTCATAATTTCCTCTTTACTGAATCACTTTTATCTCAAATCTCATCTCTGATCTCTATGCCTTTCCATTAGTACTTACTCTGTTACTACCTCCCCTACTCTGGGATTTGGCCCGACAATTTAATCTTTATCAGCTTATTGAGGCATGGCAACTTGAACTGATGTACGCATGTACCAAGTTCTACGTTGTAACTGACTGACTGACTGAACATGTATCCAAACCCATACGTTTTGGTTCTGGGGTTTTTGTTTAATGTATTCAGTACTGAAAAATGAGACAGGATATTCATTGTCCGTAAGTTATGCTACTACTTTCAGACGACTATGTAGTCATATTCACAGTATGTGACACTAAATGATTGGGCCTAATGTCACCTAAATATATAGTGACCAAACATGTCACCTTTTATGCAATGAGTAACCACGCAATGAACTACCAACTGTACACCAATACTAACAAAAACAGTCATGAAGCCTATAAAAAAAACGATTTTGTAACTTGCTGATATTCGCGGGTTCTGAACAGTTCAGTTACTACACAAGTAAAAACTTATGAAAAGTATTGATAGTCAAAACTATATTGTTCTATGCGAAACAACCAGTTTCGTACTCAAAGTAGCTCAAAATGATAATTCTCGCACACCACGAACTCAGAGGACCAGTAGTATCTCTCTAGTACTGCAGTGTGAAGACTACTAAGAAGTGGTAAACGAGGATTTTGATGAAGCTGAAGTTTTATCAAGGTATTTATGTAGTGTTTTCGATCAACGATAATGAAAAGCTATTTGTAAGTTCTAATGATGTAGTATTTTAGGTGAGTCCTATGCCCGATGAGAAGGGATTTGTCTTAAGAACCCTCCACACACACCTCACACTAAGCAGATTTTGAGGCCGCGATAACACTAGAATTGTGGAGGCATTTGTGAGTGCAATTGCCGAACTATTGGCAATGCTGTTGGACATAACGCTGAGGTAGTCGGAACTACCAAGGGAATAAAAAAGTCACCCAAAGTTACAAGTTCATGAGTTCTATTGTTTGCTAAATATATAAAGGACGTGAAAATCACAAACATATTTAGACATTCTGGTTAAGTTGACAGATCAATAATTATTAATTCTAGAAAACGTGAGTAATTGCAATATTGCTGTTGCAAAAGCGTTCGGCTTTCTTATGGAATTTACGCAGAGCATTTCTGAACTTGAATGAAAAGTTTCAAATATTATACCCAACAAACGAGAGGTTTCATTTGTGATGCAAGAGGCGAATCAGTTTTAAGTATGAGGCTGATATACTTAAATAAGCGCTATACTAAAGTAATCGAATAGTGAAACGTCTGTGACTATTCCTATTAAAATATCCTTGGACACATTGGCCTATCGCCACCAAATTCCCGTCAGTTAGGTAATAGGATACTGGCTTATCGTGTACTAGACGACTACTGGTATTTATATTTCCAATCGATTTGTTTTATTGAGAAATAGCAATTTGAGAGGAAACGTCAAGTTTAAAAATAAAGACCAAGATGTTTATGCCTTGTTTTATTTCACGCACCAAGTTATGAACTAATGGAAGTCTCTAACATATGGTGGAAAATGCTGTGAATAACGCGCAGTATTCTCACCTGTTTAAAAGGAAATAGGATATTAACAGTACCATAATTCGCAAGTATCATTTCTACTTCTCGGACATTGAGCCAAGTTATATAGAGTGCCGACTGGTTGACGATTGACGTCACTAGCAAAGAAGTATCTCACATAATGTCAAATGTATTAAAACGTCGATATGTTATTTAGTACCAAACTGAATGCCAGTGAAATGGGCCTTAAGAAACACTTATTGCATATAGGACTTATTAAGTGTAACAGCTTCAGTAATTAAATGTTTAAGCTTTATTTATTTTAGAATAACTCACAGTAATATCACTGCGTATCCAATGTAGAACTATACTATAATGTCCAAGCAACAAGGCCTCAGAAAAAGGTTTTAAGATAGTGGCGTATATCTGATATAATGTTGATACCAGATAAAATACTTCCTAATTTGGACATAGCAAACAAGCATGATTTGGGGAGCGACTTTAGTACTTATACGGCAACATGTGAGTGACTGTTAAATGACCTTGGATGCCTTAATCGAAATGAACCAATCACAACCCTGTAAATAAGAATCCTGAAAATCTTGTGGTGTATTGAAAAAACATTGAGCCAGGACTCATTGTATTATGCCTTTCTCTACGAAAATCTTTGGTAAAAGATGAAATATGCATATGTCCAAAAAATATTATGCCTTAACCATGATCTGAAATGCAATGAGTAATCAGCAACTTCTAACGAATTATTTGTGATTAAAATTGAAACCATTGCAGAGTTTGTTTTTATTTCATCAGAAAACTTGTTAAAGATATTTTCGCATTTGTTCGACCTAATTTCACCATGTACCTTATATAATTATTCGTCTAAATGACAGTGTAGCAACCTCCCTTGCGATTCAAAGTAAGGTTGCAAATGATAACTTACGCAATTACATATTGGTTCGGTATAATTTACACGAACCCCCGTTGATGAATCAACGAGGTATTTCTTGTGCACTATGACTCCAGGTACGTAGATCATATTTGAAAGTGATTCTTAAGGTTTCAAATTGTCATGAAGTGCACCAGCTTAATGACCAAGTTACGTTTGTTGTATAACCAGAGCATTTACTAACGAATTAACCCACTCTTACAAATGGGACTAAATCGAAAAGCAATGAAAGATGGGGGATAAGTTATATCTTGTTGTAAGTAGAGCGTTAATGGGATAACAACATCTAAGCTGGTTAACTAGAAAAATCTTTCCCACGTTATGTCGTGTAGTGATCCGGTGGTGATGCGTGACTGGACACCTTCAACTAGTCACGTCCGCTGAAACAAACATGGTCAGCATCAATGTCGAAATTTTACGCAACTTTTTATTTTGGGGATTATTTACCGCTACAGTCACTATACATTATTGCTCATGGTAGGATGTATTTTTCTACTTATTTAGACAAGGTGACTTATACAAGGATTTGCTTCAATTCTAATTTGGAATGAGTAGAAAAGGAATCCTATCTAATGGATTTCTTGCATAAACACTCAGTGCACCAAAAAAATGTCAATTTTGAGTTTTATTTTAGTCGGCAAAAAACTGTCATTTCTTTTTCACACTCATAATTTACTACTATCCTCAATAGTTCGATAGTTTAAGAACTAATTACAAGTTTACTGTCATTAATTAAATTAAGAAAAATCTCTGCAGATCCACATGAAGTCTTCAGACGGCGGCTATAACCATGAAGCATCCTGCTCTTTCCTTATTTGTTTGAAAATACAAGTCAAGTCCACCGCAGTTCTGAAATCAGGTCTAAAATCGGTTCCAGTTTATGTTAGAAACCACTCAGAATTCTTACTATAGTTAGAAGTATAACTTAGATATAGGGGTAGGCCAACGAAAATTGTCTCCCAAATTTCAAGGTTTTGGCGCATTATTGAAATAGTGGTGTTGGTTGCAGTGAATATGCTGTGTAATCTGAATAAAGGGGTTCAGTAATCAGTGAAAATCTAATATGCCTACTTCTATGTTTCCCTACTCTTTCAATTATCAGTAGAATAAACTTATAAGCAACAAATCACATTTTTTGTTGACTGACCTTGGTTCAAGGCCATTTTAAAAGTCTTTCAAGGATACTTTAACAGTTTAAACCCCTCTCAGGATATATAATGAAGCTGGTTTGATTCTCATGTTTGACTTAGGCTTGTCGAAATTCTTTCTTACTTAATGGTTATCGATAGTTTGGAACAAGTTTTCACTTAACAGGCTTCCGTGTCTAGTAGCAGTAGTCATTAATTCCTCCGAGTAGGAACATAAGTAGATAGAGCATATACGTCTAAAAAATTATTTGTACAGTAGTAAGAGATTTTCCTTGCAGTCTTATAAAGTGGACTATAATTTTTATTGAAGGACTTCAATAGAATTCACTTGGACTAGTTTGATCGTAAAGGTATTTCAGGACGTAACTATCCTTGAGAATGAAAAATTGTCTACAATCCAACTTTCTAGATTGCACTACTATTTCACAGTGTTCTGTTAAAAATCAGTGTTGAAACTAAGTGTAAATAATTAGCCCAATGGTTACCTACGCGTATTTATGATTTCGTATGTCACAATTAAGTCAGATTCCAGCGGCCCATATTCTAAGTAAAACAACTCTAGTTTTAACAGGCTTTCCTATCGGGCCTTAGTCCCTCTACCAACCTTTTAACTTTTTTGAATGTATTCATAGGTATCATTGTCATTATGGAAGAAAACATTGTATCATCATATTTTAAATTAGGACGAATGGGACTGACAAAGATTACATGAAAAGTCTTATCAAAGTGGTCAGAAATGAGCACTAAAATCTATGTAGTTTATCGAATGTCACAGATGGATAACGTAAAACGTGTCACGTAAAACAGTTGGTTCGTTTTCATCTGCCCAACTATAGAGCCGAGTCAAATCATCTTGCAGTACTGGCCTTTCCACCTGAATGTAGACGTCGTTCCGAAGTTTTTAGTTATTAATAAACAGATACTTTAAAAATACTCTAGAGGTAGATCTCCTGTATTAACTGGGAAGAGGTGAGGTCTCTGGACTAAGCCCTTGGGAGCACCACTAGAACATTTCGTAGCTCGGTGAAGAGAATAGTTTCTTCTCTACTTGATTAACCCATAGTCCGATATGCGGTCTAAACCAGTCAAGTAGTGAGGATTTAGAATCTATCTGTGGCACTTCGTGAATGAGAAAACCATGACTAACTCTGCCAGGTGTTTTGAAAAGTTAAAAAATGTCACGCTGACTGCAACCTTTCGATTAAAGATGTTAGTTTAGTTTTTTTTCAGCAGGTAGCAGACTGGTGACGATTGAGTGTTTTTTTCTGTGACCGTCCTGTTAGAGTACAAAGAAATTTATAGACCCTAGGTGTACACATAAGTAATCACGGATAAGGGTATCAAAGGAAAGTTCACTGGTCAGGTAGCTTGCACGATTATTTTACGAGCCTCCTTTAAAGATTGAAGTGAAGTGCACTAGGATCCACTTGCACGTAATCACTTCTTGCGTCAGGAAATGTGTGAAAAGTTCACTGGGCAGAGTCACCAAGAACGAAGCTCTCTCCCTGAGGTCAGAGGAGTAAATTTTTTCAAGCCAGTGAAAATGAGTTTTTTATTAGCAGGTTCAATGTTTGGAACAAACGGTTTAATGGTTACAGTGACTTTGGTAGTTCTTGTAGCTCTTTAACCTATGACACCCAAAATTTTCGACTCAGCCCACTATTCGCACAAAATATAGAAGTATTATAAAGGCTAAGTTTTGACATAACATGCACGGAGGTTTGAGTCTTAGCAGCTGTGAGGTCACCCACTTGAAAGTGAATAAGTACTTTATCAAGTTTTACATTTTTAACCTGGAATATACTAGGTCTTATAATCAGATTGATAAGTCCATCTTTGAAAGCATTTAGTTATTCCACATATAACGACTGGGCGAGTCATTTCCAAACATCAAGTCTGGCGGCGGTTTGATGGAAAGCAGACAGATAATGTGTTTTGGTTACATTCTATTATAACCATGTGAATGAACGAACCTTAGCTTAAAACTAGATTTCGCAGATTATTAGAACCCGCACGATGAGGTTTATTTCGTCAGTTAAAAGCCCCATTTGGTTAAAAACAAGGTGATTAAACTGCTCAGCATATATGTTTTCCCAAACTACAACGTTAACGCTGATCTCTAATATCATAATAAAGGATTTCTACACTTTTAAAAGATATTTGTCTTGACTACATCAAAAATAAAACTCTAATTTATGTTGGTGCCTCATCATTTTCAACAAAACCTGTAAAGACGAAATGTCTGACAAAATTTACACCATATTGCGGGTACTGTTGTATTAATATAATAATAAACAATAGTGAACAAAAGTCTTGTAAAGATATCCTCGTAAATTAAAGTAAAAATTACAATTATTAGGTTCAGGTCTTAATATTAAGCACTGTTTCGGAAACAAACATTTGTTCTGACAATTCCATAATAATAGTAAATCCTAAGTTTAATTACACTAGTTTTTGTAGTCTTGCTCAAGATGTCAAAATAAGGTCAATGTACATAATTTATACAGATGAAAGTTATAGTAATTTTGTTCTAGTGTTAAATTCATAGTTATTACAACTTGCGGAGGATAAGAGAGTTAGTCAAGTAAACAGACGTCAGACAATATAACATTTTCGTTACTATTACTACCAATAATGTCATGCAAGTGCACTAGTTGTTTATGATGATCTAAGTGCATATTGTAAGCGTTCACATTTGGAAGGGTTGCAGAGGTATAACATCTCGAGACTTTTCGAGTGAGCGAAACTGCACGGGATTCAGTATGATTCATTATACAGGTGCCTAACAAGCCTGGTTGCGAAGGAGATAATTAAATAATATTGTACGGTAAGTTCCGTACTTACTTTATACATTGTCATCTACAACCAGAAAGGGTACAAAAACAGAAAGAATGAAATAACAACACTTGTGTCCTAGAGTTGGCAGATCGAATTGACAGACTTAGTGATTAAGTAGGGAATGAAAAAAACATGATTTATAACACAAGCTTACAATTGGACTGAAAGGAACGAACATCAGCATATAACTACGTTTGGTAGGTGAGTTCAGTTGTGTTCAGACACCCAGAGTCCCTATTATTTCACCAGCAGAGTAAAAAACAATAGTTGGCATGAACGCTTTCAATAGGGCATTAGAAGAGAGGAAATTATTAATATATCATACAAATAAAGAAAGCGAATCTGCTCTTTTGAGTAGTTTGCAGAAAATTGCTTCACATTCATGGGAAGCTATCTGTAGAATTCATGCACAAACTGGATTCAAAATGCGACATTTTTGAAGCTGAATTGCGAAGGTTGTAACAAGATGGTTCCGCGGGTTTAATTGGATCAGATGGTGGAAATGCTAATTTGTTCAGCATCTTATAAAAGAAAATTACGTTTAACTTGAATCAAGCGCATTTATAGGGTATTTATTCTTAACTAAGTTTTATTGTCCATAGTACAATCAGTCCCAATAATACAAAGAGTAGAGCGACGCTGGATAGATTCCACTCTGAGTTTATTCTTAGTGCAGATATTACTGAGAATAAAATTACACTGCTCTGGTAGCCAATAGAAAACTACTTTGAAAAGTAGAACACCGGAATCACTGTTATAGAAGTTACTTCGTTTTCAACCTAGAATTCAGTGTTGTGTAAATGTTCCCAGAGTAATCTGCTGTTCAAATGACAGATTATACGAATACCTGAGTTCCAAGTCAGCTACTGATTGAATCCTTGATAACTCAGTCACCATTTATGGGGAAATAAAAATTGAGTTACTTACCTCCAAAATATATCTAACCACACTTAGTAGCATTAAAATCTAACTTCTATTTCGAACACTATACTGCAACCTAGCTGAGTTCAACAGTGACATCAATGAGTGTGTGTGAATTTGCGTGAAAGAATGAGAATACTATTTTCAGACCATCCACGAATAGAAACAGTCTACCCACACTGAAGCATTTGTATCTATCATTTGTGTAAGCTGTAAAGAGCAGTGGGCCTAAAACACTCTATTGTACAACACCACTTGTAGCCGGTTCGACCTTCGAAAGGGTGGAGTTAATCTTAAAATTTTGATATTGCTAACTAAGAAAAGAGTTTAGCCATGCAAGTAATAGATCTTTAATCCTATAAGAGAAGATTTTGATTATTAGAACCCTGTGGCTAACCATGTCAAAAGCTCTAGATATGTCCCAGCACAGTACTAATACTAAGTGCCTAAGGCATCGATTAGTAAAAGCTAAATTGAAAGTGAAGAAACCTAGTTTGAGAAAACCATGCTGCGAATTTAGGGTAAGTTCACTGGAGAGTAGATAATCAGACATTTAGTCGCGTACTATTTTTTCTATTATTCTAGGGTTGATTGGGGTGACAGTGACGGGCCCGTAGTTGTACCGGTTAGTCCTATCAACTGATTAAAATTGAGAACTAGTATATGAGGTTTTTCATCTATGAGGATAAGTGCCTTTTTTTAAAGTAAAGTCGAACAAAGCAATAAGCAAAAAATTTGATAACCTGTTTAGCAACTTTGTGGCTAAACTACCAATAAACTATATGCGTATAGTATTTGTAGACAATACATTGGCCAAATATCTTTCAGTCGCTAAATGAATATCTGAAGCCATCCGAAACCTTAAGTCTTTCTCGAAGGATGTGGCGAGGACACGTTATTTTTTACTCCTTAACTGTCCAATTTGTCGTTAGAAATAGGGGAATGCCCTAAACATCTGGAAAACTAGATACATCACCCATAAATACAAGGTCGGTGATAGAGCATGTGTAAATAGTTATAGGTCTATAAAGACCACTTCCGTTCTTTCACGAATCATGGAGAGAATAAAAACATGGCATCTCAAAATGCTTTTTAGCACAAAGCCAAATGTCTAAATTACAACATGGTTTCTTATGAAGAGTCGATGGTGTTTAACCTGTTACTTCTACTTCTTTAATCACATTACATCTTGCTACGACTGACACGACATAATCTTAGTTTTATACATGAATATATCCTAGGCCTTTTACAAAGTATCACACAGTATACTGTATGCAAAATTATACTCTGTGGGGATTCAAAACCCTTTTTTGAGTTGGCTTAAGTCATCCTTAACTAATTCGATATCAAATAACCAAAGTAAACTCAGCACAATCATCTCCCAAGAAAGTAACTAGTGGGGTTATACAAAGAAGCGTACTAGGGCCTCTTATGTTTACAATATATATCAACTTTGTCAGTAGCTGTTTTAACACTGACAAAACTTTCTTATGAGCAGATGACTTTAAAGTTGCCTACTCATGCTACAGAAATGAGCTACACAACACTGTTAAGGTCATAGAGCAAGATTTAGACGTAGTCACTGTCTGGTGTTAAGAACATTATCTTAACTTTAAAACTATGAAATGTGACTGGATCAGCAATCGGTGCCGCAACTTCAGCCTCCATTTTGAAGTAGATAGTAAATAAATCCCCAAATGTGAGATGATTCTGGACCAAGTCTTAAAATATGCTAAAGATGTTGCATCTATTAAATAGACAACATCTGTCACCTTAAAGTTACTCAGACTTACGGGTTGTATAATAAATAATTCCAACCGTCGTGAGTCTAGATTGGTACTATGTAGGGTATGTTTAAATCCGATACTTAAATATTGCTCTCCGAAAAAGTTATAGGCTGAGGATTAAAGGAATAAAGCGTTACTTTCTAAAAAAGACATTAGGGATGGATTGTGGACCAAACTACACTACACGGTGTGATACTTTGGTCTTAGAACCAGTTTAGAAAAGGTGAGATAAGCTCAATATGACATTCTATTTTAAAATCATGCATAAATCCCCGACTCTACATTAAGATTCATCACAGCATCTAACTACAGCCTCAAGAACCACACAAAAGAACTATCCAGGCAGAAGATTTTTCCAAAAGTATACGATATAATTTTTCTGTGCACAGATTTACTGCCATTTGGAATAGTTTAACGGCAGAAATAAGTAAGTTAGATACCACTGTTCGCTTTATACGAGCAACAAACTAACTATTCAGCGACTTCAAGGCTCTGGATAAACTATCGGTTTACTCAAACTTTAGTATAACATGTAACTTTCTGTGCCAGCTCATTATCTAACATGCGTGTGTAAACTAGGTACTGTACCAGCAGTACTTAATATAATATATGTATCTGACATACTACTATCTAAATGAACACTAAAAGTGCTAAGCATTTCTATAGGCAAATCTTCAACAACTACTCTTGAACAGACATATCCTCGTCAGGTGGAAACAACAGTTATTTATCTCCTGAATTAAACTTTATCCTGTTCTCCTTTTAGTATATATAGGTATATTCCCAATCATGTTTAGCCATCGTCACTCCTTCTCAATGTAGATGGATCTTGTAGACCCTGATTATTAGTCAGCGCCTTACCATGTATATCAATTGATTAAACGCATATATAAATGTGGTCAGCCTTGCAAAGGTCTTCCTAAGTGAAGCAGCATCTTTAATTAACAATCTAATTATTTGTAACAAATCTTCCACGACTCACCGCTTAACCTCAAATTAATCAATTAGTGGCTCATTCAGGTTCTAAAACTGTTAACACTACAATCATGTAGGTTGCAGCAGAAGAAAAACGGAAGAAAGAAGATTCTGCTTTGAAACTAATTGTCTTACTACCACTAACTAGTATTTTTCTCTATTTCACATACTCTACTATATCACCTCTCTTTTGAGATTATGGGCTGATATAATAAATAATTGATTTCCTTGAAGCAATTTACTCCCAGTGCTTGTTAGCAAAATACTGAGTGCATCAGTAACTCAACGTTCAAAATTAACCCAGATAGATTTCACTGCCATGAAAGAATGCCCTCATATATGTGTTTGACTGATGGTGTTATCCATGTTTCAAACGATGTTGGTCTTATACCGTATATGGATATGCTGAATGGTCCATTCTGTTTACTCCCAGCCATTTCCTGGAATCATGGTACCATAGGCGAGAAGAGCGTTGTTGTTTATTGGAAAAGCGTTATAATCCGATACAAACCTCTTATACCTTAGTACTGCAAACTTTGTTATCGTTAGGCTTGTTTTTAATTACTATCTTTCTCTTGCGGACTTTGGAGGTTGTAACTTTTTTTTCATGTGGTCTATCATTTTTATATTTAGTTGAGTTCTGCTTATATCCTAACTTGTAACACTATCATCGCCCTTTACTAATAACTATATCGCGTGTTCTAATACTCAAATGGTACGCGATCGGGCTAAGCGCTCTAAACTTAATAAAAGCTCACCAAAACCAAATGATATGTCCTCTGCTAGTAAACTTCTCGATTCTTCGATGACACAGAGGCTACCACTACTTGTTAGAGCCGTGGGCATCATGTAAAACCTAAATTACGACATTAATTATATGATCAAACTAAAAGTAAAGTCTACCCTCAGCCGAATCATCAGTGTCTTGTCAGACTTAGAACCTATATCCTATCTACTAAGTAAGAAAACGACCTAGATGTTGATAAACATAAGCAGGTGGAGACCTTTATTAACTTTATAGCCGACGAAATTGTAAATAGACTATATTCACACCATGAAGATATTGTTTATAATATACCTGATAAATTCTCTCTTTGTTAAGCAAAGTTGATCGGCTTGAAAGCCAGTAGTATGCTGCATGTCTCATACGATTGTAGAAGATTGAAGAAAAGAGACTGGCAAACTAGTTATCAACCCTTGTTCAATTTCAAGTCGACTTTAACATTGTATTTTGTCGGCTTCGTAGGCAACATTGGATCCGTTACTGGACCTGAAGCATATGAAGATAGTTGCAGATAAAACGAAGCTGCAACGACTAACGGCTTTTCATATCACTCTGAATAACGATGCAGTTAAGCTTCGACTAAAACGTGACGCCAATTTCCTATCCTATCTAATCATACCACGTTCTTCACTGTGTCCTAGTGTTCGCTGTACTCAATCGGATAAATACTCTCCACCCTACAGAAAAATAACCAAATCTAGAAGCTGTAAGTGTGTTGATTTGAACATGTCAACAACGCAGGGGTCAACAGGTAGTCCGCACACTCCCATTCCCACTTATACTAGCAAATATAGAAATACCAGTAGTATCCTTCAAGGTTGCTATCATTTTGAGAAGCTTCCTCTAGATCTACTAGACAGTGAACAACTATTAAAAGCTAGCCAAAATATGGCTATGCATATTGAGCTAAAGGAACCTGACTGCATATCTTAATCCTGCCTTAAGGCATCAAGACACTCCAAAACTCAAGCCCATAAAAGTACGCAGACCCTGTCCATAACATCATAGTAGAGAAAAAACCAAGACTTCTCTTAAGTTGCAGGATATCGTACAGTTCGCTACAAATAATATTTCACTCGTGACCAACCCCAGTTCTTTGAAAGTTCCTAAAAAATACCTATGCCGGACAACAAAACAGTAGAGGTATTCCAAGCAAGTAGACTTTTTTACTTGGCATTAAATACTTGGGAGACGTATTTCGTTACGAACCAACCTCCCGTGTAGTGGAGTACTGCCATAGACAATCACGATAAGCCTAAGTAAAATGTCTTCAGTAGGGCAGGACGCACTCCCTATCCCTTAACAGCTAATTAGGACAGACTTCAAGTGTCTAAAAATGTACAGTCCGCATATTCTTCGAATCCCAACCTATATGCACTGGGACTTCATACCACTAAACAACAAAAACCAGCATAAAGACCGTGTGGAACACGCCTACAAGGTACCTATAAGCCATTCTCAGCAGGCTGACTACACCTATGTCAATAGCCCTGCACTTCTCTTCGGCAGCCGCATGCTCACATCATTTCCTCACACATCATTAAGAAATCTCACGCAAACTTCAGCGCATCATAACCACGAGTTTTTTGGCAATGCTTCTATGGCATACAGTAACAACATGCCACTATTTAACTTCTGGCTGTCTATCTACAATCCACTATATTTTTCTCACATGAACCGCTACCCTCGCTACTCCTTATCCCCAATGGACTAAGATTGAACCTCAACTCATAGCATGGCATTTCGTATAAACAAGAAACCTCCTATGTCTGTCTCCTGATTATCCCATTATATTCGCTTCACACCCGCTCCTGTTCAGTCTACACTTATTCCACTTCATCATATAAATGGTACCCTACCAGGTGAGAAAGTATTCCAGTCCCAACCACACTATGACTAATGTCTCATTGATATGACCCTCCTGAACTCTATATTTTTTCAGTCCAAAAAAAGTTCATAAACAGTCTACACTATCTCAGTTAACTTATGACCTATCTAATTTCATTATTTCCACACAGATCTCCACTATTTTATTTAACTCCCGTTCCCTCTGCAATAAAATCACTCTTCTCAAATGCTTAATGTACTTAGTTAACCCATGCTGTGTTCTAATAACTGAAACTTGGTGTACTCCCGATTTTTCAGACTTTACACTTGAAGTTGATAATTACGTTATATACCTGCAGAGATCGGAATTCAGAAAAAGGTGGAGAATGCTTAAGCATATATTCTGTCCGATTTTTTGTCATCCCTTATCTTCCCGAAAGGTAGTGAACTTTTATTTGAAGCCATATTTGTCAGCATTGCCAACTGTCCTCACTACCAATTGTTGATAGGTTATACTTAAAGACCGCCTAATACTACTCATACCTTTACCCAATAATTAAGTCATTTATTCGCAACATTATCATTGCTGCCTGTGACCAAGTTAATGGGGCGAGATTTCAATATACTTTCTTTTCTTCGGAACCCTTTAAATTGATCCTCACACCTTGATTAATTCTTTGAAATAGTTGAAAGTAGTGCATGGATGCAAGTGGTACATAAAACTACACGCAAGTCAAATTTATTAGACCTGATCTTTATACATAATGCCCCCCCCCAACTAGGACGACATATCTCACGTCCTCAAAATATCACTAGTGGGGTCTTCCAGGGTTCAGTAATTGGACCGTTTTATTTATTATGTATGCTAATGACATGTGCCACTGTTTCCATTAGGGTAAAACCTTTATATTTGCGGACAACCTCTGGGTTGTTTATGCATTCTACCCAGATGAAGGCCGAAATTTTAACGACATAATAAGAGAGATCTGAGTAAACTAAGTTGGTGGTGTAGTAAATGGCTTCTTCTACTTAGTGCACAAAAGTCAGAACACCTATATTATGAGGAATTTGACCCTGAGATAAACCTATACCTTAACGAACACGAAATTTTCACAACGAAGCAGTATCTGTAATTTAGGAGTAAGGTATTCAAAAAATTTATCTTTCCCGAGCATGATTTATCACAGGTCTCTAAAGTCCACTGACTTATTGGTTTTATTCATCGTAACTATCATCTTAACGAATACAAAGTTATTCTTCATAAACCTTTGTTAGACATCTGCTTGTTTACTGCCCAATTATATATAGTTGCATGCTTTCAGTAGATTGACAGAAAATAGAGAAGGTTCAACAGCAGTTTACTAGGCTACTTACTACTGGCCGGCTATATAATAATAGATGCTGTGCTTGGAAATTAAACCCATTATGGGTCAAAGGAATTGAACTTAATCTCACAATACTATATAAAATTCTTCATGAAGAAATTATAACAGATTGTACTGCTTTGACAAATGCTCGAAAAAGTATGACTTGTCAAACCAAAATTTTCTGGTAAGAGTGCAGATAGCCACTAGTAAATTAAAATCCTCCTACTTTGTTACACTATGCCAAACTCTGAAACCGGTTACCAGAAGGCATACGACAATGTGGCCCTCTGTTACGGTTTAGATTCGCAATAAATCTCTACCTATACATTGCCGGTAACTGCAACTTACTTGATACAACTTATGCAGAATAGGGTACACTAATCACTGGACCTTCTGGTATTAATTTTTTTAATAACACTTCTAAAATTTACCTGCAGGTCTTATGAGATTTTTTGACAATTCACGTATAGGCATTAGAACATTTTTCTTTCTGACAGATAGCTCTCCGAAATCTCGTAATGCTCATTTATTTCTTAGAGGTGATACCAATTATCTTTTATTTCCCTATACTATACTTCCCTGAGCTCTTTATCCCAGAGTAGAACTGAAATCTATTATAGTTATCTCTAGTGTTAGTCGACGTTTTTCAGAATAAAAAAAGGAAAAATAACAAATATACGGTGAAAACAAACTTTGCAGACGAACTTTAGAGGGCTAATGAGAATCAAGTTAATTGTTTCAAGGTTGTGCGCTTTATCTAGTTCAAAATGCGTACATTGAATCAGTTGATACGAATTTTCCATGAAGACGTTATTATTACTAATCTACAAGCTGTTGGTTTACTTCGTACAGAGTAGACTTGTGACTATGGACTCGATACGATCCAAACACCACTCGCAAATACGCGGTATGGAATCATCTTTCGTTGTAATGAATAATGGCAAAAGAAGTCAATAAGAGCAGGCAGCTTCTTCAGCCAGTCTAGAATAACACCTAAGCAAACCTGAATGTCAGTTGCATTGTGGGTGATGCAGTCACCTGTTTTGATGGCATCGTCGCTTATAAATGTAAGTGAAGTGTCAGCAGTGCAATGGTGTCAGTACCGTAAAGATATATGCTCAGAACTACTGTTACGCTCAAATCTATTCGCTAGAAGGCGCAGAAAAATTGTTAAGATAGACGAAACAGCTATTAGGAAGAGAAAGTATAATAGAGGAAGATCTCTTAAAACTGGATGGGTAAGTACAAATTGCTTTAATCTTACTGGTAGGTTCTTGGTATCTATGATCGAACATTATGGAAGGGACATTTCCAGTTTGTCCGAGATCGAAGTGCAAGGACGCTTTAGACTGGAATATGTTCACCAAGTCGCGGTTAACATAAGACATTTTGTGGATCCAAGTACGAGTGTTCGCACGTAAAATATTGAATGATACTAGTCATGTCTGAAGGAGTTTCTAAGACCATATAGAGGTTCCAGAAACAACATAATATGCAGCCATATAAATTAGTTCTTATATGGTTCATATTATGAAGTAAAACTTAATAAACCCGTCTCCAACCTTCAATCGTTCATGAATCATGTAAAAACATTGTATCCTGTGCAACATTTTCCAAGAGTTTATCGTTTTTCATAATAAATAATGATTTTATCCACTAGTGCATTCTCATTGGTTAAAAGGTCTTTTAGGGTCATTGATAATTGTGCGAATTCATCGGCAAGGTTTAGTTTCATCTTATTTTATCTTTATAGTTCCTAACTTCCGTGTCGTGTTGACATTATCACCTAGAATCTAAGCTGGAAAGGGAAGTGCGTCCTTGTGGCCTTTTCATGATACCTTAGTGTGATACTTCCAATCTTCATCGTTCTCTTAGGAGATGCTGTTCACATAAAGTCATGTTCGTACTTGACGCTAATATTGACTATTTCAAACAACCATCTATTATCTAAATCATCCTAGTGTCACGTTTACGACACTTATCTGCATTGATTGCATATATTAATAAGTGTTCTTTACTCATGTATTTTTGAGAACTTAGGATTATAAAGTACCTTTTGGCAGACGGTTGACGGTTTTCTTGTTTACTTTTAGTCTTCCTCTACAAGAATCTAGTGTTTTGTAAAAGGTGTTGCTATCCAGGCACTTATTTCCGTAGAACTTCATGTCACATTGTGTATCATAATGACCATACCTGTAAACTG
Source organism: Schistosoma japonicum (assembly GCA_025215515.1). NCBI lineage: Eukaryota > Metazoa > Platyhelminthes > Trematoda > Strigeidida > Schistosomatidae > Schistosoma > Schistosoma japonicum. Next base: position 59,347,917 of record CM046061.1, on the reverse strand, counting down.
GCATGAAATTTGAACAAATTTTCAGATTAATAATTATCTATAAATCTACATAATGTGAATTTCCATACAGTGATTCTTTAGAGCTCTTTCCCAACACGCATTGACAGATACGTGACACCATAATAGAAATCTAGGTCAAGAATGCTATTATTTCCCGTAAGGGTATGCACACTAAGTGTCCACCAGTGTATGCATAATGTTGTAATAAAGTTTTTTCATCGGATGATTGACCTCTGTCAGCATTCCAATCTTTCTCAGGGAAGCCAAATCCACTCGCGATGACTTTTGCATTATACTTAGGAAAAGAAATATGCTTAGAAGAATCAATAGTAAGAATGTCTACAATAGTCAAAGTATCAGAAGTTCTGTTTGTACATCCCGAAATTAAGGATGGTTCGGAATGTTAACAGAAATTTAGAGCAACTCTTATATATCACTAGGCATTTCCTCATCAGCTTTACTAGTCAAAAGCGAGCAATGAATATATTCGAACCTACATCACCCTGTTTTCACGCTCTGTTGCTACGATATTGCATACAGTTTAAAATGAAGATAAACACCCTGTTTCTGGAGCAAAAGCGAAAGAAGTCTTAACTGATAGAGCTATAGTTCTGAAGAACGATATTTTAATAAGAAGTAAGCGTGCATTATTTATTAAAAAATTCATGAATGAGAAGTAAGTTGTAAAGAAGAAGCTAAGTTATTCATTCATGTCGTGAGTGTTTGATGTAACTAGATATTGGCAGTCGTGTCATGATCAGACGGTGATGCTTGACAGAGTGCCCTGAGTTAATTATGTCTACTAAACCAAATATGGTCAGCATCAATCATAAGAGCCTGTGCAAGACATTACTCACTGCCACAGACCGGTCACAATATTTGAATTTTTACTTGTTGCTTAAGAATTTATGATGAAACTTATTTTAAAGTTTAAGTGTAATTTATAATTCTCTGTAACGGTATGTTAGAGCTCTCTGTGCGTAGGACTTGCTCGACTCATTCGAGAGCCAATTTAGAATTTTTGCGTGAGTGTTTACAGATGATCTTATTCGGATTTCGCTCATAGTTGTTTCGTTCTCTTTCTTACCTTGTAGACTGTTCACCACTGCACCCAAGATCCCTTTCTTTCGTTGCTGACCTAATACATGTGAATACTACAGATTTAGCCAAGCTTACATTTGACATCTAGCCAGTTGCGTGTCTCAAAGTCAGCATTGGTTGACATTAGCGTTTCACTTGGTATCATTAGGAAAGCGTGAAATATAGTCAAACAGAATGAGGTTAAGGAAGTTTGTGGACTTTCGTAGGTAAGTTATTATATTTTACTAATATCCGCAACCAAATTTTAAGCACCATATACTTGAAGAATGTGCCCTGGGTTGTGTTTGTTTTTACTTACACGTTTGGTTATAGAAATGAGTGTAAAAGCAGCGGTAAAGGGGGGAATTCGCCATTATTACAGGCAGGTCTTTGTAGTACAAGGCTTACTGGTTATCAGTGAATGACTAAATTTAAATATCAGAGTAACAAATTTACCTTACCGATATATGTAATAGTACATAGTCGTCCATACATAAAGGATTATCTGGCGATTCATAGTGAAGGTGGGTTACTTGTAATCAGGTCAATAATAACTGTGAACCCGGACCCGAATAAATTATGAAATATATAATTACGATACATATAGCAGGACTGTGACAACAGTTTATTGTCAACATCTGGGAAGCAAGTATATTTAAAGTAATGAAAACGACCCGCATTAAACATCAGACTGTGAAACATCAAATCAAGTTCTAGAAAGGTTGTCCACAGTTAGAATGGTTTATAGTTACTATTATGAGGTAGCGAATAAGATCATAAATGTGCTTTAGTACAGTCGGGCAAACAAAAATGTGTAAAGGATTTCATGAGGTCATAGTAATCAGTTTTATTAAAAATGCTAACGCAACGGAGTGTGTGAAGCTGCTTTAAAGAGATAATATACTTCGTTAAAAGTTGTTTCAGTCATGTGCTACAGACAATGATGGTTTCTGATATACATTAATGCCTGCATTGAGAATCTGAAGTTACATACAATTTGAACTGAATATTATAGAAATTTAAGCTGATTGCGAGTATTGTAACAAGGAATCAAAACATTCTTAGTAGACTAGACACATGCTTTAGACATTTCCCCAGTGGAATGCCTTATTTAATAAACTTTTACACCATTATCAATGCTTGTTGAAATTCTTTTATTTCATCACTGTCTTCTGTAACGTGTGTTCATTCAGTTTGCATTATCGTCTGTTAATCCAGTTAATAATATTAATAATAATGCATCATTTACATTTCTGTACATCCAGACTCTAACTTTATCAAGTTATTTATAAATGAAATATTCATAGATTTATTTAGCGTTAGTTGGTAAGTTGCGTGATTTACATTGCCTAGCTGTTTGAATAATTATTTATTTTCTACTGAAGCTGTCTGATTAAGATGTCTTGTACATTCAGCCACATCCACCCCCGAAAGTATCTGGATAGAAATATATATATGCTACGATTACACGGCATTTCATCCTTATATACCTATATAGAACTAAGTCGCAGTCGCATAATTAAGGTCCTCATACCACGTTGATAGAATAATTTAGTTCAGTTGGCCCATTGCTACATTATGTATTGAGTCTCGGTCAGTAAAGTAAGCGTTCTAAATATTACGATTAAAATCTCGAAAATATCGATTTCGTTAAACAATGCACCTATATTAAGTAGTATGAATATGCAATAGGTCTTCTTTATACTTAATTATTTGCAGCTATCAGCAAAGCTCAAATCCTATTATCCGTATATAATAAATAGAAAGTGAAGCAAAGAATTAGATTACTATTTAATAACATAACACTAAAACATAAATAGCCTGTAGGCACACAGTCATTAGAACACCAGTATGTCTACCTACCAGAAGAAGATATGCCAATATAGGATAAAACTAATATTTGATCCCTCCTGTTTTTTGACGTTATTTGTAAACCTAGTCTATTAGTTAAAGTGGTGCATTTAATAGGCTTCATTTACCTTTTAATGTGGATGTCATCCATAGTGTTTAAAACAAAAAGGATCTCCACATTCCTCGCTGTTTATCATACTTCAAAGTAGGTATCAAAGATAGGGCCTGGTATTGAAGGAATCCCCAGTTGTTTACCTATTACCATCGTCAAAACATGTAGGAATTTATTTTAGAAGTAATTTTATACGTTAACCTCTACATATAAACATGCAAGCTGTCAATTATGTCAGTAAATATCAGCCAATAGATTAAGAATTAAAAAAATAACATATCGACATAAATTGATTTACTTATAAAATCGTCATCATTTTTGCTAAATTTCTTTTGCAAATATCAGGATAAATTTGCGTGGGGTCGCTATTTTTTAGCAGCTTTTAGTGCATACTCATTGCCTAGGACTGCACTGCTGTGATCTGCTAAATGCATGTCAACCCGCGTGAGGAAACTGATATCGATTGTCTACTTGGTTAAAACTTAATTCTTTAAAGCTATTCATATAAATATACGATAAGTTAGAAACACTTACATTACACCTTTCAGTATGTGGTATAGGATGCGCATTACAGCAGAGAGGTAACTGCGGTGAACAAATAACGAACGAAAAATCAAAAACTAACTTTCTCTGATTTATTATAATCTGTTATGATCTATTTTGATTATTTGAAAGTCTATATACAACAAAACTTGGATGAGCTTTAGAGAACTAGCTTGAAGACCTATTAAACGATCACCACCCTGCAATAGATTTCCAGCCTAATAATTCAATGTTCACACATAAAAACAAATAGCTGGATAGTTGTTGTTCGTACAAATCAAACATTCAGATGTTGTTACCACAAGGTAATACTTGATAGAAATCAGCCAAGGTAAAGATATAAACCTAGAAAATTCCAAAGAAAAGTGTGTGGTATGCGAAATTATTATAAATGTATTGGCATGAAATAAATGAAATGTGTATTGACAAACGAATTAATCGACGATGAATATATAGATGAGGTTGGTTTGCAGAAACAAGTGATATATATTTGTAATATTCCGATGAGTGAAAATTAAAATTTCTGACGTTTTGCAGCTTAGTTCAACTCACGTCTTCAGAATATAAATAAGTGGCCGAATTGAATGAACACAAAATTAAATAGTACACAATTAAACAAATCAGAACAAGTTATCGTAATTAAAATGTAAGTCTGATCGTGTCACGTCGAGTCATCTGGATCAAGATGACTTGAACTAAGATATATTTGCATAGATTAGTGTGATGTAAATGAATGTAAATGGACAGAAAGTTCATATTGGATGGATAGTAAGCCCTGTTTTGCTAAGTTAATTTTCCAATTAAGAACATGTCAAGTACGTCGGCTACTTGTATGTCTTTATAAATGAAAAAATATTTCTGGGTAATTTGGATATTTCTAATATCGATTTTATGGTTGTGGTAGATACCATACTCTTACATAGATGAATTGATTTGCAAGTTTTTTAAGTTCAGCAGGGTTATTAGAAGATTGTTCGGTGTAGTTGGTACGTGTTATGATTTCTTGAGAAGACTCACCTATATGAGAAACATCACAATTAACACGACCTAGCCTGTAGATACAAGTCTGTGTGGGAGTAAAATGCATCTAGCTTTTTGTTCTAACTAATGTATCTCGTACAATGGAGGTGGTTCTCGTAGAGTACTTCGAATCACATGTTGTTGTAGAATCCTTTGTAAATTCTTCTGTAGCGTAAAGACGATAAGATAGAATGATGGTATTAACCCGTGGGATTTAAGTGGATTTATTATTAGTCAGTAATAGATCGTTTAGGTTTTGCATAATGGTGATTATTCATTGGAAAATTATGATACTAATTATATTTTTGTATTCAGTTTGTTAATAATCTTTTGATGCAAAGAATTTATTAGCGCTTTTGATTGAGTTTAGAGCCAGGAATATTTTTGAACTGAATGAATGTGCTGAATTGAAATCAAAATATCAATCCGAGTAAGTAGATTTACGACAAATCCTCAGGTTAACAGTTCCATTTAAACTATTTCTGACTAGGTAGACTAAAAAGTGGCTCATTATGTTTATATTCACTTCCTAAAGTGAATTTGATTTGCTGAGTAAGAGCCGTGATTCGGTTTGGAAGAGTTCTTAAGAAAATCTTTTTAATAATTAAAAAAGTGTCATCTACACACCTGAGCCAAGCACGTGAACTAATGGTACGAGTAAAGATGTGAGACTCAATGTGGGCCATGAAGAGGTTTACTACAATTTGTAAAACGAGTGAACTCACTGCCTATCTATTGATTTTTATGTAAAAAAACTCCTTTGAAAGTAAACATAGTTAAATTCAAGCATCGTTTCAGGGGTTTTATGATTAAAGTGATGTTTATTCAACAACGGCGAGATGATGCATGATCATTTTCTAGCAATTCATTAAAAACATTCTAAATAGATATCAACTGAAATAATTGTAAATAATGAAGCAATATCACAACTTACCATAATACCAATATCTCCAAATATTAAATCCGATATTTTCGATTCAAAATCATGTGTATTTGCACAACATCATGTGAACTTTGTTGCAATCGTTTTAAAATGTTGCTTAGACAACTAGAAAACGCATAATCTGAATTATTGATGTAATCAACTATTGGTCTTAGTAGGATATCATTTATGTGAATTCTCGGAAAACCATAGTAAGAAGAAATTGTATATAAATTAGAATGTAAAATAAACCATAGAGAGACACCAATAAGTGGCTTCAGTTTTGTCAGAAGTTGACTTGTCTCTGGTTTAACTTTATTTGTGATCAATGTATGATTTCTTGAATTAATCGTTAGATATATTCCTGTGAATAAGTGTCCAAAGCTTTATTATCATAATATATTTCATTCATTACCACTGTAGTAATACATTTATCCAAACTCCGCCTGGAGCCTCTCTAGGGTTGCTGCCCGTTTCAAGCCCGGATAAGGTGGAGGATTGGGCACGAGGTTGGCAACCCCATCAGTAAAACAACAACCTTGATAAAAAAAATGCTAACCAATAAAACCTTTGTAACCATTTTAACTGTACCTTAGGAAGTGGTAGGTCTCTTGTGATGCCTCATGAAGAAAGTCGAGTTTCTTTGGAAGCCACTAGGCCGACACTTCTTCTGACAATCAGAGCAACCCTTAATATGGGTGAAAAGAATTTTCACACGATGTGGAAGACAGGGAGAAGCATGCAAATAGCTGAAGAAATGAAAAGATGCGTCATGAAGATACTTGAAATTAGTAAGACCCATTGGTTCCAAGCTGGAAAAATGAAGTGCATTTATACGTCTGCCACGAAAAACAAAACGCCTCTACACACAGGGAGTAGTATTAACGCTGTCCTACGAAGCATGGAAGGCTCTTTTAGAATGGAAACTCCATGCATCTAGGATCATCAAGGCATCCTTCAAGACGAAGAAGGAAGGGGTTATATTGAATTTCATCTAGTGCTATACACCCACCAATCACAGCCACGAAGACGAAAAAAAAAACAGTTCAATGCGAGGCTGCAGTCAAACATAAGGAAGTGATCAGCCAAGGACCTGGCCATTCTGATGGGAGTCTTCAACAGCCAAGGCTGTAATGGACAACACTGGATATGAAGATATTATGAGATGACATGGGCTGGAAGAAATGAACGAAAACAGTGAGTGGTTCGCGAAACCTATTCACCTTCAATAAAATGATTAAAGGTAGCGCCATATTCTACCACAAACGCATATACAAAACTACATGGGTTTCACCGAACCACATTACGGAGAACCAAATCGACCACATCTGTATCAATAAAAAGTTTAGAATGACCATGGAAGACGTGAGAGTAAGGAGAGGAGCTGACATAACTTCAGATCATCATCTGGTGGTGGCTTGAAAATGAAGCTGAAGATGCACTGGACAACTGGAGCAGTAGGTATTAAAAAAGTTTGAAACAACCCTTATTCAGGATACTAACAGACGTAACGAATTCGAAATAATTCTCAGTAATAAGTTCAAGGCATTTCACGATCTACTAGAAAAAGGTGGAACTAATATGAACGACAAATGGAAAGAGATTAAGGGAGCAATAACTTCAGCATGTCAGGAGGTTTTGGGTTAACAAGAAGCACCACCATAAATAATGTATTTCTGTTCGTACTCTGGACAAGATCCAATAAATAAGGAGCAATGAGATAATGGGTAACAACAGCCAAACAAGAACAGAGAAAGTCAAGACACAAATCAAATACACAGAAGCCAACAAACAGGTGATGATGTATATTAGGTCGGATAAACGGAAATATATGGAGAAACTCGAAATGACAGCCGAAAAATCTGCGAGAGGAGGAGACAAGAGGCACCAATTCGAAACAACGAAGAAACTAGCTGGAAAATTCAGTAAGCCAAAATGGCCAGTCAAGTACAAGGATCGCAAACTAATCACTGAAGTGCATGAACAACGAAACAGGGGATTAGGACACTTTTGAGAACTCTTGAATTGATCAACCACATTGAACTCACCAGTCATCGAGGCAGCAGCCGCGGATCTCCCTAATAAACACTGACCCACCATCAGTCAAAGAAATCAACAAGACCATCCGATAAATCAAGAGTGGCAAGTAAGCAAGGTTAGATAACATACTAGCTGAACAAAGCACTGAAGGCAAATATAGAAGCAATTGTAAGGATACCTCTTCAGAAACATTTAGAAAAAACAACAAGTTCCAGCAGACTGAAAAGAAGAGTATCTCATCAGGATACCAAAGAAAGATCTTAGCAGCTGCAAGAATCAAAGAGACATCACAGTACTTTTAGTATCAGGAGAACTCCTCAACAGAGTGTTATTGAACCGAGTGAGAGATCCAGTCGACGCCCAACTTCGAGATATACAGGCCGGATTCCGTAAAAATTGATCTCGGTACCGAACAAATTGCGACTGTATAGTTCATTGCTGAACAATCAACTGAACGGAACTCACCACTTTACATCAACTACGTCGACTACGAAAAGGCACTAGAAAGCTTGGATAAGTGAACACTATGGAGGTTTCTACGACATTATAGCGTGCCTAAAAAGCTAGTCAACATCATTCAGAATTCTTACATTGTAAAATCATGCATGGAGGTCAGCTCACAGATTCATTAGAAGTGAAGCTTGGTGTCAGACAGGGCTGCTTACTCTCGCCCTTCATCTTACTGCTGATGGTTGATTGGATCACGAAGACTGCAACATCTCAAGGCAATCTCGAAATACAGTAGATAACATCGATGCGACTAGATTACTTGGACTACGCAGATGACCTAGCTCTTCTATCCCACACACAACGTTGGATGCAGATGAAGACAGACAAGGTAACAGCAGCCCCAGCAACCAGCTGTAGGCTTCAACACGCGCAACGAAAAAACAAGATCCTTCGATACAAAACAGCCAAAACTAACTGCGATTTCACTTGATGGAGAAATTCTGGAAGATGTAGAAATCTTTACATACTTGGGCAGCATCATCGATAAACAACAGGGGTCTGGTGCTAGATGTAAAGGAGCGGATCGGAGAGGTCAGAGCAGCATTTCTTTAACTGAAAGACATCTTGAACTCTAAGCAGCTGTCAGTGAACATCATAGTCAAAATTCTCAACACAAATGTGTAGACAGTTCTGTTGTACGAAGCTAAAAATTATAGTGCGAACTACGAATAACATCATCCAAGGATAAAAGTATTTAAAAATAGTTGTCTGCGTAAAGTACCTTCCGAATGAGTTGGCCAGATACCATCAACAACTACCTTCTAAAGCAAAAAAAACAAATCGACTCCCGGCCGAGGAAGAAATTAGGAAAATACGCTAGAGGTGGATAGGACACAGGTAGCTTTCCTAGTAATGGCTTTGGAAAAAGTGCAATTTCCAACGTGGTGAAGGGCTTTGTATGAATATCACAGCCAAGTCTTTTGCAAGCAAAGCATTTTCACGCTTATCTAAAGTTCTGTTTGGCATATTGTGAACAATTCTTAATCCAGTCAGTTTCGATGCAGTTGTCGGCGGCGTTGTCTTTTAGACTGTTCTTCCTTTTATTCCGTCGTATTTTTTAAATTGTCTTAATTTCAACGAATCTATATAGCAATTTTTCTATTTTATTGTACACACTTAAAATTAAGGACTGTAATTCGATCGGAGTTAGATGTTTTATTGAATCATCAAAAGTACTGATTCGTTGTCGGTGTTCCTTTAAAAATACTGCGCATTTGTGAATACATTCTTTTAAGAAGAATAGGAGTTCGTGTTGGACAGCCTAAATGAACTGTTGAGAAAGTTTCAGTGGCTTGACAGACAAAGAAGTCGGGATAATGTTTTCTGCAAACAGAGTTTGTTAGATATTAGATGTTTGTACCAATTGCATTTAAACGTTGGTAATTTGATTCGGTTAGTAACTAGTGTGTATTGATCATTATTGAGGTCAGACTTGATAATCTCAATAAAATTGTTATTAGATAGGTTATTTATAAAAATTAGTGATGTATATTTGTGATGTTGCAAAGAAAGAGTCTTTCAATCTTCACAACTCACCTTTATAATACCAGACTTAACTGCGTAAACGGTTATGTGAATTACAGCCTTTTCACCGCAACTGTCAAGCAAGTTGCAAATGGTAGTGACACGTAAAGTGCAAAATATGAATTCATCTTCAACTGAAACTCTGAATTACCTGAATTTACAATGTTTGAGGCTAATATTATTTTCACATACGCTGGACGAAGAAACAAACATATGGATATCATTAGATGCAAGATTCGAGCAGTATACTTCAAACTAACGACCATTTTTCTATAATAGCCATAAATGACCTACAGCCACAATTACAGCGGCAACTTTTGCATATTATAGAGATGGTTTGGCACTAAGTTTGTCTGCTTCTCTTAAAGTCCTTGAAATAACTGCACCCATACTTACTCACCCTGATTTTCTGTGGCGCAGTGCTAAACACAGTGGTGATTTTTGTTTGGTCAGACTCTCTGGGGATTCGAATCTCCTAAGTAGGTCGTTTATTAGGGTAATCTGTGCAGCCTTACTTAAATTTCCTCCATATACTGCGAATGATTAACTATAATGTCTCCCCACCTCTTTTTGCTAAATGGCAGTTCAGAATTAACATCCAGCTTTAGACGTCAGTTCATTGATTATAAACTTCGTGACATCGTAATCAAATGCACACGCTGGAGGACGTACCCATTAGGAAGACACTTTTACTAGTCGAGAAACTAATGTCTGAAACTCAGAAATTCTAAGCAAACTGGAAATTGAGAACCATACCCTCTTTCTTAGAATGAATTTGTATATTTCCATTTATTTATTACAGACTAAAGCTAGTCAGTCTCTGTTGCTATTTGTTCATCTTGAGCTGGTCGCCTCGACATAGCGATTAATGACAAGTATTATTCAATTTGGATAACCACTGGTAGGAGGAATCCAGGAAATGTGTTTCGTCCTATTTCGGACTCGTTGGCCAAATGTTCCTGGATCCAACTTAAATAATTCCCTCTTTTTGTTTGGACTATATCCCTTTTATACAGACGAGCCTCATGCTATATAGAAGTTCTCACAATACTAACTGTAACAGAATTAAGGCAGACCCAAAAAATGTATTCTAGCTGTGCAAATAACACTTTTTTAAGTTTGGCAAAATATGGCAACGAACTAAAGACACTCCTGCAGTCAATTGATTATAATCTTGTTTGCCGACCTCGTAATGAGACTAAGAAAATTTCCTAGCCTAAGTCTAAAACTCACAAAGTGATCAACAGTAGGTACATGGCCTGAGACCTATGGCGACAATACATTGAGTTGGTGGGCTGAATTTCTTACAGGGACCTATGTAACAAATACCTTCATAATTGGGGTGGGAAAAGCTATTAAATTGCCTTGATGAAGTCTCAGGAAGCCAACAATAAACAATTATGTAGTTACATGAGGAAAAAAACGCCGGTCTGACCCTTAGTTTGTCGGATGAGGACTCAATGGTGGTATACAGTTCCAATTAACTAGCCAGTCAATTCCAATCCAGCTTCTCTGTAACGGATACCCAGACACCATTTGTCGACGATAATTTAGCCATAAAAGTTCTTTCCAAAGATATCATTTGCGATTGCTACGCAGTCATATATATAGTCATTTTACAGAATATTTTTTCGTTGAAAAATAGTGATTACATAATAAGTTATTTAAAAATTTAAAATATTGTAAGAAGCGTTATGTAATTGCCTGAATGATGGTGAATTGAAATACAGATTGGATGAATGAGCGATTACTTTCCAACTTGTTTGAAACAAAGAAGACACGCTTACCAAATAAAGTAGTAATAACTAAGAAAAGAGGGAATAGGTTTGTTAAATTGGTTATAAAATCTGAGGAATTACGACGTGTTCAATGAAGATCAACCAAGAAGGTAGTGGATCCTAAAGTGAACCTTACGCAGCTTGATTTAAAGCATTCAATTATCATACTGTATAGTACAATGTAATCTTGATGCATATTATAGCTTATAACCCTTTTCACTTTAATAGATTGCAGGTGAGATTCAGTTCGAAACTAAACCTAAGAGGACACTTCCATACAATAGAACACGATGAAGCTTGTTGTAGTAATGTAAAACAGACTACAAGATTTATTACCCAACGCGTTTTTTGCACTTTCCGCTAGATTATCTGAAAGAAGGCTAGACGCATAACTAGACTATGTAGATACTGAGGGACATTACTGTTGAAGAGTTCCCTGGATATATGACCAAGTTGCACTTGTCGTATAACAAAAGACACTTCTATCGAATGGACCCCACTCTTACGAATGAGAAATCAGAAGGCAATAAAGGATGGAAGCGAAATTATATTTGAGCGTAAAGAGAGCTTTAATGGGATAGCAACGTCTAGGCTAGCAAACTAGAGAGAGGTGCTACCCACGGTGGTTCGAGTCGTGATCTGGTGAAAATGCGTGACCGCGTGCCTTCAACTAGTAGTGTCCGCTAAAACAAACATGGTCAGCATCAATGTTGAGAGCTTATGCAACTATTTATTTTGCGGATTATTTACCGCTACACTGTAAGAAAAATACCTTGGCTACTTTAAATTTCGACTCCTTATTTAACCCTTTTATCCTCAGTTTCAGAAGCCACACTTTCCAATATCAAAAACACACGCATCGCCTTGGTGGAGATCTAAAGGAACGATAGTTTACTAATTACGTCGAGCGAAGTTAGAGTTATTGAACGTCTCAAGATACATCTAGGTCACTCTTGACCGCTGTGTTCAGTCTTCTTGTTTGATGGCGATTGTTGAGGCAGGTCATAATATTGATGCTCATCATGATGAAAGTTTACCGAACCACCAGGATGAATTAAACCCCACGGAGGAAAAGTTGAGATATAAACTTCTTATTTCATGAATATATAGTTATTTAGACTCATACGGATCTACTTGTGTTCGTTGTGGCGACCCCTTCCAATTGAATGAAAAAGTTGTACAAACAAGAGATAGTAGTTATCATGTGAAGTGCTTTGTGTATGCTTACTTTGAACTTTTAATTTTTTTCAGCTGTGTACAGTGTTTTCAACCATTTCCGGAAGGTGTTTATTATGAAGTAATTATGTGTATCACCTACGTCTTCATTTCAGTTTGATGGACGAAAATACTGTGAACATGATTTTCATGTTTTGTTTGCACCCTGTTGTGGGAAATGTGGTGGGGTCTTATTTAAATAGTGTCATTTTTTACTAGGATGTTTTATAATTGGCAGAGTTATAAAGGCAATGAATTTCAACTGGCATCCTGATTGCTTTCGATGTCACATATGCGATAAATGCCTAGCAGATGAGGGTTTTGTTAAGCTGCACGGAAGGTGAGGGCTTATCTTTCGATGTATTGGTATTTGGGATAATCCGTATTTGGTTGTATTTTGCCTCATGATTTCGTTTTTTAGATGTTAATGCCCTGAAGAGATGCCTGGTCTTTTAACTACATTGGAGGATTATTATTTAATTGGTATGTTTCGACAGAACTGAAAACGGGTATGAGCTTGAGCGACTTTTACCTTGACATAAACTAAACCGAAGTCATCATAAACAAGTCCTCCGAAGTAAACTTTTTCCCGTAATTACCTATTGATGGTACTCGTTAAAATTAGTTAACATACGGTGAACCATCAACACAGCCATACTCTAACCCGTGACCTTGGGACTGGAATTCGATTACTGATTAGTTTGTGTTGATTCTAAGTAGTCAGTATCTGCTAGTAACGTTCAGACTAGCAGTCAGTAATCTCATAAATTGATGCCCCGTTTTAGTTTAGATATCCTAACTTTCATCCTACTTTTACTTGTTCGAGCAAACAACATTCACAAGGTTTATATACTTCGGAGTTACGCTTTTCAGTAACAGACACCGCAATGGAAGCTCTCAGTCTTTGTAATCGAAAGCTGCCCTCAAGTTAAAGAGAGCGTTGCGGGGCGTCGATAATTATGCCTTTATATGATGCAACCATGACCAGATCCAGAATCTACCTAGTTTTCTCAGGTTCTAAGTGTTAGGTCGGACCACAAAGAAGCGTAACAAACTTTCAGAACTGTGGTTGCGAACATTATTTCATTTATTCGAACTTTCTGTAATGTGAACATTTTGTTTCCATTATTGTAACGCTCCGCTTGCCCTATCCTCCCGTTTAGCATAATCGCTGTTGTTAAACTGTTTCTTATTTTGGACTACAGTTAATCAACTGTTATGACGCAAGAAATTGGGTGATTGGATGACCGAGTGCCAATGACTGGTGCCTAGTTGATTATTGCGCGCCTGCCCTCTGCCCACTTAGTCCCAATCCGAAATAAGAAGAATGCAAGCCAATAGGTCAGCCAGACAGAATCCTATTATATTCCAAGCATTCTTTTATATATACACAAATTCAGACCACACAACAAACCAATTAGAAAATTAACATGATTACAGAACGAGGGATATAGTGGTAGTGAATAGGAGCAACTTGTACACAACTAATTAACTACAGTCCATAATAAGAGACAATGTAATAACAGTAATTATGCTGAACGGGAGGATAAGGCAAGCGGAGCGTAACACTAAGTCCATAAATCTTAATCGTCTGATGGTTGCGAAATCTAGCTGATTCCTATGTGGCCATCAAGAGTGGATTTTAGTCCTTTATTATAGATTGGGATGATAATCGATCGAGACCAGTCAGATAAAATTAGGTTCATCTTACAGACTAGCAAAAATATAGGTCAACCTAATTGCTAAAACTCAACCATCGTACTTATAGTTATTCACAGTTAGCTTAATAGGTCCTTTTGTCTTTTCTTGCTTCAGACTTTTAATCTCAGCAAATTTTTTTGCAGTAGGGAACCTATGCTGATCTTCAATTCAGATCTGTTTTGGAATAATAGGTTACTGTAGAGCCAAGTGAAGTGTTTTTTGATATGTTCTGCCAATCGTTCTAAATGTCTTGGCTGAGAACAGATAAACGCTCCATCTTTTTTAGAGATTGTCTCTCTAACCCCTGACTTTGTAGTTCTGATTTATTTTATCAGTCAAAAAGACATCTAATATTACATATCACTACTACTTTCTCATCTTTTGCTCTCGTTAGCTGAATTTGCTCATGGTCGTTTCTCACTATCAGTTTATGTTTAGGTTCTCAGATATGCCTTACCACTTGCAAGCTGCTCATCAAAATATATAGTGCTTATTAGTTTTAAATAAATATGCGCCGAGACCCTGAAAGACTAAAGTAGGGAACACCTATACTCACTCTTCGTTCTTCCTTAAGTCGTGAGCTTAAATTTATTGCAGGCCTTTCCACGAACTTGTTCTTTCCATTTATCATATTCTATGTATCCACACTGCCATACTACCATTTAAGTAACTAACACTTTTAATTTAGTGTTAATCTTACTGTTCTGTTGAGATGTGGAAACCTAGTCCGTTGAACGTGCCAGACTTTACGTTGCATATATACGTAAATACATCCATACACGGCTCTATTCTATTCGTTTACTAACTGGATTGAATTTATTTATTACATGGACCACTAAAACGATAAATTGAAGTCTCTAAAAGGCAAATATTAGAGAGTTTGATGAAATGTCACTAAAGTTGGACCACACGAACACATTTGTATTAATGGTCAACATCTTAATTAATAAGATTTCACAACCCTGTTAGTTTCACATGATTTAGTTACGTAATGCTACTCCCCGATTATTTCCACCATTCCCCATATGTTCTAAATATGCTGTTATTGTGTCGTACATATTTCCAACTTTGCTTCAGAACCTTATTGCAAGAGGTAACAACACCGTCGATCTATGAAAAGATAACAATGTCCGCGATAAGACTATTATGAGGCTGTCGCAATGTACTATAAAGCGATAAAGTCACTTAGAAGTTAGTTTTAGTCTCTAGAACTACTTGGTAATAGCTTTAAACCTTTTGGGCATGTTCTCATCGTTTCGCCTCTTACATTACATACAAATAGATCAGCGGAAGCGCGATTTCTTTGCTAGTCAGGAGTTATGATACTTAGGAAGGCCGGATAGCATACCCTGCTTTTATGAACGACCTCAATGCCCTACACAGAACAACAGCTTTTGGGATGTTAAAATAAAACTGAGAAATATGAGTATAAGCAACCAAGTAGAGATAAAGTTGATAGCATCTGCAATACATAGTCATCTCCAGCATTAAGTGACTGGTCTGTTTTTATGCCTAACGTGACAACAGAAAGTAAGATAGTTAAACTCCATTTGCGACAAAAGAGAAATCAACTTTAGTATACTTGTCAGGAATTACTTATTTATTACTAGTGTCAAGTATTCCACATGACAGGTTAAATGTATTCGATCATGTGTACATTTAGAGCAGTTTGAATATATTTATAAAGTGCTAGTTAATTTGTGTGTGACAGTCTTCAGCACTATTGTTTATATTCAGCTCCGTATTACTATTCTGGCTGATGTGACGATATATGAATAGGTTAATTACGAGCAAGTAAAAGTAGTATCAGTCTTCAAAGTCATTTACTGTTCATCCTCGGCGAATATTAGAAAATTAATTTCTTAAATTAATCATATGAGACATCTGTAACCAGTGGTTATAGATTTAATAAGTGTTCAAAACCTGTTGAAATGGCACAAATCCACGTACTTTGAATCGTGAACATTATATTCTTACATATCTTTAATTCGATGTTCTGATTTATTCATTTTGGATTAGGTAATTATCTTAAAATTTAAAGGCTTATAGTTTGAACCCTATTTCAGGCAATTGATTAATATTGCATATCCTATTATAAATACAAGTAGAACTTAAATGTACTTGTTATGCTATACGGCAGAATTAATTTCCCATACCCACGTATTTTTTAACTGATGTTTATTGAATTTTGAGCGCATCTTCATCTAAACAGTAGACAGAACAGAATTACATTTACATTCAGTTTTAAGGATAACTTACCACGGGAAATTTAATCCACAATTGTCAGTTAAATGTATAGCTGCGTAGCCATTTGGTAGCGTTTTCGTTTTCATATCGCTGATCTAGTGGATATAATACTCATAAATTGCTACTAGATTATGGCTAGTTAATTGGTCATCTAATGTATTTTCTTTATAACAGAGCTGTTTGTCATGCGTGTAATGAACACGAAAAGGCCTCTGGTTTGTTGTACATCACGTGCCATAAATGTCGAGCTGTTGTGGAAGAGGGACAGCAGCTGAAGTATCGTTCTGAAGTATACCATGCATATCATTTTTCATGTGCATCCTGTGGATCTGAACTTTCTTCGGATGCCCGTGAGAAGGATGGTGATTTATATTGTCTTCGCTGTCACGATAAAATGGGAATACCTATATGTGGGGCTTGCAGGTAAGCTTTTGACTGCTAGGCTTATTATGATAACTGTAGACAAGACGTTCTAAGCGTCACATATTAGGAAGACTATCGCTGGTGTTATAAGTCAACAATGAACGGTTTCATAACTCTGATCATCGGTTGGAACGCCACTTCGATTTGAAGTCTGATTATTTGAAAAAAATGTTAATTTAGTGCATGAATCTGGATTAAGTCATTATTTTAAGCTAGTGGCTTATGACTTAAGCAACCTACCTTTCGGCCAATCAGTTGCGGGCTCGAGTAATATCACTATCCTGCACGGATTGTGTTGTGTAAAACTTAGAACTAACCTGTACTTAATAAATTCCATTAGATTTTATTTGAAAGATTGTAAGTGGTACGTCAGTAAAATAGGACTCTTGTTTTATGGGTTGTACTTTAGTATCTGTAATGCTTACTGATCGTCGTATAGGTGATAAGAAAGTAAGTATATGAATTTGTCTAACACGGGAACGTCGTCATATATTTTACAATTTTAAACCACGTTTTTTATTATGGTTGTTATAAAAACCTAAGTACTATGTATGAGGGTTAATTTTATTTAAAGAGCTGAAGAAAGCTAAATAAACATTTCGCCCTATCAAGTCCCTACCACCATACGTTTTTTGCCTCGTTATTCACTCCAGGACTGATAAGTTCCCTGGTATTTATGAAGCTGTTTATTGGTCAGAATTTCTTAGGAACTAAAGTACAATAGAAAGAACGACAACCGGTAGTTTCAACACTTGACCCGGGTTGGGCACTATCCTCAGTTTTCACATGGTAATTATAGCACAAAAGCCAGTGCATAATTCTGTAATTGGTTTAGCATTATTGTAATGCATTTCGCGTGCTTTGATATTTGACGTAATTATATATATATATATATATATATATATATATATATATATATATATATATATATATATATATATATATAATTACAGTGCAAAGTAGTAAGCTTATGAAATATCAAAAAGTATATTGTCCAATAATTGTGACGAGAAATTGACATTTCCATTTCCGAATCGATATACCATTAAATCTAACGTGACATGCAAAACAACCTTACATACAATATATCAAATCGTCTGCGTATACTTTTTTAATACCTATGTTATTTCAGGCGCCCTATTGAAGAAAGAGTTGTTCATGCTCTAGGAAAAACATGGCATGTGGAACACTTTGTTTGCGCTCGTTGTGAAAAGCCATTCCTAGGTTCCCGCCATTATGAAAAGAAAGGATTAGCATACTGTGAGCTACACTATCAGTTGCTATTCGGAATGCTGTGCTATTCTTGTAATCAAGTAATACCTGGAGAAACAGTGTACGCATTAAATAAAGCTTGGTGTGTAGATCACTTCGGATGTAGTGTGTGCGACAGACGCCTGAGTCCAAAGTAAGTGCGTTGTTAATAGTGATAGTTATTTCATTTACCAAACACTTATTTATTCGAAGAATGTATTCATTGAATTACGTAGAGCGTCTGTAATTTACTAGTTTATTGTGCTTAATAGCTGACATTGTGCGCACAGGACATTTTTTAAAGGTAACCCATATCAGAAATATGTATTTTTGGTATACATGAACGTTTAAAATGAATGTGATTCAAGTTTCTATCACATATATCAAAAGAGCTAATTCAAACTAGCCATCGGTAGGGAAAAATCAACAACTCATGATGTATTTAAGCATTAAACATAAATACATCACACACTAACCTACAAATCGTCGCATGATTGTCAAACCCAACAGACTAAAAAGTTAAATATACAAACTTATTGAGTACTTCTAATTTAGGCAAAATCATGCAACCTAAGTTTAGCTATTCAAAACGCTTTTGTTTTTAGTGCTCCACTAACTAAAGTGTAACTCTGTGCGTACATAACGAATCCAGATTTGAGTGCCCAGTTGTTTGCTAGGTCACAATTTTTATAACCTTTAATTCTAACATTTATAAAGGTCACGTATGTCTTTAATAAAAACGAGAAATAATGGTATTCGTACACTGACGACTTATAACTACTAATAGGGAACACAGGGTTTGTAATAAGTTTATTAGTTAAGTATAATATCCTTCAAAATAACTTCAGGAGTGACGAAAGTGGCGGGCAAGCTAATTGGTAAATAAACACCGAGAAATAAAACTAGACTCCTTGTCCGAAGTGGGTCGCAAAATGTTTAGTTGACTAAATGCCATCCTGTTCACAACAAATTGCCTCTTGAGCTGGTTTAATAATTATCGGGGCAGGCAAGTAGTTAGTACTCACATATTTATGCTTGAGTGCTCTATTCCAGTTATTTTCTCGACTACCGTAGCCCTCTTTAACTACTTGTACTTGTGTTTTTCTGCGAATTCTAGTTTGATGTAGATAAAAGTAACATCTTATTGCAAAATGTACCTTAGTGAGAAGTAATTTGAGGCTCGCGCAAAAGTTCATATAAGTGTGCAGCGTAGTGTCTCAGTGCTCGATTTTCAGACTAACTAACCTTTGGTCATAACCATGTAGGATGTTAATTAATTTCCGAAGTTCTATGTCTGCGCCTTAACCTTTTTTTTTCGTTTTTAGAACAAAGTTTTACGAATTTGACTACAAACCAGTTTGCAAAGCTTGTTATGAGCTATTTCCTGTGGAATTACGGAAACGTATTGCAAAAATGCATAAAATGGAAGACTAACAAAAACCAAACTCAGTTTGTATTTTACATACAACTGATTTCTCAATTTTTCTGCGCTTCTATTAATTTACTTTTTCTTTGACTTTATTTTGCTTCTGATCTTTTAACTTGCCTAGAATTGTAAATGGGTTTATAGCTACGCTAGTAAACAAACTACAATAAAACGCATTTATTTTTATGACAAGTATAAACATTGAGAATCAATCATTGAAATATTAGGACTAAAAAAAAAGAACTGTACAAGTTTCTCAAGAAATATACAATCGTAATTAAGACTTAGTTCTCCGTAGTTGGTATAACAAAACTTACACTCTCTTCTTTGACTTCACTCTGCTTTGGAGCTTGTGCTGGATGAGCGGTTTTGTTAGCGGTAAGCTGTTGTGTAAGCTTTCCAAGAAGTCCCGTGTGACTGAGCTGTAAACGCTGAGTGACTGGAGGCAGTCGAGGTAATAAATTAACAAGTCGGGCAACGTCTTGTTTCATATCAACAAGGATATCCTCCATAAGTGTCAACACTGAAACAAACAAAAAGATTCATCACAAAAGTTAAGTTAGTGTATGTAGGAGCTATGAGTAGGAAATAAAAGTAAGTAAATAAGAAATATTTCTACAAAGCAAGGACAGTAAGCAGTGTGGATTAAATAAATTAGTTTTATTTTGAGTGTTCTAAATTTTCCACGTACTCAAAAAATCATGTAAGTAAGCAAAATGTTTTACAAGTGTAATAGTAAATGTAAAATGCATATAGTCATTTGATTTCAAGTAAGTTGTATAACTTACCCTTATGTAACAATGGCACTAAAGCTTTATTGCCGGCAAGTGCATCATTGAATAAATGAAGCTGTCCTGTAGCCAAACATTCAAGTTCGGTGAATCGTCTGTTCAGACTTTGTATATGTTCAGATTGATCTGCTGCTATATTTAAAAGAGCTGCTCGACGAAGCTGCTCTTCGATTATCAAAGCTTGTTCTAAAAGCTTTAAAGCGGCGAGCCAGAAAGCGGTTTTTAATTTCCAAGTAGTTGGCCTTCTGAGTTTCGTTTTTAAATGGTTCATTCACAATTGCGAAATGAGGGTCGTTGTGTATGTCCTACGTTTTGAGAGAAGAATTGAGTTATAAAGGAGGGATATTTTGATAAGCATAAAGCATCACACGATGTACTAACGAGTACAGAAATTGACTTCAAGCAAAAAGGAAGTTGTAAGATAATATCATCAGGTAAAATGTATTGAACAGTGATCGAAACATCGCATACATCTGCTGGGATCACCGAGTAAGCAATAACATGGTTAGACGACGGGTATTAGGAAAAGTTGGTAAATCAGTTGATGAGGTTGTGAGTCATCGTCGACTGAGGTGGTTGGGATGTGCTACATATGTTCAACTACCGTTTACATCGATGGGTGATGATAATTGATACAAGAGTAGGATGGAAGAGTAGGGGCGGCCAAGCCAAAACATGACGTCAGTTCATGACTGCAAGCTTGAGTCGTGTCGGTAGATGCAGACCGTCTGGTTGGGGTCTGCGCGAATACCGTAACCAGTGGTTGGAAACTTTTGGTGACATGGCCCAGAACCGGTGTATCCACTTCTTGTCCTCCCTTAAATTATGAGCTTAAAATTATTTCATAACTTCCTTTCCATGTATCAATTCTTTATTTCTAGACTATATTCTATATTCATTTATCTATGTTTTCGTTATTATTATTATTGAAGTACCTCTACCTCTATTAATATAGTGTTAATCTTGCTGTGCTTTAGAGGTATGGCAACTTGGGCCGGTGTGCACATGTGCCAGGTTCTATGTTGACCATACATACACTGAACAATGAGGATAGAAATGAACGGAAAGAGAGCGACTAACAAAAAGAAAGAGTAACATTCTCGGTCACTTATGTTCACTGTAATGTTAACAAGTAGTAGGATAGATCATGTTTCGAGTCCCTGAGGAGCAGGCCGCTTTGTTAGAAGTCACTAATACTAACAGAGCATATCTAACCTAATACGTAATTCTGGTAGATAAGGGCAAATTCTTGTAGATTCAGAATATTTCAAGAAAATTTAACAATACTGATGTATTTTTCAGCTGAAATCATCAGGAAATAGTTTGTTATGTCAAATCTTATATACAATAGAAAACAAGTATGAAGGGAAATCACTACCTGCGTTTAACAGAACGCAGCAAACAACTACAGTAAGTGTGGTTGTCACAGATATGAAACAGATAGCTTTATGACGGCATAAATTAAACAAAAACAGTTTATATGTACCTGCCATCTTCCATACCCATGCAGAACTACACCAGCCAACAGCCAGTAATCATGTCGACGATGCCATATTTCAGCTTCTCGATCTTTTATCAAAGCACGCTGTTCATTCAACCATATTGTGTGGAGTTCAGTAAAGCCGCCGTCAGCAATATTAAACATAAAATGGTGGCTAACTCTAGCATTTGAGTTTTGCAGGTTTTCTGCATCCCCGTCCTCTTTTTCGATACATTCTTTTGAAACATCCATAGGATCTACATGGGACTCAGGCTAAACAATAGGAATAAGTAGAGATTTTTACAGAAGGGTTACGTATAGTTGAGTGAAGCTATAAGTATTCGGTAACAGATACAACTCAATAGTTAGACACTCCACGAAAAAAATGTAACCACTAGCATATTACAGTGTAGTGGGGAAGTTGAACGCTTTAGTAGTACTTGAAGTGGTTTTGTGGAGATTGGTATTAAGTTTAGTTGATTTAATTCGGCACAGATTGATGTTGGTAGAGTACCATCAACTAAACTTAATGGTAGTCTGCATGAAGTCGCCTCAATTCAATTATGATAATCATCCTACTAGTGACTAACTTCAGGATGTTCCTGATATTTTGTTGAGAAGACGTGACTCGAGTTCAAACACGTAAAAAGTTATCATCGATGACAATGGATGACCGTCGAGCTATATAACAAAGTGATGAAATCGGGAATACAATCACTGGACATCGGTCCAATGGTGCAGAGGGTCAGGCATTCGCCGACCTGAAGACCTTTAGTTCGATTCCGTGGCGAAATAGAGAGCGTGCGCTGTTGAGTCTCACATGGTAGAGACCTATCAACATCATTCTGTAAAAAATTCAATCAACTAAACTTTGTATTGTTTATTTATTACATAAACACAAAATTTAGTGCAAATTGGCACCGAAAATAAATGCGCTATACAAGTACCAAAGCAATATTGTGAAGCGAATAGGGGAAGAAGGCAATCATGGAAAAGAAGGTAAAATGAAATAAAATAGGGGGATAACAAGACAGAAGATACAGCTCGGATAGAAATACAAACCGGGAGATTTCATCTCTACTAGGAAAAGTTTTCACACTTTTATGAAGGTCTGAACAGAGAAGTGTAGCAAGATTACCACTGGATTTTCTTTTGCGACATACCTGATGAAGTCTCCAGCCACTTAAGTGCATCATCTTTAGGACCCCAGCCAAGAAGTTGGAATGGACGGATAGATGCCGGTCCTGTACAGGTTTTTTTTCCACAAGGCCATTTCCTAAATTAACCACCTCAGGCTTTCTGGCCGGTCTTAGCGTCAGCAAATAATGCACGGTGTGGAAGCCATTGCGATGACATACGCAAGACGTGACCAAGTTCCCCAAGTCGGTGTTTCGAGTTTGTGACACCAATTAAGTTGTCGAGCATTTAGTATACGAGCCGAGATTTCATCAGATACTAGACCACCGGGACTGATGAGACTTCCAAGATAAGTAAAGCGGTCAGCACTGATTTCAGTGCCGAGGTAAACCAATCCTTAAGCAGCATTTCGCATTTGCATGCGGAGAATCGCATCCCAAACATGATGCTTGGAGTTAAAAGAGGATACATTTGTCAGTATCCTCACCCGATAGAATTATGTCATCTGTATATTCTAGGTCAACAATTTTATCTCCTGGAAGGAGATCTCAACTTCTGAGAAGTCAGATGACGAAAGAGCTAACTCTAAAAGCATGTCAATGATAAGATTAAATAAAAATGGGGAAAGTGAACAGCCTTGGCGAACACCACTTGAAGTAATTAATTCTGAGGACAGTTCGCTATAAACTCTGACTCGACTAGAAGGTGTCCGAGTAGAAAGCCCGTATAAGATTAATGTACTTCACTAGTAAGCCTTTCAGTGATAGACACTGCCACATAACCTCACAATCAACAAAGGTAAAAATCGCCTTACGGTCAAAGAATACAACTATTGTTGGGCGTCTAGAAGTGTATCTATATTGCAGAATCTGCCGAAATGTGAATATTTGATATATACAACCACGTCCAGGTCTAAAACCATCTTGGTTTTCTCGAGTTCGCTCTTCATGAGCTTTAGTTAGGCGTCGAAGTATTATTAAAGCCAATATTTTAGACAGTATATTCGTTAACCTGATTCCTCTGTAATTGTCACAAAAGGACTTATATCCTTTCTCATAAAATGGGACGATTAGTGATCGAGATGGGATTATGTCCAGTTCCTAGATCCTAGCCAGGATCTAAGTTAATCTCAGTGCTATAACTGGACCACTATCCTTAAATATCTCAGGGGTTAATCAATCAAGTCCTGCTGGTCTTTCTCGTTTTAGATTGCCTATAGCCTTCTTAACCTCGCTACGACTTTGGAGATCGATATCACTTTGCCATTCAGACTGCTTGGAGATGGTGGGGAACTGAGGTGAGATTGGGGGTCTGTTAAACTGTTCCCTAAAGTGTCCAGCCCATCGGTCTAACCTTCTGCATTGACAGTGAATAATGGTCTCATCTTTTTCTAAGATAGTTTCACTTACCCGTTTCCTAGATTAGTTTGAACAGTGGCCTATTGTCACCTTATGCTGCTGCCTTTTCCATCTATTTAGCTTTCGCCATCGACCATT
Source organism: Schistosoma japonicum (assembly GCA_025215515.1). Lineage (NCBI taxonomy): Eukaryota > Metazoa > Platyhelminthes > Trematoda > Strigeidida > Schistosomatidae > Schistosoma > Schistosoma japonicum. The sequence continues at coordinate 59,323,370 of CM046061.1, read as the reverse complement.
GCTCACGATCATTACGTAAGCTTTTGACCAGCTTGTGTCTACGTTGCCTTTGCTCCTATTTGTGTTGACAATCAAACGGGATGAGTTACCGAGCATTTATCTTTCCGAGTTCTTACTGTCCCGTTTAGACGGAAAGCGCACAGGCGACTGTCTATTGAAATCCAATCAAGGAGAATCGGTTCGGCTTTTGAACTTGGCGCTACACCTACACCATCAAGGCCTAAGGTAGTAGTTGTGGGGTCTCTGGAAACACGAAGGGTGAATTGGCCTGGTTCTTTATTTTGACAAGCGAATGATTGTACTTGGATCCTGTATACGCGTTTCAGAGACGTAGCGAACATTGATGGAACGAGATTCTAGTGATAGCTAAGGAGGTTTGTTGTCCTATTCGACATAGAGTACGAACATTAAAAGCTCCGATATGTAGTTTAGTGCGAGGTTTCAGGAGTCCGGGAATAACATTTCATGAACTCGAATCATTTGCATCAGAGGCGTGAGGTGATAAAGTTATACGAGAAGGGTTAGTCGTAGGGATAAGAGAGTTATTAAAAGTTGGGGGTGGGATTTGACCTTGAAAAAGGTGATCTCGTAAGTTGCTAGAGGTATGAGGGAGGTTGTCACTTCTTGGTTGCTCGTACCATAGAAGGATACCACTTCTTGAGGTACCTAAAAAGGGAACTGGGTTAGTATTGGTCATAGTGACCTGTGAACGAGATCGCAGAGCCCAAGGGACAGCTGCTTGAGGTTAATTACGCATGACCTTGCCATTAAGAATTTTTGAAGTGTTAGCTCCGATTCTTTAAAAGGCCTTAACGCCGGAGTAAAGTGAGGTGTGACACTTTTAGGGAAGGCAGCATTGCTACAGATGCTGGTTATCCGAGGGAAAACCTTATTGCTATCACACCCCACTGTAGTCAGCAATACGACTTCGCCCACAGATCTTAGGTTGCTGCCTTTAGTCTTACCGCTCTCCAACAAACCTGCTTGGCATGGTAGAACCTAGAAGAACACGCATCTCATCCAATATAGCCCAGTTGGGTCATCAGGATAGGCAGGCCCGACCACAATATTGACGTAGCAGCTACGGCCGGGAGAGAGCGGTGATCGAATACAGAGAGACGTCGAGCATCCTCAGTTTAGAGAGACGGGGTTTTGCAAGCTTAGAGCCAAGCTGCTTATGCGTATGTGTTGTAAACCCGATGTTTTACAGCTAGATTCACATCACGATGAAGTGAAAAATCACTTAGTTCGGCATAAGCCGATCTGGCTTTAATTATGCGTAGATCGATTTCATGTGACACCACACTCACTCAACTGCCCACGTGCACAAACTTTCGACTATCTCCAAATGTTCACCACGAATGAAAAGAACTGCACACTCCTGCCAGTCGTGTAGAGATACTTGTATTTGGAAGGTGCAAAGCACATGAAATACTTACGGATACTAATTTCCAACTGATTAAGTGCGATTTTGGATGGCTTGCGCTTCGTAGTAGATTAAGACAATATCATCCACATACTCAATGTCGTAAAGTTTTTGCCCCAGGTAACAACGCACACTTCTTTCAGAGTTGCTTCTACAGTGTCATTGATGGCAAAGTCGAAGAAGAATTGTGGCATTTGGCAACCCTGTCTAACTCCACTGGTGGATCGGTACGGTGAAGAAAGGTGGTTGTATGCCCTTACTCTTCTGGTGTTTGTATTTAAAGCCTTTGAGATGTAAATAGACTTCTCAGACACACCCCTCCTTAATAGACAATTCCAGAGCACGGCTATTATGTCGAAAAACACAACGACTGTTGGTCTCCAATACATGTGACGTGTTTCAACACTTGGTGAGGGGTGAACATGTGACCAATACATCCACAACCTGATCGAAAACCAGCCTGCTTCTTGCGAGTTAGCCTTCAACCGGTTTCTGGACAATCTGCGAAGCAAGACGGAAGCCAATAGTTTTAGAGCAATCGAGAGTAAACTTAGTTTCTCATAGTGTGCTTGTTTATCGAGTCCGGAAAGTATTGGCTGATATCAGTTGATAATTTTTAATCAGAAAGAAACTCATTGTGTCATTAAGGACAAATTTTTACCGTACATAAATTCAACAGAAAAATCGCCGAAATGTCTAATTTATACTCAGACAAGGTATCTTTGAAGTGGTCAGTATAGATGCCTTTGAATAAAAAAACAACAATTGACGGAAAATAATATAAATCCATCTCTATCCCGTTGGTTCTCATCAACTGCATTACAGCTGTTGCTTCTTATAGGACTATGATATTATGATAGGTATTATTATTATTACTCATCTTAGTATCATTTTGTGAAAACTAAGCCTATTATTTTTAACTAATCTTATCATCCCATTAACCATCCGTGATTTCGGTTCTCTCAATTTCTTTAAAGTTTATGTGACCACTACATGAGATCATCTACGTTATTATATACTTCATCCTATTGGTTTTCAAATTTTAACTACGCTCTCATCACCATTTTAATGACCTTACACATGTATTTACATTTACAGACATATATATATATATATATACATATATATATATATATCACATCACTTCACTTTCCTTGTTTGTCATTACCAATGCACATGATTACCTATCATAGTATTATAGTTCAACAAGAAATATATGTTGCAGTGCAGCTGATGAGAATCAACGAAAAAAAGAATTATTATTATTCTGGATCAATTGTTGTTCTTGCTTTATTCACATTTATAAAAATTGATGCCTTTATCTGTTAGAAAACAAATTTGTAATTCAATTAGGAACATAAAATTATACAGTTATTATTAGAGTAGCTTGACGCCTTTGACATTTAGAAACCGGTATATACAGTCTGTAAAACTAAAAGTTAACAGATATAATTAGTAATATATAAACATCTCGCTGTAGATTTTAAGTATAACGAGTCTTATGTACTTTATAAAAATGTTAGTTTTACTTGCAAATTGTAGGTATCAGTTTAAATGCTGCAACTAATTTTCTATCAATTAGTACTGAATACAAATCGAGAGGTGGCCATTTAAGTAAACACAAAAATACCTTTGTAGTTGTTGATGGATCATCTACTACTTTATTTTGCCCCGCAAATATGCGTAATTCATCGATTTCCATGGGGTCAGTCTTATCACTGGCTTTAGAGGCATCATCCGCTATACAGGATTCTTCGCCTGTTCCGTTTGCTTTGCCATTTATTGTTTTCTCTTTAATAAAAGTAGAGGCACTATTAACTGTAGGCTGTCTGTTATCTATTTCCTGCGATCCAGAACGATCAGCTACATCTCCAATATCCTTTGTATAGATTTCATCAGGATCTTCCGTTTTTGAGGACTGGGCATCTATTATTTCAGGTTTAGGTTCTAAGTCTGGCATGCTCCAGTGACCATTAATCTTCTCGAATTCTTGAACCTATTAAAAAAATGAAAAAAAAATCAACCTCAATCCGAAAAAGAGAAAATACCTAAATACTATCAACTAGAAGACAATTCTCTACACCATACTCTTGTGTAAAAACCAACCTGAATCAAAAGTAAAATGATTAAAATCTATATATCAAATAGATCACTATTCTTATTTGTCGCAGTAACATTTGAAGCCCTTGAGGGTAGTAAATTCTTAGGAAATATATACCGAAAACGAGCTAGAAGTTTTCTTACAGATGTTTTCCTAAATGCTGCTCATGTATTGTAAAAGTCGAGTGAGTAATTCTGAGGTTAAGCATTAGATACTAATCAAAGGTGACAAATCATTCGATGAAGGTTTATATACTGAAGTGGCTGGGAAATATGTTACGTTAGGTCAACTACAGTCTACTTTGACACAAGATATTAGCAAAGGTAGGGATAAATAAAAGAAAACTTTGGGTGGCTAAACGAAGATATGGCATCACTTTCTATGAAGCCATTAACCATTGGATATGACCGTTTAAGTAGATGTAGACAGTCTGCTTAGGATCCGTGTGATCAGTGAGTAATATTGCTCGGAATTAGCTACAACAGTAATGATGTATTTATTTTATCATTCACTAAGTTTTCTGAGCTTTAATATACTTCGCACTTGTTCGTTGAATTTATTTCATTTTTTCGAACCATATTCATCAGTGTTAAATCTTTCACACTATAAGTGATAATATACTTATTTTGATTCTTTTGAGTTACTTTGTTAATTCAGTCTCATCGTGCTGATATGGTATATGGTAACAGACTGAAGTATGTTAGCATCAATGATGAATGTGACTGACAGTGAGATATATATTGCAAAGTCAGGGAACAACATGATATAAGCTGTGTCCTGTAACAAAAAGTTTAGTCATTTTACGACTGTCGAAAGACAAATAAGGTCACACTTTTAGTAAAAAGGGATTCGAAACGCAATGAAACCCATATTTCGCTAATAAAGCGAGCTTAAAATAAAATAAGTGTAATATTTCAAACTATACGAAATCCGAAAGGTATAATAGTCTGCCAAATACATAAGCATTGTGAGATGAATAATGAAGGTTGCAATACTAGACGATATGAAACATCTGTTGATGAATGAATGCAGAATGTAACTATAGAAATATTGAATAGCGAACAAAAAAAAATTCATCTCAGGTCCATGGTGAAAGTTTAAGTTAGTGGTTAAAAGAACCCGAAGGCTATGGGCTCGGCTCCTGGATGGATGGATGTGCATTGCTGAAGATAGAACAAAACAACTACCCAACGCTTCCGTTTTCGAGTAGCTGTCAGTCCGTGATATTCAATTCAAGCAACAAAAGTATATGCGCCACTGTAACTTATGTCGAGAGGTTACCTAGGTTGGTTTTCCACTAAGATTTTCAAACATCTTATTAAATGTATAGGTAAGTGGATGTCTAAAATATAAGAAGACATCTTACCAACTCGTTACAAGATTAAAAATTTAGCAATCGACTTCGGAGAGTCATAATTTTGTCCAATAAGTAAACCGCATTAGAAATCGCGAAACGTAAACTTGAAACCGAAATGACTCGCAATCGTTTAAACTGGTAATGTATTTGTTTATTAAAACGACAATACTAATTTTTATAAACTTGCCTTTTTTCGAACAAGGGTCATAATACCGATACGACTGAGAACATGTTGTGTAGATAATCCCTCTCGAGGAACTCCATCACTGAAACTGTCGGAATTTTCTGTCTCCGGTTCACAAAGATGACGCATAAATAAACAAATGTAAGCACGAAACACACGGTCAGGCTTACACCGTAAGTCCCTGACCATCCAAGGTTGATCGCTTGGAGGTAATCCATATCTAATTCGTTAAAATATATGCAAAACGTCTATATATATATATATATATATATATATATATATATATATATACCTTGAGTTCACCTGACCTAAGGTGTTTATACGAGTGACGATAACAGACGTTTTTAAACACAACAATTTTAAAAAAGCAACAGAAAAACTAGTCATGCACAGAATAGGCAAAATTTATTATGACGTAGTGATAGCGCAAAACCAGCGAGAATAAATAAAACCTTTCGAAGATGACGGAGAGACAATATTAAATGGCTACTAAAATAATCTTGAATAATCGTAATTGGTAGCTTAGGATAAGAATGAATGAACTCAGCTGAAACTTTCGCAATAAAGTAACAAAGCTTATAGTGTACAACTGTTAGGTTTTAAAATAGCGACCTTAAGTGTCGTAAAGAAGCAGAGAGTACAAATATTTTATATAAATTTGATCGATCAGCTATTAATATTTGCTAAGTAGAAGACTAAATGTGGAATATACCTGTTAGATTCATTCTTCAGCATTCTATTGTTCTAAAGTGAATTTGTCTATCTACAAGGATTTAAATTCTAAGTTATGCTAGTAGATATTGTACTAATAAGCGAATTCCAGCTAGCTTATTGCCAACATCAAACTATCTACGCTTACTACTTTTGTTATGAACTTTTGGTAATCTCTGAAAGTAGGAAAAGAGGTTCCCACGATGTCTGAAACGTAACATATGTTGAATGTCTTTGTTCGATTTGCAAAAATAAAACCCATATTTAAGATACAAACATTTGGATCTTCAAACGTCATATTTACCAAGTTTTTAAAAACTTATTCGCTAGAGATGTTATTTCTTTAGCAAGTTTTGCGAAAACGCGGCACCTGGAAAGCTTTCTGGAGTTTCGAACACTAAGCAACAAATATTGAGTCGAAACGAGGTACATTTTATAAAAAGACCATATAATGCGAAACCAGTAAATCAATACGAAAATATCATCTAAAATCTGCAGAGATTATTATTACTACTACTATTACACAAAAATCAAACATCTATCTAGTTCCATAACCAGATACTAGCAAACGACTATTCCATATTAGATATACAGTGTATCTTATGGGATCAAAATTAATGTAAATACCCGTTTCGTTACAAAAATGAAGGACACAACTAGATTTATAGTTACACTACTTTAGCTAAATTGAAGGAAGTATCTCCCACCGTGCATTTTTATGCAAACAAGATGGTACTATGATAGTAATTCTGTTGTGTGCCAACACTAAATAACCATTAAGAACTTCATAATACACGAGGATTTCTGTAGAGAACCAAATATAAAATAGCTGCTTGGTAGAACTGTCGAATATGAGACCTGAAGTTAGGATTAAAGCTTTACATAAGGCAACAGAGAAAAAAAAACATGGCACATTCATTTGGGAACTAAATTAAAAACAAATCGGAAAAATGTACGATTCAGTCGGTCACAAGCAACGCATAGCTAGCAACATTTATGCGTTGGCTTAAGTTTCCGCAGTACAGTTATTACTAGAATATAGTTCAACAAGAACGAATGAAAATACGGTATGTATGAAAGAACAATGGGGTTTAAAATCTAGATGAAGAGTGAGTGCACCATAGCCACTGTGAATAATTCAGAGCCATGTTACCCAATATCTACAGTCATTGATAGCTATTATCGCGCAAATCACAACCAGATAGTCTTCACCAACAAACGCGATTCAGACTGCCCATTATGGATCAATGTTATGTTTTGATATGACCACCGAAAGTTTACTTTCATCTTTTCCAACAACAACCAACATTGTGGGTAGAGACAGATGGTAGTTGGGCATACAAAATACACTCGTCAACCGCTTTGATCTTATGTATAGTACTCTGTGTTCAAACACCGTATTACTTACTCGGTGGTTTTACAATATGAGAGCAATGCTTCAACGACTTAACCTACGTTTAAAACAATACGAAACACATTTTAAGGAATGCATACTTACCGCATTACTGCATTGAGAAATGAACGACGCTGGCGAGCGTTGAAGCCTAGTACTTCAATCTGACCATTAACACGGGACAAAAGTGGAGGCATTTTTCCTTCACGTTCACGTCGAGTACGACGACTCATTACGGGGACATCGCCGCCAGCTGCACCTGTACGTTCATCGTACTCATCATCATCTTCATCCTAAGTTTTGTAGCAAATGATTATTAAGTAAAGCACGGAATAATGGTTCAAAACTGCATAAATTAAAAACCATTTTAATACACGCGTAAGAGATTTTACATTCAACTTGTTTAAAATGAGGTAGATAAAAATTAACGTCTACAGAGAGGTAGTACGGATAATAAGATATATTTCATCACATCACTTCCTTTCTCCGTTAAAATTTTATTGTGGCAGACACAGTTTTCTGTCAATAAGCGAGTATACTGGTTATTGATCTGCTTTGCTTGATGAGTCAAACATAGCTCAGAACACTAGATGTAAGGTGTCAGTAACTAAACAAATAAGTTAGGTGAAGGCCGGATTCCAATATGCTCTAGACTCGATGTTTGTTCAAGTAAGAAAAATATAACTGAAACTTTTGCAAACACTTCACAGCTGAAGAAAAAAAAACATACTTTGTTAGAAAAGTCACTATCATGGTCAGTCATAGCTTGATTCCACTCTTCTTCTTCCTCCTGATTTGTTGAATAGTTAACCTGTTTCCGAACTCGTTTGCCCTTTCCAAGAGCTCGAGCTTGATCTTCTTGAGCTTGCTCAAAGTGATGGCGTAACAGCTTTTCCCAATATGTCGGATCAGCTGGATCAAGTTCTTGTTTGATCACCTGGAAGTAATTAACGTTAAAAAGAAACAACCAGAAAATTAAGAAAAAACGATAACCAGGTAATGTACAGCAATAATTATACCCGACTGAGCATGTTTCTTAAGACTCTCTACTAAAGTGTACATAGTAAACAACCACCAAAAAACGTATTTGTGTAAAAACAGAAGCTGGGAAAAGTGACTAAGTAATATACGATTTTAAATACTACATAAACCAGAGAGAAAATAATCCAGTTAACAAACTCTGATTTAACTATATTTTAAATTTACAAATGATATTATAAGGATCGAGTTACTCGATACAGTCAGACAGACAGACAGATAAACTCGATACAGTCACAAACATAAATACAATGACTAAAGGCTATAATATGTTAATAATGGATAGAATTCATTGCACATATGTAGTGGATGATGAACCAGCATTTTCTACAAGTTCCATCATGATGTCAGTAATTTAAAGAAGTGGGGTGGTAAATGACGCACAGTATCATTCAGACATACGGAAATGTGAGATCTATTTAAATGGTTAATAAAACCCCAATTCCACGATAATCCTACACATAGCTCTAAGATTGGTGGAAAACTAGATGGCGTATGAACACTTAATGTCTATGTATGACACTTCCAAAGTTAGCTTGCCAGGAATTTTGTCAGAGAATTAGAAGAACCGTGGCAATAACGTTTGGTGGTTTTAACACCGAAAATTTCCACCCTACACAGAATCTGTGAATAATCGTCAGGCATTAACTGTGATACAGCGTATGTGTGCACTAATTACATTAAGAGATCATCTCGACGCAATTATGACTGCAGTAAGAGAATGAAGGAAAACTATTGGCGACAAATCAAAACATGGCATTGACCATGAAGTTATCAACTGTTGGTCTGTGCCATGTTAGTATATACAAACTAACTAGTTGGAATCCGTATGATGGTTATAAACAATCATTGAAGACGTGATTTGATAAGACCCCGAATTCGCCACAGTCGAGAGGGTACACTCACTCTTTATTATACGTTTATACTTTCATTTCTATGAATTAAGTCTTTCTTAATAAATCATGCATTCAGTGTCTAATCTTTCTAATCACCACTGATATGAATACTACTTGGTTTATTTTGGAATTCATTATGCTGTACAAATGGGGAGCGGCAGCATAGATGGAGCCATGTATATGCCAAATATTTCGTTGTTGATGATTGACTGAATACAAAGGAACTTAGCATCTACCAATTTCGTTGAATTACCGTACGAATGATGTAAACACTACATTTCAATTCCCTACAGTAGCTAATCGCCACCAGAAAAAAAAGGAAAATCTCTCCTAAAACTACTTATCAGTTGAAACGGCTGTGGGTGATATTGAAATTTATACAATTGGAATATGAGTAAAGGTATGCATTGGGAAACAAGTAAGAGCATTTTATTAATCGTTTGATTATAGGAACTCAAACTAAATAGTGCAGTGAGTAAATATATTGTGTTATTTTATAAAATATAATATTAGGATATCCGAATATTCTGATCTTAATATGATGCAAAGCGTTGAAGCGTTGGTCGATTTAGATGTGAACTGACGCCCTCCTTTCAAAACTCAAACAACTACGAAAATGATTTACATTGAGGCAATAACAAACAAGATCTTACATAGGTGAATGTCAAACTACCTAAAACACTCTTTACATGGGGAAATCTAATCTGCTTAAAATAAAATATATACTGTCAGCAACAAGTCATGAAAATAAATAAACTAAATTACTTCACGATTTTCATCTTCATCTTCTGATTCATCTTCTTCTTCTTCGATAACCCCCTTCTTTTCATAATGAGCAACTTTGAAAGAGGTCAGGTAGTCGTTCATCTCTATAGCCTTTTCTTCTAATCCTTGCTGGCTACGATCCAACAACCGTTCAATAGCAGCATCATCATAGACGATAGTGTGCTCGTCTTCCACTTACAAGGGTAAATATTAAAATACAGAAAGAATTAATGGAAAAATATGTCTAGAATTCGGCAAATTGATGGTTAGTTAGTTTAATAATAATTTGAGTGAAGAAAGAACAATGATAACAGTATAACAAGATGAATTCATTTATTTTGATAATCCTCTTTAGCCACTTAACTTAGAAATAATTAATCACTAAAAGCATACATACTTTATATCGGGAGAGTCTTGAAAATACTTTGGTCAGTCAGTCAGTCAGTTACAACATAGAACTTTGTACATGCGTACATCAGTTCAAGTTGCCATGCCTCAATTAGCAGATAAAGATTAAATTGTCGGACCAAATCCCAAAGTAGGGGAGGTAGTAACAGAGTAAGTACTAACGGGAAGGCATAGAGATCAGAGATAAGATTTGAGATAAAAAGTGATTCAGTAAAGAGAAAATTATGAGAAGCTCAAAAATTAGAATTTGGAGGAAGACAAGGAGTGGATGCACCTGCGCCATTGCAATCGATTTTGAGCCATATCACCTAAAGTCTCTAACCATTTGTTACGATCATCGTGTGGGCCCCAACCAGGTAGTCTACACCTATTAACATGGCTCAGTCCAATCGTCAATGACTTCATGGATTGGTGCCAAGTTTTCGTTTGACCACCCCTAGCTTTCTTCCAGCCTACTCCTACACCAGACAACATTGCTCGTCGAGGTAGACGGTGGTCAGGCATACGCAACACATGTCCTAACCACCTCAGCCGGTGAAGATTCACTACTTCATCAATAGCCTTACCGTATTTCCCTAGTACTCTATTCCTAACCCATGCATTGCTTACTCGGTTGTCCCAGCAAACACGAGCAATGTTTCGGAGACATCTATGATCGAATACTAGGATCCTACGAATATCCTCTACTCTTAAAGGCCATGTTTCACATCCATAAATTAAAACGGATCTGACTGCTGCACAATAAACGCGTCCTTTTGTCATTAAACGAATGTCTCGCCTACGCCACAAGTGACGCAGGTTGGCAAAAGCCGATCGGGCCTTATGTATACGGGCCGAGATTTCATCGGACACCAGACCGTATTAGCTCCGCACTAAGGGCTTTTAAGTGCGGAGCTAATACTCGAAAATACTTTGGAGTTAACATAAATGTAGAATAGTAAAAGATAAAGATTATTAAAGAATTAAAAGATTGTTTAGACAGCTACTTATTTATAGTTCAAATATACGAATATTTTAGAAGAAGGAATTGAGAGGACCATGGATATAGTGGATAGAGATAAGTGGATTGTAGGTCACATTAAAAACTTGTGGGATTACTAAGACCAGAAAGAAAAACTGTCATCAAATAGTTTCTTGAACTGAGGTCAACATGGTAGGACAAGATTGAAGAATATCTTTCTGAGTATACCTCTAAAATGATCTAGTGTGGCTGAGAGCAAGGCAGAGTTATCTATCCGTCACAAAATACACTCATATGATCAAGTGATTACAAACCAACAGAGAAAGACATATGCACTGGCTTCATGTGTCAGGGGTGTTGCTTACAAAATTGAGGATGAAAGCACATGTTCGGCGATTAAACCAGGCTATGAGATACGGAGTTCATGTAGAGTTGGGAAACCGATTCCAAATCAAATGTACACGAGCTTCAAGATCCTGAGCGAACGAATAGTTGATGGTCAAATTCCACACTTTATTCTAAACAATATAATATTTTGAATTGCGTGACGTATACATTCATGGCAACCATTTGTACCAGATATTACGTTTAAATAAACAAAATAAATTAATATGTTTTACGAATGTCAATCCAGCTTCTCCCTCAATCATTACTTTACAATATTCTGTTTCTAATTGTGTGAAGTTTGCATTTTTAGTACTCTTCGTACCAAGTTTTATGTATGCAAAAATAAATCATTTTGAATACAGAAAGTTGGTTTAAATAGTTTTTAAGTAACTGCTTTAGCAAAACGCAATAAATTGGAGGTCATTTGTTTACTTATTATCCTGAAGGATTTTGACATTTTTCTTTGATTTCCGAAAATTCTGTATCCATAATCCTTCGCAATTTTTTTTGCAGAACATTCGTATATTTGAACTGTAAATAAGCAACTGTCCGGGCAATATTTTAATCCTTTAGTAAACTTTATCTTTTACTATTCTACATTCATATTAACTTGACATGTCATGCACTTAAAGAAGATTGATTATCTTCTAGAAGTATTTTCCGGTAATCTATTTTATTTATTTTGGTTTTATGAAAAGTAAATACTTTATTCCTATTATAACTACGTTCCCCTTGCCCTATCATCTCGCTTAGCACATTAGTATATTACTTTCTATTTGTGAACTGCATTTAGTTAATTGTATATGCGTTATTCCAGTTAGATGATACTTGCTCTCATATTATATTAATGTTAATTTTCTAATTGGTTGACTGGGTGGTCAGGTTTTATGTTTATATAAAGGATTGCTTGAAACATAATTAGATTGTGTTTGGTTGATTATCAATGTGGTGTTCTTCCTATTCCGGCTTGGGATTGAGAAGGCATCCGGGAAGACGTAAGGGCACCGATTAGACACTCATGTTAGCACTGCTCACTGTATCGGGGCGTACAGGTCAAACCAAGTAACTGATCAAACTACTACCTCATAACATGACTCTAAAAAATTTTAAGACACTCCTGATATAAGGAATGCATGTCGACTTTGTTTTTAATGATTAATTTAAGGGTTTCTAAATTAAGTGGCTGAAGAGGACCATCGAAATAAATTAATTAATTTTGTTATGCTGCTATCGTTGAGCTTACTTGACTCAAATTTATTAATAAGAAAAATTGTGTTAAAACAACTATTAATTCTAATAAATTTTGTGCATGAAACTTGAATTCAGAATGAAAATTAAGTTAAACATGAGGTTTGTGAGACACATAAAATCGTAAAAATTGCATTCAATCTGATGATAGAAATAGTATAATTCTGTGAACATATTATTTATCCTTTCAAGAATAATAGATGTAGAGTACGCAGAAGTTGGTAGATAAGTATCATTAGAATCCAAAATATATATACAACGCTACTTAGTAGTTAAGTATGTGAAATCGTATCCAAATGTGTTGATGTCCCTAGGAATTTTGATCGATTTGTTTGAGACAACAGAAAACTAACTTACTGTTTTCTTCTCCTTCCTTGAACAGATCTTCAGTTCCAAATTTGAGAATGTCATCCAATTCCTTTTTGGACATTTGGCATGAACCTTTGCCACCCAAACCAGGACGAACAACTAAGTGAGTCAGCATCATTTTCTTCTTGGCTACTTGTGTGACACGTTCTTCAACAGTTCCGCGAGTGACAAACCGATAAATCATAACCTAAATAGACAAATAAAGCTTTTGATCTCATTAGGTTGGAAACTATTATAGAGAGATCCGAAAAGCAGTACAATCATATACCCGAGTAGAAAAACAAGGGAATTAATTATAATCGTCAGTTGACATGTAGCTAATCATTGAATGATAATTTAGCAACTCACTGAGCACATAGCTCTGAAGCATATTTGTCTTGAACTGACGAGTGCCAAGTAGCATGATTTAAGGTTTCCTGTCAACTACCTTTAACTATTTAACATCAGTGACGACAATGCACGCGATGCCAAGTAGTGGCCGTATTGCAACTTGATCGATAAAACCCTATCTGTACCATGGACATCGATTACTACTCAAAGTTCTTTTAACAACAAAGTATGATTGAATAACTGAGATAGATTGTCAAATAATTCTAACCACAGATGTTAAAAAAATTGCAAAAACTGAAAACATCAACAGGATGGGTTCAATAGTCGTAAATTAAATGATGGTGTAGAATCCATCCTCCCCTGTAACATTCCTTATGCAACCCTTCCGAGAAGATCCAATTCACTGTCATTACGTAGAAGTGAGAGGTCCGAATAGTACTCAGATGAATCGTGGGGCATTCAGGTAAATAATACGAAAAACGCTGAAATGCGCATACTGTAATTGACCAGTTTATAGTCGAGTGTTTAAATACAATATAAACAACGCTTAACTTAACTAACGGGATTCAGTAACAATGTTAACCTAACCTCTAATCACGGTCCTAGTGTGAAGTTGTGTAGAATCTTGAACATGTATGCAACGGTTAAAGTTGTCACACCACGTTAAAACAGTAAGAAGAGTGCCAAATAAGTAGGAATAGTAGTTAAGTAAGCAATAGTAAGAAAAAAGAGTAGGAATGCAGAATAAAACACACACGGAAACAATTAGTAAGTGGAAACAATCGCATAAAATAGTTCTAAGCTCACGATATAAAAAAATGCATCTGCGCCACTGTGACCGGTTCTGAGACAAATCATCTAGTCTCCAAACACTGGTTACAGCAATCGCGCAGACGCCAATGAAATAGTCTGTATTTCCCAACAAAGCTCAGACCAGTAATCAATGACTTCATGGACTGATGCCATGTTTTGGTTTGAATGCCCTTGGCTTTCCACCATCCTTCTCCAATATCAGTCGGCATCATGAGTAGAGGTAGGCGGTGGTTGGGCTAACGCTTTACATAGCTCAATCACCTCAGTCGATGATGATTGATAACTTTATCAACAGATTTACCATAACTGCACAACACTCTAAGTTTAACCTCATTATTACTTATCCAGTGCCTATAACAAGTACGAGCAATGTTTCAAAGAAATCGATGATCAAATGTTAATAAACTAAGAGTGTCATCTACCCTTAATGGCCATCTTTCATATTGCTGGGATGGCTCCCAGAAAACTCAACGAAGCCTCCAGATCCCTTGAAGGAGCCGAAGACATTCCATCCAATCACTGGTCGATAGAGCCTTCCAGAATCTTGACGTGGCATTTTCTGATTGGATAACAGTTGAGACTCCTTAATTCGGATTGAATGGGATTATAATACTGATTTTTGTTGTTCGGAAAACTATAAATACACGAATATTTTGTACATAACTTACTCTTCATCTTACTGGAATAAAGTTCTTGTCTACTTGTCTTCTGTCTTCTAATTTTGCGACCAGGAGGGTTCAGACGTTCGAGTGCTAAGGTAGTCCGCGGCAAGTCAAGTATCAAGTACGAGACTTAACACATATCCATACAACGAAACAGTATGGACTGCCGCGCAGTATAGTCATTCTGTAATGTCGTTTGCACCAAACGAATCTATTGAAACTGTGTCGACATTTCATCAGATACTAACCCATAAGGGTTGATTAAACTTTTGAGACCAGTGAAAAGATCGACGTACTCAACTACTTCACTCGTCTTTTTAGTTTAGGCGTTAGCGTAGACTAGTCTTGGAACAGCGATTCGCATTTAGAGAACGAAAAAAAATCATGTTAAATATGTTTTCATTGGTGTTCGGTGCTATCAAAAGACTTTGCATTTTATCAGCGTCTTCATCAAACAGTATTATCTTATCTGCGTACTCTAAGTCAATAAATGGACCACTTGGTAGGATATCAATTTTTGAGAATTCAGACGACGAGTGTTATTTCCAGCAGTAAATTTAGGATAAAATTAGACAAAAATAGGGGTAGTGGAGAGCGTTGAAGGATATCACTTGAGGTGATAAGTTCAGATAGCAGTTTGCCATAAACTGTGACTCCACTCGTGGTGTTCAAGTAAAGAAACTTCATGAGGCTCATATACTTCTCAGGTATGCATTTGAATGATAGATATTGTCATAGAGACTCCGGGTCTACAGGGTCAAACGCTGTTCATAAGTCAAAAAAAATCATCAATGACGAAAGCTGATAAGTGTAAGTATGTTCTAGAATCTTAAAAATGGTGAATATTTGGCCGATACAGCCCCGACCAGGTCTGAAATCAGTCTGGTTTACTCGTGTTCTTAGTTAACGAGTTAGAAATTTGATAAGTCTTGGAGCCAGTATTTTATACACCATATTAGTCAAACGAATTTCTTTATGGTTATAGTAATATAGGACGATCAGCGATCGAAATCTGTCAGTTACGATTACGTTCAGTTCCTATACTTAAGCCAATCAACCTAATTACTAAAACTGGACCACTGTCCTTAAAGATTCATGAAATTAATTCATCCGGACCCTCTGCTCTTTGTAACTTCAAATTTTTGACCAATTTGGACTCTCGTGCTTTTGAGGGTATGAGGGCAGTTGTCACTTCCCGGCTGCCCACACCGTGGAAGGGTGTTTCTTGAGGAACCTGAAAAAGAAGGTAGATTAGTGTTGGTCTTAGAGACCTGAGAGCGTGACCGCAGAGCCCAAGGGACAACTGCTTGAGGCCTGTCACGCACGGCCTTTTAATGAAGGGTTTTTTGAGTATTAGCTCCGCACTTTAAAGCCCTTAGTGGGCACCCTTACCGCCGGAGACGGAAATCCGTGAGGTAGGGTGAGGTGTGACATTTTTAGGGCCGACCTTTTCTAACCCCTCCTTCCTTGTGAGAAGGCAGCATCGCTGCAGATGCTGGTTGTCCGAGGGAAACACCTTACTGCTGTCAAACCCCTCTGCAGTCAGCAGTACGACTTCGCCCTCAGACCTTGAGTAGCTGCTTTTAGTCTCATCATTCTCCAAACGACCTGCCTGGCATGGTAGAACCTATAGGAACATATGTTCCAGCCAGTATAGCTCGGTTGGGTCATCACGATAGGCAAGCCCGACCACCACGATCAAGGTAGCAGCTATTGCTTTTTTAGCTTCAGCAAGAATCGCAGTCGGCCAATGTCAATTTTTCATTCAGGCTGTTTGAAATTAGTGCGTAGTTGTAAAATATCTGAAGGCTAACTGAAGTGACCTACTATTTGAAATGTTCATGTGCACCGCTCTAAACATTTGGACTGAGAAGAGATAAACAGTTAATCTTATTCAGAGACTTATACTAACACCTGACGTTTTAATCCTGGTTTAATTCCAGTTAGTCTAAAGAGTTAATTACTAAGTGTTAACTATCACCGCTACCTTTTTTACCTTGTTTGATTTCGCTGCCCACCACTGTTTACGATCGTTCATAGATTTTTTGCGAGTAAACATTTAAGTTGTCTTTGTTCTTCATCGTGTTCGGAGACTAGCACGATAAATTCACGGAAGTCTATTAATTTAACAGACATCGTTGAAGTTCATTGATTTTTTTAAAATTATTTGGTTCATGTTGTTGACGGATTTCATTGCCGTTACTGCAGCTGTTTAGATATCTTGTCACGTCGTCAGTTCGTGAAATTTACTCTCATTATCGAGGTGAATCATAATGGGTCATGTTGTGGATTTTCAGTGTTTAGTAAAATTAAAACAAATGCATGCTCGTACTAGAGCATGATCAGAATTAAAACGCATAGTTCAAAAACAAGTTAGACGATGTTACAGCTTATGAATAAAGTTGGTACATGCTAAAAAATAGACGATTGTCTAAGCATACTTATAGTGGATGATCCCCATTATCCGTTTTCTGAGCTGGAACTTCGAAACACTGACCTAAATGTCTGATTTAAGCTACCAACTTGAATATTAAAATCACTTACTATCAGTACTAAATCTAACTGTTTAGCTTTACGAACTTCAAGAAGCTTTCTGCGAAATTCCTTTTTTACTATGTTCGGGTTACTGTCAGTAGGAGTGTAGACAGAAAAAAAGACAACGAAAAGTGTCCATATCAATCCGAGTTCATGCGAGACCATTTAATCAGACAGTATATAGACGACTGTAGACAGGGATCCACTCAAGAAGTGTATTTTTCTGCTTTCACAGTTAGTGCTACACCTACATCGGCTAGCTCATGAGAAGCTGTCATCGAGTCACCAGATACACGAAGGGTATACCGTGTTGGTTCTTCGTATTGGCTAGGTGAGGCCGAGTCAATGACCACGTCAGGATCTTGTACGCGTATTTCAGAGATACAACATACATTTATGGTACAAGATTCTAAGGTTTTAACTAGAGAGGTCTGCTGCCAAACTTGACAGAGTTCGTACATTGTAGGTTCCAATGTATAATTTGGAGGGTGCGTTCAGTAGACCCAGGATAGTATTGTGCCAATTAGGACCATTGGCATTGGTGAAATATGAAGAAGTTGAAGACAGAAATCTGGGGTTCACAAACGAGACGAAAGAAATATTGAGAACTGAAAAAGGAAATTATTAATGAAGACGGTTATCCTGAGTGCTGTTTGAGGACGGTTATCACTTTCCAGTCGCCCACACCATAGGACGGTTTTTTCGCTTGGAGTGTCTAAAAGACACTCCAAGCGAAAAAAAAAGTCCCGACCGTAGCTGCTACCTTGTCGTGGTGGTCGGGCTTGCCTATCGTGATGACCCAACCGAGCTATACTGGCTGGAACATATGTTTCTATAGGTTCTACCATGCCAGGCAGGTCGTTTGGAGAACGATGAGACTAAAAGCAGCTACTCAAGGTCTGAGGGCAAAGTCGTACTGCTGACTGCAGAGGGGTTTGACAGCAGTAAGGTGTTTCCCTCGGACAACCAGCATCTGCAGCGATGCTGCCTTCTCACAAGGAAGGAGGGGTTAGAAAAGGTCGGCCCTAAAAATGTCACACCTCACCCTACCTCACGGATTTCCGTCTCCGGCGGTAAGGGTGCCCACTAAGGGCTTTAAAGTGCGGAGCTAATACTCAAAAAACCCTTCATTAAAAGGCCGTGCGTGACAGGCCTCAAGCAGTTGTCCCTTGGGCTCTGCGGTCACGCTCTCAGGTCTCTAAGACCAACACTAATCTACCTTCTTTTTCAGGTTCCTCAAGAAACACCCTTCCACGGTGTGGGCAGCCGGGAAGTGACAACTGCCCTCATACCCTCAAAAGCACGAGAGTCCAAATTGGTCGAAATCAAATCCTTTCTACACCCCATAATATCTCTCTTATCTCTAACGACTAACTGTACTCATATTTCTTCATCTCACCGCACCGCTAATGCAAACGATGCGAGCTCACGAAAAGTCATTCCCTGGTCTCTTGAAACCCCGTTCTAGACTACATGTTGGAGCTTTTAATGTACGGACATTGAGTCAAATAGGGAAACAGGCTTCCTTAGCTAGGACTTTAGAATCTCTCTCAATCGATGTATGCTGTGTCTCGGAAACGCGCATACAGGATCCTAGTAAAATTATTAACCTGATTTCACCGTATCAAAACAAAGAAGCAGCCCAATTTACTCTTCGTGTATCCGGTAGCACTGATGCTGCTTCCCGGGGTCTCGCTGGTGTAGGTATAGCATTGAGTCGTCAGGGCAGAACTTGCTCTCCTAGACTGGATCCCTGTAGATAGTCGCTTGTGCGCTGTCCGACTGAACGGGACAAGTTAGGACTCGGAAAGATAGGGACACTCATCGTTGCCTCTTTGTCGTATTTGCCTATGCCCTCACTGACTGCAGTTCAGACGAGGTGAAAGAATGAGTTTTACAGCAAGCTTTCGGAACTCCTCCAAAAAGCTAGGCGCTCTGATATAGTTATAATGGCTGGTGACTTTAATGCTCAAGTAGGTAGACTAAGTGAAAATGAGAGACACTTGGGTGGATGTTATGGTGTCGCGGCTCACAGAACAGATAACAGCGACCGTCTGTTGCAACTATGCTCAGATAACCGCCTGTTTCTAGCGAATACTAACTTTAGGCATAAGGAAAAGCATCTTTTGACCTGGCGACCCCCAAAATCGTCTCAACGTTGGACCCAACTAGATCACATCGCCATCAGCCACCGATGGAGGGGTTCGATAGAGGACTGTCGCTCGTTCTGGGGCACATGTTTAGATTCAGATCATGCTTTAGTGCGATCGCGTATTTGTTTGAGGCTTACTGGACGTAGGAAAGACATTGCAATGAAGCCTCTTAGGGTTTTACTTAATGATAATAAAGCTAAGAATATATTTCAGGAACAACTAGAAAAACAGTTAGGCAACCGTGTAAGCGATTCCCATCCGGAAGCAGGCTGGAATGATATCAGAAAGGCTGTGGAAACAGCAGTGATATCTGCTAGTAAGGTAAATCATAAGGCTAGGATGAAGCCGTGGATTTCAGTAGCATCCACCGAACTGATGGATTCTCGTAAACTCATCCCACCTGGCTCTGAACATGATGAAGAGCGAAGTGAGCTTAAGCGCAGGCTGATAAGAAGCCTACGCAACGACCGTGAACAGTGGTGGGTGGAGAAAGCCAAAATGATGGAAAAGGCAGCGGCGATAGGCAACTTTTTCGACTTATCAAGGAAACTGGTATTAGGGATCCGAATGTGAGTGAGACTATCTCGAAAAAGGATGGGATTATAATTCATTCTCAGTCCAGGAGATTGGACCGATGGGCAGAACACTTTAGGGATCAGTTCGACTGGCCTTCAGCCACACTTCGGTTGCCCACGATCCCCAGTCATCCTGAATGGCAAATCGACTTAACTCCTCCTAGTCTTTATGAAGTTGAGAAGGCTATAGGAAATCTGAAGCGAGGTAGAGCAGCAGGTCCTGATAGGCTTACCCCTGAAATTTTTAAGGATGGTGGTCCAGTTTTAGCAGCTAGATTGACTGAAATCTTAGGTAGAATCTGGGAACTGGGCGTAATACCATCTGACTGGTCTCAATCCCTGATTGTCCCAATTTATAAGAAAGGACAAAAGTCTTCTTGTGACAATCACAGAGGAATCAGTCTGACTAATATAGTTTCTAAATTGTTAGCCTCGATTATACTTAGACGCCTAACCAGAGCTCGTGAAGAGCAGACTAGAGAAAACCAGGCTGGATTCAGACCTGGACGTGGCTGTATAGACCACATCTTCACACTGCGACAGGTCCTGGAACACAGACACACATTTAGGCGTCCTACAATAGTTGTCTTCCTGGACCTAAAGGCGGCATTCGACTCTGTTGATCGTGAGGTTCTGTGGCAGTGTCTGTCATTGAAAGGTGTACCAAAGAAGCACATTAACCTTGTACAAGCTCTCTACTCTAAAACTACAAGTCGAGTGAGAGCTTATGGCGAACTGTCATCGGAATTCCTCACTTCAAGTGGTGTCCGTCAGGGATGTCCACTGTCCCCATTCTTTTGTCATAGACATACTCCTAGATATAACCATATCTTCGTCTGACTTTTCAGGAGTTGACTTTCTGCCAGGAACCTCGCTTACTGACTTAGAGTATGCTGATGACATAGTCCTATTTGGTGAAGACGCTGACAAAATGCAGAGTCTTCTGACTACCCTGAGCAACAATGCAAGCATGTTCGGGATGCGGTGTCTCCGAAACATTGCTCGAGTATCGTGGGACAACCGAGTGAGCAATGCTGTCGTTAGGAAACGGGTTCTAGTAAAGGAGGGCAAATCAATAGATGAAGTATTGAAACTTCATCAGTTGAGGTGGTTGGGACGTGTTGCGCATGTCTAACTACCGACTGCCTCGACGAGCTATGTTTTGCGGCGTAGGAATAGGTTGGAAGAAAGCTAGGGGTGGCCAAACCAAAACATGGCAGAAATCAATGAAGTCACTGACAAGTGGACTAAGTCATGTTGGTAGATGTAGGCTGCGTGGTTGGGGTCCGCGAGACGAAAGTCACCAATGGTTAGAGACCTTGAACGACATGGCTCAGAATCGTTCGCAATGGCGCTAGGTGCATCCACTCTTTGTGTTCTCTCAAAATCTAACTTTCTGAATTCTCTATCTTTCTCTTTTCGAATTTATCTCACTGAATTATACTTTTCGAATCATATCTTCGCTCCCTAATTTTCTGCATTACTGCTAATACTCCTACTATCGCTATCACTCTTGGATTTGAACTGACAGTTGCGTCTCTGTGCTGATGTGGTAATGGCAACCTGAACTGATGTACGTACGTACGAAGTTCTGCGTTGTATCTGTCTGTCTGTGTCTAAAAGAGAAATCGGGTACGGCAGGTCAAAATGACCCGGGAGCGTGACCACAGTGCCCGAGGGGCAACTGCTGGAGACCGGTTATACACAGTCGTTTTGTGTTTTGATGTCAGCTTTCGTACTCGAAGAGACCTTACCGCTGGAGACGTAAATTCGAGGAGTAAGGTGAGATGTACACTTCTAGAACCGACCTTTTCTAATCCGACCCTTTCGTGTGGGAAAGCGGCATCGATGTCATGCAAGTTGTCTGAAGGAAACACCTTCATGCCATGACACGTTCCTACATTCAATAGTATGACTTCGCCTACTCACCTTCGATTACATTTTCACCGCTTTTCAACCGACCAGTGTGGGAGGGTAGGACCTGGAGAAACGATTGTTTCAGCCAGTATAGCTCGATTAGTTTATCAGCGGCAGATAACCAGACTGCCATGTCAGGGTAACAGCGGTGGTGTGAAGTTAGTTGAGTACTAATATAGTACACTTTCATAATAATTAAAACACGTAAATATCAACTATAGTTGAAATAAAACAGGATACATGGGGTTGTGACTTCAGTGTCTGTATTTAATCGAATACCACCAGAATTTTCTGGAAATAAGTTTTCAACAATATTTGAGAATGAAAAAGCATATTTTTCGAATTATTTTCAGTAAACTATACATAGACAAACACAGACTGCTTCAAATTGAGCAATACGTCAAAAGAGAGAAAACAAGATATCGACTAATCAATACAATTCGAAGGCTTTTAAATAAATTCATTAAAAGAGTAAACCTACTTTATTGGACTGACCGATACGATGAGCACGAGAAAATGCTTGGATATCATTATGTGGATTCCAATCCGAATCATATATGATGACTGTATCTGCAGAAGCTAAATTTATGCCAAGGCCGCCGGCCCTGGTGGAGAGTAAAAACGCAAATGATGGAGAATCAGGAGCATTGAAACGATCTATAGCATCCTGACGAAGCTGTCCTGTAACTGCACCATCGATCCTTTCGAATTTATAACCCTCAGAATCTAAAAAGTCCTCCAATAAGTCTAGCATCTTAGTCATTTGAGAAAAGATTAGCACACGATGTTTTGTTTCATACAGTTTACGTAGCATTTTGCTCATTAGTTCCAGTTTGCCAGAGCCTTTTCGAAGTCCAACACCTTCATAAGCACCATTTGGCATACGCTGTGCCTCCTCAGCCGCAGATGGAAAAAGGAAAGGATGATTGCAGCACTTCTTGAGGTCCATCATGATATTGATCAGTGAAACTTGAGAACCTCCACTTCGACAGTTCAGAGCCTCAAAGTTACGCGTAAGTATGAATTTATAGTAACGCCTTTTTAGACGAAAAAGGATAACATTAGTAAGCATCATATATTCTTACCATATGTCATTGCATAATTATGATGAGATAACAATTAAAAATCAAGGTTTTCATGAATGTCTGTGTTTCAGTATATATCTAGAACATCGATACGATAGCAAGATAACATGATTAGCAGTACTTGTTGTGTTATTTGTGTAGTAAGATAAAGAAAGAGTTGTTTGTAAAGGAATATCTATGAAGGAATTAGAAGTGAAGACAGCAAGTAGCTCTGACGAAAACTATTTGCAATGCCATTTCTGATAACAATGCCATAAGCATTGGTTCGACTATGTAAGATTAAAGGGCTTCCATAAAATGCATTCTTTAGTGATAAATAGTCACGAACTTTCGAATAAATTGAGTCGAATGTTATCTCCAAGTCAAGAAATACTATTACAGTAAAACGTCGACATGTACTAGTTATCTAAAATCTATTTAAGGATGAAAATCTAGATCAATACATCGACTACCAGGTTTAAAAGTAGCTTAACTCCTCAGGGTTCGCTATTCTCGATCTTCAATCAGGCATCAAATGATTATGTTCATTTATATTTTCGACTCTAGTAATCAACTTAGTTTGTGCAAAGTCATCATAGGAGGATTGCTTTTCTTTCTTACAGATTAGGACAATCAGCGACAAAAGCCAGTTGTGTGAGACTACGTTTAGTTCGCGAATTTTAGATAGTAACCCTACTAACTAAACCACCATTTTTAAAGACATCTGGGGGCAATTTATTAGGTCCTAACCTCAAACGAGACATACCCTTCCTAATATAGATAAAATTTGGTGGATGTGTGTTTATCTACCGTTCAGATTGCATGGGAAGAGGAAAGATAACCGAATTATACCATTTTTCCAAACTCCTGGATTGAGAATGGGTCGTTGCACAATTTTGTATGAAAATGAATGATTAACAACCGGGTTTTAACAATCGCTTTTCACATAAGTCTAGGGGGTGGTTTGATGTTGACGATCACTGTTGTCTTTCCTTATATTTTCCTTTCATTATACATATATACTACACGCGGTCATGACGTGACCTTCTGTAGTTATATCATATATAATGATTACTAAGTTATTTACCGGTAGCTAACACAATAAAGTTTTATGTACATACCACACGACATACTTTCAGTGCTACATGGAAATGTATAAAAAGGGGAAGAGAAATATTAGACGATCCTTTAACGTGCCTCGTTAGAAAACTTAGTATTTCACTAAGAGTGTAGAATATTGTGATCAGGTAAATTAGACCTACTATCGAAACAACAAACGATTTTACTTGGCCCTAATGCAAATTATTTTAATGTATAATAATTAAGTACTTTGGTAGTAACTGTAATATGCATAGCTCAAATCACAGTATAAAAGCCGCTGTTTGAATATTGAGTTGCGTCACGGTAACATGACTAAAGCACTACAAGATAAGACAAATGAAAGGGGCAACAAGTTATATAGCTTACAGTTATCATCGTGAAAATTAATTCATCAAAGTTGATAAACAATCAAGTTCGTAGCTAGATGAGAGCACGTTAATTTAAGAATTAGCGCATAATAAAAGTGGAAACTGTTAGTAATGTATTATTAAATAAAAAAGAGACTCACTTTTGCATAGGACTAAGTTCTACTCTGACAATGAATTCACCTTTAGACGGCATATTCTGTAGAACATCAGCTTTGAGTCGTCTAAGTAAGTGTTGACCAAGCATGTCATGAAGCTTTTTTACTTGTTCTTCTTTTGATATATCAGCAAACTCATCCAAAAATCCTTGCATATCATTGAACTTTTCAGGTGTCATAAAATGTAGTAGATGGAAGAGCTCTTCTAAATTATTCTGAAGGGGAGTTCCCGTTAGCAATAACTTATACGCAATCTTATACGTTGTTAAGATACGGAAGAATTTTGACTGGTTATTTTTCAAGCGATGAGCCTCATCTACGACAAGAACTTCCCAGTCTATAGAGCCCAGTAAAGCCTGATCAATACTAATTAACTCATAACTTGTTAGAAGTACATGAAATCTGACAGAAGTCCCGGTCCTCATTCGCATAGCTTTAGCACCACCACGTACAGCACCTTCATCAAAGGAAAATTCATGCTCCCTTATAACTGTTCTTGAATCCTTATCACCAATGTAAGAGACTACATAAAGATCTGGAGCCCAAAACTCAAATTCACGCTCCCAGTTAATAATAGTTGAAAGTGGTGCAGCAACAAGGAATGGGCCACGACAATGGCCTTCTTTGTAAAGAGAATAGAGGAAAGCAATTGTTTGAATAGTTTTTCCCAAACCCATTTCATCAGCTAAAATTGTGTCAATCTTGTTACCAAAGGAAAATCTCAGCCAGTTGACACCTTCCAGTTGATATTCATGCAACTGTCCGTCTGTCTCATCAAGAAAACTCGGCTGAGCAATATATTGTTTCTTTAGATCTGTTAAGCATTTGTCGGGTGGGAGTTTACGGAGTAATTCAGGGCTCAAGATCTCAGCAGCCAGCTCCTTAGAAGAACGACGGCCAGGTTTATGTCTTTTGCACAAACTGACAACCGATAACGAACCATCCGGCCCCACAGTGCTACACAAGTGACCCATGAAGACCTTACGCATGGTACGATATTCTTCAATGAATTTATCCATATCAACAACTTCTCCGTCGCGTCCTTCCCATGAGCACTCATCGTATGGTAAATCCCGCCATTTTACTAAATACCATGTTTGACCTCCCCTACCAGTCCGGTGATCGATAATCCTCTGTGGTTGCAACCATTCTGGTCTGACACCCCACTTGTAGAAGCGTTCTTCCAAATTATGAGGATCCGCAACCTTCTCACGAGCTCGACCCCTGTTATAAAAACAATACATACATAATAATATAATATTCCTTTTGGAATCTAAAAAAACTTTTGACAGAGGAGCTATATGATTTTAAGTGTTCTCTAACAGGGATGAATTTATGTAAAGAAAAACCTAAGCTTAACCGAATCCTATAGTTATTAAAGGTAGAGATTTCAGAAAAACAAAGTTTTGATTATTACGGTATGACAAACGAAAATATAACTGGTGAAGTGGAGACAGTAGTGTAAAAATAAGTTTTGAGGTGTAATAAATGACTGTGATATGAAAAATTAAGAGACCAAGTACGGCAATATTTAGGTTTCAGAAAGTTATTATGTTCAAAACGCATAAGGAGTTTCACGATTACGAGGAAGAATTAATACAGTTGCACTTCAAAGACTGATTCAGAACCCAAAACAAAATACTTTAAGCAGACTATGCTTACCGAAACCAGCAAGATAACACTTTCTATACGATTCAGTTCGCCGGTATGAATTTAATAACTGATATCATATCTTGGTCTCACCAACACCTTGCGACTTCAATAAATGATAAGAAGAAACGCAGTTCTCTAAGCCTGCTTACCAATCACATGCGAGTGATGTTTTAATATTCATGGCCAGAAGCCTGTAAAAATATGCGTAGTAAATATGTAGGTTGTTTATATGAAAAACGTTCATATCCGGGAATATAGAAGAAAGCCTGCTAATAAAACATCGTTTTCTTTCGAATTAGTGGAAGGATTTAGAACAGGAAGGCGAAAATTTCTATAAGTTTGTTATATTGATAGCGCCTTACACAGGTAAATGCTACCTAACTGTTCGATGATGTACGCGTACTAGTTGAAGCCTGCGATGGATAAAGTGAGTAAACAATCAATAGAGATATGACCCAAAAATATACATGAATTGGAAGCAGTAATCATTTTATTGGGACGAAACCCAATGAACAGTGGATACATCTAATCCACAGTTGACTAGAAGATAAAATTTTAAATTTCAACTAAATAAAGCAACAAATAATTAACACTCCATTGATCACAAACAACACTCAATTTATCAATAACAACTAAAATGAAACTATTCTGTAAACACTGCTGAATAGTCCATGTTAAAGATATTTGGAAATATGACCTTACCTATAAGTGCTTCCATCTTCGGGAAGGGGAGGCTCCTCCATGTCATTTTTCTTGAAATAATTTCGTAGCATGATTGGGTGATGCACGTCTAGTTGTAGTTCAGTGAGCCATTCGCAATGCCAGTATGATAAATCAGAGTACTTGACGAAAAATTCCCTTGTGGGACGTCTTACGTGAAGTGGTTTGACTGGAATACATTGTGACTGAGCAGACAAAGCATTATTTTTTTCTACAGTAAGTTTTGGTTTATCATCGGCTAAAACTTCAATAGCAGCATTATCTGAGTCAATTGGTACTGAGGTCACTAGACTGATGTTATCTGAATTTGAATCCCGATCTGGAAGAGTAGAAACGTTATCCGAAACGGCTTCCGCACTCAACTTTTTCTCACTATTAACTTCAGGCATCTGCTCATGTGAATGTTGATGATAGTGCGTATGGACAAGTTCATCAGAATTTTTTGGAGGTTCAAACCATCTCCATGTGAGTATTTTAGACACCTTGGCTTTCAACGGTTTGCAGCCACAACGTGGACACAGCCAAACTCCTTCAGGAATATTAGCCAGGGGTGGAATTAAGCAACCTATGTGGTAACTAGCTGGGCAGTTATCACAGCATATAAGATCACCACCATCTCTACATTCCGTACAGAATTCCTGGTGTTCATCTTTTTCAGGTGAAGCTGAGTGAACAGCGGAAACCATCTTTCCAGTCCTGTCAGATATAACAGCTGGTTCAGAGCCACTATCTTCACATTCTTTATTCGCCTTAGAAACAGACGTGATCCCTTCCTTCTCACAATGAGGACAAGACCAGGTCCCTTCAGGGGCTTCTTCTAACTCCGGATCCAAACACACTAAGTGGTATGCACGCGGACATGTATCACATAACATTATTTCACCTCCCTACAAGAAGGAAATGGTATCCATTTAGATGAAAATTGAAGATGATATTAGCTACATAAATTAGCCAAACCGAAAATATACAAAGTGTGAACATATTATTCATACCTGTTGGCAAACTTCACAGTAATCCTGGTGATCTGTTTCATAACCTTCTTCCTCCCCGATTTTTGTAAAAGCTCGTGCAACAACCAAGGGGAAGCGAGCAGTTGTTTTTTGATGGGTATGACTTAATTTACCAGACAGATAACTAGGATCAGTTAACTTGACTCCAGGTCCACTTCCACCGACGGTAAGCCGTTTAACTCCTCGTTGCTTTCGACGATCACGCTCTTCGTCTTGAGCCAATTCAGCCTCTTCCAACTGCCGTTCAAACTCTTCGTCGCTTGTGTTATGGCCTCCCACAGACTGTTCCTATGTAGTTTGTTATGAGGAATAAACAGATATAAAAATAAATGAATAAGTTGTCTTGCCATAATTAACATGATGTAATCAAATTATCAAGATCGTTTCTAGAATACAGTTCGAGAACGAACGAAGACAGCATGAATGCAGAAATGATGGAATTCAAGATAAATATAAAGAACGAATTCACCTATGTCGCTGCGATAGGCCCTCAGATATCACCCTGTATCACTATCCACTGACTACGATTGTTTCATGGACTTCAGGTGTCGGCCTAAACCATCGTGGCTCACTGCACTCTCTATGATCAAACGTGATGGTAATGCAGGAGAATCTTGAATTCGGAGAAGTAAAAACGCGTTCCAAATACGCCTGTATTGCTGCTAGGAAGTCCAAAAAATTCAGCGAACTGTCCGTGTTTTCAACAAGTAAAACCATATCATCGACAAATGAGTCTCTTAGTACATGAGTTTCCTGAAAAGTTAGATGGAGTGCAATTTCCAGAACACCTCTGACGCAATCAAATAAATAAGGGAAAAAAGGCAGTCGTGACGAACAGCTTTAGGTTGGCAATTCTGACAACAGTTCGCCACAATCTAGACCATTTAAGTCACTAATATGCAAGCTACTTCAAAAAATGACAAGTACATGTAAGCTTTAGTGCGTAAGGTAAAAAACCAGACATTGTAAGCCAACAATTAAACTGCCTCGTAGAGATTACATTAACTATTACAGAGGAGTGCAATCCACCACTGAGAAACGTATACAAACTCGGGGACTGTCCGAGACATTCTAGATAATCGCATCCGACGACTGTCCATGGAAAATGCAGTAAACGAGACGATGGAGCAGGCGACTTTTTCTTGGAGAACTTTTATAATGTGGAAGTTCAGAACCAGATGATATCAATACAGCCATACGGGAGGCGGGATGATATCAGGTAAACTGCTTGCTACATCAGTATCTGTAACTTAATGAACAAAAGGGGGGAGCTTTTTAGTGCTGAAGATATGATCTGCAGCAGTCTTTGATCATCTTCGACTCCGTCCTAACCAAAAGAGATCACTGCAGCCAAGTTAGGTCTGCCTCACTAAAAAGCGACCACGCGGCTATAATATTTGCGTTTGCTGCTGCTGCAGTAGATGAAACAGTCACAATGGCTCGTCCCAGAGTATAGAAAGCTGACATGAAGGAAACCAGCTCTAAAGCCGTTCCCGAAGACTGGGTAATTAATTTTGGAGCATTACATAAAGCAGCATGGAGTCACTGTTGGGAGTTATATAAAAGTTACCCAACCATTCATAACGTGGGCAGTCTTGGCAATATACTATCATGCGCGGAGTATCTGTGAGAACAAACGCTTGCCAGGACGAGACGAAAATCGTTGCAACTTCGCTTTTAGTCACAAAACAATTGAAGCAATGAAAATTTACAAGTTGATTAGGAATAAATGTATTACCACAATCTGAAACTTTTAGAAGAAATACGAAAATCGTCTTTAAAAAATTGCACCCTTGCATCTAAAACTACTAATCTCATATGCCAGCCGCAGAACGAAAGTATCGACTGATTCTTACCTTAATCACTGACGTCTCTGACGACAAGACCATGGAAAGACAGGAGTAATAACAAATTGCTCTGAGGATATTTACGCTCGTGAACGTCAATGTGGAAATGACTCCAAAAGCAATAACGAGAAGTCGGTTAGTTATCGTAAATGTTACCAATAAAGTGAATTAAAACAATTAAGACTTTTAGATTTTGGAAGATAAACAGGACCGACTAAACCAAACCGCAAATTGGCGCGACAACTTGCCATGTGTGTAGCTGTTCTGCTTGAATCGATATTCTGGATACCACATACCCAATGTGCGTTACAAAATGATCCAAAAGATGAGGAATCTAGTTGTCAGTGGACATCAATAAACACACTACTCACATACAAAACTGAGACAACTGATTCAGTCATAAAAACCTTGAAACAAACAGAAAGTGTACGGAAGTATTATATCTGTAAGTACAATTTAACCTAGAATATCCGGCCAATCAAAAGTACACACTATTCCAAGTAGGTCAGGACACAGTAAAATGCAAAGGTCGAAAATGAACGAAATTACTGTGGTATCCAGGTCTTTCCATCGAGTAACCAACTCATGGAACCTACTACAGGAAGTAGCGTGAGCCCCTTCAAGCGACCTAGGAGTCTAGGTGCTCATAAAAGCTTACTAGAAAAAGACTAAGATAGACCACTGGCCTTCTAATTTTCAAAATGTAAATTTGAAGGAAGCATCATACGACATTAACAAGTCTTTACTACCATATTAAATATGAACTACTCTAAATAGTTGGTTTAAGTTGCATGTCATACAACAAGAAGTATTTACTTGTTTGCAGGTTGGATAAATCAGAAGAAACTCGTCCTAGAAAACTAATACTAAGTTTGTGAGACTGTAAGAAGTGTGTGAGGAAATTTAAGTACGAAACAAGTGGAACACAAAACAGATAACTGGAAGTTAGGACTATATGCGGATAAAATCAAATCTCAACTTACCTCAATTTTTTTTCTACCACGTTTTTTCTTTTTCTTACTTATCCGAATTTTTAAAGGAGGGGTTGTAGCCTGTATGTGGGCCGGTGAAGGAGGGGGAGACTGACTAGTAGCCTCACTACCTGCTCCCGCAGAAAGTGGAGTTGTGTAACCAGTTGAAGTAATCTGAACCACATGTTTCCCCACAATACCCCTACGTTTTTTGAATGACATATTATGAACACGAACATCGGAAATGTCATCTTCCTGTGTTTCTGTGTCAACATCGTCAAAATCATCTAAATCTAAATTTATCCAAAAATAGAATCGTGGTGAGATACCTTCTTCTCCTTTCGGGATATAAGGGTTCATTATTGCGAATTCTTTCCACTTAGCGTCCAAGACTTTTTGAACATCTTCTTTTGATGCATTTGGGTTCTTATTTGCGATTAGAGGTCGAATGTATTGATCAAATAGTTTTTGAATAGTCCAGTTTTCAAAATCTTCAGTTGAGTAAGTCATTTCAACGTCATCTATCCCTAATTCATCACACAACTGATCCACTGTTTTCTCCTTCTAAAGCAAACAATACAATAAACATAGTCTAACCTTAGATACACGATCTGAACGCCTTTTTGGCATGCCTAGGGGGGAATCATCTTCCTACAGAACATGTAAAAGAAGTTGCATGTTTGCCTACCCTGTGCTTCAACCTTAGACGTTTTTTAGAATCCCTTGTCTCTGTTTTTAGCCTACGTCTCTTACCTCTTTTACTGATAGAAGACTCATCGTAATCTGAAATGAAATTTGCATTAATGTTAGGTATGAAAAAAGGCACCACCTTCCATAAATTAATTGAAATGGTGACCGAGACTAGGCAGTGATATAAAGTACGTGATACAGTGTACAATTGCCAATCGCCGAAATAGCTTATTCACAGTGTGGTAGCGACTTAATAAATCTTAGAAAAGAAATCCAAACTTGAATTGACTACAGACATATATTATCAGGGTCAAATGGAAGTGATAAATATCACTCTGTATGCAATCGTACGGCTGTAATTAATCGGATTTGAATTCCTCTTATAATTTGTCGTTGCTCCATATTTTGTAAATTGCTATGATAAGTCATCAGTGTATCTCTAGTTGCTCTGCGAATAGGCCATTACCAATATTATCCTTTTTATCCCGCCATTTAAAACTACTAATCCGAAATCGCTGGTTATAGATCTGGAGCTTTATTTACTGGCCAACAGCATCACACCGCCAAAGAAAATGTTTGGGTTCGGTACAACTAGACTAAGTAGTTAAAAGTTTTGAAATGTGTTATTTACACCAGTTAGCAAATCATCGTATGACCATCTTAAGAAAACCGTTATTACAGCTATCTCTGGCAGAATATCGAACGATTGAACAGTGTTTCAACAATTTACAGCAGGTCGATAAGACAACTCCACTAGTAATGATTAGTAAGCCTTTTGATGCGACTGGCAGGTGTGAAAGCGTAAACGTGAAAATCAAAACGTTCTTTCATGAAATGAGCACGGAAGTGAGACAAGGTTTCATATGTAGACGGTGGAGTAGGTCGTATGAGTGACGTAGGAGCGTTTGTAGTAGACGAGCTTTCGATAACGATGCCAGTATAACAAAACCCTGGTGTACCGGCAAAATGATACACCGAACCATATGACTTCGTAAAGACGTCGGAAAATAAGTTTTCCAGCTGTCAGTGACGGCCGCTACTGCTGAATAACAAACAATTTACAGTTGCCTTATTTCGCACAACTGATAGGTGGATCGGTCCTGGATTCCTAGTCGACATCGAGGCTAGAACCAGAGCAGCTTTAACCATATAGGCAGAGAAGCAGAACCGCAACGTTTTGTTAACTCTGCAGGCTGCTAGTGATAGCAACATACGGAAGATGGAAAATAAAGTTATATATTTGGCTTAAATATCACCTTTTTAGTGGTTTCACCATAGCAGATGTCTTACTCCTATAGACTTCCTGCAATTTCGAAATCTCTTAGTTGATATCAAACGACACAAGTGCTGCGATAAGGTATATTGTTAGGCAAGAAATACGATTCGCAATTTGATAATTGGTTGTATTATGAACTACTATACAACTTTCTAGAATTTCTGCGACCAGTATACCATCAGAAAGACTTAGAGAGTAACGTCTGTCATCACATCACAAACAGTCTGCTAGTATTTACACGTCAAAGACGCCTGTATTCAAAAGACCGGCTAAAGCACACTCTGAATTTGATAAGTGCCTACAACTTGGTATCGTCCGACTATCTAATAGCCCGTGGTTCTCATCACTACACACGATATCAAAAATTATACCATGTGGCTACAGAACATTAAATGAAAACACGATTCATTGCAAGTATTCGATCTTACACATCCACAATGCTGTCAGCAACATATCTGACGGAAAGTTCTTGTCTAAGATCGGTCTTGTGCAAGATTACTTTCATATCCATACTGCAACCAGAGAATGTTCTGAAAGCAGTAATAACACCATCTTTTTTGTGAAAAGTTGGCTATGTCAAGGTAAACTGTTTATTTAGTGAAAATAGAAATCGTCATAAATAATATACAAATTACTTTTAATTATCTTAAGGATCTTAAGGATTAAACTTAAGGATTATATGATTTTGTGAATCATTCTTATTATGCTCTTCCAAACTTGACTTATTTGTTGTGGTCACTTTGTGTCTGGTTCGTTTATCTTCACTTCCGCCATTTTTTGGCTCGCACCTTTGTTTTGGGCTGTTAACCATTTGTCTTGAGACTGGGTGCCGACAATATTGAAGGTTTGTAATAATACGTTTATAATTTGTTGCATAGAACAATATTGCTCGACAGGTCAGTAAATACATTATTTGGAATTCATTTCTTTTGATTTGGCTCAATTAGTTCTTATTTGGAAGCCTATCTAGTTGTATCTTCTGGACGTTTGGTTACCGTTACAATCTATTTGCATGTCTTTTGGATCCCTCGATTAATGTTGCTTGTTGGCCTGCTTTCCTTGGTTGTCTTCAGATTTCCTACGTATTGTGATTAGGCTGTGCTTCTTGCCACCTTACAACTCACCTCATATACTGTTATACCGTTCCTACTTTCTCGCAACGTTCCGCCACCTACTACTTATGGAGGACCTTATGAGTAATACCCACCACAATATAATTTTCTTAGAATGACTATCGAAGTTGCGAATGCCTCATTAACCTTTAAAAGGTTCATGAACTCAGCAGTTTACAAAATACACATAATGTATGCCAACATACGTGACAAATTGTTGGCTATTAAAACGCCAGAGAAACATTTACGGTATCTTTAAAAACTGTTTCGGTGTTTACAGGAATTTGATATAATGATTAACCAGATAAATATGAGCTTATTAAAAAGTCACTACAGTTCTAGGAATATGTTATCAGCGTGCAAATGAATTGAACTGTTGCCAACAACTGTTGAATGTATCGAAACAATCCCCTACGTGATCCATTCACAAGGCATAGATGTAGCCGTTACCTAAGTTTGATTTTTCACTGTGCACATATTGTCCAACCTCTAACGCAAACACCCTATATGCTAATAAACATCTGTGTATAAATAACCATACTCCACGCTACTTCTACACAATGAAACCAATTTTGAACCTTCAGAACGACCTAAATGTGAATATTCTTAGCCAGCCAGTGTCAAGTCCTCAACAGGTTACTCCACAGTCATCTAATTAAACTTGGACTTGAAATTAAATAACGTCGAATAAGCTCACGGTAAATAATTATCCTGACTAATAGCCGCAAATGAATTCAGCATCATACCCTGAATGAACAAAGTCGTGGATCATATTGGCTTTTGTAAATAATTTCTCTACACTAGCTAACGGCGAAGTCATGAATATTTACGACAACAAGGTAACTGGTAAGTATCAGCAACATAAATAACAGTGAACGACAGCATTAAAGACACATATACCCGTTCTCTTTCAAGCCTAATATCAACCGTCAAAATATCGAGGAATAGTTCCTCACCACTCATTTTGTACAAAACTCTACTTACAATAGTCAATGCACTTGGGACAATGGAACGAGATACTTAAGAGCATTAACCCGATTACCAATCATAAACTCTCTTATTCCTCATGTGCGTAAATATTTCAAGCGTCAACCATTTTCAAACCTAACTTATATTGACACAATAATAACAGTTTCAACCCCAACTTTTTAATGCCCAGCTTATATCATTATCACAACATTTTGGACATTGATCGAAATTCTATTGAAATACAGGATATAGTGGCACTACCAGCGAAACAGCTGGTCAACATAATTTCCAACCAAATAGAATCAACAGCCTTTTCAATCCCATGAAACATCGACCAGTCATAATTTCCACCCTGTTTTCCAGGGTTAATAAGTTCGAATAAACTTTGTGGACCTAACTTCAGTAAACCGAATTTTATCTCTAACTATCGATGTGAGCAGTCTAAAAGCTAACAATCCCTTACATATCACTCATACTGTACCTTTTATATTAACTACGGTTCATGCACGGACGGCACTCTTAGCCAGCTTTACCTGTATGGCTATGCATTCATACTATGTCTAGTAGATCGATATGTAGCAAAACGATCGACCTAATCATAATTGCATCACTCTGTAAACCACCACTCATCATGATAACTGCATCATGGACTAGTTCAAACATTCCTGATGTAAACATATCTCTTGGCAATTACAATCTATGCCATAGTGACGAATTATATTGACATGGTGAAGGTTGTACGATACATGCCAATGCATAGCTCGACTTGCTCCTCTGTGACACACGACTCTGTGTGGATTGTCCTGGAACTAACAGGATTTGTATCGATCTTATTCAGTTGGGTACACCAGCCTCCATACGCCTTATTAATGATTATAGAATCGCTATCAGAAATTTGCACACTACTCTCCTCTCTGCCTTTTCATTAGCAAGATTATTGAAAAAGATTTTAACATGCCTGTAATCTCGTGGTTCTCATCTAAATCACTAAAGCGCTATGATTCATTTATCAAATACTTAGAACTCAGTGGTTGGATTCAACGTGTTCGCAGTCTCTCTAGACTCCGAAAAATCTTTAGACCTAGTTTTCACAAATGGCTTTTACTCCTACAATGTGAATACCTGGAGAAATTCCCTGGTGACGACCATGAAATCGTTATATACAGCTTTGACATAAAAGTTACAGCGTCTAAGCATAAAATTGCACTTATTTGACACTCCCACGAGGTTGAGTGGACGGGCTTCCACAATTATATCAATAGTCTCAGTTAGAGGAGCTATTTTACTGAAAACACTGCTGATGAATCGACTGTCATTCTCTATCATTACATAAATGATGCTTTAGATAAGATTACATTATTATGTTATCCAAAACCTAGAACTCTTAAAGACTAATTATTCTCAGCTCAAATACTAAGACGCTCTCAAAAAGACATAGTGCCCAACTTTATAAATTTGGAGAACTTTCACAACAAAAAGAACATATGTACTAAATGTGAAAATACTCGTAAAAACGGCCATTGTACAATAGAAACAAGCCGTCGTAAACAAAAGGAATTCCCTTAATAGTGTCAGAAATAAAATTAATAGTTATGAAAAAGGTGGCAGTTTCTTTATCAACGGAAATTAAATATTCAACGACCCAAAACTATTGCGAATTTTTTTAGTGAATATTGTAGTACGGCGCTAACGAATGAAAATTTTGTAGGTGACTACAAGTACACCATAGCGCTATCCCGTGAACTCACAAATGTAAACTTCATCAGACAAAATATTGTTAAGGCATTAAGAACGCTAAAGCACTGAAGCACAAAAGGGTTGGATGGTTTCTGAGCAGTCATGCTAAAAACAGAAATGAAAACCACTACATGCTTTTGTGAATTGTTTATACTATCACTCTCCACTAGATGCTACTCATCAACCTGGAAAACCCCATACATTATCCCAAAAATCAAAAATGGATCAGTTGCAACTACTGAAAACTACCGTCTAATTAACCTTTCATCTGTTATCTCTAAAGTGGCTGAAGAAGCAGTGAGGGCTAAAATACTTCAGTATGTGTGAGATGGGAACCACATTTTTATCTCACAACATAGATTATTAAAGACTGGGTCATGTGACGCATGTCTCTTATATTGTGTTCATAATGTATCCAGTCAAAGCTATAAGGAAACGGTTGCATTAACAGATTTTCTTGACTTCGAGAAATCATTTGATAATAACATATCATAAGCTTCTGCATTAACTTAAGTCTTTTTTGAAACTAAAGACTATTACACTTGGCCTAATTCATTCGTTACATGAGGGAGCCAGATTATGAGATATGATGGCTACCTCTCTTCACCCAAACTTGTAACCAGTGTTGCTCAGAGAAGCATTATAAGTCCTCTACATTTTCTCATATATATAAACGATGTATGTAGAGTCACAAATTTCAGCATACTATGCATAATAATGATAGCTTCATTCTAAAGTAGGATTTTGTACATAAGAGCATACCAGTTTACAGGTATGATCAAAATGATATATCTTTTAAAAGAGTTTTGATAGAAATTCACTGTTACGGAATTCACATCATATGGAGATGTCAATTAAATAAAGAGCCAATGATAACAAAGTTAACAGTTTACAGCACTAGGGTACTACAGGTATACTTTACATCATAGTGCACTTCAAACAAATAACCGAACGGTCTTCATCTGTGGCGTTATGATTCTAGGAGATGGCTGTTAGTAAACAGAATGGACCATAGAGATTATCCAGATACGGCATAAGGCTAAGAGTATGTGAAATCTGAATACAAATCTTTAGATTTTAGAAATGGAGTGATCAATCATTTGAATCTAAGGATAAAGTTAGTAATGCAAATTTTTGGTGGTAGTTTATTGCAGAGTTTGCTGTGGAATACGGTACAGAACTTAGAGCCATATTGTGTCCGGTACTTATTGATAAGTAATGTTCCCTCGTAATTTTGGAGGTAGTATCTAGGTGTTTGGTTTCACGAGGGAGAGAAGGTCGATAAAGAAACATTGTTTATTATTTTCTAGAAGAATATTAAGTTGTGTTGTAGTCGACGACGATACAGGGGTTCTAAAGAGAGTGTTTTACGTCTAGTTGTGTGGTTCATGTTACTGTTAGTTACTAGAGTTCGACGGGAGAAACTTTTTTGTACACTTTCTAAACGTACCCTATCTATGTTATTCATGTTTGAAAAGATAAAACAGAAATACTCGAGTGTAGGTCGTAGACATATCTCAAAAAAGTAAATTTAGCCTCCGTTAAATGAAGATGACCTCAAAATAGTGTACAGTTTTAGGCCTGGCACACCCAATGAAGATAAACCGGAAGTTAGGAAAGACCTTGATAACCTCGTGACTTGAAACTAGAAATAGAAGCTGCCATTCACCCATAGAAAGTATAAGATTACGTAAATCGGGGATTACGATATTACAAAGGCACTCTAGATAAATGAATATAAAATCCAAACACTGATCTCTGTATGTGACTTGGGTATATGTTGTAGCAAGGACCTGGAGTTCACTGAGTATATAATCTACCTAAGATATGAATGCATTAACTTCCATATTCTTGGCAAATATGTCAATAACTAGCATCCAAAAAGAATATCAAAATAAATAACACATTAAGCTAACAATATTTCATAATACAACACTTTTTCTTTGGCTTCATATATTACGTTTGACTACATCTTGTTTGTTCAAACCTCCTCATTCGCTACAATTCTGTATTTTTTCCATTTATCCTTGTTACTTGCCCGGTAATATTTTACCGGTAAAATCATCTTTAGCAAACAGTTGGTTACTTGGTTATGTGATTGCTTAGCGTATTATGATGAAATTGTCTTATTGCTTATCATTTACCTTCCTGTCCTAGAACATGAGAACGTTTAAGTATTGACCAAGAGCAGGCAGATTATTATTTTTGAAGTTGCCGCGCATAGTTGTATGGAGGATAAAAGTTATTGCAAGTAATATTGTTACTGTAGACCGATTGATGTGTAGTTTTAACCACAAAAAAACTATTGGGTACCCTACGTTTTTGTTGGATGAGGGTTATTACGCAGAACATTTGTTAGTGACTGTGATAATAAACAGGCTACTTAAAAATGTCGAAAATTGGGCGATTGTGCGATTATCCGTTGCAGCATTTACCGGAATTAGAAATCCATGAGAAGGAAGTTGTCTGTTAGCACTTTGAAGATTAATGTCCCTGATGAGAGTTGGTTATAACTTAAAGTTAGAATTAGTTAACGTTTGGAGTTAGGGGTAGGTTAGAGATCAGGAGCACGTTAAGAAATAGCGATAAGGCTAGGAGCATGATCGGAGTGGCTCAGGACTAGGTTTGTAAAGTAAATGTGCATTGTGGTGCAGCTATTATTATTTCCGTCTCTCCATTGTCACAAAACACAATACACCTCACAATTTAGTTAGTTTTCACATAAACAACAGTCACTTCTCTTTACCATAATATAACCGGTTATTTATTTTCAGAGTCAAATTTTTGCGTTTGTTCGTTGGAGATACAAATCATGTGTGCCTTCTATCCAGTCTGTATGCTCTGTTGCTCGTTTCTCACTACTCTTCTTTTCAGTGTCCTTAATACATTACTAGTAACCAAAATGAATATAGGCCTATTTTCTACAAGGAGCATACAGAAAACTGGCTTTATTCTTCCAAGCCAGCTTCTCAAACCTGTGAACAAGGTGATACTTTAAAAGCCACGTCCGTTAACCAATGTTCACTTGCTTTTAAACAGTCTAAATCTATCAGCCGTCATTTTTCTTTATGCACAACTGTTTGGCTTTCTACAGTTTCGAATTTCAAATTCAGTGGCGTTCAAATACTATACTCAGATGTATTTGAACCTTTTCGTGTTTGATTGTTATCCTCATACTTGGATGTCCCACCATATTACCATATACTTTAACCCCGAACGTCAAATTTTTTTGTACAATAACTCAATCCCTCTATGGTCTGCTATGTTTACGTTGATCTTGAGCATAAAAATGGCTCGTGTTTGATATCGGAAATAGATTATTAATATAGTTACTGCCATTATTATCTACCGATAGGATGTTAAAGATATCTGATTATGGACTCACGGCAAGGCGAAAGTCCACATTTTGAAATATAATGCAATAAGATTAAAATGTTCAGAACAAATTATATTTTATTTATAGGCTCCTTGTTAACTTCAAAAAACCAAAAAATTACAAGCAGTAACATAGAAGTTAATATTTGATATACTTTATCTGTTAATCTTTAATGAATGTTTTAAACGAGAACAGAAATTATGATAATCAGATTAGAGTGAAGTGTACCCGGGTATGTGACCAAGTTGCGCTTGTCGTACAACCAGAGCCACTCCTATCGAATGGACTGACTCTCAGGAATGAGAAGAAATCAGAAGGCACCAAACGATGGAAGAGAAATTATATTTAATCGTATACAGAGCTTTAATGGGATAGCAACGTCTAGGCTGGCAAACTAGAGGGAGATGCTACCCACGGTGGTTCGAGTCGTGATCTGGTAGTGATGCGTGTCCGCGTGCCTTTAACTACTAGTGTCCGCTAAAACAAACATGGTCAGTATCAATGTAGAGAGCCTATGCAACTATTTATTTTGGGGATTATTTACCGCTACAATCTATTGATTCGAGACTGCGCTGATGTCTGGGTCGGATGTGTCAACCTCGATATCGACGAAGGTCTGAAGTTTTGTGATGTGCCAAAAAACTCATATTAGTGATTTTTTTTGTTACGATGCAGGCTTTTTTAGTCTCTGCAACTATTTTGACCACCTTTTATTTCCGCAAAGTTGATCTGTTAATGATATCATGATAGATGCACAGTTTGCTGTAAATTGTCTGCAAAAGCCTACCAATTCATCAAAAGTCCACAGCTGCTTAATAGTGATTGGCTCCAGATACTCCGTTACAGTCACCACCCTTTAGTTTCGGAGTTATATGTTATTAGTAT
The DNA here is from genome assembly GCA_025215515.1 of Schistosoma japonicum. Taxonomy (NCBI): domain Eukaryota; kingdom Metazoa; phylum Platyhelminthes; class Trematoda; order Strigeidida; family Schistosomatidae; genus Schistosoma; species Schistosoma japonicum. The sequence goes on along the minus strand of CM046061.1, from coordinate 59,282,207 downwards.
CAACAGTATGGCCCAGGAAGTGCAATGAGGTTGTTTTGATTCGAAATTTCTCTATGTTTTCGCAATTACATATTGTTGAAGCCTTCCAAAAGCCGTGTCCAGATGTTTAATATGTGTTTTCTCATCTGGGCTTGTTATTGGGCGGTCATCGATGTAGGTATGTACATAATCAAGTCCCCACAACATATCATTAATGAAACGTTAAAATGTATATGCTACATCTCGTAATTTGAAAGGCATTCAAAATCACTTGTAGATAATTTTGACCACAAACATACATTTGTGGAGACCACATTTACCTCTGAAAGCAACAATTTACTTTTCATACATTTCTTTGTTGGCATGGTTGCTCAGAATATGATTTGATTACCAGAAATAAAATTTCAATTTTCGGTCTCCTTGTTTTATTTTCCAGTTAAGCTTATTTAGTTCACATGCAATCCTAACTCATTTGTCATAATTGACTCTTTTATCGTGCGCTTGAGTCACATGGATGAGCGAGAATTGATATATCAGTAGGATATAAAAATAACTGAGATGAACACAGTTATAATCGTAAATAGGTGAGCTGGGCAAAAGCTGTGAGCTTAATCTGTTAATTATTGAGAAAATTCTAGTTCCAGACATGTTGTCGAAAAATCCCGCATGCATGTATTGGCTATCTGTCAGTGACTGTTTGTTTGCTTATTGTGACACAATCGCCACGTGGTGGAAGTTTCCTATTCCTTTTAGGAAACTTTATGCAGAGGGGACATTTACACGTTTTTCGAAGAGTGAATATCAGTTAATTGAAGCAGTTTATCAAACACTACCTTTGCGACTTACAAACTTGTAAGATAAAACCTGTGCGGTCAGAAGTGGATGGATGGTTTTGTAATCATTTTGAAGCGTCCCTATATGAAGCGTTAAGCAACTTGAATAATTTCTGAGGCAGAGCAGAATTTAGTCAGGTGTTGGTCGTATAACTTGTAAAGAAGCTAACTGAGAATACATAATTTGACCTATAAGGAAAACTTTACACTCAGCACTAATCAATTTATGTGACTTTTTTCCTCAAACAGATTATAATGCCATAAAATATCAGTATCGGTGATAGAAAACTTTACATGTACTTTAACAAAACCGTACCCAAAATTCATATCAAGACAAAGGTACAGTACTAACAAAAATCTTCCATGTGCTTGCATCTCGCATATATTGGTTGCTTATGAAACACATCTGAGTTTTTTTCCTGAAGCTGTAGGTGAAACTACACTAACTTTTGTCCTCCGGATCAACTAAGAATGGCGAAACATATGAAAAGAAGAAGACAATTATTGTGTGTGTTCATACCTGTAGTAGCAGCTGTCGCAAACTACCGGCTCGGCTGTTTTCCACATTATATTTTTGAAATTACACGGTAATGAGCATAGTCGTCTAGAGTATGGTATCACCAGTAAATATTTGCCAAATGTGAACTCACCTCAATGTGATAATTCACACTGACATCAGTATTTTCTCAAGAAGTGAGATCATTTTAAATCAATAGCGACTGTGTGCGACCTTTGTTATGCATTCGGTTAGTGTGTGCCTAATGAGTGTATTAGATAGATGCTTTTACATACATCATATCTGACTCAATGGCTACTTCATAGTTAATTTAGGCTTCTTTGAACTTTTAAAGTTAACGTTTTGGAAATGAAATGAGTACTCGTCCTAAATGCAGTATACTAATACCAGCAACTAATTTATCTCTTAAGTGAACATGAAGTGTAGGGATTGCATTTGGCACCTTGTGTCTATAGATCAAGTATAAACTCTTGGGACTTCTTGTCCCGTCGGAGTATTATTTCATGGAATGTTACATATTGTAAAGTTATGGATTCTTAAGTTTTACGTAAGGAAACGATATAAGCTTAACAGAGAAAGCCAAATTCTTCAACAGATGGTAAGCATTCTTTCGAATAAATTCACGGAAATGTGATATAATCTTATTTTCTTTGATGTTGCCTCGATGCACAAGCCATATTTAAAGACGTTCTATGTAACCCTCCATTGATTCGATACAAGAATTTATACTCAATTAGCCAAGACTTGGAACCATCATGAAGTCAGTATTATTATTATTATTATTATTATTATTATTATTATTATTATTATTATTATTAAATCCTGGAATTTAGTGTAGAATTCTCTCCAGTTTACAGGCTTGATCATAATGATACAGAAGAGCTAACTTATACACAGAAAAATGTAAATTTGACAGAATTAATTGCATGGATAGCAATAACACTTACAATACACTAGATGCATGTGTAGGAAGATCACACGGGATCAAGCAACGGTCCACCGCCAGCTGGAAGGTACTTTGTAATTCATGGGGTTCAGAGTTACATGAGTAAAACGTTTACTAATAAATTCATCCAGTTAAAGTTAGGAGAGTTATAAGCATGGAACTAGGAGGATTTAGATAATCGATAGTCGCTATAAGTATTAATTGTGGCGGCCATTGCTAATATAATAATTATTAGAATTTTAAATGGCAATCAACTAACCAACTTAAACTCAGATCAAATGACTCTGAATACAGGTGAAAGTATTCTGTATTAAAATTTAGTTTGAGTTTAAATAACATATGCAGTATAATTATTGGTTTGTACAAATACTATATTTGACTTTACAATAATTTACATGTAAAAAGTGATTTATCATAGAACATGAAATCTATTAAAATAATGTTTCAGCAATAATTTCAAAGCATCACATTATTTCTTCAGCAATAAATTGAATTTAACTTCTGAAAAAGAAGTATACGTATGACCGACGGTTTATGGAAGTTCATCAACAACACATAAAGATGCCATGATAGTAACCGTGACTAGAGTATGACAGAAACAAAAGTCTAACATATATATATAGTTTAGTTAATCAAAAAATAAGGGGGGGGGGCTTTAAAAATCATAGCGTACTTTCAATACTAAGTTAGTAGTTTTCGGTTCCTGACCATTCAACTTAGAACATGTTAAAATTAATATTGGCATTCTTATTCAAGTTGATAATTCTCTATATTTATACTTCAACTTCTAATCGTCACCTGAATACAGTAGATATATTAAGCTAATGATAACTTATTTATTTCTGAATTTCTGATTATTTTAATATACGAAAGTAGTTGTATTAATAGGTATTTTTGTCTGTATATTATTACGAGAAGAAAGTAATAAAACGCAAAATTTTCATAGTATTTTGTGTACATTGTTACTTTTTATTGGGTAACAACCTGTTGCACAAAAGCCAAATTACCTCATAATATTTGGAATATCATAACATTTACTTGAATTTATTCCACTGAGCATTTTATATGAAAGATATATTTACTTCCTATTTGTTGCCACTTAAATCCTAATGTCACAAAATTTATCTAAGCATCTGTCTATTTGAGCAGTTACACTTACTTCTCTTCTACGCCCAAGTTCCAAGTACTCTTGATCTTATCCTGCATCTGAACACGCTCAATACTCCACTCTGCAAACTCTTAACCGTTTTTTGGAATTGTAACGCAGTGGTCAAGGAGCGCGCGGTTCTTATTCATGTTAGCACCAGGATACAATATAAATATTTGATGTCCTAATAGTTAAAACTTTGTGGCAGTTGATTTGATTCTTAATTCAAATCTGTATATGTTATGAATGTCCTGACATTGACAATTTGTAATAATATTTGTATGTATGTAAACTTATCATTGTGACCATGCCTGTAAACTGGCATGCTCTCATGTGCAAAATGAGAATAAAACTATTATTATTATTATTATTATAATATCTAAGCTAAGCAATGCATTTTTTCTCTGATCTGTATTTTGTTTGGTAAGCAAATAGGAAGTGAACAAAATTCGGTAAATCATTTTAATATGAGAGAAAATGTAGGGCCGAATGAGAGAATAACAATTTAGGGAGGGGTAATTTAATCAAGACAGACATATGTGCTACTGTGATGACATATACGGCGTAGAAACAAGAGTATGATTAGTATAAAACATGAAATGAAAGCGAAAGAACAGGATAAAATCGAAATTCCCTTGTGAATATTCGCAATTTTATTATGACAAAAGAAGAAGCTACGTCTCAAATAACTCAAAGTATATTTCATACAATTTATGTTCATTTTTCACGGGCCCGTTTGAAACTATATGGATGGCGTCATTTGGGATGGTTGGTTCTATTAGTTGCTGCACTAAATGTTGTATGTATAGGCGGGAAAAGAAGGGCGTTTGGGATATTTGTTGCTGCTTTGCATAAAGCCTATAATGATACAAGCATGACGGAATTGAATTGGGTCGGAGATAGTTATGCTGCAGTCGGCTTCTTTTTAATGCCTTTCGCCACAACAGCAATAATTCGACTGAACCGACCGTACAGATTTACTATGCTTCTAGCAGGTATACTAATTTTTGTTAGTTGTATGACATCAGCAGCGGTACCTAGCCCAGGTTATCTATTCCTGACACATACACTAATTCATGGCATTGGGTCCACACTTATTCTCTGTGGCACAAGCCTAGTAACAGGGGAGTACTTTGACAAATCTCATCGATTTCATGTGTTGGCAACTGCGTTTGTTTCCGGTGGGCCTTATGGTGTACTAATATTTGGTCCGTTGTATTCAAATCTAATACAAAATTATGGATGGCAGGTGGCATTTCAATTAAGTGGATTACTTTTCTTATTTGTGACATGTTTAGCTGGAATTGTTTTTATTTCACGAGATATGTTTGAATATCATCAGGCTATATCGGAGACTTTTGAAGCATCTGAAGAAAACACTCTGGACAAATCATTAAGAAGGGATTCCTTATTACTGCGTAACTCACCAAAGGCCAGTGATGGACGAGGATGGGCTTTCTGTTCATTTGAACATTTAAAAAATAACCCACAAGTATTTGTTTGGGGTTTTGAACGCTTACTTCATAACCTTGTAATTTACGGCTTACTAATGAATATGACAGCATATGTCAGTCAAGCATTAAATGATCAATTAGTATTGGGTGCACGTGTTAACTTATACTTTGGCATAGGTGAATCAGTTGTATTCACAGTTGGCGCCTTAATCGGTGATCGTATAAGAGGTTATTTAGCATTTGCATACTTTATTGGTGCATCATTTGCCGCTTTATTTCTACTTATTATGCAGAATACTTATGAAGATATAAATGTGGTTTATGTACTGGCTGGGTTTGCTGGTGCAACTGTTGGTGTAGGGAATACATTTTTATATGCCACTTCAGAAGAGATCATGTTAGTTCATGGATCAATTGCATTTCCTATGACAAAAATGATTGCGGGTATTGGAATGTTATTAGCACCATTATTCTCTGGAGCGATCATAGATGGATTTGGATACGGTGGATTTTTTATTAGTATGGCAGTTTTAGTATCAATAAGAGTTATTTTATTGGGTGTTATATGCTATATATTACATCGCAAGAAAAAGTTGATTATAGACACTGAAAAAGAACATGCATCCACAAATGAAAATAACTTATATCATTGTTGTAGAAATACTAATAAACCATGTAATGACAAAATAACAGAATTAACTAAAACTGATAACATAAAATCTGAAGTAAAGAATGGATTATATTTTGATTCTAAAGTACATGACTTAGAGAAACGTATACAAATATCTTCTGAATGGTATCATGAAAATGATCGTAGAATACCATAAACCAAGTTATACAATAAACTTGCATAATTCGTTTTTAATCATATTGAAATTTATGCAATCAACTAATTATTAACAAAAAAGAAACAATATTAATTCAATAGACAGTAAGTTTATTCACATTGGATTGAATACTTTTAAGATTTCACAGTTTGATTGGTTTAAATGCATTAAACCACACAAATATTCATTCAAAATTCTTAACAGTAAGTATTGTTTATTTTATTTGATAGTTCTACTAAAAATTTCATAAAATGAGATAACATAATTATTTTATTTTTGAATTATAATAGAAGTTTACTGTTATTATTTACTAATTAGTAATATACGTTTTTCTTAAAATGGTGAACTCTAAGGCAAACAATTCTTTATTCAGTTATTTTATCTTCTGATTTTTGAGTTGTTGTGTGCATTGTTGAGGAGTACCATACTAGGACAAGACAGCTGTTTAGTGCTACATGGTTTTCACTGGCACTCTACCAACATCAATCTGTGATCAATGTAATCAACTAAAAATGATTATTATTTATAAATTATGTTTAATATCTAAGGATTGTGTCAAATTATCTCTTGCATTCATAATTGTAAGATAAAATAAATCATCATGTTTCAAATTATACAATAAGTACCTACACAAATACATGGAATAAACCATTTCGTCTCATGATAGTCGTCATTTACATGCAGAGTGCTAATGCGTTAGCTCGTTTGACAATAAAAATATTTATAGGTTATTTTATTGAGTGAAACATTTGTAAGCATTTGGTTATTCGTTAGTATCTCGACAATTCCATTTATTCATAATTAGCGATAGTTAAGGTAGATATTCTTTCATCATTATACATAGTTTTCTTAAAATTGTTTTCAAATTTTGTCAGAAAATTATTCAAACACAAATATTACAGATATCAAACAAATAAATGTTGTACCAATTACTGTTGGCTAAAGTAGGTCCTGACTACAACAAGACCCTGGGATAATCTGAATGCAGTCATGTGCAGAACCGTGAATGAATAATAAACAGAAATTATTAAAGAGGACAAAACAACCGTTGTTTAATCTTTTATCTCCAAAAGTCATACATCTATTATCAGCTTATGGTATAATTAGCATTAAACTTAATTGGATAATTAGTATAATATTAACAAATGAAGAGGTCTCCAGTATTTATAATGTTAAATCTTTTCCATCGGTTAGTTAATACCATGTATGAACATATTCAAAGTTGAAATATTCGTTTCATAGCATGAAAGTTTTATAATCAAGTACGTTCAGTAAGTAAAAAATCTCCTGTTACTTCTGTAATGTCATTTTTAAAGACTATCAACAGTGCTTATGGTGAGAGACGTTATTTGTGATTTTCAATAACACTAAGTAGTCTTGTTATCATAACTAATGGATGCTAAAAGGTGCAGGTTACTAACCTTTTGTTTGCCATAGAAAACGTCCATAAATGGTTAGTCATGACATATTTTACCTCTCACAGAACCATTAAAAATATGGATACAAATTTAGATCTAAATCAAATATTCAGTTGTGCCTTAAGTAAAATTACATCATGAGGCAGTGAAGAAAACGAATTCCACTTATTAACACGAAATGTTTTATTGCAATACTTTACAATTGTAGTAAGAGGTTTAAGAAAAGTTAACCCAATATTAATAACAATATTCTGTATTTTTAATTAACTTCATAAAATACCCCTCAGTATGATTCGATGATAAGTAGTCACATCAGATCGAAGTTGAATTATGGCAGTTGATTTAACAATTGTTCCAGTCTAAAAGAGGAGGAGAGGGAAAAATGATAAAAAAGAAGATTTCTCGAGCAAAACAGCATAGATTTCAATAAACAAAAGCAATTTTTTTTAGAAATTTGGCACTTTCCATAGTAAGTAGTTTGCTATATTTTACTGAGTCGACAAAATGTATATCATTTTGAATGACTGACATAATGTCTATCAGGATAGTATACAAAGAAATTCAGTCATATTACTTGAATATCATTAAATTATTTAAAATAAACAAACATCTTTTAATATTACCGAGAATGCCGTACAAATAGACGACTCAAGTTTTCACTTATATCCAACAAAGTGTTTAAGGCGTACGTAAATAATACACTATTATACTGATTACTCTGTTTTGTTATAGTCAATATTCATGAAGCTAGAACTCGAATGAATAGCTTAAACATCGAGTTGGAAGTCAGAGTAGACAAAATCCTAATCCATTGTCACCTATTGTATGAGAAATTTCAGGATTTCAGAACTTCCACTCTGCTTATCATTACTGTGTGATTACTATAGTCATATATGTATTAGGAAGGATAATTCGATTTTTCACTTTTGGCTTACACATTACATTTAAGAAGATGAATTTGGAAGAGTTATAAGCAAATCTAAAATATAGTACAATGTAGTTTACTCTTAAAAATTCATTCATAACCAATTAACCAATCACTGCCTGTTGACCCCCACGTGGAGCATAGGCCGTCGGCCAGCATTCTCCAACCATCCCCTTCCTGGGATCTGCTTCCTCGTTTATATGTGCTGTTCATTATTTTTACGTCTTCTTTTGATTCCTAGTGGGATGTGCTATTCGGTCTCCCTTTCTTCTTTTACTCTTGAAGATTCCAAGTTAATGCTTGAAAAAATCTTGCTAAAACAACTCTAAACAGTGAAGATAATAGGTCTATTAAATCATAAATGAGTTGTCTTTAATACATAATTGGTTTACAAACTCAACAACATTTTATTCTATTAAGGAGACTAAGTAGATTTTGATTATTCATAGGGAACAATTTATTATAGTTGTAATACATTTAAACTGCTAGCCATTGATAGCTAACACTTGCACTACCATATATCTAACAAAATTATATATATACAGGATAAAACCTAATAATAATTATTATTAATGAGCTAAACATAGTGTTATGTACATTACACTACTATAATATCCGTAAGCGAATATCATCTGATAAGTAAAGAATATGTTGTAATGACAAAGGTGATGCCAGTGATCAAATCAATCATAATTAGTGATAGTTTTAAGTAACAGACACGTACTTTCACATCTGGATTAGGAGTCCAAGTAAATACTATTGGTTGTTCATTTCCTGGTTCCAAAATTAACTATATGAATAATATTTTGGAAAACCAAAACAAATAAATAAAAATGAAATCATTAGTTCGAGGGTTTGACAATTGCAAGTGTAAAATATCTCGAAAGTCATAAAACACAACGTCTCGTCAAATAGTATCTAGTTATTAAGTAAATTGTAGTTATGCAAAATTACCATGATATAGACCTCTTGGCTTTTGTAATTTTGTGATTATGATCGATTCAGAAGGAATTCATCAGCTAAAACTTAATACCACTCTCCACAAACCACCTCAATTCAATAATAAGTATCGTTTTAGGTCCTCAATGTGATTTTTAGAAAAAAATAACAAAAAATGTAATAATTCGATTTGGAATAATTTATAGTTATGTAGGCATAAATAACAGTTAAATTTACCTTAGCTTAATATTGAGAAGGAGATAACCATTGAACAGCAAACGGATCACTCAGACAGAGATGAATTTTTAATCACAATCGTCAGATTAGATTTAAATTGTTGGTGAAAACTAGGGATGACTGCAAGATTGTTTCATCTTAGTATTTGACTCTTCATCAAAGAGTTCTCTTGATTTAAGGAGATAGTTGAGACTTATATCTTTAGAGTTCTATGTGGAACGCCCAATTATCGATACTACTGGGGTGGAATCATATAGTAGAGTTTCTACCACCATCAATCTGTAGCATGTAGCGACGATTAGTCAATGCTATTGGTGACAAGTGTCTCATTTCCAATATATTTAAAATCCCCGAGTTACAACTACTAACCGTAATTTTAGGAACCTTTTGATTACATGAGAAACGTTTGGCCATGCCGATCATTTCCTTACTGTTAATGCTAAAAGATACTTACCTTTGGTGGACTAACAGTGAATCCAAGTAAGGATAGTTCGTTTAAATTTTCTACTGTACATTCACCACTCTAATAAATAAGATTTAACAAAATTCGTTTTTATGGAATTAGTGTAGTTATAATTATGGTAAAAGTTAATAAGCATCGATTGTAACTTGGTGGTTATTTCTTAACGTTAAGTGAGTAAAGTGTATTGGGGTTAATAATGGTTTCTTTTAAAATCTAAGAACTGTTGGCAGTCTGCCCTTTGATCCCTGTTATCATATACTGTACATAAATACCTACCAAAAAAACTAAAGTTTAGTTTTATTTCTTTTCAACAGAACCTCCTTTAAGACATTATAATATGAAAAAAAATTTGGTTAATTAGCAACTTGAATAGTGCCATTCCTGATTATGGTGCAATATGCTCATATGAAATCTAGAACTATAATGAAAACTCAGAAAACGTAACATAGCCACAACATTAACTTAATAATTTCAATGATCTATGTAGCAACAAAACTGTAGTACAGGTTATAGAAACCGAATATCGACAGTCATTTAATGAATTCAACATAAATTTCGTCTAATTGTTATTTATAAGCTATCACGATTGCACCCAGTTCAAAAGCCTGCTACATTTTCCGAAATAAAATACACTCAATTATGTAGTAGACTGAAAAAGAGCCTGAAAAAGTAACATTTTATAAACGTTTGCCTTACACTTCCAAACCCCACGGAATAGTCAACACTTTACATTTTCAATCATAGCCAAAGGTAACCCGCGTTCTTATTATGATAAATTCACTAATAAATATCATCTCCTAAGCGAGATATCTCTTTGTTATACACAGTTATATTCATAGAAAATTTGTATATAAAACAACTCTTCTGATTAAATGAGACTATACCTTATCACTTAAAGCTAAACTAGAGATGTTTGACTAAATACTTTATCATTAATTTCAATGAGCATAACACGTCACATAAATGGAATCTGAATCGTGACAGTAAAATAAAAAAATGGAAATCTTAAAAGTTTTGGAGATAATGTAACATTTGAATAAAGACGTTTGAGATATATGAGTCCTCAAGACTACTGAAATGATCAATTTATTTAGAAACATAAGTTTTCCAGATATTCGAGACCTGTTTACTTCTATTTTAAAAGCAATTCTATGATGCATTAGTGCAACTAGATGAATCCATTTCATACAACAAAATTACTTCATAAGGCATAAGAGTTCACAGCTATATCGATTACACTTGGAAAAAATCTTTACATACTTTGTAATGAGTTGTGAGCTAAACAAATAAAATGTAATTTTCAATAAATAACACTTAATGGACTAACCTTCTTTGCATTTCTATTAGGAGAATTAACATAACCAGCATACAAAATTCTTTTAGCAGAAGTTTCGCTATGTTTTATTTCTTTCTTACTAAGAAGATTATCTGTGTCTTCCTTTTCTATTGGTTCTATTTCACTGTTTGCATTTGAATCCTCTCGTGCTAAAGAGGATTGTTGACCAGTTATTGTTAGATAGGATGTTGTTTCTAGATTATAGCGGTCAAAAAGTAAAAATTATTCCGGTTATAAAAAATTTAATTATACTGAAAGTATATAGGTTAAGTGAAATCTGGTTTATCTCATTTTACAAGCTGTTTTGCAAATTTACTCAATGGAAGAAAATTTACTGAAAGCGGGCTGTCCAGTGCTCCTTGGTTTTTATTGGTACCCAACTGAGATCAATCTGTGGTGAATACAAACAACAAAATTAAGAGTTATTTATATACAAAATAAAACGACAACTTAGCAGAATAATGCATATTCTTAGCATTTCATTTCAATCTAGTCACCGAGATGCGAGTAAATGGATGTAACCAATTCAGAATTACCATATAAAGTCAACATAATTTATGGAAGACCTCTCTTACAAGTCCCATTCAGTAAATACTACATTGAAGCTTTTTACCTTAAATGAATTATTTTGTTCATCGTTGAAAAGATCTATGCCTCAAATTTATGCAATACGATGAGGCTACGAAAAAGTTTACGTAACCTTCGAATGATTTACGGTTGTCAAATCAACTCAAAATCTGTGCAATTAATCTGCAAAATTCTCACGGTTATTTAGTTGTAACATTGTTTTAAATAATATTCAATAGTCGGTCGCAGGTAGGATGAAGAGATTTTGTTTTACCCCTAAAATCTTATTCATATAGCCAAGCGTTTTCGGTCTTTAGAAGGGAACTCCTTTTTATTTCCATCACGGGACAAAGTTGATTTATATAAGCGTGGAGGAATACAAATCAGGCTCTTGCCGGTTAAACCGCGTGGATGGATGTGTGTTTCTTACATAAGGAGTTGGAAAGTGATTTAAAATCAATCGTTTTGACGGGTTCCAGAATATTAAACGAAGGAATTTGGGACAAATATTTATTACCGGTTACAATGATTTACTTCTAACCATACAACACTGCCGTATTAATTAAACCATTAGGCTTGGAGAGTAGTCTCCTAAGACAACCACTGGATTCAGTTTAGGCATCCAAACACTATACCTACACATACGGAAAATAACTAAGTTTATTTTTATCGATACAAAAGACCAGCTTACTTGATTCTTTAGTTTCCGGTAACAATTGTTCACCAAGAAAATCATTTTGTACACTTAAACCAAGTATATCACTAGTATTTTCTAATCGGTCACCACCACGAATATACAAGTTATGTTGAATACATGCTCCATTAAGTACTAATTTGTGCGAATTATGTATCTAAGTGTACAGAATAAAAGTTTTTGAATTTGTTTATTAGTTTATACGCATAGTGAGATCAGTTTGCAATGACATCCGTTTGTTTAAATAAATACATGAGCTGTTTATTGTGATTAATTTCAGGATGTTCCTGAAGTTCTAGTGATAAGTCACAACTGGTGAAGTTTCGGCTTGTTGGGAGCGAAACAGTTATTCCCAACAACAGTAGATGGTTGTCGAGCTATATCGCAAATTGATGGTAGTGGAAATCCAACTAATGTACACGGGTCCAGTGGTGCAGATGATTAGGCATTTACCAACCTGAAGGGATTGGGTCCAGTTCCCTAGTGGAATTAAAGATGTGCACTGTCGAATAGTCCCATACTAGGATAAAATATTTGCCCAGTGCTCCCTAGTTATGAGTTGTATATGACATTAATCTGTAACGAATACAAACAGCTAAACTGAATACCTATCTCCACGAAACCAGTGGAATTCAAATGTGTTTATGGCTTCAAAACTCTCCTAATATCAGAACGTAGATATCTGTAAAAAAATAATTATTAACAAAAACTTTCATTATGCTCAACAATTATACGCTCAAAATAATAAACAAAAGAGATAGCCAGGTTTAAAGGAAACATATCCTTGAAACATAGAGAATAGATAACCTACATTTCTAACGGATTTTGATCTTGGAGATTAAATTTACCTGTAAGTTAATTCAACATTTACAGACTATGTCAATGTTTCTAAAAAAAAAAGGTAGGTCTCGTATTGTTTAATGAATACTATATGCATCATTTATGCGAGAAATATAGACTTATAAAATTTGTACAGTAAATATAAACTGGTTAAGTTTTATTTGAAGTGTAATAAGAATGGAAAGCTTCATCGTAATAGAGTAATGAAATGACATTTATTTTAAATTCAGTATCATGAATTATCCAGGGTCAAACAATTATGGAAAATTTGGAAGCATTAACTATCTGCTTCGTCGTGGCATAGAGCTCTGTAGATGTGTTCCCCCCCCCACGTCTCCACAGGGAATCAAGTTTAGAACCTTTAGACTTCGAGGCTATATCCAAACTAGAACCTGCTAATTAACGTATCTAAATTTGTTTAGTTAGCGATATACATTATGCATGTGCTACACACCGATATTACGGAATTCCACTGGTAACTTTTCTACAATAATGTCCACAATATTCAAATCACTTTCAATCTGAGACAACTTCAGAGTGGTAATTCTTAGGGCTCTAGGGAGAAGACATAAGCAGTGATGTTAGGCTTTTCTCATAAAGCCTGGAAGTCCTGATCTTGATCCCATTATAGGGGAATGAAGTTCACATTACTAAATAGTTTGAAAGAACAATTGCCCAGTGCTTTATGGTTTACAATGGCTTTATAGCACAGATTAATTTGTAATATCAAACTAGAATTCTACAATCTCTACAATGCTCAGTCACTGAGGTATATATCCCCATAATTGTGAATCTGATTAAAACAAAATGGTTGCTTTAATAAGAATGAAAATAGAGATTTATGTTATAATTTATATTCTTGTCAAAATAAACGCCACAAATATTTGTTACACGATTAAAATAAACACAACATTGTGGTGAACTGTTACCAAGATAGTGAATCATGATAACAGAACAATATAGAATACACTGAAACTGATATAAGAGACATTACAAGTTAAAAATATAAGAAAACTATCTTTAAATTTATTGTGAGCTACCGTGTTTCATTAACTTAAGTGAGAAATACCAAGTAGAAAGATCATTACTAGGGTGTATATTATGTTTTATCTTTCGGATAATTGTAACTTATTAGAATGTAAGATTTAAAGTCATGATGAACTTATCGGCAACTATTTTATGTGGCCTACCTAACTCGTTTTTAGTTATGGCATGAAAACTTTTGGCTAAATATTTAATGAATGTCATTGTTTAGGAAGATATGAAATGGTAATTGAATGGAAAGTATGGGATATATTCTTATGAAACATAATTTACTAACGAAGATTTACATAAGTTGAGTCATCCTACTTATCCTCAAGTGATAGAACTGTGCGATAAAAACTCGTGTAAAATATACTATGAGTCTAAATTGAGACTCAATAAAAAAGTTTGGTCAGTACTTATCAGCTGAATAAAACAGAAATTGGATACCATTCGAAGATTTATTTACCTGATCCGATCTTTCATGAAATGAGTTTACGACCAGAAAAATTCAGTGGTAACGTCTGTGATGATAACTGTCGTTTAGAGTTAGTCTCTGAGTGGTTATAAAGAGGATAGTATTAAAAGTGACGACAACCAGTGTAAAATCACAGTCTAAAGCCTTCTTGATGATTAATTTTATTGATATATTACTACACATTGTGACAATAAATTGAATTTATATTACGGTGCATCAAGTAAGGGCTATCATGAAATGAACGAACTTAGTAATAGTTCGGTGTGACTACAAAAAACTTATTATAGAAATAAAATTAACACAGGTAAACATTAATCAACACTTAACTAAACTGACCTGTGAATGAAGTGTTATCAAATAAGTCTGCTGGTAAGTATCACTCTCATGATCAGGTGAAAAGGTGATAGAAATGACCTGTTTATCGCCTATAATTTAAAATATTAGAGAAAAACTGTATGGAAATAATTACTCTTTAAATATGGGTAGCTAAAACAAATTACATTTTGCAGGAAACCCCCTTCCAGCTATCAAAATAGGTCGAGTCATGATAAACATTAATTCAACTAAAATGTTTCTTATCAAAGTAAAATCAATAAATCGGAATCATTAATTAGAACCAAACAATGATCTTAATTACTATCTTGTTAAATGTTAGTGTCAAATAGGTTATTTAGAGATTAATTAGATCAAATAGACATTAAACTAATTACAATGTAGACAACTTATAGTAGTTTTGAAATCGTTACAACTTGTGTACTTTGAGTAATAGACTTTTGTAGTTGCTTTATTTGCCTACATAAATAGGTAAATAGAGAGTTCTGTTAAGCAACTATGTTGCGTTTAACATTATTTTTCACTAGGATTAGAAAAGAAAGATTGTACGATATAAACAATGAAAATCATCTGAAATATACACAGATATGTTTCGTTTTTTTGTGTGTGTCATTATGCAAATGAGATTGTTAATAGGTGGGGTATTTATTGTGTTAACATTCATTACTGTCATCACCACTGTACAATTATCTCAACAGTAGTCGATCGTTAGTTTAACTGCAAAAAAAATCGAAATGATAGAATGAAACGACTTTTCTTCATCAAAACATGCATCTTTTATTGTTATAAATAATATATCTTTCAGAAAATGCTTAGAAGAAAGATCATAATCATGAATACAATCTTCCTTTCATTTCATTCTAACATTGTTTGATGCACAAACTGTCAAAAACATATTGAAAATCAAAATAAATAGAAAAAATTAAAGATGTTTAACAATCATCAGAGATTGAATAGATGAACAAGTAGACAGTTAAGCAATGAAGTATTGAAGAATTCACTTTTGAATATATTTGAATTATATACATTTATATATTGAATGAAATAAATTGATCATAAAACTTCGAATACTGTGTAATGTTATGTAAGTAAGCCGATTGTTTTTAAATTAGAGATAAAATTTCCTAAATCTGATTATGACATACTACTATAAACAAAAAGATACACAAAGGATTTAAAACAAAGCAATTTTTGAATAAAAAAATATTCTTTTCGATAAATTCTCATCAGGTTTTACATTTATAAATTTAAACTAATAAATAATTCAAAATGAGTAGCCAAGTTTAAGGTGGAAATATCATTTAAATTAGATTCTAGTCAATAAATCTGGGGTTGCTAGTGTCACAATGAATTGTTTATGCGTCTATGGAAATTGTCAGGATAATCTTAATCATTATAAGAATAAATACATATTGGCGGGTTGAATTAAACATCAGCAATGTGAATATGAATCAAAACAAAGCAAATGTTCGGACGATGAGAGACTAAGTGATAAGCATAAAATAGTGTTAAATAATAAAATGATGTGATTGTTCACTAAAATTATTTATTGCATAAAAGGAATGAATATTGGTAATAATAATACAAAGATATGAATAGTAATAACAATAAAATTTCAAAAAAGATAACAAAAGTTATGTAGATACAAAGAGTGGAAATCAATATATACATTAAATAAACTGAATTAGCCTATGATTACTGATTTATTTGATCTGATGTTAGCCATGGTTAATCAAGTGGTTGGAAATATTTCTTCTGGACGCAGAATTCCGGCTGTTTAGTCCGTTTAGTAATCAGAGCTATCCGATGCGTTTGAGGAATGATTTTGAACAATCTGACCATGTAAAATTGTTAAATCATTTATGTACGAAAAACAAAGGTCAACGAGATAACCCGAAGGCAAGAAAAGAAAACAAGGGTAATGCGAAAAAATTGTGAACCATAATCTACTCAATATTAGCATGATAGATTTAGCATAAGTACAAATTGTCTTTCAGATATAACGCGGGTACTTAAACTTTCGTATTGCTAAGGCTTTAGTAAACCTTCATAAGCGTCCCAAACAACTCTCGAACAACACCACAAAGGATGACTTGATATCAACTTTACGTCTATCACAATTAGGTGTTAAGCGATAGATAATGGTCGTTTGTTCCCTGCATCAATTCTACCACTCGAGGTTATTTGTTTCAGAGGCCACTTAAGTGTATATTCAACTACAATTATACGCAAATTCCAATTAGTCCTCCTTATGTATGTGTTCACATACACATATAAATTGATAAATACGATGGTATGTGACACAATCATTAAAATGCTATTTGAGATTGTTGATAATCATAGCCCTGGACTTTCAGTGAAAACGACGTTAACAGAATAATATGCTGGTTTGATGATTGATTTAAGCCTTCATTTCAACACAAGGCCGTTTGAGTCACCTCTGAATGATAAGTTGATATAGATAAATGTACGATAGCATAGCACTGACAAATGATACAGTATTAGTAAATTGCTCCGAAGAAGCGTTTTAATAAAATGAGTCATCACGGTGCACTCAAGTGAAGTGTGATGAGATGAGCACCTTTAAGGCCGACGTTTTCTAACCCTACTATTTCTTTGTGGGAGGGCAGTATCATTGTTATGCAGGATGCCTGAGGAAAACACCATACAACCATCACACTCCGATGCGGTTGTTAGTAGGATTAAACCAACAATAAACCCTTGTTTGCCAATCTTAGTCTTACGGGCCTTTGACTGACCTGTTTGGTAAAGTACAACCTGAAGAAACAACTATGCTAGTCAGCTTAGACTGATTAGATCATTGCGACGGGCAAGTGCAACAACTACGTCAAGGTAGCAGCTAAGGGTCAGATACACTGAGTAATGAATATAAATAGTGAAGTTCTTCTAAATTTAATGTAGAGACAACGACAATAAATATTTTGAAAAAATATGACGCATATGCGTGAAAACTAGCCTGAAAAATGCAATACGATTTTAAAAATAACAAGATTACGTTAAAATCGAAAATTCCTCAAAACTTATATAACTGAGGTGGTTTGTGGAGGTATATTTTAAGTTTTAATTGACTGAATTTGTCATACATCGATGTAGACAGGGTACTTTGAAAAACCAGGGAGCACTGGAAAAATGTTTCGTTATGGCACAGGACCCCTCAACAAAGCGCACCCTAGGTTTCGCTCCAGGGGCTACAGGTTGGCAGAATGTCTAACACCCCCCAACCATTGGGCCGCCATCCAATGGTAGAATTCTTACTCTCATCAGTTCGTGATATAGAGCGAAGATCGTTAATTGTTTTCAGTGATAACTGTCTCACATCTGATAAGTTTAAACTCCACCGATCACGATTTCTCTCTAGAGTTTCAGGAGCATCCTGAATTATATCACTGGATACCGACCCAGTGTTGGAAAGGGTTAGGTATTCGCCAACCTGAAGCCCCTGGGGTGTAATCTAGGGTGCACTCTGCTGAGGAGTACCATGTCATGACGAAAGAGCTGGCCAGTACTCCTTGTTTCCACTGGTACCCTGTCAACATCAATCTATGGTGAATTCGATGAACTAAAACTTAAATAATCATTGGTTGAATACCAACAATGTAACATTTCGATAATGAAAGTAGGAGGAAATTAATTTACACTACGACATTTTATACTTCACATTGAGATGGTACAGGACCATTTCATTACCAAAAGTTATATAACATGATAAACAGTTCTATTCATTAACAAGTTAAAATTGATAATAATCGTTTTTTCCAATAAATACTTAAATTGAAGTCATATGCATTTCTTCAAAATGTAGGATACATCATAATACTTTTTGTTTTGTACAAATAAAATATCTGCATAAATTGTTCAAATATTTCTCTTGGTCCACAGAAGTCAGTTCCTCCAGCTGTTTCTTAGTTCTTAATGATAATCCTTCTAAGAAAGCTAATGATATACTGAAACTTGAAAATAAATCGGCAATAACACTACATTCAATAGAATCAGGGCACAGTATCGATTTTAATGGAATTAAAATCCTTCAAAAAGGTTTTAACTCCTACAAAGAAAGACTAACATCTGAAGCCCTACACATATGGGCTAATCCGAATAATATAAACCGACGAGATGGAGTACAGTTGGCTGCACCATGGCAACTAATGGTTAAAAAATGACTTAACAACTTCTACTACTCCAATTTCTAATGCATTCCATTTATTTGTTTATTGATTGATGAATTCTGTTTAGAATTCCCTATTCCGATTCACATTCAACGTGTAGCCATTTACGAATATTCTATAATCATCATTACATTGATTTCCTCCAACTATGATTTGATAATAAGCCTATCTTCAGATTGTCTATCCCTCTCCGTGAACGTAACTCAGAACAGTACAGGTCAACACATGATTGTAACATGAACTGCACACAAAAATGCACACCTTCCTTCATCCACACAATTTCAATATTAGTTCACTTACAATGACTCATATGACAATTTCATACCCTGTATGCAATTGGATATCCGTAATCAATTTGACCTCTAATTTACATTTATATTCGATAATTTTTGATTTTGGTTATTTCCCTGAAGAAGCTCGGACCAGTTTGCCGAGCGAAACGTTGGAATTTTTCATTAATTTCATCCGCTGAGATTATTAACAAATATATTCTATTCATATGTCTTACATACACTCGGCGCCCAAGTTTTGTAAATATTTTCGTTCTTTTTTGGACGAAGATACCTATAAAACCATTTACATAATTTTGATAATTCTGGTTTTGTCTAAAAATTCCCATGTTTATCAAAAACAAAGACGTTTGAACGAAGAATATTTTTTTCGATGAATGCTCATCCAGTTCTACATTTATTAGTTCAAAATTATAAGTCACAAAAATAGCCAGTTCTGAGGCAGGTAAAATATTATTTAGATATCAAGGAGAATTGGTTAATTGGCAGTTTTTTCTCATCGAGTTATTTATAACTTATGAAAGGTAATCGACAATTAGGATAAACAAGATTATTAGTCAAATATATGTAGGTATCTCTGTATCTCTGTATATGGGTGACATTGGAGATGGGGTGGTAGCAAAATACGATTAGATCAAGTGTTTGTAGACAAAGGTCAAATCCTACTTAAAATGAAACCGATTGGGTAAGAGTTTGTAAAATGGAGTGAACGATAATCAAAATTCGTCAAATAGTAACAATAATAGACATAATTACAATCAGTTCATTTGTTTGATCTTAAAATGTGATATTCACTATGTGTACTTTGATTAATAATAATAATAATAATAATAATAATAATAATAATAATAATAATAATAATAATAACAATAGCAATAATAATAATAGTAATAATAATTAATTAATTTGCTCTGAAAAGGTTTGGATTATATTGCAGAGTGTAACGTTAAGATTTTGAAATTTTAATCGTTCAAGTTATTTCAATTATAATTCATACTTGTGACAACATTAGTAGTTCAGTTTGCGTATCTCGTAGATAGATTACATAACATAACTCTGGCTTTATGTGTAAAAATGGTATGTTGAATAGATGTATGTTTATTCTATGTTGTGCTTTGTTTATAACTATTTGAATGATTCTTTAGGGAAAGTTATACTGTCTGATTTCCATTGTATAAGTGTCTTGAAGTATTTTAAAATGAAGATGTATTTTAATATGATTTATCATATTCAAAATTTAGTTTTGCTTATCACAACTTGAAGTTTGTTACATTCTGAGTAACATGACTAAATATACACATTGAAGTAATCCTGCTATAATTTGTTTTCCTACTTTATTTTTTAGTAAAAACATTGATAAATACATTAAATGTGAAAGAATATCTTGGAATAAATTATAAAAAAAATAGTATCCATGACTCTGAATACTTTATCCTATTGCCTTACATACCACGATTACTACTTTCACTACTAGTCACTTTGTTAATATTCAACATTTAAAGCTATTATATGAAAAGAAAAAGATAACTTATTCCATCATTCCTTTAAACGACATGATTAAGCAATATGATTTTATACTTAAACTAAATTTGGGTTTTGATATTTGAGAATTATTCAGCTTTATCTTTTTCAAAATATTCATGTATACACGTAGTTCGTTGTGTTACTGTGTGTCTGTATACAAGATTATAGTAGTATATTCATAGACATAAGGAAAAATAAAAATACTGGTAGTTGAAGGGAGAGTAGGAAGAGGACAAGAGTAAAAGGCAAGTAGATTCACTTCACAAGACATAAATGTCATGTTATAAGAAAATCCTAATAAACATAAGAAAAAACAAACTGACATAAATTTTCATGTCATCGAGTTTTTTGTTGTTGAATATTCAGCGCACTAAATAAAATAAAGGATTTTTATGAACATTGATTTTCATTATCTATTCGAAATAATTTTTGAAAATGTCTTTTAACATTCCTTTTTAAAATTCAGTAAAACAGCACTAATCTTGAATGTCTTTTGAAATCAATTGTAAATAAGTAGTAAGAGGGCTGCCAAAATGAAGTAAAGTCATTTTGTTATATTAGTAATGCGGAACATAATTAACCAGTACAAACTCGAAGAGAGAAATTTCTCTTGTTTAGTTGTTTAAATTGTTAATTGCATACGTAATCCAAGTAACTTAAATGTTTTTAATGAGCTAATATGGTGAGTAGTAGGTATTTATGATAATCAGGCTGTAATTTCATAAGCCAGTGAATGACAATTATATAATTATCTACATTTTAAATAAATTATAATCACGCTTAGCTTTTCATTACTTTTGTGAATAAGTATCTTCTAGTAGTTACCAGTTGGAATGATGCTTCAATTATTTGGGTTTCGTAAGTGGTCATCAGGATGTCACAGTATTCTTATTAATCAAAAGGATTCCTGTGATGAGCATACTGTGACTTGTTTAACAAAACCTATAGGTATGTACTCAGTTGTAGTAAGCGCTTTAAAAGTACTGAAAAGTCCAATAAATAACATTTAGATTTCATAATTTTAGTAAGCAATCAAATACATAAACTACTACACAGCTTTGATGTTCATCATAATAACTTTACCATTGGTATCAGAATTAAATTCGTTCAATAAAATAAACTATTCTATTGGTTCTTAATGATGTATATTAAGTTAATAATCAGAAGTCACTGGATATTAATTAAACTGCAATATAATATTGTTTTTTACATGAAGTATGAAATTACCCATCAGTACCGTGTAAAGATAAACACCGGTTATTTAGTGAGTCATTATGTCACTTTTCGAATAATAAGTCAGATATCAAAAGCAGCTACTGTTCGTCATATCATTACAAACTTATGTGTACAGGAGAAAATAATAGTACAGCTGATAATATCATGGTGAGTTAGATTTTGATACCTTTCTCCGGCTTTGGGTCCTTGATTTTATGAATGTGTTAAAGGTTTTATGACTCGTCTTGTTTGTTCAACCTATCACCTTTGTAAACATTTTTTTATCTTTTGTAATAACTTTTACGTATTCATGACAACACTAACAATGCTTAACTTAATTTGATATAACAAAGTGGTCCAAATTAGACAACCATTGAAAGCCAGAAAAAACTAGACAACTGTTTTGTCATAGTGTGAAACTCTTCAGTGGTGCCCAACCACGACATCGCTAGGGCTCAAACTTAGACTCCGCATCGAAAGTCTTACCACTAGACCACTGAGTATTTCTAACTCAGTTAATTCGCGGTATATTTGTGTGATCTTATCCATTGTCATCGGTGGGTAACTTCTTCGCACCCAGTGTTTCCTGGTTGTCAATGATTGTTTAATTCAAACCAATTTATGATATCAGACTAACACTTAACAATCTCCATAACACTCAATTGCAACGTTTAATAATTCTTACTATTTTTTACATTATTTACTTAATCGTTTGATGCACCCACGAAGTTAGCAATTCATGTAATTATGCTTCCTCATACCACCTTAAACTAATATTATTGCAGTTATCCTGACTAATATATTAAGGATTAATACCGATTTTCATCATTTTGATTACTGCCAGCAAAACAACTAGTATATGCCTCACTTATTCTATTCGGATATACAGTGAACGTTACACTTATAAAACCTTTCACCTATTTACATGGTTTTGTGTTTATTTAGGAGGATGAGATCAGGTGAAATGAATTCAGTCTGTCCTACATGTTGAGCATATGTTATTCATTTTCAGTATATACCAATTATAATCACTGTATATTGATCACAGGTCTAATTGGTTAGTTAATGCCTTACTGTCATTGTATTTCTTTAGTTTGATATGTGTAATCCTCTAAACTGTTTTATGATTTCGGTGAAAAATCTATTCATAAATGTAATTCCACATACATTAACTTAATATTAAGACGTAAAATGCAACAAAACTTGCCTGACTTGATTTTCCCTTGGTTTGGTAAAATCATGAATACCGGCAAGCCATTTTGATTGCATGACCCACTTATTTGATCTACGTCAATCATTATTTGAAAATCCAATGATATATTCGTTGGGTTATAAAGAGTTATCTGTCGTTCAGTGAACTCGCCAGGTAAAACATAACCGAAGTTAAGGTAATGTATTGATTGTTTTAAGTTACTCGGTACATTGTGTTGTTCTATTTTTTGCAATGTACTGGGTATAGTTGTCAATTCAGGTGGACCAACAAGTTCAACACTGTAAAAATTCAGAAAAACTGGTCGATAATTCTATACATTGATGTCTACAATATAATATCATGATTAACAAAGTGATGATTTTGGGAAATGATTAGAATATATTTATTTGTTTGCTGATAATTGTGAGAGTAAATACAAGATAACTGGATATAAATTCTATGCTTTGTTAACCTTAGATTAAGGCGTTAGACAACAACACCCATCCAATAGAGTTAAGATCAGCTTACAGAGAAAAACGTTGGCACTACTTTGTTTCAATTTGCATGCTATAAGCACAAACTTCGGAGGTAAAAAGAATTAAGATAGTGGAGAGTTAACACTGTTCGGTTAATTGTATGTATGCTAAATGGCCTTAAGCATCGATGCACCAATTTTATGACCTTAACTTGAAACGTAATAGTATAGATGTAAACCGCTGGGAACTCGTGGGACAAAATAATTAAGTAATTAACTGATGCAGCTGGGAGGGGGGGGGTGATGTTTAGATCAGTTGCATTTAAGTCACTTATGTTTACTAAGCATTAGAAGTACCAAATAACTACTTAAACTGAAGTGACAGGAGCGAGTTTGTTTTGAGAATTACTCATTAAAATCGTACTTACAAAGTGCTAGTAATTTTAAACCTGGTCATTTCATCAGCATTATCTCCATTCGTTATATGAAACATATAAAGTAGTAAATAATAAAAATTGTGTCTAAAAGTGGGAATCATTTTTATTAGTTTGTTTTAAGCTTTCTAAACTTCCAAAGACTATTTCGTTACTCTGTTTTTTCTGATAGAAGCTCCTATCTTCACACATATCTTGACACAAACTATTTGAATTAAGCAACACATTTGGAACAATATATTTTTTTTAACAAGAATTATTATGCCAACCCACTTAGTTTCCAAGTAAAATGTCACGTCCTAAGTATTTTGTTTCAATCGAAAACCAGTGATTTACTTCTTATGATTTAGGCGATATTTCTTTATAGTCCCTATATACATTAATTGCAGCCGGTTCCATTTCTTCCCTAATCACCCACCAGATAATATTGTGGCATATATTCAAATGTCAAGATGCTTATTGCAGTAAATTTCCGAAGAAACATAATTGCGAAATACGAGGCTAAAACTTTACTCAGCCAGTGTACTTTAATGAATAAACCTTTTCATTCGTTTAACAGAGCAAGAATGAAACAGTTAATTGTTTGGAAAGATTATATGGAGTATGAGTGCGGCATTTATATTCATGTATTAATTAAATGCATTTTATTAGTATGTAATAATTTACATTTGTCTCCTATAAAGTAGTACTACAAGTTCACTAAGAAAGAAGTCATAAAATTTGATTTTTTTGATAAGTCGAATAAGAAGATTCAATGATTGGCATGATGAAGTGGGATGATTAATTCTCTTATGACAGTTAAACATCTTTGAAATATTCTATTTAATTGATACTCTGTGAAATAAAAGCGTCTCTATTGAGATAAAATTAAAATTGTTAACCCTAGAAGTGTTTCATTCACTCTTGTAGTTCTCACTCACATTACAACTCTAGTTGATACTTTCTTTTATAAAGTTATACTATTATGTATTCATATCTATGTTGATTTTGCATAGTGTCATTTAAACTTCACGCAGAATGTTTAACAGATATACTGATGACTTCTTACTATTTTATAGTCAATTATAACTTAGCATTTTGAGTACACTACATCAATAAGTTCTGCAAACATATTGGATTACAAAATTGATTGAAAATTACATTTATGAAAATTGAACATACATTGGTGTCACACAAATTCCCACTAATTTTACACGTAAAGAACAAAACTCATCATTAGAATGCTTTATAATTTTATTGTCTATTGGATAAACTTGCAATCTAAATGTTTCCATACAATAAGATTGTTGTGAATTCGGCGTGAATGCAAAGCTTAGACAGCATATTTCGCCTGAGTTAATGATCTCTTTAAAGTGGATAATTTCAAATGCTCCGACAGGATTTAATGGTTTTGATTTGAGCTAAAATGTAAAAGATAATTCAAATACAGTTTCATCAGATGGCAATTAAGTCAATATTTATGTTGATATGTAAAACTCTAAGCTGTAAGATGAAACAAATAATACTTAACTCCATGTGGTAAATATTATGCAGCCAATTAATTATAATGATAATAAATTATCAGCTGAGCACAATTTTGTCTTATAACTTTAATGCTCCTTATTAGAGACATTCTTGATGTGTGTATTCAGATATTACAGATGTACTACATCAATTTTAAACACAGTTAAATATGATTGGATTCAGTCAAAACTGAAAAGTTCATGAGATAACCAAGTGAATGGCATTTGCATAAAGTAGTGATGATTATATCAAGTTGACAAACAAGGCCAATGTGTAAATATATCTCAGGAAATTAATCGTATTAAAGTTTTCTTTTTTTTTCTAGGCGTATACTTAAGTTATTGAAACACAGTAAATGTTATCCTAATTTTTATTTTATATAAATCTTAGATTTTATAGTTAAGTAACTGTATCTTCTATGTCTTCTACATGTGTGATTCATGAACTAGGGGATCTACGACAATCTTCACAAATTATTCCAAAAATGTTTATCTTGATAAAGTCATACTGACAAACTTAAAGTTAAGCGAAAACAATTGTAATTTAGCTCTCAACAATCAGATTTATCAGTAACCAATTCGAATAGACAAAAATAGTTTATACTGTAGAAAATGTTATCTTACTTGTAAGGAATACGAACTTATATTTTTAATTGTCAAAATACGAGTATTACGCTGACCAGCACAGATTGCACCAAAATCGAGTAGATTAAAACTTTTATGAGATTCAATAAGTATGGCTGGCCTTATAATCGGGCATATCATTTCAAAAAACAAGGTATTTTCTTTTCTAATTAACAAACAGCATAAACAGACACTGAGTAATTCAATATTTAAATAGGAAAATGATAATTTTGTTCATTAACTTTCTACATATACACATGTATTTTACTTATATCTTACATACAGTGTAATGTAATTTAGTAAACAATATCTTAGAAAGAGTAAATCATGTATTTGTTTTGGATAATTTAACATATTAGCCTTCGAATGTTTCAAATACTTGTGTAATATCATTGGTTACTTTAAGATCATGACTAGTAAATTCAGATTTTTATAGAAAGCTATCATTAAACAGTAATCAAAGTCATTTCGATGTGTTATTTGAACAGAAGTATATCCTTAGAAACAATGAGTACTTAACATAGTATGTTTAAACGTATAGTTTGTTAAACTAGCAGGGATAAGTTAAACATTTTAACTGAATGCTTTCTGGTAGAAACTAACACATTGATTAAATTCGAAATAAATAATTCTGTGAAGAAAATTTATCTTTTCAACGATTTTATTTCCAATAGATAAATTATTTGTTTTCACTTCTTAATGGAAATTGCAAATCTAACGATCTATTGTGTTTAGCAAGGTAAGTAATATCAACGAATCTTTCAAAATGAGTATAATTTGAAGCATATTCAAATATTGCCTACTCGAGTACAGAATCTGATTTATCTGACTAAACAGCTTAGTTTGATATCACAAACTGATCCAAATTATGCAACCATTGATCACCACGAAAAACTGGACAGCTGTTGAGACCTAGTATGTTAGTTTTCAAAGTGCGCATCCACGATCTCATGAGGTTTCGAACCTAGGACCCTATGGCTCCGCAGTGAACGCTTTACTATAAGACCTTTGAGTCAACTTCTAACGGTTGATACTTTTAATTGCTTTAGTTAGTAATTTCTAAACGATAATAAGTAATTTCAACTCTACATTTGGATATATTTCAAATGGTCTCATTACTCTTATGTAATACAAGTACGTGTTTTTAAGTAAATTGTTCAGTATATAAATTTAAAGCTTTACATAAATAAACTTTAATAACAATAATTTATTTTAATTACAGAAAATATATCTCAATCATAGCATAACCGGAAATGAGTGATTACATGTTTATTTTAAATGCGAAATCAATTAAAGTGGTATCTATAGTTTGAAAGCGTATGTAATTCCCTATTGACAACGCAGTTAGCTAAAGTTGATCAATCTGTGTTGTTATGTGAGTATTCAAACAGTCTTTGTATATTTTAAATGTAAACATCAATACCAGATGTGGGCAGATTGAAGTGAAGATTCCAAAACAGACACACTGAGCGTCCTATATTCCAG
Source organism: Schistosoma japonicum (assembly GCA_025215515.1). Classification (NCBI taxonomy): domain Eukaryota; kingdom Metazoa; phylum Platyhelminthes; class Trematoda; order Strigeidida; family Schistosomatidae; genus Schistosoma; species Schistosoma japonicum. The sequence continues at coordinate 59,254,323 of CM046061.1, read as the reverse complement.
TCTTAATCTAATCTTAATTCTAAAACTGTTGTTTTTCCCATTTTCAGTAGCTGTCCAAATGTTTTTATTAAGAAATGAATTCAGAATAACTTTTTTTCTGTTTTGACATTCGGGTAACATTATGAATTGACACTAGTTTTATTTTGATTAAATTATCATATATGCATTTACTGATCTAATAGTATTTTAAGATTACAAAATCTTGTCATTGAATTTGATCATAATACTACTTTGCAGTTCACCGAAGCTGTTTAAGTACATCATGCTACGATTTAGCATGGATGCAATATGATTGAAAAGTTGATCTTGATTGATGTTTAGTTATAAACTGCATGTTAAATAATTATCTATAGTAGACAGTTCACTGATTCTTCTTAGTAATAGCATATTAAATGTGACACAATGTTTGTAGATAGAGCTATAAATAAAGTCACTTTAACGCAAATGTAAATTTACATTATAATCTAAACAGTTATTAATTTAATGACTAGATCTAATGAAATATGTTATCACCTAGGAAAATTTAAAAAACAGGAAACAAGATCTTAAGTTAGTTGAGAATGACGTTTAGCACTCAACTATATTTCGATTCCATGAATTTAAAAATTAGCATCGTTGTCGATCGTTCTATATCATAAATACTGCTTTAGGTAAGGCTTTGTACCTAATAAACAAACAACAATGGTAATAAAATGCCTTACTTGTAAGAAGGAAAAGGTTTAGCTGCAGTGTCAGAACCAGGTCCATCAGCAACAAAACATGCTACACGATAAACTACATAAACTCCAGGCCATGTATACTCGTCTAATTTGATCATAGATAATTCAGGTTCCGTTATATGCAGTTCATCTTGATTAATTGTAAAAGCCGGTGGATGACTTGGATAATATGTCAACAAAGAGTTGAACCCTTGGATGTATTCCTCACTATCTTCAAGAATTGAATTCGGGTCCGTTGGTAAGAAAAATGTTTCTGTTTCCGAAGTAGACTTTTCATTGGGTGCTTTCAACACCTTCTTATCTATGATTTTTTCCTTTTTACCAAAAGTGCTTTGACCCGCTTTTATTACAGACTCATTTACCTACAAAAGTGTTATGCTGTAAATTACTTGAAAAACTTCGAAAATTAAATCGAATTGTTTTACAAGTATTTATTTTAAAATTAGATTTACAACTAAAGAATAAAAATATACTTTGTTGTTGGAACTGTGCCAACAATAGATAATTTAAGACGATGATTATGTGTGATGCATTTCATTAAGTATTGTATAATACCTCAGAATGGAACTGTCAAGTGATCTGTTTGTGACAACTTGTTAGTAACGTGCTACAAGGCATTTTAGGTTGAACTAAGACTCTTTAAATTAAAACGTGCTACAGCGTACATGTGTTATAAACTGACTACAAAACTGATGAATATATCTAACCATGGACTGAATGCAAAAAGCCAACAACATAATTCATTAATTGACTAAATAGGTTACTTCTTATGATTTTAATAGGCTAAAAGAAGTCATACTTTACGACCACCCTTTAAATTAATACAGAGGGTTTGTAGTCCTCCATTATAAATATTCAGTAGTGATTGCGAATCAAATTGTAAATTATGACTAGTTTCGACATTTCGATATACAAACTTTTACCTACTTTTTTTACTTATAAGTAGTGTAAAATTATATTCACAACAAGCATTATATATTTGATATACTGAGTAATCATTTTAATTATACAATACATACTGAAGCCATTGATCTTTGTCAAATACTATGCTTCCTATTTCTGTGCATTGAATATCGAATTTGAGATGTTCACTAGAATAAGCTTAAAGTGATCGAATAGCTGAAAATGTATTTAGATCTCTAAAATGTTGTTTGAGATCAGATTTAATTGTTGCTTATGGTAGTTTGTTACCTTCAAAGGTAGCACCCTTTTGATATCAGTCTATCATGAATGCTATATTTAGAAACTTTTTAAATTGTCAAAGACGAGTATGATCAGGAAAGGAGAGATCTCTGTGAGGATACATTCAGGATTTATATTTGAACGCATATAGTAATATTTTCAAAGTAAAGTACTGATAATATTTTAAAATTATTCAATAACTTCATACATATAAATACGTTTCTTAATTTTGTATGGTGACTGGCAAGTGGAATCCAGGACGCGCGTTTCGTCCTATTTGGGACTCATCGGCTGGATGTACCTGCATCCCAATGTTGATGTTCACAGTGGGATTCGAACTCAGTCCGGTTGGTGTCATAAGCCACCGCGTACACCACTAGACTACTGAGTCCGGACAGTCACGTTTGTGCAATGGGCGAATCGGTAGTAGAATAAATTTGTATATTCCCATTGATTTGTTATAGACTGAAGCTGGTCAGTCACTGTTGCTATATGTGCATCCTGTGCGGATCGCCTCGATATAGCGATTATTCAGAAATATCATTTTAATTTTGTATGGTGACTGGCAAGTGGAATCCAGGACTCAGTAGTCTAGTGGTGTACGCGGTGGCGTATGACACCAACCGGACTGAGTTCGAATCCCACTGTGAACATCAACATTGGGATGCAGGTACATCCAGCTGATGAGTCCCAAATGGGACGAAACGCGCGTCCTGGATTCCACTTGCCAGTCACCATACAAAATTAAAATGATATTTCTGAATAATCGCTATATCGAGGCGATCCGCACAGGATGCACATATAGCAACAGTGACTGACCAGCTTCAGTCTATAACAAATCAATGGGAATATACAAATTCATTCTACTATATAAATATGTATTTATTTATAAGGAGAGACAGATAACTTAACTATCTTATATTTCAGCTAGATATAACGAAAGGTGAAATCATAAGGTGTTTTATAACACTAAACTAGATGATATTACTTTACTCGGTTTGCCAGTTTTATTTTCTTCATTTGATAAAGATTTTTCATTTTTCTGTTTTTCTTTATTTCTATCGCATAATCGACTTGCTTCTCTTTGTATACACTGTTTATTTAGGCATGGTGAAAAACGTATACGTATTTGTTGACTCTGTATACAATGCAGAAAAGAGTATTATTTGAGTGATGAATATGGGTAAAATATAAGGAAATAGTGAATATACTATACTTTGAACATTAAAATGATTATAAAATATACAGAATATATTTATTTGCCTTTTTTTCTAACGCTGTGCCAAGTTAGATATGAAAGTAGGGGATATTTGAAGATGGCTTTATACAACCAACTGACATCAGATTATAATGAACAGATTTTGTGTTCATTATCACTGTATCTCCCCTGTCCTACATCTCCAGGGAGGGGAGGTTAAACCTACGATCATTCGATTTCGTATAGACTACAATTAGTTTTGCCAGTTAGTTGATATTCAGTGGATTATACTAATCATTTTGAGTTGAATCACAATAATATAATTATTCATATGATATCAGTCCATAAAAAAAGCCTGTTTTAATGTTGAATATACTTTTATAAACTACTTTTGTGATGAATAACAACGAAATTTGCATCTCTTGTACTGCATGCTTTGTATTTAACTCTATCAAATATAGGACACTTGGAAATAAATGTGGTAGTGAGGCGGATTTACTTGTCACTAGAAATGAATACTAATTTGATGCCACGAATTGGTCTGAATTAGACAATCAATGGTCACCAGGAAGCAATAGATAGCTATTTCGTCCTAGTAACGTTAGTATTCAGAATTGCGCATCCACGACCCCATTAGCGATCAAACCCAGAACCTTCTGGCTTTGTAGTAAGCGCTTTGCCCAGTGGTTTAATGATAAAACGTTTGCAGTGTAGCCAGAGGGTCATTAGTTCGAGCCCTGATGGGGTTGTGGATATGCACTGCTAAAGAGTCCCATACAAGGACTAAACAGCTATCTAGTGCTTTCAGGTGATCAGTGATAGTATAATTCACACCAATTCGTGATATCAATTTGACATTCAACAATCTTCACAACACCCAATTAGAAAGAAATGAATACAAGGGTGGACTATCAGTTTATATCTTATTTTAGAACACATGAAAAAATGAACAGGTGAATAGACTCACTGCTTTGTCATTTTAACTCAAACTCTCTAGTTTTTACATTTATCAAGAATCATAGATCTCGACTTCATTCCCATTGAAGAAAACATTCAGAAGAACATTATGGATTTATTTAATTTTTCTTACTCCTTTTTAACCAAATGCATTCTATAATATTTAAAACTTAAAACTTAATTATAATTTAACATACTTAAGAAAGTGAATTTGATTGAAATTTAGAATATATCGTCGTGACGTGATAAACGTCTGAATGAAGTCAAAAAGTTGAATAGAATGCTGAAAACATGTATCAGATGCAAAGGAAGGTTCGAGAATATCAGTTAGGATAGTAACCAATGGTTCAGTGTTTACATAATAAAGCTGTGAAGTAGAAGTTAACAACAGTAATAGAAACTAAGCTAAGCCAATTAAAATAAGATTTTGGACTGAAAATGATGTTACGTAACTGTATAGACAGAATTTGAATGACGAAATGAAATTTCTTCCAATTTTTAGAAAGCATCCTTGCACGCCATTTTTACCTACTAGAATATCAATTCATCGTGCGCTATGATTTCAAACTTTCCATAGGATAAGTATTATGTACTCAGATGTGATTTTATCGCTTTACGTTAATGAATATACTACAAAATCAATCTGATTCAGCAGAACACTAACGCTTCATAAGCACAAAGAATTTAACAATTAACCGTAGCAATTTACAAAATTACGACAGTAACTAGAATACACTGACCATTATTCGGATGTATTTAAGTACAATGAACTAATAAATTACAATCAGTGATATAGTTCTGAAATTGATAAACCTTTTGTTCCTATAAACGTTGTCAAAATGTAAATGAACTCACTTCTCCAGGTTTAAGTGTCCCAGTAGCCGGATAAAAACTGATGAAGGATGATAAAACTGATTCCAATAGATCATTAGAGAGATCGTTATCTGCGACCAAACCATATGCATTAGTTACTGAAGCTTTTACTATTTGGAGTTCAAATGCTCTTGGTCCTACTGGAACGACTTTTGTATCTGAACCAATACATGGTTGTACATGAGTAAATGGATTAGATGAAGTATGATGGTTGCTAATTTTTAAATTAGTTGTATTTGACTCATTGATAGGTGTAGGATTAAAATTAAGTTGATAAGACGATAAACTTAACGGTGAGTAAACGCCAACACCTCGACATTCTATAGTAAAAGTACTGTTAGAAATTTAAATAATGAAAGTGAGGAGGGAGAATTAGAAGTAAAAATGATTTGTTGAATAGGAGTAATAACTTCTTTACAAATAACAACAAGCGTTTTTCTGCGCATTCTTTAAGACACAAATGAGTACTTTGACAGAAATCAATATCCAGTTTATCGAAATTTGTGCAAGTACAATTCGAATTCATTATAGTTAATCGACATAACAACAAACTCTTGCCAATTCAGTAGATATCATTGTTAATGAAAACATAAAAAAGCAAGAGTAATGTTAGGCTACTAATGGCAACAATAATGAAAATAATAATACTAATAGTTCGAGAAACAATGTTTCTGAAATAGAATAACATTATGGATAATTAAGTGTTAAAAATGTAAACTTGTTTTGCAATAAGAAGGTCAATTATAGTAACAAAATAAAATAACTTTAACAAAACGAACAATGAATGTATTAACATAGTTAAATGATAAATGGGAAAGATTGAGAATGATTCTAGGGAGTGCCGATCCGCGTTTATTGAGATAGACATAATGGTAACGTCAAATCATCAGATAAGAAGGAAAATCTCCTAGCAAACATAAGCTCAAGTTAAGACGACAAACTACCGCTGCAAATGTAAAGTGAAACTGTCTGTTGTTATTCATTCTGTTTACTATCTAAATATGTACCAAAACTATTAAAAGATTAATGTGCAGAATATGTCTACTAAAGCTCTGATTTTCAGTTTAAAATCAATAACAAGTAAAATATGTGGTATATGTGAAGTGATTCACTTAAGTAGGATCTTTTCCATGCGAGGATACATAAATAGACGAATACAGCTGTAAGCAACCAGAAGTATTTTGATTTTTAGTGTTTTCAGACAGTTAGAAGGCAGCATAATACATTCTGTACTACGCAACTGAACATGAATATTTCATAGATTACGTCTTATCTATTAGTAATTAGCAACTCAGACTTATTTCTAGGCAGTACTTATTCAATGTATAACGTAACACTGAGTATAAATAAATTACCTGAGTCTACCAAATGGTTTATGTAGTCAATATGAATAAGTGATTATCTAGTTTTAAAATGTTCGCTAAATATTTTGAACTGTGAAGTAAAATTGCATTAAGTTAATCATTTCTCTTTAAAATACAAAGTATTGATTCAGAGGTGCTTTGCGTCGATAACGAGACTAATCAGTAGAGATAAAGTAGTCTAGTGCACTAATCGTTTAATTTATCTTAAAAGTTTTATCAGTTACCGTATACTAAAATCTGTGTAGGGTGCCAATTACTCAGCTAAGATATCATTCTGCCTACCAAAAGGCACTGTTTTATTGCTAAGCTCTGATATATTGGGTTTTAAGATAAATTTTTATATTATGAAAGTAGGTATCCATGAAGCACTGGGTATGATATACATAGTGTTTTAGTTAGAAACATTAAAGAGATTAGTGAAACCATCAGCCTTCATCAGTTAAGGTAACAGATGTTCGCATTAGTTTAGTCAGTGCTAAACTCAGTAAAATGTATCTTCTTACAAGTGCATGAATAGTGAAATATGTGTACATTCGTTATTTTATAAAAAAAAATATCATTTCTTAGCATAATTTTTTTCTCATAACTATTGTAAAGCTACAACTTACCGTCCTATACCTGATTTACACACCAAAGTGAAATGATATTCTTTTGCTTTTTTAGGCTGAAATAACAATTCCTAATTCAATTGTCTCTTTTCCAAGTATTACACCAAAACCATCATTTGGTTGAATGTCAATAAACTGAAGTTCAACAGAAAAATAATAGACATTTTATTCAGATTTTTTATTTATACTCAATCAAATCAAATCAAAAGTACATACATGTTGAATAGTTCAACAGAATCATTGATCATTATGTTGTTAATTATACCCTCTATGAAATATGCCTATTTACAGAAGGATTATTAACTAGTTGTCATGACAATAAACCTCTTTCACTTTATCGTTCATCTATCTAATAAATATTATTCGTTTTCATTATTATTAGCTTAACTAGTGAACATTCAAATATGTTTAGAGATTTAAAGAAAATTTAAACTAACGTACATTGAATACAGTGTTATCATTTAAACAAATAAATATGAAAACATTTATTGAGTCACTAGTTGTTATTCAACAGCATTCATTTATGATAAAGAAAGAAAAAAAAACTTTATTAACATGTTATTTATTTTAAATTCTTTTGATTTTATTTATGTATACGTCGGTTGATATGAGAGATAGACGAGAAATGAAGTTATGAACTTTTTATGTAAATAAGTCGAGAATAGCTGATATATATCTACTTGTATCCGTGTATGCAGTGACAAATGAGGTGAAATAAAACTACTTATAATTTTATACATTTTAATAATACATAATAGCATTAACAGTTATAGGTGATGATTGTGAAAACTTTACTATAAATCATTGTTAATAAATAGTTGGTCATTTTCTAGAATACTGATATTTGGCTCATGTCTCTTTTACGGGGACTGATGTGTTTCACGCTCATATACTTATTGAATGACGTGTAACAAGTTAACTAAGTCTGTTCTTGTAAAAAACTGTCAATCTGAACTGCATAATTTCAATAAAAAATGTTTATCAAATGCATAATACACTTTTGTAGTTTCAATGGATACTCACCGATGGCAGTTCGATAATTCCGAAATTTTGAGGTAACAAAGCTGTGATTTGTTATTGATAATCGTGTTACCACAGTTTCATGAATTTCAGCATATCCGAAGTCGATTGGATTTGGAGAAAGAGTTAAGTCTGTTGTTGTATTATAGCATCCACCATAAGGACTAATGTATTAGTTTGATCAACAACATGAACAGTAACTGGTACTTGAAGTACACCAGTTTGTGGGTCGTATGATAGCAATAATAAACTACTCACATCTTCACGTTTTCCGGAGTCAGAATTTTTATTAGAATGATTGTTATGTGAACACAAAAAATTAGCAAGATCATCGGACAAACTGAGTTTTGGAAAGAGTTTGATTTGAGCTAATAATCGACTTTCAGCCTACAATTTTGAATTATATGCATATCTATTTAAAAGAAAAACTAAACTTAACAGTTAACAATGCGGTATTTTGGTTTATTAGTAGTTGCAAAAATGGTTTTACATCATTACTTTGAACAGATTTTACTTCGTATCAGAAAGAATGATCATTTGAAGGTTCTTGTGGCCTATTGGATGCTACTTTTTACATCAGAATAAACTCTCATTAATTTTTTATCACATATTTAAGCAAATCACAAAGATATCTTCAAAACCAATATTGGATTTTATCTGCAGTGGCACAAACCGACTTTAGACATATCAAGCAAGGCCATTAGTAGGTTGATTAGGGACTAATATGTAGAAATCGGCCCAAAACTAGGTATCAAAGATCTCATGTTTTAGTGTCATTTATTGACCTAGTCAAAACACTTTATCCCAACCTACTCATTTGTCTAGGTCAGTGTCACAATACAGGATGATTAACATTGATTAACGAACATCCAAACTACATCAGCTGACAAGAAATCATATCCTGACTACTGGATTTAACGTCTACCTGGAATTCCACATTTAATTTCATTCACTTGGTTGTGCCATTGTTGTACTTGTTTTCCTACAAAATATGCAGGTTTCGTCGTCTAAATAAGAAAGTTCAGCTATCAGATTTCAAGTTCTCCATACCATTTAAAGATATTCAACATTAAATACGTACGTTATTGTTTTCCATACGGAAAAGAAATGTGACTTAAATGGAAAGTCTACAGATAGACAGTATCTAGCGATATAAAATTCTGATGTATGAAACCAACGAAGAACAAATAAAGTGAATTTTTATTAGATCATAATAGAAAAATCCATCTCAAAGGTTTCTAGAACTTAGTCTGTTATATAAAGAAGAATTATTTATGATGGTATACAGTTGAAGTGTATTGCTGAAAACCACAGTGAGTAAGCGTTGCTTCATTTATTCTAGATAAATTTAACTGTGAAACGAAAAACATGTCCTCGCCACATTAATCTTACAATAGATGACTGACACATTTTAAACTAAGTGGAAATGTTAAATGATCAGACTCCGGTAACAATACATTTTAACACCAGAAAAAATAAACTATTGGATGAACAGCTTACTTGGACGAAACCAGTTTTGGGTAGTATTTTTAAATGGTCAGAAATATTTTTATCAACTTCAAACACAACTTTCAAAGCAGACTTTGTCCTATTGTGGACAGCAAAACATTCTTGATAGAGTCGATCATACCAACATATCCCCATAGATAAATTAGTTGTTGATAACCATACTGGTACATTTTTAGGATAACCAATAGAGTGTATGCAAATATCTGAACTTTCGGGATCATCAAATCTAATGATAAATTTCTCTTCTTCTTTGATATATTCATCAACATTAATGGAACTATCATTAGGACTCCAAATTATTTCTAATTTAACTGATGAAAATGGAGCTAAATAACCGGATTTTAATTCACCAGAATAAAAGTTAGATGAAATGTCATTTAAGTGAGAATGAGATTTTTCGATGTTGATTTGTTGATATTCTTCAACTGAAATAACATTAAACAAAGTGATTTTTCTAGTTGACATGATAAATATATATAAATATTTATAGAACTTAATACACCTGATATTTTAAAGCTTTGAAAATGTAAGTTACCTCAAGAAAATGTAGTCTTTGATTACCCTGTATGTTGTCAGGTAATTTATATGTGTTGATATTCACGACTCATTGCATTTAAACGGATAAGCGAAATGCTGGATGACCAAAGCTTAAAACGTGCATCTAACCACTAAGTATAAAATGCCAACTATATTTCTACATAAAGCATACATAACTATTGGGTGAATAGTTGTTTTATGAAATCTACAAAATATCCCATTAATAAACGCAATCAGTCAAATCTAGGGTATATAACACATTTAAGTTACGATAAATAACCGAATGACTTCTTTGTGTTGCTTGAGTTAGATTGTGACTGGCAAGCGGAATCCAGGACGCGCGTTCCTACCTGTTTGGGATTAGTTGGCTGAATGCACCTGTATCACAGTGTTAACATTCACACCAAGACCCGAACTCAGTTCGTTCCATGTCAAACGCTACTGCGTTCACCACTGTCTACTGAGTCCAGAGGGACACACTTGTGCAACGGGTACATACATATATTTGGATCATCTGGTTGGTTTGCTATGGACTGAAACTGATCAGTCTCTGTTGCCATATGTACATCTTGAGAAGACTGCCCCCATATACCTATAGTTCATATAAATTTACTGCAAAACTTACTAACGACTGTGCGAATGAAATCATTTCACAGAGTAATACTTGAATGTTTTGTGATTCAGTTGCTTATATCAATCAATTGATACATCAAAAAATTGGAATTTGTAATATTTTCATAAATCAATTCTAGTACTAATAATAACAATAATTGTAAAATTCAATATTACATTTATAATAATCCAATGTATAGAAATTGAAATTGTTGACTTTTGTTTATTTTATTTGTTAATGTGAAGATTATTTGATGATGTAAACAATGTCATAGGAATAATAAAAAAAACTATGAAGTCGTTGAAAATAACTCTTGGAAAAATGTAGGCTGTAAGTGTTTATTCTCCTGTCAGTATGTCATTATAAAGAGAAATAAGTAATAATTAACACAACATGACTTACTAACACATTCACTTTCTATTTCATGATGATCATTTGAATTATTCTTTAAAATGAAAAAATAAATAAACAAAATTCATTAAAACAAAGGTGCTTACATTAACTTACTATAGTTGTAGTTTAAAGAATGGTTAGCTCATAAATAAATATAATGCTTGCCTACAGTTAATATGATAATGTCAATTATGTAGCTAAATATACTTAAGAAAAGTAGCTATTCAGTTAGGTTTCATTTATTTTTATGCATTATACAGCTAGGTTAGCTATAATGATTTGTCTTTGTTATGTTGGACGACTATTACTTACTTACTTACGCCTGTTACCCCTCTCGGAGGAGCATAGGCCGCTCACCAGTCTTCTCCATTCAACTCTGTCCTGAGCAATCCTTTCCAGCTGTCTCCAGTTACTGTTCATCCTTCTAATGTCTGCTTCCAGTTCTCGACGCAGGGTGTTCTTTGGCCTTCCTCTTTTCCGTTTTCCAACAGGATTCCAAGTTAGTGCTTGTCTGGTGATACAGTCTGATGATTTCCGCAGTGTATGTCCTATCCATTTCCAACGTCGTTTCCTGATTTCCTCTTCAGCTGGAAGCTGATTTGTTCTTTTCCAAAGTAGGCTGTTGTTGATGGTTTCCGGCCAACAGACATTCAATATTCTACGTAGGCAGTTGTTGATAAATACCTGTACTCTCCTGAGGATGTTTGCAGTAGTTCTCCATGTTTCAGCTCCATACAGAAGAATTGACTTGACGTTCGAGTTGAAGAGTCTAACTTTGAGATTGGTAGACAGTTGTTTGGAGTCCCATACATTTTTCAACTGTAGGAATGCTACCCTTGCTTTGCCGATCCTTGCCCTTACATCTGCATCGGATCCTCCTTGTTCATCGATGATGCTTCCCAGTTACGTGAAAGTATCCACTTCATCCAGAGTTTCACCATCAAGTTCAATTTGGTCGGTGCTCTCGGTGTTGAATTTGAGGATCTTGCTCTTTCCCTTATGTATGTTCAGGCCTATTGATGCTGAGGTTGCTGCTACTTTGGTTGTCTTCACTTGCATTTGCTGTTGTGTATGGGATAGGAGTGCTAGATCATCCGCGAAGTCCAGATCATCAAGTTGCATCCTACTTGTCCATTGAATCCCGTGCTTCTCCTCAGATGTAGAGGTTTTCATGATCCAATCGACCACTAGGAGGAAGAGGAAGGGCGAGAGCAGACAGCCTTGTCTGACACCGGTTCTTACTGAGAATGCATTTGTCAGTTGTCCTCCATGCACAATTTTGCACTGTAGTCCGTCGTAAGAATTCTGGATGATGTTGACGAGTTTCTGTGGTATACCGTAGTGTCGAAGAAGTTTCCACAATGATCTCCTGTCTACGCTGTCAAACGCCTTCTCATAGTCGATGAAGTTGATGTACAGTGACGAGTTCCATTCAATTGATTGTTCAACGATGATGCGTAGTGTTGCAATTTGGTCTGTGCATGACCGATCCTTACGGAAACCAGCCTGTTGATCTCGAAGTTGAGCATCCACTGAGTTTTTCATTCTGTTCAACAACACTCTGTTGAAGACTTTCCCTGGTACTGACAATAGTGTGATCCCTCTGTAGTTCTCGCATTTGCTCAAATCCCCTTTCTTTGGTATCTTGATAAGGTATCCTTCCTTCCAGTCTGCCGGCACCTGTTCTTCCTCCCAGATCCTCTTGAATAAAACGTGGAGCATCCTCGCCGTTATGTCTATATCTGACTTAAGTGCTTCGGCTGGTATATTGTCAGGTCCTGCTGCTTTCCCACTTTTGATCTGTCTGATAGCTATCTTGATTTCTTCCATCGTTGGTGGATTGACATCAATCGGGAGGTCTGTAGATGCTGCTTCGATGTGTGGTGGGTTTGGTGGAGCTGGTCTATTCAAGAGTTCCTCGAAATGTTCTACCCATCTGTCTCTTTGTTCTTGAATCTCGGTGATTAGCTTGCCTCCTTTGTTCCTGACCGGTCGCTCTGGTTTACTATATTTCCCTGCCAGCTTCTTCGTTGTGTCGTATAGCTGTTTCATATTTCCTTCTCTTGCAGCTTTTTCCGCTGTTGTTGCAAGGCCTTCGATATACTTGCGTTTGTCGGCTCGAATACTCTTCTTTACTTGTTTATTTGCTTCTGTGTATTCATTTTGTGCCTTGATTCTTTCTGCTCTAGTTCGGCTGTTGTTGATTTCTGCCTTCTTGTTCCTCCTTTGTTGAATTTTGCTCAGGGTCTCTGTGGAAATCCATTCCTTATGATGGTAGTTCTTGCAGCCCAGAGCCTCTTGACAAGTTGAAGTTAGTGCCTCTTTGATTCCTTTCCAGTTGTCCTCCATAGTGGTTTCTTCCTCGTTCAGCAGATCTTGTAAGGCTTGGAACCTGTTGTTGAGAATTATTTTGAATTCATTGAGTTTTTCAGTAACTCAATGAATGAATGGACGACTTTAGAAGAGTGAAAAACTTTCAGAACTGTGTTTTAGAGAACTATTTCACTTATTCTGGTCGTAAGTAGTGTAAACATTACATTTCTATTATTGTTACGTTCCTCTTACCCTATCCTCCCGTTTAGTATATTTATTGTTATTAAATTGTCTCTTATTATGGACTACAGTTAATTAATTGTGTACAAGTTGTGCCTATTCACTACCACTATTTCCTTAGTTCTATATTAATGTTAGTTTTCTAATTGGTTCACTGTGTGGTCTGATTTTGTATATATATATATATATATATATATATATATATATATATATATATATATATATATAAAGGCATGAATGAAATATAATCCGATTCGATCCGATTGGATTCTGTCTATCGGGCTCGTCAGTCGTTGTTTTCCCCATTCCGGCGTGGGGGACTGATAGTCGCGGGGCAAACGTGTCCGTACAGTGATTAGCAATCATCAAGGGCATTCGTATATTTCACAATACATAACGATTGGCAACGAGGCTTAAAGTGAATACAACTTACGCAGTCATTGGCCATAAGTCGTAAAACATAACAGTTTTCTTACATAATAAGTTTTAACTCAATAACATAAAGGCTGTATCAATGGTTTCTAGTAAACTTTACAAAGGTCATATCTCAACAAAGTAATGCAAAGAAATCAAGAAATTACTGTTTAGCAACTTTTCTACAGTGAAAGTATAAATAACTTGCTACTTCAGTATTTTTTTGATTTATTATGTTTAATCCATATTACAGTATACCTTTCACATCTACATTTGTGATGAAATATGTTTTGTGTAATAAGATGCTTGTATGGATTAGCTACTTAGGAATAGTCATGAGCTTGAATGAATAAACTCCGAACTTGTAATAACTAATAAATAAAGATGAACAAAGGCAACATATAATTCATCATTTCAATGCTACTGACATGTTTTGATTAGCGATTTATAAAAACTTTATTTTGTTTAAAATGTTAACAATTCCTTCATTTTCACTAAAGACTTATCGAAAGTTGTTAAGCGTTTCAAATTGTATCACAGAGAAATTTTCGACGAAGAATGTTATAATTACACCGAAGATACATTAGTACATTACAGTCACAAGATACTTAAAAACGTTGAGAAGAATGTGACATCTTTTAAAATATGAATAATGAACAGAAACTTGACGTAATTAGAAGTGTACATGGATACAAACTATGCAGATGTATGCGACTTGTAAATCTAACTATTTTAAGACAGATTTTTTTGACTAACATCGCTTATTATAACCAAATGTAAGTTATCTCTACGTTTTATGGAAGTAATGGGTTTTAGGAGTACATATAAACAAAAACACTCAAGAGTTATCTATGAATTAACTGAAGTGTTCTATACTTTAAATTAATACAGACTACACAAATAATATGAAGTCAAATAATAAGTAACTGGGTCTTAGATTCTTCTATCGTTTCTTTTTAACAAAAACTGGATATTTTGTCAAAATGGTTGAAGAATATAAAATAATCATGTGAAGCTGTTTCTAGGGTTTTTCGTCAATGAGTGCCAAGCGTTTCACTGTAATTATGTACTTAGTTATTGATGCAATCAAGTAGAACGCAAAAAGTAAACACAAAGAACTTTTCAAATGAATTGTAAAACTAATGAATGTTAGGAAGTTTTACATAAACCATCATCACTAAAAAACCAAACTAAAGAATAACTTTATATTTTTATAATGAAATGAAACAGATGAAACTGAAGCATTTGATTCTGCAAGTTAGTCGCTATGATGGTAATACACTTAATCACGTATCAACTTGAAACACAAAACAGTCAAGATTAAACTGTGATATCCGTACTTTCCACCGACATATTATGAATATCTTAGTGCAAATCATTGAGAGGCGTTGAAAGTAAAGAAGAATAAAATGCCTGTTTTTGGAGATCTTCCAAATTTCGGCTGATTTCGTTATCAATTTCTTGCGTCGAACGTCAACATTAGTAGGTCAATTACAATTTAAGGACATGATCTCGTCTTGGAAGCTTATTAAATCCAGCTAAACAAGCTGGTGGAAGTCACAAAAAGCATATTAGTAAACGATAATAACCGCTATTGATTCGGAATAATTTCAATGACTAGACGGCTAGTGATTATGAGGAAAATAAATCGGCTCTGTTTACTAACAGAATTTCCCTCTATTATGATCAAGTGTTCGTATGAAAAATACAGCGAAAATCCGCTGACGCAAGAAAACGTTAACTAAGATGTTAGTAGTACAAACTGTCCTTAAAAAGTATTTACTGACTGGTTATAGCTAGATTATTAAATAAAATTTAGGTGATACAACTGGTGATCACAGTGATTTAATTCAAACAATCAACATTGTGAAACAGTGGTAGGACTTAAGGTATACATACGTCAGTAACATACTTTTTCATTTTTCTTTGTTTGATTGCATATAGTTGATTCATTAACACACTCCACATGATCAGAAGTCTCTTGTAGCGCTTCTGTAATGTTCTCACTACCTTTTCCGTCCGAAATTTCTGACAGAGCTTTGAAAGTAAAATTAGCGCCTTTCGCCCCTGAATTAGTTAGTTTAATACTTCGGGAGACAGTTTTACCAATAATGACTTCACCAAAGTCCACAACAGAACAATCAATGGAAAACTGAAAAAAAATGTTAGAACGCATTATATAACTGATTACGAAATATAACTATAAAAAAGACTTATACAAACATTGGTTGAATCCGTTCAGATTAATTTAACTTTCATTTTAGCAATTAAAAAGTGTTTAGATATTGTCTCATTTAAGGTATCTCAATTATTAGCAGTTATGTTTACTCCGTCTGGAATCCATTTAGGGTTACTGCAAGTCCCAAACAGTGGATAAAGGACAAGGTTTTGACACAGGGTTAATAACCTCTTTCTGACCATTTCGATGCAATCTAAACACTAAGGTTGGAGTAGGCAATATCGGATATGAAGATATTGTGGAACGACACGGACTAGGTGAAAGGAACGAAAATAATAAGTTTCGCAAACCTATGTTTCCTTAACAGAATGATTATAGGTTGCACCATATTTCCCCCTGCTCACAAAGGCATACACAGCTATATAGGTTTTACCAAACTATAGTACAGACAACGAAATCGACTACATCTGAACCAGAAAGAAGTTTGAAAGGACCATGAAAGATATGGGAACAAAGAAAGGAGCTGATGTAGATTTAAATCACCACCTGGTAGTGGCAAAAGTAAAACTAAAGCTGGAAAAGCACTGGATAGCTGATGCAACAGAATTGCAAAAGTTTAATACGGTCTGCATTTGGGATACTTACAAACTCAGAAAATCCAGAATAACTTTTAACGATAAGTTACAGGCTTTTTTAACAATCTACTAAAGGAAGATAAAAGTACCATAGAGAACAACTGGAAAGGGATTAAGGAGGCGACAACTTCAAAATATTAGGGGGTTCAAGGTGGCGCGAAACATCACCGTAAGGAATCGATCTCTGTCGGTACTCTGAATAAGATCAAAGAAAGGAGGAACAAGAAGACAGAGACCAATAACAGATGAAAGAGAACAGAGAAAGCTAAGACAGGTCAAATACACAAATGCCTACAAGCAAGTAAAGAGGAGCATTAGAGGTGATAAACAGTAGACTTAGCAATGATAGTGGAAAAAGCTGTAAACAAAGGAAACACGAGATACCTTTATGACACTTCGAAGACGTTAGCTGGAAAATACAGCAAGCAAGTCAAGGAGAAGGAAGGCAAACCAATTACTGATACCCAAGAATAGTGAAACAGGTGAGTAGAGTACTTTGAAGTACTCTTGAATAGACCAACCACAATGAACTCATTTTCAATCAAAGCAGCATCTACAGACCTTTTCTATAAATACTGACTTAATAAAAATCAAAGAACTCAGCATGGTCATCCGAGGAATCATGAGTGGCGAAGCAGTAGAGCCAGATAACATATCAGCTGTGGCGTTGAAATCAGATGTAGAAGTGATAGCGTTTTACAGATATACATTTGGTAATTTTTTAAATAAATGCAACGCCATGATTAAACACACCTCACATTTCTTCACAGTCGCTTTAAATGGAATAAAGAATGGTCCAGTTGGAGATAAAAATTCTATTTCACCAGTTAAATTCTTATTCATTTTTGGTGTAAATTTAATTTTAAGTCCACAGTTCATGCCAGGTGAAAGCATACCTGGTGGGGTAAATCTAAATTATTAAACATCGTAAAATATGATTAAAATAAAATTTCGAACAAACATTTTAGAAGTAATTTCTTCAAATATATATATATATATATATATATATATATATATATATATATATACTGATACTACAATAGTTTGCACTAAAAATAACAGTCTCAACGATATTTTGAATGTATCTAACAACTGTCTTGATTCAAGCAACGTTACATTCGAATAAAAGTTCAATCTAGAATCCTATTTTTTTGAATATATGAGATAAACTGGCTCACTACAGAGATTCATATATAGAGAGCCAAGCCGTTGTCGGTTGCCATTGAACATAGAGAGAGAGAGAGACTTGTTTCATTTCTCACCATCTATCAGTTTATCACCACCAATTTAAGCCAGTGCATTGTAACCAAAAGAAACTCATCTAAACGCTTATTTTACCTTGACCGCAACCTCTTTTATAATTACATTTCTATTCTTTCTTAAGTATTAATAGGCATTTTCCTCATCGTTCAATTATTTTTGTTAATAAATCCCTCAATAAGACAATTAATCCACAAAATAAAAATTGAGATCCAGTCTACTAAAAATTTTTTAGCAGTCATTTAAACAGTTGCATAACCGATATCCGTATTTTTATTACTTTCAAGACTATTATATAACTAATAATTGATACCTCAAGCCATTTGATTCCATGTCAAATGATAGTTGTTTTTAGTTGATTGAATTCGTCATAGATTTATATTAACAGGGTACCATTGAAAATCAGGAAGTATTAGACTGCCGTCTCTTTGTAGTGTGAAATTTCTCAGCAGTGCGCACTCCAGATTTTGCCCTAGGGGCTTCGGGTTGGTGTGCTCTTTCGGGTTAAGTGTTTGATGACCTGAAACCTCTGCTGCGGATTCTGGGGTGCAAACTACTAAGGAGTCCCACGCTACAACGAAACGGCTATCTAGTGCTTCATGGTTTTCAGCAGGGCCTTGATAACAATAATATGTGACGTAATGAATTCATGAGTGCAAATATTTAGTCGTAAGCGGTTTTCGAGTATTGTATTCATGTAGTAATACTGAGGTTAGATGTACAGTATCAGATAAAAATAGGATATATTCCTTTCCAAAATATCATCTATTAATCCTAAATATCTAATTAATCTGTTGTCTAACTATCTCTGGGATTGTGTTTTTGACGTTTTTTTAGCCTTGTTAAGTCTTTGTTGTTATGCTGAATGCCCCATGGTTGTCACACGCAAAGATCTTTGTAACAAATTGTTTGGTAAAAACCTCTGAAGCCTTAATTCCAAGCCTTTGGTGGCAGATATCAATCCATACATTGTTAAACATTTTTTATAGATTCAATTTCAATCGTGTTACTAAAATTATCTCAATTGATTACATACTAGACATTCGTTTCCTACCATTTCATTTATTAGCTACTGCTTTAATATCATAGTATATCTTTCCCTAAACTCTCAAGCTGCATGATACTTGGATTTGACTACCCTCTACATATAATGTCAGTTTGATAGTTGCATGCAATAAGTGATATCGGGAAACGAAGCCTTTTAATATTAAGAAAATCTATACATACCAAAATAACTTCATGATTAACGTAACCCTTATATGCCAGGTATATACAACTGTGAAATATATAAATTTTGAATATGATTTCACGCTACTTATAAGTAGGCAGTAATATATAAGTGATTTAGATTTTTTGATGCAAATCACAGGTTAGTCTTTGTTTACTACTACCTACTTGCTTTAAAAGACCTATAGATCTAAATGATAAATTTAAATTCAACTTGCAATATAATACAAAAGCTTTCATCACTTCTCTCGTCTTCCCATATCCAAGTAAAATTACTCCTCGATCTTTGCCTACTAAAATGTAGTATAAAATAACTCTCGAAATTTGTTGCACCGTTTACAGGTAGTTCTAAGAGGGGACTATGATACTACACCGATGGGATTTCGGCACCGATTCTGTATGATATGGTGCATAGTTTGAATAACTGCAATAGTTCTTCGCAAAATACTTCCAAATTTGGATTAATCTGTGCCAACAACGTGCTATATTATCATGAAGTTTCAGCCATGAAACAGCTGTATTTCTATAGTTCACTCAAACCCCAATAAATTAAACTTAGCTCAAAGTGAGATATAAAACAAAACTAGAAAGACTCACTTTACGCTGACGAAATCCATTAATGTTGATGTTATTCCAACATATCGACATGTACTAATAGCATATGAAGCATTTGTCAGTGTAACGCTAATTTTATGGGTTCTTCCAACTTCAAAGTTCTAAAATTAGTATATTAGAAGAACACTGGGATTTTTCATTGGAAACCGTTCAAAATGAAAAGTGGTGATAAGTGACCCAGAGAAAGATGCATGACTTAAACACAATAATGAATTGTTATAACCAAAAATCGATTTCAGTAATGTAGTTAGTAAACGGATTTGTTAGGGAATTTTAACACTTAAATATATTTAGAATGATAGTAAAATATCTGGTCGGTATAATGTATTCATTTTATAAAGTGGCTAAAGTCAATCTGTTTTGAATATTAGCAATTTTAACACATCACTTTGCAGCAACGACTCTTACTTAACGTTAGCCTGATTTGTTTCATAATAAAAACAATTATTTTCGATTTTAGAGGAAATTAAAAATTCAATTTAGAAAAAACATAACATCAATCGAAATAAATTATTTTAACCAACGTTGAAGCTTGAACTATGTAATTGCCTTCTTGATTGATATCTTAGATTTACCATCCATTCTGTTGCTAAGACGCATTCTATATACGACTTTTTTCTTAAAAATACGACATATTAAACAGTAATGGAAATACGTATAATCACTTCATAAAATGTTTTTATTTGCCTATGAAATTATACATGTTTCTCAGACGATAGGATATTAAAAATATCAAGAGAGTTGTACAGGGAAGATAGTGATTTGAGAATTACGTTGAACATCACGATTACATGATACGTTGTTATACGAGATACAAGTTCCAAGTTCAAAAATTATAATGTCTTAATCTTTTTTTATAGACATTTATCAATACCTCTCAACGGTTGATTTTTCAATATTTGAAAAGTACACACTATAAAATTGTCTTTAACCATTTATTTTACTGAAAATTATTCATGAATTCATATCAACTAATTAGGAACCAGGGTTTAAGGCGAATGACAAGCGAGTTATATTGTATGAATTTTTTATGGCGTAATGTCAGCAATTAGATAGTATTATAAAAATTGTTTCAAATGATTATCAGGACTCTGTAAGTTCATTCTGGTCCAGTGATCCACTTCAATTATATCTGCTTGGGTGGCTAGTGTCTAAAGTTTGTTTTAGATCTAGTTAACTAATGAATCCGAATCGAAGGAAGTTATGACAATAACCGACAAAAGTAATTTATTAGCAAAAAGACATTTTAACTTCGCTTCTTTGTAATTCGTCTCTGTAGAGTTCGAAAATCTTTTCCTTTATGATCTATACAAAACCTATTTTCCTGTTCATTGGTGCCTCCAAATGATCACAAACATGACTGACTGACGTCAACAAACATACATTCATGCTATCTATCTATCTATGCATTCATATTAATACAAATTTGTTATCAATATCTAGTTCTGGATTAAACGGTCAGATATACAGACATATGACCTCAAGTTGTACCATAAATATACCTTAGTTGTAAATTAAGCTTTCTACAAATCGAACATGATCCTTCGACAAAAAAATGTAAAGGAAAACGAAGAATGAAATGACGTAATAAGATCACGTGATAATCGCCCACAAATTTCAAATCCTTGAAGAAATTGGGAGAAATAAAATGACTAAAAGCTAAGAGAAAATTTCCACACGATTTTGTAACTAAAAAATAACATGATCAAGCGTTATAAACGATTACAGGAGAAAATTTCTGTTGATCGCTAATTCTTCAAATGATTACGACCTTCGTGGTTCATCTATTCCATCAAATTGTTTACAAGTTACTTGGTGGGAGAAAACAAATTTACAACATAATTCTGGTAAGCTACAAACTGTTTTTTTTTTAATATTTAACAATCATATTACAAAACTTACTAACCTTGAACCATATTTCTGCTGGCTTGGCTGTAAAACTAGGGCCTTCAAATTTCCTCCCTGTTACAATTTGAGGCTGTACAATATTTTCACGAGTTTGTTGCAGAACACGTTGCAAGATTTCCTAGAATATTATATTGTAAACAGATAAGAACGCCTGCATGCACACTTGTTTTAAATGAAGTAGTTGGATTCAAGATGATATTAAAAACGACAACTTTTTCATCATTAGCCATTGTATAAAAATGACTTCTTGAGTATTAAAAAAATATGCTTTACATAACATTGCAGCAGTGTGTTTTAAATATGATCATGGAAAATAAAGTCAAAACCTTGTTTTCACATGTAAACTGTGTTCAGATAACCGTCAACAGAACTCTTTTTCAGTATAGTGTGAGTGACAATTGAACTTCAAACCAACTGTACATTTTTTCATAAAACTAGTAGTATACTAAAAACGTTTACACTAAAGTAAGCAGTTTGTAATGGTGGATTTCGAAACACAGAATAAGAAACAAATTTCATAAAGATATAGTAACGCAACGTTTGACTATATCAGATAGTGAAGCTATAGGATACTTACATATTATTAATAAATGAATGGGATTTTTGAAAATAACAATTGAAGTTCAATAAAACTTTACTAAATCTTGTGGGCTTAGATTTTAGTTTATAAAGATGATATAATCAGGTGATGAGAAAAGTTACGAAATAGAAATTTCGTTGCATTTCGTTAATGTGATTCACTTATGCAATGCGTGAACGAAGGGCAATTATACGAAATGCACAATAATAAGGTTACATTGTGACAAACTAATAGTCATTGCAACATGACTGAAATTATACAAAGTGGAATCCAATCATATATTCCAACTGTAGCTGCTACCTTGAGGTGGTAATCGGGCCTGTAACTAACTGACTAATCAAGTAAACCTAATATCAATCTCCACACAATTCCCCAATTCAATAACATGAATCAGCGTACTAGTGACTAACTTCAGACTATTCCTGAAGTTTTAGTGAGTTGTGGCTGGTGGAGTTCAGACTTGTCGTTAGTAAGACAGTTATAACTGGTGACAATAGATGATCTTTGCGCCATATCAAAAGTTAATAGTAGTGGAAATCTTAATGCTGGACTTCTGCCCAGTGGTGCATAGGATTAGGCGTTTCACCAATCTGAAAGAATTGAGGTTAGATTCCTCTGGGTTAGGGCTGTAGTGTGCCGTGTTGAAAATCCCCAAACTAGAATCAAACAGTTATCTATTGCTTCCTAATTTTTAATGGCATTCTACCGACATCAATCTATGACGAATGCAACCAACTAAATTGGTATTTTTAAAATACAAATGTTAATGTTGAAATAATCATCATCATGTAACTTGTGAAACGTAAACGACAATTGAGATAAACAAGATTATTAATCAAATATGTACATAGGTATCTTTGTATATAGTTGACATAGGAGATGGGGTGGTAGGGAAATACAGTTAGATCAAGTGTTTGTAAACAAAGGTCGAATCCTACTTAAAATGAAACTGAATGGGTAAGAGTTTGTGAAATGGAGTGAACGATAATCAAAATCCGTCAAATAGTAACTATAACAATAATAGACATAATTACTATCAGTTCATTTGTTTGATCTTAAAATGTGATATTCAAATTCATTCTGTGTACTTTGGTTAATAATAATAATAATAATAATAATAATAATAATAATAATAATAATAATAATAATATGGAAATGCACATCCAGAGGGAAAATACATATGAATTAAACAAATTAAATCGTCGTAAGATTAAGGTGGAGATTGGTTTAGTGGATCTTGCGTCGGTTTAATTATAAGTAGGATTCGACCCTTGTCTACAAACACTTCATCTAATCGTGTTTTGCTACCACCGCATCTCATATGTCAACTATATACAGAGATACCTATGTACATATTTGATTAATAATCTTGTTTATCTCAATTGTCGTTTACGCTTCACAAGTTACATGATGATTATTTCAACATTAACATTCGTATATAATAAGTAACCAGTAGAGAAAAACTTTATATCCAACTATCCTTGATATCTAAATAATGTCTTACTTGCCTCAGAACTGGCTATTCTTGTGACTAATAATTTTGATCTAATAAATGTAGAACCTGGATGAGCATTTATCGAAAAGAATATTCTTCGTTCAAACGTCTTTGTTTTTGGTAAACATGGGAATTTTCAAACAATTTAAGTGGTATTCATTACATCATATATTAGAAAACATTCTTAGGAGTGTGTGAGATGTTTCAGTATGATACATTATTAAAATAACAAAAGATTGGACAAAATCTGTCTTAGTATTTCATTCAGAACATGAAATAATCATTAAACTTCGTAGAGAAATAATAACAACTATAATAATAAACGGTTACCTTATCAGCTTTAGAACTTCTTTCTGAAAAATATATATTGCGCTTAGTGTGTTCATCTTCCTTGTGACAATTCAGATTATCGATGTCTGACATCTTTGGAGATGACGTGTTAGTTAACTTCTGTAAATCAGGTTTGGTTGAAAAAGTTTCTCTGTTGCTTTGATGAGGTGATGGCTTAATCACATCACGATTAACTAAAATTTATGAAAGTAGGAAAAAATAATTATTATTTCAAAGCCGATTCACTAGAAAAAAAGCATACTTAAAATGTTTGACTTTTCTCGAACTAAAATCACTAATTAAATGAGATTCATTGAAATTTACTTAAATGTTGACGATTTGAATAGTTCGTTTCTTCTAACAAGCAACCTTTACTGCCAGTAAGTAATGAACAATGTATCAAGGGAAATAGTAATCGCATAGAATTTAACGGAAACCAGTGTAATATCTTGTATTATAAGCCTCTATATGTCATTCACACTTTTAAGTGACCGGTCAAAACTATTTACTTAACGATGAATTAATTCTGAATTTATTTCGGCTGATTAGCGCAAAAAATATTACAAAACAAATACAATAAAATCAGTCAATCATAAAACGGACAAAAAACGTATAAGTTACAGTTATTTATTCTGCAAATTTAACTTTGTATCGGGTGTTAATAATTAACTTAAACAAAATGAGAATACATCTAAACTTGAATTTAGACACTCAAGACTCCGTGCATTTAGATAGCTTGGTGAAATGCCATATAACCATAGCCTGCAATTGTGCTACACCACCTAAACTTTTGTTGTCTCACTAACTAATCATAATTCATACTGTCCAGATGTAACAGTATGATATCTACACAACAGAATGACTAAAAGTATATTTTCACTTGCATGTACCGAACACAAATAGGTCCTGTGGATAGTTACTAGACTTTTTTCAATTTTTCTAATTTCTCAATTTCATTGGAAAGCGAAATAACACTAAATTATTGAACAACAATAATAAATAACATTATAATTAGAATATATTTAAATCTCGTTTGACTGTAATTGAGTGATATTGATCAGTCTCTGTTGCCATAAAGGCATCCTAAGCAGATTGCCTCGATATATCGATAGTTCATAGGTGTTGTTTGAGTTGGATGGTGGCTGGTAAGTGGAATCCAAGATGCGCATTTCAAAACGAACTAAGTTCGAGTTCCAAATGGGATCTTGGATTCCCCTTACCAACCACAGTTCAACTCAAAGTAGCACAATGTTTACATTGCGAACATTTTGTTCTTGAGGACTTATTGACAATTTCAACTTAGATTATCATCTCTTTAAAACATGAGGGGAAGAAAAAATCTGAGTTGCAAGAATATTAAATTATTTGCAAAAATGTAAAAGAAATAAACATTAACATACGGAATGATTTTTCTAAGGTTTCCAGTTTTTAAGAATACAGCCAATAATTGTGATATATTCAGATAATATTTTAAGAAAGTGATGAAATGGCAACATAATACATAGTATTTGTGAACATAAATAAAGTACTTCAAAGATTGTGAATGTTCAGTTTTTGAAGATTAATTAATAGCTAATTCTATCATTTGAATAATTTCAGAAAAAAATTATCTGACTGAATGTCAAGAAGTCCCTGACGTTAATTTCAATTTATACCAAAGACCTTAATCAGGTTTCGCTATTTTAATTAAATTAATTAATCAAATCAATTTTACAAAAGTAAATCATTTGTCTCTAGCTATTCTTTGGTAAAAATTTGCAACCTACCGAAACCATAAACCGCTTGGTCTACATTGTCTTTTGTGACAATTTTCTGATAATTCGTGAATGAATCCACCAATCCAGACAATGATTCATAGGACTGTGGAAAAGTTTTGTCAGTTGCATCATTAATATCATCATTTTGTTCCTCATCAATTGTAGCGCTATTCATCAATGACTGCAAAGTGATATTTTTTACAAGGTACTAGTAAGTATTTTGTATTATTAGAAATAAAATGACACTTAGTAATGAAGTGAATTACATTTTGATGAAGTTTGAGGAATTATATGTATGGGAACGCAATGGAAACACTTTTCATAACCAAGGATAATAAAATGTTATTGAGTTACGATGAAGTTCATAGATAAATGTACAGGACAGCATCAACAAAATGTTTTATACTACTATGACAAATATAAAAAAACACTGAAACACTGAATTTTATGATCTCGGATATTTAAAATAGGATTTTTTTATTAATAAAATAAATCATGAGAAACATCCTGATGTTCAGTAGCTCTTGTAACAGCAAAATGCCTATTCAAAAAAAGTAAGTTTTTCTTAACACTTGACTGAACTAACGTGATTTAAACATTTTCTCTTAAAGCTTGGGTAGAGATTGCCTAAATGTTAAAGAGACTGAGAAAGCAGATAGTTTACTTTAAAGGAATACCAATTTATCATTAAATATCAAACTAGTCTTAATTCCTCAAGCGTTATCTATGGTTTTCTTGTTTAGTGCTATATATTCTTTTCACAATGACTAATATTTATTAAATAGTTTAGTTTGTTTAATCTAGTGAGCGATTTTTAGCAATCTTGTGTTTTACGGAATGGGGATGCTAGCCCCATGCCCAACCCTCCTCTTTTACTCAGGCTTGGGACAGGCAGTAACCTAAGAAGAGCTACAGGCAAAAGAAATCAAGATGGCCGTCGGACAGATCAAAAGTGGGAAAGCAGTAGGACCTGACAATATACCAGCTGAAGCACTCAAGTTAGATATAGACGTAACGGCAAGGATTCTCTGCGTTTTATTCAGGAGGATCTGGGAGGAAGAATAAGTGCCGGTAGATTAAAAAGAAGGGCACCTTATCAAGATAACAAAGAAAAGAGATTTGAGCAAATGTGGGATCACACTATTGTCATTACCAGGAAAAGTCTTTAAAAGAGTGTTGTTGAACAGAATGAAAGATTTCGTGGATGCTCAACTTTGAGATCAACAGGCTGGTTTTCGTAAGGATTGGCCGTGCACAGACCAAATCGCAACACTACGGATCATCGTTGAACAACCAATTAAATGGAACTTGTCACTGTACATCAACCTCATTGACTACGAGAAGGCGTTCGAGAGAGTAGACAATAGATCGCTATGGAAACTTCTTCGACACCACGGTGTACCAGAGAAACTCGTCAACATCATCCGGAATTCTTACGACGGACTACAGCGCAAAATCGTGCATGGAGAACAGCTGACAGATGCATTCCCAGTAAGAACCGGTGCCAGACAAGGATGTTTGCTCTCGCTTTTCCTCTTCCTTCTAGTGGTTGATTGGATCATGAAGACCTCCACATCTGAGGGGAAGCACGGAATTCAATCGACAAGTTGTATGCGACATGATGATTTGGACTTAAGTGGATGATCTAGCTCTTCTATCCCATACAAACCAACAAATGCGTGTGAAGACAACCAGCGTAGCAGCAACCTCAACATCAGTGGGTCTGAACATACATAAGGGAAAGAGCGAGATCCTCAAATACAACACAGAGAGCACCAACTTAATTGAACTTGATGGAGAAACTCTGGATGAAGTGGATACTTTCACGTAACTGGGAAGCATCATCGATCAATACGGAGGATCCGATGCAGATGTAAAGGCTAGGATTGGCAAAGCAAGGGAAGCATTCCTACAGTTGAAGAACATATGGAACTCCAAACAACTGTCAACCAACCTCAAAGTCAAACTCTTCAATTCAAATGTCAAGACAGTTCTTCTCTATGGAGCTGAAACGTGGAGAACTATTTCAAACATCCTCAGAAGGGTACAGGTATTAAAAAACTCTATTCGCAAGATATTGAATGTCCCTTGGCCGGAAACCATCATTAACAGCCTACTATGGGAGAGAACAAACAATTTTCCAGCCGAAGAGGAAATTAGATAAAAACGTTGGAAATGGATAGGACACACATTGCGGAAATCATCAGACTGCATCACGAAACAAGCATTAACTTGTAATCCTGTTGGGAAACGGTAAAGAGGAAGGCCAAAGAACACATTGCATCGAGAATCAGAAGCAGACATTAAAAAGATGAAAAGCAACTTAAAACAGCTGGGAAGGATTGCTCAGGACAGAGTTCAATGGCGAATACTGGTGAGCGGCCTTTGCTCCTCTAGGAGGGGTAATGGGCGTAAGTAAGTAATATTAATGAAAATCTATTATTGAGACCTCTGAACAGTTGTACCAGCTATATGTAACAATGGTTGCAAGTATTTTCTTAGTTTACCTTTATGCTATAAGAATAATTTAGTTTAGTAGGGAAAATAGCATGATAGAAGGTCTCATCATTCAGTATGTGGTATTACTCTTGAATTAGCTCTCTCTCACTCAACTCAACTACACTTACTGATTAGCATTCTTAGAACACTGAACAGGTTCAACCAGTCCCTCTTCAAATCAGAACACAGATTCAGCAGGTATGTAGTCATATTCCAGTACACAAATGAAAATGAAAAGAATTGCAGTATAATAAAAACGTGAGAATATTTGTAGTTCTTACACAAGAATATTCTTAAGTCGTCTCCAGTTATCCACTAGCGTTGATTGGTTAATAATACACCAATCAGCGTGCTCCGACATAGTCCTTTATTGGATATAATTTAACCTTATTAATTTCTTACTAACAATTACCGAGCTTTATCAATGTGAAATCTACAGAGTAACACCTTTATAATCCGACTGTTGGCTTATTTTAGATAAAAAACACATAACCTAACACATTATACGAGTTTAACCAATTTATTTATACCGTTGTAGTTTCTAAAACTTACATTTACCATTGTTTCATCCTTTTTCTTATGTTCTAAGATTTCATCAATCATACGTTGCTCAAGCTTTGACGGTTGTTCACTATTCTCCAAATACTTATATTTTAATACGTAGAATATATTTTTACATACCTTGAAATATTCGTAATTTACACCTTGTTTGGGAATTGACGGAAATCGTCTCATTTTCTGTTTGTGCAGAAATTCTTCACGTAATAGTTTAGCTATTATCTCTTTGTACCTTCGATTCTGTGACTCTTCGAAAGCTCTAATAATTAGAAAACAAAATTAAAGTTTCAATCAAGAGTTAGTCAGTCATTAGCGACATAGAACCTGTAGGTTCAAATGTACAAGAATGCAATGACAATAGAACAGTATACGTAAGAATAAATTTAAGGTATGAGAGAACTTAAGATCCAAATGAAGATAAAGAGTAAATACACTTTAGCCACTGTGAGGAATTCTGAGCAGCATCACAAAGTATCTCCAATCATCGATTGCGATTACCACATGAGCCCCAATCAGATAGATTGCATCAACCAATATGGCTTCTACGAACAGTTAAAGACTTCTTGAACTGGTGCCATGCCTTGGTTAAACCGCACCCACTTTTCCTTCTTACTACTTTTACCCCAGCCAACATCTCACAGCGAGGTAGGAAGTGGTTAGGCATATGGAAAATTTGTCCCAACTATCCCAGCCATTAAAGGTTAATGACCTCTTTGACTGATTTAACATGTATTCCTTTTACTCTATATTTAACAGCAATATCACTTACTCGGTCATTCCATAATATACAGGAACCACTACAAAGATTTCTACGACGATGAACTCGGAGCCCATGTATATAGTTTATATTCACAGCCCATATTTCACACCCATAAGTTAAAATAGAGCGCAATGCTGCACAGTACATTCGCCCTTTCATTGAAATATGGATGTATCTCCTACACCACGACTGACGTCAGTTGGTAAAGGCCAAACGAGGTTTCCTAATCCGTAGTGAAATTTCGTCAGACACCGACCCATCAGAGATAATGAGTCCTCCGAGATAAGTGAAAGTGGTCGATAAGCTCAACTACTTCACTCCACATGACCAATCTAGGCGATGGTGAAGACCAGTCCTAGAACAACATATGTTACCTGCATGGAGAATAACTAAAGTTAAATATGCTGGCATTGTTACCCGAAGAACTCAGGAAACTGTATATTTTCATCGTCTTTACCAAGTAGGACTTTATTGTTTGCGTATTCTAAGTGGACAATTAAGCTTCCTGGAAGGAGATAAATTTCCGAAAAGTAAAATGAAGAATAAAAAGGAAGATAAGATGCAGCCCTGACAAACTCCACCTAAAGCTGACAATTTTCGTGACAGTGTACCGTAAGCTCTAGCTCTACTGATCGTATTTGAGCAGAGAGCCATTATGTAGTTTATGTATTTTTAAGGTACAACTTTAATGACAAACGCTGCTATATGACTTCTTGATTTATGTAGTGTTAGGTTGAATTTTATTCAAGGAATACTACTATTGTTAAGTGTTGGTAAGTATGCCCATGTCCTAGAATCTAACGTAGAGTAAATATTTGATCAACGCATCACCGCTAAGGTTTGAAACCAGCCTAATTTTTAGAGTTTGTAGTCCCGTTGCAGCGCAAAAATGTTAGATGACAACAGAGGCTAATAATTTTAGACACTGTGATATTCAAACTAACTCCTCTGTGATTACCACAAGAAGATTTCTGCCTCTCTTTTCTAAATGGAACAATCAACCTTCGAGAATAGACGGATAGGATGACGTTCAGTTCTCAGACTTTGAATATTGTATCAGTCAACCCACCTACTAAAATTGGACCAACATCTTTAAAAATATTTGGAGTCAATCTATCAGGTCCCGCTAAATTACCTTGCTTCTAGTCACTGAGAGCCTTAACAACCTTACTAAAAGTTAGGAAACATATGTCAATTTTCTACTTTGGAGATGTTTGGTTAGCAGATAGTAGCTGAGAGCCAGGTGAATTGTTCCAGAAGGTGTTTCGCCCATCTGTTCAATCTTCTAAACCGAGAGTGTATCACAGACCCATCTTTCTCCTAAACAGTTTCACAAACAGCTGATTTTCCAATACCAGTGTCAGTGATGAGTCGGAACAGTTGTCTAGTGTTGCCTCTTGCCACCACTTCCATCGCTTTTGCTTGTTTTGCCTACCACTGCTTACAGTTTTGGTACAGACTGTTTGTCAGTCTACGTTTCAGTTGTCGTCACTCTTCATTATTTTCAGAGGTTGCAGGACTAAGTTGATGACAATTCGCCGGTTCGCCAGAAGTTTCAGGGATTCATCAGGTTTTCACAGCCATTGGATTTAGGTTAAATGCAGATATCCCTACTGCATTTACAGCTGATTTAAAATGTTTCCAAGCTTCTTCATGATGAATTCGCTGTCGATGAATAACAAAGTGCTTAGCCAAACCCTCGCTGAATGACTTCTTAGTCTTTTCAGTTTTCGATTGACATCCAAGGGGTTTCCCAATTGTAACCACTCTGAGTTCAGTAAAACGAGTAAAATCATGCGATGTCACTAGGGTTTAGTTAGAATTTAAGCACCTTTTCTAAATGAGCGGTAGTCCTCTACGTAGCCTCTCTAACCAAAGCTGGTGTTGATATAATCTATTTATGTTCATCGTTGTGTTGATGTTTGAGGTAGTCATGTTACATAATATATCTCCTTGTGCTTAAAGTTTATGCTTATTAGGAACAAATGGTAGTCTGAACGTAGCTGCACCAGAGGATCTCCTCTATCTGTTCGTTGGGCACTGATGTTGAGTGATCCGCCTAAGGGTTTTAAGTTTATAGTAGCTTATCGACTTGGACATAAAATCTCCTATTATGATTATGTCTGAGTGTCTCACTTTTTAAAGAAAGCTAAGGAATGTCATGTAGGATTGGTATTTTAATGTATCAGTGCCGCAGTCAGTGTAGGGGGGAGGCGCTGTTATGAACGACAAAAAACATCGGCATGTATCCTTGCCGTTCCGAGTAAAGAACAAAAACGACTGTTTGCATGAATTCACTCAAGAAGTACTGGCTCTCCAAACAAACTTAATGCTATGCCTACAACAGCAAGGCCACGAGAACATGCATTAAGGTCTCCGTATAAACAAATAGTAGATCGTGCTGTTTCGTCTCACTAACCAGGTGAAGTCAAGTGTAACGACGTACGGGCTTTTTATGTATGTTTCGAAAACACAGGATAAATCAATCTCAAGATATTTTAGGGTCTTAGCTAAGGAGCCCTGTTGGCAGATTTGACACAATATTTGCACATTAGAAGCCCCAGTATGGAATTTAGAGCGCAGTTTTAGGATATCTGAGATAAAAATCTTAGAACTTGAATAACAGTACTAATGCTATGTATGAGAAAGATGGTGGAGAAAAATCCGAGTGAGAAGTGAAAATACCTGAAATTTAAGGAAAAAGCGAGTTTGATCATGCACGAGGTGATTTTGAGTGTTGTTAGAGATATAAAAGGGGGGGGGTATCTGGTCCTGGTTGCCCACACTGTAAACGAATTTAATC
Organism: Schistosoma japonicum; assembly: GCA_025215515.1. Lineage (NCBI taxonomy): Eukaryota > Metazoa > Platyhelminthes > Trematoda > Strigeidida > Schistosomatidae > Schistosoma > Schistosoma japonicum. Next base: position 59,221,777 of record CM046061.1, on the reverse strand, counting down.
AAGAGTAACATATATATGTAAATCTAATTACAAGCGTATTCAGATGAGGCTACTTTTATACGTCTAACGTATTGCAGTTGATTGCCCTCTGGACGTTTTAGTTTATAAATGTTCACCTATGAGTTGAACGTTAATAATGCAGCAAGGGTTATTGTCGTTTTTAACCTGACATATGTTCTCTGATTATTTATTATTTTAGTTTTGTTAATTATAAATTAGTGGTTTTTATATTATGAACTCAAAAAGTTTGTGTGCGTAATCTTTAAGCCAATGAATAATTCGTGGAGTAAAGGGAATTTAACGGCTGCAAACTACTCTGATTAAAGCGAATCGCTAACACAGCGGCTGGATTGTTGGTGTTTGGTTAGCTTATGTTGGCATTTTAGGGATAGTAAGTGATAGATATCTTCATATTAACTTCATTACAAACAGGCAGTCGAATACTCACGCCTGGTGAGCTTTGATGCTAGCTAATCTACGGTGCAGTGCCAATTCAAGTTTTTCATCCTTCAGATTTTGTTCTGCTTGAATAGATAGAGCTTTCTCTTCTAACAATATCGACTTCCGGTTCGCACTTTGTTTGGCTTGAACAATTGCCATGATAATCTGCAACGTACAAAGTAAAACTAAATTTAGTGCGGCACATCATAGTATAACTTTTAACTTTTAAAATTACTGTTGTGCTCGAGAAAAGTATTCCTGACTTTAGGTTGCAGTACGTTTTATATTACAGCTGTTAATTATACAAATATCGATGTATATTGAACAACAGCAACATAGATGAATAATAAGACACTACGTCTTGGTTTACCTTCCAATTATTTAACAGATATTCTTAAATAACTTGAAGATCTTTCCTAGGACATCTACATATTACATAACCAAAGCCATTACTTTTTATAAATTTATCTACATTTTTCAGATTTCATCAGAATTATTAGGAAAAATGGCTAACTGAGTAGCTAGTATGTAGAGATCTGAACGACTTCAGGTTTGTCAACATAAAAAAATATTTAATTCATAATTGGTTCATTTGATGAGATCTTAGGATAAATAACCCTGGAACATTAAAGAAGTATGCAAATAGCAGCTTACTTTACCGACTATACACAAAATTTGAAAGAAACATCTTTACTAGTTACTGTCACCTAGCGCTGATGCATCATAAGAATGAAGTTAATTACTCAGTATATATACTACTTATCTGAAATCCGGAGATTTTTATTATTTAATAATGAGTATTCGGACGGTAAATTGGTCTCGTCAAGAGATATATGTTGTCCCATGAAAGATCTTTAATTCGTTGTTGGTTGGTTCTACGCTGCGGGAGTGTACCCAGCAATAGTGTAATATCCTCATCGGATGCACTCTTAAATATACTATCGCTGTGTCAACAGTTGTAACCTTTTGCAATTTGTTTGTGTCCATGGACTGAATATTAACTTCCAAAACACGCTGCGGTTTACACTTAGTCTACAGTTTTAGCTTTAGTCTTCTGAGAGTATGATTTGAATAAACGCACCCAAAAAACTCATTGTGTAGTGTATTTTTTAATTATACTCAGCGTAACAAAGTGTTTAGCCGAGATAAATATTCATAGTTATTAGACAATGTTCTTGCATGGAGTTTGACAGTATTAGCAGAATTACCTACTAAAACTATGAAGCTAAGGTATGTGTAGATGAGACTTTTAAAGAGCTGAATAAAGCATAACCGAAAAGTAAATGTTGCATGCATAGAGATGTGTAGCAGTTAGTATCCTGAGATTTTACATTATAATACAAACTATTGGTGGTATAATAACACCAGGAATTCAGATTAGCTAAAATCAGACTAACCTTGGAATCTTCGATTGAAGCTTTTAGTGCTACAGCTGACTTCATCCTAATCAGGATTTTATCTGTTTTAGTTGGTTGCTTTGATAATTTTCTGAAAATATATGCTAGGAATAAAAATCTTACTTGTTACATGGTAGATCGGGAGAGCGTTCGGTTTTGGGTAAATTTTTATAAATAATGTCACCGTGTATTCTAAAAGAGTAAAAACCTGTTTATGGACCTTACTGTTTCTTTTTCTGGGTTTGCTTAGTGGAACTTTTAGATCTAACTTTCACAGTGGTTTTACATCGACGATCAACAAATTCTTTAAAATTTTCATTTGCACGCTTTTGCATTTTAAGAACAGATAATTTATATCTGACGAATAATTATTAACGTGTGAAAATTACTCAATATCATTAAGGTTTTCTTCAATGTCATGTTTTAACGAATTTATGTTTTGAAGTTCTTCGTCCAAACGCATAATACGACTTTTATAAAGTGATGAAGGGTGTAGGTGTTCATCTCTCAAATCTTCGTTTAGTTGCTTTGTCAACTGTATTTCTTCTTCGGTTAGTTCGGTTTGATGTGATCTTAATATATGCAGCTCGTTTCTGAATTTACATAGCTATATATTCAGCATAGTTACTTACTGCAGCCTTGATTTAATTACATTTTCTCTTTGAATCGTGATGTCCGTCAAACCGCAAACATTATCATGTACCTCATCTTTACTATGAAACATACTTTTATTTTTAAATACGTTCCATTATGTTGTTATAGTTTTCAACACTTAAACAATACAACAAACTCAGAATTCACTTTGCTATATGTAGTGTAGTTTACTTTGTGTTTAATATATTATTTGTCGTGTATTAAGAGTCTGTAAATATAAGCTGTGCATTAGCGCTTTGGCACTATCAGTGGCATCTGTGTTCGAAAATGAGATGATACCCATTTATATCAAACTACTAAGACTAAAAGGATTTAATGGTTAAACAATACGTTTAAATCTGTTTCTTGTTACTGTTTGATGTTTAAATTTTTACCATATAAGCGGGTTAGGACGGAATATATCAGTCTTTAGGCAATATATGAATCTATTGCGTTCCTTCCTTATTACTGGTTGTGGGCTGGTGTTAGGATAATTTCTGAGTAAGAAATATGTGTAGTCATATCCGTACGCAAAGAGCGTAACAGAACGAAATCTACCAAGTGCTTCTTTCCTCAGAGTTTACTTTGCCTTGTCTGAATGTTTCATAATATAATATAAGCACCATCATTACACTGCTCCGATTCTCATAGTTTATGAGTCAGTTACCATGTAATTTATGTTCATAGATCCTCCTATATTCAGACAATTGGAAGATTTACACAAGGTCAGTCTGTTATTCTGACTGTCAAACGATATAATAATAAGATTTGAAAGGCACTCTGCACGTGACTAAGTAACGCTTTTCATATGACCAGAGTAGCTTCTAACGATTAGTAGCGGTAAATAATCCCCCTAAAAATAGTTGCATAAGCTCTCGACATTGATGCTGACCATGTTTGTTTTAGCGGACACTACTAGTTGAAGGCGCGTGGTCACGCATCTTCACCAGATCACGACTCAAACCACCGTGGGTAGCATCTCTCTCTAGTTTGCCAGCCTAGACGTTGCTATCCCATTAAAGCTCTGTCTACGATAAGATATAATTTCGCTTCCATCCTTTATTGCCTTCTGATTTCTCATTCGTAAGAGTGGGGTCCGTTCGATAGAAGTGGTTTTGGCTATACGACAAGTGTAACTTGGTCATATATATCGGGGTTCACTTCAGAATTAACCAACAAGTACGATTAAGAACAAATTAGATGCAATGGGTAGAAAAGAAAGTATATTTTATCTTGAGTAGAGCCTTAATAAGATAACAACGTTTAGGCAGGCTAATTCGAGATTGAGTCGCTTCTCACATCGTATCTTGTCGTGATCTAATGCCAGTTGTGTCCGCGGAGGCAAACATTGTCCGCATTAATAACCAGTTAGTGCAATCAATTATTTAAAAAATTATTAACGACTACAGATATATTGTTGGGTTATCTGTAAATGTCTGCTCATCGATACCAGTATATACAAAGCACACTAAACGTTCTGGATGGCGGGGTGCCAGTATAAGTTTTCCTGTCATAGAAAAGGGCCTGGGAAAGACTCTTTATGATAAGCTATATGTTAGTTTCTAATAGCACTCTGCAGTAAACAAAATTTATTCTATTTTGAGATTTTTCCCTAGAACTTAAAATATGTTTGATGTAAAACTTGCTCATTATTAATTACAGTATATTCATTAGGCCTCATTGTGAAAACAATTCAATTGATTTTCCCCTCTATATGGATAAGCGTTACTTTGCTACGCAGTATCCAACGATATTCAGACAAAACGGTAGGTAAACTAAACTCTAAGCCATACTCGATTATTAAGACAGCATTATATTGGATTTAATGTTATCTGATTAATATGTTTCATTACACTTGTAACTCTGTTTACTTTAAAGATCACTTATAAATTCTATGGTTTGTCACCATTTTAAAACACAAGTTATTTGACAACTGATGGTGACACGTAGGCTATATTTGACAGTATTCGGTTGCCAGTTGAGGCTTGATTTACTTTTTCGTGTACTATATAAGGTAAATCACGTTAACGCATCATCTACTGAAGGTCAAATATATGGTTTTATAATTCAATTGCATAGATTTATATCGCATCAAATTCCTCATGTTCAGGCCAGTGAATGTAATGTGGTTGTGGAGCACATTTATTAATGTAGTAGTAACAATAAAAGCTAAAGAAAACGAAGAATCAGTTTGACGTAATCAGTACTGGCTAACTAAGGATCTGAAACTTTAAATACTGAAATCATGGGGATAGAAAAAAATCAGGAAAAGAAGATTCTAGTTTAAAACTAAATGTTTAACAACTACTAGATAACTTAATTTTTTTCCTTTTTGTATATTCTTCGATATCATCTTCATCCAGATTTTATGGACTGCTCTTATAAGGAATTGGTCTCTTTTAAAGTAACTTTCTCCCAACACTGGTTAACAACGTACTTATTGCATGAACAACTCACCGTTAAGAATCAACCCACACTGATTTCACCATCACGAAAGAATGTCTCATATTTGTTCTTGATTAACGCTCTTATTCAAGTTTTAAATACTGTTGTATAGTATGTAGTAACGGTTAATGAGAACAAGGAATGTGACGATAACCATATTTTACTGACCCCCTTGGAGAGGTATGAACAGGGCGTCCAATCCTGAAGAATCAGGGCAGGGCGTTAAAAGCTATGAGTAACGCGTTTAAACAAATGTTTCTAGAACAGGTATGAATAAGGATATTGATATACAGTTGATACATATATGATGTTTTAAACTTATGTTGAAAAATAACTGTGTCCATGTACGTTTTCAGATACGTATATTTATTTAGAAATGGACGATGGTTGCATATTTAGAATAATCACTTTATTCAGGTAATGTTTAAGGTAGTCGATATTCTTTGCAAGTAGTAGTCAATGAAAACATATCGGAAACACAAAAGTTAACGGTCTTTAGTGGAGCCAACTGACTACAGAAAATGGTATGATTAGCGATAAGAAATATATGAATAGCTACGTGTTTGATTGATCATTGGAAATATGAATTATTCTCACTTGTTTCTACTAAATCACGATCTAATTCTGTTCTTTAAGAATATAAATCTAAACTGTCTATAAATCCCCGTATATTTTATTTGACTCATACACATTTACAAACAACAGGATAAATGTATATATTAGGAGTCAGTAACTATGAATTTATGTGAATTACCTTTGAATACAACATAATTCCAATAATCACTGAATAAACACACACACCGGAACGAAGTAACTTTCAAACTGAGTCCAGTCATACATTGAGCATACACATATCAATGAAAAGTTCAATCTTTCAAATATTATGTCCAGAGTTACATCGGCTGAAACAATTATTGCTTTACACAAGAAATAATGGGAGCATTTTGAAGTCATCATAAATGGCTAGAACAGTTTTATTGTGATGACTGTTATGATACTGTAACATATTTCAAAAATATTTTTATGATGTGAATTTTAAAAGTGCATCCTATGACATTTTATACAAAAGATCATCGTTCTTCGAGATTTTGGTGAGACGACATTTCATGAACTCACTTCCGGATTTTATACAACACCAAACTGTGTAAACTGTTTTCTTATAGTGATTGACTATTATTTTTAATGTGCTTATTATAGACTCCGTATCAGTTTGTGTTGGTGTTAATTGCAGACTAGATAAAGCAATTCTGATTTCAATGAATACAACTCCTTTAGCCTTTGAATTGTCTTTTAGAATAAATAATTAATATCCTATGATTCTGTCAACTTAAGGCGTAGGGCATTGGTATGTGATTTCTGGTTAACTTCTCTAAACGTTACAAAACCTCAATTCCACCTTAATTTCTTGATAGTTTGTGCTTCAACGGTTAAAAATCTGATTAAATTCGGCGGCTGAAATTACTAAGCAGAAATTTGTTGTATGGGGATTAGCATTTAGAATTCGTAAGTGTTTGAGCAACCTAAATTTTGTAAACACACTGATTAGAACCATTCAGTTTATTGGAAGCAATCATCTGTTGTATGTATACAGTAACTATGACTTACCAAATTTTTTTGACCTGAACGATATTTAGGAACATATGTAGCTTTACCAACCAATCCTGATCAAAGCAAATAATCGTACTTAACCAACAGAATAAAAATTTAGAATTCCACAAACTTACGAAGATAGGAACAAAATTTCTCAATTGATTACTAAACAAGTGTATTACTGGATTGTCAATTTTTAATTTTATGAAGAAACAGAATCTAGGAACAGATTATGTAACAAAAGTTAAAATTAAATTTATGTAAAAGTTGTACTGGACGTTAAATAAGATGTTCAAATTGGATAGGTTATTAACTATGACTAGAAGTGAATGATGACAGTTTGAAGTAGAAAGTTGACTAACGTAGTAACCTGCAAAGAAAACGATGCTAGTATATATTGCATGATGGTGTAACGATTTATTTACACAGTGTATTAATAGCCATCTAAGCAAATCCAAACAAATCAAAATATGAATAATATGAACAATATCATTATTCATCTAGTCCTAAGAAAAGAGTATAAATCTAGATTGCAATCTCATAAAATTAAAATGATAACGTTAGCAACATTCATGAAGGGGGAGAAACTGCTAAAACACACTCACCGAATTCCTGGAAAAAAGATGTTTGATAGAACAGTGGAATCACATTGAAATATGAGATAACATAGTGGATTCTAGTTAACATTTTCATAACATTTTGTATTTGTCCGTAAAATTTCAGGTAATCTCATTTAAAGAAATGATCCATGAATTTATGGTTTTGAAGCATGACGTCGAAATATGACTTCCTAACATTACTTACTGTTAATACGTACGAATATGCTTTTGATATAATTGGACTCAGTTTTACTTCAATCCATAGTTTTCTTGTTCGTTTCTCTATGAAACAACAAATATTTTAACTAATAATAGTGTGAAAAAACATTAAAATAGACTATAATATTGTTACCGTTTAGAACAAGCGACTTCCTCAAATGAAATTATTGCACTAAGATCGTATTCTGAAAAGTATACTTACTGATAAGGTCCTAGCAAAAGCTTTGATGGAAATCCAGTCACCATAGTTATTTTTACTTTCGTTTAGTCATTATTTTATTAAATTACCGTCATATATTATTATTATTGTTATCTTCGATTAGACTGAAGTAAAGTATCAACTGGGACGCTCTAGAGAATAGTTAGCAGTTTGTACTTCAGATTTGATAAACAGTACGGAAGTACTGTAGCAGCCACTGAAAAGTTCGGATATAATATTTTACTTGTTGTGCATTTTTATCGTGGTATGCTTGTTACAGAATGACTGAATAGTAGAACTTTAGTCATCCGCGTTTTCCAAACTACGCTTTCTTGATTCTGACTATCTGAAATAATCTTGGGACTTATATATTACGCATAGAACCCAGTTGATTACCCAAACGTTGATTGAAGACAGTTGCTGAGTTATACGGGTATATTTCACCAAAGAAGTCAGATAAATACAAAGCCTTGTCTAGGCATCGTTCACAATTAAACATATAACCAAACGCTTTACGAAATTAACGTCATCACTTCCAACAGGACGACAAAAGATCTATTATTTTAATTCTTATGAAGATAAAATAACGAAAGTAAATTTACTCGGAGAAAGGATCCCTTTTCAACAGATTTATTAACAAGCTTTACTATTATATATATATATATATATATATATATATATATATATATATATACATCATTTGTCAGTCAGTGAATAAATACAAGAATTTTAATTAGTTGTTATGTGAAATGTTTTACCTACTAAGTGTATTTAAATAATCGATTAGTAATTGAAGGAGGTGGGATTGTGAGCCATGTAAATTGAGTAATCAGTGTAGTGACGACACAGTAATATGATTACCACTGAATTAGGGTGAAGGTTTTCGAATAAAAATTAAGAAAATTTCGCCGGAAATAGATTCTGTGATAATAAAAATAAAAATAATAGCAAAAGTGGTAGTAATAATACTAGTAACAATTGTTGATAAAATAAACGCAAACGTGATTGGAGGTAGGAATGAGATATGAAGATACAGCACAACGCAAATAAGTAAATACATAAACAAACCAAGTAATGTGAAACTCTCAGCTAAAGCCATAGTAACGAAGGCAATCTCACAAATTGCTACTGTAAGCAAAACGAAGGCTTCAAATTTTGGTTCTCTAGATTTTCTGCACTTGGTTTATTTGACCGGATTTTATAGGTTATGTCAAATAATGAGTCCTAGGATGAATGCCACGAACCTATTATTTATTACAGAATAGGAGATGTTATTGATCTGCACTATCTCTTGCTCAGCCATGCCAGAAAATGACCTCTGATACAGTAAAGCAGCGGTCTTGACAAACACTCAAATAATCATATATACTGTGAGAATGAAATGTGACGGTAAAAATGTACTATTTCGCATATTAATCTAATAATGTTTATTATTCACTGAACATTATTATATTATAATTAAAATATTCTGTTAGCTATACATTGTTAACTTTTATGAATACACTGTGAAAATAACTAAACAATTAAGTTTTCTTAAAATTATTACCTAACTTATTAATACAAAGATATATTACAGGGTAAATATGCATGACATATGTCATATGGTATTTGTCAATAATTTCAATTTCATACGTTACTTATGCTATTTATATTGGTAATAGTGGTGATTGTAGGAGGGGGTGAGAAAATTCAAGAAAAGCAAAATTTTGCCTAGTAACACTTGAAACTTTAATACAAGGTCATATATGTAAGTAATATAAATTAATTGTAACTAATAATTAACTGAATAAGATACATTCATAAAATATTCAACAATATGGTAAATTAAATAATTTTTTTGTATTTATTCAATGGTCAAATTATAACTATAGTTTGATTATTTCATATTTGGATTAATCATAGTCTATACAAACATTGTTAACATACAAACTGGTAAGCTATTTTAAATTGTTTATAGTTAATGTAAACTTATAATTATCTCATAAAAATCTTACAAGTTATTTATTTGTTTTAAACAAATACACAAACATATGAAAGAATTTGAATTTGATAAACTATTGAAATCAACAATCATTATTTCAATATATGAAAACATGATTAGAAATGTATTAAAATGTATTTGTCGTAACTTGAATATCTTCTTTAATTTTATCAGAAGTACATTTTAAAACAAGAATGTAAGTATGTATAGTCATTATATTAAAGTGATAAGAAAAATCTACTCATTCATTTGGTTTTATGCATTCTTTATAAGTATAATTTTCATAAGTGTTTTCTTTGACTGAATCTTTATGATTACAAAAATATATAGTTTTAAGGTCCTTCCGCTTAACAAAAATGTATTAGGACGCAATGCTTTTAGTAGATTTTTAGGGTGTCATTTCGTTTTGATACTGCTTTGACTACAGACTAGCCAAACTTTATACTACAGGTAATGATTCAGAGTTTTCAACGTACGTTGTGTAAAAGGTGTATTTGTGATGTGTTCAATAGTTAATACTTTGAAACCTTCTGAATAATATTTTTTGCATAAAGTGTACGTGATGAACATTAGTTTGGTTGAGGTTTTCTCTTTTCAGGTATCTGTCAACAGCATAGGTAAAACGAATTGTTTGTGTAGGAGTTATATATACCTTCAAATCATTACTGTCCTAGAATATTGAGCACGATGGTAAGTATTAAAATTGGTTATCTCAACTAGAAAGTGTAATAGCAACAATTGAGCAGAAAAATATGTGGGCTTTTCGGAAAAACCAAACTATTTAACTTTAAAAAAACATTGAAGAGATTCATAATTCTTTCAGTCTCACATCCCTTATTGATGCGCACAATTACCATCTACAAAAATCTGTGTTATTTTCACATGACTAAAAGATAATTTGTAAAATGTTCAAAAGCTTAAATATTTCATGAATAAGTTATGTAAGAACCTTGGTTTTGCTTTTTCTTTCTAAGATATTCCCAAGATTTTAAATCAGAAAAAAAACTATATTGCAACTATTATTTTCAAATCCCTTTTTTAGCATCAACAGAGACGACCAGTCAAGCGTCTATAACTTCACAAGGATGGGTAAGGGTCAGTAAGTTTGTTTGTTGTTTTGCTAATAAAAACATTAATTACGTTTTGTACATCATGCATACCCTAATCCTAAGAAACAGCTATTTTAATCCAAAAACTGACTAATAGCATACGGTGTAAACAATATACACTGAGATAATTTTCTACCGATGATATTTAATATATTTTATGAGTCTGTTTATTTGTTAACGTTTAGCTGTACAACACAAATCAACATTGAAATAATTTATTCTTCTTGTTTTTTAAAGCTATGGACCATGATCCACGTATATTAAATCCACGACGACTTCCTCACAGTAAGTACTTCTACCAATGAAATGATTCAAAACATAAATTAATTATGAATTTCAAATGTTGTGCACCTTGTTATATTAGTAGTAGCATTTTCTTATTAAAACTGTTAGATACAGTTTTCTGTACTTGTCGACTTGACACTGTTAAAGCAAGTGGAGTTTGCTGGAAAATATTCTGTTAATAAAAACGTCCATGCTTAAAACCAATAGATATACAAGAATTATGTGTGCATAGGAATTATAATTAGTTGAAATGAATGCAACTATAATGCACTACTGACAGGTTCATGCAACTGAGCCTCTTATATTTATTTAGTTAAGGCACCATCTACTCACATGAACTCTTCTCAACGAACTCATGCTATAAACTTTGACGGTAAAGTTACCAACAAGTAAAAGATTTTTAATACCGTTCACTGAAATCATTGAAAATATCATAAAATGATATAATTCCAGAAAAATATTCGTATTAATACATTACAAAGTATGATTCTTATTAGTATCCAATCATTTGCTTATCACACTACCACATATCAGTTAACTGATGAAACTTATTTTTTTCAAATGATTCTGCATTAAATACATTTTTAAGTTAAACTATGCTGACAATTCATCAACAAGCTGTATTTATTTCATACTACAAATGTTTCTTTGTATTCTACTATATACAAGGATACTATCGTTATCGTAATCCAAACACTTCTCCGTGATATAAGTAAGTTTGTAATGAAATTGAATAATAGTAGTGATAATATGCTTTAAATATCTATCTGTTTTCATTTCAACTCAATAAAATGATTTTTGTTTAGAGTACTGTATGATAATTAAATTGTTTCTATCTTATTTATTTATAGGTCTGAGAAAAACTGTAATTGGATAGTACCTAGAAACATTGAAAAATAATATCAGTTCAATCGAAAAATACACAAAGAATGAAATATAGTAGCTTCTGTGTATTGTTTACAGTTTTGAAATAAAAACGTTATTATTCCTTTTCTGTATTCAATAATCAATATAAAATCCTTACACCAAATAGGAACATTCTTTTATTGAACCTTGTTTAAGTAAAGATATCAAACTGTAATGTTTTCAGTGTATACGATATTCATGGGTGTTTCTTTTGGGATCAGTTTACTGTCAGTACAAGGTGATACATAAGTTAAGTACAACTGAAAGTGTAAACTGAAGTATTATTCATCAATAAATTTTGATACTACTGAGAATTTCATTCTGTTATTAGAATTTCCTTCATGTTACTCACAATGGATGCATTGTGAAAAGCCTTACAATGCACAGAAATCAATATTTATCATAGATTAATCTTTAGCAAAACTGAATTCAGTAGTTTTAACATGTACAGTCACTGTGAGACATCAAAATGTACTAGATAATAGTTATAAGTGAAATTAAAAATTTCCATTGTTGTCGTTCATGAGATTTTGTGCCTTGTATAACTGTTTTTGGTTTTGACGAAAAGCTGAGAATTATTCATAATGATGTGTGTCAACAGAGATACTCAATTTCATATAAGTCGAAATGTAATATCTTTTACTACGTAGCTATCGAAATACTTCGTAGGAACCCAATTTTGGTCGTGTATACTGACGACTAGATAAATATAAGTCGACCTAAGCAATAGTTCTTTTTCAAAATGACCTAAGGGCAAATAGCCATGCTTTCTAAAACCTATGTAGATGTCATTAAACCATACATATATTTTCGATATTGAAAAATTTGAGAATTTAACCATAAAAGTGCGCAGACTTTTGTGAACTTTTAAGATTATCAATAAAGGTAACCACTCAATGGAGGTATATACTATGAGACTGTGTTTCGTCGAATGTAAACGATCTCTTGTAGAACTGCAGTACCAGTTAGTAACCAGGATAAGATTGTTTAATCTAACTTTCTGACTGATTTGTTTCACTAATCTTATTAATGTTGTTGTTGTGCTAACAAACTCAAAGATTCTTGAAGAATCTACAATTAAATCATTTCACATGCAGCATTTTAAAATTCAGAAAGTTGGAAGGATAAAATGACTACAACCAAAAATTTATCTGTTTCATTTGTTAAAACTAAAAAACTGAACTTATTCCAAATAAAATTAGCCGTCAAATTCAATGAGCGCGACCAATATTCACTCAAAAGACTAACGTTCAGGTTAAACAAATAAGTACATCTGATTTAAGATGGTTTGGGTAGGTTGGTAATAAGTTTAATTGAATAGATTTGTCACACAGTGATAATGTCAGGGTGCTACTGACAAATCCTATCTTTTGATGCCGGTCCAGAAGTGTAAAGGGTTAAGTGTTCGTCAACCTATAGCTCTTGGGGTGGAATTTAGAATGCACACTGTTTAGAAATCTTCAACTAAAACGAAACAATCTGCGAAGAATTCAATCAAATGGGTACCTCTATTTGCATGATTAGCTATCGAAATAAATCACGCAATCAACGAAGTTTTATAGCTGCAATCACGCTTCATTAACATGAATTTAGAAATTTATTGAATTCACAGGAGAACTGATATGAACAAATTCAATAAAACAGCTTGGAGACAATGATATCAAATATTTAACTACTATCTTCTAAAAATACTTGATCTAGGCATTATGTATTTCACGAAAAAAAACACTAGGATATAACCGGCAAGTGATTTTTCCTTCAAAAGTCAAAGAGAAAGAAGGATTTAACATACAGAAATTCTCCATATGACTAAACTGTAGATGTTAATGCATAACATAAACTCAACTTTGAACAACTTATCTAAAGTGCAGATAATTGGAGTTTTAATGTTTATAACCAATGCTGTATTATATACTGTTCAATAGTCGTTGATGAATTCTTTCATTTACTCCCAAATTTTATTTACTTGAAATCTTCTGTACTCTGCTTCATAATGGCGAAAAAGTCCCCACTGATGAACGCTAGTTTGGTCAGAATTGTAGTGTGTAGTCATCACGTAACCTAAGAGTAAGTTTCATGTTCATTTCATTCTACCAGTTTACACACATATAGTGTTCTTTAAGGCACTTAGTTTGCATTAAAATAAAAATGATTGCATGTTCAGTATTAAAATTCAATTACTTTAAAGATAAAAAACATATTTTAACTAGTTTGATACCGTCTGAATTATCGCTACATTCAGTTCGGTCAATAACTTAGTGTTTAGGCTCTAATATATCTTAGAATTACAATCTGATTTAAAAAATATTCGACAATGATAATATATGTGTATAAGGAAAAAGTCAGTATTGCTTGATTTCGGATAGGAATGTATTAGAACTTACTTTAATCCGACAAGTAGCACAAAGATTAGAAGTTTGTATATCGAGGTACCGAAGTTCAATCACACCTTGAACGAATTTACCAACATCGAAATGTGTCATAAATAAATTATTAAGCTTAGAAGATAAATGCTACCTCTATAACATATGTGCATGAACAATGCATTTACACTTCATAATTACATGTTTTAATTAAAAAAAGCCTTGTGAAGTACTTGTGACACTTTTAGTCCTTACCGTTAATGATAGTGTGTTATAATGTTGAAAATTATGCTATAATAGAAACTGTAAACAGTGTAACGTAACATAATTGATATAAATGTTGCAAACAAAGTATAAACAATCATTAGTTAGAGTAAGATTTGTATTATTACGTAGCATACAGGAAATTACCGAACACATAATACTATGAGTAGTCAACTAAACGTAACATACTAATTCATAACAATTTCTCTAGATTTAAAGTATTATTATGATACTGACTTGTATTTAATCCAGGCTATTATTATAAGTCCATCGAAATAACCGAGCATACTAATACTTTGTGTTTAACGACTTCCCATTAGTAAATAATCATGGAGTAATGAACTTTTTACGCTAAAGCTTTTTGATATGTATGAAAGCATGTAATGTATCCTTCACCTTATGGTGATGCATCAATAATTCAATTAATTAAAACATTTCCGCTTGATCACGAAACAAAAAAATGCTGGCAGTAGTATAAATTTATAGTTTATTTGATTAATGCTTTAGCTAATATGTAGAGTTGTACATTCGCTATACAGCCTGTACTATTAGTAGAAAAAATAGCATCGGCGTGCAACGTCTTAACTAAAAGAAATGCTAAACTCATACCTAGAAACTTGTTTGTAAATACTTCAGAGCTCTCTGGTAAATCCATTAGAAGAAAAATTTCATTCTGTTTTTTGTTTCATTTAGTAAGTGGACTAACCGTGAATATCCTAATCTACCAGTGTAAACCTTGATAAACAACTGACGTTAACAGAATAGATTAACAAAATATTTAATTACATTTAGACAGAAGAAAAATGTAAGAAGTTGTATAACGGTGAGTAAGGCAATATTATAGACTAAAAATATGTCAGTGTTAAGTAATATTTGATAAAATTTCTGATTTATATTACATTTTACTGCATTGTTAAGAAATAAGCTCCCCCTCTACTCTAACGTTAAAAAAATGTCAAATTATTTACATTTACAATGACAATGTAGCATTTTCAGTGAATAATCTGAGGTAGTTCGCTGGATTATCAACGAGTCCACCCAATTAATATTCATTTCAGAAGACAACCTGCTTTTCTCTTTTGTGATGGCCAAGAAGGGCATTATTGATAGTTCTAGCTCAACCGTATTTTAGATCACAGATATAACTGATAAATATTTGATGAACCATAGTTCGATAAAATCAGCTTCGATTGAAAATGACATCAAAATTTTGTTACCATGAATGAAAATGTATGTTTGCATCATATAATGGCGCTAGGTATTTTATTATGCTTTATGTTATTAATTAACGTCACATTTCAATGTTTATTCAGCTCACGAAATCTACATATTCTGCTTGAACTACATGTTCAAATAAACACATACGGACTCACACCACCTTTTTATTGACGCAAAGCCTATACGAAACTTATAAGCAAACATTTTTCGCTCCTCAAGCATATCATAATTTACTAAGAAAAATCTTAAATTATTATAATTGACTTATATTTGTATATCATCATGTATATTAAGTCGTAGCATTAGGCGAACTTTGCATAATGATGCAGATATGAGTAATAACTTGATCGTGATTTGAATCTTAACAGTAAGTATGCAGTGCCGGTGTGATGTAAGAATAATATAAGCCGGTATCAGCAATATAAACGTCGACATTTCTGACAGCAAGTAAAAGTTAATAATTCTTGTAATTGATAAAGATGACTTCAAGTAGTATTTCAGTGTAAGTTAAATTAATAGGAATGATGTCAGTTGTCAAAATAATCAATTCTGACTACTCATATGATCAACTGGTTGTTAGCAAAGCTTACACTAATTATTTATTATGCATATAGGTGTGAAAAGTAAATTATATAGTTTATTGACATGCATTACACTAACAACATATTGGACATTTCATTAAAACAACATCAATAAATGATCGAAATTAGTGAGTTGTTTTCTTTAATCAAAGTATTATTGAGGATCGATGATATTTTAATTAAATAAATGGCAGTTTCAACATGAAATTCTATTTGGAACAATGAGCACGTTTATAGTAAGTTGAAATATTATCGCCATTAAGGTTATGAAAACTACATTGTTTTATAGAGCACTGTATTTACGGTGGCAATTATATATGCCTGTCTCTATATTGTGAGCAGTGCACCGGGTATGTTAAAACGATTTACTATTACACAGCTAGATTTCCGTAAATAATAATTTTTTGATGCAATCTAATGCACTTGTCGTTGAAAATTTCTTTTTTGTAGCATGGAACCTTAAAATTAGATTACATAAGCAAAAAAGATTAAAAATAAATTAGACAAGAGAAAATGATCAGCGTTGTATGATACTGTTCAGATATTAAATAAAATCTCATTCATAATATCACTCGTAATTTTTTACATCGTCTATCAGTTTGTGAACGATGTACCTACAGATAAACAGCAAAATATCAGATGACTGTCACCATTTTCAACCATTACCGAACTAATTCTTTTCATCTTAATATATAGCTTTTTTGAACGAAAATGACTGTTTTGTTCGTGTTTCAGAGCCCCGAAGGCTTCCCGATCATGAATTTGACGGTAAGTGAAACAAATAATTTGCATAAAGTGCATAATATAGATATATTTTATTGACTAAGGAACATGACAATATGGATAGTTGGTATTGAAGTAAACTTACGTAACTGCATATACCACTGTTATGAATATATGGTAGATAGTAAACTGACATAAATTAACATTGTTGATTGGTAAAACGTAGTAGTATTTGTAAAACGACTTCATTTTAAAATATGAGATTTATGTGATGTCATTTTTAAGGTATCTAACAAATGGATCTGTATAGTTTAAGGGTGAAAATTATAATTTCAGAAATACAAAAGTGAAATTCCCTACATATTGTTTGTATTTAGCTTAAATGAATGAATTTAACTAACTGTTTTACAAGCATATTGAAATTTATAACTGGCTCCTGATAAGTCACTAGATAGTAGTTATTATTATTATTTGTCTGGCAGAACATTACTTTGATTTTCTATTCTATAGATGGGTTGCATGCTAAAAGAAAACCTGGTGAGCATTTTGTTTATTATTTTATAAAGTTGTAGATACAAATATATATTTAGAATATATTTGTTAATAATCTCAGCGGATGAAATTAATGAAAAATTCCAACGTTTCGCTCGGCAAACTGGTCCGAGCTTCTTCGATAATTTTTGATTTTGGTTATTTCCCTGAAGAAACTTGGACCAGTTCGCCGAGCGAAACGTTGGAATTTTTCATTAATTTCATCCGCTGCGATTATTAACAAATATCTTCTATTCATATGTCTTACACTCGGCGCCCAAGTTTTGTAAATATTTTCGTTCATTTTTGGACGAATATACCTATAAAATATATATTCAGTTATCTAATAACTTATATGTTAGGATAGCACTATGTAAAAAGAATGTACTACTAGTTTTCATGTTACGATAAAGTGAATTCGAACAAATCGTTTACATATTACAAAAATATGTGTTTCATGCATGATAGTAATGACACATAAGTATCATGAAACAGATTATTGTATCTAATGCACTCACATTAGAATCACAAGTGAAATAAATCTATGAAATATAAATATACAGTAAATTAAAAAAACAATACATTTTAATAGACTACTTGTTAATATTACTTAATTAAATTTCGAATATCCATTTACCGTATTGTTGACAATGACATAATCAATGGAAAACAATCTGTCATATTTATATTAAACAACATCCAACTGAAATGATCTCATTCATTCTTCATTGTTATTCAGTTTTAGTTACTCCTATAAAAATTTATATTAATAGAACTGCAGTAAAAAGAGCGAATAAAACACCAGGTAAGAATTTGAATTGCATAGTTTCAGTTTGTTCATAATTTAATTTAACTTAAGTTAATTGAATAATATTGCATAATGTATACATGGTATAAATATTCCTGGCATGTTTACAAATGTTTTTAATTCCAAATAACAATAAGCGTAGTTGGTGTTTTCTTTTTCATAATGACTTTGATATATATTTAGTTACAAAATGGTGTAGATAATGAAAACTAATGATTAAATTGACAAACATCTTGACATTTCAAAGTGATTCCTTATTACAGCATGATGTTTAAATTGCAAGTCAAGTAAAATACATTACCATTTTGTTGAGCTTTCTATATTTCATTTTAGTTGCAAATATTAAACAGAAATTTATTGATTTGTTATCAATTGCAAATGCATAATGTACCACTTAATTTGTAAAGAAACATTTAGCCGTAGCAACTAGTAATGAGTGATGGGGGTGGGGATGAAGAATTATCGTAACATTAATAAATGGTTACTAACTCTAAAACACTCGGATACATTTACAAACTGAAGTCAGCTCAGTGAATGTAATCCTAAAATAAAATAAATTCAGTTGTAATTTCGTTAGGTTTTATGCATCTTCATATTCGAAACGTGTTTTGTCTTTTCAAATTATAAATTCAAATTATAAACTTTTGTCAACATAATTCACTTACTGGTGTTTAAATTGTTGATACCTTTTTTTAAACAGCTCCGTTACACAAAGAAACTAAACCAAAATGTAAGAAATAAAACCACTTCATTTAAAAATGCTTTAGTTGAAAGTGTTTTGACTTTGTTTCATTTTCTTATTGGTAAACTAAGGTCTTTAACTAAATATTTGTCAAGTGTTTTCTAATTTCACACATTGTATTGCAACATATGTCAACTCAGGGATGACTAGTATCTCCAATCGGTACAGATATTAAGTAAACCATAAAATCGACTATTTTAGTAAAATGTCCAATCAATCTTTAATGCATTTTAATTTTCCAGCTACTGTGTATAACTTCATCGGTTTTCAAAGGATTGATTACGATTATTCAATGTTCAATTGAGCATACCATTGTAGTCTGTATTGATGTGTTCAGAATTATTAAACCAAGTTATCAAATTCACTGGTTGATAACGATAGTAACTTTTGTTTAAATTAACTGTTGCGTAAAGTATTTAACATTTAGTATTTTCTTTAACATACATTTCGTATGATATTCTGATGCATTTCTAACTGAAAATTCATTAAATATTTGATATGAATGCAACACAGAATTTAGTTTTACTATTTTCTGCTTTTAAGATAAATAATACACTTCAAAATTTATCCAGAAGCTTTTTATATTAGATTACAGAAGTTTTCCTAAGTATCAATATAACGTTATATTGGAAAGCTTAAACATTTATGATACAGTATTGAAGTTAACCTTTTGTAATCTGTTAAAAGAAGCATGATTTTAGCATCATATGAACTTTAAGCTTTTATAAACTATTCTTATATTTTCTTAGAAAAACTAAATAAGTATGTAAACTCTTCATATCATAGAAAAAAAGTACATGAGTAATTTTGAAAGTTACCATCATTATTTATTTCAAATTATAAATTTCAGCATCAAGTTGACAATAAAACAAAAGTTTCACTAAGATAATATTTAAATATCGGTAATAACCGTTGAAATAATATTCTATTTAGTGTAAACTTGTTTAAGTAAGGAATTCGGAAGTATTCATAAGGATTATTATCATTTAGTTTTAATATTGTAATTTGAATAACATTTCAATGTTCAATTTTAACAGATGACACCAAACGACGTAGAAGATGTAAGTTTAAATTCAATTATCAATGGCACAATGTTAAATAGTAGTTCATTAATTTTATTTAAAACAGAAAAACATTTTAAATTGTCTTCTTATCAAACAATATTGTTTAATGTTTTTAACTAGTAATATGAAACTTCATAGCCAATGCTAAAAAATTTCCAAATCTTTCAGAATCTTGAGATTTATGCAAAAACTCATTAACAATGAAATAAATCTAGTTAATATTATCTTCATTACTGTTGATTTTATTTCAAATCATTGTTTACGTAACAAATTTAGACTATTACAAAGGACACTATTCTTATCTCTCTTAACTGTTAGTCAACAAAAAGAACAATATGTTAATCTTATCAAGTAATTTTGATCATTTACAATGGTTAACACCCACATACACACCTTTTAGTTTACTACGTGAAGCATAGATTACTTGTTAAGTATCTACAAACCAATTCTTACCGAATGTATTTTGTATGTGAGCTAAACGTAAACACAAAACCTTATCATAAATTAAAAAAGAAAGTTGATTCAGTTCAAAATTGTTAGGATTTCTTAAGTAGTACTTGCTGTTAAACTGTTTAAAAATTTTCTTATTATAATGTTTTGTCTTTATTTTATATTTCATACAGCCTCTCAGTACAAAGACAGAAAGGCTAAATGTAAGAAATCATATGCTTTAATATAATGTTTGTAATGGTCACACAGATTTGTCAATCAATTCTGCACAATACACTTATGGAATTAGTATTCACTGAAATATTATAAATGCTATCAGGAGCTATCACTTATACCTCCTATTTATCAATCTGAGAAAAGTCATTATTTTACCTAAAACAAAAGTTTACCAGTTACATTAGGCTATGTTTCTTCATTTTTACATGATGTTACTACTTGAATGTAGTCTACCATCAGAGTAAGCATTCATCCGTTGACTAATTTAACTATTGACTCTTTAAGATCAGTGACTACTTTGAAGGAAGAAATGTAGTAATTCTACCAAGATCTTTGTTAACACAACGATCTTAGAAACAAAGACAGTTTTGGGAAAATAGGTATTAAGTTTAGTTGTTGGTATTAATCACAAATCTGCCTAGACTGAGTGCCACAGAAAATTACAGTACACTGATCAGTTGTTCATCCTAGTATGAGGCTTCGGCTAGGCGTACTAATGATTCAATCAAAGAATTTATTCAAGGACTTACAAGTTTTACTGAGAAAACTTAACTTTTGGAATTGCTTGGCGACTCGGTATCCACTGGTGGAATTCTCAATTTCATTAATTTGAGACATAAGACGACGAATTTCTGTCATTTGTGATAGTTACTTCATTCCGGAAAACTCTGAAACTCTAGTAAGAAGCCGTGAAGCTTGAAGTTCGGACTAGTCAAGAATCATCTAGTCATCTTTAATGACAATGGTTGATAAATAATTTATACATTCTTGATATTTTGATTATGACATTAATATAACTTGCTTAAGGTTTTATTGAGTGCCCAATTTAGTTTATTTGTTATTTTGTCTGTCTCATTAAAGTGTTACCTTAATTACGAATTCTTTTATTTTATTTTATTCATAATTTTGGATAGCAGCTTCATCATCAACTTTGACAATCGGTAGGTTTATCTATAGAAAGTTCATTTTTGTGCAAAGTTCTTATGTTCTTATAGTTCTTATAGTATTAACACTTTATTATTATTGCCTATAACTATCATATTATTACAATCTAACAGAACAATATAATAAACAGTAAATCAAACTTTGATGAATTATAAATGATATTGAAGTGTACTAACTGAATAAATCATTTTCAATGGTATTTGAATTGTAAATCAACTGACACTTCCTAGAAATACAAACATTTCATTTGTGGTAGGTTATTATTCCTTCATTGATGAACATAACAAAAAAAAAATGAAACCATTGTCAATCATTATGAGGAGCGTATTCCAAATACTATATCCTTTAACTGAATAATTAATTAATACCATAGAATAAGTGATTACGGTTATTATGATATGAGATAATTGTTTCAACAACTTATTAAACTTGTATTACTTGATAATATTTCATTTATTTATGATTAATTTTAGGATGTCCAATTCTATTCATGGTTACACCATTTGTTGTATCAAAGTTCTTACATTGAAGTTCACAATGAATTCACCATAACATTCGTATGAACTGTCCTTAAATTAGATTATGCTTAATAATATTGAATATTTACTTTATTCGATAAATAAATAATTGTGCTTATAACTAGTTTTTCGGTTTTCGGCTTCCCAATTTCTTAGTTGTTTAGTTCCTAGATAGAGATATAGAAGTTATTAATTAAAATGAATTTGTATTCAACTTAAAGAGATAGAGAAGGTTAGTGATGACAAAAACATCAGTGATTAGTAAAATTAAGTGTGTGTATATGTGAAAACAGTAGATCCATCTTCATTTATTCATTGGTGGTTAACTTCTAGCACTTCGTGTTTCGTTTGCATTTCATTGATTGACTTTTCAACTTGAGAAACATTTTGCAACAACTTACCTCCTATTTCCTGAGGACGTTCTTTTTGATAGTAAAGTTACTGCAATAATTCCATCTCACCTGCGCCATTTGGATACGGTTACAAATTAAAACCAATATTTTTCGAAATGATTTCATAGTATAATCCATGTTTTTGAAAAGTCATTTCATCTCTGGGAAGCTACCGAATAAAGAAAATTACAATTTATTGTGTTGCACTATTTAATATTCTTCAAACATTTCATAAAAGACAAAAGTATTTTTGTTATAACCCACTGATAGGTGATAGAACTTATTAAATTGCCCTAGTTGGATTGTGGTTTACAATTGAAATCTAGGTAGTGCATTTCTTCCTATTTGGGACTCTTCAGTTGAATTTACTTGCATCCCAACGTTTGTGTTCACACCGTAACTTGAAATTACTTCACCAGGAGTCGAACGCCACCGCATTCACTATTGCGCTACTGAGTTCAGACAACCACATTTGTTTAATGGGTATATGTAATTAGAAGAAAACGCGCGTCTTGGAACCCGCTTGTCAGTCACAATAAGACTTAAATCATTTATTGCCATATCGAGGTAATTCTCTTAAGATACACATATATCGACAGAGGCTGACCAGAAAGTAAGATTCAATCACTTCTAAAATAAATTGCGCCTATTCCGCCTATAATAAACTGTCTATGTTACCATTCTATTGTAATGAATGAGCTCTATCATATGTATTTTACATGATAATATAAAAAGCTCCTAGTCGCTGAACAAAAACTTCATGATATAAATTTAAAATAATTAATCTCTTTGATAAGTTTTGATAATCCGATAAGAGGATGAAGTTTATCAGAGCTATCCAAAACATCTGAGCAATGCATATTGAACAATCTGATCACATAAAATTGTTAAATCATTTATGTACGAGAAAAAGGTCAACGAGATAACCCGAAGGCAAGAAAAGAAAATAAGGGTAGTGCGAAAACATTGTGAATTATCATCTACTCAATATTATACGATAGGTTTAGCATAAGCCCAAATTGTCTTCGCGGATACAAGGGAAGGGGGATTGAACTTTCATATTGCTAGGGTTTCAGTAAATCTTGAAATACGTCCCAAACAACTCTTGTACAACACCATAAAAGGATGATTTGATATCATCTTTATGGCCTGTCAGAATTATGTGTTAGGCGAGAGATTATGGTCGTTTGTTCTCTGCATCTGTTTTTTCATTTGAGGTCATTTGTTTCAGAAGCCACTTAAATGTATATCCAACTACAATTATACGCAAATCACAATTAGTCCTCCTTATGTATGTGTTCACATGTACATATAAATTGATAAATACCACGGTATGTAACACAGTCATTAAAATTCTATTTAGGATTGTTGATAATCATAGCCCTGGACTTATCAGTAAAAACGACGTTAGCAGGAAAATATGTTCGTTCGATGACTGATTCAAGCCTTCGATTTAACATAAGGTTGTTTGAGTCACCTCTGAATGATATGGTACACCAGACATATTTCTTTAAAGCTGAAATATAGTCAATTTCAACGTACTATTACTACTGCCTTTCCAACGATTTATGCACGTCTTTTAGTATTCATTTAGTATCAGTATTTCGATTAACAGGTTTCTGTTTAGTTCAATAATGTTGTTTGTACAAATACAATTAATCCGATTGAATAAACCCTTCATTGAATTTATTTTTTACTGTACCGGACAGTAAAGATGAAAATTAAGATGGAACGCTTGATTGAACCTTCCTTCCTCTAACTGATTAATATACTTAGGAAAAGAAGCTGGTCACCAATCTTCACATTCACATTACATAGTAATATGGTTTTGGAGAGTGTTCAGTTTATTTAATAAACTATTCACAACCTCCAATTTATCAAAAATGACTGATGTATCATCAAAACACCTATAAATACATGTTGTTTGTTGAATACTGGCTAGATTTTTCACATTTGTCATATACACACCGGCTAATATTGGTCCAAAGGGACTACCCCTAACAGCATCATTTATTTAGTAGAAGTGTTCACTCTCAAATGTGAATTGTACTTTATCTGTACATAGTACTAATAAATCTTGTTAAGGAAATAGGCGAAGGAAGATTGCTTCTCGAGGTAAAGTTACATAGAATATCAATAATATTTTTTATAGAAATATTATTAAACAATGAATATGCATCGAAAGAACACCTTGATTTTCTCTAATATCTCTAACATCACTTAAATAATCGACTGACTCGAAAGAATTCTCTAGAGAATACTTACGTAATTACTATAGAAAAGAGATCAAAAATTATGATAATCTTTTGAAGAGATTTTATGTAGGTGATTAACACATAGATAAAGTCAGACGTAGAGGTCTGCTAATTTTATGAATTTTTAGTATTCCAAATAAACGAGTATATTCAAATCCAATAAGTTTAAAGAAATTGAATTATACTTTATTAACAATATTCATACTCAACGGTTTTAGTAAATTTGAATTTACTTTACCTTTTAATCTGTTGATTCCACTAAATTTAACAAATTTACTCTCATCATTCAAGATGGTTAATAGCTTACTTTTGTAATCATATCTATTCATGGTATCCATGATATAAGTATTCAAGATGTTTTTCGTAGAAGAGTACATTCTTGAAAAGTAAAATATTTACTGTCGTCTAAAATGTATTAAAAGCGTATTGTAATTTCTATATTATACAAAGTTAAAAATATTTCATAGCCTATTCTTTGTGAATCACATGAAAAGAATACCGTCTATGAATAAATAATGAAAATGGTAAATAATTAAGTCATCCCAAAACAGTTATATTTTGACAAGCAGAATTCAAAGTGATAGTTGCTAACACAAACAAAGTTGATTCTAAGAAAAATGGATGATATGTATAAATTACTTCACAGGATATAAGTTATGTTTGTATATGAATTGGCTATTATACAGATAATCCGGCTGAAGAGAAGTGAAATTGATTTCGACACTGTCTTAAAGAATATCTGTAAATGATGTAATTAAGATCGTGTCATTCGTTTGACATACATTTACTGCCATTATAAGTCCAATTTCGTGGTATGTAAACATCTCATGACATCACAGTTCCACTGAAATTAGCCAATTACATGGGTTTCGGTTTTCATAAAGGTCACTGTCTTGTTGTTTAAAGCGATATAACAACGCACTGAGAATTGATAAATTGAATTTAAATATCGATGCTTTGACAATTTTCATTGAATAACAATACTAGTTCGTATTATTAATAATTCATATCTTAAACCAATATACAAATGTTAGCGGTATAAATTCAGTGCAGTCAGCGTGACATTGAAACTTATCAGTATGACAATTATTGACAAATTTGGTGGGTTTAACTTGATAACTATACTTAGACTATATAAGCTACGCTTTGAATAATTATATCACTGATGCATTTCCATGGTTACATTTCAAGGAAGCATTATATTTACATGTAAGAACTAAAACACGAGTGCTGACGTATCTAACCACCCTAACAAGATACAAAATACAATTTATAAAGTATTTGGTTTCGTCAATTCATCTGTCTGAACAAGAACATTGGATGGATTTTATTAGTCATATTCATTTATTTCGCGTTGACTGAATTTATTACAGATTGATGTTTGCGGGGTACCGCTGAAAACTATGGAGTATTGAACAGATGTTTCGTCTTAGTATGGGACATGTCTACAATCCACCTGAATTTAATTATTTCATATTACTCACTAGTAACTTTCACTTGCCATCTAAATTATTCTCTTTAATTCAAAGATTACGATAAAACTGTTGGATTTCCAAAGCCTAAGCTATGCCTGAATTCTTGGTCTATACTTTGTTTGTGCCATTTTTCCTAAACTCAAAAATGGTTTTAAAGGTAGATTCTTGTGGTAATGCTTAATCTGAACTAATAATTTGTTCAAGGAAATAAGTTGTTTACATGTAAAGTTCTTTAATTAGTCATGAGGAACAGTGATATGATATCCATTTGCAGGCGCACGCTTTGTGCTGCTAAAATAACTTACTTCATATGAAAACTGAGTTGGTAAACTCAGGTCAAGTTATTTTGAAGTGTCATTCTAGCCTTGAAACGTCTACAATTGTTTTACCTAATGGGTAAGACATTATGTAGCTCTGCAGAAAAAATGATTTCTGAATAGATTTTGTCGGTTTGTTTTTCACCATTTCTGCTGCTTCAACTTTTGCATTGTACTGCCTCAGTTTTTACTGTTTATTGCTTTGGTGTCGAGTCTTTAGAGATAAATCTAAGGAAAAATCCCTACTGTATGTGTGTTTTCTTAATTTCATAAGATTTTTCATTGATTATATTTCTGTGACTGTTCGCCTTGCCATCAAGTATTGAGAATAAAACTTCTCGTTTCGCTTAGTAGCACTGACATTTAAAAAATAGCACACTGTCTATTTCAAGAAGGCTTTCTGTAGGCTACTCCTCGTACAAAGATATTCGGCTTCTGTTTGAATAAAACGTCAGAAACATAGATTTCTGAATTCGTTTATGGTTTTATTATAAACCTAAATGAATGGTGGAATTTGTCAGATTCATGTAGAATCTTGCGAAGATTACAACTTTATTTCATGCGACGGAGTTGTCCATATATCTCTTATAGTGATATAGTCTAACTACTGTTGACCAGAACCTCATGTTTTATGGAATAGTCATCAAAACATTCATTTAAGTAGGACCAAGCAATCATCCTATCATCAACAATTTCGCTCTTATGATTCATCGATAAAAATGAATTACAGGTTAACTGGCTAGTAGCATATAAACTCTATTTCGATAAGAAAAATAGAGGATACAGATGAGTATTGTCAAGTAAACAATTTGAGTCAGTAATTTTAATTTATTAATGCGATAGGTTTCTTTAGTTATTAACATAGTTTACTTAAGTGAATATATATAACATTGTTAAACAAAATAATAAGGGATAAATTCAATCCAGTAACTGGTTAGATAATATCTGATGGCGCTGCTTTTGTTAGTGTAATTAGTAATATAGATGGTGTAGTGGTTAACTATTGAGATTTTATGTCAGTCAACAGCTGTCAAAGCGTAGTCAACTAAATTCCTTCTCTTCGGTTCAAATTGTTTGAGTCTGGCCATATACACATTAATCCAGCTGTCAATAATTCTTTATATGCTACTTGTTTTTAAGGTCTGCAACGTTTTCTAGCTTTGTGCGATCTTCCGTAGAAGTGGAAACGTATCAAAAACGATTTGTGTTCCATCACCCTAGTATTCAGCTGTCTAGATATATAATCTAAATACACTGCACTATACTCACTTCACTTAGTTTTATGGAAACATTATGTTGTTTCACCTAGGTGTCTTTGACTTTCATTAATGCTGATCTTATGGTATCACATTCATCAAATCAAACTTTTTTATTATGTTTGTTAAAGACTAAGCGTTATACTTGTACTTTAATAAATATAATTTTTTTGATTGTATTAGTCACAGATTGATCCTAGTTGATTACTATTGATAACTGAGGGTCACTAGACTGATGTTTCATTCTAGTATAGGTCAGTCTAGCTGATGGTTAGGTATTCGCCGAGAGACCTGAAGGTCCTGAGTTCAAGTCCTTGATGGAATCAAGAGTACACTCTGCTGGGGAATCGTATGCTTGAACGAAACAACTGTTTAGTGCTTCCTCGTTTATGATGGCATTTCAACGAGATCAAACTGCGATAAATGTAAATAGCAAATTAAATCTCACAAAATTCGCCTTAAAGAAATTCTTGTTCAAATCTTAATCTGTCTAGAATGCACCAGGACTTAAACGTTCTCATGTAATAACTGACCATTTGATTCAGTATTCAAATGTTTGTTCAAATATTCATTAAGCTTTAAAGAAATTATGGACATTCATGTTATCTGCATATATTTGACTTAGATTGAAGTATTTTAGCTCCAGTTCGATAGAACTAAATTTATGACGTTCTCAAATGCCTATTTGTTTGCTTAATTGTTATCAATACTTAGTGTGAATAAAATATGTCAATTTCTTGTTTATATTTATTTATTTATTATGATTTTTTTTATAGTTTATTTTATTGATATAATTACTTGCATTGATTATTATTAACTTATAATATATAAACCTTAATCTCTTCATAATTGGGCTTTCTTAACCGTAACAGAAAACATGAGTAGAATTGACGTAAGTGATACGTTTTGTTCGTTGAGTTAGGTTTACTCATGAAATGTGTATCTTTAGGCGCCCTTATGGATTTTGATCTCAACCTGTATTTTGGTGTCGCTTGTTTCGAGTCAAGAAGGTGAGTATTTATTTTTGATTGAATAAATTTAAATTATTTAATTGGTTACCTTCCAATGTGTGATCAATATTATTAACGTTGTGATTGTAGGTTTTCTAAACACTGGTAGCATCAGCAAAATATTCAGAAAAAATTGGCCATCATAGAGTTTTATGCTTATAAATCTGTTGTCTACAAACTAATTAATTAGATGGTAAACACAATCAAAACAATATTTGTCATCCCATACTAAGACAGTTTTAATATAAGACAATAAATCTTGTGTAGTTGATTCTATGATAAAATATTGTCAATGATTAATTCCTATACCCAGATTTTATCGCTTTGATTCAATGTGATTATCTTGCGCTTCCAATTAAAACTAAGGGGATGTTTGATAAAACAAATACTTCATCATTTTGCCAACACTATGCAATTTGTATTTTCTATTTAAGAGTTTAAATAGCATTAAATGAAATAACTTACGAACTGGTAATTAGATGCAAGCGAAATTTCAGATTTTTGACTGTTGAGGTATCCTTACTATCCACTAAAATATCCACTAAAGTGAAACTAATTAATTAATGGTTTGCTAAGTTAAACGGCAACATTTGGATTGACATTTTCAAGTGAAGTAATTCAGTAAGTACCTAAATAAATAAATATTGACAGTCCAAATGAAATTAGTTTCAGTTTTATATTTCTTTTAATACATTATCTCGATTGCGAACACTGTCATAAAGAATTAGATCCAGTCAACTAATATGGTAGTTTAATTCTTTATACATTAATTTAGAAAAAAACATTTATGTACTTCAACTTCCGTTGATTAAGATAAAGATTGATAATAAGTATATTGATTCACGTTTGATAATATAAGCCTTGTACCAGTATCATATTATAAGTGATTTCTGCTAACATGTACAAAGGACACTTGAGTTTCTACGCTGCATCACGTTTTACTGTTATAGTGATTATGCTGCAATAGGCTGTTTATTAAGATATGTTTTTATGGATATTTTATGACTAATTTTGAAAAATACAAAACTTGTTATAGTGAGTTATAAAACGAATCATTATTTTAGGTATGTTAAAATGACAAGTTTATCACATGCTTAATAAGTAAGATGCGAATCACTTAATAGAACTTCTCAGCAGTACACAAAAAGAGATATCCAGTTTGCTAAAGAAAATGGTGAAGATAACAAATATCGGTTTTACTAATATTACCATGCAACAAAGAAAGGATGGATCAATACAAAAAATGTACATAGAATGGACTCTATTTAAACTTTAAAAGCATTTGTTTAGTATACTGTACTTATTACTTGTTGTCAAGCGGACTTTAGAAATACTTGTAATATACTATGATTGCGTAACTTCAAGCATAGATGACTCTACATTTGTTTAGTAAATATACATAATAGTTAAGTGTTTGCATTTTAAAATTCTCTGTCTTTCTTAGTAACTGATATATCGAAGCCACTTAAAAGCCTTGCTACGAAAATCGGTAAGTAATGCAACCTATTTATTGAATATTTTATTACTGCAAATCGGTTGTATTTTATATTTGTTTAGAAAGTTAGATACATATTAATCATGTAATAGGCATGTGATTTGTTGTATTTATGTAGTCGGAACTGTATATTCAGTGATAAACTACAAAGATTACAGCGCTACTGATTAAAAAAGTGTTTGTTGAATACTAAAGCTACGTAGCGTATCTGGTATGATTTTCAATGTTTAACAATTACCGTAAACAGAATCTGGAGAGCATATTAAACGATATCCTCACTACTCTTCTCACAGTTGTCAGAGGTTCACCATTAATACTTACTAGTACACCTGCGTTTAATTGTTCAGTGACCAAGGTGGAGGGCTGGTGGGTGGACAATAAAAAAGCATGACTGTTTTTTAAACATCTAGTTCTTTTCATCAGTCGCAAAATGGCGGTGGCAAGAGGTCAGTAGATGACTTTAGTTATTCGATATGTTGTCAAGTAACTTAAACATGATCAGTGTCATAAAACAGCTGCATGATTTGATAGGTATACTTAGGCTAATAATTAGAATTAACATGAATCAAAATTTAGACTGTCTCAACTCAATATAATTGGACAGCTTGGTCACACATTAGGCAACAAAGACCTCAAAGTTAAGTAAATCAGAAAAAAATATTATATATTAGCAAAATACTTTCCAAATAATCTGGTCAAATATTTTCATCGAATAAAAATTGTTTATTAATTAGCAATATGCTTGACGAAGGAATATGACGATATAGAAAGAATACCATACCAATTTTCATGTTTGCAGGACAGTTACACAGTGAGGTTTAATCAGTTTGTGATATGGCTAATATAGCTCACATGTTTACATTTCTTCTAAATTAGTTATCTTCAAATGTCCAAGTAAACGCAGTAATCAAAAAGACATGTATTTTGATAACAGACTTAGTTATTCCACATATTTCTACGTTATTAAAATTTATTCAGTTGAAAATGTATAAATCATGATGAACCCAAGTAGCACTCTTAATAAGAACTAATTTGGAAAAACTCAAACCACAGTTCTATTCTCTCACGTCTGCCCTGTGAGTCCTAATTAGTTATTATTATTGAATGGAAAAACAATATAATAACAGTTCATGGATTTAGTAGGAGGGTAATACCAGCGAAACATAACAGTAATAGAAACAACATAATTAGTTAGTATGTACTCAAAATGAATGAAATAGTTTTCTGACTGATAGTTCCAAAAGTTAATTATTCGTTTTAAATGAGACAGTAACTCACCGATGACAATGGATGAGGTCGCGCAAACGTAACACGAATTGACTGAATTAGAAATATCAACCATAAGGAGCCGGCTCAGTGGTCCAACGGTAAAGCATTCGTCGCGGAGCCAGAGGGTCCTGGGTTCGATCCCCAACAGGGTCGTGGATGTGCACTGCTGAGGAGTCCCACACTAGGACGAAACAGCTGTCCAGTGCTTCCAGGTGAACAATGGTTGTCTGGTTCAGATCAATTCGTGATATTAGCATTAACAAAATAAATCCTCATTATGCTTAATAGATAACATACAAGATAACTAATACCGTCGAATTACTAAGCAATACAATAAACAACTAAGAACTGATTATATCTAAATTTTTACATTTCATTAAAAGATTTCAAATGAACTTTCAAAAAACTTGGTTCAGAATTTATTTTTGTTTTTAGAAACATTTTTATTATTTTCCTGACAGAATGACAACTGACATGATAGTAGTATTCTGTTATGGTAAAATTGATTTTCTGTTTATTTATCCAATGCAATGAAAGTTAATTAAAGATTAATTTACACAAATGAATTAAGTAAATAGATTTTTGTCAAAAAAATGATCATCTATACTCTCTGATCAACAAAAGAAATAGGCGTGACCACTGTACACACTTATATATTACACTTCATGTTTTACTGAAATTAATCAATCTCTGTTGCTATATATGCATCCTTAGAGGATTAACTCAATATGGAGGTAGTACACAAGTATTTTTAAGTTTAATTGTGACTGGCAAGTGGAATCCGGGACTCTCCAGCTAAGTGTAATTGTATCTCAGTGTTGCTCACATCTGTGCACCCATCTGACGAGCCCCAAAAAGAACGAAACGTACACTTTAGATCCCACTTACCAGTCACAATCCAACTCAAAAATACATGTTTGCTACCTCCATATCGAGGTAATACGCTCATGATGGACATATAGCGACAGTTACTAATCAATTTCAGTCTATGATAAATCAGTGGGAAGCCCGAAATACATTCTAATTATTTATCAGTTTCATGAAATACAACAACTTATGAATGTACATCTATTTTCTGTAAAACCATGTCTCTTATGTTATATTCTTGTAAAGAATTTGCTAGTGATCGGCCTGAGGTGGTTAACTAATAGAAATTTCACTATGACTGTGATCTAACCGACCGGAGAAACGGTAATTCGTTGTACAGTGCCTTAGTGACCAGAGCTTACCCAAGGGATGTGGATAGAAAAAAAAGTACTAACGAATGAGAGCTAAAAACATGTCATTATTTGGTTGGAAAACATTATCTTTAAAACATTATTTGCCAAGCCAAACAGCGACAAAAAATATAAAATACGTTATGAAGTTATAATAAGATTACAATGACTGTGGAGGAAAACGGATATGACAACAGTTAATGAATTTATAAAGAGCATAAAACTTAAAGAAAACACAACATGCTATAGTTATAAACTCTTCAACAAACACAGTATAGCAGCGTGGGTCACGATATCACGAGGAATAGACTAAGCAGTTTATGATTTCTATTCCTCGCCCAGATACAATAATTAACTATATATCTTCATGATGAATTACAAATGAGTACTTAAAACAGTATAGATCAATAAATTTAATAATCAGTCTTATTTAAGATTATCATTAATGAAAAGTCATCTACAGAAATAATTCTGAAGGAATGAATATCACTACTAAGAGTTGACTGAATAATTTGAAATGAATAAATCATTTTTTGGATAGTTTATAACAAATAAATAATATATTTGTAAAATCCAAATGGTTAGAAACTCTAAATTCCTGATGTTTTGAGGTTTTCATTTTACGCTTCTTCAGAATATAAGTAACTTGATCATATTAACACGCGTTTATATAGTACTAGTGAACAAATCAAACAGGATATTAATTGAAAGACTACCCACAAAAACCGGTCAGATAATGTGAATTTTAAGTAAAATCAGCGTGTGTGGATTTATATGGACATAACTGCAGTGGAACAAGTAGATGATAGATATTATTTATACCGTAGGGCAAAGTTAATGTATGTCAGTTTTTAATGCATGATTAAAGGTATAGGTAAGAGATGTGATTGTTTAGAAAAAATGTCCAAGTTGCATGAATCATATGATCATCTTTTCTATTTGGCACCGTTGTGTATAGGAATATGTGGAAAGCCCTGGCTACACACCATTTTTTGACATTATTCTGATAATTTTATTATCGGTTTGATGACTACTGAAAATAGTATGTTAAGCAATTGCTGATTTTATTTGTAGATTTTTAAGTCTTACAAATTTACTAGGTGGCATGATTTTGTAACTTAGATGCTTAGTGATTTGAGTCGAGATTTATCGGAGAGGCCTCCCAAACGTAAAATGTATCACATTGGTCAATACCTCGTCTATACACTTAGATTTGTGTGAAAGTGAAAGAAGTCCTTTTGAAATTCAAACTAATGAATTGCAGACCATGTTTGTCATTTTGTAGAAATCTCTCGTAGTATGAAGTTTGTGAAATTTATCGTAATGATATTAAGTTTAAATTAGGTTGCGATATTATGAAGTAGCTTATAAATTACTTTTTTAAACTATAATTCGGATGTTTAAAAGCTGAGTAAACGTTTGGACATTGTGAACTTAAGCTTTTGTCAGACTATTTTGCACAATATTTTGTTAAAACGGTAAACAACGCGTTTAATTAAGTATGTCTGTGTCATGTGATATCGTTGGACCAAAAGTGATTCAAGATAACCAGAGGTTCTTAGTTATTTCATCTAATTAACCTGAAATAACCCATACATTATTATCTAATTACAGATTTTACACCAAAGTCCAGAATAGAAATGGCACTGAACAAAAAATACAGTAAGCTACATCATTACCAAGGTTAATTTTGATAATTTCAATTCGGTTTTTCATTTCTCTGAAGAAGCGACTTACACTAAGCCGCGAAACGTCAGAAATTTTAATTTCTACTCATTGGAATTTTACAAATATATATATAACTCATTTTATATACAGTAAGCTACATTTTATTATTCAATTGAAGGAATTTATTACGAATGGTAAATTTTATCAATGTTTGAACAGTAAGATGTTTGTTATGAAGAATTCAAATTTGTTGTATAGTTGTTGCTTACGTAGTAAAATGTGTAATATAAAATAAGCCTAGCGACTACTTTGTATGCTAAAGTCTTATTAGAAACCAAATGTAGTTGCTTTAAAGCTGTTAGTTGAGTGCATTAATTTGTTAATTGTTATAGATGAAGGTAATCTTTTATTAACACGGATTTCAATTAAATTAAATTTTATATGCCTACATATATTCATTACTAAATATTTATTGATATATTATCACTAGGATTGTTGAAAGTTAAGCCAGTTGAATGAATTAAAAATAAGTAAACTGTATATGAAATCAGTATAGCTCGAAGTTATGTTTTTCAAACACACAGTACGCATCGTATTCTGTAAATGTATATCTATACTCACCGTACTATTGTATTTCTATTGTTTTCCTTATAGGCAGTAGACCAAACAGTACAAAATTACGCAAACCAAAGAGTCGAAGAAGTTAGTAACTTTTAAAACTATTTCTAAATGTTTGTTACATTGTTGAACTAATAAGTGCGAGTATTTTACTTACCATGGATTTACAAAATATTAAATATTTTAATATTCTTCAGGTTCAATATACGATGAGACAGATATTAAAGATGTGAAGAAAGGTAAGCATATAACGTACATTTAACCGATTAAAGTTTTTGCTAATTAAATGTTCAAAAAATAATAATTCTATACATAGCTTAGTGGTGAATGCGATGGCGTTTAGTAAGAAACCAAGTAAGTTTGAATTATGGCGTGAACATCAACACAGATATGCGGGTATATCCAAGAGACGAGTCCCAAATGGGACGAAACGCGCATCCTGGATTCCGCTTACCACTTACAATCCACCTCAAACAATACTTGTGTACTACTGCTATATCTAGGCAATTCCCTCAGCAGGCACATATGTTATCAGAGACTGACCAGTTTCAGTCTATGACAAATCAATGGGAAGATCCACGCATATTCTAATAAAATTCTGTATATTCTTGGTTTAGTTTGATTCGTTGTTAACACAGGTTACAAACAGTGTGACAAATTGTTACTCAATTTTATGACAGAAGACATGAATAAGCAGAATTTTTTCTTTTAAAAATGAACAGATCATTTTATACAACTTTAAAAATATCAATTTTTTTACAGCATACAAAACTTATCGTAAAGGAATGTGTGAGTTACATTTTTAGTTATCTGACATTTTTTTATTATGAAAACTCGAAACGTATACAGTATTCTATCTTTTCTTACTTATGATGAATTAAAAATGACTGCTAATCTGCTATAAACACTCGTACATACAACGAAATCCTATGGAGTAGATTTATAGCTTAATAATCTGATTTATATAATCAGACGGTCTTCTTGCTGAAGTTTGTGTATAATATGGAAGTTTTTGTGCAATATCACTCATGAAGTAATGGTTGTCGATGATCACATAGTAGCAAGTTTACTTTGAGATAAACGTTACAACTTATGATAGCCTCCTTGAAATAAAGACAGATATGCAGAATGTTCTTAGGTCTAGTATTTCTTCATTTTTTTGAATGAGTAATGAGAGCAAAGTCTTTGAATGGACAACAATTAAGTTCAGTATATGTAGTGGATATTTTAATTATATAAAGAAACATTCAACCATCCAGTTCATTCTAATAAACTAAAGCAAGGTCTAAATTGTAACTTTATGTCATTCTACTCACAATGAAAACTAGTGAGACACTAAAATGATGCATATTTAAAGAAATCTAGGTAAAATGAACAAATGATAAATCATACTGAATTATACATATAAAGAGTAAACAGAGGGAACTCATTCTCGATTGCCGTAACGTCACAAAAACGTTCAGATGACAACTCGTAGTAGGATCGGTAATAAGATACACCTAATGATATCGAAAATGGTTATTATTTACAGTGAAAATAAAATATTCAGATTAGCAGAGTAAATTCTTTTTACTTTTTTAAGATCCCAAACGTTTGAATACGACAAATCGTAAGTTAACGAATAATAAACTTCCACGAATAATTGTAATTTTTCAGAAGTATGTGTAAAAATGTTATTTAACATGCAAAGTATTATTTTCAGCAAAGTAAAATCTATAAAAAAATTTCCTAACTCTATGAAAATACTTAAATAAAATAGAAGAACATAACTACAATAAAGGCCAAAGAAATAGTTTGTACAATCATAAACATTTATTTAAGTGAAAAAAATACAAATAAAAAAATGAAAGATATAAAACAGAAATACCTGAACATAATAAGGTAACTGTATGTAAACAAAATAAACAAGGGATTAAAGAACGAAATACAAGAAAAATTATATTTAAAACCTTATTATGTAATGCGGAACGACTCATAAATAGACGAGCAACATTCTTTTCAATTAGATTTTCATCAGGATTTACTGTAATATACAGCGATATTGATATGTGAATCTGAAAATTATTAAACCAATCAAGCGAATTTGTTAGACAATGTTATAGTTGACATAGGTGGATTATGTCAACAATCGTTAGAGGTGAAAGGTGCATATTGGTAGTAAGATGGTATGTATACTAGTAGTATTGATGTGCAGATAATTTACAACAAGATTATGCATTGCAACATAAGATGAATACAAGCAATTATAAGTTGAATGTAGGTGACATGGTGTGAAATATAGACTGTGAAAATAATAATAGATAATAATTCTGGTCACTCTAAATTAGATATGAAAATAAAATAATCAAATAAAAACAAAGTGGTGAATAGGAATAAAAAAAGTGAAATAGAGAAAGAAGAAAGTAGAATGAGTGAAATAATGATAAAGAAGATTTGCGAAAAAAATATGGGGTATGGAAAAGATAATTAGTCACATATATTTTTTTACGCAAAGCTAAAAAAGTACTGAAAAAAAATGACAAATCTAAAAACAGGACACAAAGAGTATTTAAAAAAAAGAAAATCAAATCAAAAATATGAGAAATAGGAAAAAAGAAAGAGAAAAAAAGAAGCTAAGAAAAAAACACAACAACGATACAAAAATTCACGCATAATATGGAAAAAGCAAGAATGTTTAAGAAGCAGGGAACAACAACAAAGATGATAAGCTAAATTCACCAATTGAGTATATACAGCTTGCATCATAGTCACTGTTAAACTCGCGAACTTACGCACTGATAACTACGACGGCACCGACTTGTCGTTGACTGTGAATATACCCACTCGAGTGGTTCACTTGATGATTGTGTACTACAGGAGACTGATTCTACTTTGAATATAATACACTATAATGCCAGCACTTCACAAATTTGAATGTATTGCAGTATTTTGTTGAGTTGTGCTGAGTTTTCCACGTCTCATTTCTATTCTCCGTTTTCTTCATGTCTACATTGTTTCAATTTGACGTATATTTTGGTGGTTTCTTATTTCAGGTCCATTGTTCGCTAATACAACTTCCGGTAAGTTCATTGGGAATGGCTATTTACTCTGTAAATAATATTGACTTTTAAATGAATGATCATGAAGAACTACGCCATGCAAGTGCAATGAGAATGCATACAATGTTTGATCAGCAATTTAGAGAGGCGTACACCTACGTGGACTCGTGACATCAAATCGCATTTTAATATTTGCTCAATGTGAACATTGTTAGGTTGAATGTGCCATTCACAGCACCAATTATAGGTATTGTGAAAATCTATCCAAGGTGGAAGGTGTGAAGGATTGCGAACACGCCAGGAGTTAATTCGACGTTAGATACGTTTAGACTGTTTCAACTATTTTCAGATTAGTAGGATTGCATTCAGACAATGATTGTTCACGATCAATCTAGTAGTACAATGACATCAGAACTATCATGCTTGTGTTGAGCATACCATTTGATTGCTTTGATGTCTGTGTTGGCCGACATATCACTTAACAACATTCTTTCCTATTGATACAAACTGAAATAATATTCCCATCAGAGAGTCGAACTAAATTCCAAACTGTTGGGAATCGAGGTGGCACTGTTCAACATCTACGTTGTTGTGCCCAATTCACCGATTGAGTATATACAGCTTGCATCATAGTCACTGTTAAACTCGCGAGCTTACGCACTGATAACTACGACGGCACCGACTTGTCGTTGACTGTGAATATACCCACTCGAGTGGTTCACTTGATGATTGTGTACTACAGGAGACTGATTCTACTTTGAATATAATACACTATAATGCCAGCACTTCACAAATTTGAATGTATTGCAGTATTTTGTTGAGTTGTGCTGAGTTTTCCACGTCTCATTTCTATTCTCCGTTTTCTTCATGTCTACATTGTTTCAATTTGACGTATATTTTGGTGGTTTCTTATTTCAGGTCCATTGTTCGCTAATACAACTTCCGGTAAGTTCATTGGGAATGGCTATTTACTCTGTAAATAATATTGACTTTTAAATGAATGATCATGAAGAACTACGCCATGCAAGTGCAATGAGAATGCATACAATGTTTGATCAGCAATTTAGAGAGGCGTACACCTACGTGGACTCGTGACATCAAATCGCATTTTAATATTTGCTCAATGTGAACATTGTTAGGTTGAATGTGCCATTCACAGCACCAATTATAGGTATTGTGAAAATCTATCCAAGGTGGAAGGTGTGAAGGATTGCGAACACGCCAGGAGTTAATTCGACGTTAGATACGTTTAGACTGTTTCAACTATTTTCAGATTAGTAGGATTGCATTCAGACAATGATTGTTCACGATCAATCTAGTAGTACAATGACATCAGAACTATCATGCTTGTGTTGAGCATACCATTTGATTGCTTTGATGTCTGTGTTGGCCGACATATCACTTAACAACATTCTTTCCTATTGATACAAACTGAAATAATATTCCCATCAGAGAGTCGAACTAAATTCCAAACTGTTGGGAATCGAGGTGGCACTGTTCAACATCTACGTTGTTGTGCCCAATTCACCGATTGAGTATATACAGCTTGCATCATAGTCACTGTTAAACTCGCGAGCTTACGCACTGATAACTACGACGGCACCGACTTGTCGTTGACTGTGAATATACCCACTCGAGTGGTTCACTTGATGATTGTGTACTACAGGAGACTGATTCTACTTTGAATATAATACACTATAATGCCAGCACTTCACAAATTTGAATGTATTGCAGTATTTTGTTGAGTTGTGCTGAGTTTTCCACGTCTCATTTCTATTCTCCGTTTTCTTCATGTCTACATTGTTTCAATTTGACGTATATTTTGGTGGTTTCTTATTTCAGGTCCATTGTTCGCTAATACAACTTCCGGTAAGTTCATTGGGAATGGCTATTTACTCTGTAAATAATATTGACTTTTAAATGAATGATCATGAAGAACTACGCCATGCAAGTGCAATGAGAATGCATACAATGTTTGATCAGCAATTTAGAGAGGCGTACACCTACGTGGACTCGTGACATCAAATCGCATTTTAATATTTGCTCAATGTGAACATTGTTAGGTTGAATGTGCCATTCACAGCACCAATTATAGGTATTGTGAAAATCTATCCAAGGTGGAAGGTGTGAAGGATTGCGAACACGCCAGGAGTTAATTCGACGTTAGATACGTTTAGACTGTTTCAACTATTTTCAGATTAGTAGGATTGCATTCAGACAATGATTGTTCACGATCAATCTAGTAGTACAATGACATCAGAACTATCATGCTTGTGTTGAGCATACCATTTGATTGCTTTGATGTCTGTGTTGGCCGACATATCACTTAACAACATTCTTTCCTATTGATACAAACTGAAATAATATTCCCATCAGAGAGTCGAACTAAATTCCAAACTGTTGGGAATCGAGGTGGCACTGTTCAACATCTACGTTGTTGTGCCCAATTCACCGATTGAGTATATACAGCTTGCATCATAGTCACTGTTAAACTCGCGAGCTTACGCACTGATAACTACGACGGCACCGACTTGTCGTTGACTGTGAATATACCCACTCGAGTGGTTCACTTGATGATTGTGTACTACAGGAGACTGATTCTACTTTGAATATAATACACTATAATGCCAGCACTTCACAAATTTGAATGTATTGCAGTATTTTGTTGAGTTGTGCTGAGTTTTCCACGTCTCATTTCTATTCTCCGTTTTCTTCATGTCTACATTGTTTCAATTTGACGTATATTTTGGTGGTTTCTTATTTCAGGTCCATTGTTCGCTAATACAACTTCCGGTAAGTTCATTGGGAATGGCTATTTACTCTGTAAATAATATTGACTTTTAAATGAATGATCATGAAGAACTACGCCATGCAAGTGCAATGAGAATGCATACAATGTTTGATCAGCAATTTAGAGAGGCGTACACCTACGTGGACTCGTGACATCAAATCGCATTTTAATATTTGCTCAATGTGAACATTGTTAGGTTGAATGTGCCATTCACAGCACCAATTATAGGTATTGTGAAAATCTATCCAAGGTGGAAGGTGTGAAGGATTGCGAACACGCCAGGAGTTAATTCGACGTTAGATACGTTTAGACTGTTTCAACTATTTTCAGATTAGTAGGATTGCATTCAGACAATGATTGTTCACGATCAATCTAGTAGTACAATGACATCAGAACTATCATGCTTGTGTTGAGCATACCATTTGATTGCTTTGATGTCTGTGTTGGCCGACATATCACTTAACAACATTCTTTCCTATTGATACAAACTGAAATAATATTCCCATCAGAGAGTCGAACTAAATTCCAAACTGTTGGGAATCGAGGTGGCACTGTTCAACATCTACGTTGTTGTGCCCAATTCACCGATTGAGTATATACAGCTTGCATCATAGTCACTGTTAAACTCGCGAGCTTACGCACTGATAACTACGACGGCACCGACTTGTCGTTGACTGTGAATATACCCACTCGAGTGGTTCACTTGATGATTGTGTACTACAGGAGACTGATTCTACTTTGAATATAATACACTATAATGCCAGCACTTCACAAATTTGAATGTATTGCAGTATTTTGTTGAGTTGTGCTGAGTTTTCCACGTCTCATTTCTATTCTCCGTTTTCTTCATGTCTACATTGTTTCAATTTGACGTATATTTTGGTGGTTTCTTATTTCAGGTCCATTGTTCGCTAATACAACTTCCGGTAAGTTCATTGGGAATGGCTATTTACTCTGTAAATAATATTGACTTTTAAATGAATGATCATGAAGAACTACGCCATGCAAGTGCAATGAGAATGCATACAATGTTTGATCAGCAATTTAGAGAGGCGTACACCTACGTGGACTCGTGACATCAAATCGCATTTTAATATTTGCTCAATGTGAACATTGTTAGGTTGAATGTGCCATTCACAGCACCAATTATAGGTATTGTGAAAATCTATCCAAGGTGGAAGGTGTGAAGGATTGCGAACACGCCAGGAGTTAATTCGACGTTAGATACGTTTAGACTGTTTCAACTATTTTCAGATTAGTAGGATTGCATTCAGACAATGATTGTTCACGATCAATCTAGTAGTACAATGACATCAGAACTATCATGCTTGTGTTGAGCATACCATTTGATTGCTTTGATGTCTGTGTTGGCCGACATATCACTTAACAACATTCTTTCCTATTGATACAAACTGAAATAATATTCCCATCAGAGAGTCGAACTAAATTCCAAACTGTTGGGAATCGAGGTGGCACTGTTCAACATCTACGTTGTTGTGCCCAATTCACCGATTGAGTATATACAGCTTGCATCATAGTCACTGTTAAACTCGCGAGCTTACGCACTGATAACTACGACGGCACCGACTTGTCGTTGACTGTGAATATACCCACTCGAGTGGTTCACTTGATGATTGTGTACTACAGGAGACTGATTCTACTTTGAATATAATACACTATAATGCCAGCACTTCACAAATTTGAATGTATTGCAGTATTTTGTTGAGTTGTGCTGAGTTTTCCACGTCTCATTTCTATTCTCCGTTTTCTTCATGTCTACATTGTTTCAATTTGACGTATATTTTGGTGGTTTCTTATTTCAGGTCCATTGTTCGCTAATACAACTTCCGGTAAGTTCATTGGGAATGGCTATTTACTCTGTAAATAATATTGACTTTTAAATGAATGATCATGAAGAACTACGCCATGCAAGTGCAATGAGAATGCATACAATGTTTGATCAGCAATTTAGAGAGGCGTACACCTACGTGGACTCGTGACATCAAATCGCATTTTAATATTTGCTCAATGTGAACATTGTTAGGTTGAATGTGCCATTCACAGCACCAATTATAGGTATTGTGAAAATCTATCCAAGGTGGAAGGTGTGAAGGATTGCGAACACGCCAGGAGTTAATTCGACGTTAGATACGTTTAGACTGTTTCAACTATTTTCAGATTAGTAGGATTGCATTCAGACAATGATTGTTCACGATCAATCTAGTAGTACAATGACATCAGAACTATCATGCTTGTGTTGAGCATACCATTTGATTGCTTTGATGTCTGTGTTGGCCGACATATCACTTAACAACATTCTTTCCTATTGATACAAACTGAAATAATATTCCCATCAGAGAGTCGAACTAAATTCCAAACTGTTGGGAATCGAGGTGGCACTGTTCAACATCTACGTTGTTGTGCCCAATTCACCGATTGAGTATATACAGCTTGCATCATAGTCACTGTTAAACTCGCGAGCTTACGCACTGATAACTACGACGGCACCGACTTGTCGTTGACTGTGAATATACCCACTCGAGTGGTTCACTTGATGATTGTGTACTACAGGAGACTGATTCTACTTTGAATATAATACACTATAATGCCAGCACTTCACAAATTTGAATGTATTGCAGTATTTTGTTGAGTTGTGCTGAGTTTTCCACGTCTCATTTCTATTCTCCGTTTTCTTCATGTCTACATTGTTTCAATTTGACGTATATTTTGGTGGTTTCTTATTTCAGGTCCATTGTTCGCTAATACAACTTCCGGTAAGTTCATTGGGAATGGCTATTTACTCTGTAAATAATATTGACTTTTAAATGAATGATCATGAAGAACTACGCCATGCAAGTGCAATGAGAATGCATACAATGTTTGATCAGCAATTTAGAGAGGCGTACACCTACGTGGACTCGTGACATCAAATCGCATTTTAATATTTGCTCAATGTGAACATTGTTAGGTTGAATGTGCCATTCACAGCACCAATTATAGGTATTGTGAAAATCTATCCAAGGTGGAAGGTGTGAAGGATTGCGAACACGCCAGGAGTTAATTCGACGTTAGATACGTTTAGACTGTTTCAACTATTTTCAGATTAGTAGGATTGCATTCAGACAATGATTGTTCACGATCAATCTAGTAGTACAATGACATCAGAACTATCATGCTTGTGTTGAGCATACCATTTGATTGCTTTGATGTCTGTGTTGGCCGACATATCACTTAACAACATTCTTTCCTATTGATACAAACTGAAATA
The DNA here is from genome assembly GCA_025215515.1 of Schistosoma japonicum. Lineage (NCBI taxonomy): Eukaryota > Metazoa > Platyhelminthes > Trematoda > Strigeidida > Schistosomatidae > Schistosoma > Schistosoma japonicum. Next base: position 59,177,481 of record CM046061.1, on the reverse strand, counting down.
ATATTCCCATCAGAGAGTCGAACTAAATTCCAAACTGTTGGGAATCGAGGTGGCACTGTTCAACATCTACGTTGTTGTGCCCAATTCACCGATTGAGTATATACAGCTTGCATCATAGTCACTGTTAAACTCGCGAGCTTACGCACTGATAACTACGACGGCACCGACTTGTCGTTGACTGTGAATATACCCACTCGAGTGGTTCACTTGATGATTGTGTACTACAGGAGACTGATTCTACTTTGAATATAATACACTATAATGCCAGCACTTCACAAATTTGAATGTATTGCAGTATTTTGTTGAGTTGTGCTGAGTTTTCCACGTCTCATTTCTATTCTCCGTTTTCTTCATGTCTACATTGTTTCAATTTGACGTATATTTTGGTGGTTTCTTATTTCAGGTCCATTGTTCGCTAATACAACTTCCGGTAAGTTCATTGGGAATGGCTATTTACTCTGTAAATAATATTGACTTTTAAATGAATGATCATGAAGAACTACGCCATGCAAGTGCAATGAGAATGCATACAATGTTTGATCAGCAATTTAGAGAGGCGTACACCTACGTGGACTCGTGACATCAAATCGCATTTTAATATTTGCTCAATGTGAACATTGTTAGGTTGAATGTGCCATTCACAGCACCAATTATAGGTATTGTGAAAATCTATCCAAGGTGGAAGGTGTGAAGGATTGCGAACACGCCAGGAGTTAATTCGACGTTAGATACGTTTAGACTGTTTCAACTATTTTCAGATTAGTAGGATTGCATTCAGACAATGATTGTTCACGATCAATCTAGTAGTACAATGACATCAGAACTATCATGCTTGTGTTGAGCATACCATTTGATTGCTTTGATGTCTGTGTTGGCCGACATATCACTTAACAACATTCTTTCCTATTGATACAAACTGAAATAATATTCCCATCAGAGAGTCGAACTAAATTCCAAACTGTTGGGAATCGAGGTGGCACTGTTCAACATCTACGTTGTTGTGCCCAATTCACCGATTGAGTATATACAGCTTGCATCATAGTCACTGTTAAACTCGCGAGCTTACGCACTGATAACTACGACGGCACCGACTTGTCGTTGACTGTGAATATACCCACTCGAGTGGTTCACTTGATGATTGTGTACTACAGGAGACTGATTCTACTTTGAATATAATACACTATAATGCCAGCACTTCACAAATTTGAATGTATTGCAGTATTTTGTTGAGTTGTGCTGAGTTTTCCACGTCTCATTTCTATTCTCCGTTTTCTTCATGTCTACATTGTTTCAATTTGACGTATATTTTGGTGGTTTCTTATTTCAGGTCCATTGTTCGCTAATACAACTTCCGGTAAGTTCATTGGGAATGGCTATTTACTCTGTAAATAATATTGACTTTTAAATGAATGATCATGAAGAACTACGCCATGCAAGTGCAATGAGAATGCATACAATGTTTGATCAGCAATTTAGAGAGGCGTACACCTACGTGGACTCGTGACATCAAATCGCATTTTAATATTTGCTCAATGTGAACATTGTTAGGTTGAATGTGCCATTCACAGCACCAATTATAGGTATTGTGAAAATCTATCCAAGGTGGAAGGTGTGAAGGATTGCGAACACGCCAGGAGTTAATTCGACGTTAGATACGTTTAGACTGTTTCAACTATTTTCAGATTAGTAGGATTGCATTCAGACAATGATTGTTCACGATCAATCTAGTAGTACAATGACATCAGAACTATCATGCTTGTGTTGAGCATACCATTTGATTGCTTTGATGTCTGTGTTGGCCGACATATCACTTAACAACATTCTTTCCTATTGATACAAACTGAAATAATATTCCCATCAGAGAGTCGAACTAAATTCCAAACTGTTGGGAATCGAGGTGGCACTGTTCAACATCTACGTTGTTGTGCCCAATTCACCGATTGAGTATATACAGCTTGCATCATAGTCACTGTTAAACTCGCGAGCTTACGCACTGATAACTACGACGGCACCGACTTGTCGTTGACTGTGAATATACCCACTCGAGTGGTTCACTTGATGATTGTGTACTACAGGAGACTGATTCTACTTTGAATATAATACACTATAATGCCAGCACTTCACAAATTTGAATGTATTGCAGTATTTTGTTGAGTTGTGCTGAGTTTTCCACGTCTCATTTCTATTCTCCGTTTTCTTCATGTCTACATTGTTTCAATTTGACGTATATTTTGGTGGTTTCTTATTTCAGGTCCATTGTTCGCTAATACAACTTCCGGTAAGTTCATTGGGAATGGCTATTTACTCTGTAAATAATATTGACTTTTAAATGAATGATCATGAAGAACTACGCCATGCAAGTGCAATGAGAATGCATACAATGTTTGATCAGCAATTTAGAGAGGCGTACACCTACGTGGACTCGTGACATCAAATCGCATTTTAATATTTGCTCAATGTGAACATTGTTAGGTTGAATGTGCCATTCACAGCACCAATTATAGGTATTGTGAAAATCTATCCAAGGTGGAAGGTGTGAAGGATTGCGAACACGCCAGGAGTTAATTCGACGTTAGATACGTTTAGACTGTTTCAACTATTTTCAGATTAGTAGGATTGCATTCAGACAATGATTGTTCACGATCAATCTAGTAGTACAATGACATCAGAACTATCATGCTTGTGTTGAGCATACCATTTGATTGCTTTGATGTCTGTGTTGGCCGACATATCACTTAACAACATTCTTTCCTATTGATACAAACTGAAATAATATTCCCATCAGAGAGTCGAACTAAATTCCAAACTGTTGGGAATCGAGGTGGCACTGTTCAACATCTACGTTGTTGTGCCCAATTCACCGATTGAGTATATACAGCTTGCATCATAGTCACTGTTAAACTCGCGAGCTTACGCACTGATAACTACGACGGCACCGACTTGTCGTTGACTGTGAATATACCCACTCGAGTGGTTCACTTGATGATTGTGTACTACAGGAGACTGATTCTACTTTGAACATAATTTATTTTGTTTCATTATATTATCATTTTCCGATTCTGTCTTTATTTTTAATTATCTTTTTTTAGTTTATCATTTTTTTCTTTCTCACTTTTACTTTTTCCCTGTATTATCTTTTTTTTTGTTTTTTCGTTTTTCGTCCTTTTTATCTTTTTTGTTTTTTTCAACCTCGTTTTTTACTCTGTATTATTGTCTTCATTCTTCTTTTTTGTGTTTTATGTTATCTAGCCATTACTGCATATTTTATTTCGTTATTGTTTTTGTGTTTTATATTCTTTTCCACTTTCCATTTTTGAATTGTTAATTCTTATTTTCTGTTTTTATTCACTTCCTGATCTTTATTTATCTGTTTTTTTGCTGTTTAGTTTCTTTTTTTATTGATTTGCTCTTATTTTTTTTTAATTCGAATTTATCATATCACCATTACGTTACTTCTTTGATATGTTCCTATGAGATTCTGATGATTAACTTTTTTCCTTTTCAGATGTTTCGTCAAGTAATTCACTGTGCATGCAATTAAAGCACATATTTTCTTCGCTTATACCTGTTTTAATATTACGTTTCCTTTTGACATAACATGAAACTGCAGTTTATATAGAGTTTGCGTTTCTGTATAACACTATGAATAAATTGATATTTTAAATTACATTGTATGTCTTTAAGCAAAAAGGAATTTAATATATCAGATTATGCTTTTAAATATGTTCCGACGTATGTAACTATGGTAAACATTTGTTGTTTTATTCATATATACATGAAAACTTTGATGTAATCGTATGAATTATGCTTATTGTTTTAACAGGTATTTAAGAAGTCAACTTTTGTTTTACGTAATGTCTTCCGAATAGTTTATTTTCTCAAAATCTCATAAGGTGAAGTGAGTATTTATAGATCACAAACAAATGAAGTCATTCTTCAAATTTCAAGTTTTACATTAAGTCACAAATAAAATATAAGAATCTTAACGGTGATTTTACTAACATGGCAATAGTTAGTAAAAACAAACTTAAAAGCTACTGAGGTCATTGGTTATATGAATAATTTATAAATTAAGAAAGAACGAGAGGAGCGAAGAATTTTCTTTTCAATTAGTTTTTCATCAAAGCTCTACACCAATATATATAAGCTTACAGTAGGTTTAAAATCATTACCAAATATTTGGTGGTGTGTTACATAATAATTTTCCAGGTTCAAAGGTATTTGTAAAATAATAACAACTAATTAACAAAGCAATTAAGACATAAAGGTGAATAAGGTTATTATCGTTTTGAAAGTGTGCAAATGATAAGTGAATTGGTAGGCATACTGTTGATTACATAATATCTAATATGAAAAAACCGATAAAGTAATTACAAGAAATCTGATAGTGAAGACAGTTACGTAAGAATTAAGTTACAATTAAGAGGTGACGAATTTATTAGAAATTATGAAAAGATATATATAACGTGGTAATAATAATAGTAAAAATAGTAGTAATAATAACAATAATAATAATGAGAGAATTGAGTGTAATAAGATATTTATAAACCATCAAAACATTGGCTATTATGATGGCCAAGACAAGAAAAGAGGCTGTACAAATTTCCTATGTACACACAGGTCCGGTTTGAGAATGTGGATACCGATAGCTACCGCTATATATTGAAGACGTATGCGTAAACCATACGGCAGATTGGATGGGACTCAATAAATGATATTTACTTGATGTTCGGTATCAACCAAATGTGCAAGTATAGAGCTGTTTACTTTCCGTAATTGACCTTTGCTCAGCCAGGCTGGGTGATGTTCTGAAATTCTATGACGTACTTGCCGATTCGTACGCTCAATGTAACTGGCTTCACAGGTGCAGTTGAATTGGTATATGCACATAGATGAGGCGAATTCAGCGAGTCTATCTTTAGTTCCTGATTTTTTGACAGGGTGATTGTGGAATATGGTATGCAGTTTGGCTGCGGTAAACGTCTTATGCAACACTTTTCTAATTCCATGAGTAGTATTTTCACTCATGTTGTCATCTAAGAATTGTAATTTTGGAAAAATATATTCCTAACTGACCGTTACGTTTTCTCATTTCGTTTTTGTAGGCATCATGTGTTTATTTATGAATTTTAGCGGGTAGGTGTTCATGCTGAGCATGTTGAGAATGGTGGTTAATTCTTCTTCTGCAGTATCCTCAGAGCATATGCATCTAGCGCAATGTGTTAGACTTCTCACTATATTCTTTTTGTATCTTAGTGGTACGGAACTGTAGAAATGAGTATACTGACAAACGGACGTTGACTTTCTGTAGATGCTTCTTTTTAATGTGCCATCTGTTCTTCGAGTTAATGATATGTCTAAGAATGAAATATTATCGTTATGCTCTTTTTCTAAGGTAAAAGCGATTGATGGATGGACGTTGTTGAATCTTTCAAGTATTCTAATCGTATCTATTTCATCAGTGAGGACTATGAATGTATTATCTACATAACGAGAATAGAGTGCTAATTGGCTGAGCTTATTTTTGTGAGGGCCATTTTCTAATTTTGACAAAAATAAATCTGAGAGAAGTGGCCCTGATGGTGATCCCGTTGCAACACCATCTGATTGTCTGTAAAACTCATTATTAAATTGAAAGTTTACGTTCATTGTGCATCTAAGGATCAACTCTTTTAGTGTAGAAACTGCAACTACAGTTTCTATATTTGTTTTAGTAAGTTCGCTGCATATAAAATCTACCGTTTCTAGTAGGGGAACTTTAGTGAGTAAGTATGATACATCTAGCGATATCACTGATTTGTTCTCAACCCTTAGATCTTTTATTTTGTTGACAAACTCGAAAAAGTCCTTAACGCTATGTTTGATAATCTCTCTGTGCATTGGTTTTAGGATTTTCACAAGCCATTTCGCTGTAGCGTGATAAGTAGAGTTAGTCATGTCCAGTATAGGTCTGAGAGGCAAATCGATTTTGCTAAAATAATTTAAAAAAATTACAATTTAAAACTGCTAGACAGTTGAAGCTGCTGTTATGGTTTTATCTGTAATAAATTAACTGCTTACAATATATGTCTCTAGAACTATATTGTGATTTTATCTCATTCGGAACTGATTAACATCAGTTGAAACGTCATCTTTTTTGTACCTAATATTCAATATAATCGACTATTGCTATTCTTAGATGTGGCACGTTGAGTGACCAGATTGTAATTTAGCATTAAAACTAAGTTGAAATGATTACAATACATGTGTATTATAAAAAACATATAGAAATCTTGACTCATATAGAATCCTGTTAAAAAATTCTAAGTATAATCATTTCATGTTATTGTTTAAGAGATCTAATCTGAATCGGGATCAAAAAAGAAAAAAACTATGTGGATAGCAACAAAAGAGGCTTCAATTTACCAGATGATCAGAAAAGGCAGTGACAACAAAAATTGGTTTATAAGGTAGAGTGTATTTCGAAATGTAATTAAATAATGCACTATCTTCGCAACAAAAATTCATTTTTATAATTGAGATAAATCAATAAAAGGATAGTGAGTTGAATGACACCTAGAAGACAAAAGAATTTTATAAGATTGTTTGGACATCATTTTCTTGTTATTTCTTTGGCACATAGTGCCTCCAATATTTTAAAGAAACCTATTATTCAGATGAGTGAAAAGTTTGGTTGCTCATAATCGACATTTGATTTTAATGGAGATGTAGTAATATTGTTGTTAAGGCTAAACTAGTTCACTACCGATGCCACAGGGATTTTGTGATTAGCACGAAAATTTATCCATCTTAATAAAAACCTATTTTGTATGCAGCGTTGAAAAAGAAATTGTGGTGTAGTTTGCGCTACTTGTTTGGTTTTGTGTTGTAGTTCAGAAGTCGGTAGCCTCCACAGGGATGCCAGTCATGTTAATACTTAAGTACTATGTGGAATAGCTTCGTCCAAAGACTAGACAAAGGTCTAATAATTCATAGTTGCATTACTTTTTGAACACCTTTTCTGCGATTGTGAGCTTGCTGGGTAATGGTTGACGTGAGCATGCATGAAATAGTTGCATCGTAGTAGTATTGATATGAAGAGAGTGATGAAATTGTGGTCTTTCGTTTTCATTTAAGTCTGATGATCGAGCTGTAGTGTTTTACGAAACGATGCAATATGGAGGTTACCGGTAAAGGACAACAAGCACCATGGATAACAACAAGCTTTACTGTGTTCATGTAATCAGGTTAGTTGCAGTAGCCATGAATAAATGCCGTCTTATTTCAATTGCTCGGTGGTGGTATTGGAAAAATTGGTACGAAAATATCATATTTTGCATGGGTAATCACAAGAAACCGTATAAAGCTTCGATAGGGCCCAAGATCTATGTTAATAAACATTCCTCTCCTGTGAACAAATTACCGGGTTGACTGACGAAGGATATATAATGTTATGTATTTTAGGGAAAACACTAACTTTAGCCCCTTTATCAATCGAGAATGGCGCCGCTGAGAGTTTATCTAACATATTAAGAAGGTAGCCGAACATCGTGTCATTGGCAGTAGTGCATGGCCGACAAGTCCCAATGGGAGTCTTCGTTTCTAGTCAAAAACGGTATGGCTTGATACACCTTCTGTCCCCATCACATAATTTATGATTCCACCAATATGACTCTTGGTCTTGAAGTGGTGGGCGGTTAACGTCGACACTTATTCCGCTAACGTAAATAGGAACGGTAGATTGATTCTCAGCGGAGTGCACTAGGAACATTTTATTGGAGTGTGCCATGTCGACAACGAGATTGTTTTATGAGTAACGCTAAGTATATACCGGACAATGGAAGTGTGTCGTATATCATAATAATAGAGACTCAGTGCAGTCACCAAGGAGACAAAGGGTTATATATTTTTGTAATCGTCTCTCACCTAGCACAAAGGTTCATTAAGGAAACCACCTCTTTTAGCATCATGTAGGGTTTTGTTTCGGATGCCTGATCAATTAAGTCTTCTACCTTTGCAGCAACTGTTGCAGGTAACGAGGCAATAGCATGTGAGTTTTGTGTGGCTTCCGATTTTATGCCGTGAGCTTTAAACAAATATTCAACCTGGAGAAATCACATTCAAGGGTTATTGTGATCATAAAATGGCACTCTTTAATCTAATTTGACGAAAATGACTGAAGCCTCTATCAATGGAATTTAGACTTTTTCTGGTGGTCAAAGTAATATACCGTCGGGAGCGACAATAAGTATTATAAAAATAATCATACATAGAAAAATAGGGTCAAAATAAAATACGGATAATGCTAAACTGTGCGTCAGTATCTATAAATACAGGACTTTTAAATGTGAATATACCAATAGGAATAAATGAATTATGGAGTGGATTTATTCACATAAACATCTATAAAAATATCAAAACACTTCTGTATATAAAACCTCATCTACTCGAAAATTTGAAAATACTAAACAAATATCTAGGGATACCACAAAAAGCTGATGAACTAAAATAAATAAAAAAACCTGGCTTCATAGGGAAATGTAGCCAGTGCTTATTACTTTTAAATAATACATAAATATAAACAGTCATAGTTATTTTGAAAATATATGTAATAACAATTCTACAAGTATGTTGAGCAAGTGAGTTTATGTTAATGCAACTTACTTGCAGTAGCAACAATCTACATTTGGAGGGTTGTATTTTAAATGCTTCGCCACATTTCATAATCAGTAATTGCACTATCTAGAGAAATATTGAGACATGAGTTTATAACAAGAAAGGTAGATTTGATAGCAGCAGTAATAAACCAGAATTATTCCACGTTGTAAACTCTAAGATGAAACAGAAATTATTTTAAAATTAAGTAATATATTAAGTAAAGTATATAAGTAGAAATCGCGATTTCTACTGACTTGAATTATTGCAAATATATTAATTCAATTGGGATGGTTATTTTTGTGGAGATTGGTTATTTATTTGATTAGTTAGGTGTTTCGCCGTGAACCTAAATCCCTTAGTGCCAAATCTGGAGTGCGCACTGTTGAGGAGTTCCACACTAGAAAGTTACAGCTGTGCAGTGTTCCTTGGTTTTCAATGGTACCCTGTCAACATCAATCTGTCGCATATTCAGTCAACAAATATATTAGTTAATCTTACAAATTACTTGTCCAATGTTCAATCTATTTTACGTTATCAAGTCCAGTCTTGGTAATTATCCAAACATAATAATTAATTTTAGTTTTGACACCAGATACTCGACTAGGAACGAAGAACGAGGCAGCGACGTTTATTTAATCAATGACAACAGATGTACAAGCACCCATACAACGCGGCAGAAAGAAGTCAAACTTACAGATATATCATTTTCGCGTTTTAATTTATATTGCTTAAAGTGTGTATTAAAAGGCATGCTCATAAAAATTAGATACATATACAATGTCAATTATATCTTACAATAATTCATGCTTTTAGATAGTTTCACAGTACTCATAACTTTGTTATATCCATCACTTCTAGGTAGTAGTATACGATGCTCTATCGCCTATTTAGCTTTACCTTCATAATATTGCAGTAAATACATCAACTTTAGATTGTCATCATTAAGTCAGCTAGCTACACTCTTGTAAATGCCGAAAATTCTATCAATGCCCCGTAGAGTTTGATATTTCTAATTTTCAAAAAATCATACCTGCTGGGGTTGTAATTGGAAATATATTTTAAGGGCCTAAAGTATGTTGTCTTGGTGCACTTACCCTGGCATTTGCATAGCCCCTATATCTAATCTAGACCTACCAGAAAGGTTGTCTTCATCGGTTATTAGTACATGGGGATTAACAAATGGTAAGGTATTCAAATTAAAAAAAAAGAACCACTATCTTTATAAGTTTTAATATGGCCATTGCGTTCTTCGTAATTTCTTCTGACCTTCGTTTCATTGGGAATAACTTTGTAATACTGTTAGTTAACTGAAAGTTTGAAGGTAACTCCAAGTTATCGACCAAACAGATAATCAGGCTAAAGACCAACATTGAGAAAATTTAAATCTGTTTAAGAGATTTAATAACTCAATCAAGAATCGATGATATTTAATATCAAATCATTGAATTATCGTATACCAAATAAAATTTAATTTAAATATACTTACTTGATTGCAAACCTCTATTCGTGAGGTGTCTAGCTTTGTCTATGGTCACGAGAGCTTCTAGAATTCGAAGCGATGTAGATGAATGTGAATAGAGAAAACTGATGGAAAGAAATTACGTTCGGTAAAATTAGGCAATAACTAAATTTTGTTTGAGAGCCAAACAGTAATACAATTATAATAATGAGACACGTTAAACATCAAATATATTTCATATGATGCTGTAAATGCTTACATTAACTTCATAATGAGACTAAAAACTGTTACGCGATGTAAAGTACTATCTAATAATAAGTAGTACAAATGGAGACGAAGAAATGTGTCGATTGATTTAAGGGTGTCAAAATAATTTAATTAGTCTAAGTGTTTTAAGGCCGTTTCAGTAGATAGTTAACTTCAAGTCATCTTACTTGCATCGATTGCGAATTGATTTTATGAATAAAAAGGTGAAAGATTGTTTTAGATTACGAAGAACTTATTTACAAACTAATAGATAGGCTGTACCTTAGTTTTTTAGTGAAATGAAGTGTCGTAAATATAAATGACATTTTGCTTCACAGCACACCAAACTAAGCTTAACCATCCAGCCGACGAGTTTCAAATAGGACGAAACGCGTCTTCTGGTTTCCACTTGCCAGTCACAATCAAACCTAAATATAAGCTTAACCACATTTCCGAAAAATGATTAAATCACAGATTAAAATATTCATAACCACGCTAGGTTGAACGATTTATATTCTCATTTATCTTTATCATGGATAATGTATATATTAGTATATTATTATGTAAATATTCCTACACACTTTGTGTAACAACGTTTGTTACTTATTAGTATGAAAATTAAGTAGTATGCAAGCAGAAGTCAATAAAATTCGTATGTCCACGTTTCAAAAATGGATTATTGTAAGAATATCTGGTCCATAAGTCTACCATAGATAATCTTCTTACTTATGAAGAAAATAAAACTAAGTAAAATAGAATCAAAATTACTTTATTAAGTCACTAGTACTACATTTAGCTCACCAATTAATAGACGCATCTTGTTTAGTACATTAAGATGTTGTTTCGCATAAGAATGAACTTTTTGAGCAAAAAATCATAACATGACTTCAAAAATATTCACATGTAGAAAGGGGTTTATTAATGGAGCCAATATTGTACTCATAATTGTTAAGTTATGACCAGCAAATTTCTCACTACCAGCTTTGACGCTACACTTTCAGTATCATCTAGATTCCAGAAGTATATGTCGTCGTAACAAGTGTTTCAACAGGTCTGACTTCTTGTCATATACTATTTGTTCTATAATTCTAATTGTATTCGGCTTATAATATTTGAAACATGAATGTGTAGACTGGTTGGATTTGTTATGATCCATGTGTACGCGTTTCTTCAGTCCGATGTAGTAGTAGAGACATTAGTTCTGTAATTATTATTAATAGTGCTAATATGCCAGTTCTTCCGTTTTCGATGTTATTGGTTATGACAACTAAATTGGCATATATCCTAACCGTCATGTCACAATCTCGTTATGTCACACCTAAATTGTAACTTTCAAAATAAAGGTTACTTCGGTGCAGTTGACGGCCTTACTCTAGATTTTTTTAAGATATAAATTTTATTAGAAACATCAACTGATATCCGTATTGCAAAGTAGTTCACATGCAGTTTTAAGTTGTTATCAAATAGCGTGTTTGGAGCACATAATTTACCTCTACGAACCAAGTATTTAACTAAATTACTTTTATACAGTAGTGAAACAAAACACAGGAAATGAATATATTGATCTAAGAAGGTCTGTTTTCGACAGGCAACTATTTTGTTGTTCCATTTAATTTTCTGGACAGTCGCATGCCTAGAAATTGAATGATTTCATAGTCTTCCTCTATCATTGTAGAATGTACCGCTTATGAACAGTGCTGAATTTATTTTGTGAGTTTCGTACTTCATCTCTGTTTTTAGCACCAAGAATGTACAATTCACGTAATAACAGTAGAACTACAGCTCGTTTGTGACGTCTTTTAAAGAATCACCTACTAGTTAACCCAAAAAGAAATCAGCTAAATTTAAAATTAGTGATGACCTTATTGTAAAATTCTTAAATAATCTATAAAATGCATTAGTAAGTGGACAATTTATATTCTTGTGATAAGCTCTTTCTAAAGTAGAATGGAGATTTTAGTTCCTATTTCTGAATTATTCATTCCAGTAAATACGGAACGAATTGTTAGAATGCTCATACATAAATACGATACGAATGTCGATTTCACTGTCAGATTCTTCATTCTAGTGACAAAGTCAAAAATATCTTTTGCAATATGATTTACGACTTTTAGTACAGCAATTTAAAGATTGTTGCCAACCTCTTTTCTGTTCCATGGTAAGGTGGGTGAATTTATAATGTCTACAACTGGGTCAGGTGATAAACCCATTTGATGTATTTGTGGAAGAGTATGATATGCAGGTATCTTCGTACCTGTAGGTCTGAGGTTCTCATACACTTGAAGAGGGAAGGTGATAATACCGGCCTGCCGTAGGTTTTTATTGACCGAATAAGGCTTTTTAAATATTTTCTTTGGTATCATTTACTTGTCAGTAGCTTCTGAAATTTGATACGACCGTTAAATAGTGCATTCATCCTATTCAAGTAAGAGGCTTTATATTTTGAAACTGCATTGAAGCCTTTATCTGAAATTATAACTATTGGATTCTCATTTTTCTTTAGTTTAAGTATCGATTCTCAGTGTCTTCTGGTCTGAATTTTATTCACATTGGGATTACTATTTACGTGCTTGTAGAAACAATCTAATAGGGTAGACTGTAGTGTTTTGATGTCATTGTTAGCAAAAGGTATCGTACAATTTGTTTGTGAGTAGAAATATTCAGTTTGAATTTATATATCCATCATATTAACAAAAGAACAATTAACAATAAACTTTGACCCTAGAAATGGAATCTTCACGTTTTTTATGTGGATAAGATGTTCTGCCAAGAAGTATGATCACTCGACATTAATGTTTGACAAATTAATTATTCATGATTTCGTTGAATCCTTAAGTTTCAAACATATAGTCCCATTGTTACTTTATTCAATCGAACAACATTTCGATGAAACGCTCTTCAATATTTATTTGTAAAACTAGATAAAACAATAAAAGAGGTATCTCCTAGAAGCCTACTATTAAAGAAATTTAGTTGACTACTTAATTTACGATGATACACTCATTCGGGCATATGATTATTTAAATTCGTCATCTTATTTTTGGACATCATCTTCCATGGCACAACAAAAAATGAAGTAGAACGAATCTAATTTATTTTGTAAAAATTTGTGCTAGTTCAGTCTTGGTGATTAGTATTACTTTCAATTTATTACTAATGTTTCAACACAAAATACTTTCCTAAATTTTCAAGCTCACTGAATCATGATTGATTACTTCAGTTATCAATAGAAAGCTAAAAAAAATAAAACCAATTTTTATGACTGGATCATAAAGGCTGCAACATTTCAAGACACTCTCGAAATAAAGTGGACAACATCGATGAAACTAGATGACTTGGACTTTGTAGTTGATTTAGCTCTCCCATCCCACACACAGCAACAAATGTAGATAAAAACGAACTAGATAGCAGCAGCCTTGGCAGCAGTAAGCCGCAATATACACAATGAAAAAAGCAAAATCCTTCAGTACAAAACAACGAACACTAACCCGATTTCACTTGACGAGGAAATTCCGAAAGATGTAGAAACCTTCACATACTTGAGCAGCATAATCGATAAACAAAGATGATCTAATGTAGATGTGAAGGCGCGGATCGGAAAGGTAAGGAAAGCATTTCTACGACTGGAAGATATCTGAAACTCAAATTAATTGTCAGTCAACATTAAAGTCACAATTTTCAATACAAATTTGAAGACAATCTGATGTATGGAGCTGAAACTTGGAGAACTTCAAAAGGCGTCATCCAGAAGATACAAGTATTAATAAGCAACAGTCTGCTTAAGATACTTCGGATACCATTAACAACAATCTCCTATGGCAGAGAACAAATCAACCAAAATCCATCTAAGAAAAACATTAGGAAAAAACGCGGGAGGTGAATAGGACATATATTGAGAAAATCATCCAACTGTATCACAAGACAAGCAGTAACATAGAATTCTGAAGGCCATAGGAAAAGAGTATGACCCAAGAGCACATTGTTTTGAGAATTTGAGACAGACATGGAGATAATGAAGAGCTCTTGGGAAGAGTTGGAAATGAAAGCTCATGACAGTGTTGGTTGGAGGAGGCTGGTCGGTGGCCTATGCTCCACATGCAGTAACAAGCATTCATTGATTCACTGATTCATGGAAAAAGAAAAACATACTGAGAAAATGTGAATTTATTTAACTGATGAAAGTTATGTTGATTCATTATTAAGTGAATTGTTTTTTTATTTCCCAAAAAATATTTTATAAAATTATTTTCCTTGAATGTTGAATAATTTCATCAAATAAGTACAGTGACAACATGTGAATTCATTTTCACGCAAATAGATTTATTAATGTACTTCGCACCTAATTGTAATAAGTGTAACCAATTTCTTACTAAGGTCAAGAGGTATGTTGAAAACTGGTTCAATTTTAATATCAATAAGTTAGTTAACTTACGTCAAACAATACACTGTAATGAAAAGAATTTCTATTGTTTCAATGCAAAAATTTCTTTTGGTTTGAATAACGCAATTGATTGTTTATATGAATAATTAGAATGTAATCTGACTAACTTCGAGATTCTTTCCATTTAGAATCATCACAGTGTGGACTGTTAAACAAACGTTCTAATAAATATAATTAATAAAGTTAGTATGAAAGGTAATGAAGAATCATAGCAGTCGCTATTTTATGCATGATGTTATTTGTGTCCACTTTTTTGTTTCAACTATTTTATGCACTCGATGAACGAGTTATGAGCTTACTGACAAGTAACACAAGATATCCTAAAAGAGAAATAGTCTTAAATCATTAATATTGTCATAGCTCACCTTTAGCTAATAATACACAGTATGTATTGTGTAAGTGTTCTTGTTTCCGATTTGTTGTTTAATGAAATACTGCACAACTTAATACCATTTGTTTCAGTTCTAGTGTCGGAAAAGCCTGAAGTTTTAGACCAATTCATATGTTACATTGTTAAACATATTCACAAATTTCTCCTACTATGTTTCTTAGACGTTTTATTTCTAGTAAAATCTATATTTCTTCAGGTATTTCTTTGTTCAAATGCTTACAAGTGTAGCATAAGTTAGATTTCTTAAAAAGTTATTTGGCCTGCAGCTATTCATTGAATTCAAAATGTGAATTTCGTTCGTATGTTTTAACTAAAAAGATTATTAATTCTGTCAGAATGATGTTTAATACTTTGAAATTAAAGTTTTAGAAAATTAGGTATTAATATTTTCCATCTGAGAAAATATAAACTATTAACTGTGTATTATTTTGTAAAGGATACCTTGATCATGTGCGAAGAAAGGAGAAGATCCAGTGACATCATACATAAATTTTATAATTGCTACAAGTTGATTGGAATCACATTAAGATCGAAAAAATAGCTTAGAACTTCATTCCTCTGAAACAAATATTTATCGACTTCTAACAATGTTGAATATATATTTAGATCCAACTCGAAATAGACAATAAATTGATTTGTGAAATTAGGTTTGTACCATGAACGTAATGGGTGAGGAACGGGATAAAATTCAGAATAAAAATAATTTCTCCTTCATTTCCATCAAATCAAATACATCAAAATAATATCGGTTTCTACAGTATCAAGGAAAATACTGTTTCCACACACACATCGACTAAACTTCATTAAGGATTTTGAACTAAAACCTGACTAGCTTAATATATTGTTATTTTCTGCTAATTTTTCAGTGTTCATCTTATTTACAAACTAACACACTAAGGTATTCGATACTGTCGTAAGCCATTGCAATATACATTTACGACTGTTTATAGAGGAATATGATGTATTTTATAGTGATTGATCAACTCTGAGCTTCTTCAATCTATCTATACATTCAGATAATACAAATCAGAAAGAATGTAGATTAAAGACTTATTCAGAGCAAATACAATAGCTTATCATTAACACTTGCTTGACAGGTGAATTGATAAATAGCATTTCAAATTTCTCGTTTTATATAAATCATAAAAATATTATAATTAAATGAAGTTATTTGAAGTACTTAATGTATCTTATCGCATCTTATTATGTTTGTATTCACACTTATTTTATGTTCTTCCAGTAAACAAATCCCCATCCATTTTTACCAATATAGATTCTATTATTCTTTGGAATATTAAGTTATATTTCTGGCACATAACATTATTACCGAGTACTATTTAGGCGACTTTATATGCACTTTATATGCACTAAATCAAGAAGACCACAACGATACAGCCAAATTTAATATTATCATCTGTTAGAAAAGTTTTCTTTCAGCGTCCTCTTAAGTTCACTCAGTATTGTAAAAGGCTTTCGCCTTTACTTTTACTTACTTTTACTTAAAATTGTTAAAATTTCTCTCACTATGTCCATGTTTGTATACAGAACATAAGTGATAATTGATTATAGAAAATGGACGTTTAAGAAAAGGCTATAGGAAAAGTCATACTGATGTTCGATAGCCAAATCGGTTCAAGAAGATATTTGATTTTATTCATATTAAACTATTGTCAGCTGAGTATATACAGGGACTATATTTGCCAGAAAAAAAATTAATGACTGTTAAAAATACCATTAAAATTTCGGAAATATCCATTGTGGTCTCCTCAAAAATGGACAATGGATCAATCATGTAAATTATAATTTTATATAAAAGCAGTGGACATATTTACACTACACTAGTTCCTTCACAATCAAACAATGTTCAAACTTTCAGTATGTTACGCATTTTTAATTGCTGTTTTTATTCTCTATTATATTTTCTTTTTAGATTATTTTGTTTGTTGTGTTTATTCAATGTTGTTACACTAAGATCATATACACAGAAGGTATGCTTTACTATGAAAATGTAAATAATGTAAATGAGTCAATTTAACCATAAACTGACTTATCAACGGTGCACTCTTTTAAACTGAATACAGAGTTAGTATTAGGGGCGTTTACAAAAGTCAGATATTTGTTGATTAAGTGTGAATTATAGAATATTATGATACTTGTTTCAAAATTCAAATTCATTCTATGATGCCGTTTTTGTTTGAAAAATACCATTGTAGTGACTTCAGTGCACTTGTTAAGTACCTAGTAACACATACTATCTAGAATTGTAACTTACCAGTGGTAAATATTTTAACATACAAATACTCTCCAAATGAGTTCTAAAGTCTAGGAAAAAACTATTATTATTTATATTATGATATTACGCAATACATAAGAACATATAAATGTACTGGAAAATTCAAACAATAATACATTAAAGAAGTTTTGTAAAACATAAAGAATTCAATAATATCAATCAGCATAGAATAATAAAAGTTAATGACCATCACTTTTGTCATACAAAAAAGACATCAGCCTCAGAGTACCCAGTTTTAGACATATACCTTGATAACTCTAAAAAAACGTCAGTCAAGAACGCCAGCAGATGTCTCGTTAAGCCTATTTTACACCGTAAAATGCTTAGATATTCACGCTCAAAGCTGGTTACATAAACGACCCCTTTCAGATCATGAGATAAGTTTTATATAACTGACTTTATGAAATTTGTTTGATGTCTTTTTATGTGCAGCTTCAACATCTACAAAATTGTTCTACTTTATATTATGAATATTATTATGAATATAAAGATTATCTCGAACTTGCGATTAGCATTCCTATGCTTCTTTCAATGCAACTTAACAGAATTTACAGTTATTCTTTGCATTATAATGCTTACATATTTAGCATGTTACACAAATACCCCTTTCTCAGTAATTATTTACTCATTTAAAATTATGTAGTGACTAATTAAATCCTGACAGATTTAATGTTCAAACTGCAACTATATATATATGTATATATATAGAGATATATATGTGGAATGTACTACAATGAGAACGGACTCACTGAAAATGAATCCGTTACTGATTACATCATTTATGAATTTAAACTAGTATCTAGGACCTTAGGTCGAGCATATAAGTCATCTAACAGTGTTGATATTAATAGAAATAAAAATAAATGTCTAAAACTATTTTATCTTCAGTTACATTATGACATTTAATGGTTTTGAAGGGTAGACTTTACACATAATGATATCTAAAAAATTTGTCTTTTGTTACCATTTTAAATACATATTTTTAATGACTATAAATACGATGAATAGAATAAATGATGATAATAGATTCTTAAATGATTAGTTAAAATCTCCCACCTAGATGGGTATAATTGACTTATTAATCAAGACTGCCGCTATATACACAAAGTAAGCTATTATTTGCCATTTTAAAATATAGTATGTAATGGATTTTTTACATGAATGCCCACCTCGTTTTATTGCTTACTTTCTAACGTTAATTGCATTTGATTACTTATCAAGTAAACCAAAATGCATTTTTATCAGTTTGTAGCTAATAGGTGGCTGGACATTTCATGTCTTTAAAAGTGAACATGAATGGTAACATAACTTAGTATTATAATAACATAACAACTTCGAAAAGAATATCTATAATCAATAAACACCACAATTATGTGGTTTTGATTGCTATAATGCAATGATTGTAAAATTACTCATAAATTGTCTTTCTAGATTATTTTGTTTAGTTTGTTTGTAAGTGAGTAATTTATCAGTTTGACAAGGAAATGATATCGGAGCATTATTAACAATGAATTCTCATATGTCAAGTCAACCTCAAAACAGAATGGAAAACAAAATGAAGTTTAAATCGGCTTTCATTACAATAAAGCAAAAAAACACCAACGAAACGAAAACAAATAGATATGTAATAATCATATGTTAATGGCGAAAACATACTGTAATCAAAAGAAATCAATAGTCAATTACTACTAAAGAGACCATAGTATAAATCTACACTTGCCAGCCATATTTTGGTTCTTGATCGCTGAAATAATCAACTACCTTAGTTTTTCAATTGCCCTTACTTTTGGACATTCAATAAACATTCAGTTATATTCATCAAAATGGCATAAAAAGAATTTGTAAGTTTCGGCTTTGAACATGTACAGAGCTAACCTAACATACTGGAGAATATCAGATATTCCATTCTCTTGATTTATATACGGGAGCCAATATCTTCCATCGGTTCACATTCATCATTTTTCTAAATCTTTCACAATGTCACCCTGTGTATTTGAATAATGTACGCATAAGTCGAATAACAGTAGTAGTATCGTAATTTAGTTTTCCTAGTTAATTTTACTATTTATGCTTATACTTAATAAATTGTAAGCTAAATAACAATTATAACTTTTCATTCGAATAGTTTATGAAGATTATCAAACTGATCCTGTAGTGATAAGAAGAGGTATGTCAAACAGTAAATGTTTACTTCAATACTCATGCGAAATGAATTTTGGCACTACTAATTACTTTTATTCAATTAGTGACATAATAAACAATTTAACGTTGATAATAATAAAATATTTATATCATACTGATTAGCTAAAAATTTAATTTTTTGGGTTTAGTAACTTGGTGTACAATGCTTCTTAAAAGCGTGGATACATAAAGTTAACTAACACAAACGTTTTTAGTACAAAGTAAAAAATGAAGTCAACTATAGTTTTTTTACTTAGTTTCGATCAAAGTTGACTTAATATGGGTTCATATGTTAAAGGTTTTTGTGTATTTATAAATGAATATTATAACTGTTCAACTGATATCAGTAATGCCAAGAAGCTTAACTAATTATGTGTTACTGGTGTTTGGTCCAATGAATAAGTTCTTTATGATATTTTAGAGACATGGTATAAACTGGATGGATGATTTAGCTCTCTTTTCATTAAACACTACAACATTGATTGATATGCGAAAAAACTTCATCTACTCACCACTTTTACAGCTATAGAAATCTTCCTAAATAATCATGATATTTGATTACTAACTTGGAGATTGTAAATTTTTGAGTTCGACGCAAATAAGATTTGAAGTTGTGAAGATTGTTGAATTTGAAATTAATATCACGAAAAACTGAGAGTACTGGACAGCTGATTCAGCATAACATGGAAATCCTTGTACTCACATTCACAAACTACATCACATAATTCCAGCACCTATAGACACTAAATAACGTCTTACATCTAATTTACGTAGTCAGTCACCTGTGACTGGCATTTCTAGCTTTAGTCAATCCGAGACATGTTTCACAATCTCATTGGCTGTTCTTTGCAGATAAATGCCGAATGCTTGATATGCTTGGAATCTACTAGTCGTGTATTCTCATTTGATTTGAAATTTATATGCTAAAGTTAGTTGTTAGTAATACTACGTTGATACTACGTTGTAGAGATTGCTTTAAGTTTAGGAGTAATCCTATGTTACAGAAATACAGATTTCTAATGATTCCTGATTTCTAGTTGTTGTCTTACTAAAGACATTTTGTGGTTGAAATTTCAAATTCTTCATGGTTATTTGGAGCCCGTTTTGTATTGATCAGATTTCATTTGAGACATGCCAAAAATGTATAAAAACACTCTTTAATAGGAAGTTTATCACAATAAATACAATTCTTTGTACACTTATGGAGAATCTCTTTTTACATTAAAACCACGGAATTTCCATGAATGTTGGTTAATTTATAGAACGCAAAAATTTCTTTAAATTTAGTTATATGATGTAGTCCATTACATGTTTGTTGGCCAGGTTGTTTAGTGATTTTCTATGTTTCATCAATCTACTCCTAAGGTAGTAATTATGATAGCTCTTTTGAACACTGTTGAGTGCCTGAAGAATTTATTAACTGATTTTATGTGCAGACCTGAAGTCATGGTATTGATTTATGTTGCTTAATGGTAAATGTTTAGGCTTAAAGTTCTATTTAATTTTTTTTCTAGTAAACACTTTAAAAATGATAACTCAGTGTGTTTAACAACGTTTATTTTATT
This sequence comes from Schistosoma japonicum, assembly GCA_025215515.1. Classification (NCBI taxonomy): domain Eukaryota; kingdom Metazoa; phylum Platyhelminthes; class Trematoda; order Strigeidida; family Schistosomatidae; genus Schistosoma; species Schistosoma japonicum. The sequence continues at coordinate 59,156,268 of CM046061.1, read as the reverse complement.
AAGTTTGATGTCATATAAAAAAGTATTTTACAGTATACAAAACGTTCTTAGGAATACTGACTAATTTGTTACCTACATGTATTTAGCTAAATTCATAATCTCATGAAGATTCCGAAATTATGTAACTCTATAAGTGACGATAAATAAATTGACAACAATAGGAAATATGTTTGCATACAATGAAAATGAGTAATGTTGATTTCAAGTAATGTTAAGAATTTCATGTATAAACTGAAGTCTGAAGAAATGATTTAAAATAGGCAGCGAAACACCAGAAATCCAATTTGATATTCTCAAAAACATTACAAACATATTATTTAATTATTGTCAAAGTTCTACTTTATGTTTGATTTATTTGGAGTTGACGAGTGACATCATGGCAATGGTATTTGATAGATGAGCCAGTAAATTTAACAATTGATATTTATCAGTTATGAATCAAACGTACAATGTGTAAATTTTCATTTAATAACCTATTAGTTTCATATTTACAGAACTGTACGTTTCATTCATTTTTATGCAAAAAAGAAAAATAACATCAATAGCATTTTAACGAAAATCCACTGGTCAAACAGGCTTGTAGGCAGCATTTTATAATACTATGACAAGATTACTGACTAGTTGACATTAGAAATAATCAATTCTCAATATGTTAGTGTTATTTGTAAATTGGAGTTTGAAATAGCCAATCACTGTATAAAACCTAAGTAGTGGATAAGTGGTCTTCCACTATTTGCATAATCTATTCAGCTTATACTGACTGTAAACAATTTGTGAAGTGGGATAGTAAACCATCACTAGGGTTTGGTGAGATTAACTCAAACTTATTCCTAGTTGACCGAAAATGGAAATGTACACTTCTTGATGCCTACTAATTAGTGCTTTTTCTCAAAGTCTGGAGCTACTGGGTCTAATACTTGGTTTAGCCGTAAAGGTGCAGTACTAAGTAATTTCATACTGGGACAAACTAACTCAACAGTTTTTTCTTGACTGCGTAACTACGATCACAGCATGTTTTCAAATTTCAAATCATTAAATATCACTTAACTCAACTTTATTCTTAAAAGAACTCATTCTGTTCACCTTTAACAAGCAATAATCATATGTTCATTCTATTGGCTTTTAAGAAATACAAAACAAAATCATTATTCCTTGATATTTTGACTTTACTAATGTCAGTAGAATTTGATTTGTCAGTTAGTTTCCATCAAATAATTTGTTCATTATTCATTCAATATTCATTTCACTTCTACATACATTAATCTATAGAGCTCAATCATTTTTTTAAGAAAATGCTGAAAGAAGTTGTTTATTGATTTGAATATGTCAATCAGATCATAATGTAATAAATTATTTATTTTATAACAATAATTGGCATATTCCAATTAACTGAAAGCAGTAATGACAAGTTGACAGTGAAAGACTTTAACAAATGATTGTGTTATAGTGCCAAGAATATCATGGCGATTAAAAGAAAACTTCATCAGGTTGATTACAAGTGATTGTTTTATTAGGTTTGTATGGATTGAAAAAAATTTTCATAGCTAATCGATATTTTTTCTGTAAAAAGAAACCTACTCAATAAACTATTTTGTTTCTTTTAATATTTTACAGCATTTAAAGTGGTCGGCAGAAACGATTGTAAGTATTTCTGGAAATAAATGAATCTACAATTATTAAAAAAAATAATTTGGTGAAACTAATATCTTGACCTAATTGACAGACTAGCATTTTGCTTATCTTTGTCTATTTTGTTTGTTGCTAAGTTATTGGGAATGCCATAATTCTAGTTCCTGTGAATTTTAACTACATTTGTACCACTGGTTAATACATTCAATAACCAAAGCCCTATTTGTCTATGTTAATCATTGTCGACGTGATATAAATCATTGTGATATAATCAATTACATTTCTACTGTTAGTAAAATTATGGTAGAGCTAAGTTGTCAAATAAACTACGTAGACTAAGCAAATTCGAATAAAGAAAACGGTTTCACTTTTATAAATCAAAATAATTCCATTAACTTAAAATATAGTGTCTGTTAAACTTATATTTAACATACATTACATCTAACTAACAACTGGCTAAATATACTAAATCTGTGAAAACATTACATTGAACTAGTTGACTCTCTTTATCGGTACATACTTGACACCTACTCATAAGCATTCGAAACCTTAATCACTAAGTTTTCCAGCTTAAGTTATTATCACTAAGTTATTCGATCTTTGACTGAAACAACTACTTTAATTGATCACTGAATACTAATCACAATATTGCTTGTTTACTTATTTGCACTAGTCATGGCCTACTATTTCCTATCCATAGCCTTTCAACAAACTAGAAATTTTTCTATTACTATCAGTTGTTTTTTAGTGGAAATTAATTAATTTGGATGTTTCTAACTGGTTGTTGTAGATTTTTTAATAATAATCCTTTACTAAGATAATCTTTATTGCAAATATGTTCTGCTTGCATTTATACTAGACAATCAACCGAAAAAGAAAATCAGCCAACGTAAGTACATAAGTTTAGAGTTCATACTACTACTGTATTCATGAATTGTATGCTAAATAATTCCATGTTTTGAAAATTTCTGTGAAGTAACTGTTTATAGTTACCTAGTAACAGCAGCTGTACATTAATTCTTAACCATATCTTTGACTATAGTTCACAACATAGCCGTGAAGTTTCAGTTGGAATACTGAGTATAAAACATAATATATCTTTATGATGAGTGTATATCTCAAAATATTCTGCTCAGCACTTTCATGATTATGTCAATGATAGTTTACATTTTATTTTGAAAGTCTAGTCTAAGAAGGTATTAATCATCCTACATGATATCTTTATCATAAGTGGATACGTATATTAAAACAAAAATCATTATGAAGTTATAGTTGATTTCATAAATTTCCTAGGTGCATATAGTTGGTCAGTAAGCTACAACGAAGAACTTGGTACATGCGTACATCAATTCAAGTTGCCATTACCCCAATTAGCAGATAGAGATTAAATTGTCGGACTAAATCCCAGAGTAGGGGAGGTAGTAACAAAATATGTACTAATGGAAAGGTATGGAAATCAGAGATAAGATTTGAAACAAAAAGGATGTGATTCAGTAAAGAGAAAATTATGATAAGTCCAAAAACTTAAAATTTGGAGGAAGACAATGAGTGGATGCCCCTGCGCGATTGCGAACGATTTTGAGCCATATCAACTAGAGTCTCTAACCATTTGTTACGATCATCATGTGTGGACTACCAACCAGGTTGTCTGCATCTATTAACATGGCTCGGCCCAGTTGTCAATGACTTCATGGATTGGTGCCATGTTTTCGTTTGGCCACCCCTAGCTTTCTTCCAGCCTACTTCCACAGCAGACAACATTGCTCGTTGAGGTAGACGGTGGTCAGGCATACGTAAAACATGTCCTAACCACCTCAGCCGGTGAAGTTTCACTACTTCATCAATAGACTTACCGTATTTGCCTAGCACTCTATTCCTAACCCACGCATTGCTTACTTGGTGGTGCCATAAAACACGAAAAATGCTTCGAAGACATCTATGATCAAATACTAGGAGCCTACAAATATCCTCTATCCTTAAATGGCCATGTTTCACATCCATAAAGTAAACGGATCGAACGGCTTCTCAGTAAACGCGCACCTCGAACAGATGCATGTAGCGACCCTCGTTTCGAATTTTTTCAGTCATTTTATTATATTCATCTTAATTAAACTCATAAATTTAGTAATACACAGTAATTTATGTTTAAAACTATACTCAATAATGAATATTGGATAATGTTTTGTGATGTTAGGGATAAAATATAAATCATAAACTGATAAAATGACTAAGAATTAACCATGGACACTACAGTATAAAATTTTATTTCTATCATAAATAATTTTTGTTCTTCCCCCTAACGAAATATTTACCATGTCTATGCACTATCTTATAAACATAAATTAGGTTGCTTTATGTTACCACGTAGTCATTTTTAAGAGTTAAACCATACTGTGAGTCAACAGTATACGCACATACTTTAGTTGGTAAGCGATAATAAATTATTTCCCAAGAAAACTTTACTAAAAATTTAAATGAATAGTTCTCATTGGATACATATATTGTTTACATTAGTAAGTAAATCTATACAATCTATTTTATATTATTCATTTCCAGCTCAAAAAGTGACAGAAGATGGAATTGTCAAGCGTAAGCCGATTATCTTGTAGTTAATATAAATATTACTTAGACAAACATAAAATGCTTAGTAGATGGATATTTATCACCATAATAAATAACGCACTGAATTTTGTATTTCATTAGCTTGTTAGTCCACTGTTAAATAATCAAAGTGAGATGAACCGCTCTTATTAGACATCGATGTCATGTAAAAACCTCTAAACGGTAAATTATTTTCCACTTTAGTAGCTTCTAAATATCCTGAATAAGATAAGACAAAGGTACCTGTTGGAGAGGTATCGGTGTTTGGATTTTTCAAGTGATATAAATTCATGAACACTTATTAATAACTTTTCATTATCTACCAAATAATACTTCTAAGCTAATTAGGGTTGTTATGCTCAATGGACAGGAAATCAGTGCTAAGTTTATGGCTACTATGGGGCGGGGGAGGCATAACCTTCTTACTTCAACGGTGACTCATTTAAACAAATAATTATCCGATAGATACATACTGCTATTTAACTTGTAATTAATCAATCAATTAAGACCCCAATCACAAATTAAGTGTATGTACTAAACAGTGTTGGCGAACATACAATTAAATGAAATTCATTCAGGAACTACAACAAATTAGTCTAAAATAAATCTTTTGATTGCATAAATTATGTTTTTAAAAGCGATTATTTCACTATAAATTAAGTTAACTAGGCATAGTTATCATTTGAATTAAGTGCTACTGCACTGTCATGAATCTCTATTAGTATCGTCACCATTATCTATGACAATATGCATTAAATGAATATTTCCATGTGTACATTAAAATTGATAATATAATCAACCATAGAAAATAATGAACAACAATTTTATTGATGCTGTAGAAATTTTTTTGAGCTACAAATTTACACAAGTTGATTAAATACTGTCATATAAGTTGACATTTTTAAACGACTATTTAACTATAATTCTAGTTATCTCAACATGTTATTATTGCTACTGTACTACGTTCATAGTAGAAAGGATTTAAGTAGTAAAGTAGAATGTCTTTAGGAGAAAAAAATTCGGAATATTATAAATTTGTTAACTTTCAAAGTAATTTATATCCGAGCTTGAAATCACATCTTTTTCGTTGACGTAATTATGTCATAATATCAATTATTACGATGAACTATCTTCTAAATTATGACTTTAAATATTGTACAACACTTTACATCCCAAGTTTTCTACATTTATTCATTTCAATCTAATATCGGTTAAATTGGATCATGAGCGTCAATAGATCATGCTATTTCTGTATTTAGGCATAAGGTGGAGGAAAGTTAAGAAAGGTGAGTGAAATGCAATTTCATACAAAAAGGTATACTATCATTACTTAGCTATTCAATTAAGATTAAACATCATCTACTCTTAGATCAGATGAATTATAATAGTAAAATTATTACATTACAAAGAAGCTTTGTACTACTTTCTTGCAAAAAAATTAGTCCAAAGATGTTCCAATAAAGAAACCAGCACGAATTATTCACATAAAGACACTTTCAATTTGAATATTTACAAAAAGTTATTTTACTGGTCAAAAGATAGTTTTCTGAACAAATACAATCAGAGTTATTATTTCACAGTCATTTACAACAAGTCCATTTTAGTTATCAACCCAAACTGACAATCATTAACAAAGTTTCATTTCCTCCATATAACGAAAACGGAAAGTAATCTAATACTACCCGAATAACAGAGATAATAATAGACTGCTTAAAATTAGAATAAAACATTGTTAGAAAGACCCTTCTACGGACCAATAACTTATTATTATTGCATTACTTATTTAAACATACTATTAGTAAACAATCAATGCCGAAATACTGTATATGCATAATATAGTCAAATAACTATAAAACAGTAATAATGCTATGCAACATAAGAAATTACTGAAAATATCGACATTGTACATGAATTGTAATGCAAAATATGTATAACTTTCATAATCACAGAATTCTCTTATAAAGTTTTCACATTCTCCTTACAGTTAAAACAACAACTCCTGCAACAACACCCATCAAAACCACACAAACCACTGTTAAAACTACTCAAAGTGTTGTCGAAACCAAACCAAGTGAGTTTATTCTTGCACATTTATTAACAGCACATTACTTCCAAGTGAAAAATAAATGCAATTTAATTAGGTCACATGCATCACAAACAGTTTCTAGACACCTATACCTATGTGACTTAAGCAGATTGACACCATGATCTCGTGAATTAAATATTACTAAGATCCTAAAAAGGTATAAAACACGCAAATGCACCTTTTACATTTGCATCATAGACATAAATTACCAGTTGAAAATTTTTGTTTTGACGTTATTAAGTAATTTAAATAAATCATCATAAATCGAAAATTTCATCATGTCCACTAGTAAAACAATGAACACTGTCAGTCTCTTAAAAATACAGATCTCAATGATCTACAGGCCTCGGCATCACTTTGATACCAGCAGATATAAACATCAGTTGATTAGCCATTACGATAAATACTTCAACAAGAGAAAGTTCATATATTTTTCAAAGTTTAAATATTAGAAATGTAAGCACATGAAAAATCCATAAACTAAGAAAAAAGAGGAACTTTTTGACAATAAGTCATTTGAATTACTTGAATTGTAACTATAAGAAAGTGCTATGCTGAAGACAATTGATAGAAATAGAAAACATCTAATAAGATAATATTTAAGTTATAATTTCTTCACAATCCCGTCAATCTACTTCAAATGCAACTTGTTATTATCCTCTGATAAAACTACATTCAATGGTAATACAATTTATTAACCGAAATAATAAGTGAAAAAAAACGCTATAGCTATGTAAAAAATTTATTTGTACAATGTAATAATCATGAAATCATTTACTGACAATATAATAGTTGGTCTGTAAAACAAAATTATTGTCTTAAGATTTCAATTCTTTAAAAATTCCCATGTTTACCAAAAAAACAAAGACGTTTGAACGAAGAATATTCTTTTCGATAAATGCTCATCAGGTTCTACATTTATTAAATCAAAATTATTAGTCACAAGAATAGCCAGTTCTGAGGCAGATACAACATTATTTAGATATCAAGGAGAATTGGATATAAAGTTTTTCTCTTCGGGTTATTTATAAAATATGAATATTAATGTTGAAATAATCATCATAATGTAACTTGTGAAATGTAAACGATAAATGGAATAAACGACATTAACAATCATGTGTATATAGGTATCTCTGTATACGATTGACATAGGAGAAGGAGTGGTAGCAAAATACAATAAGATCGAGTATTTGTAGACAAAGGTCAAATCCTACTTAAAATGAAAAACCGAATGGGTAAGAAATCGCAAAATGGAGTGAACGATAATCAAAATTCGTCAATTAGTAACAATAACAATAATAGAGACAATTATAATCAGTTCATTTGTTTGATCTTAAAATGTTAATAAAAGTTAATAAAATTAGGGGAGAAGATTAAGTGACATTTAAAATCATTCTGTGCCTCAAAACTGGCTATTTTTGTGACTAAGATATTGAACTAATAAATATGGAACCTGCTGAGCATTTATCGAAAAAATATTCTTCGTTTAAACGTCTTTGTTATTGTCTTAAAATGTAATTTCATGAATGACTCCTTTTACTTTCATTAAAGTCGTTCAAACAACTCGTAAACCTAAGCCGATTACAAAACGTAAGTCTCATGTATTGTCAGTAATTTAAAATATATTTGTGAATTGTTAAGTTATAAACTAAATTATAACTCCAAATATATTTGCATTGTTATACTCAACACAAAAAAGAAAAGGTAAAATATTAGGGTGGTGACTAAAGTTCGCAAGTTGATAAAGAGCAATCTTATATATATAGAAGCAAATTCAGATGGAACAAAATTTTGACACTCGACACAAAACATTAACAAAAGAACTGAGGGAATAAAACAGAATTGTATAATTAAAATCGATATTGACAGATATACCGATATATCAGAAAAATGTTAGTAATAAACAAAAGAGGTATAAGTATCAAGGATTTGGTAACCGTGCAACCAGCGTACCATTAAAACGGTTAAAATAAATCACGTAATGTTTTTATTATCTCTCATAGCACACGCAAGACGACCACATCCAACCACTGTGAACAAAACAAGACAAGGTAAGTTCAACGGAATATTTCACGAAATAAACAATATCATGATTTATTACAAACATATCGTTCAAAACAATAATCCAACAACAGCATTCCTAGTCTATTAATCACACGTCATATACTAATTCATACATACTCATTCATTTCATGCATCAATTACTTGTTCTCAAATACACTTCCAATCAATCAGTACTCAGAATAGACAAGTATCCTCACAATGTCCAATTCACATGTACATTCTCCTAACAAATACATAAACATTTATACAACGTCATTCACTATTTCCATATAACACTCTCATTCGCATAACACATATAACATTCAATTAATTCAAACAATGCATTCTACAACAGTGTCACAAATTCATTAATAGACGTGCTCAATCAGATAACCAAATATATGATTCAGGGATATTCTAGAAACATATCAGAATGATTAACAGACAAACTATAATAGTCAATATTAATCAACTATTAAATTAAACACTCGATTTTCTCCAATTTCAGCTCATCCAACCACCCGCAAACGTAGGCCAACTCGAAGACGTGAGTTTCATTCAATACCACAATTCTATGTTAATTATTATTCTATTCACACACACTGACGTACAGTGATGATGTAGTTGACTGACTAATAGTAGATAAACTCCAAAATAACCGATGTTCAGATCAATGTCAACATGCCTACAACAATTATTACTATCAACATTACTATTTTTACTATTATTAGATAGATATCTATGTATTTCATTTGTTGCATGACACCTACACCATTTCTGCTAAATCTGGTTAATGTATGCATACAATCGCGAAATTTGTAATTTCGCCACATCAGGTCAACAATCATCACTAACCCAAACACACTCACTTATCACTGACATTTGTGATTGAACATTGGTCTAGGTACTAAAATATTCTCTTCACTTCAATTTCAGCTCATCCAACAACCCTCAAACATAGACCAACTAGAAAACGTGAGTTTCATTCAATTCCACTAATCCATGTGAATTATTATTGCATGCACAGTGAATGTGGAGTGAATGTAGAGTGGAGATGCATTTGGTTGATTAGTGAGAGTGTCACAGAATGAGAAGTCAGCACACATTTAGCATGTGATGATCGATTTATCAACAAATATCTTCAAATAAATATGAACAGGCTTCACATTATCATTAATAATGACATGACGACTATGTGTTGATTGTACTGGCCAATTCCCTGATCACGTTTACATAATTTGGATCATATACATATTCAGTAACATCACTTGTGATTTCGACACAACATGTCTATCATCAACACTTACCTACTTATTCTTACTTATGTAACACTGATATATGTGATGATACACTATGTGGTGAGCACACTCGATTTACGAATGAAGGGGACTGTGTTTACAAATTGTTGATGTCTATGTTTGAGTGAATATCAAAATATGTATTGAGATGAAAAATACCTAAACGAATGATGTTACTCTCAATTGTGAAACTCGTCATTGACAGAATACATGAATTAGGAAAATGTAATCAACGAATTTCATCCAATAAAACATAACACATCTACGACTAGTGTATTCAGTGTAATTACCGAATACTCTGTTTGCATTCATTTTTTCAGGCATCACCGCAACAGCATTTGAATAGACCACAAATGACTTCATTTCATTAATCATTGCTAGAAAAGCACATCGAACGATTATGCTCTATCATGACCCACGTCGAACTCACCCCACTGACGTGTGAATCACAACTGATATTAGTATATTATGTTCCCTCTTGTTATCACATCTGTTATAATCTGTAGTCATTTTAAGCAACATCTTCACCTCATTGTCGTGATTCATAGTAGGCATCTCCTCTCATCATTTCCAATCTATGATGATGATATTTCGTTATCTCCCACAGTTACTTATTAAATGCCAACTTATAGTGTTAGTAGTTCGTTGGCTAACTTGAGCCACTAATTCACTTATCCCTGTAATTTTAAAACCACCTTTTCACGAAAGCCTCTTCTTTACAGGCCATATTAAATCCCATCGAATCAATGTGTAGAACACGTTGTGGGGCATTCTACACATTTGTGCAATGCAGTATCTCTTACTATATTGTTACTGACACGAAAAGTAGATTTCAGTGTTAATAATCAGGATTCGACTGTCTCTATTGTACATTTCCATACTGTTAATATGGAAATCTAAAATCATGTGTCCAACAAATTTCTCTGTATAAGATCATTCAACATACAGATTCCATTGGTAGTATAACTGGCATTGGAAATGCATCATTAACATAGGACCGCAATTTCCTTTTAAATATGGGAATGAATTAATCTGAAATATGTACAGTCCAGGACATGATCATCAAATCTTATGAAGCCTGGTTAGTGATGTCTTTCTCGCCGACATACTATCATTCTTTCTATGTCTGCATCTTATTTTCTCAGATGTTGCCATAACAACACTTGAAAAGACTACAACTCTCCCTACTACAACCACCGCTGCTAAACATACACCTCAAACAAGTGAGTTCTGTCCATGAGTCATGTTACACACACATTACGCATTAGTGAAATAACTGAAATGCGTGTGTAGTGACACGTTCTACATTTCACTAGAACTTAACTTGGTAAAATTTAAGTAAGTTTCTTCCCTAATATTAAAATTATAATTAAACCGGTATTGTCTTCTTTCCAGTTTGCTGTTATTACACTGCTGATTATCATCAACTCAGGCACACTATTTTACTTTATTTTAATCTCTTACTTACAGAAATCTTTCCGACAATCTCTTTACAATGAATGTTTCTTTGTCTTTCGTCAATTACTTTTGTTACTATTCGTGATGATTTATTTTCTGATATATTTGTTAACTATTTAATCTATCCACCGAACAATATATTTTTATACTTAATGAGTATATTTAACATATTGGCATTATTGAATGACATATTTTTGTCATCTTAGTATCTGTAATTGTTAAATATATTGTGATCTATCGGCCATGCCTCAGGCCTAGCAATCAAACAACAAGCCATTATTAGAAATACACTGTTTCATATTTCATGAATAAACATTGGAGATAGGTGAATGTAAATGAACCTTCAGTAATCCATTCAAATCATAACTGAAAATAAGAAGATTTAAATCGAAATAAATAGCAATTACAAACGATGTAATTCAAATTAGTTGAAATTTAGTCTATTCACCCGAATCACTATCATTTTTAATATTACTTTGATAGATGTTGTAACAAAGCTTGAAACCACAACCGTCATAACCACAACTACCGCTGCAAAACCAAAACGAAGGACACGTGAGTTTAGTTATAATAGTTATCATGCACATGTTACTTTCGAGTAGAACACAATTACAATGTAATAAATCAGAAGCACCGAACAACATCTGACCTGCAATCATACATGTATAAACAACAATCCCTCTAAACGGTGTACACTTTATTTGAGCACTCTTCATGTTGACCAATCCTTGACTGAAATATGTTGTTGATACTCCAACTATGTATACAGACACTTGAGTCGATTTTGAATTATAGCATTTCTGCACTGTACAGATGTCATTTAGCTATTCAATCACCTTTGTGGGCACAATGACAAGTTTTGAAAACAAAATAATTACTATAATACTTCAAAACTGTATGTCACTTCTAAATTATTTAAATTAAGTTTAGCTATGTTGAACAGTCACATTTTGCAATACTTATTCGCTTTACATTTCATACTAATACTACAGTATCTGTCTAACAAAGAAGGTAATCACTTACAAATATTACTTATAGTATACAACAATCATTTAATTATCAAGATTGAAAATATTATGAGTTATACTATGAAATGGTTTGATTACTTCTAGTTGAATTTCCATTAATTGACACTCGATGATCACGATTATGTATAATTAGACTTGACATTACTGATAAATTAACTGTTTTCTATTAATCTTTCGTTAAGTATTTCTCATATCAGTATTCTACATATAAACTAACTCTCAATAATTGTTCTTGAAATAAATCTCTTTTTACGTCGTCTTTTCAAAGTATTATTTAACTAGTTAGCTTTATTTTATTCACATTTTCAGCGCATCCAACAAGTCGTAAACCTAAACCAATTAGAAGACGTAAGTTCTGTTCATTATTCACTTCTTCGCTGTTATGAAAATTTCAAATTACGATTTACATCTATTCTTTGCAGTTATAACTAAGAATCTCTAAGTTAATACTATAATCATTAATACATAATACTCAATAACTGTACAAAGAATGGAAACTCACGAATGTTCGCAAATTACTAATTACTAAGTTAGTTACAATCTCATATTTTCTATTCAAAATATTTCCCTCCTTTCTAATTGTGTTATGTGTTGAAGAATACCTTTGATTAGTTACAACGATCGTGTTAACACATAATAATAATAATAATAATAAGAAGAAGAAGAAGACGAAGAAAGGAAGCCGTAACTTCACGTCAGTGAGAGACAGATAGAGATAATCAGTCAAATTAGATACATAAAAAATATCCATTAGGAAAAGTATGTTTAACAATTATTTTTTCAAGTTACAAAATTGATACTAATTAAAAACTGGGCTTGTGTTTTCACCGAGCTACTGAGATCGATTTCATAACTTTATATTCATAAATATATGGATCTTTTCGTTAACCTTATTGCTCTTTGCTTCACAGGACACACTGAACACACAGTCTCACCCAGCTCAAGGAGAAGAAAACGAAGTAAGTCCAGCCTAACGTTGTGATATTGACATTGTTGAGAATTTACACACAAGGAAAGCTTGTAAATGAATTGCACCTGGGAAATTCTATGTGAATCAATCACACATCTTATAAGTAAATCAATCAGTGTCTGTAACTCCACGTGAAGCATAGGTCGCCGAATGTCTTATAAAGATAGATAAATAAACAATATAATATGTGTATCATATTGCTAGCTTCAAGTAGACATTTTTTCACGAAATATAAAAGTGGGATATGAACAAGAACATATATATATATATATATATATATATATATATATATATATAAGCAGTAGCATCTTCTTTGGTTAACAAGTGATAAAATTGAAAATTCCAATGCCCCCCTCCAAATACACATGACCTCCGTCGAGTGATAGCGCGTCCGCTTGTTTTAACTCGAACACACATACAACTATCAATATACCCTGCAATATAAGGGTTATTTCAATCAATTTGGTTTTTCATAAGTTCAACTGATTAACACCACAGTACCCAAGCTCTCTATAACTTGAACATTAGTAATGCAACACAGCCTCTTCCTGTGGCACAATCACACAGGTACCAAGATCCCTGGTAGACTCAAACAAATAATTATTATGCTACATTTACCTGTGAATTATGTGGGGGAGGGGGGTAAATTACATTTATATGAAATGTTCTTGTAATATTTCATACACTTTGTTCTAATACATCACTGCAATTTCGACAAATTCACCACAAAATAAAGAAAGGAAGAATGGACTAATTCACCCTCCTCAATATTAATGTCTCTTCAATCTACGAATTTTCATATAGCAATTAAACTGACAGGAAAAATTATTACTTCTATAATGACGTAAAAAATCCTTTCCAAACATTTAATGAAATGAGGATGGTGTCTATATATTTCTGCTCCATTTGCTTTTCATTAAGGCTATGCACGAATTCTATATATATATATATATATATATATATATATATATATATATATATATATATATATATATATATATATATATATATATATATATATATATAACTTAGGCAATAAAAGGCCTAGTTGAAGTCCTAATACACAGTACTTTGAATGAAATTGAAGGATGGTAGAATTCATCAGTAAACATATGAACCAGTAAATCTAGAGTCAGTGACTGTCCTAAAAGGTCAATATTTTTAAAACTACCGTTTAAGTGTCGTCGCTAGTGCAATAACAATACAGAGAATACGAAATATATTGGGAAATCCTTTTTGTGCAACTAAACTATATATGATGCTTTAGAATCAACCTTTGATTACTATTGCAACTAAAGATAGACATCCAGGATTCACCGGCTTTACGAACAATAATCAACTTCGTTACTTTTATGAAGACAGTTATAATGGGCTCACAATCCGACAGGTCTGTAGTTGTGTCATTAAACACTGCTCGACAACGTTGAGAGGAAAACTGCTTAGACATAACTAAAGCTCTATTATAGCCCTCTTAATTCACGCAAGACATCCAGTTGACTTGACTAAGTCTTTTAGAATTATTTATTGAATTTCATAAACATTCCACAGGTCTGTCTTTAAATACAACGAAGCTATGAATTCACATTCATAAACCAAATTCATTTATTCAGATGTTTCTGCAACTTCATGCTTTGTCTTGATTGTCACATGGGTCATATCAAAGATAGATTACAAAAATACATTTCAAATATTTTTCACGACTTTTCAGAATTCGCTATAATTTTCCTCTTTATATGCTTACATTATCTTAATAATCACCTCTTTATTGTTATGTCACTTGTAACGAAATATTTCGCTAACATATCTCGCTACATATGACATATTACACACCCTATTTTGCCAAAACTGTCGACATTTTGTTTTACATAGCCGACCTGCCTCTTCTGTTTATATTTATCGCCATTTTCTTGGCACTTACATATCTACACTTATCGTAACATTTACATATTATCCTTTTACTTGTTACTCTACAATTGGCTAATTTTTATAGACATGTTCTTACTCATTTACTTGTCATCTATCACCCAATGAAAAGTAGTCACATTGTCCAACTTATTTACCTGTTAATATTTCTCAGTTACCTTTATTGTCACGTGTCATGTCATAATCGGACACACTACCATGTGGTTAGTATCAATCATGTAACTAATGTAAACTAATTGTAAACTAACTTAGGGCTTTGATAAAAAATAAGCTGAAAAGGCAATTTCTTCAGTCCGTTGTCTTTCTACTACTTCGATAACCATCACAATGGCCGTTCTCAACAGGCACAATATTTTTATCTCACGATATTCAATTGAATCCAGTTATAGGACATGATAAGTTTCTGAAGTTGAAGTGTGTTTAACGTGACTAGACAAATTACGATAAAAAATTAAGTTATTTCTGGGTAAATAAATTGAGAAAGAGGGAGAATGATTAGTGAACATTGTAACTTTAACAGGGGGGGATGCAGAGAGCCAATAAACAACAACCGTGAGATATTTTAATATAGGAACCTACCTCAGCTAATTCTATGACAAAACTAGTGGATGGAAACTTGTCGTTTGTATTGATACATCTGGTTTAACTGTCCATATAGCAGCAACATCAGATACGCACAAATGATAAAAAAACGCTTTTGAAAAGTTACTATTCGCTTTAGAAATCTTTTTTAAAACTGCTGCTTCTCAATTTGGTACTTGGTGTTGAAGAAATTTCCTATGATTGGTCTCCTACTATAACTACTATACTCTTCCTATATCGAGTGAAACATTGCTCATGTACTCTTTTGGAAAGAAGACATTAAATGACATATATACCTTTCTTAATAGGATTTGGGTAAGCTGACAGATATATACTGGGGTGATCAAGTGCAATAGTTTGTGCTTTAAGTTGGTTATAAAAATATAGGTCAACTAGAAAACCCAATTCTCATGTTTGATGCAAAAAAGGGTTTTTAAATGGCACTGGAGACTTTAATTGATATACTCAAGCATAGTCACTTTATCTATAGGTAGATAATTGGTTCTCGCAGAGGTTTAGGATCTATGTTTGTAACGACATATATTTTTAAAATTAACGATTTATTGAGAAGCACCAATTCTTCCTCTACAAAATCAGCAGTACAGATTGTTTTTCATTTTTCAAGCAAGAGAAAGTTATATTTCTCTTTCTGTTGTACAGTTTTGAAAATTAAATTGCCTCAAAGCGATTTCATGAATGAATCAGATTGTTCTTTTTAACTGAAAACAGGTATTTTGATTTTACAGTACATTTGATAAAATTTGTGCTGTTAATTTTTTAATGATGAAATGAGAAAATCACGTAAACCAGGTATTTTTTAAACCAGTTTGAATTAGCTTATAATTTGATTATCAAAATGTAATTTGTCCTTTAAATGTCATATCATCACCTTGTAACTCATACTTCATTTTCAGCAAACGAAACTGCTCACAAACCAAGGTTAACCAGGAAACGTGAGTTCTCTTTATAACTTGTAATTCATATGAATAAATGTAAGATACAGATAGTGAATTATAATATGAATATGTGTAACAGAATGAAAAAATTATTTATCAATATTATGAAAACTAAAACAGGACCCATAATTTTTTTAATTTCAGCACATCAATTAACCCGTAAATCGACAACAACTAGAAAACGTAAGTGTTATTCATTACTTCACATCTAAATAAGTCACTATAATATGCACGCTAAATTCGATCGGTATTTTAGTTTATTGAAAAGTTTGTAAACTGTAAGACAGGCACTACGCACTAAAACAAACGTTCAGTTGTTTCAAGTGATGCTTTTTCATTTCTCATAGCACGCGCAAGACGTCCACATCCAACCACCGTGAACAAAACAAGACAAGGTAAGTTCAACGAAATATTTCACGAAATAAACAATATCATGATTTATTACAAACATATCATTCAAAACAATAATCCAACAACAGCATTCCTAGTCTATTATTCACACGTCATATACTAATTCATACATACTCATTCATTTCATGCATCAATTACTTGTTCTCAAATACACTTCCAATCAATCAGTACTCAGAATAGACAAGTATCCTCACAATGTCCAATTCACATGTACATTCTCCTAACAAATACATAAACATTTATACAACGTCATTCACTATTTCCATATAAACACTCTCATTCGCATAACACATATAACATTCAATTAGTTCGAACAATGCATTCTACAACAGTGTCACAAATTAATTAATAGACGTGCTCAATCAGATAACCAAATATGTGATTCAGGGACATTCTAGAAACATATCATAATGATTAACAGACAAACTATAATAGTCAATATTAATCAACTATTAAATTAAACACTCGATTTTCGCCAATTTCAGCTCATCCAACCACCCGCAAACGTAGGCCAACTCGAAGACGTGAGTCTCATTCAATACCACAATTCTATGTTAATTATTATTCTATTCACACACACTGACGTACAGTGATGATGTAGTTGACTGACTAATAGTAGATAAACTCCAAAATGTACCGATGTTCAGATCAATGTCAACATGCCTACAACAATTATTACTATCAACATTACTATTTTTACTATTATTAGATAGATATCTATGTATTTCATTTGTTGCATGACACCTACACCATTTCTGCTAAATCTGGTTAATGTATGCATACAATCGCGAAATTTGTAATTTCATCACAACAGGTCAACAATCATCACTAACCCAAACACACTCATTTATCACTGACATTTGTGATTGAACATTGGTCTACGTGCTAAAATATTCTCTTCACTTCAATTTCAGCTCATCCAACAACCCTCAAACATAGACCAACTAGAAAACGTGAGTTTCATTCAATTCCACTAATCCATGTGAATTATTATTGCATGCACAGTGAATGTGGAGTGAATGTAGAGTGGTGATGCATTTGGTTGACTAGTGAGAGTGTCACAGAATGAGAAGTCAGCATACATTTAGCATGTGATGATCGATTTATCAACAAATATCTTCAAATAAATATGAACAGGCTTCACATTATCATTAATAATAACATGACGACTATGTGTTGAAGTACAATTAAAATTCTAAAGCGTATTTGTAATTTTCTAGCGTGGTTCTTTCGATTAATAATTTTTATGTATTTTCTAGCATGATTTTCGATCTTATAGTCAGTTTATGGTTATGTTTACTTTAGTGACATTTCAAATTTCTAATAATGGAGATGTTAACTGTTTCAACTGACCTACTTGACGTTTAACTAGTAAAACGTTTTCATACAGACTGTTATTTATTTGATTAAATTGATTAATTGTTTACATGTATTGTTGTCATTTATATTTGCTACTGCAAGAATGTTCTTTTTTTAAGGAATACCTTATTAATTTTGCACCACTTCCGTTTACGACATCGTATGATGAAACTTCGTTGCCATGTGATTCCTATTTACACGATCTCATGAATAATCAATGAAATAAGAATATTCTAATTTTGAGCATTGTCGAGATACTGTTTGTTTTAACCATATTAATTGGAAAAACTAAACTCCTTTGACGATTATGTATTGAAATGTAAAACCAAAGCAATATTAAGAAATGTAATAAAATCATGGTGAAAAGAAATTATATTGAAATATCTTTTTGTATACAAATTGAGAGACTTAAATTATTTAACAATCAGCTGAACAGTACTAAAGTTACCATATATTCTTATTTTTATAGATACTACAAGAAAACCTCGAGCCACAACAGTCAGGACTCCAATCATTCCTGCTATACGGAAACCTTGTGAGTTCAGTTTTACTTAGTTATTACTTTTTATCACTTCAAGTTAAAACACAAAACTCTGATCATCTCATCAGATGAGTTACAAACAGCCCTAAAATATATTCCTTGTTTATATTATTTCACTTACCCCATCCTTTGTTCACATAAATACAGCTTAGTCAATCGATGTTCTTACCTCAAATTCATATGCAAAATCCTAAGTTGTGTTAAACTGTGACAGTTTAGTAATATTTGAAGAACTGATTCTTAAATGTTAATCAACTAACTATTTGTTTTCAATCGTTACAATTGACATATACAAATTCTGCATAGTCTATCACTCCATCACCTTTCGCTTGATGACAATTTAACTGATGATTCCCACTACACAATTACGCTTGTCTAAAGAAATTGAATAAATATGAAACATGTTTGAATGTGAATTCATTAAAATGCTTGACAGAGAAAGTCGAAAATTTTTCATTAACCAAACAACTCAATTGCACATTTATTTATAAGCGTACCCGAATAGACTCAGTCTAATAGCTAGTAAGAGGAAAACAATATTCAAAGTCAGAAGTCAATATATCAGAGAATATTCATTCAAATACTGGTGATAAACTAATAACTAGCTAACTGGTTGATAACAAATTCATAGTCAATAGTGAGGAATTTTTTAAAGGCCTTCGCATTTTTATCACTAAATGCTAGTGATGGAAATAAATTCATAATAGAACAACGATAAAGTTCGTGGAACATAGTGTCCACACCCTGGGCTAAAACATTGTCCTACATCCGAAAATCACCAACAGTTCACTATTCTGAAAGTCTGAAAAGTGAAGAATTCAAATGTGTACATTATTTATGAACATACACATTTTATCATCTATTGTTCATCATGATGTGAATAAAATGAGGGAATTTCAAAATTCAATCTCGTAATTCCACAAAGCTACTACTATTCCAATTTACAATGACAGGCTGTTATCATTTGATAAATGCAATAGATATGATGTTTCTGGACATAAAAATAAGGAATCACATATCATAATGTTAACATATCGTATCTAAAATGAACAAATACCTCAATCTGTGAAATTGAAGACACTGTGTTCACAATTTCTCATAAACTGAAAATAAATCATGAAAGTCAAGAAACCTCATAGTAAACGCATATCAAAATAAACAATGAATCATGTTGTTAACAACTAACTTTAACGAAAGATGGCTGAGAACTTGATATCGAAATTTCATTGTTCAGCAATTTCTATTAGGATTTTCACTGCAATAACGTATTAAATTTCACGCCACTTTCAGATTCACCAAAAACGCACAAACCAAGACCAACGAGAAGACGTGAGTTTAATCCATGTGTTGTTATTTTATATTATTAAATATTCGGAGAATACAGTAATGATGTATAAGTATTAAAAAAAGACACTAACATATTTCAGATAATTAACTTACACAATTCAATTTCCTTTACAATTTTAGCAGTACATCGACCTACACGACATCCAAGTATGTTTATTTTATGCGTGCATTCATGCTTACTTTTTGATCGTTTTACTTACTTACAACCCGTTACCGCTCCCAGAGGAGCATAGGTTGCTCACCAGTATTCTCCATTGAACTCTGTCCTGAGCAAACCTTTCCAGTTGCTCTTCATCCTTGTAATGTTTGCTTTCAATTCTCGACGCAATGTGTTCCTTGACCTACCTCTTTTCAGTTTCCCAATAGGGTTACAAGTTAATGCTTGTCTCGTGATGCAATCTGATGTTTTCCGCAATGTATGTCTTATTGATTTCTAACATCTTTTCCTAATTTCCTCTTCGGTTGGAAGATCGTTTGTTCTTCCCCATAGTAGGCTGTTACTGATGATTTCCAGCAAACGGACATTCAGTATCTTGCGTATACAGTTGTTTATAAATACCTAAAATATCTTGATGATGTTTAAAGTAGTTCTCTCTATACAGCAGAACTCTCTTGACATCCGAATTGCAGAGTCTGACTCTGGGGTTTGTTGACAGTTGTTTGGAGTTCTATATGTTCTTCAACTGTAGTAATGGTGCCCTTGCTTTGTCAATCCTAGCCTTTACATCTGCATCAGATCCTCCTTGCTCATCTTTGATGTTTCCCAGGTACGTGAAAGTATTTCATTCTTCCCGAGTTTCCTCATCAAGTTCAATTTCGTTGACGCACCCATCGTTGTATTTAAGAATCTCGCACATTTCTTTATGTATGTTCAAGCCAACTGACGTTTCGATCGATACTTATTAAGTCATTCAAATTTTGTTTAAACTTATAACAATTTGTCTGACTTTGATCAACATTATAACTGAATTGAGAAATTTGCCATACAAATTTATGTTTCATTTAATTTAAACATATTTATCAAAACTTTATGTCCTTAATTATTTCATAAAATGATTGATGATTTAATCGTTCCACCAATAGAGTGCTAACACCAACTGTATATTTATCTAAATTAACTATGTTACACTTTCTATTTAAGAGAGATATCAACCTACTCGACAACCACGTACGTTTCTTTTATTCATACAATCATTTATAACAATATGATCATTAGTAATTAGATTATTCTACTTGCTAAAAAACAAAAACTACAATTCATCTGAATTTGATCATCATTATATATGCATTCAGCAATTATGTCAAATACATTTGTGGCTCCTTGTATTTGACTGAAATGTAATCTACACATCTTCAAATGTGTAGTCAATTCGTTTGTTGTGTCACTACACTGCAAATTCAATTTGATAAACTCATTCCATTATATAGTATTTGACAACAGGAACACTCCATAATAATCATAATAAGAATTGTCACATTCAACATATTACAAACACATGCATTCCAATATTATTATGATAGATAATGACCGAATCATGAAGATGAAATCCTTATTCATATATCCTACATTCCGTATGTTGACACGATTAGCGATATACGAATCCTCGAGTTTTGTAGAGCTATTGAGAATACGTTCAACACCAACAAACTACCATTCATTTCTTACACATCAACCAGGTTTTCACCATAAATCAAATGACAAATTGTATAAACTGACTGCCACATCCCCCTGTTGTCATTTCAAATAATTGTGTGTCAATGACTGCATTGGTCGATTTCCTTTATGCTAGGATTTCGTGATGATTTAATTGTTGAATTGTGGTTAAGTAAATGTATTGTAAATATTGTAGTATGCTGAATACTTGTTCATCACATTCTAAAGTAGAATAATGCGAGTCTAACTTAATCTCTGTCAGTCATTGTTAAGGTGTAGGGGGGGGGGAATAAGGTGAGGGTGGGTTGTGTTGTAGTAATCATCCACAAATATCTGTCTCTATACTTACTTCAGTCGACCTCAATCACGTCAAGTTGTAAATCGTAAAATGAGGATGAGGTGATTTGTTGAATGTACATAGAGTTATCTTCTTGATGTATTCACAATTTCAAGTTATCCTGCGACAATATTTTGCTTATTATTATTATACATTAATTACTGAATGAATATTACTATTAATATTATCACTAATTATTCATTAATCCTGATAATGTTGTGATTGTGGTGGTTATGTCTATCATTATATTTTGAATGTTGTCTTCTCTCTACAATTTAGGACGTTATGAATATATTCCATATCCAGGTGATTTTATCTTTGTATTTTCAATTTGCATAATATATAACTAATTCACTGGTGTAATTGTAGTTGTACTGATTATCAGCAAAATTTGATGAAATTTAGTTTTAAAACGTTTGTAATAAAATCAACGATAAATAATTTATATATGTCAAGTAAATCAGTCATTATACATATTCACTGTAGGATTTATACGCACCCAAATATTACGTTAGCGTGGTTGGAATGTTTTCAGTCATTGAGAAATAAGTTATCTGGATACAAACTTCAACCGCGTAGTTTAATTAGAATGCAGATTTAAATTTCATATCAGAATATTCTATTTATCTTGCGCACCTGTTGTTTGCTCCAAGAACCTTGACACTAAAACATAAACAATAGTTTATCCGAAACTTTTTTTGTTGAGATATTGAAGTCATGCACTTAAAACCTCTGTGTTTTCAACAATTGCATGTGCATAGTCTATTCTTTACAACTTTAACCGATTGCTCTAATAGTTGTATAATTAGTCTCCAGCGCTGTTGATCGACGACAGCTACAACTAAAATATTTATATACTCTAACCGAACAAATTTATAAAATGTTATTACAACGAAGAGTAGAACATAGAAAACACCAAAAGCAGATCAATATCTCTCTCTGAGCGCACTGAATTTCCTTATGATTTGATAATAATCAACAGTTTACACAAAAACATGTTCGAACTTATACTTAATCGTAAACCGAATTTATTCAAAATTTATTTACTTAGTAAAAATCATGAAGTTAATATAATAGAATATTGAATCTTCTACTGAATTTCTTTATTGGTGCCGGCATAGTAGTGTGAACAGTATGCTGTTTGCCGAACTGAAACTCCTAGAGCAAAATCCAGGGTGTGCACTGCTGAGAAGTCCCATGCTAGAACGAAATAGCTATCTAGTGCACCATGGTTTCTAATAGCACCCTTCCAAAATCAATCTGTGATTAGTTCAATTTAACTAAAACTTCATACCGATCTCCATAAATCACTTCAATTTAAAAAAAATTAATGAAAAGAAGTTCATTTTCTAAAATGTTATTACTTTATTACCACATTAAGTTATATAACATTAACCAAGTATTATTTCTAATAAAAATCATATTGAATGGAAACAATATCACGTACCTCTCAATGTCTTACCAATAATTACTACTCTAAAATAATTCATCGTCCTGTATTCAACTGTTTTATCCTAATTCACCCTCAAAAAAATCTTTTAATTAAATAATTTTTCATGCTTTTAGAAAACAAATTGATACTTTTTCAATCCATAAGTGGTGGGCTGGTTACAAATTTCAGTACATTTATATTCGTCGTTATATGTTGACCATTTAATTAATTAATTGTATAAATATTGACTCACTTTTTATTGGTATATATTATTTACAGTTCCATATTTACCAATAATTGGTTTCTACAGTCCATTGTATCTTCGTAAGAATTATTTATATGCTACTTTATCATAAGCTCAATTTATTAAATTTTTTATTATATAAAATTAATAATTAAGTAGATTAGTAGTGAAGTGTAAAATTTGTCACAATGACTAGGGCGCAACTCCTTTATGAAAAACTACTTTAACAAATGTATTAATATCAGCTCACTAGTTTCTCGAGGTAATTCCTGAAATTCTGGTGAAAAAACAGTACAGCCCAACTGTATCGGGTGTGAGGTAGTTACCCACCAATGACATTGGATGAAGTCTAGCGAATGATTAGCGAAATGCCTGAATTAGAAATATCATCCATTGGAAGCCGGTTCAGCGGTCTAATGATAGGAAGTTCGCTACGAAGACAGAAGGTTCTAGGTCGTAGACGCACACAGCTGGGTCCCCGGTAGGACAAAACGGTTGTCAAGTGGTGATCAGTGATTGTCTAATTCAGACCGATAGATAACATTAAGTTACAAAATTATTTGTTAATATGTAAAAGGCATGTAATAACATAGAAACATACATTTACAAGCCATAAGAAAGAATAAAATCTTAGTCACACGAATAGAAATGAATTCGACAATTGACTAGATTACGTAAGGAACTTCTAATATGAAAAAATTAAAATTGCTTATTAAAACACAAAAATTGTCTGGTAATTCAAGTAGAATTACAAACAAACAAAATGCAAGACGGAAAAAAATGTAGAAGATTCCGGGTGGCAAAGGGAAACTAAAAGGAGATTTAGAAGGATGTATGATTAATCAAGGCAGTAAAAATATTTACGAATTAAAAACTATCGGTGAAAAAATTTATTTATTTACTTAAGAGAATGTTTCTGAAAAATACATTATAAAAACAGAAGAATAGGATTCCTATGATTAATAAAAAGATTGATTACGTTGATAACTCAAAGATTTAACACTTTGTTCCTTTCCATTTCAGCACCATATGGATACATTCCATATCCAGGTGATTATTTCATTTATTTTCACTTTATATAACATATGCTTTCATAATCAGTATAATCTCAGATGCATTGATTTTCATCATACTCACATACTCAGCATTCTGTTGATAGAATTATTGACAATAAAAACCGTGTTAAGAAGGAGAGTAATTTATTTGAAGTGTGTCAATTGTTACGGACATCATTCATTTTAAATGAGGTATTCACATATATTACAATGATTAAATAACATCATGGCAGTACTCACAATTTAATAGTATTAAGTCATCAGCAAATATATAACATAAAGTGTTAATTGTCGATCTTGCAATTCTAAAAAGCGTGTGACTATCAAAGACTTAATAAAGTGTGTGATTAGGCAAATAAGAATATAGAACGACGAGAAATTGATTTCCAAATAACTATTATCAAAGATCAAAACCAACATACAAAAAGCATGCAAATATAGAAAAAACAGATAGTAATATTGGAACAAGTAAATACAAGTTGAACCAGTTAAAAAATATTCCAAAAAAAACCAAAACAGAAAAAAAATTGTTGAACAAGAGGGTATTAATAATAAAGAAAACATAGAAATCTGATTTAAAAAATATACCACAACAATTCATTTAAAAAAACATATTCACCATTAAATTTCTCTCCATTTCAGGACCTTATGAATACACTCCATATCCAGGTGAGTAATTTCCTTCATTTTCTCTTTACATTTCACATGTCGACTTCACTGATTCAATTAAAATTGCTCTGATGCTCACTATAATGATTTCATGAATATTGTATTGACTAGTATGTCGATGACATACCAGTTATGTGTAGAATGAATGCAATGTGTCAACTAATTCACACATCAACTATATTAAATCAAGTGTTCCAATATACACCCAAAGTTAGATAACCTAATATCAACGTTTATACTTTATGTGTTTCATATAATCTGTATATAAATGACGTGTAGTAGATCATATTATCAATGTGAATATGTTACAATATATGACTATCACAGTCTTGTTAAGATTCAAAATACTCTATATCGTTAGTTCGATTGCCAGTGTATTCAGATTATCATCATACAAATTGTCTACAAATATCAGTTTATCATCGAACTTGAATCATCTTGAATGTATTTCATGGCATGTTGTCTATTTAGTCTTGTCTTAAGTCATCATATACTCATGAATTCTGTATTGCATTTCACGTTATCCTCCATCACTTGCGATTTTACTACAGAATATTCTCTTCTCTCATACATAATTGACAATTTATGATGCAACATTTTCTAAATTGAGATGTTTTCATATTTTCAGTACATTAATTCATTGCCTTTCATTCCACTTCCAGCTTATCCCCCAAAATATGTACGACGTCCAACCAAACAACGTGAGTTCTCTTATTACATTTCTCTTTTTCGTTTGAATGGTATTTGATGATTATTTCCCTGAATTGTTTGACTTTATATCTGCCTTTGATATAATGGCTTTAGCTTTATAAAATGTTGATTTGAATTTATCATTTGTGTATCCGTGAAATAGCAGTTGTTTCTCATCTGAAATGTACATCTTGTGTATTTCAGTACCTTTTCTGATTACACGATATGAATGACGTTTACTGATTTCATGATCAGGAAGTTATTTTCAATTTATTGTTTGTAATTCAAGTGACTAATGATTGATTTCCGTTTTCTCTGTTGAGTGTGTGTTAGCTGGTCTAACATCGATTGTCAGTTCAAGTTCACTTGATTTGACAATGATGATGATGATGATGTGTGTACCTAAGTTGTGTGCACTTTAACTAAACGATACCACCTAATCACTTTCTCACCTGACTCACCCTAACCACGATGACTGAACTTTTCTACTCCTTCACTATTTACAACGTTTGCCAATCTGACTAGAGGTGAATGTATTCATAAATGTGAAAGGGAAGTCATATGAAATGAATTACCATCACTTTATGCAAAACTCAGTGTCCACCTCAAATTACGAGTGTGAGAGTGAATGATTTTCGCTTCTATTTATCTCAATATCCTGTGACCTTAATATAAATGGAAATTATGAATGATTTGTGTATTCACATAAAACCTTTGGGTTTTTTGTCGTTAGCGTAATGATGAATTTGTTTAATTAAATGGGTGATTTGTGTGTGAATGTGTTAGTGAAGACGGTTAAATTGCAATGAACCAGTTATTTCAAATATCATGAACAACCAATTATGACTTTATAATTATTGATATTATTACGCACCAACATAGGATCTTTATCATCAGTGCATTTCAATAACTAGTGTATGTTCCACATGCATCATTCACTGTTTAAATCAATTTAACTTCACAGAAACTGAGATATTTATATATTGCATTGAATGGAACAGAAAAGAATGGACGATAATGTGGATGTGCATACAAATTATCAGAGCTACATTATACACATCAATAATATTAATTTATGAGCACAGAATATACTAACACAATAATTTATTGCACTTTTAGGTTATCCTAAATCATACAAACCAACAACAACAAGAAGACGTGAGTCTACATCGTTCATTAATTTGTTATTGATCATCTTCATTATTTCATGCGATGATGGATGATTCTTTAATTTTACCAGTTACACAACAACATTAATTGCATTTTCATCTCCATTTACTCTGTATCATATTCCATTTCAGAGAGATATCAACCTGTTCGACATCCAAGTATGTTTATTTCTATATATATACCATATATGCTTTCACTCATTGTCATGTCTTCACTGAATGTCATCAATATATGTGCAATGAATGGTACATAATTCAATTTAATTGAATCATTTTAATTTGATGCAGTGATCACATTGTGGAGATGGTAACAATCTTCTTCATCATCGTTTAACAAATTTGAAGGGTTACGACATGATCATTCAAACTATCGTTGTTATCTTTAACAATCACAATTCGAGACCATCACAATCAATATAAAATCTATCGGCACCATGTGATCCATCAATTATAGAAACATTCTCTCAAATTACTTACATTTACATAGATTAGATAGACATTCTTCTGGAATGATCGTTGTCATTCACTAGCTTATATCTCACATCGTTGATTTATTTAATCACAATCCACATTGATTATTCGCATACTCATCTTCACATTTCTCTCCATTTCAGGACCTTATGAATACACTCCATATCCAGGTGAGTAATTTCCTTCATTTTCTCTTTACATTTCACATGTCGACTTCACTGATTTAATTACAACTGCTCTGATGCTCACTACAATGATTTCATGAGTATTGTATTGACTAATGTGTTTATGACTTACCAGTTATGTATAGAATGAATGTATTGTGTCAACTAATTCACACATCAACTATATTAAATCAAATGTTCCAATATACACGCAAAATTAGATAACCTTATGACAAAGTTTATACTTTTTTTATTTTCATTCAATCTACATATAACTGACGTGTGGTTGACATTAGCGTACTTGTAATCATGTAAGATTTTATGACTTGCTGTGTTAAAATAACAATCATCATGACTAAAATTATATTTTGATGACTCATCCAATCAGTTGACATTCACATAATACTTCTTTGTTTGTGAAGAAAGCACTGCATGTTTGAGAGTATGTGGTTGCTTCAAATATGTTTGGATTCGTAAAGTGAGCAAACGTTTTTCATCTCCTTTTCTAGTTACATACGAACAACCATATTTCGTTTCAGTGCATTATTCAGCAAACATTTGTCACTCAATAAACAAAACAATCACTTTATCAATGACATAATATATCTATCCCATTAAAACGACAAGCAATTTTACATTCCAATAAAAGGCATCTTGAATGATTACATTTTACAAATATTAAAAATATACGATTTGCTCATTCATTTACTGAATTCCCACATTTA
This sequence comes from Schistosoma japonicum, assembly GCA_025215515.1. Taxonomy (NCBI): domain Eukaryota; kingdom Metazoa; phylum Platyhelminthes; class Trematoda; order Strigeidida; family Schistosomatidae; genus Schistosoma; species Schistosoma japonicum. The sequence goes on along the minus strand of CM046061.1, from coordinate 59,127,426 downwards.
CACTTCCAGCTTATCCTAAAACATACAAACCAAAAACAACAAGAAGACGTGAGTCTATCTTTTTCATCTACATGATGTTAACCTTATTTATTATTTGGTACAATCATTTATGATTCACTTATTTTATCGACAACACACCTACACCAATTATATATTAATGCGAATTTACTTTGTTTCACATTCCATTTCAGAGAGATATCAACCTACTCGACAACCACGTACGTTTCTTTTATTCATACAATCATTTATAACAATATGATCATTAGTAATTAGATTACACTGCTTGCTAAAAAACAAAAACTACAATTCATCTGAATTTGATCATCATTATATATGCATTCAGTAATTGTGTCAAATACATTTGTGGCTCCTTGTATTTGACTGAAATGTAATCTACACATCTTCAAATGTGTAGTCAATTCGTTTGTTGTGTCACTACACTGCAAATTCAATTTGATAAAATCCTTCCATTATATAGTATTTGACAACAGGAACACTCCATAATAATCATAATAAGAATTGTCACATTCAACATATTACAAACACATGCATTCCAATATTATTATGATAGATAATGACCGAATCATGAAGATGAAATCCTTATTCATATATCCTACATTCCGTATGTTGACACGATTAGCGATATACGAATCCTCGAGTTTTGTAGAGCTATTGAGAATACGTTCAACACCAACAAACTACCATTCATTTCTTACACATCAACCAGGTTTTCACCATAAATCAAATGACAAATTGTATAAACTGACTGCCACATCCCCCTGTTGTTATTTCAAATAATTGTGTGTCAATGACTGCATTGGTCGATTTCCTTTATGCTAGGATTTCGTGATGATTTAATTGTTGAATTGTGGTTAAGTAAATGTATTGTAAATATTGTAGTATGCTGAATACTTGTTCATCACATTCTAAAGTAGAATAATGCGAGTCTAACTTAATCTCTGTCAGTCATTGTTAAGGTGTAGGGGGGGGGAATAAGGTGAGGGTGGGTTGTGTTGTAGTAATCATCCACAAATATCTGTCTCTATACTTACTTCAGTCGACCTCAATCACGTCAAGTTGTAAATCGTAAAATAATGATGAGGTGATTTGTTGAATGTACATAGAGTTATCTTCTTGATGTATTCACAATTTCAAGTTATCCTGCGACAATATTTTGCTTATTATTATTATACATTAATTACTGAATAAATATTACTATTAATATTATCACTAATTATTCATTAATCCTGATAATGTTGTGATTGTGGTGGTTATGTCTATCATTATATTTTGAATGTTGTCTTCTCTCTACAATTTAGGACGTTATGAATATATTCCATATCCAGGTGATTATATCTTCTTATTTTAAATTTGCTTATCATTTACCTATTTTGTCAGTATTGTGATAGTTGCATTGATTATCCGAATGTGATTCTTGATGATCATTCTTTTAAAGGAATTGTTTATATAATATTTATTCACTATTGAGTTCATAATTTAATTGCAAACAACATGAATATTTATTAAATTTGTTGAATGTGCCTTTCTGATTCGATGTCCTCTTTGCGAGATTTACTTTTTATGCTTTTTATCTTATAAGTGTAAAATTGACAAAAAGTGAAATACGTCACATAAGTTTATTTTCAGATTGTCGTACTGTCGTTAACACATTTAGATGCTTAATAGTTAATGTCAATAATATAAATGGATTCGTCAACATTTGACCATCATTCTGATTTTCTGCAAATAAATATTTCATCATCGAACATAACGGATGTTTATAGTTGTTTGGAGCATTTGCTCTCTTTTTTATTGATTTTATTCGTACTATGTAGAATAGTATTTTGTTACATAATCCTCCATTGTAAAATACAGTTTATTTCATCCGACTTCTAGTTGTGCCACACATTTATAATTCTTTAAAAATAAACTCAATTTCAATCAGTCTCGTAATCTCAGTACATTAATTCACTTCACTGTATTCCGATTTTAGCTTATCCAAAATCATACAAACCAAGACCGACAAGACGACGTAAGTATGCCTCATTCACCATTATTCTTTTAAGTTCCTTTTTCATAACACTAAGTGATGATTCGACTATTTATTTAAAAAAAAAAAGAATAACATAATTCAAATTTCATCAATAACATACATTTTTAAAATTGAATAAAGCATAATTCATACCAAATAGTATACTTTTGAGGTTCTATTTATTAATTTAGTTTATCAGAAAGGGATCCCATCATGAATTTTATAGAAATCAATCAAAATGCAAAACAAAACGACGGAGATAAAACAGATAACTTATCATCAAAAAGGAACTATCAGCAAAAGAGGTTTAGAAAAAGTAAATGTCTCAGTTACAACGTAACATGCCACAAAAAAAATAGTGCTATAAAAACCATATTGCATAGAAATAGAAAATGATTCAGACAAGTGCTTTGAATAAACAAAAATATTTCTGCAATGATACAAACACCTTTATCTAGTATCACAAATATTCTAAATAATTGACAAAAATAATACTTATTAAACCATAAAATAACTTTATGAACTAAACAAATACATTCGTTCTATTATTCCTGTACAACTTCCAGATGATCCTAAATCATACGAACCAAGCACAACAAGGAAACGTGAGTCTATAGCGTTCATCAACATGTTGTTTATGTTCTTCATTCTATCATATAATCATTCATGATTCAATCATTTTATATATACACTTCAACACCAGTTAAATAATCATTTCACTTTACTCTCTTTCTCATTCCATTTCAGAGAGATATCAGCCTGCTCGACGTACAAGTACGTTACCTAATCTACGTGTTTCCATTTTCTTCCATAACACTTATAATCATAAAATCACAAATAAAATTATCAATACAGTCAGTCATATCCCATACACTCAATATCACCACTAATATTTCACTCTCACACCACATCATTCGACTTCGAGTATTTCGTTGAATTTAGGCAAAACCGGATCACAATATTGAAATGCATGATCCAAATGTCAACGTGAATAGGCTAATATGCCGTCTCAGAAGCCAACATCATGCACAGTAATATCTGAAATTATCCCACTTGCCTAACTGAATAAACACTATTCAGTATTAACTAAACACAAACAGAATTTGTAAACTCAGTTTGAGTTGTTGTCAAAGTAGACGGAAATATTCAGCAAAATATACAGTTAATCGAACAAAATATTCACTCAACAAGTGAAATGTGTTTCATATGCATCATCTGAAATTGTTAGAATTAAACTTCACGCAAACCGAGATATCTGTGATGAATTGAATGAACCTGAGTAGTAGACGAATTACCAGCTACATTTTTCACAGTAACAATATCAAGCAAATATTTCACGTGAAGCAATCATAACATTTCATTACACTTTCAGGTTATCCGAAATCATACAAACCAACAACAACGAGAAGACGTGAGTCTACATCATTCACAAACATGTTGTACATTTCCCTATATAATTTATGAAATCATTCATGTTTTAATTAATTCATTAATTTCATGGCAACATAAGTTGCATTTTCATCACAATTGTTCTCTTTCACATTCCTTTCCAGAGAGATATCAACCTGTTCGACATCCAAGTATGTTTATTTTTATTAATAAATCGACTATAATTTCACACATTATGTTATCTTCACCGAATGTCATCAATATATGTGTGATGAATTGTACATAATTCAATTTAATTGAATCATTTTAATTTAATGCGGTGATCACTCTGAGCAAACAGTCACGATCTACTTGATTATCAGTATCAAATTTGGAGGGTTCCACTATGAACATTCAAACTATCGTTGTTATCTTTAACAATCACTTTTCGGGAACATCACAATCAATATGAAATACAATGGTTCCATGGGATCCATCAATTATAGAAACATTCTCTAAATTACTTACATTTACATAGATTAGATAGACTTTCTTTCGGAATGATCATAGTCAATCACTAGCTTATATCTCACATCATTGATTCAATTAATCACAATCCACATTGATTATTCGCATACTCATCTTCACATTTCTCTCCATTTCAGGACCTTATGAATACACTCCATATCCAGGTAGTTGATTTCTTTCATTTTCTCTTTATATATCAATTATCTGTTTCACTGATTCAATTAAAATTGCTCTGATTTGCATGACGCTGACTTTATGAGTATTGTATTGACTAATGTGTTGATGACTTACCAGTTTTGTAGAGAATGAGTGTAATGTGTCAACTAATTCACACATCAACTATATTGAATGAAATTTTCGAATATACATTTACAGTTTGATATCCTAATGTCGAAAATTATACTTTATGTGTTTGTTTTATTTTGCTTCACATCCATTTCAGAGAGATATCAACCTTCTAGACGCCAAAGTACGTGACCTTTTGTTTATTCTTTCATTTTTTTTATTACACCTATAATTATTGTCACAATTAAATTTTCAGACATTGTTATATAGCATATATGGCAGTAATTAAGGAATATTCTGATTTACGTTTTTCACATCAAAATTAATATATAGTTATAAGTTTTTTAACATGCTTTCACAACAATTCATTACACTTTCAGGTTATCCAAAATCATACAGACCAACAACAGCAAGAAGACGTGAGTCTACCTCTTTCGTCAACAGGTTGTTAATCTTTTCATTTTTTATGCTTTTATTGATGAATGAATCACTTCACCAATAATTTGCCAACGCCATTTTTTATATTCATCTCGATTTACTCTGTATCACATTCCTTTTTAGAGAGATATCAGCCTGTTGGATATCCAAGTATGTTTATTTTTCTCTGGGATCTCAGTCTGCCTCTAATTCATTTTTTTGTCTTTATCATGAATATATGTGTGATAAGCTGTCCATAAATCAACGTAATTTAATCCTTTTTAATCATGTGATCACTGTAGAAATAATCTTGACCTTCTTATCTATCAAGTAATGAACTAGAAGTGTTTGTTTAGTTGCTATTTCTTTCGCATATTGATGTATGAGGAACCACACGTTTTAGGCTTTTCACATCTTACCTGATCATCACAGTCACATACTTTTACTTACATGCATCGTATATACCTTATCTTATGTGTATTTATTATTTTTGTTATTACAATATATAAATTGATGATTGTTAACCTGTCTTGAGAATATCAACTGTATATTCATACTTTTATGTTATCCCTCGATTTTCCGTTAAATACCTTCCATTTTCGAATCGGCTAAACTCAAACTGATGTAATAAATGTTTACTTCATTTACAATCGATAATTTTAACATGCACTTCACTTCCTACTATTGGTACAATCTTTTACATAAGCAGTTGCTTCTATTAATACTGCTGTCATACTCTGCATTCGTTGAAAATGTTACATCTGTCATATTTTGACTGGATATTTATTCTAATATTTTAGTTTGTTTCATATATGTCTGACTGTCTTGCCTCTGATTTTGTTGATTCATCTATGTAACCATAGAAACAGAGCTATTCAACTAATAACTATTATTCCTAACACTATCATCTGTTTCACTTACTACGAAACTCATAACGGGAAAATGTTATGCCTAAACCCAAATATACACATTCAGGTCACAATAAGTTAAATTAATATGCAAACTGTAAACATTGATAAATGTGTTTTGAAGCAACAATCAAGGTTTTTAGTGGTAAATTTATAAAACGAGTATTGCGTTACATAATGAATTCATCTTATTAAATTAGCTAGGTAATGATAAACAGGATTACTGCTCTTAAAGAAACTAAATCAATCTTCACTGTTTCATGAAATCACTGATTATATTGATCCTTCTTACACTCATCTCTTCATTTCTCTTCATTTCAGCACCATATGCATACATTCCATATCCAGGTAATTGATTTCTTTTATTTTTACTTTGTATAACATATCTACGCTTCATCAGTATATCTACAATAGCGCTGATTATCAGATTATGCATTGATGAGAGTTATAGTCGATGTGTTTAACTTTGGTAATCCTGATTACTAGTTACTAGAGTTTGTAGGCGATTCGTTAACACCTGGTTTATTTTATAAAGTGATTTTTACGAGACAATATAACCAGACTGAAATTCCTTGGCTTATAGTTCTACATTCAGAATAGTTCTTTTAACTTCGATTATTCGTTTATTCTCAAAGGTCAACTACATAGCTTCTCACTGCTACATTACTCTCATTTTGTATCCAACAGCCTAACATTTTTCATATTTCTTGATTAAGCACTGAACATACGTATCATCAATTGCAAGTTGCATTCTGTACATACTCAATTGGATTAATCCAATATTTGAATCAATAGGTGGACAGTGATGTACTCTATTGAGGAATTCAGTATTAGGACGAAATATGTTTAATATTCTACTTTGATTATTAACTCGTTGATCTGCGTCTGTTATTGATTTAAAAAATATCTCTGAACACAGTATCACTGGTAAGTTATTCCAAAAATTATGAATATTGAATAAACAGTTGTTAGGCATACTGATAAACCGGTACATTTAAAGGAAAACTTTTATTTCATAAGCAGAAAACTATCTTATACAGTTTGATGATGAATTATATAATTAACGAGAAGTTTTTATTCTAACGACTACATTATTTTCAGTTTCCTACTTACCAATACCTGGATTCTACAGTCCACTCCACCAACGTAAGTTATGCAAATCCTGAATAAATATTACCAATAAAATTTAATTTCATGATTCCTATTCGACTAGGTAACAGTATCAAAAGAAGAACTTAGTACAGTGTTGTAGCTAAAACTTTCATAAACTGAGGTTAAATATATTAATTAAGATGACACTCAAAATAAGAAACCAAACCATCCACTTTACTAATGACGCAAAAAAAAAACAAATAGCATGATCCTTAGAGTTTATAATTAAAGACGGAAATACAGCCATTTGACAAACCAATAAGATACATTAAACAAACAGTTAGGTATTAAGACGAAACAATTATTATCAAATAACTTGTATCAACATTTAACGCAGACATAAAAATGGATGTAAGTAAAAACAACATGACCAATAATGTAAAATCAAATGACTAAAAGTGTAACCAGTCGGAAGGCAATCAAATAACACGAAAATTAAAAGAAAAGTGACCAAAATGGCAGAAAATAAAGGACCGAATCACAGGTGAAAAGTTTAATGTAATGACATTCAGTAATAAGATTTAAAAATAGGCTACAAAAGTTTTCATATAGCACAATTCACTGAAAACTCACCTTCACCTTTACATTTCTCTTACTTTCAGGACCATACGAATTCACTCCATATCAAGGTAATTGATTTCTTATATCCACACTTTAAACAAAGAAAAAAATTTTAATCAGTATAGTCACAACTGCATTGATTATCACGACATGGTCACGATGAGGATTCTCATGACAAACATTTTGATAATGAAAGTAGTAGTGGGAAGTACAATAATTGAGATGGAATGTGTAATATATTTCAGATATCATGTATATTGAAAGTAGTGTGTGTATTTACAGAAATGATTAGATAATCAAATGGCAATATATGTACATTCATGTGTATTAACTTATCAGTTATACATTTAACACTTAGCATAAATTGTCGTAAATGCAATCTAACATTGGCATATAACTATCATAAGCATGCTAAGAAGCAGAATGAATGTAATCAGTGATACGGCAAACAGTGTTTAGGAATAAAACATAACACTGACTGACTCCTAATACAAATTACATTATCGCACCAAACAGCTTATGATGCTGTTAAAAATATTTAATGACAAGATAACGATAAAGAAATATCAAATACTCAATTGTCATTACAAAACTTTAATACATACGAGTATTAAACGAGTAAAACTTGATTCCAAATAAACAATTAGAAACAAAAAAAGTTATCACGAAATCTAAAAATCAATATTATAAATAAGTATATTTTATTTCACACAAACAGCATATCCAAAAACATACAAACCAAGAACAACAAGAAGACGTAAGTCTACAACGTTTATCATGTTTTATATGAATAACAATATATCAAACAATCAATTAAGATTCAATTATTTCATCATAAACACACACACACAAAATTATCCATTAACCACAATTCCTTTTGTTTTACATTCCATTCCAGAGAGATATCAACCTGTTCGACATTCAAGTATGTTTATTTTTATCAATAAACCGAATATACTTTCATTCATTGATTTATCTTCACCGAACGTCATCAATATATGTGTGATGAATTGTACATAGTTAAATTTAATTGAACCACTTTAAATTAATGCAGTGATCACTCTGTACAGATAGTCACGATCTACTTAATCATCGTATAACAAATTTGGAGGGTTCCGGTATAATCATTCAAACTCTCATTGTTATCTTCTACAATCACAATTCGAGACCATCAAAATCAATATAAAATCTATAGGCACCATGTGATCCAACAATTATAGAAATATTCTCTCAAATTACTTACATTTACATTGATTAGATAGTCATTATTTCTGGATGATAATTGTCAAACACTAGCTTATATTGCATAACATCAATTCAATTAATCACAATCCACATTGATTATTCGCATACTCATCCTTACATTTCTCTCCATTTCAGGACCTTATGAATACACTCCATATCCAGGTGAGTAATTTCTTTCATTTTCTCTTTATATATCAATTATCTGTTTCACTGATTCAATAAAAATTGCTCTGATTTGCATGACGCTGACTTCATGAGTATTGTATTGACTAATGTGTTGATGACTTATCAGTTTTGTAGAGAATGAGTGTAATGTGTCAACTAATTCACACATCAACTATATTAAATCAAATGTTCCAATAAACACCCAAAGTTAGATAACCTAATATCAACGTTTATACTTTATGAGTTTCATATAATTTCTATATAAATGACGTGTAGTAGATCATATCGTCAATGAGAATATGTTACAATATATGACTATCAAAGTCTTGTTAAGATTCAAAATATTCTATATCGTTAGTTCGATTGCCAGTGTATTCAGATTATCATCATACAAACTGTCTACAAATATCAGTTTATCATCGAACTTGAATCATCTTGAATGTATTTCATTGCATGTTGTCTATTTAGTCTCGTCTGGAGTCATCATATACTCATTTAATTCCGTATTGCAATTTACGTTTTCCTCCATCACATGCGATTTTACTACAGAATATTCTCTTCTCTCATACATAATTGACAATTTATGATGCAACATTTTCTAGATTGAGATGTTTTCATATTTTTAGTACATTAATTCATCGCCATTCATTCCACTTCCAGCTTATCCCCCAAAATATGTACGACGTCCAACCAAACAACGTGAGTTCTCTTATTACATTTCTCCTTTACGTTTGAATGGTGTTTGATGATTATTTTTATGAATTGTTTGACTTTTAGATCTATCTTTGATGTAATGGCTTTAGCTTTATAAAATGTTGATTTGAATTTATCATTTGTGTATCCGTGAATTAGCAGTTGTCTCTCATCTGATATACACATCTTGTGTATTTCAGTATCTTTCCTGAATACACGATAGCAATGACATTCACTGATTTCATGATCAGGAAGTTATTTCGAATTTAACGTTTGCAATTCAAGTGACTAATAATTATTTTCCGTGTGATTACTGGTCTAACATCGATTGTCAATTCAAATTCACATGATTCGACTATGATGATGATGATGTGTGTACCTAACTTGTGTGCACTCAAACTAAATTGATACCACCTAATCACTCCCTCACCTGACTCACCCTAACCACGATGACTGAACTTTTCGGCTCCTTCACTATTTACAACGTGTGTCATTCTGACTATAGGAGGATGTATCCATAAAGATGAAAGCGAATTCATATGAGAGGAATTACCATCACTTCATTTAAAACTAAGTGTCCACCTCAAATCTCGAGTGTAAGAGTGAACGATTTCGGCTTTTACCTGTAGGAGTATTCAACTTAATACCCTGTGACTAATATTTACAACGTAACTTTTTGTATTCACCCAAAACATTCTTTTTTCTGTCGTTTGGCTTATGATGAATTTACCATTGAAGATGGCGAAGTTGCAATGAACCAAGCGTTTCAAACATCATGAACAACCATTTATGTCTTTATAACGATTGATATTATTACGCACCTACATGGTTCTGTATAATCAGTACATTCCGACAACTAGAATATGTTCCACATTAGTCATTCACAATTTTCAAGAATTAGACTTTACATGAATATGAGATATCTGTAAGGCATTGAATGAAACAAAACAGAATACACAATACTGTAAATCTGCATACGAATTAACTGAGCTACATTTTCAACATCAATAATATTAATATATAAGCTCACAATATAGCATCACAATAATTTATTACACTTTCAGGTTATTCTAAATCACACAAACCAACAACAACAAGAAGACGTAAGTCTACATCACTCACATACGTGATGTATATTTTCCTGTATACTTTAAGTAACCATTCATATCTTACTTAATTCATCAATCACATGGCAAAATAAATTGCATTTTCATCTTAATTTAGTCTGTATCATATTCCATTTCAGAGAGATATCAACCTGTTCGACATTCAAGTATGTTTATTTTTATCAATAAACCGAATGTACTTTCATTCATTGTCTTATCTTTACCGAATGTCATCAATATATGTGTGATGAATTGTACATAATTCGATTTAATTGAATCATTTTAATTTGATGCTGTGATCACTCTGTGGAGATAGTCACGATTTCGATTATTATCGGTCATTTATTGAATATTGTTTCTACGTATTACTTTATTCGTCAAAATGATGTTTTAAAATTGCTATTCTGAACATGGAACTTTTTGAATGGTTTTTATGAATACCATGTAGTTTGGTAATCTTTTTTGAATAGAACACCTTCATTAATTATATATTCATTCAATTTATTTTGTTTCACACTCTGTTTTAGAGAGACATCAACCTGCTCGACATTCTGGTAGGTTACCTTTCTTAACTGAAGTATCTTTTAATTAATTTTTTGTGGTTCTTGTTAACGATCTGTTATTTTTTCTTTTGTCTTTTATTTCTAGTTTTTTTAAATTATGATGTTTATTCACAGATAAGAATTCGTTTAAGATCATTTGTTTTTATTTATTTAGTTCTATGGATTGGAATATCCTGAAATATTATATAATAACTTGATATTGTGTTCTAGTTGTTAATGTAAACTATTTTCTGTGCTAGATTATTTATTAATGAATGATTTCGTTTTCACTTATTACATTAGAACAACAGAATAATAATTATTATTCTTTTGTTAATTGCTTGGTAATAATGTTATGTAAAACGGTCAGATTGTAGTTTACAGATGAAGTTGAGCCACTAAGTTACTACCTTACTTGTCATTTTAGTCAATTAACGTAGTCTTATGAAAACAGAGTTAATAAATGCGCTAATCACACTCAATAATTTATAGATGGATCCTGTTCAATAAGAGGCCTATCAGGGCACCCAAATATTACATGAGCATAGGTTCTAATTTTAGCGAATATCACACAGATTTCTATAAATAATCTTATAATTCAAGCTTATTTTAACTTTTTCTGCTTGCAATTTTAAAAATAACTACGTACATATTTTTTTGATAACTATCTAATTCCAGTATGCGAAAACTATTTGAAGGATGCAAACAGTCTTTTATTTACCTATAAATAATTCCGGTCAGGGGGTCGTGATTATGGTTATGCCAGCGTCAAGGCTATAGAAAAGGTCAGGTTACAATTAAGTTTACTTTCGAACTAGGATTAGTTTAGGTTATTGGTTATAGTATGGGTATGATGTTGGCTTGTCTCATACATCAATTGTTTATTAAGAAACTGTTTTTGATACGTTAGACGCTACAACTTTCTAATTGTGATGCCAAAATCAGATGAGTTTATTGTTTTATGTGTCTTATTGGTTAGGGCATTTAATATAAATATTAAATTTAGTAAATAATGGTTGGTTCTATATTTTCCTTGTTTTTGTTGGTTGACTAAAATTTTCAGACAGACTAAAAATCACTTTTATCGCCGCTGTACTTTATTATGGTCAAATTGGGTGGTGAATATGTTGTTTCTGTACATAAATTAGCATACATTGATAGATTTGAAAACCTGGGCTATTTTTTGATTACTTTGAGTAGATTCATTTGAACTTTATTTGAGGATTGAAGTGTAGTAATATGAATAGATTTGACTAGATTTTCTAGAATTGAAATATTAGTGACTTGAGTGATTAGTGACAATGTAAAAATAAGCTGGTTTTTGTGTGTATACAGATGCACATTTTGTAGGTTAATTCATCATAATTCATGGAAGTAGGTAAACATCGGATAAACATTTATTTAGTCTAAAGTAGAAATTTACCCTCTACTTATCCAACAACTAAAGGTTTACATAAAAAAAACATGAAGTTCGGTTGGAAAATATTTTTTACCGAAGATAGTGATAATATGTTTTTTTTTTTTCAAAAACCATGTGATTTCTCCTATAGAATTAAATTCTTTACTTGAATGCTGCTTACTCAATCAGGAAAACATTAAACCTAGAAATATAACAAATTATACCCATCCATACAAGAGATTAATAATATATGATTAATGAAGAAAATACTGAATTCATTGGTAACCTGAAGAAGTACAATAGTTGACAGTTATCTTTAAATCCACCCTGAAATCTGATATTAGTGTAGAAATTTAGTTTCTTGGATGTTCTGGTAGAATAACGAACTGAGAGCGTTGATTGTAGAGATGAACAAACAAAAGGCCAGTTTACAAATGCAGTTAATAAAATTTTTAAAGATGAGTCTCCGTAAGATGCAAGATTGAATAGATTCACTGTCAATACTATAAAATCCAACAATATCTACAGTGATTTTAATGAAAATAAGATGGTTAAGTTACGAAATACACAAACCACAAATAAAATAATCTCCTGACACTATTAAATTCTAAACATGGAAAACAGTTCAAAAACACAGATGTAGACCAAAACAAAATAAAAAATTATAAGATAACAAGTTGAACAAAAAGAAAATAAATATCATTCTTATTAAATTGACACACTACACTTCATTCCACTTCCAGCTTCTCCCAAAAAGTACAAACAAAGAACAGCAAGAAAACGTGAGTCGCTATACTTAATCATTTTGATTTTATACAATAGTGAAGATTTGTGATTCAATCAATTCCTGAAACAAATAGCATAAATTATAAAAGTAGACAATATTACTCAAGATAAACATGCTGAAAACTACATCAACTAAAATGCTCTACAGTACTTATATATTATTTTGACATGTCAATAATACATTTCACCCTGAATTACAATCATTAAATTAGACTAAACAACAAACACATAATATTAAAAGAGAAATTATGTAATCGTGACTGGTAGATGAACAATAAAGATTAGGACATGAAATCGATAAAAAGACATCTTAGTTCAGATATCTAAAAAAAAGATACTATTTTGAAATACTACTTACTACAACTTAGTTATACTACAAAACATAATGAATTAGGGAATTATTATTCATTACAAGAAACACTTAGGTCAACGGTGCCAAGATGTTTCTATTCCAACAAAACGTTTTGCGAATGCACTTTAAACACAACTAATTTATGAAATATAACGACGATAAACCTAAATAAATTTTAGCAATCTAATTACTTTCAATCACTGCATTACCAAATTTGCACTTTCAGCATATCCTAAATCGCACAAACCAAAATCAACAAAGAAACGTGAGTCTATAGCGTTAATCAACATGTTGTTTATGTTCTTCATTCTAATCATATAATCATTCATGATTCAATCATTTTATATATACACTCCAACACCAGTTAAATAATCATTTCACTTTACTCTCTTTCTCATTCCATTTCAGAGAGATATCAGCCTGCTCGACGTACAAGTACGTTACCTAATCTACGTGTTTCCATTTTCTTCCATAACACTCATAATCATAAAATCACAAATAAAATTATCAATACAGTCAGTCATATCGCATACACTCAATATCACCACTAATATTCCACTCTCACACCACATCATGCGACTTCAAGTATTTCGTTAAATTTAGGCAAAACGGGATAACAATATTGAATTGTAAGATCCAAATGTCAACGTGAATAGGCTAATATGCCGTCTCAGAAGCCAACATCATGCACAGTAATATCTGAAATTATCCCACTTGCCTAACTGAATAAACACTATTCAGTATTAACTAAACACAAACAGAATTTGTAAAGTCAGTTTAAGTTGTTGTCAAAGTAGACGGAAATATTCAACAAAATATACAGTTAATCGAACGAAATATTCACCCAATTACAAAAAGTGGTAAGTGTTTCATATGCATCATCTGAAATTGTTAGAATTAAACTTCACGCAAACCGAGATATCTGTGATGAATTGAATGAACCTGAGTAGTAGACGAATTACCAGCTACATTTTTCACAGTAACAATATCAAGCAAATATTTCACTGTGAAGCAATCATAACATTTCATTACACTTTCAGGTTATCCGAAATCATACAAACCAACAACAACGAGAAGACGTGAGTCTACATCATTCACAAACATGTTGTACATTTCCCTATATAATGTATGAAATCATTCATGTTTTAATTAATTCATTAATTTCATAGCAACATAAGTTGCATTTTCATCACAATTTTTCTCGTTCACATTCCTTTCCAGAGAGATATCAACCTGTTCGACATCCAAGTATGTTTATTTTTATTGATAAATCGCATGTACTTTGATTCTTTGTGTTATCTTCACCGAATGTCACCAAAATATGTGAGATAAGTTGTACACAATTAAATTTAATTGAATCATTTTAATTTAATGCGGTGATCACTCGGAGCAGACAGTCACGGTCTACTTAATCAGTGGTTATCAAATTTGAAGGGTTAAGACATGATCGTTCAATTTTTTGTTGTTATCATTTACAATCACAATTCGAGACCATCACAATCTTTATGAAATCTATCTGTACCAATTATAGAAACACTCTCTCAAATAACTCACAGTTACATCGATTAGACAGACTTACTTTCGGAATGATCGTTGTCATTTACTAGCTTATATTTCACATCATTGATTCAATTAATCACAATCCACATAGATTATTCGCATACTCATCCTTCACATTTCTCTCCATTTCAGGACCTTATGAATACATTCCATATCCAGGTGATTATTTCATTTATTTTCACTTAATATAACATATGCTTTCATAATCAGTATAATCTCAGATGCATTAATTTTCATCATACTCACATACTGAGTATTCTGTTCATAGAATTATTGATAATAAAAACCGTGTTAAGAAGTAGAGTTATTTATTTGAAGTGTGTCAATTGTTACGGACATCATTCATTTTAAATGAGGTATTCACATATATTACAATGATTAAGTAACATCATGGCAGTAATCACAATTTAAAAGTATTAAGTAATCAGCAAATATATAACATAAAGCGTTAATTGTCGATCTTGCAATTCTATAAAAACGTGTGACTATCAAAGACTTATTAAGATGTAGGATTAAGCTAATAAGAATACCGGGACGACCAAAAATTTATTATCAAATAACTATTATCAAAGTTCACGACGAACGTATAAATGCATGCGAATATAGAAAAAAGCAGCTAGTAATATTGGATCAAGTAAATAAAAGTAAAATCAGTTAGAAAATATAGAGAAAACCACAAAATAGAAGAAAAAAGAAAGAACAAACAAAAAAACTCGTCGTTAAACAAAAGGACATTAATAATTAAAAAAAAAACAGTAATCTGATTTTAAAAATATTTACTACAACGATTCATTGAAAAAATATATAATCACCATTAAATTACTCTCCATTTCAGGACCCTATGAATACACTCCATATCCAGGTGAGTAATTTCTTTTATTTTCTCTTTACATTTCACATGTTTGTTTCACTGATTCAATTACGATTGCTTTAATTCTCACGACACTGGTTTCATGAGTATTCTATTGACTAATGTGTTGATGACTTACCAGTTATGTGGAGAATGAATGTAATATGTCAACCATTTCACACATCAACTTCCCTAAATGAAATGTTCCAATAAACACCCAAAGTTACATAACTATATGACAACGTTTATTCTTTATGTGTTTCATATAATCTGTATATAAATGACGTGTAGTTGATCATATCGTCAATGAGAATATGTTACAATATATGACTATCAAAGTCTTGTTAAGATTCAAAATATTCTATATCGTTAGTTCGATTGACATTGTATTCAGATTACCATCATACAAACTGTCTACAAATATCAGTATATCATCGAACTCGAATCATCTTGAATGTATTTCATGGCATGTTGTCTATTCAGTCTCGTCTTAAGTCATCATATACTCATTTAAGTCCGTATTGCAATTTTCGTTTTCCTCCATCACATGCGATTTTACTACAGAAAATTCTCTTCCCTCATACATAATTGACAATTTATGATGCAACATTTTCTAGATTGAGATGTTTTCATATTTTTAGTACATTAATTCATTGCCTTTCATTTCACTTCCAGCTTATCCCCCAAAATATGTACGACGTCCAACCAAACAACGTGAGTTCTCTTATTACATTTCTACTTTACGTTTGAATGGTATTTGATGATTATTCTTATGAATTGTTCGACTTTTAGATCTATCATTGATGTAATGGCTTTAGCTTTATAAAATGTTGATTTGAATTTATCATTTGTGTATCCGTGAATTAGCAGTTGTCTCTCATCTGATATACTCATCTTGTGTATTTGTGTAACCCTCTTGATTACACGATATCAATGAGGTTTACTGATTTCATGATCAGGAAGTTATTTTCAATTTATTGTTTGTAATTCAAGTGACTAATAATTGATTTCCGTTTTCTCTGTTGAGTGTGTGATTACTGGTCTAACGTCGATTGTCAGTTTAACTTCACTTGATTTGACAATGATGATGATGATGTGTGTACCTAACTTGTGTGCACTCAGACTAAATTGATACCACGTAATTACTCCCTCACCTGACCCACCCTAACCACGATGACTGAACTTTTCGGCTCCTTCACTATTTACAATGTGTGTCATTTTGACTATAGGAGGATGTATCCATAAAGATGAAAGCGAATTCATATGAGAGGAATTACCATCACTTCATTTAAAACTAAGTGTCCACCTCAAATCTCGAGTGTAAGAGTGAACAATTTCGGCTTTTTCGAGTAGGAATATTCAACTCAATACCTTGTGACTAATATGTACAATGTAGCTATATGAAAGTATTGTGTATTCGCACAAGACCTTTTTGTTTTTTGTCGTTAGCGTAATGAAGAATTTGTTTAGTTATATGGGTAATTTGTGTGTGAATGTGTTATTGAAGATCGTTAAATTGCTATGGACCAGTTATTTTTGACATCATGAACAATGTTATATTCCTCCTTATATATTGATTTTATTACGTGATTGTGTTGGATCTGTCACGTTTTTTCCGATTGTTTTTCTTGCCTGTCGTTTAACTTGGAATATGTTTTTTTTAAATTTTATTTCATATAATGACATGTGTTAGTTGCTTTACTGTCAGATTATAATTAACCATATCATTTAATTTTTATTTTAGAGCTGGTGAGTTTCCTCCCATTTTATTTCTTGTTCACTCACCTTTTTATGTATACTAACCTCATTGACTTTCATTATTTCAATATAAAGCACTTAAGTTTGCTATCACCATTAATTTATGTAAATTTTCTTTTAATGATTAATATTTACAATACCTCAATTATATTCATTGTCTAACTTAATCATAACATTGTTTTCGATGTTGTAAAACATAATTTTGTTTAGTGAACAATAGTGAATTATTTGGTAGGAAATTTATAACGAGCGTATCAAGTTTTTATAAATTGACCTTTTCTTAACAATAGTTTCCTATTTTTTGTAATTATATCTGTTTAAATTACCATTATTCAGATATTTTATTTACTTCTTGAAATAGTCATCATACATTTATTAACAGTAAACTCATTTTTTGAACTAATGGTTTTGGTTCTAACAGTTTATTATCACATCGTTTTCTTACAAGCAATAAAAGACAATAGACATTATATAGACTGGATAATAACATAATGTAGTTGCAAGTAACACATCTTAGATTTTACCTTATCGCATAATTGTGACAGCATTTTAACATTTGAATGTCGCCATTAGCTACCATTTCCAGAATAACTTTGGATAGTTCAAATAAAGTTCATAATGAACAGTTTACTAACATTTATTTGAATGGCTTTTAAGGATTCGGCTAATTTCAATGCAATTTTCATGACAGATAGTATATGAAGAATCACCAGGAACTAAAAAGCACTAAACAATCATTTTGCTTAAGTTTGTTGTTCCTATTTTTTTAAATTCGGTCAGTGTTACAATAGAACACAAATTTGATTTATGATGGGCTTCTTTAGTTTGCCAATACATGTATTCACTAAACAGAACTTTATTGTGGTCATTTTATTTAATGAAGTTTAATATTTTGTAATTGATTTCTTAGTAACCTTAATTATGTTAATAATTTACAGGGTTACACTAAGGAAGCCAATCCTCCAGTACACCAAACTCTGAACAAGGTTAGTTACGTGCATATATTATTTGTTACTTTGATTTTGTCTACTCGATAAACAGTCTACTAGGATCTCCGGTACAACTGGTACAGGAAAGACCAGCTATATATTCAGTAATCTAAACTTAATAATTCTAGCTTTACAGATTGTAAGTAGTTATTACTATTCATACGTACATCTTGTCCATCATCACTTAAGTTTCACACTTTCATGTGTATGTAATAATAGTATATACCTATCTATCTATCTACTTTTATATAACATGCAAAATTCATCCAATTACCCATCTAACAATTTCTATGTACATAGTAGTAAGACTATACTGTAGATGTATTATTTGAATTGGTTATGTGCAGTAAAATATCTTATAAATGACTTGAAACACATATTTTCTAATTTTTTAGATATATCTTCAAGTATTCACTAATCACAAGGACCATGAAGAACACGACAAAGTAAGCATCTTTCAAAGTACTTTGTCCCACAAATTTGTCGTATGAACATAACTAATTTTGAAAGATACTCTAATCGAATTCAACGAATTATTGTAGAGAACTTGGAATTTTACTAGGATGATCAATAAAATTTTAATAGCAAATAAAATTTCAGTAAAACTCTTCACCCTAGTTACGCTGCTTTAAATTTATTAGCCAAACTATGGTAAACCAAGTAATTGTTCATACAGACAAAAGATCAAATGTTTAATTGTTAAAGCGTTTACAAAAATAATTTTTTCTTGAAATTGTTTCAAACTACTCTTCATCTGCCTGACACAGGAGTAGCGGAAAAAGTAAGCTAAACGTGGACAAACAAAAATATGATAAAGTTCATAAATTCTTTGACTGATAATCTATGTTGGTAGATGCAGACATCTTGCTGGGGATCCGAGTGATAGTAGTGGTCAGTGGCTTGTAGACATTGGGTGATGTGGGTCCGAATCAGTCATAATGATCTAAGTTTATTCACTCTTCATGTTCTTCAAGATATTAAGTCCCATTATTGCTTCAGTACATACTTTTACTTCGCTCCTTCCTATTGACTTATATTGTAAAGTTAATCTTGTAAATTCGATTTTGTCGTGTTAATGTGGTACTGCAACTTTGACCTGTCTGCATATTAGTCAGGTTCTATGTTTTTCATGATTGACTTACATCTGACAATCTCAGAAAGTAAATATCTACAAAGAAATATTGTATCGTAAAGCATCGATTTTGTATATTGTTTATGACATTGTCATTAAGTATATATACTACATTTATTTAATATATAATATTTTTAACTATAGCCTAACTTAAGCAGAAGAAAGAATTATGTGAAAACGGTAAGTTTAAGGAATAATTTCTGTTAGATGGTAAAAATTTCTTAAAGTACTTACTAACCATTCTTATTAAAACTGTAATTGTCTTAAAACTGGCAACAAATCTCAATTGTTAATTTTGATTCATGATTGTAAAACCTAGTGAGGATTAATTGGGAATAACATTCAAGATTCATGCATCATTGTCACACTAATAGTTAACTCTTTGTCAACAAGTAATTTTAACAATTCAGATGTTCTAAATAGCAGCTTATTCTCAAAATTCTTGTTTTAACAACGAAAATATTCAGTTCTATCCATCATGGTAATCTAACATTTAAGGAAGTACATTAAAGATATGACTTTATATTAAAAAAACTAACTGTAAATTGTCGATAAATAGTTGACGTTAAATTGTATCATTGACTGGATAGCTGACTTTTGTAGTTATGAACACATCAAAATCGCCCACTCACAATGCGATAATAGGCGGAATCAACTGACGAAAACCGTTAGAAGCAAAGTCGTTACTATGGCCTACAACCTTTTATTCTTTACACAATCCATCCTTTGTGTAGCTCTCAAGACAAGATTAAACAACACTAATAATTTAAATATGAGTTGTTCATTTTCGCAAGATA
Organism: Schistosoma japonicum; assembly: GCA_025215515.1. Classification (NCBI taxonomy): domain Eukaryota; kingdom Metazoa; phylum Platyhelminthes; class Trematoda; order Strigeidida; family Schistosomatidae; genus Schistosoma; species Schistosoma japonicum. Next base: position 59,106,801 of record CM046061.1, on the reverse strand, counting down.
TTTCAATATAATTGTTAGCTGTTACCTTCATAATTAGTGATCGTATTCCAAATTGTTAATATACATATTTGAATTGTTTTATTCTATTTATGATAAATCTTAGTTGAAGGTATATCCTACAGCAGAAAGTGTCAAAATTAATGACGCTAATTCAGTAAGTTTCTAGCATTACAATTCTCTAGTAATCTGCATTATTTATCTCTATTACGGTTTTGTATTTTGATTGTATCGACTGTGTGTTAATAAATTGAAGAAAGAATTAAGTTCTGTATGATTTACAGTCGTTGAAGGCTAAAACGTAATACACATGTCATGATTACACAAATTAAAGATCTTCATAGACATTTCGGAAAATAGACAACACAGAAGAAAGTAGAAGAAATTACATTATTTTACTAATCTCAAATATTAACATTAAACTAAGCTAGATTTTAGGAAATTTAAAGAAAGTAGTTTCGATTCATTACATCTCAATGTCTAGTTGTTGGTTTGTGTACACATAACTTATTGGTATGTTGTAACTTTATAAAAGTATGAAATAAAACATGTATAATCTTGACGAGGATAGCTCACTCAGTCTGTATAAAATAATTGTCTAGAAGTGAATTAACGAGTGTTTTACTATACAGAGCAAACACATGAATGTCTGATTAGTGCACCAATTGATAACAATTGATAATAAATAACAATGATTTTGAACTATACATAAATTAAACAAGAACTACCATTGGCAAATTTCAAGTGTTGTAGTTCAACAATGATTGTTTTAATTCTCCTTTTTAATTACCTTTTTCTTTGTATATTTACAATGAACAATATCTTAGAGATAATATGCATATCCTAAACAAAATAAAATAAACAATCATATTATCGCATTGAAATCAGTAATATCTAATTTACCCAGCTAATACATCATTTTCCTAAATTCGTTGGTGTTCTAGGTTACATGTAACTGGAACAGAGGTGTAAATTAGATAATGTAGTTGTCAAATAAGTAATAAATACATGCTAAATTAAGTTATTGAATGTTTTTATTTAAAAATATATATATTAGGGTGAATTTGTATCTTCCCGTTGATTTATCATGGACTGAAACTGGTCAGCCTCTGTGCTATATGTGTATCCTGAGTGGATCACCTCAATAAAGAGATAAAGCAAAAGCATAATTTAAGTTGCATTGTGACTGGCGAGCGAAATCTAGGTCGCGTGTTTCGTCTTATTTGGGACTCGTCGGTAGGATGTATCTGCATTCCAATGTTGATGTTGAAACGGGGATTCGAACTCAGATCGCCTCGAGCCGAACGCCATTGCAATCACCACTGAGTGAAGACACTCACACTCGTGCAACGGGTCTGCGTAATTAAGACTCAGTAGTCTAGTAGTGAACTCCACGGCGTTTGGCACGAAACAATTTGAGTTCGAATCCTGGTGTCAACATTAACATCGGGATGGAGATACATCCAGCCGACGAGTCCCAAATAAGAGGAAATGCGTATCTCCGATTCCGCTTGCCAGTCACAATCCGACTTAAATAAATATAGCGTATATTATTTTGTCTGAATTACTCTTTTGTTTATTTTTCTGTATTCAGCTTAAACCACTCCAAGTGAAGATATAAATTGGTTAACTTCAAATGAATCATAGTAACAAAATGAAATCAATCACATCTCAAAGTTGAACTAACTACACTATCAATTAAAACAATAATTAGTATACAAGCACACACAAACAAAATATATCATTATCGTTTCGAGAGTGTCTTCACTAATTTTGAAAACAATTAAAGTGGAGTTAAATTATTATTTCGTTTTAATTAGATTAATTCATTAGATGATATCGAAGCTATGAATTTACATGAAAATACATGATATAACCACTGTAGCAAAAAGTAAACTGTTCTTAGGAAAAAAACTTGAATGCGTAGCCACTACATAAACTAAGGTCAAGCACTGTTTTAATCGATTATCTACAACAGATATTTATGCTAAAATGATACTAGCCATTGTACGTGAATATAATGACGTTATGACATCTAATTAGATTCAGGTACAATTAGGATTTCTGAACCTGACTTGTTTTTGTTAAGTACTTAAAAATATACCAAGAAATTGATAAAATAGAGGTCTAGGAAGTCATATTAGTAATTTTATTAAACTTCGTGCTCAAAAGTATGTAACGAGAAAGACTACGTATATCAAAAGAAGTTCTATTCATATGGTGAAGCTGTGAACCATTTGACGCTCGTTCGATTTGTGGGCATTTCCGGTATACACTTCTTCCTAAGAGAATAAAAACGACTAGCTTTTTAATAAAAGCTTACAAATAATTAATCACAAAATGCAACCCAAGACGATAGCTGTTGTCATTTGTTTATGAGTTAGCAACCACCGCTGAGGCATGACAGTTTGCTTGAAGATCGAATTGGTAAATGTATTGAGGAAAAGCTAAATGTTCATTAATAACCTCATATTCGTAGATCATTTTCACTAAGGTTAGAAAAGTAACGCCGTAAAACACTATGTTAGTATAATATAACCCAATAATTTTCATGAACATCGCTGTAAACATATCGGAATTAGCCAAACACTGAAACCAGATGAGTGTGTAGTATAAAGACAAAATGAAAATTTAAACTACCGTATATTGCTCACAAGTTGATAACAGGGTAGTCCACCTTCATATATATTGCTGAAAAGTACTTCCTTACTTCTAGACTTATTATTATATCTGTATTTAAAAGGCATTCTGTCTGATGTGCCCACGTTTACCTTTGCTGTATATGCCACAAGGTATATATCACTTCAAGACATATTATGACGAACTTATACCTTCATATGTGTCACGATAGGCCCGATAGTGTTTAAAAACCCAGAAAAAAAGTAACGATCCAATGTTTTAATGAAAATCTTCTTTAAGGCTTAGTGACTGATTCGAAGTCATATGAAAATCACTACTCTACAATGTTTCTGGACTTTGATCTGTCTCTTCTCTTTAATACAGTCAATTACATGGAGCAAATAGCGAATTGTAAAAATGATTCCACATCAAATTTCATTATTCGTTCAAACATCATGTTTAAGACCATCGAAAAGAGCTTGGGTATTTTTCAATTTGAAGCACACAAACGTTTCGACCAGTTGACTTTCAAGAACTGTGCAGTCACAGTGTTGTACTTCATTCCTTTAAATACTCTGACCTACCAGATTCCAAAACTAAAGAATTGGTTTGAAATCTAGCATTCTGTGAACTATGTGTATAGTTAACCATTACCTGTTACTTTAAGCCCACGGAAAATTGTATCTTTTTTAAAGGTGCCTTGTATGCTGGAGGAAGTGTGCAGATTAGTGTGTATACGTCCGGAAGATAGTTAAATAAGATTAAAACTGGGCGAATGGCTCAGTATACACATCAAGTAGACTAATAATTAATAATAAAAGTAATCATTCAGAATATGGAATAGCAAGTACAAACATAGACATGATAGTAATTAGCCAAGAAATTCTGCAGAATAATTATTAGAGTAAGTTAAGTACACTCTAATTAGAATTCCGCCTACAATCGCCTTGAAAAAATGAATCCAATAAAATGAAATATGATTGCGGTTAAAAAATGACTCACGTTCAGCTGGCACTAAATATTAACATTATTTTATAACAATAATTTCTGACGTAATTTAACTTATTCTAAATTAATGGAGAAAATCTGTATGAACATTGAATGATATCTCTTAAAATTTCGATTAGTAAATAGCGGAATAGATCAGGCAATAATCAAGAAGATACAGAACACAGGTGAAGATAATGTGTATTTTGGAATTCAATAAGTGCGCACACAATTGCACAATACCTTTACTGCTTCATAGAAGTACCAAAGGCAAATTATTCCTTATAGGTTAAGAGAAGCAATTCACAAAACAGTAGGTGACTTGTGCGATAAACGAATATTAGAGCCAATCCATGCTTCTGTTTGCTAAAACAAACATGCACAACTTTCAATGCTAAAGACATTCTTAATCGCCTTTGTGGTTCTAAAATATTTTCTAAGGTTGATCAAAAAGACACCTGTTTTCAAATCCTATTAGATGAAGCCTCATTTGTATTGGCAGCGATTAACACTCTATTTGGATTGTTCAAATACAACTCATCATCACCAACGTAGAACCGGGCAAATACGCCCATAGGATCAAGTTGCCATATCACATTAGCGCTACGAGATTACAGAGGTAACATAATAACAAAATACAAGAGAGGAAAGTAAAGTAAAGGTTGTAGAAACTAATAATAGGATTCAAGATTTGGATGAAATTAAATAGTGAATACACTTGCGCCACTGTGACTGATTATAAGCCATGTCTCCAAGTGTCTTCAGACATTTATTGCGACTATCACGTGGACCCCAACCAGGTAATCTGCATCTACCAACATGGCTTAGATCAGCAGTTAAAGACTTCATGGATTGATGTCATGTTTTGGATTGGCCACTCCTACTCTTCTTCCATTCAACTTCAACCCTAGCCAATATCGTGCGACGAGGCAGGCGGTAGTCTGACATACTCAGCACATGTCCTAGCCATCTCAGTAGATGAAGGTAGATGACCTCTTTGGCTGATTTACCATAATTCCCAAGAACCTTTTATCTAACCTCCATATTACTTATTCTACTGTTCCATGATATACGAGGGACACTACGATGATTTCGATGGTTAAATACCTTAAGTCGACGCATATCTTGGGTTTTCATGGCCCATGTTTTACAGTCATATGTTAGGACTGCGCGGACTGCTGCGCAGTACACCTAGTGTTTAGTTGAGAGACGAGTATCTTGCCTACGCCACAGTCGGCGTAAATTGGCGAATGTCAATCGAGCTTTCTGAATCCGTGCTGAGATTTCGTCAGACACCGACCCACCAGGAAAGATGCGACTTCCGAGATGAGTGAAGTAGACAACGCATTCAACTACTTCACTCCCTACCATTAATCTAGGTGAAGATGCAAGTCAGTCCTGGAATAACATTTTGCATTTAGAAGGAGAGTGGCACATCCTGAATATGTTTGCATTTTTAGTCAAGGTGCTCAGGAGACTCTCTATATTATCAGCATCTTCACCAAATAAGACTATATCGTCTGCGTATTCAAAGACGACAAGGAGGCCTCGTGGAAGGAGATTAATTACTGAGGCGCTAGATACAGTGAGCGAGACTTTTAAGACTACATCCAAGGAGTGGCTTTGACGAACTTCGTTTGAGGATGAAATTTTTCGTGACAATTCGCCACAGGCCTTTGACTCGACAGGTAGTGACCAAGTAGAGAGCTTTTTTAAGGTCCATGTAATTTTGAGGTATGCTTTTTAATGACAAACATTGACACAATACTTCACTGGTCTACCGAGTCGAAAGCTGCTTTCAAGTCAAGAAATACAACTATAATCAGACGTTGATACATATGTCCATGTTCGAGCATCTGGAGCAAGAGGAATATTTGATCAATACAACCACGTCTACATCTAAAATCAGCCTGGTTTTCCCAAATATGCTGTTCTCTAGTGTTGGATAAATGCCAAATGATTGTAGAGGATAGTATTTTAGATACTATATTAGTTAAACTGATTCCTCTGTGGTTATCACAAGAGGATTTCTATCATTTTTTTAAATTGGAACAATAATTGAGCGAGACCAATCAGATGGGATGATGTTCAGTTCCCAGACGTCGGATAATATATCAGTCAACCTGCAATCTATGACTGTACTATTATCCTTAAATATATCGGTAGACAACCTATCAGATCCTAGCTGCTTTCCCTCGCTTCAAGTGACTTATAGTTTTTTCAACCTCACTGAGAATTAGGGAACCTGTATCAGTTTTCCATTTAGGATAGTTTGGGGATGGTAGGTTAGCTAAGGGTAACCAGAGGCCAGCTGAACTGTTCCTGGAGGTGTTCCGCCCATCGTTCTAATCTTCTAGACTAAGAGTGAATCATAGACCCATCCTTAACCGAGATAACTCCACTAACCGTCGACTTCTTAATACCGGTCTCCTTGATAAGTTATAACAGCAGCATACTATTGCCCGCTGCTGCTCCCATCGCTTTTACTTTTGTTGCTCACTACTACTTATGATCCTTACGTAGCCTTTCTGTCAGTCAGCTATCTTCCATTTAGTCTAAGTTGTTTTCTAGCCATTTTCCAAGAAGTGATGAACTGTGTTGTTGATCTGGGAGGTGTGAAAGTTTATCAAGATGATCTTATTATTCATAGTCCTGATAAGACAACTAATGATAAACGACTGACAGACTCATTGCATCGTCTACCTTAGAAGAATACTGCTGTAAATCCGAAGAAAAGTTCCTACTATTTGTTTAGTTTTGAGAGTCTTGGAAACTTGATTGATGGTGATGGGTCCAAACTAGATCCAAACCGATTAGCCTCACTTATCAGTATGCCAAATCTTATGAAAAATCTTATAGAACTACGTTTTGTAAAACTATTCACATTTTATTCCTAATTTTTTGTATTAGACTAATGATCTATCACAAGTCTTATCGTCCTATTGATTTACGTGGGGTGATTAGCAAGAAGCTTGCTTGAGAAATCTATTGAAATTGTTCGAAGTGATGTGGCCTTAAGAACTTACTCATCTAGTATACCTTCGGTTCCTATTGCTTATGTACCTTCGGTTGGTACTGGTGCAATTATAGAGCAGGAAGGTAGACCAGTGATCTGTGTTTCACGGATACTCGAAACAAAACTTAGAGCTGTTTTTTGGGCCGTTAAACGTATTCATAAAGATCTTTTGAGAAATTTACTATTATCACGGATCATAAAGAATTATGGCTTATTTGTTATCCAGAAAAATCTTTAGCACGTTCCTCAGCTGCTACGGTTCAATGGTGATGTATAGATCTGAGTTCATATGACTATACTATTCAACGTGTAGATTATACATCACGGCAGTCATTACAAGATAAGCCTGATGATTCTTCAGATTGCTTGATAGTTCAACATTCACCAGTAAACCGTTCAGTCATGATTCTAGAAACACGTAAATATTTAGGATGCATAATATCAGCTTTACGAGAATGGTGAAATGCTAATTTGAAACGCAGATTCCCTAAGTATTTCGCCAGACGAGAAGGTCTGTCTACTACTCCTGAAGGGATTTTATGTTTGAATGATTGTGTTATTATCCCTCCTTCACTTCGAAAAGCTGTACTTGATGGTCTATATGGTGAACATTTAGGTATTGAGAAGAATGAAATCTATGATAAGACTAACGTGCGAATGGCCAGAGATGAATGCAGATATCCGTCGTAGAGCAAGTAATTGTGACAGTTATCATAAATCGAAAAATCATACCTTAAAGTGGACTCTGTGGCTAGGAACAACTAAAGCCTAGCAGAGAATCCATGCAGATTATTGCTGTCCATTCCTTAGCAAATAATGTACACTGCCTGTCTTAGATTCATGTTTTAAGTGGCCGGAGGTATTTTTTACGACTTCACAAAATGCAGATTTCACGATACAAGCACTGAGGAAAGTATCTAGCCGTGAAGGTGTACTATTAGTATTAGCAACTGGTAATGGTCAACATTTTGCAGCTCAGTCAGTAGCCGCCTGGTTGAAAGGAATAGGTTGTAAACATCTGTTCACAGCCCTCAAACATCCGTGCTTTAATGTACAAGCAGAAAATTTCGTCTAAACTTTGAAAAATGCCATTAAATCTATTACTGTTAAAACATTCCGTGAATCGGAAAGGGTTTTGAGTACATTTCTACTATATTACAGAGATGTTAAGTATGGCTTAACTAAGAAAACCCCAGGGAAGATATCAAAAATTAAAAGTCAACGTTCAATTATGAAGTGTTTAGAGTCAGCAGAGATTACTTATAACCATGGAAATGATTTGCGACCTTCTACTTGAATTGTACTAGAAGAAATGGTTAGATCGATGGTGCGTATAATGGATGCTGATGATCTTAGTACACATTATCGTCATGTGGTCTAAATATACTTCCAGGTCCAAGGTGAGCCCGTTCCAATTTCTAATATTAATTCACTAATTAATGAATCTTTTCTAGAAAATTCGAATACTGCTCCTTGTGAACAATTAGATGCAAATAGGATGAATTTCCGTTAGAAGCGCAGAATGAACTAAAAAAACCTAGATATTAGTTCAAGCTGTGGAGGATGTGGTGATTGTATGAGACAGCAGTAGTATTGTACAGTTGCGTGTGTGCTTATTGAATTCCAAAATATACACTACCTTCACCTATGTTCTGTGTTTTTTTGATTATTGCTTGATATGTCCCGCTGGTTACTATATGAAATTTTACGAAATACTACATCGTCTATTAAGAAATATAGGATCACCCTCTAATTAAAGCTGTGAAGGCTGGATTTTCACCCCACCTTCACATTTAAAACAAACGGAAATAAGATCTATGAGAAATCTATCAGAAGTATATTAGGAAGCTAACAAGGACAGCTTTTTAGACCAAGCATTAATGGTCCAGGTTTATTAACCACAAACTCACAAGACATGTATTTATAGTCGCTACCTCGAGTATGTTGAGTGTATCATTCACTAATAGGAAGTTTATGTCCAGTAATACCTGATATAAAAACATCAGTGTATCGTATTCGCCTGTAGTAAATGCAAGTTATTAACCGTAATGATAGATTCCGTACTTCTAGTATCACTAATTGAATCATGAAAAGTGCCGTTAAATAGATTTAACCGTTTATGAATGTAAGAAACATTGTCTGATTCTGTAGTCAAAGAAACAATCTGGTGTTCTTCAGCAGCCTTAGTACGTGAACTCGAATCAGAACACGTATTATAGCATGATGCGAAATGAAATGTTGACTGACACGCAGATTTGATATCCCCAACCTTTCCACATTTAAAACATTTAGCATAATGAAACAGATATGATTTAAATAAATGAATGACCATATAACACACATTTACCGAACCGCAAATCACCTGCATCTGATGCTTCATAATGCTGCACTTAATTACTACCATCATTTCATGGTGAACTGGAACGATTGTCAACACATTGAGACTGTATGCGTAATCTGTAATGTGTGTTTCGGAATTCAATAAGCACACATGCAACTGTACAATACTACTGCTGTCTCATACAATCACCACATCCTCCACAGCTTGAACTAATATCTAGGTTTTTTTAGTTCATTCTGCGCTTCTAACGGAAATTCATCCTATTTGCATCTAATTGTTCACAAGGAGCAGTATTCGAATTTTCTAGAAAAGATTCATTAATTAGTGAATTAATATTAGAAATTGGAACGGGCTCACCTTGGACCTGGAAGTATTTAGGTTCACATGACATACTTTAAAACAAAAAAACCATATAAAAAAACTTTATTCCAAAAGAAATAAACCCTATTATTCAGTGGCAATTATGCGATTTGGTGCAATCAGCAGTCATGTAGGATAGTAAAATATGCATGTACAGTTTAAATATCAAAGTTAGGTAGTGTAAATTTCAACGATACCTGATTTCTTATGATTTCAGTTATAACACGATAACTGATTACAACATCACGGAAGCACTTAAGATGACGAATAATCAGTCTCCTGCACATTGTAATTTGTATTTCAAATTGTGTGCACACACTTACACAAGTGTGACTGTCTGGACACAGTAGCCTAGTGGTGAACGCGGTGGCGTTTGACACGAAGCGGACTGAGTTCGAATCCCAGTGTGAACATCAACATTGGGATGCAGGTACATCCAGCCGATGAGTCCCAAATAGGACGAAACGCGCGTCCTGGATTCCACTTGCCAGTCACAATCCAACTTAAATATAACTTGTGTAATGCCGCAATATAGAGGCAATCCGCTCAGGATGCACATATGGCAACAGAGGCTGACCAGTTTCAGTCCATTACAAATCAACGGGAAGATATAAGCCTATTCTGACTTATTTTATTATATTCAAAGTATAACTTTTAGAATGGCACATATTATTTTTCGTTGAGATTTATTATTTAATAACCAATTATGTTTAATCATTTGAACCTTGGCATTAAGCTTTTGGATCGGGATTCGTAAACAAATTAACTTGCGTAAACCATTTTGTGTGTGTATGTGATTCGGTAACTTTTTGTATCCTATTTATTCGAGTTGAAAATGCCGAAAGAGATAGTATTCCATTCTTCCACGTTCACTGGTCGAATTCCGTGACTTAATAAATTCCTAGTTACCGATTTTGACAATTTGTTGATGTAATGGCGGCTGTTAAGTAGCTGAAAATGTGCCGGTATAATTCTTCTTAATGTCTTTATTAATATTTGTGGGATTCAAGATTCATTTGGCTCTCAGCATCTTAATAACATTAATTACTATCATGTATCTTGAGACTTTTGCGGAAAGCAAGCTAATTTATAGGCGTAAACAAACTAATATTAATTAAAAGTTATTATCTAAGGAAGTAAACGTACTTCTAACAGGTAATGGATAATCTAATACAGCTTGAAGTAAAGGAAAAAACAAAAAGCGTAATTTACTTATTCTAGGATAGCTGCGCGTTTGATTACATTGATATATAACACAAATCTAAAGGATATGGTACGTAGAGATGGTAAGAATAGATTACTTCGTAATTTTCTGTGGAAGTCCAGAAGGCCAGTAAAATGATGTATAGCTTTATACAAGTTGATCACGTTCAACATTAGTTTTCAGTAGCAAGTTTGTTGATTATAGCGTATCACTAGTAGGAAGTAGTCGAGGAAACTGTAAATTACCCTACTCCATAATTCCATCCTTATTTCTTATCATCGTTTATTTTAGGTGATGTGCACATATAATCGGTGGACAAATGTTTCGCTTCTTAGAAAAGGTAAGCTTAAGGATCATGCACACTATTTTGAGTTCTTATCCGAATTTGTTACTGAAACATCGTAAGGGAAGTACAGAACAAAATAAAATCTACGTGCACATAAATTCAGATAAGTGTTTCATGTGTAAAGCACTAATTTTATAAATAGGTCCGATGCAGTAGACCAGAATTGTACTTATCCTATCGATATATTTGCTTATAACAAGTAAAAAATATAAAATTAACATAATAAGCTAAATACGATTAAGGTTAGTTTATTTGATTCACTTTAAAAGACCGTGCTTGTGATGTCCTGTAACAGCATTAAATTCATTGATTAAATGGTTTCCAAGGAATTAGAGATAAATAGATAATATGGTGATCAAGAAAGATACAATAAAGTATAATTCCGTTGAGATAAACTGTAATTAAGGATAATTAGTAAACACAGTATAGATGATGGAGAATTTATTAAGTGTGATTAATTTTGATGAGTTGTTTTTTTTTGCGAACAACTAACCAACATGTACCAAAAGTCCTAGGATGTTGTACATAGTTTTACAGTGATTTCCGAAATTGATTCCAATCACCCGCTACATTAAGCACAGTTGCACACCTTCCACCCTCATTTTATCATATTGGCATAAATTACTAAATGGAAGAGCACATGACACATATATCTGTCTAACAGGCATTTTACAAGGGGTGAGTACTTATTCATGAATGTTCCATAAATTAAAGCCTACAAATTATCATGATTTCGATAGTTTAGTTAGTAAGCGCTCAGGGCAGCTTAAGCCGTGGTCACAGAGAAATGATATGTAGTATGCAGAAAATAACTAATTAAATGTAAGATGCATATTAACAGTTACCCTTATTATACTGAGTAAAGAGAAAATAGTTAATAACCGTGAGATTTACTTAGATAAATATAGGCGTAAATCGGGGGGCAATGTTTCAAATATTTGACAACCATATTATCCAGTAAGTAATTTTCTATCTAGATTAATGTTGTAACCAGAACTAGCTATATTTTTACAGATTTTATTAGATGCGATCAAGGACAATCTTACTGAGTTAACAATAACAACCATATAAGGGTAGAAAATTTCAACATAAATCATTTCTGGATTAACATACAGTAAATAAGAAACTGTGTAGACTGATATAATTTTGCATCAATAGTTTACTGAACAAAACAATAGATACATGTAACAAATGATCATGTTAGTGCGATATAAACTTGGTATGTGGTACGTGACAAGTAGCAATTATTTTGTTAACAACAGTAAGTAGGGTATGTAAGACAAGCCAAATATTAACACAATTATTATCATTCCAATGTTTATTGTAGCATGACCATGAAATGATGCAGCTGGTGGTAGATAAATCTGGATAACACAATTACTGATAAAACTAGTAGATTAAAGCGACTGTTCTTAAATAGTGACTTTGTGCAATAATCTGGTTCTGTAAATTATTAAAAGAAAATCATTTGATACTAGTTGCAGGACTTTTATAATGACTCAATAAAATATGCACCCTTCACGCATTGGTTTTCATTTTCAGTAACCAAACCGAAAATGACTGTGATAACTACATGAATGTATTTATTAACAACACTTACAATCAACTCTTGTTCAGTCGGCACATGTTTATGATTCTTAAACTTCAAATATTCTTAAACGTTGGTTACTCATTCTTTAATGCACAAGATATTCACTGATAAACCAGTGTAATGAATGGAAAAATAGGTTCATACTTAACATGACTTGACATTATGTGGCTATCCAAGTGTTCATGTGACAATAAATTAGTGGATGTTGACTGATGAATGAATAGACGACTCATTTATAGGGAATAATCAGTATAGCAAATATTATGTATATGATAAGCATTTATTGTTCTATTGATTATATAATAATGATAATACTATTACTATTATTATAAAATTACTAATAATTATTAATTATAATTAATAATGCTATTGTAGCGGTAAATAATCCTTAATTATGGGCCTTCGACATTGACACTAACCATGTTTGCTTTGGCGAACACGACTAATTGAAGGCAATCGGTTACGAATCGCCACCAGATCATGACATAACGTGCCATGCATCTCTGTAACTAGTTAGCCAGCCTTGACGTTACTATCCCACTGACACTCTACTTACGATAAAATATAATTCCAGACACATATCAGAGCACCATTTACCTAGGTTGTTTAGCTCGTTCTGTATATTTTCGATGCAGTGTACTACGTTATGGTTTTGAGTCTTGTAGACTACTATTGAGCCATCGGTATACTGGTATGACTTTCCTTTCATGGAGCACCTGTAAATTCTGTTGATACATATATATATATATAATGATGTGTACGGTAACTAAAACGTTACAAAAATCCACTGGTAGTTAGTTGTGGGGTTGATGATGCAGTGTCTACTTTCATTATCTGATATTGGTTTGTGAGAAATGATTCGAAGCACTGCAGGATAGGATTAATGATTCCTATGAATTGCAGGTTACAAATTGACAGTTTTATCCAAAATGATTTTACTCTGAATTCAGTGATAAGACTATTTGGGAACCGCCTCTAATACCTCCGCTATTTTTCGTCGTCTCCTTAGACAGTTAAATAAAATGACATCTAAACCCACTTTGTCCACTTTCTTAACAGGTATCAGACCGCACTTTGAAATTCATAACTCCGTTGTATTTCCCATCCTTCAAAAATATAATCACCTATAAAACAAAGATAAGAGAACTGCAAACAACTGGACTGCAGATTTACGAAACAGATCCTACAAAGTAAAATTTTAACACCTTGGTATGTCCTGTTCTACCGGCAGAAGAAACTAGATTATTAAGAAATTTTGTATCGTGGGCTGAAGACAGTGAAGCGCGATTCTAATCATTCAAACACACAGAACTTCTCAACATTCAATATAAGATAATAAAAAATGGGATCCCTAAGCAGAATAAGGAGTTAAGTGAATACTTGTGCTCTATTGTTTTGGCCTATGCTTAAGGTTTGAAGTCAACTCTTAACTAGTTAACCTAAGTTGATGCAAAACCATGAAAGCTTGACCTATTCTCGCTAAGATGATGGAGAGTTCAAATTTACCTGATAGTTGCCTTTAATATTATCGGTGTTCCAGGCCACCTTATTTAAACTTTTCTTACCCCAACCAGCCGTCCCAAACAGAAAGGTAACCCCAAAGCCTTTCTCACCCGAGATATCACCAAAATAAAATCTAACAAAATTAACAGTTGCCAACTTCACTAGAGTAGTATCGTTTGGCAGCTTAACGTCATCTACATGACAACATTCACTATCTACAACAAAATTGGCAACAATAAAATGCAATTATCGGGTAATCGAAAGGTTTGAATGATATTGGATGCTGGATTCAAGTTTAAGCGCTTGGTTTTTTCTGATGCGTTGCTTGTGGGTGTGGGTAGTTTTGCAGTTCTCCGACAAGGTATACTAACACACTTTTGTAATGTTTCAAACTAAACACACTAAAATTAGTCTCAAAACCATAGAACAAAAACAATGTGTGGGTGAAGTTTGGTAATATTTATCCTATCCGCTGTCGTAAGTCCTGCATTCATATATCTAAATAGACATTCATTATTACTTTTCATTACTACATCTACCATTTCATGTTCCAACACCTGCCGCTGCTTGGTACCACAATGCCTACTTAAGTAGGTATCGAAAACAACTTGATTTTGTCCTAGGTTTTGTTTAGAGCCTACTCATTAACTTTTCTGGTCACTGCGTACGGACTTACGAAGCTACCTCGCTACTTCGTCTTGGGTAAACAGCAGGGTTCGAGCTTTCAACACAGTAGTCTTAAACCACGCGTTTAAAGCACTAGGCCACTTCAATTAACCAATAAAATGTTACATTTATATTATACTCCATTGTCCTCAGTCTTTAGTAATTAGGATAACAGGTCTACTGACCTGTACCAACCCTTACAATGTTTTTTTCCGATGCAGGTTCAGCTCTTCTTGAAAGTGTCCACCGATAAAACTAATACCATCTGTTCGGATAGCAGCTTCTATTCGTTGACTACTCGATGTGAAAAATAAATTCCCACTCTGAGTTTGTTCGACCTAGGTTTATGGCCCTTTTTGAGATGACATCTGAGGTGATTAATTCCAGAGGAGCATAAAAAAGACATTAACACCCAAACCGCTATTTAGCATGCTTTTCGTCAATATATGATCACCTTATGCCGTACCATAGGTGGAAAAGATTCAAGTGCTTGAGACTAATCGTAAGAGAGGTTTGATAGGCTTGCTACTAGCTTTGTACTTGCGCGTTGAATCCACTTATCCTTAGTAAGGTGGGAACTTGCTGCTTGGATACAATTTTCAGGATAGGGATATAAATCTGGAATATATCTTCATCAAAACATTTGGATGCTCTGCAGAAAGACCATAACACTTAAAGCTCTTTAGCTGCTTGTACATGCAGTGTGCAACGGTTTTCAAATGGTTACCTACAGTTATCCCCAAATCCTTAAATGTTTCTACTTGTAGAAGTAGTCAATTATCTAGAGTGATTATAGCATCATTTCAGACTTGAGATTCACTCCTGGGAAAGGGACACTGAACAATTCTGACTGGGGTTCTAAAAGGATGTTTACGAGTGGTGATAGAAGTCGAGAGTGCGTCTCATCAGGAACCAGTAACTTACCCGGTTTTAGGTGGCTTAACCGTAGTAACAAGGACTGATCTTATTACAATATTTGATTTGTATTTGTTGGGAACGTATGGATATTAGTATCCATAGAGTAAATCCCTCTGGAATATTTTGATAAGTTTTCATTTCTGTTTAATTCTGAGTCGACTAACACAACTGGATTCTCCTGTATCAGTAATGACGAGAATCCATTATTTCTCTTAGTTCATCTCTTGATGTAAGAAAACAACCTCTTATGATAAGTGCGGCTGTCCTGGGCTAACTCCCTTCTGTAGGCTGTACGAGATCCAACTATAGTTAATTTAGAAAGTTTTCTACCCTTATGGTACTCATGCTTAAAGGTATCACAACCTGTTTTAATGTACAAGCTTCAAAGTTGTTCTCTAAACCACAGTAGTCTCCGAACTACTTTGTCGATCCATAGAAGATGATGTGGTTACTTACGGGGAATAAACTATAGAATAAACGAAGTTATTACTTCGTAGAATGTGTCGTTAAACTCACCCATGCTTCGAATAAATGGCTCTCAGTAACCGATTAATCCACTGAGCCATGTCGGTCCCTAGTTGCTTGGATATCTATATTTCAACGGAGTGAAACAGACTCATATTCAACAAGATAAGTTCTAGATCCAAAGGACAGGACAATGAGGTCGCTATTTGTCAGTGGGGGGTAAGAGCTTATTGTCCGTAACATCGTCAGGACAACGCGTTTACAAGGTCTAGGAGCGACGGTTAATTGCCTAGGTCGGGACGCGTGGGTTTTGTGATACTCTGTATTAAGGCATACTGAAGACTACTTAATAACAAGTTTCTGTCATGTCTCCTGCTTAGAGATGTTACCTCCACCCGATCGGTGAGCGATGCTTTGGGGTTCCCAACGATAAAGCAACTACTAATATTACTCCGCTCACAAATGTTACTCAAAACGAAATCATCTGCTAAGCAGCTAGGACTACGATAAATGACCTCAATAATAACTTGACTATGTGTAAACTTGAGAGTGCAGCTGGCTACATCACACATACCACTTTCATGTGCTGCCGACACACTATGTTGGATCTGTAAGTCAACCCGAATGAATACAGTTCTCACCCAATCCTTGCACCTAGTAACCTTATCAGACCTGATGCATATATATCTTACAATGACTGGCGTAGGATCTACGTCAGTTGTTAATTACGTTTCTATGAGGGCAATTATGTTGAATCTAGTTTAAGATACTTAACTCGGACATTTTGTTCTTCAGGATGAGAATGTTAGTGTAAATAATGCTCGAAATTTCTGAGCTATCACTTACTCTACTCAAATGGGTTTTGGAAGCCAATGCTCTTAAAATCTTACTATCCGAAAACCATGGATTTTCAGTATTTTCTCCCCATTTTCCTACCGAGATTTTGGTTCTTTGATAGCTTCTCTTTTTTTAACCCAATCTTCAGGCAACCAGTCTGGTCGAATGCATTTGTTTCCTTCATTAACCTTGTCAGCATTTTTCAACACTAAGTCCTTTCTTCTGTACTGCCTAGGATGAGTTTTAAGATTTGTCTACGTTGTGTTTCGCCATCAACTCATTTACAAAACCTAATCACCCTCCTAATATGTCTTCCCAGTGTTTTTTCTGGAAGTACACTTTGGATAGCAGATTTATCTAACCTAGTGAGATGGTACTCACCACCATAGAGTTGGTTACAGGGACGTTCTTCTATCGTACTTTGATCCTTCGAGTCATCCATTCAAGAGTAGTATCACACCTTTCCTGTGCAAGACACTATTTTCAAGTTTAATCTCATTACCCTTATTTTCGACAACGTCAGTGATTTTACTGTCCACGATCGACGATATCTTATAGTGAATCCGGGCTTTATTCTGGGCAAGGCCATTCATTACCAGGCTTACAATACCATATGCACGCGGTCGGTGTTAGATTCGTGCATACTTTACCTTTATAGCCATCACATTGCATGCTATTCTTTACTGAATGGCTGCAACCCAAATGCTGGCAGACGCAATTCCTAATGTGAGCCATCGTGTAGATGATTATCCGGCAACCAACAAAGGTTATTCTGCTTATTGATAAATGTGAAAGGTTTTTTGCACTTTATAGTACTTTTGCTGACTAGGATTTAAGGACGACAATATCGGTTAAAACCAAAACAACAAGCTTCTTTTCTCACTAGGGGAAAACTAATAAAGCAAAAGCCTTTACTACCCTTTATAACACTAACTGAATAAGATTCAATTAAAATGGGAGCAATCGACTCTGGTGAACCTTGAAATGTCCTGTGATGTACAGGTGGTATAAATCCTCTCTCTTTTACTTGAAATGCTTAATCAGTTGTTCATTTTCACCTCAGTGACTAAACATCGATACGTTTGTTGTAGGTCGACAGTATTATTCTTAATTTCGGAGCTGTCTGCAATTCGTTGTACAGGTCTGTCGGCTGAAAACTTAAGTCAAGAAGTTTATTAATATCTTAAAGAATCCATGATACTAAAGAAAATGTCAAATCATACAACTACTTTTCTGTGTCCGATTGTAGCACTGGTGCCATCCAATGTCATAATTTCTTACCCTTATCATCCACAGAGTTCTTAAAACCTCCTCAAAAGGTATTTGTCTATAGTGTAGATCTCTTACTTGGAAACATTTACAGCTTAAATAGTGCGAATGACATTATACTCGAATCACAGTTAATCAGTTACCAATTAGTTTTCGTCGGTTTGGTATATAATTCGCACCTTCAAAATGGAGGATGGCAAAAACCTACTCATACTCTCATCTTGTGTGATAAACCATTAGGAATAGCAGAAATATGCATGAATATTCATAGCCGTAGGATCACTGGTGGTGGCACATTAAACGAAACCAATCTGCTCATGACGAAAACGGGTTACATCAACATAGACCACTTGCAGTCTTGTCGCGATATTAATCTGGCTGTAAAAGATTATATAAAAAAAACCTTGGCTCTGTATTTCTGAATATCGACATCTTTAAGGTGAAGTCGCTGTACGATTTTGTATTTGGTCATCTTAGTTCCCAGAGGATTGCTCATCCGGTGGCTATGAGATGCCCAACAATCTATTGTCGAGCATCGGTGATAAATAATCTAGTGTCACCATTTTGAAACACCAGAATATGTTGCTGGGTCATGTTCTGTGATTGCTAACTCAATGGCTTCTATCCTGTCTGCTGACGCTGGAAGTAGGTAAGCAAAATGAGTGGTTAATTTTCTACGCGGTATCAAAGGTAGAATTCGATATCAGCTTCATTAAGTTTATCACAATTTAACTTGGGTCCTAGCGATCACGTTGCTCATTAGCTTGAGATGTTGGTACACACATCTCTAAGTAAAAGCTTATGGCCTATCTGATATAGCTCCTTATTGCTACCCAGTAGAGAAGCATCTCACACAGGTAGGATAAACTGTAACTGAATCAAATCCATAGTGTCTTTTACAACTTCATCTTATCTACTATTAAGTCTTTAAGCTTTTTACTTATATACTAGTCACATGACCTTTCCCTTTTCTTAAAACCGCCGTTCTATTTTATGTCCTGCACTCTTTTAGTCCAGTTTTCCCCCAAAATGTCCTAACAAAAATTTACCAAATATTACAATGTGGTTTATTTGTGTTCATCACTAGGCTAATCCTGAAACTGTAGATTAAACAATAAATTTTTATACTACATGTTGGTATTTTGAAAATAAACGGTTAACAAAGAATATTCGTTGCAGATTGCGTGTTTATATATTCAGTTCAAAATCTTTCTGCCTCGTTTAATCTATCCACTGAGATGTAAGTCGTCCAATTTTAATGTTACAAGTGATCGCCTAGTTTTACTAAAATGAATAAACAACTTTTCTTGGGAATCAATTTTTGAAAACCTTATCTTACCAGAGTTCAAATATATAATAGAGAGTGATTATAAATAAACAACTTATTTCACCCCAGCCCTTCACTTACTCATACAATCCTATTTATTCTAAAAGCTTACTCCCAACTGTCGCATGGATTCAATCTAGAAATACCTTATTTACTTCGAAATAAATTCTACGCCTACACCTGCTCTGTTACGAAAATCGTTGTGGATTTAGAAAGTGGTACATTGGTTAAGATCCAGTAAATATTCCTAGTACAGGCCTCAAGGATAGTACACATTCATTCTTGTCTTCCTCACTTTTTATTATGTTTTTAACGCCTATAAAGATTATGCTTGATTATCGATGCGCTTTGCCAGTAATTTTCCATCATATTCTATTATCAAACTATTATCACATCATTATTAGGATGAACTTGTATCCAATTTAAGTACTTTCATATAACTTTGGTGCTTTTTGTTACATAGATCAGAACATGGACTACATTGAAAAACTCCCAGATGAGCTCTGCTGCAAGCCTAAACCTCTCATCGTGTTTTCTGGTTTGGATACGGAAAAAAATCAGGTTCATCGGTCTGTTTGGAGAGCTTTCAATGCTAGTAAAAGCCATGACCGAGAGTCATTTAAATTTCGTTGCAGATCAATCGACCATCAATTTCCAAAACCGAAATCCAAGGTGTGTTTAAAGCTGCAAACAATGTCATTCAAATTTCTTTGTCGTTTAATTGATTATATTCTTTTCGATTCCGTAAATGAAGTAACTATGACACTTACGCAACATATATTGGTAATAAATGTTTTTATTTTCTCTTTGGTCTACCATTTTTAATCGGATAGTAAAATGGCTTATTGTAAAATTGAGCCTATTCTGTATAGAATCCCGTGTTGTCTCAATTATCGTGCATTATGGCCAAGTTGAAATCGCTTATAATTTAGTTCATCATTTCAAATATTACTGAGATGTGGTCATAAATCACGAAATCGTATCAAGTGATACGGTTAGTTGTGGACAGCGTAGAACCTGGCACACTTGCCCATTGGTTCACATTAACACAACGAAATCAAATTTACAAGAGTAACACGACAATAGGGTACAACAAATAAGGAATAACTCAATAATGTGTGCGGAAGTATAATAGAACTTAAGATCTAGGAGAACATATTAAGTAGATATACTTGCACCACTATAACCGATTCTGAGCCATGTCACCCAGTGTCTCCATCCACCGACCACGATTATCACGCACACCACAGGCAGGCATTTTGGATCTTCCAACAAGGCTTAGACCAATAATCAGAGATTTTGTTGACTGATGTCATGTTTTGGCTTGGTTACCTCTGGCTTTTTACTATCCCACTCCTGAGCTATCCAGCATTGTGAGACGAGGCAGGCGGTGATTAGCCATACATAGTATATGTTCCAACCACCCCCCCCTTAACGGAGGTTCACAAATATATCCAGTGATTTGCCATCTTACCCTAGTACTCTGTGTCTAACATGAATATTGCTCACTGAGTCACTCTATGTCATATTGGTGATACTTTGTGATCGAAAACTTGAAGCCTACTCTTATCTTCCATTCCAATGACCTTTGTTTCGCATTTGTAGGCTAATACTGTGAGGATGCTACGCAGTGCACTCGGCCTTTTATTGACAGACAGTTAGCTCGTCTACTCCATAAGTGGAACAAGTTGGCAAGGACCAGACGAGTTTTCTGAACTGCGATTTCACGAGACACTGACCCACCTGAGCTGGCAAATGAGACTTCCGAGATAAGTTAAGTGGTTTACGTACTCAACTACTTCGCTCTCTATAACCACTCTTGGCAATGATACAAACCAGTTTTGCATTCAGTGAGAAGACATATCCCAAATATGCTTGAATTATTACTCAAGATGTTTAGGAGATTCTAAATATTGTCAATATTGACAATATTGTCTGCATATTCTAAATCGATAAGTGCACCTCCTTGTAGGAAGTCATCTCCTGACAATTTAAATGAAAACAGCATAACTTCCTCGAGGACATCTGTGATGAAATTAAGCAAAAGGGCAGGAGAGATTGAAGGAGACCCTGATAAAAGCCACTTGAAGATGACAATTTTGGTTGCATTTCGCCGTACGCTTTAACTCGATTAGTGATATTTAAATAAAAAGCTTTTATAAGGTTCACGTGCTTTAGAGATACACCTTTTATTGACAACTACTGCCACAGAACCTCTTGATCTCCCTGTTCAAAAGCTGCTTTCAAGTCTAGGAATACTATTTTGTTCTATAAGCTATAGCATCGTAAATATTTGGATGATACATCCTCATCGACATCCGAAACTGACCTGATTTCCCCAAGTTTTTAGTCCTATAGCGTTGGTTGATTTCGAAGGCTAATATTTTAGACACTTTGCTAGTCAAACTGATTCCTCTGTGTTTATCAAAATGGATTTCTGTCCCTTCTTATAAACGGGGATGATCAACGATCCAGATCAGTCGGGCGGAATTTGTTCATTTTCAAGGTTAGCTAAAATGGCAGTTAATTTGCATACTAAACCTGGAATATCTGAGATCAATCTGCCATATCTTGCTGATTACCCCCTCTTCAAATTACATATAGCCTTTTCAAACTCACTAAGAGTTGGCGGGAAGGGGGCATATGTCAATTTTCTACTTAAGTTGTTTGCGGATAGTCGTTTAGTAGGTGGGAGCCAGTTGAACTGTTCCGGAAAACATTTCACCTATTGGACCAATCTTCACAACTGAGAATGCATCACAGACCCATCGTAATAAGAGCCGGTTTCGTAATACTGAAGTCAGAACAGTTGTCTAGTATTGCCTAATCCAGCCACCGCTTCCATCGCCTTTCCCTTTGTTACCCACCAATCTTCACGGTCTTTGTGCAAACCTTTTATTAATCTACGTTTCAGTTGTCCTTGCTTTTTATTTTTCACAAAGCTTGCCAGAATGAATCTTCGACTTTCCATCAATTTCGTAAAAGTTTTAGAGATCTATTGATTTTTCATAACCTTTGGATTTAGGTTGGATGCAGATATCGCTACTGCATTCACAAGTGCTTTACAATCGTTTCATGCTTGTTCAAGATGAATCGGCTGTTTATGAACGACTAAGTGCTTAGCTAAACCTTCTATGAATGCATTCTCGACCCTATCTGTTTCGAATTGACACCTGAGGGGTTTTCCAGTCGTGACTTTCCTGTGTTCAGTAAAACGCATGGGAATACGTCCTCTCACTAGAACGGAGTCAGAGTCCAAACACTTTTCCTAAAGTGGGCGCCAGGTCAAACAATGCCTCACTTTAAGCTTATAGTTTGCTTGCTAAAAATAAGTGGTTATCTGAGTATAATTGTAGGAAAAGGTCTCTATTATCCGTTCGTTGGGCTGGGATTTCACGTGAGCCACCTAAGTATTTTTCAGCCTGATATAGCCTACCGACTTGGGCATAAAACCCCCCGCTATGATTACTATGTTTAAGTGTTTAGTCTTCTGAAGGAGGTTAGAGAATTTCCTATAAAATTCGTCTTTTATTCCATCTGAGCTGCAGTCAGTGGATGGAGGGGCGTAAGTTGGAGTAATGAATAGGCACCGGCATGTGTCCTTATCTTTCTGAGTTCTTACTGTGCCATTTCGACGGGCAGCACAGACGACTGTCGATAGGAATCCACTTAAGAAGTAAGTTTTCTGCTCACAAACTTTGTGCTATGCCTATACCAGCGAGGCTACGAGAGCTTACTCTTTAGTTCCATGATATGCTACTAGTTAATCGTTCTGTTTTTCCGTGCTGACTAGGTGAGACCAAGTGAATGGCCACGCTATGATTCTATACTCGTGTTTCGGAAACACTGCATACATCAGCTAGTGAGGCCTTTTGACCAATTTGAAAAATGGTTAGGATATCAAAAGCTCCAATATGAAGTTCAGAGCGCTTTTCTAAAAACCTAACTAAACATTCATGTACCAAAACCACTAGTAGGACGTGTTCTAGAGATGAGAGAAAGATGAGGGTTGGTACTGAAAGTAGCAGCAACATTATCAAAAATAGATATTTGATTGTGAATACAGTGGTTTCGAGTTCCGTCAGAGAAATGAGGGGCGTTATTACTACTTGGTTTCCTACCCTGTTGGAAGGTTCTTCTTTAGGTACTTGAAAAGAAAGTGGTCTTTACGACCAGATGACAACTTCTTGAGGCCAGTTACATATTGCCTTTTCGAGAGAGGTTTTTGTTGTACTAGCTCCGTATTTCTTAGGACCTTACTGCCGGAGACTGAAATCAGTAAGTTAAGGTGAGGTGTGCATTTGTAGGATCAACCTTTCCTAACCACCCACTTCCTTTGTGGGAAGGCAGCATCGCTGGGTCACCTCTATACAGTCGGCAGTATGACTTCTCCTCTAGCCAATCTGTTTGCTGCTTTTAGTCATATTGCTCTTTAACCAACCGACCTAGTGTGATAGGATCTTAAGTAACTACTGTTTCGGTTAGTATGGCCGAATGAAATCACCACGATAGGCAAACACTACCAACGTGTCAAGGTAGGAGCAAGGGTTATATAGATTAGAGTAAATGCCATGTGATGTCTTTATTGTTAAAATAAAAGACGCTGGGATTAAAGTAGGGAAAACAGGTTTGTCCCCGTGGTAGTTGAGCGTTCGAACTACTCAGTCATAATAAGGAAATATGGTTCCTGTTAATTCTTAGTGAACCTAGTCTGATATAGTTTCTGTAGTACTAATCTGTAATCCCTCTGGTTATCTTAAGTTGCAGTCAGTTATCTCCTGAATTCCTTCGCACCACAGTCTTTTAATCCAGTCGTCCATCGCTTTGATTTTCTGATCTGTATATCCTATGCTAATATTTCCACATTAATGTACAAAATGTCCAGATAGTGACTACGTAACTTAGTTTTCTTATTTAATCGGTTCTGTGTTTTTGGTCTTCAGTAGACTTCTGTGATTAACATGCCGAAAAATAAGTATTTCACCCTTGTAGTCTGTAAAATCATATATTAAATCATTTCACGTCGAAATGCGTGATTAGTGACGAGCTGATGCTGATGTGTTAATAAATACTTTTTTATAAGGGTCATAACTTAATTAATAGAAATAATAATTGCTACTCATTTGTCTTGAACTGAAATGTGCGAAGTACATAAATGGCTAAAATCTTAGTTTTCATACTTCAGATAAATAACAGAAACAATTCTACTCATTATTAGTTTTCCTCAGGCATTGTTTTCCGAATTTTTCGAAGTATTTTGCATTCTGTTCAATTTATAGAAATGTCTATTAACTTTTCAGCAACCATCCTCATATGAGTGGTTTATGCCGAAAGGCATACTCAAAACTGGTTGGATGAAAAAGCATCTTGAAGAAATACCTGCACTCGTTGCTTTATTTTATGATCTTGATTGGGATGAGCCGCAATGGGAAGAAAGGTCATCTGAATGTTCTCAATTGGTGGCAACTGTTCGGTAAGTATTTGATTTCGTTTTTATTTGTAAAAATTGAATTTAGATCAAAACTAGCTGGTCGCGATAGTAAATTTGTCGTCGTTCTTATTCAGAAACGTGCTCCTTTACCATTGGGCGAAGATCTTAATGCTATGGATCGCGCTCAATCTCTTTGCACTAAATGCGACCTTCCAGGAAAAAACTTGTTTGTTTTATCTCATACCAACTTTCTGTACGGGTGTATTACAAGGTATCCTTTTTCATTTCTCCACCTCTTTTACAGTTAAATATGATAAATCTTTTGGATACTTTCAGTTGTACTTGATGTAAATAAATGCAAGTAGGTTGTAAAATAAAAAATATAGAACTGGAGAGCATCAACTGCTATACCTAGTGTTTGGTTCAAGGATTACGACTACTTTTTCGTCACTTGTTAATTTATCTGCTTAAATTCCTGAGTAGATAGTAGAAAAGTCATCATGAAGACTTCATCTTCTCGATACCATCTTCCCTAGATCAGTCAGCTTTTAAACAGGAATACGAATTGTTCACTTTATCATGTTACAGCTATTTATTCATGGATAGAAAAATATTACAACAAAACCTTAAGTGGATCCGACTCACAGCCACAGACATACTTTTCGATGCCCGTTTATGATGGTTTCCCTTGGCTTGAAAGCGGCATTTGACTCTGTAGACCGAGAAGTTCTTTGGCAATGTCTTTCACTGAAAGGTGTACTCCAGTAGTACATAGATCTTGTTAAAGCTCTTAACTTAAACACTACTAGTCGTGTCAGAGCTTATGGCGAACTGTCATTCGAACCTGTAACCTCAAGTGGTGTCCATCAAGGCTGCCTACTGTCACCATTTTTATTTAATTTCATAGTCGATTTACTGTTGGAAATTACACTCTCATTGTCTGACTTTTCAAGAATTGATCTCCTACCTGGAGACCCATTTATTGATTTAAAATATGCTAATGACATAGTCCTGTCTGGCGAAGATGCTGATATGATGCGGAATATTTTTAACAGCAATAAGCTCTAATGCAAGCATGTTCGGAATGCATTTCTCCCCCTCTAAACGCAAACTACTGCTCAAGGACTGGCCTTCGTCAACACCTGAACCAAATATAGGGAGTGAAGTAGTTGAGCACGTTGACCACTTCACTTATCTTGGAAGTATGATTAGCCCTATTGAGTTGATCTCTGACGAAATCTCGGTACGAATTCACAAAGCTCGTTTGGCTCTGACCAACTTACGTCACCTATGGCATAGACGAGATATTCGTCTCTCAACGAAGGGTAGAATGTACTGCGCAACAGTTCGTTTTGTCTTACTGTGTGGGTGTGAGACGTGGCAATTAAGGGTAGACGACACTCGTAGGTTATTAGTTTTTGACCATCGATGTCTTGAAACATCACTCGCGTTATCTGGAATCACTGAGTAAGTAATAGCGAGGTTAGATAACGGGTGTTAGGCAAAGGTGGTAAATCAGTCGATGAGGTTGTGAATCTTCATTGACGGAGGTGGTTGGGACATGTGTTACGTATGTCCGACCACCATCTGCCTCGACGCGCGATGTTGGCTGATGTAGGAACAGGATGGAAAATAGTTAGGGGCGGCCAAACTAAAACATAGCATCAGTTCATGAAGTCATTAACTCCTGATATGAGTTGTGTCGATAGCTGCAATCTACCTGGATGGGGTCCTCACAATTACTGTAACCAGTTGTTGGAAGTACTGAGTGACATGGCCCAGCATTGATCACAATGGCACAGATGTATTCACTCATTATCGTCCCTTAAATCTTGAGCTTTAAATTATTCTATATCTTTCTTTCCACGCTCCCTGTACCATATTCTATATGTTCACACTCCTTGTTACTATTATTTTTATTGAAGTAACTTCTACTAATGTGATGTTAATCTTGCGGTGCCACATACATACATACATGCATACATACACACATACTCATAGCTAGGTTTGATGGCGCCTTTCTGAACTACGTTGCACCTAAGAGCACACTCGGAACTAAAATTCATGTTTGTTTGTACATAATTTGCACCAGTCATTTACTTTGTCGATGGAATCGTTGCATAACATTGTCAAAAGAATCGAGTGCAGTTCTTGTATCAAACAACATTAGTTTATGACCGAACTCTGCAAAGTGTAGGTTAATTGAGTTTGATTACCATCCATTCATTCTCCAGCGATCACGGGATATTGTCCTAAAAATAATCGACCTCAGTGACTTACGTTGTTGTACATTAGTCATAATATAGGCTAGTGGTGATTGTGCTATAACTTTCTATTGTGTTTGTCGCAAACAGGTAGATTGATTCACAAGAATAAGCCCATCTTGATTGTATTGTTGTTTTAATTATGTCGTTTAATGTTCCTGTTTATTCGATGTAATTTTCTGTCTTTTATTGTTCCTCAACGTTGTCATTTCATTGCACATGGTGCTTATCCTGATTTGCTGAACACAGATTAGAAGATGAATTTCGTGATATGGCAGCTAATTACTATCATAATCAAGCTAAGAAAGTGAAATCGCACAAGGAATCACTCAACAAAGCTAGTCACCAGGTAATTCTTAGATATCTTTTATTATAATTATGTCTGTTGTCGAAGTGTATCATCCACAACTTTTCGAGACTACTCGTTTGTGTATATTGTATATTTGTTTGTCGACACATTTGATAGGACCTTATTTAGGGTATAACCTAGTCAGTCTATTACTTTTCGTTGATGTCCTTAGAGTTGTCGTGACAAGGTAAGTTTTTTTACAGGACAAAAGGTCTTATGAAGATTTTTTTTCCTTTGTACAGTGAATAGTATTATTTTAAGAAGTGATTTCGAATAGTGACTGTTACTATGAATTTATCTTCAGTGTTATAAGTTTCATAAAATATGACGAGTAACTACCTACTTGTCTAATTAGTAAAAAAACGCCCTAAGAATCTCTTGTTACGTTACCGTCTTTTATTGGAAGTCCCTGCACAAATATTATCACTTCTTCCTTCAGAAAATTCCCAAAAATTTCCTCCCTTTAGCTTAATATTTGTAATCACGACTTGATCAAGTTAATTCTTTATCCACAGGGACTAAATGTGTACCGCTTCGATAGCATTATGTTCCTAAACTGTCTGTTAAAGTGAAATGCATTGAATAATCCTATTGACATAATAAACGTATACCTATTAGTGTTTTTTGTGAAGGCTTTCCAACATTTCACCAAGTTTCTTAGTTATATTTTTCTCGAATAAACGAATAAGTGGGAGGCAGCCATAACAAGTCAGTTAGTCATTAACAACGTAGAACCTTTAACCATGATATCAAGAAAATCAACAATTTTCTTCAGCATTTAAATGCTTGGTGCAGAGTAATTATATACAAAATCACAAGATTGGTTAACCTTGTTATGTGACTTTTAATTATCTTTCCAATTTACCGATTGCAGTTACTGTTCGTTCGCCACGAGTTTAAAATTGCTTTTTACGGTGAGTTGAAACAAGATCCAGGACTAGCATTGAAGTAAGTTCATCCATATGTGTATGTATTTATTTCTAAAAATTAATGCTTTGATTTTTAGCTTCGGCTACATATTTAACTTACGAATTGCTGCTTAGATGTTTATATCATTGATTATATTTGCCATTATGTATCTTCAATGAAATGAACGTTTTCTGACTACGTCTTGAAGTTCTTAAGTTGTATGTAATATTTGGTAGTTGTACAAAGAAACAATTCACTGTACCACTCTCTCACTACAGTTTGATCAACCAATTAGTATTTTTAGCAGAAACGTAAAGAGATATGACTCAAAGCCGAGTATATAAACCTGTATTTCGTCATTAAGTTTGACTTAACATTGTGTGCTATAATAGAACTTACGGTCCTGAAACTTGAACTTGTATTATTCAGTAGCTCACTTATTCTGTTATAGATCTATTCAGTCAGCAACTGAATTTTTTCTCTTAATCACCATTCATTAGATTTCATTGAATTTTTTTCTCATATTTTAGACATTATCAACAAGCATATAATCATTTAACGGAATTGCGGATGTTAGATGCGCATTTGCTAGAAGTAAAAACTGTTGCTGGATTTATTAACTACAAGGTAATTAATGACTTTTCGCAATTTATTTTCTATAATTTCTTTTTAATTTAATTTAAGAATTTGTAGTCACTTATATCTCATTCAATGTAATCTAAATTTCAAAGACAAATATTATCCATATTTTGCATTCATAGTTTCATATTTTTTCATGAAACACTTCAAATACGCTTATTATATCACAGTGGTTGTTGTGATAATTAAATATCACATCGTAGGGTGCAATTTATTGCGGATAAAAATGTAACATTGAGTAACAGTCGGATAGAAACTAAAACGTATTAAACAACTCTGATTTGACCATTTAGATCTAGAACTATCTTAATATACTTGATTACTGGGGTGTATTGCAACTATATATATATATATATATATATATATATATATATATATATATATACCTTCTATGTTTTTGCCGTTTTATTTATTTACTGACGTCATCAATGACCGTGAATATATGTAATTTGCGCATAGATATGCCGCCTGGCCTTCCAAAATAATGCCTCTGATGCAATATCGCAATTTCGAAGACATATTAACTTCTTCACTAATCTGGTGGGATTACCGCAGTTAGCTTTTGAACATGAAGCATGGATGTCAAAACAGTAAGTAATTTACTCCATTATTTCGATTTCGTGTTGCGTAAAATTTCTATCTATGCTGATTGATCGGTATAAATGACCTTCATTCATTCTATCCATAGTTCCACAGTTAATTATCATGGATACTGCTCGTAAATTTCTTAGGTTTGAAATTCTTGGTGATCTTTTTCAAGAAGCGATCAAATCCAGTCTGACTCCTCTTATGACTCAACATCCAGGATTGTATTATCAAGAGGCATCCAGACATGCTATTTGTCGTCGTCAGTTATGTCAGGCCTTGTGTATCCCTACTGTTAAAGCTGCTGAAATGAATGTAGATGAGAAGTTTTCCTACCCCTTGTCAACAGTACCTAGTGAACATGCTACTGGAATCGCCGCAGCCTTCGTTACAGACAGTGGCCTAGTTGCTGAAGAACATAATTCTCCACCTCTTGGGCCTAATCATTCCTCAGAATCCTCTAAACCAAAACGTACGGCAATTAATACCGCAGTAGAGTTTGTTCGTGCCCAGTCACCTCTTTTATTTAAAAAACAGATTTCTGTAGCGGATAGCCCGAACTTATCAGGCTACCATACATCTAATCAGTTATCTCCAACAGATGGTGTGTCAGCTACAGAGAAAATCGATGGTCTTGAATTTTACGGTCAGCGACCTTGGCGGCAAGGAATTCAAAGCATCGAACCACCGAATCCATCAAAAGAACGTGAAGGAATCTTAAATTTGCAGAAAGAAGAACTTAAAGTAGATCATTCTGTAAGTTTTTTTTGGTTTTATAAGTCATGTATTAATAAAAATTAACTATTTATTCCTAAATTATGTTTACATAAATCTTACGGTTAGCAATGGTAAATGATATTTTAGTTGTTTGCCCCTTATATTGAATAGCTAGTATTTTCACTGAATTTGGTCTCTGTATGTAAATACTTACAGAATCCCCATTTCATATCCCAATCTTTTTATTGTTGCATCTGCATTATACTATCTTCTTTTCTTCTTACTTCAACTCATTTTGTCAGGCTATATGCATGTAATATTTTGTTGACATATATTCGCAGGTCGGTGTTACATGACAATCCGCTAATTGTAATCTTAATACTTACATTTTATATCTAACCATTACACTTAGATCCTGTTTATCATCTTATAGAGCTGACTGTAATTTACTTTTTCATATTTTTCCGTTCATTTTGCAAGCTACAAAATTTTGTACTCTGTTAACTTATAAGGCTCCATTATACTGATAGTAATAACAGTTTGGCATCCATAAATTATTTTTTTTATGAGAGCGAAGAAAGTATGTTGCGTTGTTGTTGTCAGTATAGTTATAACTACTCAATCCTACAAATATTTTTCATAATTTCAGGGTTTTATTATACCTCTACTGGAACAAACTCGATTACAATACAAACGGTATAAAGCTGAGAGAATGAAACTTTATCCATGTAAGTAGATAGTTTAACTATCTATGTTGATTTTCAGAGTTGTCTCTGAATGTTCAACCCGTTACTCGACTCTTTTTTCCCTGTTTACTTTACTACGGAGAAGTTTACAACGTATCAAATTGTTATATTAGGTTTCCTGGCAACGGTTTTCGTCATAGAAATCCGAGAAATTTAGCCGATCTAATGCTGTTCAGGATTGAAGAGCCGGTTGTTTTCGCCTTTCATTCTAGAACCGTACCACACTCTCAATTTGTCACTAGAACTATTAATTTAAAGGATCATAATTATTCATTTGTATCTATTTGTCTCTTAAAGTATCATCAATTAACAAGTATATTTAACACTAGTGTTTATTATTATTATCATTGTATTAACTTCTATTTCTACTGTATGATGTTAATCTTGGTGTGCTTTAGTGGTATGGCAACCTGGACCGATGCACTCATGTACCAGGTCCTATATTGATCATACATACATAACACTAGTGTTTTATTTTATTAATTCTGCGAGTTTAGGCGTGAGTTTTATGTTGATTTTTCAAGTGGATGTATATATACTAGTGCTTGATTTTCTGTGCTAATGAATCTCGACTTTAGGTATACACTTCCATTATGTTCTCTCTCGTCATTATTTCTCATTCTAACCTCTTATGTTTTACTCAGTGGAAATATACACTGAATTATTTAAGAAATATGATGTCTTTGTTCTCTGCTGAAATATACGTTTTACGTATAATTATATAATCGGATTATAATACTGTACGCTACTTTTCTGTACAAATCTTTACTAAATTTGTTTTGTTAGTTTATTAATATTTATCTACCAATTCTATATCATATACATGTTAAACTCGTACACATATTTTCTTGTTTTAGGTATTTTAATGGGTTCCGAATATTATGACAAACAAGATTATGATAAAGCTCTTAGGTAAATAACAAAATCGAAAATCAATTTTCTTTTTTAGTTGTTACTTAAGTGTAGTCAATGAATATCGTAATGAAAAGTGGTGGTCTCTTTATACCTTCACACTGAAGCGAATTGCAACGTAAGTGTTATTACATATAACGACGCCATTGTATTCACTCTGACGCTTAACTAATGACTAACTTTAATCTATTTCGGTACAATATGTAATTTAATATACGAATAGTTCTATTTCTAAAACATGGGTGGTAACTTGTTGAGACACTTGAGCTTCAAGTTTCATCTGTGTTGCGGTTCATCTGATTGCCATGTCAGATGTTTTAGTGACTAATTTAGATACACGAATCCTTTACGTTTCTTATTTATGTTTGATTAGAACACTACATAAGCGGTCAATCTAAGCTTATTTAGCTATTGCTTCTCAGTTCAGCATATTGAACAAATTAAAATGAATTTCTGTGGAAATTATCGAAAGCAGGAAAACTTTATTTAAGTCATTGTCTTTCAGAAAGTTAACTCTTTTATTGTTTTCTCAACTATTGCTCCTGTAAATGAGTTTTGTTGTAAGCATTAAATTTACTATATTTTTAAAGTATTATCGGTCTCATATCTTCACTCAGTTTATAATTGAAATTGATCAATTTTAGGTGTGCATACTTGATCGCACAACCTACTGTATTTCTCTCTTCGTGTTTGGAACTTCTTGGACCTAGTGAGTTATTTTCACTGTATTATATGAAAATCTAAAGTTTTGGACTTAAATGTTACTTAAAGATGTTCGGGCCATTAACATCTTTTATTAATATTCTGTTGGATAGCTTTTAGAGTTCTACGAGAAATAAACTATAAAGTACTAAATTGTTAACTTCAAAGTACTATACGCTCCAGCTGGATTTTTTACCATTCCCGTTTATTAATAGTACTTCTAGCTTCTAATTTTGTTTCTGTTCTCTATGATTTGCTGTTTTAGATAGCTTGATACCTTCTTCTGAAAAAATACATACCCAACAGGCAATTTTCGATTTCCTTAGCGTAAGTTGTTATACTTATAATTGTGAACAATCTTGATGGATGTATATGATTGTCTTCTATAATATGAGAGACCGGATTAAGTTGCATCACATTTTACTACTTTTTGATGGTTTATCATCTTATAAAATGTTGAAATAACATTACTTGAAATCTCAAGTTGTTTGTCAATTAGTTGTAAAGATTAGATCACAAGCTTGATATCATTATTAATAATGTTTAATAGCTTAACAAGAGAAACATTTTGATATCAAATATCTCTTATTCATCTACGTAAAACAACTAAGTTGATAGATCGATCTTAATATAATGATCCTTCAATTTTAATGAAAATAATGTATATATATTGTTATTGTTCCAGTGTATGACAGTAATCGTCGTCAGTTCAGCTTATATTTTCTTTTTTTCTTTTTTATTGTAGACAGGAGTTCCTAATCTCATAATGTTTGCACCTGAGCTTGATCACACGATGGAAATTATAGAAGATAGATGGAAGAAACAGTTAAACTTATTAATACAGCATACTTTAAATAATCATTTAGAAGTTGCACATAATGAGTCTGTTAATGAGAATGTAATACATTTAGAGAAAGAGTCACTAAATTTACCCGACTGGCAACTTAGTGAAAAGTGTAAAATTTCACTAGACATTACACAACTTAATGCATGTAGTAAGTGTGAAAATTAAGAAATAGTCAGCGTTAACTAGAAAATATCTCATGATTTTTGTTTTTATCTAGTGTGCTATGCTAAACTATTCCTTAACGATTATTGGACTTAAATTTCAAACATATTCTAACTCCATTTAATTATGTTTGGTTTATGGATATCATCATTGGTCATCATATGTAGAAAATATATCTCGAAGCCTAGTACTTTAACTTGTACTAAATAAATAAGTTAGATTGCGTTTTAGAGTTTTTTTTTAGAAAATTTATCATTAATGTATGATAATCCTATTGTTAAAGAAATATCTAAGTTTAAGGATGCCCTTCAGATAAATGGCATATCCCGTAAATCACAAACTTCTCAAAGTATTTATAGTCAGTCTAGATTTCTTTGATGGTTTTTAGCATTAATCTAGTAGGCTGTAATTTTATTAAAAATATATTCTATGCTTAGTATGTATTCAGTTATAGATGAAGTAAAGCGTCATTGAAAACTAGCTAACATTGCACTGCTGCTTCGTCTTTGTTTCGTGACTTGTTAGCTTAATCCAAGACTTATAAGTCATTCTTTGAGCATGATCCAGTTTTAGCTTTATTGCAGAAAAAGACAAACTTCCTAGAGGAATTCATTCTCTCTCAAATGCAATTTGTCTCAATTATTTATTTATTGTGACCTTCCCTATAATAATAGGTATTTACATTTCTTTATTTACACAAGCTTATTGAATGAATAAAATTGACCTATTTCTTTACAAATGAATATACTGAAAACTAAAGCCAAGTAATATCCTTTTACTGCCGACTAACGAGTCACTAGTTCACCGAAAAATTTTTTAGATCGAAGGATTAGTTGTGATTAGGTATCTTCTTTATGTGCTAACTTCCTGTCAAATGTGTTGTGTTGGACTGGAGTTTATATTAACCAATACTAATGGACCTTCCTAATTGATAACTGGTGTATAGTTCACAAATCTTATCTGTGAAGTATAATTATCAAATGTACTATTTTTAAGTCCTTTTGTAAAAGCAAATCGTATTATAAAAGTTTAATTATTTTCCATATTACAGTACAATGCAAAGTTTGCTTTACGCAAACGGAGTTTACATATGGTCAACCCGTTCAGCTGGCTATCTTTTTACGGTATCATATTAATGATCTCACTTTTTGTTATTTATATATTTAAATGTGGTTGCTTTTCACCAGTCGTTTTTCTAAAACAGCTACTAAGATATAAAATCACTCTCAATGTAGATTAGTCCAGTTTTTCTTTATTTATACCACTGCGCCAAGTGGAGATTACTACGTAATGATAATATTTTAAGTATCGATATCTAACGACTCAGTAAGCAAGTTTCATAATTTAACTAAGTTTGAGCTATCAGCCAATCACTAACAACTGATGCCATGTTTCGATTCGGCTACCCCTACTCTTCTTCCATTCGACACCTACTCTAACCAACATCACACGACAAAGTGATCAAGCATGCTCCACACATGTCCCATCGATCTCAATCGATGAAGTTTTTCGACCTATTCGACTGATTTGTCATATTTCCTTAGTACTATATGTCTAACATCAGTATTTTACCTATTCGTTCATTCCATGATATACGGGAGATATAACTATGATCTCTATTATCAAAGACCTGGAGTCTACGCATATATTTTATTTCCATGGCCCATATTTTGCATTCGTAGGTCAATACTTAGATGAATGCTTCACAGTACACTTAACCCTTCGTTTTAAGACAGATATCTCGCCTACACCGCAAGTGACACAGGTTGGTAAAAACCAGGCAAGATTTCTGAGTCTGTGCGGAGATTTCGTCAGATACCGATTCACCAGGGGTTATAAAACTTCTTAGATAAGTAAATTGGTCAACAAGCTCAACTATTTCACTCTTAATGACTAATCTAAGCGACGATGCAAACTAGACATTGAGTAACATTTTGAATTTGCTTGAAGAAAAATCCATCTTAAGTAGACTTGCATTGTTACTCAATGTGTTAAGGTGGCTGTATACTGTCAGCGTCTTCACCAAGTAGGACTATATCGTCTGTGTATTCCAAATCGATGAGTATGTTTTCTAGAAGTGGAATTATTCCTGAAGAGTTAAATGAAGAAAGTGAGGCTGTAGCGACCAGTAATCGACATTAGATGGAATGGCGTTTGTTTCCCAGACTGACTGTTATATTAGTTAGCCTACCAACTACAAGTGGACCACAACATCTATCTAGTATTGCCTACTGCCGTCCCCCTCCTTTGCTTTCGTCGCCTACTACTGCTCACGGTGACATGGCTCAGAATCGGTCACAGTGGCGCAAGTGTATTCACTCTTTAACTTCATCTAAATCTTGAATTCTGTCATCATTCTCTACATACCTTTACTCTCTCTCTTGTATTCTGTTATTGTGTTACCTCTGTTATCTCGTAGTGCTAATATGGTATGGCGACTTGAACCTATGGGCGTA
Organism: Schistosoma japonicum; assembly: GCA_025215515.1. Taxonomy (NCBI): domain Eukaryota; kingdom Metazoa; phylum Platyhelminthes; class Trematoda; order Strigeidida; family Schistosomatidae; genus Schistosoma; species Schistosoma japonicum. The sequence goes on along the minus strand of CM046061.1, from coordinate 59,070,636 downwards.
TTCGCCCGGTTCTACATTAATGATGATGATGGTGACTGCTCACGGTCTTCATGTAGACTATTTTTTTATCTGCGTCCCAGTTGTCGTCGCTCTTCATTATTCTCAGAGCCTGTTGGAATGGGCTTTTATAACTTACATCAATTCTGTAGAAGTTCCAGAGATTCATTGGTTTCTCATAACCTTTAGATTTTAGGTTGGGTGCAGTTATCGCTACTGCATTTAAAACCGCTTTAAAATCATTCCAAGCTTCTTTGAGTGAATCGGCTGTTTTTGAACAACTGAGTACTTAGCTAAACCTTCTCTGAATGGATACTCCTCAGAATGAGTGGCAGTCCTTTACGCAGCCACCCCAGCGATAACTGATGTCTATGTGGTCTATTTGTGTCCTTCGTTGTGTTGATATTTGAAGTTGCCATGTTACATAGCGTCCCACCTTATGCTTAAAGTTTATGCTCTCTAACAGTAAGTGGTTATCTGAATAAAATTGTAGGAGACAGTCTACATTATCTGTTTGTTGAGCTGGAATTCCGAGTAAGCCATCTTAGTATTTTTCAGCTTGATTTAGCCTACCGATTCGGTCGTTAAAATTCCCTTTTATGGTTATATCTGAGTGTTTCACTTTATGAAGGAGGTTAGAGGATCTTCTGTAGGACTGGTCTTTCAATGTATCTGTATCGCAGTCAGTGGTGAAGCAGAGGAGTAAGCATAGACAAAGTCTACAAACAAGTATCTGCATCCTTCCCTGTCTTTCTGAATTCTTACTGTGGCATTTAGAAGAACAGCACATAGACAACTTTCGACTCAAAACCAGCAAACCTAATGCTATACCTACACCAACGAGGTCACGAAAATTTGCTGTCAGGTCCTCTGATAAACAGAGAGCAAATCACACTCTCGACTAGGTGAGGCCAAGCGAATAATCACACTAAGCTGCTGTATTCGTGTTTCAGAGAAACTGCATACATCAATCTCTTCCTCTGTTAAAATACAGAGTTACTGTCTTATTAGTTATCTGAAGTAAACATCTTACTGCTGTCACACCTCTGTACAGTCGGCAGTATGACTTTATTTTTGCTGCTTTTATTCATACTACTCTTCAACTGACCTAGCTAGTATGATAGGAATGTTCTAGTCAGTATAGCTCAACTGGTTCATAACGATAGTTAAGCCCGACCACCACTTCTTGCTAACAGTATCGATCAGGAAGCTCATGCTATTTTAGCATTGTTACTTAAATAGTACTATAGTAAGTAATCTTCTACAAGGATACATTTCACTTAACGACATTTGTTGTATTTAAAGTTTAGTAGTTGTTGCCCAAATAGGTAAATCTAACCGAATATGCTTTCTGTTTACGAATTTTGACGCTCTGTCGGTGTTGTCCCATAAATCATCAGTCGGACAATCTTATTGGTAACTTTTCTATTCATCTACAGTACAGTTCAATTATTAAAGACAAATAACTTGACAATTTTCAGTTAACCACTGTATAATTTATTAACTGTGTATAGCTGTAATGTTTTCCAGTAAGATTATGTTAGACATAAAGAAACTGATGTGTAACCGACAATAAGATCACATAGTGGAGATGTTAGTGTTTTCCTCTTGTTTCGCAGTTTTGCAAATAAATTGTCTTTTCACGAATTTTTCTCTCTTAGATCATTCGCCCCTTTGCCTATTCTTGTTAATCGTGTCACTGTGACTTTTTCCAACAAGGTAATTTAAGTATGTTTTTCACTATTTATTCATTTCAGCTATCTTTCTAGTAATGTTGGAGTATATGAAGTTAGTGATTCGCATACATCAAACGAGTAAACTGCTCATTCAAATGTTTTAAACGATCTGTTTGATTTGAAAATACTTAACAATATACTAGTTAAGCAATCAGCAGGAAGTGAAGTGGAATCGGTTAAGTTTTATTATACATTGAGATGATTCAGCGTTGCATATTGTTGATCGTATATAACACCGAATTCGGTAATTTCATGTCATTCAGGGACTATTTCCCTATAGTTCTTCCGTTGCAAGCGTCTCGGTTATATTTGTCATTACTCGATCCGTCACAAATACAGCATGAAGTACCGATCATTAAGCATACCCAAAGTGGTGATCTTTTCTAGTATACAGGTGTCCCTCTCATGGATTTCGCTGATATTGCTACAAACAGCTATAAAACAACCCCTTAGCTCATAATTTTTTTGGAATATATTAGGTAATTCGCATTTCCAATTAGGGATCGGCACGTACTTCAGGGATTTTTTATTATCTTCCTCTAGTTCAAATCTTTGACTCTCAAACCTCACGTCAGACAAATTGAATTTCGACTCAATGATCTGATATTATTAAGCAAAGTTAACTGAATCTCCATCAGTAATGCTTGAAATAAATGTCTGAAGTGTCGTCATTTATTGTCGTAGTTGTATATGTGTGTACTCTTACTTTATATCCAGACTTGCAAGATACGACTGTGATATGGCATTATTTCCTAAAGTGTAGTAGCAGTACTAATTGAAAGAGGAATTTTTTCGCTTGAATAATATTAGGTTGAGTAAACGGTATTTGAATCCTGTTTCATCTTTGGGGCAAATGTTATTTTCTGATAGTTTTGATCTGATTTCATGAATATAATGTAGTATATTAATATAGATAAAATATTGTTTTCAAAGAGTCAGTCCAGACATCCGAGTGTTATGCGTAATGGTCATTCTTTGATCAATGAGTTTTAACTAACTTTTATTATTCTCAGTTCTCTAAGTTACATAATTGTTATTGTTTTTTTTAAATGATGCTAACCGTTTCACTATCTATTTCCATTACAAATACTATTAGGTCGAATATCTGACTGCTTCACAGGGTACAATAAACAAATCTTTAACAACCAATGTTTCAGTCCATCAAATATCACAAATATGGTCATCTAAATTCGTGTTGAACTCAACTGAGAAATTCAAAATGATTTTATTATGTCTTAATCCAGATGTACTTGGAAACCAAATAAAAGTAAGCCATATATACTTACCTTATATTTTGTTGAGAAATTTACAATATGATCGATCTTTGCGTCATCAATGGGAAAATCAAAAGTCTAGTATGTCAAGAACAATTGCAAATATCTCTTGTATGGGAGACTGTTCAAGTTTATGTAATCATTATTATGGAATATTAACGGTTATGTGAGTAGTTTTGATAGCAAGATACATGACTGGATAGTTTGACTTGATTCTGACTGAATTACCATTACTCACAAATCTGATTTATCAATACAATACCACCAAACGAATTGATACCAGAAGACAGTTTAACTAATCAACAGTAACGAGTAGTTTCGCATTGCAAAATAATAGAATCATTATTATGAAAACTCATTTAAATTATCTTGAAATGTTAGTTATTTATCTGCTAGGTCATTTACGGCCGCTTAAAATGAAGATATTATTATCTGACTTACTTTCTCATCTGATTAGTCCTTCAGGTTCACACTAGAATAATGCAACAATTACATTCGTTTTTATTTTGTATTTATGCTCATTGAATAATCTGTACCATTTTATTAAATTGTTATACGAATTCCCCACCTTTTTCAACAGGTTGATTCAATCCATTTATGTTTGGCTAGTTGTAATGATAAAAACGCTATCCGAGATTTAGTGACGTGTACCGTTTCATGGCAGTTGAATACAAAATCAGACTATCACGCTTATATAAATGATCGTAAATCCATCGGCCATAAACATCATAGTCAAAGAAAACACCATGTTATGTCACATGGCAATTTAAACACTTCCGCTAACAATACTTGTGGTCTATGGTGTAAGGAGGTTGTTCTTTCAGTACCAGAGCGTAGAATACAAACGAACCCTCTTAAAATTGAATCTAATGGCTTTATAATTAATCAAGACCTTCCTAATCTTCCTCCGGATTGGGATCTTATTGACAATCGAATTCAAACGGAGTAAGTCTTATTTATTTATTTTGTTAATTGCACTCATGTGTCAAACTTATTTCGAAATTGATTTGTTTTTGTTTCTTGGTATCTATCTAGGACCCGAAATTAATTTCTTTTCAATTTTCACTATTATTCGCATTTTTATTTTTATTTATTTGTTATTTATTCTGTTACCAGTTTCTCCATTTATTATGACGGCATGAATTGTCCTCTACTTTTATGGATTACATTTCATGACAATAGATGAACAGAGAAACGTAAACTGCTCAGGATACTCATAGCTTGCTAAACATATAACCATGTTACCTGTATTAATGGGCATTTATTTAATATTTAATGAGCTATAGTTTCGGTACATACGTGCAATGTTTTTGATTGTGCTTTCCTTCGAATAGTAACTAATTTATTGCATTATTTGATTATGAACATTTATTACATTTTTCACCTGTTTAATTGTGGTTTTTCCTAATATCTTATTGCTAAAAACATGTAGAATGCATCATCCAACTTCTGGTTTAGAAATCACTATACCAGAGAATGTATATATATTGGCAAATGAAATTTCACAAATCAATTTTACGATTCGTAATCCAACACTAAGTGATTGTACTAATATAAAGTGAGTTTTGTTTTTAAATATATTCACATAAACATCTGTTCTTCTGCTGAGGCTACATATTTAACAGCTATCCAGATTTATAGATTATTCTTACTCGTTATGAAACTATTGTATTGCAGTGGTTGTTGATTTTTTTAATCACTATACTTTACAGCGATTAATCCTATCAGTTTCGACAAAAATCTGTCTACATGTTTTTTTCTTTGATTAGCTGTTGTAGTTCAGGGACTTCTGATTGGTAACTTTTAACCTTTGGTTAACTAGCATTTTTATGTATTTACTCTTTGTAAGGGTTTAATACATCACACGTGCCTATTCTATGTTGTATTCAACTATTTTTTCTCACGTTATTGTTCTATGGGTATTATCTTCAGATTTTCCTTTTTCTTTTAGAATGTAGACAGGAATGCTTTTAAGGTGTGTAAACGACTTTTATTAAAAACATCTACATATTTCAGATATAGAATGTCTCCTAGTTGAATGAAGCGCTAGCTCTTGTCTTTTAATTGATGGTTTGTAGGTTAGAACCTCACTCCACCGTCGATTTGCGAAACCGAATTTTATAACTAACACTTATATAATTAAAGTATGACTTAAAGCTGTTTACATAAATTTGCACTTAATAATTCATCATACTAGGGCTGTTAATAAATTATAAACCTATTTGTTATTATTAAAATTCTTAACAAAATCTTATCACTCGAATTTCCAGAAATAGTATTTTTTATTAATACTAGGTAAGTGTGATTAGACAGTTCTACTTCGTCTGAAATTTTTCAGCCTTCATGTGAGTTGAAATTCTAACTTTTTTATCAGATATTTGCACTTTTGATGTGTCGTCTTTTGCATTTCCTTCTTTCGTATAGTTTAACTATCCGTTTAATTCAGAAAGAAAAAGACTCAACCGAACCTGCCGTTAATGTTAGTGCTACTACTACTATATCGACTGCATCGGAGAATTATTTGGTGATCGGCAGTTCATCAGAATTAATATCTCATATGACAATTAAAAATACTGATTCATCTCAGAAACCGAACAGCGTGCATTTTACAAGACAGCTAGATGATATTTCATCAAGTCAATCTACACCTGTGACAATATCCTTATGTTGTTCACCTTCTTTGCCAGTTTTTTGTAATCTAACACTCTTGTGTCATTTAACCTTCTCTACTAAAATTTTACCTTGTGAATATTCTGATTACTTACTATCATTATCGGATTCATTTACAACACCAACAACACTGGTGTATAATGTCATAGATGAATGTGCGAAACCATCTAATGATGTGAAGCTGTCAAACATACATAATCATATGGTTTCTAATGTAATTGACCAAAACGCGATGGTAATTCAGTGTACTCAGAATATGGAAACTAATATTTTTGTCTCATCTCCATTTGAATTAGATTGTAAACTTCTTTCATTAACAGTAAGTTGTGTATTTGTTATATATCGCCTTAAAATCAGTTATTTTTAATTAAGTTTGTAAGTCTTGATTACAGTTCAGAATCACTAACTACTGAAGGGATTCAAATTAATTCCACTTATTTGTGATTTAATGGTTACGTCCTTGCATATCATTAGGAGTAATTATACTATGTATCTTTACTGATTGAATGATTGTGTATTTTATGTATGTTTAATTCTGAAACTAAGTAAGTTAGTTGTATGTATGAAGTCATAATCAGGTTTCTACTTGGTTCGATCTCCAAAATAATTAACGGCATATGAATATCTCTATAAACTTTCAACCTTTGCCATCCTCATTTATACTAAGGTGATATTCTACTCAGTTTAGGAGCTTTTCGAGGATTGTTCTGCACTGAACAATTTATCCGATAGTTATATTGTTGTTTAACCAGAAACTCGTAATTCTTATATTCAGAAAATGATCATATTCAAGTATTCAACTTGTTTTTACTTTTTTTCCAGTTTTCCTATGAATAAGCTTGCTACTTTTGTTGTCTGATTTGTTATCAGAACTTGCGGTTGACATGAAATTCATAAATCACTTAATCGTCGTAGACAATCCTGATTTTCTAAGCAGTAGCTGTGAAAGTGTGACTATGTTTAGGGATTTTTTTCTCGCAATAGAGAAAAGTTATTTTAGATACATTGTGTACTGATTCTCAATTTAACACAAAGAATAAGTGGATTTATTAGATTGTTTATTTTACTAATCTTATCCCTAGTTATTTAGTACTTCTCAGTGTCTTGACTTAGATACAAATGATTTACCTAACCTCTGCTTATAAACGTCTGATGTTACTTGCATCTATTATAGTCAAGTAATTATGCGAATGACGGTACTTTTGATTATTTATGCATTGATAACTCTAGTAGAAATAATTTCTTAAAAGCTATAATTATTTTTTCTAATTCTTTTTCAGCAACATCCTATTAAAAGCCTAATAGTGAATGACGAGTTTTTGTTACTATCCAAATTAACCAACACTGCAAATTGTGAACTAGAAATACATGATATTCAGCTAGAAGTGGTTAGTTGATATTTCTTTGTTCCTTGTACGTATCACTGTATATATACTTAATGATGCAACTATGAATTTATCGTTTTAGCAATTAAACAGATTAATCTTCTCACTTACATAAATTCTATTTTAGGCTAAGGAGATATCTCATACAAGTGATTCCGGTGCTGAATCCATCAAGAATTGTAAGCTTAAATAACTTTCTCCATAGACTATGCTTTTTTTTATTATTCATTACTTTTGATTCTCCGTATCCATGCTAGTTTACTAATAAATTAGATATAATAACTCGTTTGTTAGATAGTTGGTAATTTGATTGAAGAGTTTTTATGTTAAAATATCTGTCTAGCAATTTATTTCTGTATCACTTAATACCATTCATTGTTCGTGCATGTGGTTCTCATCTATATACATGCTATAAAGTCATAGTGAATCAGTTTTTGATGTCAATGGTTGTTTTTTTTTAACTAACCGATTATGAAAGATAAAGTATCGGTCAATTGAGCAGATAGAACTAAACAGTCATGATTAAAACACGTTAGTTTGTATCAACTAAGTCTGATGCTTTAAGGTTATGTAACCAACTTCCAAAAACTACTGTAATTTAAACAAACCATAGGCGGTCCGGTATCGTTCTTAAAGTAATAACCAATGTTCGAATATTTTAATTCTTCTATGTGAACTTTATGTTTAGTGTACTTATTACATATTGTTATCAGATTTAAATTAAAAAACTAAGATTACTTGTTAACTCACGTGATCGTCAAAACCTATATACACGCTATAGATATTACTGAACCTGTCTTATCGATTTTCGAGTTCTATATAATTACTGTCTCACTTCATTTGTGCTTTCTATAGCATTCTTCAAATAATCTTACATAAACATATATGTGTTACTAATGATACTTGTTACTTTAATTTTTAGGTCACTGATGTCTATTGACAGTACGAGTACTTTTTTAAGCAGTTGGTTAGAATCCATACGAAAAATTAAGTTCACGTCATTCCGCATCAGCTGTTCTTTCCTTAATCAAGTTAATAAAGAAAACCAGTTGTATGAAAATAATGTATTCCATCGTATTTATTTCGAGCAATCTAATAGACACCAGTTATCTGTTGTTTAAGATGTTATTCGTTTCCGCATCGATATAGCCAGAGATAGATGTAACTGACAAATTTGGTGATAAACTCGAATGGTTGGAACGATTATCCATTATTTTACATGTTTAGGGAATAGAAAATTTAATTTCTGTTCACAATAAGCTTTATCTTATTGATAGTAAATTATTTTTCTACGAGTTATTTTATTTTGCCGGAAATTCATTTGAATTGTTATTTTTATTTATTTTTTAATTCCAGTAACTATGCAATCATCAGAAAGTTGTACTGAATGTCACATGTTAACAATGAGCGAAACAATACATTCACCTGAAGTTATAAATCTAGGTTTTCTTATAGTTAATTGGTCACGGTTAGTTTATGAATATATATGTATACGTATACTATTCTATGATCTGCGTGGTTCATTACATAAATAGTAGATGTAAACGTTTGTAATTGATATGTTTCGTTGGAAAAGAGTAATTGCTGTTTAACATAAAACGTAAACCTTTAATTTTCCTGTTAGTTGATGTATTTGTGATACTATTTCTAAGTAATAGTTAGTAGTCATTTCCTGCAACATTAAATAGCTTATAAAACTGATTGCATAATATTTATTCATTAGGAATTCATTGCATAAGGTATAGTTCACCGAAAAATTGAAAAAGTTCTATAAATGAAGAGTGCATTAGATAAGGAATCATGTCTATGCTAAACTCTGGTTGAGATTTGGACAGTTCTAACGTTTCATGAATTTTGATTATTTCCTTACAAAGTTCCTCGAATTAGACTAACATACAATATGTTGGACTTATTTAAATTTCTATTGCTGGGTTTATTACATAATATAATTCCATGTATTATGTCTTCCATAAATTTACTGTTTGATTTGTGACACTGTTCGTTAAAATCTTGGTAAAGACTTATTTAAACTCTATTTAACTGAAATTAAATTCTCAAAGAAAGTAAACAACGGGTTCAACCACCATACTACATAATACAGATTCTTTAAAACAGTGTGTTTATCCACATGAGAAGAATCGTTGTTTTTCTTCTCGAGATTAGAGTCTGTGAACTTCGGAAACTTGAATGTTTTAATAGAAAAAGTTTCACCGTGTTTGCTACATGTACCTATGATTCAACATAATCAGTTACTACATCGTTACCTCATACTATCTTCAGGATTTAAAGCTGCACATTTCTGTAGTTTAGTCGATGTTAAAAAAACTATTTTGTCGGGTAATACGGTATTTCAGACATAAAATCTTTTGTGTTTTCTTTCTATAATCGTGTAAATTAACTGGTCATGCAGATACTCTTGAACGAAGAAAACCAATCACATTAAGAGCTGTTACATCGTTTCGGACATCGTTTTACGATAAACGCAAGGACGATAAAATACAGCTCCTGAATCGATAAGCAATTAGTGTTTATAATTACGTCGTTGATATTCAAGCTTTGTAAGATTGAGTATGAAATTCATATATCATATGGAAAGTTTTTCATAACAAGTAAACTTTTATTTTTTATGTCAACAGTATTGTCAAGTGGATTGTCATTTCTTCTAAGTAATTTTTAAGATTTTTTAGTAAATTAATAAAAGCTAATAATTATCGTGTTTTCCCCACTTTTAAGCGTTACTATTTCCATAGTAGCTGTAGAAAAAAAGTACCTGTTCACTACTCAGTGTTTGTTGAGTTGGGTTGTTTCTTTTGCCCCGATAATATGTATTAATCCCGTTTAGTATTCTACAGTTCAAAACGACAGCGTCTTGATCCCAAATCAAAACAAAAGTAGAGCAGGTAGCAAAGTATATTGAGAAAATAACAGCAGGAGGCAAAAGCAAAGCAAATAATTATATAAAAATCAGTGTTAGAATATTCCAGACCTTCCCAATTGTTCGTTGGCTCTGATTGGTTAAGACTGGGCCGATCACAACACAGCTTCGTGGATATGTCTTCAGCATGCTTTAATGAGGACCGTTTTGTGCTAATAATGTTGTACTTGCTTTCCTTAATATTACCTTTCGTTTTCACGTATTTAAGTTTACTAATTTCAGCTTGTTTTCGTTCCATTTTCACTTGTAATTATTTAAGCCTTTCCATTTATGTTCTTAGTCCAGGTGAAAATTTTTACAGTCACATTTACTGTACTTGGTGGCTCATTTAAAATTTATCTAATTGAAGTATGCTAACCGGAAAAAAAACTCATAACGCCATAAATTCTCTTTAAAATGCATGTCTTCTATTCATTTATCTTTATACAAATTTATATTGAATTTTTTGTAGCGTATCTACACTAAACGATGACAGCATGAAGCCGTATACTGCTACAACAAAATTCACTCTACCAACTGTTCCAGTTTTTTCTTTGCCAATTCAAATTAATGCTGAACTTCCAGCATATGGTGTTATGCTCACTGCATTCCCAGTTACTTTTATTTTACTAAATAAAACCATTTATCCTCAGGTATTAAGTCAATTGTTTTTGACTATACACGTAAATGTCATTTGTACTTATTTTATTATAGTTATCCATTCACAAGGTAAAGTAGCGAACTGGAAATGTCTCATTCAACCCACAAACATTTCAGCGTAAATTTTATTTAAATGGGTTCTGATAGATAGCAATTATTTCAATAGCATTGTATTTATAACTTGCTGTCGATTGTAAAGTTATTGTCAAGTAATTTGAGTAATACTCTATTTTCACATAGCCTTTTCAAACTCAGTCACATTTATTCGCTGTGGAGTATTGGTTTTGTCACCTTACTTTGTTCCAATCTTTTCATTCGTAATCATACCTAGTTCACAAATATGTGTTAGCTCAATTTACCATGTAATGTATTCGCAACTAGTTGAAACTTACAACCTGAAGAGCAAAAGAGTTCAAATAATCTTAATTCCAGTAATAATGAGTAGGACTAGATGTTAGGTAATAGGTTCGAGAAAACGAGTAAACATATATATGAAAAATGACACTAGAACTCAAGATATAGAGGAAAAAAATTAGTGTATGTATCTTCTCACTTGATCACACTTATTGTTCATGTAGTGTACACCTACTAGCATGGAATATAAGAACTGCAGTCATTATACTTCTTAGATATCATAATAATTGACAATGTCATCCGTGAACATTTTTCCAAATATGAATTACAATTTTGTCATTTAGTGGCATAATTTAATTTCTTATATGGATTATTTAACCAGTAGTTTGGGACACTGAAATGTTAATCCTCGATGTTAGAGAAATTAATATCAGAACTTGTGTTACTCACAACATGTTTAAACTCTCAAACATAGGAAAAATATCTGTTTGACAAAATCTCACATGATTCCTCAGCACAATGCTGTTAATAAGGCTGTAATGTAACCCATATTCCCGTAATCATTTTATCAATGTAATGTCTTAGAAAAATAAATCATGTTTAAAACACAGACTACGTCTGTACAAAATAAGTAGTAAATATCGTAAGCACTTTTTTAAAATGTTATTATTCATGTGAACAATCGGTGAATTAACGTACGTTGAGTTCGAATTTCAGTGTAAATAATTTTGTTTATTTTTCGGTTTTTTACTTTTTATTCACCAAATAAGGAGGCTATTTTTCAACTGGAATCGATTCAGGGTTTTATGTTTTCTGGTCAGCAGAAACTGAAGTTACGATTGCTACCGGATTCACCTCACTATCTACACTATACACTACTTCCATTGATATCTGGGAATATAAGGCTACCTCGGTAATTTTAATTTCTGATTTTTGAGTTCATTAAATGTATATTTTTTTGTAACATCTGATCATTGAGTACACATGCGTAACATATATTTTACTTAATGTCATGGGGTTGATGGTGATCTACTGGGCCTCCAATAATTCTTATTGTGCATTCATTTAGGTATTTCTGCATTATTGTGGCAACTTAAATTCGTCCCCGGTCAGTGTTACTGCGGTTCATAACTATCCTGTGAAATTATTATTTTTATATTTATTCATCACTGAATAGTAACCGTTGTCATGTTATCTAGCGTTTATTTGTTATTCTATTTCTTACGATTTTCTAATCAAATAAGAGGTGTGTCCATATGACTTGATATTATTGAAGTGATATTTTGATTGCTTGTTTCAATAGAATTGAGGTGTTCGCTGCAATCTGATGTCTATGCTACTTTAATACTTTGAAATATAATAGTTTGTTGCTTCGTTAAATACTTAAGTTATTATTCGTGACCTTACTTAATGACGACAGCCGCACCATCATTTTACTAAGCCCTATCCAACAGTGAATATCTATCAAAATGCAGTTAAATGAGGATCGCAGGCTACAAGTAACACATTTCTTTGATTAATTAATTGTCGTAATACTATCTTGATAAAGTTTCATAGAATATGCCTATACTTCATCTTTTTACTTGAATCACTTTTGCAGTATACACGATATCATTAGATCGTATGCACTTTTTTAGAATCTTCAACTGTTACTAGGCGGTGGTTACGTGTAAGTTAGTCTAGGACGAGCTTCCTATAAGGTATTGGTTCCTCTTACTGAAAATTTCTTTTAAATTATTCTGATTTTCCTGTAAACCTCTTGACCTGTTTTTTTAGATAAACTCACTGGTTTCTATATCTGATATATTTGTATTTATTATCGATGATTTTCACAGATTACATGTTATATTAGAACGTTATTCTACGTCATCGTCATCTGCACAGAAGGATCAATCCAATGTACATCTACAATTAGAAGAAAATCTCCTACGACAAATCCCAACACATTTACTAGTAATTGTAAGTTTTTATATTGAATATGTATGCCGTTACTTAGCTTTTTTAATTAAGTGTTTCACTGCTTACTTTTCTTGGTGTTAAAAATCTGTTTCTCTCACCATGAGGAACTCATATAAATTCGATAAGCACTTCATATTCCTCACAATCTGCTTTTTTTTTAAAGGCATCTACTTAGTTTACGTTTGCAAACTACTTTTGTGGTTTTGTTTGACCATCATCATGTTAAACATATTTCTACTACCACATTTTCTTTGAAGAGTTTGTTAAAAGAACACTTAAAACAATTTCTTTCATTTAATAATGTCTACCATGGTGTAAACATATATATATATATATATATATATATATATATATATATATATATATATATATATATGTTCATCACATTCTATGTTAGACTAACAGACCTCATTTGTTTGTAAAAGGAGTTAATTTTTGGGTAATCCAAGCATTTACTTGTTTAGTTTATTCAAAAGTTAACTGCTTGCTACAATTATGTTTTTTGCCTTCTCGTGACGAAAGAAGATCGTAATAATTATGGCGTTGTAAAGAGCAAATAGAAAGTTTAGTGTTGAATAAATTTTTCGATTAAGAATTCCTCTGATCACAAAATGAGAACAGTTTGAATGTGATCAATGTATATAATAGAAATTTCCGAATTACACTCTTGTTGGCATCTAAATTTAGTCCCAAACTTTACTGATAGCTGTAGACCATTAATTATTTCAAAATATTTTAACATATTCTCACTTTGTTTAATGTCTGTAAGTTATCTGGTAGTTTAAAAAAATTAAATTATCCAGTCTCTTTAATGGTAAATTTTAAGGCAGTTTTAGTTTCTATTTACTCATGATCTGCTGTCATAGTATTGCTTACAGTGAATCGATGCACGATTAACAATGCAGCAACTTTTCATATTGCAGTTGACAAACATCCAGATGACATAAGTACTATCAGTGCAGAACCTTATCGTATTTTAAAAAAATTTAACTAAATGTTACTACTTAAATTGTGCAAATTCGAAATTTTCCGTTCGTCAAATTCTAAAAATGCATAACTTTTATTTTACTATTAATTATACGTAATCCATCAGTATTGCTGTGTCAGACGCTATCTATCGACACCTTGTCTTAGTTATTTTGTCATTCTTATACAAGTTTTTATCATTGTATAGTATGAATTCTAACGATACTGTTTTGTTTCTTTTCTTTCCTACATGCTATAATGTAACATAAAGTTCCTTAATAGTAATTCATTTTTAAGATTATTTCTTTCCTGTATTTCCATTAAATTGATCTAAAATGTCGTTTATGAATCACTGCACCACCATTATTCCATTTAATGCAAATAATTATTAAAGTTTTATGTTTATTTTTAATTTAAACACGTAAAATAATGAACGCGAGTATGTTGAACATGGATAAATGTGTATTCATTTTCGATTTAAATAATGAACATTTCTAACGTATATTTTGTTATCATTCTGTAATTCCTGTTCGCTTGTCTTCTTGTTTTTTAAAGCCATCAACTGAAGGACTATTTGAACCATCGAAGAATAATGCAGTATCCAATCAAGAAAATAATACAGAATTGTAATCTATACCTTTTGTTGAAATTATTCAATATTCTTCTTTATCTGAAAATGTGCTGATTTTATTTGTTTATTCAATGTGTATTATAAAATTATCTTAGCAAGAATTAATTAATGTGTACTTTGTATAATAAATGTTTTATTACTTTCAATGTATGTGTTTTGTTATTCTTTGTGAATAAAACTGCATGTAACATTCTATTTTCTTGTATTATAATTTCTTTCTTTTTTTTTTTTTTTTGAAAAATACACTTTAATGAACGTAGAAAAACATTTTCAGTCATCTCCTTTTTACTTGTTATTCATTTTATTTACAGTTAATTAATGTTCACATTATGCAATTTTATTTTAGAAAGGTTTTTTCCCCAGGATCATCTAGTGCCAGAAAATGATAGTCATTATAATTGGAAAAAGTAAAACTGAATTAATTTAAGTATTAGTGAATGTTATCAACTTATCTTCTTCTGTTATACGATATATTAGCGTTAAACGGAAGTTAATTATCTTCATTAAACACCATTTTTTTTAAATGCTTAACTACTTTTATGTAATATTTTAACCTCCGAAAGAATTCGAATGTAGAATTCTCGAAAATTTCGTATTTTGAATGAATGTTGTCTAATAGAAAATCTGAATTATGTCCATACTCAAGGTATGCAGATTGGAAATTTTCCCAGTCTCTTGCATAGATAATATCTAAATGGTATGACTTCTTGAACTATAACCAATTACGAAATACGTAATAATGACCTTGCTAGATTAAATAGTACTTCTTATGTTCTGATACTGCTAGTCGTAAGCCGGATACGATGAAAACAAAATGTGTAGGCCAATCAGAGTTCAAATCATCGGTCGTATATCTCGAGCACTTATTTATATTTATACATCCAAATTCAGACCGCTCATCAGACTAGTTAGGGTAACTTTTTCATTACTAAACAAAGATATTAATGATAGGAAAATGGGGCGACACATACATAATTAATTAGTCATAATTGATAAATGGGAAATGATACATCACGTTTAGTAGGTTAAATGGATGGTTCAGACTAGAGAAACATAAAACAGTGTTCATCACATAAACAATCAGAAACGACCTCCTAAAAATAGTTCTTGATCATAAATCATTCATCTATATCCATCATTTGTAACAGAGTTTATTTGCAAGTTTCACAGCGTATCTGTTTGTTTAACTTTTCAGCCATTATAATTGGTTAAATAAGTAGTTTATCCATGAGTTATACTTTTATATGAATCTTTGTGTAATTTAATTGTTTATTGACTCTAATAAATACACTCTTTTATTATGTCAGTGAATCATTGCTTACAAAGTGTAGTAGTTCAGTATTAAAACTTATGAATACTTTATAGAGCGTTTAGGTTGGTATAGATTATCTCATGGTAAGTCGTAATGATAACATTAAATTTTAATAAATCCCAAGCGTTTTTCTTCTCCAAGAAGGAGTATGCCTATCCTACATTACTATTCATCACTTTTCAAGCTTCAGAAATGTGTAAAATTGTTGTACATTCGTTGATTTTTAAATGATGCCGCTTCATTCTAATAATTCGATTGTTGTAATTTATGTTCTGTATTTGACTTAATCCATTATTCATGATCAAGACCAGGATCATCAATAATAATGATGATTGTTGGATCATATGGCAATTTATTTAAAGTCGGAATGTGATAACTAGCAATTGTCTGAGTCACTCCACAATGGGCGTTAAACAAGGATGAACCATGTATATAAATATTCGTGATTCGAAAAAGTGTATCCTCGAATTCGACGATTCTTTATAAACTACGTGGATTAAATTTCATAAATGCTAATTATTAACCGTGCGTACTCAAATGAAGTGAACTTTAATCCAAAAAATGATCACACAAAGCATTTCGTAGTAAAATACCGTTACTAACGGGAACCGATGATGTAGTAAAAGTCAATGACCTATGAAACTTTCGTCTTGTGCACAAACCTTCTAAAAATTACCTTGTTTGAAATATGATAAGCACATGACTTGTGTTCCTCATTCTATGCATTTATCAACTGTGATGGTAGATGTTTTTCATATCATTCCTAGAAAACTGAACTTTATGGGTAGTGGAGTTTGTCTATTCCTTATCAATAACTCATATGTTTTAGTGAATTCCCTATCAATCATTGTAATATATCGAAAAAACATGGACCCGTGTAAGGTATAAACGAATTCAAACCCTTAACATAGTAAATGCACTCTATGAATATATTCATATTCTACACTGTAAATACATTTTACCACTTGTCACATGTTTGGTACTTAAGTGTATGTTAACATACTTTGCATTTGGGGTTATAAGGTATATGTCCATACATATCCTGTATTCATTGATTCATAATGATCACATGATATTGTAAAAGCTAGAAGGGGAAATAATCAACGTGAATGTAAACGTCTAAAATATTATTTTAGATACTACCTTTATTCTTAATAGTGCATTTACACTTTGGAATTAAATAAAATTTTGGATGAATATTATCCGTCATAGTAGTTGATAGGTTCTTTTTTCGCGGTAAACGTTTACAATGGATTCTCTAGATGTTTTCACTCGTGTACAGGTTTTCTGGACTAATCGGATTATGTTCAACAGGAATAAAACTTTTATCAGCATTTCGTTTCGTCTTAATGTTGATATTGATTACCATTAATCCCTGACAATTTTCAATCAACACAAAAATCCAGATTTATAGCTTTCAAACATATATCATAAACTACTCTAACTTTTACGAGTAGCTTGAGTATTTCAATTTCACTTTTTCACAAAGTTTATTAAAACTTACGATTCTTGTAATTTGTCACTAATACTGTATTCCAATTCTATTAAAAATAATAGAACGGTTAACCCTTACTAGCAAATTAAAACTATGTACATTTATTCAATTTCTTTTTCGTTTAATCTTTTTCACCTAGAAGCGCGCTTGTTGCTTGGTTTTACATCATAAACACTACTTTGTATGCATGTAAATATCCTCTTTTTTTTATTTGATAATAAAAATGTCCCGGCTTACCTAACTAGTAAATCGTTACTGCATGAATCGTTTTTACTTACAATTATTATGAACTTTCAATATGATTCCACTTATGCAGTAATTAAAACCAACTTTTTTCTTCATTATTCCTAGAGATTGAAATTATTTCCACAAACCCACAAAATATCCTTAAATTAATAATAAATTAAAATCTACGAATTGGTTAGTACCAATTATTTTCCATCTTACTAGAAATAAAGTTACTAGGTGACTAATGATAAGGATGTAATAATTCATCTTTAAAATTGTTGACTGATTGATTTCTAGTGGGCACAAATATTATTGTAAATGAGAATACCATTTAAATTTGCAGTACAATCCTTTTTTATTTCTTGAAATCACTTGTGTAATTCAAATTCAATGAGTTAAAAATACACACTTCATAATTCAATCTAATAACGAATTCTATTATTTATTAAACAAATAGTTCAGTATTTTGTACTTTTAACGAAGTTAAATCAAGGTAGTTATTTAACCTGTAAATCAATTTAAAAATTCATTGATTATAAAACATAATCTATTGTCTGAAAGTTTGAAGTGTTTCTAAATAAAGTTCAAATAATTTGAACTCAGTTAAGGAAATATAATATAGTCAATGTATCTAGTAAATGTATGTGTATTATGCTTTTGCATGAATGCTAGTGGCAATAACCAATTGTTTATACATGAAGTGGGAATAGTTATGAGTTAATTTCTTAAATAATAGAGCTGAAATACCACGGTTATATATATACATCAACTATATTTTTGAGTATTACTAGGTAGTTAGCAGTAAACTGATAACCTAGGTTTCGTGCAAGTTGATAGTTGTCAGGATGGTATACCTGTATCATTAAGGGAATTGCCTCAGATCCACATCATTTTGTTTCACTGCGTGGTCATTAGTGCTGAGCTGTTCAGGCTGCAAAATGACCTATTGTACAGAGTTTTATGTATTGATTAATCACTGAACAGTGATCAGTGACATTTTTTTCGTTCTTAAGTGTTGAATCCTATCTAAATGTGGCAATTAGTCTAGGCGATTCATCATGAAATTCAGATCAAAAGTTTCTTGTTAACTACGATTGTCTTACATCATAAAACAGTGCACATAGCGGCAAGTCACATTACAACCAGATCAATAGAACTTAATCTGTTCTTAAGAATTAAATAAGAATGACAATGATCACTACTCCTCGGTCATTCAACATAAAGTTTATTTTACTAAACAAGAGTCCGTTACACCAAACATCTTAATATTGTTATTTCAGTGTTGTATAGTAATAACCGTTTATTAAATTTCATTGCTAAATCATCAACTCCCGTTTAGTATTTTCGCGTTAAAAAAGTTCTTTGGTTCTAAACAAAATAAACCGATATTACTCATTCCCTAAGTCATATTGAAAATACAGTTGTGTATAACACAGCAATTTTTTGACAATGCAATTTGACAGACTTCCATAAGTTATACTTTGATCTAAATTTAACTATTGATTTTACAACTGGTTTCATCATTATCTTCCAGCAACAGATTGTTTGTCCTTCAGCTAGATCGGGTTTTATACGCTTCAATGAGAATAGCTTTATCCATTATTTTCTAAGAATTTGTAGTGCGAATTAATTACAATATGCCACCCTTGCAAAAATCTTTACTAGAAGGTAAAGATTTCTTCCACACATGGATACACACCATAATAGTTTCATACATAAACCATGTATATATGTGGTTCTCACTACGAATCTTCTAATCAATGTTTCTATGAAAAAGACATTAAAATGAGCTTTATTTCACTAGCGATGCAAAAATTTTCTCTCAAATATAAATACTGTTTACTGTGCCACACAGGTTATGACCTTAACTGTAAGTTTAAATTCTGACCTGTCAACAAACCTTGACTATCATTTTCTGAATTACATTATTTTTTGTCAAACGTTACTCCACGTTTTGTCCACCCTACATTTGGCCCAGTCTTACAACACAGCCGAAATTAAGTTCAGGAATACTATTGGGGCTTAAGACCGGAAAGAGCATTTGTCGTTCGCTTTAATATTAGCAGTTGTAACTGTTCCCACTAATGCATTCCGTAAAGTTAGTATTTCTATTTGTTAACCTCTTACATTAGTTCGCATTATATTAATCAATATGCTTTGTTTATTTACCATCTTACTCATAAGTCGAATTCACAGATAAAAGAAATGTAACAGGTTTATTTTATTCATTTGTTCCCTATCATACTTATAACCATCTGAAATACTTTAGTACCTTATATTATAACGGTACTGTTCATTAGTGTGACTTTTATAATTACAAATGTCATAACCATTCCTTTCAACATTTAAAGTTTCTTCAAATCATTCAATAAAGATGCTAACGTATGTATTTTAACGAGGAATTTAGCTATCCAGGCATGTAGCCAATCTATTTGGATGTGTTATAAGGTGAGAATGTCTGAAATCTAGTTCGAGTGAATTTCAAAAACCTTGGCGACATGCTAGATACCCCTAGCTATTAATCACTTATTCAGCTGAATATAAATACTCCTACACATGACCTTCAACTAATTTAAGACAACCATATTTTCATTTATTCAAAATTAGATGAAATACTAAAGGAGAAAATCCCTTTTTATTATCAGAAATCGAGTATGTTACATAATATATGGCGAAATGAAAGTTTTAAAGTAGGTAAATGATATTTATTTATCTGAAAATTATTTAGTCTTCATAACATGGATCCTACCATAAACAGCTATATATATATATATATATATATATATATATATATATATATATATATATATATATCTGTTTACGGTAGGATCTATTCTATACACAATTCTTATTCTTGTGGTTTGTAGTTTCAAAATGATTAAGTAAATTTAAACAAGACCTACGATTGTATATGATGTTAGTAATATACATCAGTTGCATATTTTTTAATGTTCATTAATGCAATAATATGACATACTGAGTAAGTACAATGTGGTTGATAGACTTATTTCATATCTTATTACATACTCATCAGTAGTGTCTTGCTTGTGATACTGATTGTTCATCATGTGTTTTTATGGCGTGTCGAAGTGATTCACATGACGTCTAAAAATAAAGTTTGATTTACTAAACTTCCTTTTTGAATCATTCCATATAAAATGTGTCTATCATCTTATTGTTATCATTAATGATACTTCCTTTTGTAATCGAATGATTTTATTATTATCACCGTTCTCGAAAATGTATAGCTTCAGAAAAGGTACATATTAATTTGCCGACTACTGAGTAATATCCATATAATAAAGTAAAGTAACAAACTGAATATAGAATATTGCTCAGTGCTACAAATAGGTACATCATTGTTAGGTAAATTATTTTGGTAAGGTATACGATATTATTACGTGTCGTATTAAAGCGCTTCGGATCAACTGAGTGTGACTATCATTTTAAATATTTTTCAAACATTTCCTGTAACCTAATGTCACCTTCGACGCTTTTAGTGTTTAGTAAATGTCTTTTAACCAGTATGTTTGGTTATGCCTACGTTAATTCAGTGAGTTCAATCATCACCGATTTCTTCATTTCCAGCTCTGATTTGCGTTATTCTAATCTTTTTATGTGACATGCCGAAAGTGAGTAACTGACACATTCATTAAAATAATTTACAAATAATTCCAAACTTGCTGGAAGTGAGATAATTATCACTGATGACAATGAATGATCATAGAGCTATGTCCTAAAATGATAAAAATGGGAATTCTACAGTTGGATGCTCACCGTCTCAGTGGTCCAATTGTTAGGCGTTTACTGTAAAACCTGAAGTCCCTGGGTTCTATTACCTGGTGGAATCGGGCGTGAGTACTCCTAGGAAGTCTTATATTAGAACAAAATAGCTGTCCAATACTTCCTGGTTTTCAGTTGTACCTAACCATAATCAACCTGTGATGAACACAACCAACTAAACTTAATACTTATTTCAACAAAACCACTTCAGTTCAATAATCCTAGACGTTTGAAATAAAATCTTTGTTGTAAACTCACTATATGAACGAGAAATGACGGACAAAGCTCGGTAAATTGAGTCTTTCTGTATACATTGGTACTATTGCCCGTATATATATATATATATATATATATATATATATATATATATATATATATATATATAATTTATAAAGTTCATGCTTTCTCTTAAATTATTATGCTTTAACAGTTCATCCAGTTTACATGCTTTTGCATAAATCTAATTAATGAAATAGTAAATAAAAATGATCTCTTTTACAGACATTCGATTTTCTCTTTGTTTCATAATTATCCAATAAAAAATTAACGAAAATCTAACAATGTAACTTTTATTATTCTGTTGATGGCTCAATTGATTTCTTTAGTTCTTATCCACATCTATTGCATAGTCAGATGATTGACTAATGATTCCGAATAACATGAAACTAGATTCAAATGTCTCTATGTACAGGTAAACCATTAATGAAAAATTAAATTGAAAAACGTTAATTTTTAAAGAAATAAACATATTTATTTGTTTAGTTATTAGGTTGTATCATGTAGTAGTAGTAGTAGTAGTTCAGATAATTAACGAATAAAATTAACAATAATTATGTAAATTAACTAATACGATTGTGACATTTAAACAAGCCACAGTAACACAATCTATAAGATAATTTAAGTAATAATATAAAAATGAAATGTTCCTAGTAAAATGTAATCTGTCATTAAGAAGTCAACAGTAAACCTTCAATTTATCATCAGTGTACAATGATTGGAGCAAACTAGGCATTAATACAACGACGTACTTTGTCAAACTTATAGTTTAAATAAATTAAAACACTAGTGATTATGATACTTTTTACAATTAGAATGGATTCTGCAATTACGACTGGACAATCGACGTTATTATTTAACAGATATTGATATAAAATTTACTTGACCCAATAAATAAAACTCCTTTTAGTCTAAAATAGTAAATTCATTTTAAATTTTTAGTTAAAGAATAAGATGTTACTTGGCTGGAAATATATCACAGGTTCCCGTTATTATCCGTGGCAGCCACTCAGACTCGCGCGCTTTTGGCGTCACCTCTTCCGTATTTGTATACCATGATGGTCGCTACTCACCATTTTGTCGTTACAGTTTAATTCAACATCACGATGGCTATTTCCTTGTTTACAATGTCTAGTTATTGCTCATTGATTACGACGTTTGCTAATTCATTTTACAAATGGGTTATTTTACGAGTTTAATGCCTACAATTTACGTAATCTTTAACTTGCGTTTATCTATTTTAAAGCCTACTCCATTTGATTAGCATTAAGTTTTAGGTTGTTGAAGTTACGTTTACTCGAAATCCTGAAGTGTACTAGTCGGGTTGTTGGTTTTGTAAATATTTGACGTTTGTAAATACTCCATTATATAGTTACTGTTGGAAGTTTCTCCTGTTCCTTTTAGAACTAGTATAAAACTCATTATATAGGCTGTATGTAGTTTCTTATTTTGTGTAGTTTCTTGCTTGAACCCTCTTCATTATCTAGCCGACCGTGTGTCTCTAAACTAATATCACTTGATATTAGTGTGGCATTCGATCACATTACAAAAGCGCGTAATCCGGTTACTTGGGACAAAGTTGAAGATTTCATACAACTTCTGAAAAAGGTCAGTTTTCTGATTCCATGATACCCGTAGATAGCTTTTACGCACTACATAATTAAAAAAATACGAGATCAATAAAGAGAAACCTGAGCTGCGCCATAACTTTGTTGTGTTTATTTGCAAGTTTGTGATAGAAATAAGAACAAAAGCATTAGTGTAAGGTTAAAAGGGTAAATTACCGTTAACAATAACAAAACTTCGAAGGACTAAGCTTACCGGTTGTACGTCAATGACTGCATTTTGATATCACCTCAAAAGATTTTTCATCCCAGCATATGTAATGATCTATATTCATCCATGCGATAAAAATAGCTGACATATGATTCATGGTTTCAGCGACTTAGTGAAAGTGAACTGCAAGTAATTGGGCTAATGATAACTGTGCACTTTAGTCCTATTGAAATCATGCAATATGTTCACGATACATATTCCAAGATTATAACAATAAATGATTATCGAAACCTTAGAAGTAAAAATATTAAAAGTAAACAGAACTACCTACCTTAATCTTTAGGCTACGGAACATTGAATTAGGTTCTAAAACGGCTGTCTACATTCGGAAGGGTTTATAAATACTGTAATGAAGCGAATCAGACATGACGAGTATGTTTTAGTACGTTCGAGCAAATTAAAACTTATGAAAGATTCGCTGTAGTTGTACGAATTGATTCTATTTACAATACCAATAAAGCGAAGTAAGTGAGGCGTTTCAAGCAACATAATGTATTTAGGTATAACATTTTTCAATTACTTATCCCAGATAATTGTGGTTCTGGTTGCCTTTTATGTTTGCATGATCCAAGTACGAAAGAAGGGATGATTTTGTTAGGATATTGGGAAGATTTAACTGATTATATTTGACACAATGAGTATTGAAACGTTTCTTCATGGACTATGCAAGGTTTCTACAATATGCTGTAGAAGTGATTTATTAAACAGATGATATCAGTTTGTGTGCTTTTCATGTGTGCTGTGTTACGTGCAAGAAGACACGCAACCGAATCGTAAAATAGTATATCTGCCGATTAGTGAGTGATGAATCAATACCTCTGTTCAATTTCTACAATATGATTATAAATAGACCGGATCGTAATGTCGGTACTTGCATAAATCGATATTAGATGAACCGAAAACACAGTTGGTCAGCAGTATGCAATAGTAATGCATTGACACTAGGTGATAACACAAATAACAGGTTTTAGAGCTGTCACAAGCAGTTGAAAGGGGAACTAAAAAAGACGATCTCAGCGAAATGCACATGCGAATGTGGGAGAAGTCAAAGGAAATCAATTGAGTACGATATAAAGTGCGCTTACACAAAAGATTATCGAGTAGGTGATAATTTGAAACTCCTCTTAGCGGAGATAACACTGTAAGGAAGAAAATTGCTGTTATCAAACTACAAACAGAGTAGAAGTTTGTATATCTGTAGACAGCATTCAAAGTGGTTTTTCTTGGTTGATGGCAATCGCAAATATGCAACAGACACAACGGTGCCTGTAATTGCGGAGTTTTTAAAATATACTTACTTACTTACGCCTGTTACCCCTCTCTGAGGAGCGTAGGCCACTCACCAGTATTCTCCATTCAACTCTGTCTTGAGCAATCCTTTCCAGCTGTCTCCAGTTACTGTTCATCCTTTTTATGTCTGCTTCCAGCTCTCGACGCAGGGTGTTCTTTGGCCTTCCTCTTTTCCGTTTTCCAACAGGATTCCAAGTTAGTGCTTGTCTCGTGATACAGTCTGATGATTTGCGCAATGTATGTCCTATCCATTTCCAACGTCGTTTCCTGATTTCCTCTTCAGCTGGAAGTTGGTTTGTTCTCTTCCATAGTAGGCTGTTGCTGATGGTTTCTGGCCAATGAACATTCAATATTCTGCGTAGACAGTTGCTGATAAATACCTGTACCCTCCTGAGGATGTTTGCAGTAGTTCTCCACGTTTCAGCTCCATACAGAAAAACTGACTTAACATTCGAGTTGAAGAGTCTAACTTTGAGGTTGGTAGACAACTGTTTGCAGTCCCATATATTTTTTAACTGTAGGAATGCTGCCCTTGCTTTGCCGATCCTTGCCCTTACATCTGCATCGAATCCTCCTTGTTCATCGATGATGTTCCCCAGGTATGTAAAGGTATCCACTTCTTCCAGAGTTTCACCATCAAGTTCAATTAGGTCGGTGCTCTCGGTGTTCAATTTGAGGATCTTTCTCTTACCCTTATGTATGTTCAGGCCTATTGATGCTGAGGTTGCTGCTACTTTGGTTGTCTTCACTTGCATTTGCTGTTGTGTATGGGATAGAAGTGCTAGATCATCTGCGAAGTCCAGATCATCAAGTTGCATTTTACTTGTCGATTGAATCCAGTGCTTCTTCCCAGA
This sequence comes from Schistosoma japonicum, assembly GCA_025215515.1. NCBI lineage: Eukaryota > Metazoa > Platyhelminthes > Trematoda > Strigeidida > Schistosomatidae > Schistosoma > Schistosoma japonicum. The sequence continues at coordinate 59,045,016 of CM046061.1, read as the reverse complement.
TGTAGAGGTTTTCATGATCCAATCGACCACTAGGAGGAAGAGGAAAGGCGAGAGCAAACATCCTTGTCTGACACCGGTTCTTACTGGGAATGAATCTGTCCTCCATGCACGATTTTGCACTGTAGTCCGTCGTAAGAATTCTGGATGATGTTGACGAGTTTCTCTGGTATACCGTAGTGTCGAAGAAGTTTCCATAGTGATCTCCTGTCTAAGCTGTCAAACGCCTTCTCCACCCGCAGCTCTTCTAGGGTTGTTGCCGGTCCCAAGCCCAGGTAAAGGAGGAGGGTTGGGCATAGGGCTAGCACCTCTATCCCGTAAAACACAAGTTTGCTAAAAAAAAACGCTGACCAGAATAAACTTCTAAAATATACCGGATTCCATATCGGCATATGGTGAAGACTTATATGGAGAGAACGGATTTTTCAGGTTGGTTTGTGTATGAAGTTTATATGGATTCAGTTCACACTGTTTAACAAAGTGCAGACGCTGGACAATTGTGGCCTTACTGAGTTTCATTCTGGAGAGCTAAATGACAGTCATGCTGAACTGTATAAACTGAGTAGAATCATGTTCTGTGAACTCGTGGAAATTGACGAAATCGAGGAATCAAGTACGCTAGAGAATGCACACTTAAGATAATTAATATCCTTCACAACGATGTTGAGCAATAAGACAAGTGAGTACTTCCCACTTTCTGTTGTACATCTCAGTTAGCTAGTCGTTATAATATTCCAAATGTTGGATATTATTTAGTTACTGATAGACTGTACTACACTGTTTTTATTGTAGAAGTTATTTTTTCATCATTCACAAATTTCACTTCTTAGATGCTTGATCCATGCTCTGCTACAACATTCTTGTAACAAAGGCATATTGAGTAAAAACTATACAGCAAGTTATGTAGCAAAACACCATGAACAGTACTCAGATGCATATGAAATACTGGATGTCCTAGTGCATTGATTTGATGAAATTTGTAAAGACATTATTATTCCTATTGTCATCAAGCTACTGTTGGTTGCAGATGACCAACTGTGTTACCCTGTCCGGTTTCCCTAATAACAAGCATCTATTTGGAATGTACTGGAAGTACGGCAATAATAATTTCTTGTGACTTGTCCATTTTTGCTTAATGTTCACAACATCATACTTGTTCATAATTAGTGTGACTTTTAAACAGTACTACAATTTGAAGTAACAGCGTGCCGTTTTTATCGACTTCCTTGTAGTTTACGCTTATATTATTGTTATGTCATTGTATCTTGCATAAACATGTGTTTATTCATTCTACACTGTTATCAGTTACCTTGATTAACATTAATAATGCAGCGTCTACATTTTTGCATATACAGTTACTTCACTTCGCGCAGTAGTTATTCATATGCTTCTTTATATTCACGAGTTCGCATATTCATTTATAATGTTAATTTACGTAGATTGGTCAACTGCTTGTGTATTTCTTATGTTGCCTATTAAAGCTATTTGATGAAGTTTTCTTCGCAGTTTTGTTATTTTAATTTCTTTTAACATATCTGTACACATAAATATACTACGTCTACTCTCATATTTTGTCCTCATCTACCTCTATAACATTGGGTTGTGGTCCTATTTATGTAGTTAACGAATCGCTTTCCGTGACTGATTTAAAAAGGGTGCTGCACTACTACGTTCTCTACTCGTTTTCCAATCAGCAACCTTACCATCGAGTTTAGATTTACGACAATTTGTAGGCAAGTAATTTGTACAGCTGTGATACTTCTAAATTGGAAATCCATCAAATTATGTAGAATACAGATATGCAAATTTTTTGATTTCCATACGTAAACCTATAAAGTTCTAGGTTATTAGTAGACAACAACTAATATACTAGGAACTAATATATCCGGATACCTTGACCGAAGTAAACATCACTGTCAACTTCCTGCAGTTGTTTTCTGTATGTAATTTTCAGCAGTCACTTTATGTGAATACAGCATTCTCATCCGTAGCATATATACAAGTTTTCATTAGGAAACAAATCACTACATAAGCATTATACTGTAAATTGATTACACTCGCACTAATCTTTCGGTATGCACCTTCAGGTGCACGTTGGAACAGAGGTATAAACTACTCGAATCTCCCACTACATTTCCAAATCAATCATTCTCATTTTCCATAATCATTTAGGCCTAACGTTAGTATAATACTTCAGTCACTGTATGTACGGCAAACTCCTTGTATTAAGTATACAGTCATGGAAGAAAATAGCTATAATTGAGTGATAAAAAAACCGTATTAAATGTAGTTTATATGCAGAAAGAATAGGCATAAGTACACGGACTACTGATTTTCTGTAGACTTTTTAAAGTTGAGTAAATCATAATATCGTGAAATAAATTACATACAAAATGCGATATGATAAATTTACATCCATATTATTGGGAAGCATTTATCATTTATTCTATCTTGAATGATCCCCTCTCTGAAACCATGGAAAAACGTTTGAGTTTAGGAATCAAGTAATTTGCATAGTTTGCTCTTATTTAGTTTACGACAAATGTAGCCAAAATTATCTGAAATAAATTGATTAAGTCAAAGGAATAATCACTACCTTTTGAATCCCTTATTCACAGGTTTTTCGAGTATTAACGAAAATATCACTTGTAAATTCAACTTGGCACCTACATTGTAGAAAATGAACTGATGATAATGACCCGTCATACGTTTTCAAACATTATTTAACATACACGAAACCCGAATTTCCAAGCCTACAGCCATACGAATAATATCTAGGATCATGTCATATAGCGCAATACATGTGATATTAAGTCATAAATATGTTATATCTCAGGACTAAAATTTAAAACTTTACAGAAAATTATTTCTTAAAATTACACATCTATTTAATAAACACATAAAATTTCCCAGATGTATTGACATAAATTTGAATAACAACAAAGTCACCAACGTGTGATATATTTCCAGTGATGTTACTCCATAATCACCGAGTTCAAATAAAGCAGTTGTTTAAAACATTAATAAATACATTTTCTAACTCGATACAACACTACTGATAGAGTTTGTTTTTGTTGCTTATTGTAATATAATAGAATATAACGACTAACAGATTGCTTTAGTCACTTTGATCCCAAGTAAGAGATCCACTTTTTTTATTTCATTGTACTTAGTCAAATATTACTTTTAGATACCATAAAAACAGTATGATCTAATACTGATTACATAATAGTGTACTTAGTTAACTTAACAGTGACCTACTTCAAGCATATCTTGAAGTTCCGTTGAGAAGTCGTGATTAGTCAAATGAGGGAGTTGTCGTCAATTACTTTGGGTGAACCTACTACTGAAAGCTAACTCAGTTGTGCTGATACTATTTCTTTTGTCAACTGATAGTAGTTTGAGTATTTACGGTATGTGATTATCTTTTCGAAAATTTTTAGTTTGTAAAAAACGATTTATTTTGAAATATAGACACCTTTGAAAAGAAAACAGAATCTTCACATTTGTTATGCTACATAAAGAAGTGATTAATTAAAACTAGTAAAATTAATAAGATTTACATTGTTTTTAAATACTTAATGAAAAAGTAATCAGTATTGCACCCTGAGCACGAAAGAAATGTCAGTAAGATTATGTTACAGATGACATCAATCTCTTTTGTAACCAAACAATATTCAATGTCACAGTGAATTTTTATAACCGATATATGAAGCAAACCGGAAATCTCACTAAACAATTAAAATAACAGTCAATCAATCAGTGCCTATTACCTCATGTGGAGCATAGGCCGCTGACCAGCTTTCTCCAACCAATTCTGTCCTGGGCTTTCCTTAACAGCTACTCCCAAGTGCTCTTCATTCTCTTCATGTCAGTCTCCAATTCCCAAAGCAATCTGTTTCTGGGTCATCCTATTTTCTTTTGGCCTTCAGGATTCCAAGTTAGTGCTTGTCTGCCAACACAGTTTGATGATTTCCTCAATGTGTTTCCTATCCACCACTAGCATATTTATTTAGTTTATTCCTCGGCTGGAAGTTGACTTGTTCTCTGCACAGTAGGTTGTTTCTGATGGTGTCTGGTCCACTGGTCCAAAGTATCTTGCGTAAACAACTGTTTATAAATAATTGTATCTTTTGAATAATGCTTTTGTAGTTCTCCAAGTTTCATCTTCACATGTTAGAACTGTCTTCACATTTGTATCGAAAATCCGACTTTGATGTTCGCTGACAGCTGGTTTGAGTTCCAGATGTTCTGCAATTTTAGGCATGCGTCCCTAACCGTGCCTTCTCTTACCAATCTATGCCTTTGTATCTGTATCAGATCCTCCATGTTTAACGATGACACTGCCCAGGTGTGTACAAGCTTCTACATCTTTCAGAGTCTCTCCATTAAATTTAATGTAATTGGGTTGATGCTCGTTGTTTCGTTTTTGAGGTTCTCTTTGTGTATGTTCAGGCTTATGGTTGATAGTACAGTCTGCTGCTAAATTGGCCACCTTCACGTTTATCTATTGTTGTGTGTGGCATAGAAAATCTAGGTCATCTATAAATCCCAAGTCGTCTAGTTGCATCCATGTTGTCCACAGAATTCTGTCCTTGTGTTCAGGTGAGGAAAACAGTAGCATAATAGAAAATCTGAAATTTATTGTGATATTCAGCTAAATTAACGGAAATAAATGTAAATTAAAATTACCTTTTTACATGTCTTATCTTAGGCAAATATATTGTAAACTTCAACATCATATTTGCGTACACTATCCAACAAATTGTCAAATCATTTTTAAAATCAAAAACAACACACTTTCGAAGGAATTTTTATCTTTGGAAACCGGAGATTTCAGTTTTTCCCAACCACACCCCTTCAACTTTAGGTTTCATAACAAATCTGATATCCATCAGTCTCTAAAATAAAATATAATTGTTCACAGGCAAGTGTCAAAATGTTTAAGACATGATTAGGACTTGTTTTTGTCTACAGGTTTAACTAAACATACTACTTCTTTACGATAACCTCGTTTTCTAAGTTTTAGCAGGTGACTTCAGATAGTATTAAATATAACTTACAAAATATGTGAGTATTACCATCGGATCATTTGATTCATAGTACTTCTAGTAACTTTATTTAAAAGCAGTTCGAGTAGATCGTTTTATCCTAAACGTTAACTGGAGGTTAGACTACTGCTTTTTTGTACGATTATGTTTAAAACAATTGTGTCCTGAAGATGATTAGAAACAAAAATGTTTGTATTCGAATAATTTTTGCTTTCTTGCATGTTAACATGAATCACTGTATGATTCAAGGGTTACTGGTTTTAATCCAGAAGACGTGATGCCTGTATTTCTTTTTCAAATTTTTTTCTAATACAATAACTCGATTGCTCATTTTTCTAATTCTTAGTTTAGTTGATTAATGAATCAATCTCAATTTACATTAGAATGATGTCAAGGTTATTTCATCAAGAAACATGACTAAACCAAGAGGTCATAAGTATCATATACATCATACTAATGAAAAGTGATTAAATAGAAAGATTCTTTTTATTCTAAATGAATATCTGAGTCTACTAATTCTAATGACAATCGTTATCCAATCAATTAATTCAATATAAGTAAGTTGATAATAGTTAATGCGCAATACATTTAACAATTCTGAGTGTGAAAGTAAAACGCAGTTTATTGAAGCACTTTTACTTTTCAAAGTTCATTTATTATTATTTCTAAATTAATCTATTCTTAATTCATTTCAATACTTTCATATTGAATAGTAATTCGAAGATCATTAGAAAAAAATACACCATGTATTTTATTGATAATCAAAATGCTTCATTGTATTCTATTTTATTTTACCTTTTAGTCCTGATAAGAAATATACATTTTTAGTTATTACTAATCATTAGGAGTACATTGAGACAAGTCGAGATTGATAACAGTTGAACTGAATAAAAGTGAATTAATATTACATCAACATAGTAGATTATTGTAAAGATAAATTGGAACTTTAACCATCAACTTTTATGTAAATAGATTAACAAAAATGTAATTCAATAAGTAATTATCGATTTGTGTACTCATCTTCTACCTGACACATATTTTTTTAACTAAAAATTAATAGGACAATTCAGATGCACAAACTTTACTATACGTGTTGTGATAGTTGATATCCAAATGCTTTAGTCATAAAAACACTACTTCAACGGTATTTATCTTATCTTCGATCAACATTAGATAATAAATAATTTCAAGATCAGAAATTAGTAACAGTCTATCAGCTTATTAAGTAACACCTAATAGGTTGCTATAAAAGTTTTGACTGCAAAATAGGTCAAGTCTACGTAAGGTAGACTAATATATCATTTTATTCAGAATAAAGTGCAATCTGGAATTCGCTACAGAATTTGTTGTAGTGTACAACTGTAGCTAAAATCATACAAAAATAAGTATAAATTTTTAAAAAAATAAGGCGATAAATAAAAGGGGGAGATGGGTTACAAGCAAGTAGAACACTTTATGTTAACAATAATAATGTAGTCTAAAATCTTTCCAGAAAACACATCTATAAAATGACAATATATTTCTTAAGTAAAATACAGAGTACACACCGATTCATAGGCGTCCTCGGGTTTCTCACAAAGATAAGGGTACATTATTTAAACAGACGAATATTGTCAACTATTTTAATGGAACAATACATAAATATCAGAGATGATAATTTTATAATAACATAACTATTACTGACGAAAATATTGTATGAGTACTTGACTGGCGACAACAAGTTATGCATCGATGTTGAAGCTTATATAAAAAGAAAATGGCAGAATTGCATCATCACGAGTGTTTTTAAGCTGACTTTATCACATAGAACTCAGTACTCTTCATTATCAATGGAGTTGAGATGCAGTCATGAGAAGAAGGATAATAAGCAATTTAGCATAAGTAGGTTCAATTCTTAATTTATACTGGATCATCTACAATTTGACAGATGAAAACGAAAATAGAGAACACTAAACAATAACAAATACATTTTAGAGCCAACAAAATGATTGGGAACAGTTAGTGAAAGGATGATTTACCACACAAAGCTATAATCAAATCTAGTGGATAGAACATTAAGATAGAGCCAGATTATTGAGATGTGCTATGTGATAAAAGTGTTCACACATTAAGAATGCCTAATAATTTAATGGTAGAGTTAAGAGTAGATGTAGACGTGATCATCTTTAGTACAATATCGTAAGATAGGAAATTACTAATTTATCGTGCAAATATAAGATGATTAATTTGGGGTTAAGTTTTCCGAATTCTTGATAATTTATTATTAAAATAATTCATGTAGAAGGTGGATTCAGAGTGAAATATTTTGTTTCTTAGGCCGAGTTACGAGAGACTGTAACAAGGTTAATTTGCAGATTAAATTTCACTAGGAAATCTATAAACTAATGTGTTCCGCATCTTGTTAAACAACTTGGATTTAATTTGGTCAGTCACCTTGATTATATGTTTAGCCTTTACTTAGCACATTTAATCTTATATTCTACGGTAGAATCAATATGAGGCAACGCTAGATAGATTGCAATGTATGTTTATCATTAATGTAGGTATTACTGTGAATGGAAGTGCAGTATTTTAATGGTAGCTTTGTAACATACATTGTGAAGAAGAATACAGGAATTGCTGTTATAAAAATTACGTAGAACGAAACCCAAAAGTCGATGTGGCTTAAAAAATTTTAGAATAACCTGCTCTAAGACTGACAGATAGTAAAAATATCTAAGTCCGAAGCCAGCCTCTAAATTTAACCTTGATAATTTATTGTCGTTCATTGAGATATCAAAACTGAGTCACGGGTCTCCAAAACACATTCGTTCACATCTCGCAACACCAAGTTCCAATTTCTACTTTAAACACTGCAAGGCAGCCTTGTTGCTTTAAGTACCGATACTAGTGAGTATAAAAATAAGCTCATCAAAAGAAAGAGAGTACACAACTTTAAGATTATCGGTACACAGAAAAGGCTTACCCAAACTGAAGCCTTTGCAAATATCATTTATATAAGCTAAAAAGACTAGACGGCCTTGAACACTACATTTTGCAGCACCACTTGTAACCAATTCAGTATTCAAAAGAGAGAGGTTAATTTTAGTAACTTTATATTGATGACTTAGAAAAAATTTAATCAAGCAAGTATGGATTTCTAACAGCATAATATGAGCGTTTATCTTTAAAAAACCAGTGGTAAACCATTCTGAAAGATTTAGATATGTCGAAGTATAACACTAATACGAAGTACCTAAGACTGCGTTTAGTAAAAGCGAAGTGATAAATCATATAAGACCTAGGTTGGGAATCAGAAACAAATTATTTCAGAAAGCAGATAATCTGACATTTCGTCATATACTATTATTTCGATTATTCACGAGATAACTGAGGTGATAATTATGGACCTATAGTTGTGGAAGTTGATCCTATCTCATAATTTGAATCGAGGAATATAATATAGAGATTTCTACGTATTAGGATAATTAGCTACTTTCAGAGAGAGATCAAACAGTTTCGGTATGTGTAATAGAATATCACGTCCACTAAATTTGAAATAACTTAATGCCGTCCTATCGAATCTATAACTATTTGAGGCTATAAAGTATTTTATGGTTATATGGATCTAGGCAGCAAGTGTGGGAAACAAATTACATGTAGTTAGTGATCTATGTTTAACATCTACTCAAATGTCATCCAGGGGTTTACTTCTGTTTACAAAAATACCACTGAAAAGGTTAGTGATAATATTAGGGTCGTTAATAATTAAGCCATCATTAAATTGATATAGGTGCGATATAACAATGGAAAACTATGTAGAGTATATTATTGTATCTCGAAGGAGTGTGGACCGACTTTATCCAACAATGCATGCCTAATATTGTTGGAAAATTTTCTTGGTCATGTGACTACTCTCTACCAACATTTCAGTTTATCTTAGAGAGTTTGAAGTCTCTTGTGATGATTCTTACATCAGAATGTAGAGCAGAAGTATTCGTGAAGATATTAATAATAAAACCGTCTGCAGTAATTGAAGCGTTTGTGGTTTTGTATGCGCATCCCACAAATAAATTATGGCTGAATGTGTCTAAGAAAATCCAGACCAACTCCGACGCTTTACAGAGAATATTGTTGTCAATTCTATTGGCGAAAGAGCAAGCTCTGTTATGTTAGACGGACATCACTACGTTTATACTTTGTATTACAGTGATATATTATATTATTTGTAATCCTTAATTCTCAGTCGGTTACTATAGAATACTTATTATAACAATTGGAGATAGCATAATATTCAGAGCAATCCGATTCGAAGTTAGGGAGGGGGGATGTGAAGCCACATTGCTGGTAATATGAGGTGAATGGGGTCTAGCCTATTGGCCCATTCATGAGTATACGTAAAATAGTGAATAGCCAGAATAAAAATGTTTACGGAACCTGAGTAGGATGGTTGTTATATAGGACTACTGGATATTTAAACATACTTGTCTTTCAGATATCACAGCACTCTTTATGTTGTCTACTCCACAGAAATAAAAATTAGGATCTTTCGCAGTGCCATGTAGTCTATGCTAGTAATTTAACAAGTTGGGTTCTGACAGACTGCGTATTGCCCGTCTGCAATTATGACCCTATATATTACTTAACCAATTGCTTTCTGGAGATGGGGCATTGTAATGAGATGGACTAGATACTTTACTAGAATGACCTCTTTTTCTTGCTGAGATCTTAGAACTCTGACTGTGGTTTGTTTCAAATTCTAAGGATTTTCATGTTTGGCCATTTACTTCATTTAAATTGATTACGAGGCTTAACACAGCTTTATCATACATTTTGGGCTGATAAGCTTGTCCTACTGATGTTCCACAGAAAAACCTTATATCGGAAGTTGTATGACAGTATAAATTAATGACGTCTTGTTTAACACTTTTTCGTTTGAATTTCCCGTTTTTCTGTCTTTAAATAACGGCCTTATGTTCAATTACATGAGTGTTATAATACTTGGCAGATGAAGTTATTAGATTCTCAGACCGTCTTAGTTGATCTACTGCTTAATGAGAATCAATTCGAAAGAGAATAAGGCTTTAGTACTTCTGATATTTCATGTTAAGGAGAAGGGACTGACAGAAGCTACCTTGAAGAGTGGGAGCTTTTAAAAACGGATTTTAACGGTGTTTCACCTGATATGTTGACGAGAGATCATGGGCTTAGTTATATCTAAAGCCATGACGTAGATTACAATTTCCGCCTTACTTGTATCTTTAAATTCAGGTAAACTTATATTTCTAGTCAGTAATAATTTTAAGGGAGACAATGATTTAATCCTCTGTACCACGTCAGAGAGTATACAAAAATGTCTCCATTCCGAAGAGAATTTCTTTTAGCTACCGGCTTAGACAATCTACTTAACAATTCAGTTTACATATGTAATTGCATAATGTCCTATTAAATCTCACCTCGCCTCACTTCAACATTTTTCTCTTTTACAGAATATCTTTTGTTAGTGAATCGTTAAGCAGTGTTAACTAAAATGAAAGTTAATGATTTTTTTCATTTCCATTTTTCAGGCAACAGACAAATATTTATAGTTATCCAGTTTTATTTGTTCTTCAATTGTAGCTAAAATTAACATGGGATCGAGTGCCGAAGTTTCTTTCTGCTAAAAACATTACTTGTTAAATATTTAACTCATTGTATACATAACATTAAATTTAAAATGAAACATAATACCGACCTGAGTGCTTAGTTATTTTCTTCTCATGTACAATGTACTTTCTAAAAACCGATAGTTAATTTATGATAGGGATTAACTGATTAAAAACAATAAAAAGTTGGCCTTAAGTAACATAATAGGAGTAATATAATTATGTTTAGGATTATAATATGCCACCTAACTGCTTTTATTTAATGTCTAGTTTCTCCACATAAAAAATACTTTAGTCCTAACCATATATATACATATATATATGATAACAAGTTTCAACTCACGCGGATACGATTGACAGTGTTATATTCATTGTAATTCAGGACATTGAAATCATTTATTACATGTGAAAGTAAACTGTCCAGTTACTTCATGACTGTTAAGTTAGATATTTAAATAGTGGATATGTTTGTTACTGGTTGTCATACATAGGTTTTTTCACTTTCATTAGTTCTTTTCCTCCTACTATTGTTCGTGATTGATATCTAGTGATGTGGTTAAGCAAACTCTTTCACAGAGGTTAATGTGTCTTCTGGTCGTTAACTGGTTGAAATGTAATGTTTCCAGAAATTTTCGTGCCCCCTGACATCATTGATGACTTATGAAGTTGTTGCACAATTAATTTGTGCTCTTGTATGAAGTCGGAGTTCACTTTTGTCATATGTGATGTTTATTAGAGTTGATACAATTTGGGGATGATAACGAATTTGTTGTATTTTGGTTTCCAAGAATTTTAGATTATCCTTAGCAGTTTCTGCGATATATTGTATTTCACAAATGATGAGACAACCTATTTTTCGGTTTTCTGGTTTTATTTATTGATCTGTTCGTTAGATACATTTGATAAAGTTTCTTGAGTAATTACTCGTACAAAAGACGAGTCTCTTTGATTTCTAACGTAGTAAGGGTGTTCTTTCTTTTCGGAATAATGTCTGTATGAAATTCTTCTTCTGAGCTGATTAATCGATAACAATGTAGCATAATACTTGATCCACATAACTTGAGTTTATATGCAGCGCGTTTGAAAAAAAGTGTCGAAAACAAGTACTCACGGTAATCAATCACAAGCGAGGTCACTATAACAAAATGAATTTCACCCTTAAGGAATTATCGCAAGGTTTCTTTCAATATAAACTAGGCACTAATTATGTTCAAAATAACAAAGAGAGCTCCTTAATTAAAGCATCTAGTTCAGAAAACAAAACAGAGTTGAAAATAATACATTAAATTGCTTTTGCATTTGAATTGTCTGTAGTGGAATTTTTGATTTTTATTTTGGTAACATTTAATAAATTGTCTCAATACTTATTTCTTACCCCTTTAGTCGTTTTACATTTAGTCTGTTTACAGTTGGTTAGAAGTCTTATAAAATATACATTATTATACAGTATTTTTTAAATGGTTAAATTTAGCAAAGTAATAAACATGATACTAATAGTAGGAGAAAAATATTAGTCAATAATTGTGTCGAGATGCACATTCAATCAGTACTATTTACACAATTCATGATATGCATGATGCAAAATTTTAAAACATGGTTTTCTTGTATTTGCGTGTTATCATTAGGCATAGTTGACTATATAAAAACAATAATAATAAAATATTTACGTACAACACTATTGACAAGCGTAACTCAATAGATTAGCTTATACGATTAGCTTCAGCTGTAGAGCGTCAAATGGTTCTTCAAAAAAATATGTATATAGAAAATTTATTTCATCTAGGTAATATCTTCATTATAATAGATTTGCACCTCTTATGTACAAAATGAAGCCTAGGATAAAGTTTAACAGATTGTACCACGTTTATCTTTTCGGATAAAACAGTCGAATATAAAGATATAAATATTAACAACTCTCTATGTAGAAACATATCTTAAGAAATTCATCAACACACATGATGTACATCAAAATTTATAATAGTTCCAGTGGAACTATCATCACCACCACCTAAGTCATCATTATTTATCTTAATAAGCTAAGTTTTGCGACTAAGAAAATTTGTATAACATTTTAATTACCTTGACTACTTTCGTAGCTGTTAAGAGAGTGAGTCAAAAAATGTTTTTAGTCCTCCCCCTTCATCGTTGTCATTAAAATTATCGTACTTTCTCTTTCTCTTTTTGATTTTACGTCATGCTCATTTAACATCTTAGTAGAATTCTCAATTCTTATAGATAATATTATAAAATCTATTATTTATGCAATCACTTGTACCAATATTTTTATTCATTAATTAGTATTTTTAAACAATAATCATTCTACCCATGTCATCTCTACTTAGTTTATCAAATATTTGTAATGAATTTCATCAACACATCTGAATTCGTAACGTTATTACCCAACACATCAACATCTGATTTGTATCCATTTTCTTCTTACAGTAAAATATATGTATGTATTAGTGTAGAGCTCTGATGAAAATTGATTCAAAATAAATATCTCTTTGCTCTGTTGTTGTTTTACTAATTGAATTAATAAATGCTTTCGACTTTCCATAAACATTGATCTAGAGAAGAGTATGCCTTGAAATATTTAGTGAAAATTACACGCTAATATATAACATTTATCAACTAAATGACTGGAAATATAAACGATGGCTCTAAAAGGCTACAATGTACCTAGTAAACACTCCAAGTTTCGAAGATAACCCCGCTTTTCCAGACATCAAATTTTTAACACTGTTAAAATGATTTTTTATTGAGAAACTACTTAACGTTACATTAAGTCAGATGATTATCTGTCTGTATTTATTACAGATTGATGTTGGTTGTGTACTATTAAAAATTATGGTGCACTAATCAGCTGTTTCGTGTTAGTTTCGGACTCATAATTAGTAATCAAACATAGAACCTTCAGGTTTCATGGTGGTGGCTTAACCATCTGCACCACTGGGACTGTAAGTCTCCAAATGTAGAATTCCAATTTTCATCAATTTGTGATATAGAGTGATGATCAATTAGTGTAATCGGTTGTAACTGTTTTATTTCCGATACGTGTGAACTCTACCAGAGCCCTCTGTTTAACCTGAAAGTATGTGTTTAGTTCCTTGTCATAGTCGATGATGAGCAGTACGGACAAGTTCAATACTAGAATGAAATAGCTGTCTTATGCTCCCTGGGTTTTACTTGTACCCAACCGACATAATTCTGTAGAATATATAAACAAGTAAACTTAATACCTGTCTTCACTTCAGTTTATATGATTATTGATTGCAATGTTTAACATATGGAGAAAGAATCGGTTTTATTGTTTAATCTTATTTCTATAAAGTGTCATTAATTAAATATCCCTGAAAAATGACTTTGTCATTAAAACAACGTCAACGAGAAAAATTAGGATAACTAATAAGTACATAAGGTGGATACAATGAAAATTAGTAATATTTCAATAAAGTATTAATTTTACCATACCTTTATGATATACTAGTATAACTAGTCAATTATTGAATCTATGTCGAGTGACTACTTAATCCAGGATAACGTGACTAGTTGTGAACAAGATGATTAATATATACATCGTTAGTAAATACAGTACTATAGAATAAAACCAGAACTATTGGTAAAATAATATGAATTCATTGATTTTCATAAATTTTTTTCCAATTACATTACCTTAAACAATACTTTTGTTTGTTGTTAAGCGAAAGTTGCATTCAGCTTCATGTCGTCAATCTATCAATAGGAATCTTTTTTTTTAAATAAGTACAATTGTATTGTTAACAGGTCAACAAATTATTATTCTAATATTTTCAACCTTAAACCTAGTTTCCATTAAATATATATATCAATTCATCAATTTATATGACTATTGATTGGTGTATTCCTTCAGATATTCTATATATAAATATATAATAATTAGAAAAATAAATAAATTACTTATATCATACTACTAATTAACTACTATTAAATTTTCTATTACACGATTCATATAAAGTAATTCAATTTATTAAACTTAATACTCAATAATCATCAGTACTATCTTATTGAATAAACTTTAAATTGCATCATTCAATTACTTAAAATTATTTATGATACAAACATTTAATTACTGTGACTGAAATTTCTTCTTTCACTTTGTGAATCCATGTAAATTAAAGCATTTTTACTAAATAAACAATTATTTATTATTATTATTATTATTATTATTATTATTATTATTATTATTATTATTATTATTAGAATGATGATTAAAGTGTTAAACTTGAAATTGAAGTGTAATCGATGAAATGTGGTTTAGTTTTATCTTTATTTATAAGAACTTCTATGTATATTTATCATCTTTTTACGTCATCACTAGATAAATTCACTGATCTTTCCACGCCTTGTATCAATTAATAGTTGAAATGCTAAATGACTAAGACATTTAAAAGTAACGTATTTAGAAAATCTTTTGTTTTTCGTTTTTTGAAATAACTTTAGAGTACTCAATTTATCAATCTTTTACTGGTAGTAAGTGTATAAATGAAACCAAGAAAAGTATTGATGAATGTCATTTATAGCAGATGTTGTATGTAGTAAATTAACAACAAATTTACCATATAGTACATATTTTCAACGTTTTATTCAATGTATGGATGAATATTGTGCCAAACATACTGGTTTGTTTGTCATTTTAATCTACAGGTCATTTCATGATATCTAATATATAACAAATTTTCCATCACTAAAATAGTCTTAATAACAAATCATTTTAGAAAACAGTCTTTGTTAGAGTGACTAAATATTGTCAATTTTTCTAAATTAAGTAATGAAAATTTAACATGGTAACCAGTTTAGGAATAAAATGAAAACAAAATGATGTAGTTTTATTTCATTAGGAAAGAACGCGTACTACTGCATGAATTAATCATAGAGTAGATATATTTATATGAGATGCTGAGAAAAAATTGTAGTTCATTAATTATTTTAAACGATGATGTGAATCTGAATGACAACGAAACTTCTCAATTAAATCATTTAGATTAATGAAGAAATATATGAACACTGAGAATTTCAAATGATACGATAAGTTCTGATTAATAACGTTACGCTTCAATTCTCATTCAACTACTTAATTTTAGGTGATTTCAAACCTGAAATGGAGTCAATTACATCAGTAGTCATAATCCACCTTGATATATATAAATTTACTAATACCACTGATTAAATAAGCAGTAAGTCATTTGATTGCATCACTAACTGTTTCAATGGTTGGTGTGAGTTATGAACCTGTGAACTCCAATGCGTTTTCGAACATGCACTGTTGACAACTGTATTTAAACACCGAATATATGCTTAAAATATTCAAGAAAGACTAAAATTCAAATAATAAAATAACGGTTAGGTAAGTAGTAAGTGTAAATGCAAAAAGCAACTGAGTGTCGTAATCATTTCCAATATATTTTAAGATAAAACTACGTTTCGACGCATTGATTAGTGAATTCAGTATTTATCTTTGCTTCATTGAACCTTACGCTGCACTCTAGGAACTCATTGAGTAACTTTAAGTCGAATGAGGTCAAGGGAAAAGCTGATACATTGATGTAGCTATGATGTATTAATCCAAATAATGTTTCTTTGTGTTCTGCTATTCGCTATTCACAAAAATTTAATTTAAATGTAACATGTATTTAACAGGTTTATGCTAAATAATAAATTAAAGTGTTAATTTATCAGCAAATCATCTCTTAATTATGGTACAGCTCGTTAGCAAAAGTTTGAGAAAGTACATAAAAAGAATTATTTATAAGTTATAAATACATACTTGATTCATTGCTTACATAATAATTTCGATAAATATACGAATGGAGTGAATTTGAACCAGGTAACGTATCCATTCGTGACTATAACATAATAAATGTACATAACATTTGTTGCGGAAAAAGAGGCTATGAACTTTTGTAGTTAAAATGAGGACGTAAACTATTCTCGAATGAGATGGTTCGAAACATGTGTTGCGTAAGTTCAACTATTGCCTACATCGTCACGCGATGTTGGTTGGCATAGGAGTTGGATAGAAGAAGAGTAAGCGCTTTTGAACTGAAGCAGAATATCAGTCCATGAACTTTTCCATTATTGGTCTAAGCTATGCTAATAGATGTAAGCTACCTGGTTGTCGTTCAAGTGATGATTGTTGCTGGCGATATTTGGTAAGGTGACTGAGAATCAGTAACAGTGGCTCACATGTTTCCAATCTTTTTATCATCCTATATTTAGCAAGCAATCATTCTTTGGAATACGCCATTGACTTATTCTTCTGTTGTTCGGTGATGTTGTGTAACTCTTGAAAATTTGATCTCGTTGTGCTAATGTGGTATTATTCAATCAAAGCCATGTTACCTCATGTGGAGCGAAATTCACCGACCACCATTCTCAAACAAACTCTGTTATGGGCTTTTCTTAACAGCTCTTCTGAAGTGCTTTCATTCTTTTCATGTGTGTCTCCAATTTCCAAAGCAATATGTTCAAGAATCTTTCTCTTTTTCTTTCCAAATAAAGATTCCCAAGTTAGTCCTTGTCTTGTGACGTAGTTTGATGATTTACTCAATGTGTATCTTATCGACCTCCAGCGTCTTTTCCTAATTTCTTCCTCGGCTGGAGGTAGACTTGTTCTGTGCAACAGAACGTTGGTTGATAAACATCTGGCCAATGGACCTGAAGTATCTTACGAAGACAGTTGTTTATAAATAATTGTATCTTTTGGATTATGCTTTTCGTAGTTCTCCAAGTTCAAGCCTCGTACAATAGAGCTATCTTAAAACTGGTGTTGACTTTGACTTTGGTGTCATCTGACAGTTGGTTTGAGTCCCAGATATTTTTCAGGTCTAGAAATGCTGTCCTTGCCTTGCCAATCCGCGCTTCCAGATCACAATCAGTCCCTCCTTGTTTGTCGATGATGCTGCCAAAGTATGTAAAGGTTTTTATATCATCCATAATTTCTCATTTCAAGTGAAATTGGGTAAGTGCTCGTTGTATTGTATCGAAGGATCTTGCTTTTCCATTTGTGTGTGTTGAGACCTACTGCTGCCGAAGCAGCCGCTACATTGTTCGTCTTCGTCTGTATTTGTTGCTGTGTGTGATATAGGACAGCTAGATCATCTACAAAGTCCAAGTCATCTAGTTGTATTGATGTTGTCCACTGTATTTCAAGATCGCCTTAAGATATTTCAGTCTTCATGATACAGTCAGTCACAAGTAAAAAGAGGAGGAATGAGAGTAAGCAGCCTTGTCTGACACCGGTCTTCACTTCGAATGAATCTGTGAGCTGACCTTCATGCACGATTTTACAATGTAGTCCGTCGTAAGAATTCCGTATGATGTTGACTAACTTTTCGGGTAGGCCACAATGTCGGAGAAGGCTCCATAATAATCTCCTATCCACGCTGTCAAATTCATTTTCGTAGTCGAGGAAGTTGATGTAAAGTGGTGAATTCCATTCGAAAGATTGTTAAACAATAAACCGTACCGATTCGGTCATTACATGATCAGTCTTTATGGAATCCGACCTGCTGATCTCGAAGTTAAGTGTTGACTGGATCTGTTATTTGGATTCAATAACACTCTGCTGAAAACTTTTCCTGGTATTGAAAGTATAGTGATACCTCTGTAGTTTTCGCAGTTGCTGAGATCTCCTTTCTTTGGTATCATGATGAGGTACCTTTCTTTCCAGTCTGCCAGCACTTGTTCTTCCTCCCAAATCTTTCTGAAGAGAATGTGCAATATCTTTGAAGTTGCTTCCATATCGGTCTTCAGTGCATCGCTCAGCTGGTATGTTGTCTGGCCATACTGACTTGTCACTCTTGATTTGTTGAATCGCCATTTTGATTTCTTCGACTAGTTGGTGGGTCAGTGTTTATAGGGAGATCTGTGTCTGCTCCTCTGATGACTGGTGGGTTTAGTGGAGCTGGTCTGTTCAAGAGTTCTTCGAAGTGTTCTACCTACCTGTTTAGTTATTCATTCACTTTTGTGATTAGTTTGCCAGCCTTGCTCTTGATTGGCTGTTCTGGCTTACTGAATTTCCCAGCTAACTACTTCGCTATATCGTATAGGCGTCTCATGTTTCCTTCTCTTTCAGTTTTCTCCACCGTCATTGCTAGGTTCTAAAAATTATTTCCCTTTTATCAAACCTGATGCTTCTCTTCACTTGCTTGTTGACTTCCGTGTAATCGGCCTGTGCCTAGGCTTTCTCTCTTCTTGTTCGGGAGTTATTAATTGTTATCTTTCTGCTCCTCCTTTTTTGGATGTTGTTTAGATTACAAACAGAAATCCATTCTTTATGGTGTTGTTCCTTGCGACTCAAAACCTTTTGACACGTTAAAGTTATTGTTACCTTAATCTCTGTCCAGTTGTCTTCCATATTAGTTCCACCTTCTTCTAGTAAATCTTGAAATGCCTGAGACTTATTGTTAAGAATTATTTTGAATTCATTGCGTTTATTAATATCCCGGAGAAGCGCTGTGTTAAACTTTTGTAATACTACTGCTCCAGTTGTCCAGTGTTCCTTCAGCTTCATTTAGCCACCACTAGATAATGATCTGAAGCTATGTCAGCTCCTCCCCTAGTTCTTACGTTTCCCATAGTCTTTCTAAACCTTTTATTGATGCAGATGTGGTCGATTTGTTTCTTCGTAATGTGGTCCGGTGAAACTCATATAGCTTTGTGTATACGTTTGTGGGAGAATATGGTGCCACCTATAATAATTTTGTTGAAGGCGGATAAGTTTGCAAATTTCTCACCATTTGCGTTCCTTTCTCCTAGTCCATGTCATCCTACGATACCTTCATATTCAGTGTAGTCCATTCCAAACTTGGTGTTTAGGTCTCCCATCAGAATGGTCAGGTCCCTGTTTCTGCATTTATCGATGGTTCCCATAACAACCTAGCATTAAAATTTTGAATGATAATATTTGGGTGATCTTTTAGAATTTCTGTTCTTATATGTTCATCATATTTTTCTTGTTTAGGATCATAAGTGGTGTTCCAGTATAGCGCTTCTGCTTTATAGCGAAAAAATAGGCTCTTAAGGATGGTTATTATATCACCGCTATACATTTTTAAATGATAGTTTAGGTATTTGTTCAAATCAATTAGACTTTCTGCCATCCAAATTCTAGCAGCTTCTACAGCTGTTTTCATCAATTATAAACACATGAAGGACACTTCAAATTTTCGTGGCCTCGAATAATGTTGGTTTGTCGTCAGTATGAGAATCTTTCCGGAACCATACTACTGCTATACGAGAAATGCTCATTTGTTGTGAGATGCCTTGTTTCTATCCGTTTTAGCATGATCTTTATTGTTTATACGAAATGTGATGTTCAGTTAATGGTGTGGGTTGACTTACAATGGTGGAAATATTTAAGATACTCGACATAGAAAAGCGTCTGGTATAAGAGCTCAGTTTTCTGTATAGGATCCACCTAATTTCTGCAATTTATAAAAGAGTGTAACGCTATCCAGAATCACTCGGTTCTATGGATGGGTTTTTACTAATTTGTGTTGTGTATTGTTGTAATGTTTAGATATAGAGAGATATTTTCTTAAAAGCTTTGTGTTTCGTGTATTATCAAGAATAAGGACATTTAGTGAGGATTTTCTCTCATAAAAAATGAACTAGTTAAAAAAAAATAGCACTGACACTCTTACAAGTATGGCTCCGGTAAATATTTCGCTGATTCGGATCAAACACCCATCCATAAAAAAACAAAGAGACTGGTAAAGGAGCAGAACCAGTTAAGATACTGGTAAAATCCTTTTAAGATGGTATACAGAAAAGGACCCTCTACTGTATGGCCACTATAAACAACAAGTAAATTACATACGGAGAGAGAGGGATTCGAACCCTTGATACGACTTTCGGTCGTATAACGGTTTAGCAAACTGCCACTTTTAACCTCTTGACCACCTCTCCAAAGCTCCTTTTTATGTAACTCTAACTGAAATAACCAGTGATGAAAAATAAAACTAACTCGTTCCAGGAGTCGCTGGTGCAATAAGTACCAAGAAATATTCATTAAAATAAAAGCCTTATACGAATAGTGATACTGGTCGGCCAAAATGATACCAGAGAAGGACAGTCTGCTAAACGATTTCTATGAAAGACAAGGATGATGTGAATCATATCGTACAATAAGCTGACATTCTCCACGTCCTATGCCGACGTGCAGTTTGATGCACTTTCTACCAAGGCATAATTTATTTTGCCAAGCGGTTTGGTTATTATAGTGGAGGATTTGTTATATGCATTTGGACCATACAAGGTATCTTCATTAGACTGAAATAATGTTTTCTGCGACACATTTTAGCGTGAATGTCGAAGCATCTTTGACGCGCATTGCAACTATTTCGCCCAACAGATTGCTATCATGACGAGAAACTTGTTGTATATATTCGGTCCTTCCAGAGATTTTATTAATGTGCTTCATATTGAATAGGACTGTAACGGTTTTCTAATGATTATTTTACTGAAATCTAATTGTTTTTCCATTAGCGATTGTTGTAGTTTTTGGAGTATTGTGTCTTTTGTTTTTTTCAGAGATTTGTGGATAATCAGCACTTGGGGTGCTAGGTCTTGGACTGTATTTAAAGCTATAGCGTTGTGCATAGTTTACTTGTTCTATTAATCCAAGTGCCTGTTGAAAATCGTCGTCGCTCTCAACGGGAAATCTCACTATAAAATCCGATGAAAAAGCGATATCGTTCCACGCGTTCTGGAGCTTGTGAATGATTTTGAGATAGTCTGCAAGGGTGTTTTTCCTGTTCATTTTTTTCAGAATTTTGTCCGATCCAGATTGGACTGGTAGATGTACGAATGGCATTAGCCCACTCTCATTAGCGTGTGCGTCACAGAGCTCTTTATGCTTATCAACAGGATGCGAGGTGGTGTAGCGTATTCTCTTTAGTGAGGAAATCTTGACTCAGTGGGAAATTAATTGTCCTAAGTTAAATACTTTATTTCTGGAGTTCAATGCTTCATGGTAGGCATTCACGTTTTGTCCAAGTAATGTCCAAGTAACGCCTTTGGTTGTTAGGCTTAATGCCTCGCGGTAGACTTCTTCTATTAGTCTAAAAAACTCCGCTCCTCATGTGTACAGGACAACACAAAATGCACAGAACTTGTCACAGCCCTCTGTATAAGTGACTGAGACCCCCTTTATTTTTCTTCTGCTAAGTAGTCAAATTTTTTATAGGGCTCAATGCTTTCCTATTGTAGTTACTTTTCATATTGTGCATGGATGTGGAGACACAAACTTTTCTCGCAATCTCCGTCACTTTGGAAACGCAACCATTATTTTCTGGAAGTCATTGTAATGAAGTTTTGCCCTTTTTCCTCAATTACACATTCAGATTAGTAATCTGGATCTCAGTCTTCTGAGTTGCGCCCGCTAACGATTTCTGATCTTCTGAATTCAACATTAGTAGGTCATAAGTCTTAATATGCTTCTTGGGACGACATTAGTGCTACTTCTTGTGTGTGAGAGGCGTTTTCTTCTTTGTTACCGGAGTATTTCAGCACTTCATCTGAGGATAATCGTTGTTCTGTCATAACTCTAGAACAAATAAATCATCGAGTATTCTTCATTAAATTCGTATTTTAAATGCACCATTTTTATAAAAATTCCTAAACAACTATCACTGCATAAAATTTATTACACAGTATTAATTTGTTTTAAATCACGTAACTGTTTTACAAGTTTCACCAAATGCCATGTCCCTAAGGTACTAAAAAAAAACAATTGTAATAAGATTGTCCAAATTCCAGTTCAACTAGTTTTTGTAACATTTATCTGACTGGTTAGTATGCCGGATAATCAATACCTGATTTGCTGAGCAGATTCTACTTCTGTCGAAAACTCCACTCGTTACTCATTGGACTAATTTTCGTACATGATTTTGTTCCCGTTGGTAAGAAAATGTCGAGTAGGATTAAGGAAAAACTATCATGCTTTACTTAAGTTTTAGTTAAGGTAACGTAACAAACAAACCAGACAAATCACAAGATGTCTCAAGGCAGCATCAAAGTCATATGTCAGAGTGGGTGTGTTATTTTGAGTAAATGAATCGCTTAGCCAAAGCTTTCGTTTGTATGCCTATATTGCTATAATTTTGTCTTTCTGTAACCATACATCTGTTGTAATTATGTTTATTAAGCATTTGACACCGCAAATTTCTAGTCAGTTTTACGTTATAAATAATACGATTAGTCAGTTGCGAAGTAACCAGAGATAGGAACATTGTACTCCATCAAAGTCCTTTCATTTTTTATTATCTGTGAACGAGAAATAAAAATCATCTGTAGAAATCTGTGGAAGGAAATTGCAAAAACTACAGTACTTTTCAAGAGTAAATAAATATCGTCTTTCAGCTAACTTGTATCGGTACATCTAAATCCTTTCCAACAATTATCCAGCTACATGATCATTAAACATTAATGAATGTAACTTTACCTAGTCATCATTAGTGGGAACTGAATGTCCCCCGCTTAAAATGTAATTTGTTCAGTATGTCATGAGATCAAGATTGATTTTGTCAGTAACTAACAAAAGTCTGTGAATTTGAATTTTATGGTGCCTGACTTTTTATCTTCCGATTTTCTTCAGCGATCTAAAAGTAAATGGGTTTATTAGGACGTCTAATTACTTAATTTAGTAACAACTCTTTGTTCTATATAATCTAACAGACAGTAATGACTATACAGACCTCAATGACCAAATATACTGATTACTTCTATAATAGCTAAGTGTTAACACCTGTAACTATGACGTAGGTACAAATCCATATATATTATACGTGAATAAAATAATTTGTAGATGAACTAGTAGAACATTGTCATGATTGGAGTTGACTGATATGTGCCGTCCAAATTAATAATAATTACAATGTGAATGTTTGTTAAACAGAAATGTTACAATGTTACAATGTTGCGATGCTGAGGGATCTTTACCTTAACCAAGTGTGAAATAGTAGAACTCCTAGAAACTCTGACGTAGTATCATCTAATTGACCAATGACACAACTCTCTTCTTTCAGATTGGTTGAATTATAATGGTGACTTTTAGCTAACCTAAAACTATAGATAATTTATAGAATAGTATTTGATAAATACTACAAAACAGTTGCTTTCTCTACTATCACATACTGATTTTCGGCTTAATAAATTCCATGGATACGAATTCAAAAGCTATGCACACAAATAAAAGCAGTAGTAGTCTGTGTTACAATTACAATATTCATTAATAATTATTTCACAAATTTACTTTCAATTATGTTACCTAAAGCTTAATTGTAATAAAAAATGTATCTGTATTACCGGTTGACTTAATTATGATCGTATTAAAGATAATTAGAAATAGGTACATTCAACCAATAAATCTTTTAGTAAGACATGACATTGAAATTCATTTAAGGATAAACTTACTTAAATGAAAGTTGGTTTATGTATACACGCAACTAACTTGTTACCTTCAAGCATATTTGAAAGTTAATAAATATCTAAGTCATAATAATTACATCAAATGATATGAAAGTATTTTAGTTAATTAAGAAAATAGATTTGATTTACATACATTCTTTTGTATGAATTGTAAAATAATTTGAACTTATTGAAGAATCTCTAAGCATAATCTTATTCTAATATGTTACTCTTAAATATTACTTCCCATTAATCAATGACCTAAACATTATTAATTCAATTTTTGTCCGAATGTAAAATTAAGAATCGATTACAATGATTTATGGAATAGTAAATTTCATACTCATTAGACAGGATAAACAAGCTGAATACGATAAATGTCATTTTTGGAAGAAAGTCTATGATAATTCATTCTACAGATAAGTGACAACTAAGCACAACTACCAAGAAATTGATTTGGTGATCAACAGTATATGAAAAGTAAACATGCAAATCAACAGAATAGAGGTTTACAGTTTTAGTTCGTTTCATTTAAATTTCATGTTAATACACACATTCAAACAATTATTCAGCAAATGGATCCGTTCAACGAATTCATTATTAAGCTGCACAAGAATTTGATTAGTTATCATGTAGGAATTTTCCTGACTTCCATGAGTTTCAAATAATCGATCGGTAATTGAAGGAAGGGGATTTATGAAACACAAAAATTGTGTAATAAGTAGGAAGGAGACAGTAATTGTAATTATCGTTAGTTTAGAGTGATGGTAAGTGGATGGAAATACAGAAAATCTAGATGGAGACAATCTTATGATAAAATGATAATAATGATAATTGACAACATAATAATTATTAATAATGATGGACGTGAATATTAATTTTAGAAATGGGAATGAGATATGAAAAAAACGGAAAAGTACAAATAAACAAATAAATCCGATAAAGTCAACTCTAAATAAATGCCATAACGTAGAAATCGTGGAACAGACAAGTGACCAACTTTCTCAGTTAAATTTAAGTAGTGAGAAAGCGCAAGCTAATTTGCTCATTAAGTTTACAGTTCCTTAGAAAATGAGCTAACGTCTCTGAGATCCATCTTCTTAGATAATGGATAACCTACACACTTTATTATGAACGAAAAATACTATTCCAAACAAAGCTTGAATTTAAAGGAGATATTCGGAGAGATATAGTTAAAAATTGATTGGAGAGGTGAATTATAAGATATTTATTGAAGCGAATCTTTAAGAGTCTCTAACATATATGCCTCAGACTAAATGACAAGGTACTCCGGCTGACTAATTTTATATGCATTTACTAGTATATCTGACCATATGATTGATAATGAATTCGTTGAAAAGAGATCCTATCGCTGAATAAGTTGGTTTTATGAATTAGCGTACATGTGGATAATTTTCAATAGAATCTTACTAGAGTTTAATACATTCGAAATTCATGTGTGAATTTAGTGCTTCATAGTTTAAATTGTATTACAATTTTAGTACACTTTCATTTGTACTGAAATAAAATTCCGGTAGTTATACAAATTTTACTAGGTTATATAGCAGGTTTTGTAATTTCTTTTCAATTAATTTCTCATCAAAGTCATACACTAATAAATTTATATGAATTTATTGTAGTTTTAGGATCATTACCAAATTATTGGTTAGGTGTTAAATAATGATTCTTCTAGTTCAAAGCTGTTTATCATATAAACGATAATTTAATAGTATCAAGGTCAGATAAAGGCTCTGGAGTTCAATTCATGGATATAATCCAATTTCTAGAAAAAATAAATGCTATTCTATGTGATGTGACTAATTTTTAAAAACTGTTGGTTTATAAATACACATCTGATAATTTTCTAAAGAAATGAAATACACGCTATAAGGATAATTTGGCACCTAAACCATTACACAACTTTAATGCGACATTTTTCAAAATAACTAAAAATGAGATTGAACGGCTTTTATGATATTATCGAAAAAGTATTTTCTTTCACTTAATTGTCTTGATTTCTTATCTAATGGTAGGATGAGCTTCGACCATCAACTGACAAAAAATTAATCAATTCGTTTTATTAACCTTGATTCTGATATGTTTTCTACTGAGATTTTTCCTCAGTTAGTTATGACTGACTGATTCTTCCTGTATACATTCGTAGAATCAATCTAAATCGATGTGTTTAATTAGTAGCTATAAACATTTGAGTGTCATAGTCCAAGAAATTCTTTAACATTCATTAAATCATCTCAATTACTTATCAAATTGTTTTCTTCTACTTAAAGTAAGAGTTGATCATGCTGTCCAGAATGACAATAAATGTTTCTTATGTAAACCAACCAACCTGGAGAAATGAACATTGCCAAAAACACCTACTTATGCTACAAATCTCTACCATCTTTAGTCATGTTCTGACAGATCATAAACATGAATGCATTTCATTGTTGTTTATAAAACTAAAGAAATCCTTATTACTACTTCTTTTATTGTTATTATTATTTTAAACTACCTATCTACCTTATATTCTTAAGAAAACAAAATTACAATAAGTCACTTCATTGTAAGATTCAGTAAGTGAATACAATCGCATCAAGTTGTATATTTTTGTTTATCACATCATTCATCAAAATATTGTTATTACTTTAGTTAAAATATACTACATGAAAGTTTTGTGAAATGATGAGTTAAGAAGGAATAAAAAAACACAATGAATAAATATGTATATGGAGCAAATGAATATCGTTTGCAATCTATGTAAAATGTTGTTTTGACTTCTTTATTTAGTTAAATAATCGATTTGGACATGTAATATGTATTATTGATTATTGCGACTAATCATTATCATGTAATCTGTTTTTTGGTTGGTGGAAAACAAAAAAAGAGGAGCAGGTAGGTGAAGGTGATAATACTAAAAAGAATTAGTGAACTTTTTTTCACATGTTTTATACAAAGTGAATATTTGAAAAATATTAACATTTTCTTTCATTCAATTCAATATAAGTGGCAATTTAAGGAATATATATATATAAGTTTTATATATATATATATATATATATATATATATATATATATATATATGCATATATATTTATTCTATTTGATTAAGGGAACTTTACACAAAACATAAGTACTTCTATCTTTCTTATTATAAATCCACGTGAAAAATCAGGTGATAAGTTTATATAAAAATGAAATGAAAAATAACTGTCAACT
This sequence comes from Schistosoma japonicum, assembly GCA_025215515.1. Lineage (NCBI taxonomy): Eukaryota > Metazoa > Platyhelminthes > Trematoda > Strigeidida > Schistosomatidae > Schistosoma > Schistosoma japonicum. The sequence goes on along the minus strand of CM046061.1, from coordinate 59,017,679 downwards.
AGCTCAGATGATTTAGATATATGAATTTAATTTATAATCAATTAGTTCTAAAACAAAAATTTTCTTTAAAGAAAATATATTTTTATTTTATTTAGCTGATATGGTTGTGGTGAAATTCGTAAAGTTTTAACTGAATACTAAAAAAGAATTTATTTTGTCAACAATTAGCTGAGTTGAATAGCGAAATCTTAAGTGTTCACTAAATATCTTGTATTCAGTGCTTAAGATTACTATTGAACGAGTAATGCACATTAAAGCGGAGTTCATGTTGAAGATTTCATTTTAAACGCTATATTTCAACTCACTTATGTTTTCCATCTACCATATCAGGCTTCATCAAGCTAATCATGTTTACTAACCCATAAAAAGACGGAAAATAGATGAAACTGTTGGACACAGCAATCAGTGAAGACTGAAAACGTTATAGATAACCTCAACTGAATGGTTAATTAGTTTTTATACTGACATCTACGAATAAAATTAAAAGTATAACAGTTCAAAACTCATCCAATGATTATACGAAAAATGTATACAGTAGTTAAGTACTGAGTGTCTAAAGTTTGTCAAACTATAAGATGGCTAACGATAAACAAGAAGAGATGAATCTTTACTATAGACTGTAACTAACAAAAGGTGTCATGTATTATCATAGCAATTAAAATTAACGTAATTGTTGAATTATTCAATCCAGTAAATAAGAGACTGTAAAACTTATTTTCTAGTGCGAATATCAAAGTGTATTGTGTAATCAATTTTAAACGAGATTTCTATAATTTGAATCTAACTGATGACGAGTGTAATCACATCAGATGTCCATTTCTGAAATAAATGAAGCAAATTCAAATTCTTCTCAGATTAAACATCCGTTATAACCATAGTTTAATTGCAGTTAATGAATTTTAGTTGCATGATTTGTATGATAATAAATGGGATTGAAAATCCCTAAAAATACATACGTTTATTTAATCAAATTGTATGATTTTTTGTAAGCTTGATTATAAACTGTCATCACATTTATGTGAGTTCATGTGAATCATACTCCCAAGTACATTAGACAACATTTAAGTGGATTATTAAAATGTTGATCATTTCAATTTAATGAATAATCACTATGACTATATGAGTACTTTGTACATAGATACATGATTTTAATGTTTGTAGTCCGTCTGCCAGGCTGCCTGTAGAATTAACACTTCTTGCTGACTTTGGACGTCCTTCTGTAATTGGCATAGCTAGGGCGTTGTGAAATAGCTTAGCTCACCTGTTGTTGTGCCGCTGGTCTTACGTTTGCTAGCGGGTATCGAGGTGTCTTTTTAATTCGCAAAACCTTAACACTGTCGACGGGACTAGTGCTAACATGCATCCTTCGAAAACAAAATTATGGGAGCAGCAGCTAAAGCTGATTCAAATGTTCATAGACACGAAAATTGCATCTACTTGCTCACCTAGCACATCTATTACTAATATTGTATCATCAATTAACGGCGTTGCAAACGGCATTGCTGAATCTCACTATGATCCTGATTTTAACATTACTTTTTATACGTGGTTGCGGCGTTATGAAGTTTTATTTAAATTTAATTTTACAATTCAAGATGATGCTTGGTAGGTTCGGCTGCTTCTTCGAAAATTAGGTCCGAGTGAGTCAGATAAATATTGAAATTCGATTCTGCACAGAACCCACGTGATCGATCGTTTACTGACGCTGTACAGTCAATAAGCCAACAGTTTGCGGATAATCCCTCCCTATTCAATATACGATACTGATGCCTTAAACTAATTATGATTGGAGACAGGGATTTCTCTACCCACGTCAGTATTGTCAACCGCGAATACGAACGTTTTGTTTCAAGTCTCTTACAATAGACCAGTTTAAAGCCCTCATTCTTATCTGCGCTTTACAATCTCAGAAGTTTAGCTACAAAAGAACACGGCTACTGTGTCGACTTCATTAAGACCCTAAGTTAAAACTGTGTGACATTGTTAATGAATATCAACTCTTAATCAACATCAAGCGCGACACTACTATGGTCCAATCCGGTGGTAAAGACAACTCTGAAGTCCATGCAGTACATCATTCATCATGCAATAGCACACATCCTGTTACTGCATCCACCTCATCTCATTCCAGCTCAGCATTATCATCAGAAACGAAGCCTCCTACACCATGCTGGGATTGTGGCACATGGCATTTTGTAAGAATCTGCCCGTGCAAACACCATCGTTGTAGGTACTGTAAATTAACTGGTTACAAGGATGGGTTTTGCAAACAGCAGAAGCTACAGCAACACCACATCAGTACAGAAACATTAGAAAGCTTGTTTTGCAACCTAGCTCGAATTCACTGAGTTTTCTAGGATCCTGTTAAAGCACTACCCCAGGTAAAATTTGTTACTCTCCAAATTAATGGGTATCTGTTTTGATTGCAAGAAGATACTGCTTCAAACATTGCAATTATTTCCCAAAATTTCAGGATTAGGATGGGCAGACCTCGCATTGAGCCAACTACGCAGAAGGCGCGTACGGCATGTGTTAACTACTTATGCATGTTAGGACAGTCACAGTGTATTATATCCTTTCGGAATATGACGTTCACTGGAGTATGTTATGTGATCACAACTGTTTAAACTTGCTTCGATTAGATTGGTTGGACAAGCTGCATTTAGCTGATGTACCGTTAAGTACTATATGTAGACTGGTACAGCGAACCTCGGAGTCTGAAAAGTACGCGACGACGATATTGGCAGAGTTTTCAACTATTTTTCAACCTGGTTTAGGTTGTTGCTCGAAAACGAAGGCAACCCTTCAACCACAGCAAGGGGCTAAACCTGTCTTTCGTTCTAAGTGACCAGTGCCATATGCAACATTATCCAAAGTTGATGAAGAGCTCAATTGCCTACAGCAACAAGGGGTTATCACGTCTGTTTCTTATTCTGCTTGGGCGGCACCGATTGTGGTTATCAAGAAGGTAAACGGCACAATACGCATATGAGCAAACTTTTTTACAGGCAGCCTTTGAACAACATCATTATCCACTACCGATTCCTGCAGACTTATTCACTATGCTAGACGGTGGAAAATTTTTCGCGAAGCTAGACCTTGTTGATGCTTACCTACAAGTGGAAGTGGCTGAGGAATCCAGAGAGCTATTGACAATCAATACTCACCATGAGATGTATCAATACAACTGTTTGCCATTTGGTGTCAAGACAGCTCATTTCATTTTTCAACAACTCATGTACACTATTTTAGCAGGCATCGTGGAAGTTGCTACTTATCTAGATGATATCTTAATTGTCGCTACTTCGCCGAAAGAACTACGTGAGCGTACGACAACCTTCCTACAACAAACCAATGAAAATGGGTTTCACACACGCCCAAAAAATGCCAATTTTTCTGAGAGTCAGTGAAATATATGAGATTTATATTCGACATCAAAGATCGCCGACCGGAACATGAGAATATTCGAGCTATACAACTAATGCCAGCGCCCATTCAATGTTTCTGGACTACGATCCTTCCTTGGACTAATCAGTTATTATTCAGCCTTTGTGTCGTCATTGCACATCAGTCTGGTTTCCTTTAAACCATCTGTTACATTATTAGGGTACCTGGAATCGGACGCCAGAGTGTGAGGCAGCCTTTAACAAACTCAAGCCGATTATTAGCTCTCGTCTGTTACTGAATCATCACGATCCATCCATGCCAATCGTCGTGGCTCGAGTTGCTTCAGCTTCTGGACTTGATGCCGTTATTTCACATCAATTTCCTGATACTACAGAAAAAGCTATTATGCATGCATCCCGGGCAATGACTCCAACAGAAAGGAAATATAGTCAGATGGAGAAAGAAGCACTTGCCTTCGTTTTTGCCTTACCACACTTTCAAAAATTTTTATTTAGGCGGAGATTTACACTGCTGACGGATCACAAGCCTCTACTCACAATTTTCGGTTCAAAGTCCGGTATCCCAGTTCATTCAGTAAATCGTCTACAGCGTTGGGCATTAATCTTGTTAGGCTATGATTTTGATATCTAGTACCGATGCACTCAACATTTGGGTCAGGGCCTTATCTCGACTAATCAGCGGGCACGCTAAGGTGGAAGAAGACACAGTCATTGCCTCGCTATCTAAGGAAGACTACGCATCATACCTAACAAACGCTATCCGTGGTTTACTGGTATCTGTTTCAAACATTCAAAGTGCCTCCAGAAACGATGCACTGATCAGGAAAGCTATGAAATATGTCATTCAAGGGTGGCCGTGCATCTCTTTCCAAGGTGACATGAAGCAGCCTTACCACTGTCGAAATTAATTACGAGACGTGGATGATTGTCTAGTGTTTGGAGAGAGAATAGTTGTACCAAAGTCACTACAACCAAGAATGTTACAACAGTTTCATACTGGTCATACTGGAACAAGACGAATGAAGTCTATAGCACGCAGTTCCGTAAACCGGTCACTGATGGATCAACACATCGTCGACTTGGTAGGCAGGTGCATGATGTCAGCAGGCAGCTAAGTTCGACGTTAGAGTGCCCCCGACAGCTTGTCCACAGCCTGAGTACCCATGGTCACAAATACATATAGATTTTGTCGGCCCAGTCAACGGAGTTACCTATTTGGATGGATGCTTTCTTAAAATGGCCGGAGATTTTCACAGTAGTACCACCGTCTACCACGAAGACGCTGCAGATACTGACATAGCATTTCTCCAGAAACGGCCTGCTGGATATGATTGTTTTAGACAGCGGGTCCCAATTTACCACAAGCCAATTTCAAGATTTCTGCCGACGGCTAGCCATCACACATTACTGCTTTCTACCTTATCACCCACAGTCCAATGGTCAGGAAGAGAGATTTGTGGATATTTTCAAGAGGTTACCAATTAACTCGAAAAGAGGAAGGGGGAAACGCTTATCAAGTCATTACATTGCAAAACTTCCTATTCGTTTATCAAACGACTCCAAATGATGCACTACCAGTGCAGAAGTCTCCAGCAAAGGCCCTCATGGGTAGGAAACTGATGACAATACATGGCTTAACGCTGCCAAGCAGGACCACAAACACAGTGACCAAGAAGTAGCCTGCGTATGTTTGTGATTACAGATCCAACCACAGTCACTAGACGGAGGCTAGTGTGGTAGAAAGATGGAGCCACATTATGTACGAATTAGATGTAAAGGAGGGGGAGACAGAATCGACACTGAAATCAGATGCATAAGCGAGTAGTCGAGGATCGACCCACATCAAACCAAAATTGCTCGCTTGAAGTCCTTTTAGATACTTTCAACTTACCCACATCGCCAGTAAATGAAACAGACCAAAAACCAGTCGACATACGTGCCAGGAGACAGTCGCTCAGACGATGACGTCAAACATTGAAACTGCAAATGAACCCAAGAAACGTCCATTATTAAGAAAAGAGGTGTTAGGGACTAAAAGTACAAATTTAGGAAGTATTTGACGGAAAATATCCATGATCTAAATGTTGCACTTCGATTGATTAACTGTAATTTACTTGCAAATGAATCACTAGAAACTAATCGACGTCGTTACTTGTCCTTTTTGTTTGGGTGAAATTATTTTAATAAAACTTAACCGGCTTATCTCTCCACATCTTCCACTCAGGTTAAAAGACTAAATGACCTAATAGGTCAGCAAATAGTACTTTTGAATTGTGTATGCGCATAAGCTGATTAAAGATATAATCCACTTAGACGCCTGTCCCTTAAACAAATATATTCTAAGACATGGATTTGATTTGTTTTCTGTTTCCCAAGGTAATATTGCGCTTATATGTAAATAATTTTTCTTAACATGTAAAACATAATACCTAAATACTTGGGACCACAATCCAATGAATCTCAGGGAAAAAGTAATTGATATGAAGTTATAGTATTGAAATAATTACCAAATTACGCCACGTCTCATCATCAAAGGTGTTAGCATTTTACGGAGTAAATTAGGTGGCTATGTATGTAATTGTAAACAACTAAGTTACATATATATATATAATACACTCTAGTACGTGCATTTATAAAAGATCGTTTGAAATATTTGGTAAGTTTTACATGCGATTAGGAAAACTATCTTCGTTTAACTCAAATTCTCTTCTAATTAAGTAAAAACTATAATTTGATTAGTTTTATTTTTCTATTTGAATGATCACAAGAAACTATGTATGCAGATATATCATATTGCTAAGAGATGAGATTGTGATACTCATTATCATAATTTATACATATTGTTTGCTTTTATTTGTTATATGACGCAATAACTATTTGTCCCTATAGATGAACTTTATTAATTTTTTATTGCGAGTAAAATTTAAAACTGCTTTCCGTTTATCTGATTGATTAATTATGCATAAATTGAATACATTGGAAATGTACCAGTTCTTATTATATTCAATATTATTATTATTGTTTATAATAATAATACTTATTGATATGATTCACATGAAAAGATAATGATCACTCATTACGATAGAATTGTGCATACAATGTTCTTTATAAAGATTATTAGTTTAGAACTTACAAAGATGAATTGATCAACATTGAATCTAATTTATTATCCAAGTAAATAAGTGTACACACGATCTAAAGATATATTCTATTCTACTACGGCTCATAATATTCAACATGTGAGCAATAAAAAAGCATATTACATATTGTACACATAAATATAACCTAGTATAATCCCGAAATCAAAATTAATTAAAAGAATTCACTTGGAATTATATCCTTTGATATTTACTCTTATTTTTAACGTATTCATCAGTTAATCTATCTATCAGGTTTGTGATAATAAACATCCATTAAGTGTTTTTCAATTTGATTTCCCGTAATAATAACAGTAATGAGATTATCCTAAAGGAAATTTAACTTTTCGTATCATTGCTTTAGGTTCAGGGATGTTCACTATTGTGAAGGCGTATATTGTGCATAATACGTAAATAAGGTAAACGTCATTTGATTTAAACCCTGACAAACTACAATACAACACATCACAATACTTGTGTACTACCGCTATATCGAGGCAATCCGCTCAAAATGCACAAGTGGTGACAGAGACTGACCAGTTTCAGTCCATAACAAATCAACGAGAAGATCCAAGATCGAATTACATAGCAATGTATTTGTACTACTATGTGCTATGTACTACTGTATCGTGGATGATGATAACGATGGATGACGAAATCCAATTCTAACCAATAGTACATTTAGGACACTTAAAATTCTACATGACATTATAACTGTTTACCTAAAATACTTAGGCCATTAACTGAAACCTCTAATCAGAATTAATTCATTTGTATAGTTGTCAATATTTGACAAAATGAACATGATCGAACTTTCTATATGTTAACACCATGTAAAAGAGATAAGTTGATTATTGAACTAATTGATTTACCACGTACACATTCATACACACAAATATATATATATATATATATATATATATATATATATATACTCTCAAATATAAGAAAAGTAAATTCATACAAATAAAATATACTAGAATGTAAGTAATAATCTCTATTTTAAGAAACACAAGAAAATTATGGAAAAATAAAGAATTTTTTCTTTTCTTTTGTTTAAATCTGAAGTATTCTAACAAAAAAAAGCCACATTATATAATATGAGATGTGCATGAGCGTAAATGTACGCATTATCTGTAACAGAATAAGTTAATTTAATTCTTCATAATGTTAAATAATCTTACCTTTATCATTAATTAGTGAGAACAATAGGGATTAAGAACATCTTAACAATATTAATAATAATAATTTCTTTTAAATAACAATTTAGCTAGTAATAATTTAGACAAAACTAATGAAGAAGTTAACTCTTCAGTAGTGTCTTATACATATATGTATTTCATGACAATCTTCTGAGCAATTCTTTTTTCAAAGTTAATAACTCATTTTTTTAAAAAGAGATCTATTGACTTCATTTGCTGAAAATATGAGTGTATAAGAGAGAGAAAAACAAAAATGAAAATACTAGTTATCTGGCGTAAAGCTTTGTTTCGTATTACATTAACAGAAAGGAACGTAACTACGTCTCTTTCTTGATGTTCTTCGTCAATATTGTGTTCACAAGTAAATATAAGGTAATAAAAAAGGAAAGGCTACATACACACACATATAAGTGCGTTGCAAATCAAAAAGCTTAATAGGATAATCAGAGAAGAATGAATAACAATAGTATCATTAAATAATAATAATAATAATAATCGTCATAGCCACAATCTGCATCTATGAATGGTGAAAATTAAATTTATATATATACGTGTGTCTATGCGTAAAAGTGCATGTACAGTCTACATATGTATATAGAACAATAAACTGAAAATCTCAATTGAAAGTTAACAGTAGTACTTAGTTTGGCGCTTGAATAGATAGAAAAAAGAAAAAGAAATCAGAGTAAGCAAAAACGAAATCATTTAACAAAGTCCAATACAACAGCCCGAGTATATATATATATATATATATATATATATATATATATCTGATCACACTAAAAAATAGTATCAAGGGAAGATAAACAAAAAAAAGCAAGTATTCTGAATATTTGTTGTAATTATCAGTAGTAATAATGTCAAAAACACAGCAACCTGGAAGTAAATCTCTCTTTTAGAAATGAATGAACTACAGAAAAACTGTAAATAAATAATAGTAGACGATGGTAGTAGCAGTAGTAAAGGATCCGAGGACAAAAGGTACTTAGGCAAAGCAAAGAAAGAAGATAAATTGAAAATAAAAAAATCTCTTATCCATGATTATATGGATATATTATTATGCCTTTCATTAATGATGCGAGCCACAATGGATAGAAAATGAGAACACGGAAAAACTAATTAGAAAACATAGAACATAGGAGACTGCATATATGTAGCAAGCAATAAATGAGAAAAAACAGCGCGAAAAAAATTTGAATAATCTAGTATTTGATGAATGAATAATCTCCGTACATTAATTATTTTTTTAAAGTTTATCTTAATATCTATCCGTACGAATATTTAACTTAACTGATTTGAACATTTTTTTTGTTTAAAAAAACGAGGGAATAGAGGGTTAATCAAAAAATAATGTAACAAAAAAATAATTCCAAATTGTGAAACGAAAATAACTCAAGAGGTGAATAAGGCAACAATTTATGGACGATACACACACGCACACACACTAAGTGGGAACAGACCTTTCCACATCCCACTTTATATAATATGTATATATATCTTTCTATAAAGGACGAACTAGTAATTTCCTTGATAGTAATGATAATAAACTAGAGATTCGAAATTTTTCTTGACAAATATAATAGCTTAGAAGTCAAATTAAAAGTTAATAGCGATCAATGATTTTGAAGAAAAACACTTGACTGTGGAGTTCTTGGGAGATTATGTGGATAACATTCATATGCAGAATTCGGCTGGAAAAAAATAAACAGAGGTTGAATTAAGTTAAATAAAGTGTACATAAAGACTGTGATAAACTGTTTAAGTGTACATCAATGTAGAAAAAATAAACTATTTCAGTGATGCCGAAAATGACAATTCTTTTCAAGTTACATAATGTAATTGTTTACCCGGAAACGCATCATATTAATAATGCTGGCTCCCAATAATCTCTGTTTTAGGAAAGTAATGATAATCGAAGTGATGTTATTATTGAAAAATATTGATTTCACTGACGAACATTATTCCGTCTATATCTACAGTATGCATTATTCTCAAATACTGAGGCCAGATAAAATAAGAGGTGATCAGTTCGTGACATGGCACTGATGTGTGAAATAAATGTTATCAGATATGGCCCAGAATGGGAAGTCCTACTGTAGTTTTCCACTATATTCTACATAAAAGTAACAGATTCACTTATTTGAACAAAATCCTTGTTAAACTTTTATCTTGACTAAATTTTATGTCCCACTTCTTAACAGTACTAGCATACCCTTTAATGTGCATCATAATTTGTGAGCTCGATTGTATCAGGATTCGTGTTACAAATAAAGATAAATAAAAAACTTAAGTATTAAGTGTCCGCAGATTCTTTTTTAATAGCTTTAGTTTTTAGAAACTGTGTTCAGCAGAGAAGCAAAGATTAGAAATCACAGTTTTTTAGGTTGACTTCGACGATGAATCTTGATCACAACTTATCAATAATCGTAAACTATAAATCAAAATCTTTAGAAAGTCACAATGACTAAATCCAACTTGACAAGATTACCGTAACAGATTAAGTGAATAAGAGTCGAAATGTAATGGATAAGAAAAACTATAATGCTTACTAAGCTCATAAGAGTAAACGTATCTCAAAAATAACAAGCAAGTGAAAACAAACTATTCTATATCTTAATACAAAATTAACTGGAGTAGCAAAATCATTTTGATAGAGATCGATAAATGGAAAACGAAAAAAAATCTGAACATCCAATCGCATAAAATTAACGTACCCTACTATCGAAGCTGCCATCCTGTGAAGCGACTTCCTCTTCAATCCTATCTGATGCTGGATGGTCAGTAAAGCTTGATCGAGAAGAACATCCTGGCCGTCGAGGATCTGATTTATTACATAATGAACCACAATCATCTGTTCTTTCTTCTTCTTCACCATGTTCTCTTTTCACATTAATACTAAGCCTTGATTGAACAGGCTGTAATTTGGAACCACTGAAGTCAAGGTCTGCTGGTGGTTCATTTTGCATCATTAGCTCATGTAAGTACTGATTATCATTTGTACTAGCCTGTCCAGGATAAATTGAATGTCGTGAAACAGATGTGGACAAATTTGGAGCATTTCCAGGATTATTAGAACTACGTTGATTTGCTTCATTTAACAAAAGCCATGATTGGTAAACAGCTTCAAGTGACTGTAAATTTCTTAAGGAGTTGTTAGATGAAGAATGGAGGAACTGTTCTCCAGAATTTATATCACTATTACTAGGCTCCGAGTTCATTTTCTCAAGGCTCTGTATAATCGTTTGATTAAAACAATAAGTAAAAATAAAAATTAGTAACGATTTCATTGTATTATTTACTCGACCTATTTTATTTATTTATCTGGGAATTCAATCGATAAAACAAACCACCACTTAAGCAATAAATACAAATACTATGAGCCTAATAGTGATGGGCTTAGTTGGAAAATCCGAAAACGGGGTTATTCAAAATCAATAAGTAACTTGTAGAATGGACAGCTAACAAGCTTACAATTATGTATATATATTCTGTAGATAGGAGGTGATTTTCAATGATCGTGAAATAACGGACAAACTGAGTGAATGAGGAAATTGACTGTTAAAATCTATACTACATATATTGTATATGAGTGTCATGATAACTAGGTTAACAAGAAAAAAGGTATACACAAGCAATTTATATAAAAAAGGAAGCGAATGGGAAACTTTAAATAGTAACAGCGTGACCAGAAATTACAACACTGGCAAATTATTGGACCACATTGAGAGAGAAAACTCAGACAATGTCTAAAATGAGGCCATTTTTATTTAGTCAGTAATAACAATAATAAATCATAAAGGATAAATGAAATAAAAAGAGACAAAATATATTGTAGGTAATATATACACATATAAACGTAATCAGTTGAAAAAAAACGCATAGGAAACTACAAAAAATTGAAAACTGTCTAGGAGAAAACGGTTTTTCTCTAATTCGGAAATATAGAAGATGTAGGCCACTAGTTATTCTCGCTAATTTCTACATGGATTAAAACATTGATGCATAATACATAGGCAACAATGTCTTCAAACTGGTCGATTAGTTTTTTTTAAAGAAAAGAATTGGCAAAATTTATGGATGACGTAAAACCAATGAAAGGTATATACAAAGCTGAAAAATATGTTCAGTTACAGAACTGTGAGTGAAACAAGGAACATGTAGTGTTAGACAGGGGAGTATAATTAAGAATGCAATAAGTATACAGGTTATGGAGACCAGAAAATAGAATTATACTTCGATGCTGTGTAGTACATGAAACTTCTTTTAAAACCTAAGATAAGAAGCCTTAAACAAGTTAGTTAACACTCATCCATCCTCTATAATTTTTAGTACACATCCAATGTACTTGTATTTCAAAATTTTGCTACATTAAATCTTTTTATTTTTCTACTTCAACAAGTAATAATGGTGCTAGTAGCAACTCAAATGAGTTTCTGCAATATCATTTTACATCAGATTTCATAATTCTCCAGTCATTAGGTATATTACACTAAGGAGAAAAAATGTGAGACTATAATAATACAGTGGGAATAAATACAATAAAATATCCTGGATAAAATAAATAATCTATCATTAAAATCAAATTAAATAAACAAAACAAACAATTTTATTTTAAAGAAATAAAAGTAGAGGAGCTTCACACACCTCAATACGCTGTAGAAGGAGGGGAATTAGCTGGCGTGCTATTGTATTTTCTTGTTTTAGACTTTCCATTCTTGAAACAGCTTCACGTAATTCCATAATGTAGCTAACAGAAAGTCGGAGAACACTACCTTTGTTTCGCCGACCATCTCTAAATAAACAGAGAGAAAATTTTCAAAGTATGTTATTAACTTGAATAATCTTTAAATACAATTATTGGAAGTCGCTGTACGTTGGTTAATTGAAAAAATAATACGGATATATGCGTGGAATTTTGACTATATGAACTAATCCAATAGGGGAGACCTGGAAACAAGGGAGTATCGGACAATCATTTCGTCCGAATCATGTTTGTAACCTTAGGTATAACAGGAAAGGGGAGTGTGTAGAAATTATTCATTGTGATATGCGTTTTCAGTGGTATGAATTAATTTCAGCTGAATGATAACTACTCACAACTTATGAATATAATACCCCACCCCCTAATGAATAGATATTAGAAGATAGAATAACTGGCCAGTAAATACAAGTCGCTTTATTTAAAATACTAAACTTATATACTAAATGAACATGATTAAAATCCACTTAGATTATAAATGATTATTAAAAATCGGTCTTGCAGATCAATTGAAATTAGGGCACTACTGTATCCCTCACCGAATTCCCTGAGACGGTCGAGGGGGTTAGGTTTTGTCTCTCACTAGCGAAATTCCCTTAGATGGCCACGTGTCTAGCCTCCACACTGCCATCTCGCGGCAGGCGTATGATTTACTAAAGTGAAAGGATAAAAGTGAACCCACAGCGCTTAGACAACGTCGGTGGATATGGAGGGTATTCCTAGAAGACGTCTGAAAACCTTGAGTCAAAAACACAGATGTACATCGCTTCCATAATCCTAAAGGAACAAAAGGCGTATGAAACAACTTTGGTCACCGGGTGTCATGGTATTGCATTTCATGACGATGTTCCACTGACTTGTAGATTGATCTTGAAGCCGCAAGGTCGGGTAGTGGTCCTCCAAGAAGACAATCTGCCCCTGTTCCGGCGCCCAGACATTACTTCAGCCCACACACAACTACAATGACTAAGAATTTCGAAAAGTGGCTTGCTTATCACAATGCTTCTCACACAAAAGATATTTACAGTCATTTTAATGGAAATTTTTTAAATTTTATTTTACATACCTTATCTTTCCGTTTATTTTCACTACTTATTCAAATTCACTCAGTAGCTTGTCTATGGTGAAAATTGATCGCAAGTCGATAAATGGTAGACTTTCTATTCGTTCTTATCAATATTAAAATCTGAAAAGGGCTTTCTGAAGCCACGTGTGCCATTTAAACTGGCCTTCTTCAATGTTTGTAGGTTGATCCAGATCGAAGAACGGATTGATAGGTTTAGCTGTTTTTAGAAAGTCTTAACGTCGACGTTTGTTATGTCTCTAAAATCCATATTCACGGCTTTGGTGGCGTACTATAATTTCGCTTCACATCTGTTGATTCAAAGAGCGTGTTCTGCATGAGTTTACCAAGAGACCCTGTAGCATCAAAGTTCAGTTCCACTGACTTCGGCGTCGTGCCAAGAGCCAGAACAATCACAACGGTAATTGACTGGATCCCCATTAACAATCGCTTATATGCTGTCAGATTAGGTTTCATCAACGTGAGAAGAAACCGGTGTCGAAAACTGTTTTTTTTTCGTAACATCTATCTACACGCTGACAAATTATAGCTCTTATGCAATTAACGATGAGTTCAAGCATCAATTAAACGATCTTTTCAACAAAGTGCGTTTGATAGTTATTGTAGTGCCAGCCGGGTATGTAAACGGCAGTTCATGTCTCTAGTGGTTTTACGAAACGTCCCACTGAGTTTATGCGGGTCACTTACAACTACTTGAAACGTATCGGTTCACTTTGATGATTCATGAATTTGATAATAAACGAAGATTCTTAGGTCGGGAAACCATAAGAACCTTAGGTGAGGACCGAGAAACTTGGTGGTTTGATAGTGTCAAGGAGTTGGGGACAGCAGCTGTGTCTGATAATTGTTAGTACCTCTTTCAACTCGCCCTAGCCACCAATATCAGGAAGTCCGGTGTCAGTGAAATTGGTGTTGGACTAATCACTGACGCCCAGGATCGTCTTAGACGACGGGTTATTTTCCGAGGGTTGGTTCAGCTAATCTGTTGTCCCAACAACTTACCATGCCCTCTATGATTAGTGACGATTGATCCACCCAATGACGAGAAAGTCGGCAAATAACTCAAACTTTTGAATCGTGATAAATCGTCAGGAGCAAACTACTTGCCCCGGCACATTTTGAAGACGGTGGTCAGGGAGTAACAAGATTGTTTAGAAAGATTTGGGAAAATAAATGTTCCATCATCTCGAAATAAAGTGATAATCATTACTATCTTTCGAAAGGGATTACGAAACTAATGTAACAATTATTGGAGAATAAATCTACTCTCGATTGTTTCAAAACTAATGGCTTCTGTCGTATTTCGCAGACTGTCCGAAATGTATAAAAGACTGACTCGCAAGGAGCAACCTGGTTTCCGATCAGGTTGAGGATGCATTGGTCGCATTTTCATCTTCCATCAAATGTTAGAACACTGACATAGTTATTGTAGGCGATATTCGATATGTTTCTTGAAATCAGGGCCGACTTCGATTCGTTAAACAGGACCGTTCTCTAGGATCATCTGTTGGAGAAGGGTATGTCTGAGAGGCTTTTAAAGGCTCTGAACACAAACATCGTAAGCACAGCAAGAGGAAAATCCATTTTTCTCCACTATACCGATCCAGAAGTGGGTTTAGCAGAGTTGCACAATCTCACCACTCCTTTTAAACCTTACCATGGACGACACTAGAAACATATCTGAAAGAAGTGCGTAATTTCCATAGTTATGGCACCATCCAAATGCAGAGTACCTCTACAAAACTAGCAAGGGTGTGTACCTGCTTTCACTATTTTTGGTAAACGGTAAGAAGTAGTCGAACGTTCGTATATCTGGGTAGTTGTGACTGTTGGTGGTAGTGCGTCAGATAAGAACAATCTACAGAAAATGAAAGTCAGATCAGCTCATGATCAAGAGGACCATCTTTGACGACCACATGACGCTAGTCTAGCTGTAAAAGATCGAGTTTACAACGCCTCAGTGAAAGCGGTTCTTCTCTATGCTTGAGAAACCTAGTCTCTCTGCGCTACGGATGTTATGTGTCTTTCTGCATTCGATCATCGTTGTCTCCGGAGAATTGCTGACGTCCAGTGGGAACATCGTGTTAGTAATGTTAATCTTAGGTATCGTGTTTTCAGATGCAGTGATGACAACTCAATCGGTGTAACTATCTTGAAACACAGGCTTCGGTGGTTTGGGTATATTTTGCGAATGTCATCCCAGTGCCTTCTAAATCGTGCATTACTTGCCGACTGGTCGAAAAGAGCAGAGAGGTGGTCAGTTTACGACATGGGGTCGTGAAATGAAAAAAAGCTGGATTGGATTGGTCTCAGTCGGTCTGTCCGGACTTCCTGGTTGAGGTCCTAGAGATGGTGTAAATCAGTAGCTTGAAACAGTATCAGATATAGCACAAATTGAAGTCAGTGATGACCCTGATGCAGTTTTCTTGTTAAAGTCTTCATTAAAACATGATGACATCTTAATAAAGATGAAATCTTGCTTGCATTTCTATCGGAGCTGTAACATATGCCTTGTAATTCTCCTGTTGTCTGACTGAATTTAACTTTTTTATTCTTTGTTGCCTTCTTTCCGTATTTTCTTCACAATATTACTTTTGTATTTGTGTGGTGTATATATTTTTGGTGCCGATTTGCTCCAAATGTTATGTTTAAATAAATTAAATAAATCAAGCTTACTTGATGCTCACTATATCAAGAACATAGTCTTGAGCGGAACTAATAAACAATATGTCTTCATCCAGTTCGGGGATACTGTTGACAGTAACGTAATGCAAGACAAGAATACCTAATTCGATCATAAAAGGAGGTTCGACATCGTGCTGTTAGATGCTTTGTCGAATTCTATCAGTTTAGTGGTATTACTCTTTGGATTCCATAAAATTAATTTATA
Source organism: Schistosoma japonicum (assembly GCA_025215515.1). Classification (NCBI taxonomy): domain Eukaryota; kingdom Metazoa; phylum Platyhelminthes; class Trematoda; order Strigeidida; family Schistosomatidae; genus Schistosoma; species Schistosoma japonicum. Next base: position 59,001,200 of record CM046061.1, on the reverse strand, counting down.
GTTCACTAAGGGGGATTATTGTGGAGGAACAATTCAAAGCCTGGTAGCAATATTTGACGTTCCTTACGTTAAGTTGCAGTTGATCTACTGTTAGGAATGAATTTCTCTGACAAATTAGTAAACAAATAAATAAACTTCATAAAATGAAATGAATTAGTGTGTTCTACAAAATAATAAAGGATGACAAAAAAGGTTAAAGTAACTAGCAATGAACTTACACATCCCGGTATAGTTCCGGTGGGAGTAGGCTACTGAGATAGACAATTTGCGAATTAATATAATCTCTTCGTTTCCGTTCAACTGATTGTTTAAAAAATGATTACAAAAAGACAAAATAACTTCATTCCTAAACAATCGATATTTAAATTACTTTTTTTTTTAAAAAATACATGGCAAGTTCCATAAGCAAAATTATTTGGCAACGAACTGATTCCAACGAGTCGATTTAAAATTTTATAGAATGAATTCATATGAAGTTATGGCCATATGGAACTTCGATATTTCACACAAAATAAAAACAGTTGAAAATAAGCTAATGAATAGTGTGAACAGCAATATCATCAACTTATTTGCAAAGTTAAATGTAGGGAGAATCACTAAATCTATGATGACCTTACTGTAGTATTTCATTTGTTCAAAAAGATCTAAGCAAAAACCAATACGTAAGTAACCATATACTCTTAGAATCATTAAATGGAGGGATTAATGCGTAGTAAGCGACAAAACGCCAGAATCATTAGATTTAGTTCCAACACGATAGAACAATTAAAATCAGATAATTGGATTGATATACATGCTTAATTTTTGAAACATAGTTACTAACATCACTCATAATCAACTTAGAACCCTATACATCACCGTAAATTGTCAAAGTTTTCATCGACACAACCACAGAAAATCGACAATAAATTAAAATAACCATTGACTATAAAAACTAAAAATAGAAAGGTAGCTTGAAAAGAATAAGTGAAGTAGAGAAATGAAAACTTTGGAGTTAGAGACAGGTAGAAATAAATTACAGATGCAACATTCACTCAGTCAGTAACAACGTAGAGCATGGTACGTACGTACATCAGTCCAAGTTGCCACGCCCCAATTAGCAAATAGAGATAAAATTGACGAATCAAATCCGAGAGTAATGGAGGTAGTAACAGAGTCAGTACTAACGTTAAGGAATAGAGATCAAAGATAAGATTTAGGAAAATATAATTCATTAAACAGAAATTATTATGAATTCAGAAAATTTGAATTTGGAGGAGGACAAGGAATGGATGCACCTGCGTCACTGCGAACGATTTTAAACCATTTCACTCAAAGTTTCTGACCATTTGTTAGGATCACCATGCAGGACCTCAACCAGGTAGTTTGCACCTATTAACATGGCTTAGCCTAATTGTTAATGACTTCATGGACTGGTATCATGTTTTGGTTTGGCCACCCCTAGCTTTCCTCCAGCCTACTCCTTCACCAGATAGCATTGCCCGTCGAGGTAGGCGGTGGTTGAGCATACGTAAAACGGATATCACGCTTACACCATATGTAACGAAAATTGGAAAAAGCCAATCGAGCCTTCTGTATATGAATCAAGGTTTCATCAGATATTAGACCATCAAGACCGATGACGCTTCCAAGATAAGTGGAGCGGTCAACACACTCAACTTCTTCGTTCCGGATCACTAACTCCGGTGCCGAAGCCAGCCCTTCCTGAAGCAACATTTTGCGTTTGGATGGGGAGAATCGTATCCCAAGCATGCTCACATTGATGCTCAAGGTAGTCAGAAGATTCTATATTTTATCACCATCTTCACCCAATAGAACTATATCGTCTGCATATTCTAAGTCAACAAGTTTATCACCTAGGAGGTAAACTCCGGAGAAATCAGACGATAAAAATGTTAACTTTAAAAGCATGTTGATGATAAAGCTAAATAAAAATGGGGAAAGTGAACAAGCTTGGAAAACACCACTTGAAGTAATCACTTCTGTGACAGTCAGCCATAAGCTCTGACTCGACATGTGGTGTTTGAGTAGAGAGCCTGTATAAGGCTACTGTACTACACTGGTACGCCTCTCAATGACAGACATTGCTATATAACCTCACGATCGATAGAGTCAAACGTCACCTTAAGGTCAATGAATGTAGTTATTGTTGGACGTTTAAAAGTGTGCTTATGTTTCAGAACCTGCCTAGGTGTGAAATATTTGGTCTGTACAACCACGTCCTGGTCTGAAACCATATTGGTTTTCTCGAGTTTGCTCTTCAAGGCGTCAAAGTATTACTGAAGCCAATATTGTTGACACTATATTCATTAAACTGATTTTTCGGTAACTGGCACGAGAGGGCTTTTATCCTTTCTTATGGATCGGAACGGTTAGTGTTCGAGACCGATCAGATGGGATTATGTCCAGTTCCCAGATTCTAGCGAAGATCCCAGTTAATCTCACCATCCTTAAATATCTCAGGATTTAATCCATCAGGTCCTGCTGCTCTTCTACGCTTTAGATTCCCTATAGCTTTCTCAACTTCGCTAAGACTTGGGGAGCGATAACATTAACCGATTTCCAGTCATATTGCCCGAATTCTCCGACTACAAATTACGTATAACTCGTGGATCCAAATCACAAAAACTAAAACTTCCTACATAATCAATTACATAATATTTAATTCTAGGTTTTGGGATAAGCTTGAGGGGAATTTATATTCCTCTAAAGTTTCACATGTGGTCGAAGGTATGATTGCAATTATGTTAGAAAACAATATTTCCTAACTTTGGAAGCTTTAATAAGGTTTACATTTCCATTAAGTATACACGAGGTAACAAGAAATAATGTAGATTTCTAACAACTCACGTATAAAAATGTTTTATAGTGAATTAGATTTTATTTCTTCTTAGTTAACTACTTTCCACTATTTTAAAAACTGTGAGTTAATGATGTGCGCCGTTGGTATAAAACAAACTAGAACTATTTACTAATATGATGATGATGAATTCTAGTACAATCAATTTAATAGTTTTTTCGCATTTTAGAAAAGTGATAGATCCACACTCATGCACATACTTGTAGACACGATGACAGAAAAAAAAGCCAATACATCAGAGAATGTTACTATATGTGCACAAATAGTATTGAGAAAGCTGAAGACCAAATACTTTGAGTTTGGAGAAAAGTTTGTTATGATCTTGATGAAAAATAATCAGAATTTGAATAACAAATAACACCAAACTTTCAAAATTATCACTTTCCAGCAAACTTTACGAAAAAAACTGACCAGCTTATATGATTGGTAAAAAGTTCAACTTATTCATAGACACGTGATACTGGGACTTGAAAGTACGTACTCTAACTACTACCATTTAGTAGTTAACTGATACAGAAAATCATACTAATCATACTTTCAAAGCAATCAAAATCTAAAGATCTTTCTGCAATACGAACCTCATTTGCCAGGAGCTAGATCGAGCGTAGTAACATTAGTTTGATTCTGCAAGACCAGTTTTTCAACTTCAGTATGACAAAACGCTGTAGTAAATAAGGACATCAATTTGCTATGCTACTTCATACCATAACATTACATAACATTCATAACATTACGAACGTAAAATTATTAGTGAAAATGGAAATCTAACCGTAAAACCAATAAAATGTACTTAATTTATCGCATCAAACATCTCATTGAAATTCTAGTGTTTGGATGAAATGTTTTAAGTTAAATTCTCCTTATATTACTTCTATTTCACATACTAATTATATTTCATTGTGAAAATTTAGAACGTACTAGACAAGTACTAGTAAAAAAATCAGAATAAAAAAGGTAAAATATAATGCTACAAAACGATAGTAAACTAACTTCTGTTATGGCTTTCTTTTTTTGAACGTTGTTTTTGACTAACAGCTTTGGCAGGGTCTTGAATTGGATGATTTGACAATGCTGGAGGAGTGCTGAATAGATTGGAATTTGAAGAACTATTTGGAGAACAAAAGGTTTGATGAGGAGCTGAACTAGAAGTGGTAGTAGATGAATGGGAGGGAGCATAGATTGGTACTGGAACAGTTGTTGGGGAGTGAGAATTGGGTAAAAGCATTCCTAAACGCAAATTCTGTGCATCGGAAGAACAGCACCCGGACTGAGTAGCTGGACTCAATACTATAGAAGCGAGATTTATTTGATGCAGAGGAACTGGAATAATTGGTGGAATATGCGTAGTGAGAATTAGTTTTCTGATGACAGTCCATTAAGTCAGTTGTTGTCGGCATTGAACTAGAAGGTGAAGAGCTAACCATACCGCTGTAAGTAGCAGTTGAGCCTGGGATTAACGGAATCAAATGTCCAGGTTGTCCGTGAAAAGAAGAAGCTTGTGGTTGGTTATGAATTGGTGTGCTGCCAAAAGGCTGCCAAGCGAAGACTGAATGTGAAGCCATATTGGACGTTCCTTTACTGATTGGAGCACTTGAACTGCCTTCTAAAGATGGCAGACGCTGTCCATAGTCAAACTACAGAATTGAGAGTAAAATCAAGTGGTAGGTACTGAAGAATAACTCACGATAAGAGGATTTAAGAACTACAAAACGATGCATGTAGTGTACCAAACATTCAGAAAACAAAAACAATACACAACTCGGTACAAGAGTAGTGTCTAAGAACTAGAAAAAAAGTGGAGAATACTTACAATAAATAATATTTAATGTCTTCAATATAAAGTACTAGAGTTGAGTAACATAGGCAAATCAAATGGCAGAACATGTAAGAAAAAGGATAGAGATACGAAGTCCAGTCCATAAAAAAGTGGTGCACTTCATTCACAGATTAGATCTTTTTTCATTAATAGACACAACAGATGTTAAAACAGCTTGAACTGCGAAAAAAACAGGGTGAAAGCATATTTTACACAGTAGAAATGAATTACTGAGAATCCTTTACACACCATTTGCAAACGATTAAAAACCGTATTTCAGTGTTCAAGGTTTCAGGATAACGAATTGAAAACTTGTAGCATCTTTAATTATATACCAATAAAAATTGGCACACGATTTAACCACAGAAGATTAAACTATGAAATAAAACTAATACATAAATTCAAATAGAATTCTAAGTGCTTACATAAAACAGATACAGGAGGTTTGAAACTACCAATTAATGACAGTCAGTCATGAAAAACGCGAAATCCGATGCCTATGCTCATAGGTTTAAGTTATCTTATTGCAAGTATACAAGAACAGCACGACAATAGGATACAGTAAAAATGAATAAAATGGTGTGTATGAATGAATAATAGAACTTAAGATCTAAACGAAGATAAGAGTGAATACACTTTCGCCACCGTGATCAATTATAAGCCATGTCACCAAGTGTCTCCAGTCACTGATCATGATTATCACACGGACCCCAACTAGGTAGTCTGCATCTAATAACATGGTTTAGATCAACAGTCAGACTTTATGGATTGATATGTTTTGATTTGGTCACCTCGCATGGAAATACGTCCTCTCACTACAACGTGATCACACTTCAAACACGTTCCCCAGCAGTCCTCTACGGAGCTTCTTCAAGAATAGGTGATGCTGATGTAGTCTGTTTGTGTTCAGTGTTGTGTTGATGTTGGAAGTTACCAGGTCAAACAATGTCTCACCTTATGATTAATGTTTATGCCTGCTAATACTGAGTGATAATCTGAATATAACGGTAGAAAGTCTTCATTATCCTTACGTTGCGTTTGGATGCCTAATGATCTACCAGTGTTTTCAGCCTGATTCAGCCTACCAACTTAAGTATAAATTCCCTTGCTATGATTACATCTGAGTGTTTAGTTTTCTGAAGAAGGCAAGAGAAAGGGTTTTTTTCTTGGTAAACCAAAAAGCAAACCAGATTAGGGTTGGCCTTAATGACATAGGAGAGTGACAGCAGTGCCCAAGGAACAACTACTTGACACCAGTCACACAGAGCCCTTTCAAAAGAAGTTTCTGTTGTGATAGCTTCGTATCTGTTAAGGCCTTACCAGGATGATGGGAATCCGCGGAGTAAGATGGTGTGCATTTTTGATGTCAACTTTCAAACCCCACGCTTTCTTTGTGAGAAGGCAGTGTCGTTGGCATGCTGGTTGTCTGAGGGAAACAACTAACTGCTGTCACATCTATGTACAGTAGACAGTATGACTAAGCCTTTAGACCTTGGTTTTACTGCTTTCAGTCTCACTGCTCTTCAACCGGCATACCTAGCTCGGTAGAATCTTAAGGATCGAATGTTCTTGCCAACGTAGTCCGATTGAGAGGCCCGGTTACCATGTCAAGTTAGTAGCAACGGCCAGGACTAATAATTAGTAAGAACATTTCATTCATCTGCCAATCATTAAGCTTGGATGTGCTGAACCATTGATCATTACCAAATTAGTATATCAAAATTTAACAACCATTTACATAGAGTGATTTATTAAGGAGAGATAGCAGAACCAGATAGGAAAATGAATTAAGTTGATAGGATCTTTTTGAAAACTGAATGTTGAACGCCCTTTAATGTGGCTAAAGTTCATATGCACTTTACCACTTTAAAACTGTCGAACAATTGGTTAGATACGCTTATAGAAATTCTCTATCAAATGATATTATTAGATATCACAAAGGTATAAATTATAGTCAAGTACAAGACCTTATGGAAGGATGGACCTATGTGCTACTTATTTTACTTAAGAAACCATACTGCGTTAAAACTGCTAGTTGCATAAAAATATGCATCATTCGATGAATCAGGTAGAAAAAATAAACTAATACACTTTAAAGAAAAAGAGCTTGCAAACAAACTTAAGCAGTGAAATGAAGAATATCTGACAACAAAACTGCCGATAGGAAAATAAAGTGAATTTTAAACACATCGTAGGCTAATAAAATTCATTTTAAAGGGTGCTAAGTCAACATGTAGATACTAGGTACGACAATAAGATAACTGGCATTTTAGAGATTACCGAATCGAATTAAGTTCACATTTGTCAAATTTAATCATCATAATCGTATAAAATTGATATTATTTTGCATTTTCTTCTTCATACAGTATCAAGACCTTCTTAAATACTGTAAGTAAACTGATCGTTTCAAAACTAGTTACGCTGATTAATTACGATTGCTAACAGTGTTATTAAATATGGTGTTCAATTTCAAATTTAAGATGGATCTTAACAAAAAAAAATACTGAACGGTAATAATAAAAACTGGATGATAAACCTGTGAAACAACTTCTAATTTGATTAACATTAATTAAAAGAAATAAACCCGAGTATTTACATTTGCGATAAGTAAATTTAAATGCATGCTTAGAATTAATAACACATAATTTAAGATGACAATTAAAACACATTAACAATTAAGAAAAACAAAATAAGGAAACAATTTTACAAAAGAAAATACATGCTGCTAATTTAAAGACAAATTTAATTCGATGGGTTTTTTTCTTAAAGTACACTAGTTAAGTGCATACGCGTAGTGTGTTTCTATGCGTGTGCAAATAAGCATATGTATGTATATATATGCAAAAGATTATCGATTAATATGAACAGTAGTTGTAGGAATAGTAATAATAGTACTAGTACAAATATATATTAGTGACAATTAAAAGAAAAAAAGATTTTTCTTATACAATAAGACTAGATGATACACTTTGAAAGAAAAATTAATTTATATCTCATTATAAAAACTTTAATAAAGATAATTACCATTACTAATAAATTAGTAAGTACTTTTAAACATGAATACATATATATATTTATTCAATTCAAAATTTGGCAGCTATCATCACAATCATATCACTTTGTGTTGATTTAATTTAGTATATAATAGAAATAAAATTTGAACAAAAATATGAAGTATTTTATATGACAATAAAGGACGAAAAAGAGAGGAGTAAGGATATATATATATATATTGAAAAAAGAATACAACAAACGAAGTAATAATAATAATAATAACTAATTTCGATTTTTTCGTGCAATTAGTTCCTTTAGTGAATTTGAATAAAGGAAAATCAACAACTAATCCAGAATAATATGAATTCATTTTTATTTTGTTGATTCTCATCAGCTTTTCGTTAAAATGAACAGATAGTGAGGAAACATGTAGACAAATTCAATATTCTATAATACTGAATAATGAGACATTTAAAGTACCTAGAAAAATGAGTTACTAGATATAGAAATAGATTCAAAATGATTTGCCAGATTTTAAGGGATATTCCATGAAGTGTAATACACGATCCGATCTTATCAACATACTTTAAAGATAAATGGAAAGATTAGAAGTGGCCATTCTGAGGCTTTAATTGTTCGATTCCCGTATAAAACTTTTCGGGAATTCAATATACACACAACATTGAAGTGCATAATACATACCTCAAGTAATGCAGGCTTTTTTAATCATGTACAACGTAGAACCTGATACATATGAATCTAGCCTAGTTCTTAAACCCCATTACCACTGTAAGATTAACATCAAAGTGATAGAGGTAGTCGTTACATCAGTTATATTTAAAAAAGTTGGACATACATGACAAGATTCTGGAAGTAGGGATTAGTTCGTGAGAAGAAACGTATGAAATGAATCTAAGTCTAGGATTTATGTGCGGACGAAGAGTGAGTGCACTTATATCCCTGTGACTGATTCCCATCCATATAACCCAGAGTGAAATCATTGGTTATGTCAATGACGTAGATACTAAACAAATGGTCTGTATCTTCCAGCTTGGCTCACACTGACAGTCAAGGACTCTGTATACTGGTGTTGTGATTTAACCGCCTATAGCTTCAATAGTGACAGGGATAAAATTAAGGAAATCGTAGAAAACGGTTCAAACTGATAAGCACAAAACCCACATAAGGTTATGAAAATTAGTACTGCGTTTCTCAATCACAGAAGTAAATCCATCGATTTCTCAATTGTAATGGTAACAATTAATTGTAGAGTGGTTACAGGATTAAAGCTCTGATACTAATAAAAGCCACTAAACAAAAATCAGGCTATTCAGAAAATTGGTAAAACGATGCTTACTTTAAACCTCTAATACTCTAAATTAATGTAGAGATGTTAAATTTCTTCATTGCTAAACCTCATAGCGAATTGGGGCATTATTGCAAAGCTTGTTGTAAAGGTACTAAGTAGTTAAATAAGGTTTGTGATTGCATACAACAAGGATATTGTATGTTAAACCAACTCGTATACGCAGTTTCTTAGCATGGAAAGAGATGATTTGATTTTCATGTATAAATTAATGCAAAATAATAGTCAGGATGAGAACAAGTTAAAAGATGGCTCATATTAGTTATAGCCTGATATCGTAAGATTTCACAAAGAAATCTTTAGTGAAAATGAGTATTTTACATTCATTGTAAAATTGCAACGACATCTGTTGATTATCTAGCATCATGTTACAAGAAAACAGAAAAGTCATTATTTAGAAATTATCAGTGATATATTCTTGAGAAGGAGGTTAGTAACACTGATGGATCAAAGAGATTAGTACAATATGATTACTGTTATATAGACATTAATTTTAATTTAACTAATTAATCAATCTTATACACATACATATGCAACATTAAACATACTGTTTAACATTGGTGAAAAACACATCACTTAATCACTACACTCTTCAAAAATGTATAAGTACTTAAAAATATTTGTCAAAATGCAACAAAAACAAAAAAAAAAAACAAAAAATCAAATCAGCAGTAAATACTATTTATTATTAAAATTTTCACACAATTTAAGAAAGTTGTAATGATCACATTATAAATCAATATACAATATTGACTTCATTAAATTCATTTCTATTTTTAATTAGTAAATATTCGTTTTAATGGTTTATCTTAAACTGTGCATAGATGCATGTTCACAAATTGTTTGAATTAATGTAGAATAAAATAACAATGGACATATTATTTACAGTGATAGTATTATTCATCAAAAATAGTGAATTAATGAAAGATTTTTGTTTTATAAAATGTGAATATGTCTAGGGTTGACTTTAAAAAAAAAGAAGGTAGAAATACTTAATCTACTGACATTTTTTTTAATTTGTGACAATGACAGTATTAAAATTATTTCTTTGTATTTTTCATAGAGCTTGTCAACTTCTGTTGTTACAAAATGTGGCAACAGAAATATTTGTCACTAAGAGTAGGTTCAATGTTAGTGATTATATAGTAATGTGTATAGTATATGTCGTTTAGACTGGTGAAATTCTAATGACAATTTAAGCATAAAATTTGCTACTATTACATATAACAGACAGCACAAAGCAAAAAAAACAACCCTGAGAAATATTTAATAATCATGCTTTGAATTTCTAAGGGGAAAAAAAATCATCCTCTGAACTCAATTAGGCGCTTATACACATGGAATCCGAGTGGATTCTCTGTAAAGCGCAACATTTCTTCTAATGGTGAAATGAATATTCTGTGCTTATCATTCTGGTAGGGGTGGTGACAACAAAGTCAAATCTTATGCTAATTCTGATCGAGAAAATGTTGAATCGGAATTGCAGGAAACAACGCTAAAGATAGTAGAATGAATTTGTATATTCCCATTGATTTGTTATAGACTGAAGCTGGTCAGTCACTGTTGCTATATGTGCATCCTGTGCGGATCGCCTCGATATAGCGATTATTCAGAAATATCATTTAATTTGTATTGTGACTGGCAAGTGGAATCCAGGACGCGCGTTTCGTCCTATTTGGGACTCATCGGCTGGATGTACCTGGATCCCAATGTTGATGTCCTGGATTCCACTTGCCAGTCACAATACAAATTAAATGATAACACTAAAGATAGTTTAAAGGTCCAATCCATTTGCCTTAACATTTAAATCGATTGCTAATAGGATAAGATGTTTATGCTTAATACTTAAAAATATGATAGCTAGAGGGTAAAAAGTACTATTAATCTTGTCTGAAGCATAATCAGTAGGCGTTACAACAAAGATTTAGGGAACAGTTTCATTAATTTGAAGGTTACTACTGGTATATCATAGATTTCAGTGGAGCTCGGTAACTAATCAAATATTTAGTAAAAAGTCATTGTTCAGTTAGTTGTTACAAAGTATTTACAAACAAAATCGTATACCCTTTAGACTACTACGCTGATGCAATAACTGCGAATGGAAAATCTTTGGGACTTTAATTCACATAATAAAGTGAATTCGGAGAAATAATAATAAGATTGAGAAATCAAGCGTTGTAACTGCATTAAACTTGGGAATTAAATTCTCTTATTAGCTGCTGATTGTTTCACAAACAATAAGTGATATCATTTAATTGATATAACAGACACTATACTATTGAAAACAAATAATCTTCTATTTAAACTGATAAGAATAGCAGCTATTTTATATATACATATGAACTTGGTGGCCAAACAACGCGCATTTTTATGTACAATAATACTGGACACTATTTAATTAAAAATGTGTTATTTCATACAACTTTAGTAACTATTTATTTGTTGTGATTGAATAATTAGACAGCGAGAATTAGTGTACGGAAAAACACTAAAATTTATTAACCTAAGATGTAGTAAAAATAATTTCGATTAATTTTCGCATTTTACTTTTGTTTGAAATTGAACTATTTGAGATATCGTTAAGAAACTACGACTAAGGACAAGGAAGCTAGCATATGAGCGGTTGTCCTTTGTCTTATCACCATATCATGAACTACAAGAGAATCAAAGAAAATGATGTCCACGACCTATCTACCTCATTGATCAATAAAAAGAGAAATATTAGTCATTAACTCTACCGGTTTATGAGTAAGTTGGATATATGAAAATACATTTGAAGAAAATAAGAAAGAAAGCACTTTTACTAGTTTTATGACATCTGATTGATTTTCTTATTTTCTATCTCTCTTTAAACCTGAACTTTAAATGACCTGGATTTTGACAAAATGTGCACTGTGTACAACAATTGATGGAGAAAGAGAAGAAAAACAAGTAAATGTGTACGCTAAAGTAATGATTGTTATTATTATAATACAAATAAGTGAATAGATGAATATTGCAAAAAGAGAATAAACAGACACACTGGTTAACAAATGCCCATAAATACATGAAAGAATTAATGAATATGATTAGAGAAGAGAAAACAAATAGTAGTAAACCATTAGTTCGACAGAATATGAAATCGGTAAAGAAACAATTATGAGTTAAGAATGATACTACAGTATAATTACATATAAACTCATGAATACGATTTTTGTTCGTGTTGCTGCTATTATTATGTACAACTGAGAGGTTAGCATACGATAATTACTGTAACAATAACCATCACAATAGTTTATTATCATTGTAGCGAACAATGCACCTGAGAAATTCAATAAGAATTTTCACAACCTTGTACTATTAAGTATATTGGCCTATAAAAATAAAACATCTAAACAATCACAAATTTTCATTGTATCACAGTGACGATATTGATTTCCGCCTGCTCAAATAGCAAAGTATTTTTATCTGTTCCCATAGAATACTCTCTTTTGTTCATACAATAAGAACTGGGCAGATAAAATTGAAAAATAGTTATTTCTCAAAAAATAATATTAGTAATCGACTACAAAGTATGGAAAAAGTCTCTTAAAAGGTGCACAAGTAGTACTAAATCGATGAGACAGTACTTAATCGTAGATAAAAGTGCATTTGGTTTAGTTTAAATACACTAAGACAAGCTAAATAATGATAAGAATAATTTTGAGCTTACAGCATTGAGGCCGATAAGTAGATGGATATAGAACAGAATACACAGACACTGGCTACTAATTACATCAATCAACCACTTTCATTACATTATTTATGGTAGTTAAAAAAAGTATAAAATTTCCTATATGGCTTAACCTAACAGTGCTTTAAAGGAATTATATTACAGTACGGTGATTGAAAATGTCTTAAAAACCGCCGACTGTGGAAAAATCAACCAGACCTTAGACAGTTAGATAGCGCAGAACCTGGCTAGTCGTCGGTTAGCTCAAGTTACACAAAAAGTGAGATTATTAAGGTGATTAGTAAGGGGGTTGAAATAACCTTTTTAAGCTAAAATGGTCACGTGAAGTACTAATACTAATAAGAATGGGTCTGACTTGACATAGTCGTCAAAAAGTCACTCAAACACAATAATAAAGAATGTTCAATCTTGGCCAACCCAAATACGATTTATCATGAGAAAAATATCCAAATTCCCTGGTTGTCTATTAAATCTTCTATAGGAAACACAAACTGGTTATTTTAAGAAAAAAGAAAATCTGCTTTCGGTCCTAGTAGTTACCTACTATGTTATATAAATAGATTCATCGATCAGCCCAAGGTCAAATATGCGCACTTTACACATCACATAGATGTCCTATATAGTGACCAAACATTTGAAATAAATCAAGCTACATGTAAGCAGAAATATTACTGTATATACATATATATACAATAACAAAAAAATACACACAAAGCCGGTTGTTCTATTTCTGACAAAGTTGGACCAATTGTGGGACAATAACCTGGATTAAGTACAAATCGCTTTAGCTTGGCAAGGTCATATGTACATTTGCACAATGCATACACAAATACCAATCTAATTTCAACCATTGTAAATAATGCAAAACTATACAGGTTTGCACAATGATAAGTGCATAATCCTAAAAGTGGACAATGATGCCATAAAGATAGGCTATGGATAACTCGATGTGATGATTTTCCCTGTCAAGTTTGAAACGGTAACGCACGTTGTCTGATTAGCTCAAATAATCTATTTCATGAATGAAAAGTACGCTAAAATTGCGAGAATAAGTAGTTTCGGAACTGTCAATCATATTAAATCCTTTGACCCAATATCCGCTGTTAAAACGACTATATGACGAAAATTCTGAAGACAATTTTAGAACTTCTCATGATTATATAACAGCACATAACCCCACACAGTTTCTTAAACGAGAAAGCAATTTAACTACTGATAATTTGAATCAAAGTCATTCAAAATTAAAGTTATAAGTCGACTATCTTAAATATAACTTCTATAAAGTCATTGTATAGTCTTCATTATTCAGTTTACAAGGTCATATGTATACGCATTTAAAAAATGACGCTTCACTTAATGTATCACCAAACTAACTCTCTCAAAATGCAATGACTTTAAAATTACTGAAATTGTGGAAGAATAATTCACAAAACTCGCCGAAGTTATATCATTGTAGAATTAAATCCGGATTCTAAAACTTGAGGTATCAACATCAAGATGGTAAATTCAAAACTCAGCCGCTTACCTACTTTTAATTTTTAGGATTATAAAGCCTCTTCTTAAACAACAGGTTATGCAGAAAAATACATTAGCTAAAATGATGCGCTTTTTTGTTAAAGAAAATAAATACCACTTAAGATTTAGGTTTTGTTCAGTTCTGTCTAATTCCAAAACAAAGTTCTAACTGCAAGGTATAACGTGGGAATTTACTACATCTCTTCAGACTTTAGTCTTTTTTTATTAATATGAACTCAGAATTGGTAAACTGGTAATTTATAAATGACGTTAGTAGGAAGGGGGGTTCATCATAAAACTGACCTTTCATTCACTAGCTTAAAACTTAGTTCTGATTACCAACAGCTGGAAGCGACAAACTGTTACATTATGCATCAAATGAGTTTGTAGTTGTAGTAACTTAGCAACATAGTGGACAGTGCTCAGGCATTTGGAGAGACTGAAGACGAGGTTCATGTCTCCGCGTGGAGATCAATATTCCGATGCATTTGTATCCGGATAATAAGTCTATACATAATGTGATCGATACTAACCGAATTATTAAAAGAACATGAAAACACGTTCACCCTTAAAAAAAACACACTTTATCACCGAATACATCAACGAAATGTCCGTCACATATGGCTAGCAAAATAATCTTTGCATTTTTGTAGTTTCCTATAGTACATATATACCAGTACATATATACTATGTTGTAAATAACATGAATTTCTTGAACTAAATAACTGTTTCAGACATCTAATATTATGAATAGACATAATGTAAAATGATAGATTACTTATCATATAAAATAACTGATAGGATTCGGTTGACACAGAAGAGTGAGAACAAAATTGATTACTATTCAGTGGATGACTGATTAGTCCTACAGGTCAATAGATCCCGATAGCTAAGTAACAACTTAGTAGTTGTAAGTAATAAATTCTCAACAAGCCACCACGTGGATTATCGGGGATAAATTTAATGGTAGGAAATAAGCTTTTCAACAAATGTAGTGATACCCTAGAACAACCTCTTTTGTACAAATAATATTCGAACAGATACTGAATCAATAACAAGATCACAAAATGAAACAATCTTTGTGCAATAAGTAAGCTATGTTCCCGTTAAATAAAACATGATATCTGAATGGTAAAGGTCATATTCATATTATTTCTCATAGTGACCGTTTTCTGAGGATTCTGTACTTGGTTGGGTGAAGAACTAATACCATACTCAAAATTCAATACGAGAATAATCAAAGCGACTGAATTAGACCTGAGAAGCTAATAGACAATCGTATGGGACAGATAGTATGAGTAAATAATCTGATGTATTTATGAAGAGTACGGTTACTAAATAATATACAACCAAGAGAAATATGGTGACAAGAGCTAATGGCTTTCGATATTTTCGCTGTCGAAGGACTGGAGATCCAAACGAAGGCGTTTGGAAAATGAAGTTGATCCAGAGTTCCCAATAACATTAAGGGACAAGAATTGTATTAATATTATCCTCTTCCTAAAACAAAACGAAAGTAACCATTTGTGTAAGTCAACATATCATGAGGAAAAAATCCTGTGAATGAACCATAAACACATATAACACTGCTTAAGTATTGTTAAGTGAATAGTATAAATAGTAAATTTCATATCAGAGAAGTTACATCCTTATTTTGTAAGGCTGCATCGTATTTCGATTATGTGTATGAGACAGAAAACAAAACTAACTGTTAACATCATCGGTTGAACATGAAAATTGCTTAAGCTGAATGGTAAGCCGAAAATGGTTATAACCTGAACGTTAGACTTCAATTTGCACTTAGGATAAATTCTTCGATTACTAGAGAAACATAAAGATGTCAGAGAACAGGTAAAAGCTTTATGCTACCTAGAAATGTTATGTAATTTTGTGAGAGGGATATAAGCACTGTGTTGCATGAGTTTACGTTAAAATACATAAACAAGATAGCCTGTAATTTAATTAACATAAAAACATTTCGATAATTAAAAATAAAGCGGAATGGCTGCATGAAAGTTAACGAAGTGGTCCTATTCCACTAAATATTTTAAATTGTAGACATATATCGATATAGCACATTTTGTGTACAAAAGTGAAAAAATTGTGTAAGACAGGAAGAACAGATGCACAGATTTTAGGAGTAATAGTACCAGATAGAAAATCGTAAAAGCTTTGAGGAATCTACGGACGAAATAAATGTCAGTTTGTTTACTGCACTGGCGTTTAATCCATGCATTTAAAGCATAATACATTGACTAGAAAATAACTGGTAAAAATAGCTCACTATATACTTATATGACCCATAAAATTTAACATCAATTGCAAAATTTAGTTCAGCTCATTATTTAAATTTAGAGACTTCATAAAATACGCGTGATTACTTTCAGTAGTAGGGAATATTTTTTAAACCAGAAAATTAACCCAAGGAAGTGATAGAAAAGTTTACAAAACCGTGTGGAAAACGATAGATAACCATAAAGATGACTTTGCTTAACCATTCTGTAAATACTACGCGGAAGTATAAAAACACTCGCAACTGGAATTCATGTAAAAGTACAAACAACTGAAATAAAAACTATAGGTTACTAGCCACTTTTCGAATCAGGATATATATATATATATATATATATATATATATATATATATGTCGTGTATTAACTTCCATGAAATGATAACGGATTACAATCTAGATGAACCCACTACGAAACCAGGTGGTTTTACCATTAAATTTTCAACTAGATATCAAAATAAGAGGTATACAAATGTAAGACTAGGCATAAAGTTCGGAATATTATTAATTACCTATTAGTCTTGGTGCGTCTTTTGTACTTGAAAGCTCGGTAAATAATAACCACTAGTTGAATTTGAACAATTGATAAAGGTTGGTGTTTAATCGCTCTTACATAGATTAACTTGATCAAAAGCTAAGTTGTCGTAACGAATGGATCAGAATTCCATATCTTCATAACAGTCAAATTTCGCTTGTTAAAATCGAAATCATGGTCAAAAATGCTATAACTATCAAGGAATGTAATAGGCTAGAAGCATTGAGAGGGGGAAATGTCATCACCACAATTATATTGTATGTTTTGTTGAGTAAACAAAAATGCTGTGAGTTGCACTGTTAACGTTCAATAGAAAAGACGATAATTCAACTAATGAAACTAACAGATTTTATCGACTGGGATTGTTGACATATTTATGATGCATACGTAACTATTGATAACCTCGGTGCATTATGATAGGAAACATAATAATGCGTTGCAAAAAGGCCAAGATGAATGAGACCAAGACCAAGTTAACGAAGTCACCGACTGCTTATTTATGCAGTGAAAGTTTGCTGACTTGGGCTCACAAGACAATTGTAGTCAATTGTTGGAAACTGAGCGTGAAAGCTGAAAATCAGAAGCATCGTATCATTATGTGTCTATCGTTATTCTTTGGTTTTTATTTATAGTGACTTGATTTTAACGTGTTCATGCACATTAAAACAACTTGAACTGATATCTATTTGTGCCTTTTTATACGTTTTTGTCACAGTATGAGTGTAATAGACTAAAGTAACAGCTTGGATACACCTCTATAATTGAAGCCCAAGTAGGTCAACCAAAAAAGTGATGCAAATATGAAGAGACGTCTCCTGTTCTTTAAAAACCAGAGACCATCAAAATGCATCAGTGAAGATGAAATATGAAATAATCACTTAAATAGCACATCAGTCAGATGTGAATTCCCTGACGAAGATTTTGTGCTATGTAATTAATTGTCTTTAAATGCGTCAAATATTGTGAAGGCTACAACCTACCAAATTAAAACTTTGTATAAACGGATATACTGATTTCAAGCTTCATAGACACTAAAGCAGTATGATCACCACGGGAGTTGTTTTACGTATTTTTAGCTTGAATAACTAATGTACTAAAGGAATATATACCTGAAACGATGATAATTTAATATTAATATATCACCTTGATAATCTTTTACGACATATTCGGCTGTTTATCAAGGAAACCGATTCAAATCGTACAAGTTATAATTCGAATCAAATATTCCTCACTTTAGTCTTCAAGCATGCTTTGGTACGTGAGTACTAAATAGTCTACTACTAGTGACTGTTAATCAAATGTTATGCATTTCATAGAAGGGATTAGCATAACTAATATTTAAATTCGTATCAATAAGATACAGTGAGAAAGACCTTGGTAAACAAGTATAAGAATATAATTAACAATTGGCTATTGTCCATGCCATATGATAATCCAGCGATATGGTTGGTTACATATGAGTCTTTTCTAAACCATTTAGCAAGTACAAATCTGAATTCTTGTCCTCGAACCATATTAAGTATGAGGATTAGTTGCATTGACCAGCTACTTAAAGTTGGTAGAGCAGAGTTCTAATACACTTATTATCAAAAAATCTAACGCCACTACTCCATTAGGTATTAGTAATAAACTAGTGCCTTTAAGTTCTGACTGAACGAGAATATTTGAACTAATCTTTTATAACAACTACTTAACTAGGTCGAAAGAAAATTCAAATTATGTAGAAGTGTAATAAACCTCAAATAATCTAGGTCTACTTAGTTTACACATTAAAGGCATAAGGAATTAAGATGACTGATTTAAGTTAATAAAATAAAGAACCAACGGTTAAAAATTAGAAATCAAGGAAGTATAGTTAGGCATTACAACACATTTTAATTAGCTAAACACACAAATCTGTACATGGTAATTAGGTTGCATTACCGATGTTTTTGTACTGAATGTAACAATGCTGCGAAAAGTAAAAATATAGTAAGTCTACTGCATATTTTACAGTATATCTTTATCAGACAGCAGATGTCCAGTCACAGACTTAGGTAGTGAAATACTTATGGTAGACTGATAAATAAAATATCGTTATTTCATGCTACGTCTAACGGTTATGCGACCTACCTACATGTGAATGTAAAGTTACATAACCAAATTTTAAGCTAGACTACTTATTGAAGTTTAAACCCGGTTGAATCAGAGAGGCACCAGGAATCAATTAGTTAAATATCAAGTTACATGATGCAACGCTAAATCTGAAGGATCGCAGGATCAAAACAAATTACCATTTAAAAACATTACAGAGACATTTGTCCTAATAACCCCAGAACCGTAACTCTCCGACTTCAAACAGCACGTTCCATAAATTTCTGGGTTTTCATAAGTTTAAATGTAGTGCATTGAGGTTGAAATTAAAAGTTATACATATAATTCATACAGGAAAGTAAGTTTACAGCATTGTAATCTATCCAATAAATTTAAGTGGAATCATTAAGCTGCTTTTTAGTGACTATAACCCTAGGCGCTGCATTTATGATAAAATTTATTAAAAATCAGTTCATTATTCAAATTTGAGCTCTAATTTTCGTTAGACATCAAGACCAGAAGATACGCAGCTCCGGCAAAAAGCATTACAACTTGGGGGTTATGACTTTAAAGAAATGCATACACTACAGTAGTGGAATCATATAAAAAACCAAACACGCAGCTTTTAGGAAATAACTACGTATATTAATAATTAATGTCATACTAATGTTCTTAGTCTCTACCAGTTACTAGCCACTGTATATTAGCTAGTTCTAACAGAGCTCCATGTATGCCAATTATACAAGAACTACATAATCATTACAACGGGTTAAAACAAAAATGAATTCACTTACAGAAGTTAGGTCTGATATACTGTGTACTTCGGGACTCAGGTGTGAAGTCTGAGGACTCGTTGCATCAATTGAGGCACCTTGCTGTCTGAGCATATTAACCCAGTTTGGTTCAGATTTGTCAAAACTCTGATACTGAAGACATCCTGAGTCCCCGAAACCTTCATGCGTACGATGATGATCCGGAACACCTTCGTCAAACTCCTCATCCATATCACCCAGTGGCGTAATCATCAAAAATATTTTCCGAATTTGAAAAGACTGATTTAAATGGATTTATGAAATATAAACTGTACAATATCACAATAAATTACAGGGTATACGTCTGGCACATGGCAAGAAATTACATATGCGGATTTTTCGGACAATTACAACTAAATAGAAAGATTTAGACATGCTTTTAAATAAAATTTTACCTGGTATGACGTAATTCCATTAGATGGTACGTTAACAAATCACTAATAAATTAAAGCAAAATACACGAAACTCATATACCCCACAGAGTTCTCAGCGCAACCTTTCAAACCACGCGCTATCTACCCAAGTCAAGGGCAAATAGATCGCTAAACCTACAGATTGAAAAAGTTATGTAAACAATGTTTACAATGCTTTATCAAGGTTTTAAGGAAAATATATAAATACCTTGACTATAGACACCATTTTACATTGTATTTTAGTTGTGTAACATGTTTTTACTACTGTGGAAGTAAATAATTCCACGAAATATGTAACCGCATAGGCATTTGTCATTAATGTTAATTATGTTTCTTTTGATGGACGCTACTAGCTGAAAATATTCGGTCTTATATCATCACCAAAGAACTTTGTGTCATGGCGTAGAAAGAGACTAACTTCCTAACCTCCTAGCATTTACTTTGAAAATTCATTGCATTCTATTTGTGATAAAATATTTCCTTCACCTTATTTAACCCTGTGTTTTCATACTTTGCAGGTAAGACTATTCAAGTTGTTTTGAAAAGACAACAAGCAAAACTTGATCAAATCTATGGTATCCCCTAAGTAGTAGGAAAAACTTGATCTGGTGCACCATCTAACAATCCAAGTCTGTTCATATTCATAATCGGTATATAATTTATCTAGCGTTTCCCTCACATTATTGTCCTTTCATTTTACACGTGCATACATTTAAACTTTTCACAGTAAGTGAACACACTCCCACCTATATTTCAGTCAGGTGCCCAACATACCAGAAATTTTCATTTCATTCCTAATTCTTCTCGATAAATTTTCACCAGGTTCTACGATTATGAATTTAAGATTAATGATTAAAATATATTCGAATCCGATAGACATCATTTAGATATCAAGGACTATGGCATACTAACTTGATATTGAGTTGTAAACGTCGATTTTTATTGTAAACATAATTGTTGTCATGTAACTTGATTTGTAGAAATTTATATGACGCTTGGAATAATAAGATTATCCTAATTTGATAGACCACATAGAGGCTTCGTTCTGTTAGTCAGAATCCAAGCTTAAGAACTGTGGTGTAGTAGATTTTCGTCTTTGCTTCTTTGCCATCGCAAAGTCATTTTTGTGTGAAATTATCTGATTCATCACACCTCATCATTTTAGCCGAAATTGTGCGAAGTTTTCGGAACAGCTTTAAAAATACAGTCCTCAACAATAACATTTGCAAAAAACAATGAGTAGTCAATTAGTTTCATAACTTTGAAATTGTATACGGTCCAAAATCAGAAAACTTTTTAAATAAGTGCGTGCGTATCAGGAAATATTCTTCAACTCTTTTTTTCATTCCAAACAGCAGGAGTAATTGGATTTATCATCATTTAAGAATAATGTCGTAAACGAACATCCATCTCATGCAGACCAGATTCCAGAGACCTCAAAAATCGCGCGCAATTATGTTTTTTTCGTATAGAAAGTTCTCTAATTGGTAAGGAGCAAAGTAACTGACTTGTACAACACGCTTTCACGCCGACCTAGAAAGCCACAGAAAAAAATTCACTCTTATCAAAACTAGTGTTGGTACCGAAACATCAACATCAAAGCTTTTAGAAATTGCAAAGATTTTTGCTTTTTCACTGACTACTAGCCTCCTGTTAAAGCAAATTTTTTCACTCTGGCACGCGTTATCACTAACTATTACTCGTGTCAAAAATACTGTACCATCACATCCCACTAATCAGCCCTAGCACACTGTGGCTGGAGGATGAAAAACCGAGTTATTCTTTAGAGGAAAAACTGACATAGATAGCAAATAATACTTAGTATATTTGAAACATTTAATTGGCTTTCACTTATAGCCGACAAATGATAAGCATTTGGATTTGCATTTCGGTAACCTATATTTAACCAGTGGCTTTCCTCACAGAATGTTTGACATTCGTGGTAACTTACTACATATTGCTTAGAAATGCTAGCAATTGTCACACTTGGTCTGTTTTGCTTGACACTACAACCTCTGCAATCAAACATTGACTACAGTACACTACTGATTCAATGTGCTTAAATACACAACGTAGTACTGATACGAAATTCTTTGATGATACTATTAATCAACAAACAAGCATTACACCACAAGCCGTACAAATTACTGACCCGACGTCTGACAATCACTTCCAATGTAATGTAGATTAAGATTATACACACTTTAGTAATAACCCCTATAGTAAAGCATTAAAGTGAACTCACAAAGTGAAGGACATGAATAAGATCAGACACATAAACAATTTAAATAAGATTTTAAAAAATAGTCTTTGAAACCACGAGCAAGCTCTGAAGCTTTACACTTCGTTTTCTCAAAGCTGATAGTACTCTGGACTATTAAATTAGATGCACTAAGTTAGGACTAGACACTCTATGGAGACACCGACTCAAGCTAAATCTAGTTGTTTTGACATTATAATGAACGAATCAGCTTACTTATCATCTAATGCGATTCAGCTGACAGAATCTTCTTGCTATTACCTACGCAATTCAGCTTCACAAATAAAAAGGACACATTCCAAATCCACTCTTCATATGAATCATTTTGCAAACAAATTCTCAAGAATCTGGAACAATCTACCTCAAGCCATTCGGGAAACAGATTTACTTTCTTTATTTGTATGACATGTTGATAATTTCATCTCTTCTGATGTCCCATTAAACATGTTCACACCAACCATCGCTTCTTACTTCACCAGCAAACTAATAGGGACTCTGACCGTGTGAGTACCACTCAATTCACACGCCAGTCTTAGTCATATGCTATTGTTCCTTTCTTTAATTCCATTTATAAGCATATGTGATATGCCATATCTTTCAATGCCCGTACAAGCACTGGTTTTTGCCAATTCGTTTCAGGATACTAGATCGAGACTAGAAAATAGAGGCAAGCCAGTGAGTTGACGACTTTTTGTTTGAAGGTCACAGCGCACTTCAAAATTAACAGTTGGTTGAATCGTCATATATTAACTATTTTAGACGTGAGAATTGTTATAAGCTTATTTCAAAAGTAAGTTTTACTTTCACAAACGTTTTTATGCGACTATGGCTAATTTATGCTCTATGCTAAATGCTTAGGAAGGCGTGATAATCTGGATAAAGAAACCTCTTAAATTCAGTTAGCTCATAATTCATTTTAAAGGTTCACTGGTCCTGGTAATGAGGCAACTAGTGGAAATATCTGTAGCTACAATTGCAGTCATGGCAGATGTTAGTGAGATTACATCTGTCTGGTGGTGTCAGTACTTCAAAAATGTTTGCTCGAGGATACTAATAAAAGCACTTATGTTTAGAGGTGGTGTCGGTAAAATTTTTGAGATTGATGAATCGGTCCTCTGAAAGCGTTCATGAAGTATGTGTGTAGGTAGTTTTCTCATAAAAACATTCGGTGGATATCTAGTATTTGCGATCGATATCTCAAAAAACGACACAATGAACGGACTTTTAGGTGGTTTAGATTGGAAAACTATCTTTATAAATATAAATGAACTTTTGAAAAAATATTAGTCATATAAAATTATTGTAAACATTTAAATAATGTTTTGTTTGGGAAGTTTTCTCAAACAATAATATTCCAACATCCTAAGCTTCTTTCTAATGGGTAAATTTTTGCCTATCTAATGTCAAGATCAAACTAAAAGTCAATTAGGTTCGTCCCCTAGTCTTTATTCCTGCCAAATACTAGTGCCGTTGTTCTGTGTTCCCACTGCTCTCGTCTTCTCTCTAGACGTCGAAAATGTTCTATGGGGCAAGTATGGACTCTATTAACACAATACCACTTAATTCCCTTTTGCGGGAATTTTAGCCGTTTTTACGATCAATCAGACTGCGTCTCAAGCATTACTGTTTACGCGAAAACTCTAATGTTGGTCTATCGCCACAACTCCAATAAAGGCAACTATGCCCTGATAAGATATCACTGGCTTATTTTACTAGGAATCGATTTC
The DNA here is from genome assembly GCA_025215515.1 of Schistosoma japonicum. Classification (NCBI taxonomy): domain Eukaryota; kingdom Metazoa; phylum Platyhelminthes; class Trematoda; order Strigeidida; family Schistosomatidae; genus Schistosoma; species Schistosoma japonicum. Next base: position 58,976,827 of record CM046061.1, on the reverse strand, counting down.
ATTCATGTAACTTATTCATAAAGCTGTTAAGTAACATACTTAATTCAGTAACAACTCATGATTCATATAAACGCACATGAATTCCACCATTATTGGAGAATATCCACTGTCAATGTTCCAAGTACTCTTGGTTTAATTCCACATTCTCAGTATTCCATTCTTTTCACTCTCAGTCGTTCTTTAAAATCGTATCGCCAGTGTTGGGAAGTGCGTCGTTCTTTGTCGTATATGCACCAAGATGTAACTACAAATATTTGGTATCCTAGTAATGAAAATGTTAGGGATTTATAATCCCCAAAAATACAATGGTTGACTAATTAGATGAAAGAGGTTGTATTGATTTTTTATAGGACTGATTTGTAGACTTTCATCAATTATTTTTATTTCAATGTGAGTTCTACTCCTAAATACAGTTTGACAGTTTTTCATTGCATTAATTAAATGTTAAAGATTTCACTTGATGAATAATCATTGTAAATTGATTGATATAAAAATCGATGTATTATGTAAATACAATTGGCTGGTTCGCTGGTTCACTAGCCTCGTCTCAGTTTTGCTCCACAATATAATCTTCCTACAAGCCTAGTCTTTTGTGATAGCTGTGGGCTGGAACGGGAACAAGTTGCGGTATACGTCTGAGATATAAGTATCAGAGATAGCGTTCGCTCAAGCAATCCTCAAATTTCTAGCGTCATAACAGAATACTTCGATGCCGCTGGTTTTGTTATCAATTCATATCTTCGTATGTTATGAATATACTGACATCGACTTTTTACCTAAATCCTTGTATGTATGTAGACCCTTTTCATTCTGATCATGCCTGTAAACTGGTATTTTTTCATATACAAAATAGTACTTGAGAATAAAAGCCTATTTATTTATTTATTGATGTCTCGGATTAGTTTGCAGCTTTGCTGTCAGGGAAGCCTTGATAATGTGTCCTAACGTAATGAATTCTAAAGCTGCATCTGTTGCGTAAACTGAAGTATAGTACACGGTCAAAAGCTTTGTACGAGGTTCTTTAAATGTACCGGGCTTTTCTTCTGGCTATTTATAGGCGTTTGTTGACTCTTTTTCCCTAAAATCCCTAATTGGCTGTCTCATAAAAGACGGAATCGTGAATAAACTTTTAATGACAAATGAATGCTTGTTTACGACATGGTCGTTCCAGTACGAGTGCCACGTAACTCGCACAAGGTAGTCACCAGTTAAGTCGTTATTAGTCTAGGGCTGATAAGACTCATTTTGAGTAAAGTTTCGCCTGTTATTATACCGAATGTGATTACATAGTCCTAGTTGGATTTGGTGAGGATATGCGTTTTATCGGGTGTTTGAATGTTAGATAGTTGTTAATTCGGTTTTGAAAGTTCGCTTTCTTGCTTGTACTGTGCACATATTCTTACATTATCGATTGACTCGCTAGTATTACTGATTTCAGCAACCGTTTGGCCAGCACATTCGATTGCAGAGCTGAGAGCTGATGCGTTTGAGTCTTCATGTTAGTAGCATTTTGCTGAATCTAATTTTCGACTATGATGATACTACGCAGACTATCGAATTGTCGCCGTGAGCTGCTACTGGTGAGAACAGTGCATATTACTCCACCAAACCAGATATCTGATATCGCTCTGTCAGCGTGCTGTAGGTAATGTGATTAAGGGAAACTTGCTTGTGCGGATGGCAACTCCACTCCCTTCAATCATATTTCTTGTTATGTCGTAGCACTGCCATGTCCAGTATACACACTTTGTCGTCCGTAACCTCAGGTATCAACCATGTTTCATTGAGGACAATGATTTTTAATTTTGGTCTATGACGTAGGCTGCGAAGCTCAGAGAGCTTTCTTATTAGTTCACTCACGTCGCTATGAAGCAAAAAATTACTTGATACGGAACAGCTTTTTCAAGGGTAAAGAATGCAGAAAGGTGTCGTAGAAGCCAATGAAACTGTGACTAAGTAGAAGCTAGTTAGAAGGAAACTGGATTGAGTGGAGTTTTCTGTAGTGCACTGCGTATGTCTTTTCTTATAGCGACTTGGTTGATCTTTGGTACTGGGACCCACTTGAATATTCATACTAATACAGTCGTGTCTAGATGTAATCTCGTGACATCAAATGTAGTCCTTATGCTACGTTTGGTTTCATACCATTTGACGGTAGTCATGTCCAGGTCATTCTTAGTTCGGAACTCAACAGCTATCAAATGGGGTGAGCAAGAGTTATGGCGGACATGGTAATCATTGGTCACAATGATTTCTTACTGCCTATAACTCTGAAAATCATTGGGGGTGTTTGTTTGGATCGTTTACATGTAATTCTGCAAACTTTGATGGTCTAATTTCTTGAGGGGCGGTTGCTGTCCTTTTCGTTCATGATATGTCCAATTGAACTCCGATCTATTAGAATTTTTGAGCTGTACGTCTTGAAAGATCAATGATTAGTAAGTCCAAAATGGAGTAGTCTTTGTTCATAGTTCTCCCAGTCTTCCAGTGCATTTTGAAGAGCTCAAGGGAATACGGACTGGCATTTATTTGCAATACAACGTATAATAATAGTAGCTTTTATTCTGAAGTTTCGCATTGTACAGGAAAGCATACCAGTTTACAGGCATGATCAAAATGATATGGGTTTACCTACATACAAATATTTCAGTGAAGAATTTTTTCGGGAGATTTATGCCATATTAGGATGTTGAAAAATATAAGAAAAAACCAACGATGACAAATTCGGCATTACTAGGACACCATAGTTGTGTAATGTGCCATTAAACTTGCGATAAATAAACGCCCGCCTTTCGTTTCTGGCCTTATGATTCCGGAAAAGATCAAGCGCAGAGAGAATGAATCGTATACTATGTTTAGAAACAGGATAAAACTGAAAGTATTTATAAACTGACCAGAGCACTACCTAGAAATGTTTATAGGGGTATTATGTCGTGATGGTGTGATCATTAGGCATTAATTTTGAATGGTGAGTTATTAAAGTTTTATGTTATTAACAAGCGATGAGATTAAGTTAGCTTGCCCCTATTTTCTAGTCTCGATCTAGTATCCTGAAACGAATTGGCAAAAACCAGTGCTTGTACGGGCATTGAAAGATATGGCATATCACATATGCTTATAAATGGAATTAAAGAAAGGAACAATAGCATATGACTAAGACTGGCGTGTGAATTGAGTGGTACTCACACGGTCAGAGTCCCTATTAGTTTGCTGGTGAAGTAAGAAGCGATGGTTGGTGTGAACATGTTTAATGGGACATCAGAAGAGATGAAATTATCAACATGTCATACAAATAAAGAAAGTAAATCTGTTTCCCGAATGGCTTGAGGTAGATTGTTCCAGATTCTTGAGAATTTGTTTGCAAAATGATTCATATGAAGAGTGGATTTGGAATGTGTCCTTTTTATTTGTGAAGCTGAATTGCGTAGGTAATAGCAAGAAGATTCTGTCAGCTGAATCGCATTAGATGATAAGTAAGCTGATTCGTTCATTATAATGTCAAAAAAACTAGATTTAGCTTGAGTCGGTGTCTCCATAGAGTGTCTAGTCCTAACTTAGTGCATCTAATTTAATAGTCCAGAGTACTATCAGCTTCAAGAATTCGACAAGTAAAGTGTTGTAAAATAGACTCTATTTTGAGATTATTCTTAATCAAAACATATTTGTGAATAAAGTTGCTGTATTCTAATAAAAGTCGTACACTTGCTTTATATAGCAGAATACGAGAATGATTGTTATAAAAAATACGTAGTTGGCAACCCAGAAGTTGATGTGTTTTAAATATCGACGTAGTAACTTGTTTTGTGAATGGTAGATTATAGAATTGCCTGAGTCCTAACTAAATTGTCGATTGAAGCTCAGACAACTTATTACCGATTATGGAGAGTACAAAATTAAGGCGCTTATCTTTAAGACGTATCCAGCTACAATTAGAAGCATTAAGATCTATCTTTTATTTCGAGCACCATACTGCGACCTTTTTGAGTTCAGTAGTGACGCCACAGAATGTGTATGCAAATTCGGGATTAGGGAATGAGTACACTATTTTAAGAAAGAGTCTACCAATGTTGAAGTGTACTTTCGTTAGACTTCTTGATCACCACAATATGCGCTGCCTAAGCAGAATAGTTAACCTGCTGAATATCACCTGGTCGATAAGTTTTAACGCAGCATATGTGCAGGATATTTTGAACGAAATATAGGTTTGATATCTAATTTCACAGGTAGATAGGCTTTCATCATCGTGTAGCAACTCAAACTACTATGGAAGACCAAAACTCTTAATCCGTAGCCTCTCAACTAAATTTTTACCTGTCCTCAGTTCGGCGACAGCTGGTTACCTTCTGAAAATCATAAATGGTTCCAGATATTGTTGATGGGGATGTCCATTAGTCCAAACTTCGCTAATAAGTCTAGATCAAAAGAGTCAAGGTTCGATCGGTCTGTTAAGAGGCTGCTCATTCGTCACCCTAGGTGTTTCCGTGACACCGTAACTACATAAAGTGTTATTGCTGAAATCATCTATCTGTCGTAGATATTTTAACTGTGAAAGCATACTTGAACTATTTTACATGATTTCTGATTGTACCAAATTGCGTAGCTACCACAGAATCATAGAGCTTATTTCTTGTGAAATTGCATTTTGTATATGGTTTTCTTGTTTTGAAATATGTCACTTTAAGTTTTGTAAAATGATAATGATTAAATTTTGTTATCGATAAGAACGAACTGCAGTGTAATTACGTCATCTAATACCATTTAGGTAATCTGAGTATGGTTTACATGATCGCTAATTTTCCTTGATGGTTTATATTGTTTTTGCTTCGTAGTGAACAAACTATAAACCACTGGTTTTGTGTCTTCATATTTTGCATGCAATAGTTGTATAACTCCAATTTACGTTTAAAATCTACATTTGCAGATGGTGATGTGGTGGCCTGGTTTAATTTGTATATTAGCGTGAGCCGAGCTGACAGCCGTTATTTTTGTATGCGATGAGTCCATTACAAAGGTCTCTGTAGACGAAGTATCACCCATGATGCCTTTGAACATATCTAGAATCCATTTGACGTCCTCTGTTAGATTTTTTTCTGTCCAGGCAAACATTACCGGACGTCCACGTCTCATGTTATCATTTATTACCAACTCAAACATAGGAAATCTATAACTAATGATAAATAAGGTTGGTTTCTTACTTCGCTCTATTAATGTTATACGTTGGAATTAATACCTACCACTTTTGGGTACATGCGATACAAACGAATTTGATCTTCTGTCGAAATGCACACTCAAATCAATCGCCTCACATTTCCTTCAACATAATAAAACTCACGTAGTTATCCCTGTACGCGGATATGAATAAACACCTGATTACGTGAACCGAAGTCTACAATTATGTTACTACACACCCACCTACGGTAACTTTCGACTTCACATTTCGTATGTCATCAGATATAAACTCTTTGAGATATCTATCACTAACATACTCCATAACTGCATCACATTAAGTTGACTGTTGGGGAACTGGATTTATATTTTCCTTTTCCGCTTCTGATAAACGTCTAAATCACGGGTCGCACCTCATAAAAGACTTCGTGCACGGATGGTTATGCGTCATGATTTATGAACGAACGATATACTCATCAACATTCAGCACTACAGAAAACAGATTTTTAATCCATGCATTTCGACCCAAACATGCAACAATTTTAGTTCAGCTTACTATTTGTTTCTCTGACCAAACCCATGAGATTTTCTTTAATTACCAAATGCACATTTGAAAAAGACGTAAATGTATTTAAGAGGCGAAAACAAGGCGCTATGACTTTGTGAATGAATGTAGTAAGTGAAGGTAATCTACGATTGCATTATATTTATTAACTTACACACCGAAACCCTCCAAATGCTTGCTGTAAGTCCTTCCAACTGAAAAATCGTCAGCTAAGCACTATATTTTCAGAAGCTACATTTAGGTCAACAGTTATTTCTCGTAGGGAAAATGCTAAACAACTATAATTCAATAAGTAGATTAGTAAAAACTATAGACTCACCTATTGTTAGCCATTTTTCTCCGTAAATATTAATGTTATTGGGATTCGTGAGAGTTGATAAAGAATGCCCCGTCTGCCACGCTGCAAATGCGGAACTGCCGCCACGCACATAACCACTCAAGCTCACAAAAATGTCATATTGCGGCAAATGGAACTCGGATGATGATAAACAGGTGCCTTCGAAAGCGTTTATATTTCTTCTTGGGCTGGGACCTATGATTCAATGGACAGTGGTCCTTCTTTTTGTCCACGTTTGCTACACATCTGAAACCTATACTTTTGCAGAAGCTTACATAATACCAATCGCCGAATAACCAGCAAGCAGTATAAGGTTTGTTGGGTGTAAACTATTTCCTGTTTGGCTTCTGAGACTGGAACCTATTAGTTGCATTTACCGTACCACTAGTTAAATTTGGATTTACCTGCTCAACTAATGCGTTATCGTGTTTGACGCTTTGTAGTCTTTCGCAGCTCATCCACCAGCGTTCTGAAGTTGTGTGTTTACATCTTGATCAAGTCGAGATAAAAGACGTGACCAAATTTCGGCATCTCCAGGTAACTAGAGAGCTCCGATGAAGACTAAACACTTAAACTGGTCATTTGTCTAGTAATGTAACCTAAATAATTTACATTCTCGGTTGACGACATCTGCTAATATTCCATAGCTATCAGCTTGGCTTTTTAACAACCTGAGGCACTTACAACGAAAACTAAACAGTCAAATGGATTCGTCGAATATCTCTGACAGTTGTCTTACTGTTTCGTCAAAACGGAGCTCTCAGGACAGTTTCGGCAGTATGTGGTCAAACAAAGTACATATTTGATGGAGCCTAGCTTACGCACCAATAAGCGCGTTTTCCAAGTATCATCATATTTTGAAAATTCTGTTCTAAATGTATCCTCCCACTGGCTAAACTCCATGGTGAAAGTAACTTCACATTCAGGGTCATAATTAAATTCTGAAATACCGTTGGAAGTTGTGTCCGCAGATATAGATGATATGATGTTTGATAAAGGGATTCGCACTTAAATTTGCTTAGTCAGAGTCATAATTAATCGCATTTGAGAGTCTAGCTGCGTCTGCTGTTGTTAAAGTATGCAATGAAGTTAATCGTTTGATACAGTCATCTTGAATTCGTTTCTTCATCCCTATCGCCAATGATGACTTGTCCCTCAATGCCCCGATAATATTATTTAATAATCCCGTCCTGTATTCTACAGTTCGATAACGACAGAGACTTTATCCGAAATTGGAACAAGAATAGTCCAGGTAGCAAAATGTATTGAGAAAATGATAGTGGAAAACAGAAGGCAAAAGCGAAAGCAGATAATTGCCCTGAGGTTTATATGAACGTCGGTTGGCTAGGAATGGGCCAATCACAGCACACCATAGTGAGCATGTTATGAGCATGCCTTAATCGGGATCGTTTTGTGTTAACAACTATCTACACGTATCCAATTTATGCAGTTTATGCCCAAAAAGATAGATGAGTAGTACTCGAATGTAAGTCTCATACATATCATGACCAAAGTAAGTTTGGTTTCTGTTGCATAGAAGTTTTTACCAGGAAAGCCTGTAAATCTTTTAGTTTTGAAGATTATAGGGTGGAGGGGACGTGTTCCGTAAATTTTAAATTACCAGAATATGTAATGCCCACGTCCCTTGTTGATTGAAGTATTTAAACCTCCTACCCATTTGAATAAAACGCGAACCTGGGGTTATAGCTGCATGATTCTACATTTACTTTAGTTCAACAGCAGTTTCTATTTTTGGCTCCAAGCAGTTAGGCTATCGAGGTCCTTCTGAATCAAAGTCAAACCTTTTTCTAGACCATCTGGCTTAAATCTATATACTGATTTAGGATCGTCCTCATATTATCGGCCATATTGTCGGCCATGTTTTATAGCATTATTTATATCATTTATGTATATTATGAACAATAAGGGACTCATTACATTTCCTAGTATAACATCACTGGTAATTGATTTAAGCGACGATAGACTGTTATTAAACTTTACTGTTTGCTGTCTTTCAGGAAAGATATAAACCATGGATGAAAAGAGCCTCTGACACGGAATTCCTTCAGTTTAATGAGCAGTCCGTTTATGTATGACTTTGTCAAAAGCCATACTAGAGTCAAGAAATATAGCTGATAATAGGAGCCCATTGTCAGGTTGTATAGTTGTTTGATCTAGGTAGTCTAACAAGCATGTTTTACATGTTAGCGACATTATCATTATTGGGTTTAGTCGTTGTCTAACTGACCTATTCACACTGAATTTATGATATATTTACCCAGTGATTTTCAACATCACACAATTATGTTTACACACATTCCTTTGTTTAAAAATGCGACTCGTATAATATAATTTGTGTAAAAATTCATAATTTCATTACATCAATAGCTGCATAGTTTGTCCTCTTCATTATTACAATTCTCTGTTTATCTTACATAGTTTCATATTTCCATTTTGTTCCGGTGTATTTTTTTATTTATCATTATTCATCTTCAATCATCACTTATATGACAATTAACAATTTCGATAACGATTTGACTTTTTATTAATTTTATTGGGTAGTAGTTGTCTAATAAACCTATTCACACCAAATTTAAGCTATTACCACGTGTTGAACTCTTTACAATTTCGTTTATAATTTCTTCCTTAATGTCATATATGTATCGCTTTACAATAGCCTTTTATTTTGAATATTGCTTCGCCATGTAATCTAATTTTAATTATTGTATATTTATACCAATTCGATAAAACTCGAAACGGTTTCTTCACAACGCCTATTGTAAATAAGTTGTATGTGATCAAATAAAATGAAAAATGCTGAGGGATTTCAATAAACTAAGTAAATGGTGTAATACTTTTTTTCTTCCGCTTAACACACAACAGTTAGGGTACCTATATTTCGAAGAATCTAATTCTGAGATCAATTTACATCTTAACGAACACGAATTTTGTCAACTAAGTAGTATCTGTGAATTGGAAGTCTAGTATTCAAAAAGTTTACTCTTTACCAAGCATGCTTTATTACAGGTCTCTAAAGCTTGCAGACTTATAGGTTTCATTAATCGTAACTAATATCTTGACAAATCTAAAGTTTTTCCTACCAGACCTATATTAGACCTCTGCTTGATTACTGCCTAATTGTATATAGTTTCATGCGTTCACTAGATCGATAGGAAATGCAGAAGGTTCAACAGCACCTTACTAAGGTACTAACATCTGACCGACCCTATAATGATAGATGCTGTGCTAGGAAAGTGAACCCTTTATGGGTCAAAAGGATCAAACTTAATCTCACAATACTATATAAAATTCTTCATAAAGAAATTATAACAGATTGTACTGCTTTGACATATGCTGGAAAAAAGTGTGACTTGTGAAACTAAAATTCCCTGGTAAGAATGCAGAAAGCCACCATTAAATTAAAATCCTCCGTCTTTGTTACACGCTATGCCAACCTCTAGAATCGGTTACCAGAAAGCATACGATAATGTAGCTCTCTGTCACAATGTAGATTTGCAATAAGCCTTTACTTAAACAATCTCGGTAACTACAACTTACTTAATACAACTTATGTAGAATGGGGTACATTTATCAATTGACCTTCTGGTATTAATTTTTAAAATAAAACTTCTAAAAATTTACCTACAGGTCTTAAGAGCCTTTCGACAATTCACCTATACGCAATAGGGCGTTTCCTTTCTGGCAGATAGTGCTCTGGAATGTCGTAAAGCTCATATATTTCTTACAAGTGATACCATTTATCTTTTATTTCCCCATACTATACATCCCTGAGCTTCGATAGTAGATCTAAAATTTACTATAGTAATCTCCAATATTAGTCGATGTTTTTTCAGAATAAAGAAATAACAAATAAGATTAATTTAATGGAACAGTTACATCTTAGATTTCATTGCAAACAGCTATACTTAGTTGGTCATTTGTGTCCGCTCGCTCTGCTGCTTGTTCTTTTTTCTTTATCTTTTCAGTCCACAACTGCCTTGTCATGTTAAAATTACCACCTAGAATCTACGCTGAAAAGGGAAGTGCATCTTTGGGGTTAATTCATGGTACCTTAATTTGGTACATCCGATCTCCGTCGTTATATTACAAGATGCTGTTTACACAAGGTCATGTTCGTGCTTGACGCTATATTTCACTATTTCAAACAACTATCTTTTATCTAAATCTTACTAGTGTCACGTTTAAGATACTCTTTCACCTTAATTGTCTGCGTATATTAATAAGTGTTTCATACTTACGTATCTCTGCAAACTTAGGATTACAAAGTACCTTCCAGTTGACGGTTGATTGTTTTCTTGCTTACATTTAGTCTTTCTCCAAAAGATACTAGTGTTCTGCAAATGTTATTGCTATCCAGGCGCTTATTCGCGTACAACTTTATATCCTATTGGGTAAAAGTTAACCTTACTGTACTATTATGATCATGCCTGTGAGCTGGCATGAATTATGTACTAAATTTCAGAATAATAATCTATAGTTATAGTGTCCTAGTCTTTAAGAATCCATATTAGGGAGGGAAGAGTAGTTCGTTTAGAAGTAAATAATGAAGTGATTCCTCCTTGACCGTTTTTTCATTACTCTAAATGCAACGGAAAACAGGTTGATAAGGAGATAGTTTTCTATATTGCCTAGAAGTCTGGATTTAAACTTAGGAATGATATATGTAGTTTTCCATGGGATAGGGTAGCACACAGTGGTGAGTGATATTACTAGGAGACTAAGAAGTGCCATGCGGAAGTCAGTATTACTATTTTTAGGTATAATGGTTTGTAGGCCATCAGAGTCCGGGGTGTGTGCGTTTTGTTACAGTGGTAGCATTTGTGATATTTCGTACGATGAATGTTATATCCCTGATGTTTCATGATAGTAGCGTAATGGGTGTAAAAACCAAAAATCTTGTAAACGTTCGGAAATCAATGTCGTTTATTTATAGGGCCGATAGGTTCTTGAAACACACACGAATCCACAATAGGATATTCAGTTACACAATTTGTTGGTGCAAACGTGGAAACAAACTCAACAGTTCCCTTTTTTATGCAACCAAAGAAATTCAAGCAATTCTGACAGTCAGTTTGTCCGTAATAAAGTGTTCGTAACAAATAAATGAAGCAAATTATGTCTGCAATCAACCAAGAATGTCAAATCACTAAGGCGAAATATCAACTCAACATGGTTTGCAAAAAGACTTTGAAACCCAGTAGAATAAACTAAAAACATCAGTAGTAAGTAACATATACAAACAAAACTCATGAAAATCTGATTGTGAACAAGAGTTCAATAACTGTTATAATAAAGAAGCAAACAAAAAGAACGAAGATTAATTATACAGTTAAAGTGACACCAAACACCTTAAGTGTTTCAACAACAGTTTAATGCCTATACACATAAAATTAATAATTTGATATTTGTTACTGTCACATAGAAATAAAACACAGTCACTGAAACTACAAACCTACAAACCTTATCTATGAACCTGGCCGCCTAAGAACAAGAGTGGACTGATCCTAAACTAAATATATACGTATATATATAAGTAAAAGGGAAAAATTTAAAAATTTTTCAAGATAGTAATAATAATAGTAAAATGAAATGAAAAAATAGATGAAACTACCTGGACTATTGCGGCCGTGCAATTGGATAATTAATACCACACAATTCCGATGAACTGGAACAGAAATCAAACCAACTAAGATGAAAGCTCAGGGAAATTAGTTTTTTTGAACCGTCTAGTCACACACATATTGGATTTTAGATAGATGAAGATGTTGAATATGAAAATAACTGTCACTTTAAGTAAAAGTTCTGTTTAACTGAGGTATTTCATTTTTAAGATGTCAAATAAGGACAAATCATGGGATATAAAACTCGCCTGATACATCTAACTTCTTCCATTGCTTTGAAAATTCTGTCTCTCGGAAATTGTCGATTGAAACTTTGTTGCGCAACATACAAAGTAAATCGGCACGTTCCTCGGAATCTTGGCTGTCCAGTAGGATGGTAGGTACATCACTCTCTAAAGATCAGTTAAATCGTTTGGTCGAGCATAAGTATCACTGTGAAGGGGAAAGCATATGTGATATTCTTTTCAAGAACTTTTGGCGGATATCCTCTCTCTATATCCCGACATCTATTGCCCCCAATACCCTTACATTAATTGGTTTATTCGCCAATGTGTTTGCTCTCTGCTTGCTTTTGTCCTACGGAGTATGTGAATGTACTAATAGCATTTTTTAAAGGCTGGATCTGTTACCTCATTGGTGTTTGTATTATGTGTATTCATATATCAAACCTTAGATGCCTTGGATGGTTTGCATGCTCGCCGTACAGGCTCGTGTTCTCAGCTTGGTGAGCTGTTTGATCATGGATGTGATACCTTAGCCACATGTAACGTTGCTTTTACGTTATAACTGTTCAGGTATCCTTCCTATCTGTTATTTTATTATAATTGGTTTCGATGAATGGCCTGTTTTGATGTTTATACAATACCTCCTTATTCAGGCCTTGTTTTATGTAGCTCATTGGCGGTGTTACGTCACGGGAATTCTTTCATTTGATCGGTAAGTAAGCATAATTGTAGAGCATTTTGCAGAGTTGGAGTGACGGAGGGACTTGTAATTGGAATGGTGTTTGGAACCATAACTTCATTACTTGGTTCTTCTTTCTGGAGTATCAAAGTGAGTCACCCTTTTGTCTCATTGTGTCTTGCCTAAACATATAGTAATTGAAGTGAACCTCTTACTCACAATGAAAACCTCAGTATTTCATATTGTACTTAAATATTTAAGTCAATAGCGAGCCACCGATTAAAGTTGTCTAACGGATTTTTGGAATACCGTCAAGTTGGGTTGGTTTTTATGCATAAATATAAAATATCTTGGACATTTAATAAGGCAAATTTTTTAGTTCGTATGAAATTTCAGGAATTCAGCAGACAGTTAATACGGAGCATTGCTAAATTAATTGATACAGTTGGTTTTCACCAACTAGTAAGTTTTCCAAGTCAGCTTTCCCATTAATATCCTTAACTCAAGTTTTGTTATTTTCAAAGACTTATAAAACCTTCCTGTTGAACTGTGTGAAGACAGCAACTCTGAGAATGCTATTTATTCATGGACCTCTTTTGCGATGACCCAGCACAATCAGAGGTCTTATATCCATGTGTCGTCATATCTGAAGTAGTGTCTCGGCCAGCACAGTCCAGTATGCTCAATTAAGTTCAGTTTGTTGAGTGCTTTACAAAGTTGCTTTTGTTCATTTGTGTAGTTGATTTTTGAACACCATGTATAGGTCTTTCTGCTCACTACTGAGCATTATCAGTTAATGGTTCACCTTACTTTGACTTATTTCACACAAAATGTTGATAAGTACTAGTGAGCATCATCATTTTTTAAAAGTTGGGTTGTGATTGATCATCGCTGACCTATATTACCTGTGTCGCGTTGAAATCTGCTCTGTTTTACCATATGGATGAGAAATATAGCCTTTAAGAGATAACGTTTGTAAGTTATTGGTATTAGATCATATACTTCTTTTAAACGTAAGTCGCGCTTATTTGAACTATCGGGTAATCAGTGGTGGAGTTAGACCCAAGGTACTAGAGAAAAGCAGCAATTCGGTTGATGAGGTTGTGAATCTTCACTGAATTAAGTGGTTAGTACTTTACCACGTAGTCTCAGCAACCGCTAACCTCGATGGGCAATTTCGATTCGCATAAGAGCAAGATAGAACAGCGACAAGGGCGATCAGACTAAAATGTAGCATCTCTCTATGAAGTTACTAACTTTTGGTTTGAGTCGTGTAGATTATCTTGTTGGTATTCGCGCCGTTTTGGTAACCAGTGGTTGTCTACTGAGTGCTATGCCACAGGTACGTCTAGTCCTTGTGTTCTATTCAGTCTTGAGTTTTGAAATTAAAACATACCTTCTCAAGAATCAATGCTTTTTTCTCGAGCTTTGCTCTTCATTTCCGATCTTATTTTTGCTATAACCGATATTACTACTACTTCATCTTGCAGGTGTTATATTGCGCATTATTAATCGACTTAGCATAGTTAAGCCCCATATTGTTCTAGGATGCAAGGTGTTTAAATGAACTCATAGGTGTACCATCTATTTTAGTGGATCCACTTCATTTGCTGTCTTCAGCAACATCCATTGGGTATGTTATTAAAAGCCATACCACTTATATCTCTGAATATGATCTCTTTAGCCATTATATTGTCATAACTGAAGTATAATAATTGTTTAGCGTTATTCTGCCTCTTTACAATTTCTGGAGTCTCGTCTTTTATTGTTCCAATATTTATTTGTTCCCTAAGTTTATTATCAAAATATCTCCATGTTAAAATCTTTGTGTAGGATCCACTTTTCGGTCTGGAACTCAAGGTTGTTCAGTTCCTCGTGTTCTCTGTTGTTATGTTTCTTCTCTCAGTCCAGTTTGCTGATACTATTTCGCAAGGTGGTTGTGGTAAATATGGGACCACTGTAGCTGTAAGTTCATTTTAGTTCTAAGTTTTGCGTTTCCTTATAAATAAAAACCAGCATATTTAAAGGAATCAGATTTAAATTTTGTTATTAAACTGTGAACTCAGTATTCACTTGTTATCCATCATGCTATATATAGAATAAGATCACTAGGTATTCATTCACTGGTGTTCAGCTGAAATTTGTTGTTGAAATCTTTGTAGTATGATTCAATGAACCGCGTTGACGCAAATTTACTCACCTAGTGTGTTCTTAACTCTCTTTCAGTCATCAACTCACTTATTTTAACCCGTCTCTGCTTCTGCATAGTGTCATTAGCTGTCACATAAAACTGACTCTACTGCAGATACATAAGTATGTACTTCCTAGGTGAAAAATATGATTATTTTATTTCTTTTGCCATTTCTCCTCTTGCTGCTTTACTATTATTGTCCGTAATTCTACTAGGCCTCGAGTTGTATCGGTCCATCTGTCATGCCTTTGCAAATTAGGCGTAGTTAAATTCACTAGCCTCTTGATTTCTATTGACAAAAGGAGGTTTCGTATATCATAACCATGATATTGGAGGGGTAAGTTGGTATTTGCGTATTCAACTTTTCCTACAACCGAATACCAGATATTATGAACGGATTATCCCAAACATAACTTAATGAGGTAGTGTTGTAAATGTATTTTAGCCAGTAATATTTCACGTTATTTATCAATCCCAGCGAAAGATTTGAGGTTTCTAATATCATATATTTTGATTACCGATGTTTTCGCAGTTCATGAAAAGGGGAATTCCGATAAGTTACCGATTTCTGAGGATAGTATCTTGCGAAACTACTGTGCAATAAGTTTGGGTTATAGCTGCGTATATAAACCTTTACTGAGTCATCTATTTGCACTACTATTTATTACAAAATTGTCAAATTTAAAATGTGTGTTGATTATGTGAATTACTGAATAGGATTTCCTTAGTTGTATTTTCAGTCAGTTTTGTCTTATACATTTTAATAGTCTAAGCGTTAAGCGCTTGCTACGAAGTCTGCTGATCACGGGCTCGACTCTGCTTCCATACTTGGACAAACAACTGCCCAGTGTTTTCTGATTATAAATGTTTTTTTTTTTAACTTAGGCCATTTCATGATATCTAATTTAAATCCAACAATCTCCTCAACACTCAGTTCTACATTTAATTTGAGCGAAAACAACACGGAAGTGATCGTCTTTCTTATATTTACCATTCGCTCCAAATATTGACTGCCTTCATACCTCGAAGGTCATACAAAACCCTCAAAAGACTGACTGATGAGGACTGTACATGCTGCCTTGACGTAGTGGCCGAGCTTGTTTGTTGTGATGACTCAGTCAAGCTGTATTGGTTGGAGCATCCATCCCTTTAGGTTCTACCGTCACAGGCATGTTGATTGAAGAGTTGCAAGACGGAAAGCAACAAAGTTACTATCCGAAGACAACGTCGCACCACCGACTGTGCAGAGGTGTGACGTCAGTAAGCCACTTTCCTCAAACTAGGATTATGACAATTCTGTCTTGTGTAAAGCGGAAGACGGAATAAGGAAACGTCGTTTTACTCCATGGGTTTCTATCTCTGTCTGTGAAACCTTTACAAGCACTTAATAAACACATTTTGGTCCACCCATAGAAGAGTCGTGCGTTACTAGTCTCACTCAGATACTCCTTAGGCACTTTAGTTACGCTCTCAGGTTTCAAAAGCTACCTGTAACCCATATTTTTAGCTATTTTAAAAAGGATTCTTCCATCATGTGGGTAACCAGTAAGTGATAACTATCCTTACCTGTAACAGCACTTGAGATTACCATGTGGTTGGTAACCGTATTTTTTCTACTTCTATTATCAATCCAAAACTTCTGTGTTTGACTTCCTTTCCATGTACCACCAATTCCAGCCACTATAGTTTACAAAATGCTATCCTAGGTCTTCTGAATCCACGTTTCAAACTTAACATTAGAGTATTAGTTATATGAGTCCTACGTCAATTCAAGCATCAGGCGTCTCTGACTAAAACCCTAGAATCTCATGTCATCGACATATACTGTATCTGAAACATGCATACAAGATCCTGGCAACTCAACGGAAACTTCTTATAGTTTGGCTGATGTATGTATAGCACGTGTATGAGAGCAGAAGAGACATTTCTTGAATGGATTCATGTCGAAAGTTGCTTATGTGATGCCTTGTTAAATAATACAATAAGAACTCAGGAGAATAGGGACACACTGACTATAGCGTATATGAAGTGAATGGTGAATTTTATAGAAAGCTTTCTGAGCTCTTTTGAAAGGCCAAGCGCCCAGACTAAGCATGTATAGCAAATAGTTGTAATTTCACATGTAAGTAGCTCAAATTAGACTGAAAAATGGCACTTAGGTGAGTATGTTGGTGTTCCAGCTGACTGAATAGATTATAATGACTGTCTGCTGTAAATATGCTCAGGCAACCTTTTATTTCTGGCAAGCACGAACTTTAGAGCATAAGGAGAGATATCGTCTAATATAGCGACTCACTGCACCGACTTAATGATAGACCAAAATAAACTATATTACCACCAATCATCGTTAGTGAAACTCGACATAAGACGAGTGCTCATCCTGGGGTATGTGTTTCCACCCTGATCATTTAGTAGTGCACCCACAGATTTACATGCGTCCTAATGGGCGCAGGGTGATTACAACCGGAAGATTGACCAGATTACAGCTTAATAATAAAAGCCGAGAGTAAATTTAAGAAACAACTGAAGACATTAGGGAAATTATGAAAGTGAGGCTCATTCTGATGTCTGTAGGTAAGATATAAAATCAACCGTGGAAACAGTAGTGACTAGAACCAAACGTTTAGGAAGGTGAGTAGATTTCACCGAAGTTTAGTGAATTGATGGATGCTTATGAATTCATTCCGTCAGGCTCCGATAGCGTTCCAAAGTAGTCAGCTCAGTTCTAGACTAACAAATTGTCTATAGAACGATCGTGAGCAGTGATGGGCAACAAAAGCAATAATGATAAAGAAACAGCGACGATAGGTAACACTATACAGTTTTTCAAACAGAGCTGTCAAGTGTCGATGAAATAATCTCCAAAATGGTTGAGGTTTTAACTAATTTGAATCCATGAATGGCATTGGAACCAGATGGATTAACTTCACTGGTGGTTCAGCTTTAGTAGGTAGGTTGACTGACGATTTAGCTGGTTTGGCTTATGGGCGTAATCCTACTTAACTGAACTCGATTGATGGTCGTCTCGGCTTATAAGAAGAAACCGAAATCTTGTGATAACTATTGTGGAATCAGTTTGACTAATATAGCAGCTAAAACACTAGCTTTAGTAATTATCAGACCTCTATGACTCGTAGACTCCAGTTACAAAAAAACAAGACTAGTTCCAAACTCGGTCATGGCCGTATCGATTATATGCGCACCATTCGTCAAGTTTTAAGCATAGACCGATTAGATATCTGACGACGTTAGTTTCCCCTTGTCTTGAAAACAGCTTTTTGTACTAGACTAGGAGGCTTTATGGTAGTAGCCGTTATTGAAGTGTTTACATCAGGAGTATCTATACCTTGTAAAGACTTTAATCGAATGCTACTGGTTAGGTCCTATGTCTAACTGTCATGTGAACTTGAAACATCAAGTGACGTATTTCAAGGCTGTCCACTATCCTCAGCCTTATTTATTTTCATAATAAACTTACTACTGGTAATAACGCTCGTCCTATGAATTTTTAGGAATTAAGGAGTACGCATATAAAATTACTCCTGTTTATTAAAGATGCTGATAAAATGCAAACTTTTAGCAGCGTTGAGCAGCAATACAAACATGTTCTGGATGCTTTTCTCCACCTCTGAATGTAAATGATTGCTTCAAGACTAATCTGCGTCGATATCTGAACTAAAGATAAGAAGTGAAGTAACTGAGCGCATCGACCACTCCAGTAATCTTAAAACTTTCTTCAGTCCTGACGTGTTGGCGTCTGACGAATTCTCGGATGAGATTCGAAAACATCGTTTGGCTTTTATCAACTTACTTCATCTATAGTGTAGGGAAAATGTTTATTTAGCAAAGGACAAGCATGTTATATCTAACGTATTGATGGCCGATATTATCGATTCTGATTATCCACAACTTAATATTTTACAGCTAGCACCCAGCCTTACCTTATTCTATTATTCAGGCGCAAGGATCCGACTAGTTTGTCAAGAAGCCGATTTATCACACACGCACATATTATCACAATAATATATGTAGGACCTAGCCTTTGTCTCGTATGTCTGTCACACGCTACTGACCAATCACATGTCTTCTTTCAGACATGTCAGAGCATGCTGCGCAGTACTTCGTTCTGTTTTACTATATGAATGGGAATCACTGCCTTTGAGAGTAGATGATATTCATAAGTTATTGGTATTAGATCATAGATCTATTCTAAACATAAGTCGCATTTATTTGAGCCACGTGATTGTTATAACCGATAGTTGTCGACTAAGTGCTATGGCACAGGTACATCTAGTCCTTGTGTTCTATTCAGTCTTGTGTTTTGAAATTAAAACATACCTTTTTAGGAATCGATGCTTCTTTCTCGAGTCATACTCTTCATGTTCAATATTATTACTATAACCGATGTTACTACAATTTCATCTTGCAGTACTAATAGGGTATTACAACGTGGATCGGCTCTTACATATCAGGTTTTATGCTGTACATGAATAACCATCATACCTTTTTGGTGTGATATTTTATAAACATAACATATGCCAATCAAAATGTTGACGAGATTCGTCTGTTTTTATGGTTAATTAATTTTTTCATATGTTCACATAAGTTCTATATGGTGAACAAGTGAACTTTGAACTTTGTTTTAATTTGTTTAATTTTCTGTTTTTATTAGATGACTAAATACTATTAAATGAATGTTTAATAATTAATAATCTTTCGTTTTTTACTTTTCTTTTAGAATACTAGTGTCTTATTTCCTGTTTGCCCCCTTGCACTTGCATTTAGTCTACCTATTTTAATTGCTATCAACTCTCCAGTAAATCTTTATCATCAGTCACCCTTTATTTTCCTATTGACATTCGGGATTATTTTTGCTAAAGTTTCTCAACGTTTAGTGGTAAGTGTTATCTATCAAACGGAGACTTCTTTTTATTATGAATACATAACGTAAATGTTGTCTTTCACTGCTGGTAACAGTTATTACTTCGCATGGAAAGCCTAATCTTTGATGTGAAAATGTTTGTTGGAATCTTCATATCAGTTAATCAAACTTTAACGTTCACTGTATTTAGTTTTTATAACCGTTTGTTCTGTATGTGTATCGTTTTGTTAACTTCATTCAGTTGTTAGTTTGACTAATTTTTTATTATATTCAGGTTGCATTCTGTCGGCTGGTAAGTAGTTCGGTCAAACCTAAAGTGACAGTATATAAACGGCAGTTAGCAGTGGACTGAATCACTTAGAGCAACCTTCGCTCTGACACTCAGTATGACACTATACATTAGTTCTAGACAGTATCCATATAAGTGCAAGCGGAATATATGTTTCAAATCAAGAGATTGTAAAAATATGTAGACTAAGTTACCAAATTTTTGAATATGGATTCCCAAGACATGTCAAGCATCCGTGGTGAGACTTTCCAGTGACATATAGAAATCTCACTGTTCGATCCGTATCAAAGTGCGAACTTCGTGCACATGTTTTGTAAAAAGGTATATCAGATTTTACATCCGATAGCATCATTTGGAAGATTGACTATTCAGTGACTTGATACTGATTAGATAGCATGAAATTTCCAACAAAGCTGAGCTAGTGAATAATTTAGAGGATGAAATTAATTTCATAAAATGGTAGTAAGCAGTTTGGAAAGTTAAAGCAGTATCATAATTTGTTTTTAAACAATATTTTCTTACTCTTACTGATGATGTGTATCCATTAAACTAGTTTAAGTGCTGAACATTGCTTTTAATCCTCTCTTTTTCATAAAACACCCATGCCACGTAAAAGCGGTGAGTAGAACTTCTATGACAACCTGTAAACAAGCAGACGTATATCGAAATCGATTACGAACTTTCCATACTTGATCATACCAAGAATATATATATATATATATATATATATATATATATTATATATATATGTCCTGAGGTGGATGCATACCTTGAGTTAAGTTTGCCAGCCACAACTTTAAATGACATTCATTTCCACTTTTTTTCTCGAAGCATATTTCCTTCTTTATATTCGAGATGTTAGTTACAAATATTTCCAATTATATTATTTATAGAACGTTTATAGACGAGTAATGAAAGTATTAGTGATTAGTAATTGTAGGGTCTATATCTATTGGTAACTTGTACAGTGTTTTGTCATATTCGGTTTTGTTTCATTTGTGCGTTCAATTTGATTTTTATCGACCTTATTATCCAATGTCATCATCTGATGTTACTATTTTTAATGGCTGCTTGTAAGTGTTATTCATTTTAAGGAGTTTCAAAACACCACAATAATGGCGTGGATATCCTATTTCTTCTCGTCCGATTACTTTATTTTTCGTTGGATAACAAAGTCAGTTGACCTCCTAGACCCTTGGTTGTCAACATTTAACCCATGACTACACATCTACCATCCACTATGCAGGTAGTACTCGTTCTTTTTAAATAACATGTACAACTCTTTAGTAATGGGAATGCAGGTAGCAACTTAGTTATACCTTATATTATTAAGAATTTTAGAATTTTTCGTACTTCAGGTCGTATTTCACTTTGTCTTTTGCTGCTATTCATTCGTATTATTCGCATTAGATTGCAATTCATTTTTTCTGATTTCCTTTTAATTTAATAGCTTGCTCATATGACTAAAAGCGCTATCTCTTTGTTTGACTCCGTTATGTTTGGAGCTGCTTTATTACTTATAAATCAGTATTTTTCGTGTCCAGTATCCGAACTCTTAGTTTTGTGGATATCTTTAGTGAGTTCATTTTATTTTTGTTGTCATATTCTTTTGAAAATTAGTAAAACATATAATGTTTGAGTGTGTTTTCTAGTTGTTCTGTCTTACTTCAGATTTCCTTGCATTAGAAATCTCGCAGATACAGTTTAAAGTTATATATCCAGCTTATTGACTATCGTTAGGAATAGATGCATGTGTAATGTATCTGTTGGCTAGAAGAAATAATGGGTCACCTGTGTATTAGTGTACCGACTAACGTAAGATATTAGGATACATTGTTGTGACTAGTATTGTTAAGTTCTGTCCTAAAATACTGCCATCTGACATAAGAAATATATATTTAGATCACATTTCATTAAATTATATTACCAAAATTCGTTTCATGTGATCTAGATAAAGTTATCGTTGCAAAACTCGTCCAAAACTGATTTCTCCTTTTGAGTGAACTTAAAACAGAAATACAGGAATCTGGTGGGATGGGTTCACAGTCTAAGTATGGATGCAAATAGGTCTAACTGATTGTGCTCTAGATTTCCGCTATGCATATATATATATATATATATATATATATATATATATATATATATATATATATATATATTACTGCTCAGTACTTACTAGTGTATAGCAAAGAAAGTAACTTAATTTGTCAAGTGCTCAATGATTTGTTGTTGTTTGAGAAGTTATTTTGTTGATAATCAATTTGTCTCAGCTGATACAATCTTCTTCATAAATACATAACCGTCTGTAGACCAATTCACTGTTTATTTTATTCAAGGTTTAACAGTGATTCATCCACTTATAGTGAAGAAACTGAGATAATCTCTAGTGAAATATGAATTTTAGCTCCCAGCGTTATCACTTTACTCATAATTGTCGAACTAATTATTAGTACAGACAAGTCTAAAATCGGTTTATTTATTTAAAGAATATGGTTCATGTCTCCATCATTCTCATATTGTCACTCAGGGTTTTCAAGAGAGGATGTTCTGTATCTCAATCTAATATGACTACATTTCTTTATGTTATCGAAACCAATCAATGAACAGTTTGCTAGAGACAAGTTCCTCAAAAGTTATTAAAATTGTTACTTTCACAAACATATACGTAGCAGGTAACAGTACGGGGAGTTAACATTTCCCTAAGTAGTTAAATTCACTTGCACTATGTTTGGAAAAGCTTACGTCAGAAAAGATAAAGCTGCTGCAAAAATATGTTACAATTTGTTTATTATTTATTACTTATAGATATTCGGAGCTATGAATATCATGGTATACGATGTGGATGTATGTATACAGTTGGCTAACTTTCTGAATATTTATGTATTTCGAATTGGTCGACTATCGTCTACACGTAACAATACTAAAAATACACTTGTGAATTCGTCGGTTCAGGGCAGCACGCACAAAAATTCACATCGTATACGAAACAGTTCGCATAATCGATAATATTCAACACTTCAAGTACTTTGTATTTTCACTTTTTCTTTTATAAATAACTAGTGATACACGTAAATACATACATTACAGAATTAACAACATACTAAAACTATCACTGAGTTCTGACTCAACTGTTGTATATGTATATTGGATACAAATGTGAATCTCTTATTCTCCTCAAGATATATATTTATACACATATACATGTATAGTGGGTAGCTTTTTGTAACTTGTAGTTTCCAGGGCTCAGTGTATGTTTGAACACTTAAAATTTCTGTTCAACATGACTTTGTAATTTTCGTCATTTATTTACTCTTTGTATTCACATTTGACATTTTTATACTGTTTTTCCTTTGATATTATTTCGCTTGTTTGTACGCCATTTGTACCTAATGGATTACTTCCTTTATTTTCACATTAGCTAATTAATTCATTGATTTCTTCTATACTATAGATCTGTGTTTACGAATATTGACTATCTGTGTTTTCTTTTGGTTCACAATCATGTCATATATGTGTATACATTAAACTCATCCTGTTTTCCCTTTAATATAAAAGATGATGTACACCTGACTTTCATACTCGTACCCGGTATAATAATACACAGTTTTCAGTTCTGAGTCTGTGTGTATTTGCTGGTACTATTGATTATTACCCTTTCTTTTTCATTTTCCCCATTTGAGGATTTGTTTTCACTCTTCTTATAAATTATTCACTAGAAATTATATTAAATTGACAATTCATGCAAATGTTACAAAATGAATAATTGTTGTTAACAAGTAGGTATCCGTTCTACATTTCCAGACACCTAAGTAATGCAGAATAATCGCGTTCAGCTTATTGCCAGTCTGTTCCCTTAGAATTAAGATAATCCAAACACAGTGAATACAAAATGAAAGGAATTCTTAGGAAAATTAGTACTGCTTTATAAAATGTTCTAATTTAAATTCCGTGATCGTAGCCATTTATCTCAGTTTTGGACTAAGCATTCCGAGTTTAATAGACGTGTATTTACAGACTCCTCAATCACAATCTGATGTTCTTAATGATTCGATTTCCTTTTCTTCAACTTGGGATATGTATAAAATTGTACATCTAAATCCTGAAAATATTTGGATTACTAAAATAGATCGAGAATAGTGAGATCCAACTGTAAAACATATATGAATATTCGCGGAAAAACTAGTTTGGTGAGGATCAAGATTATTGAAAGTAGCACTGACAAAAAAAAAGTTTGTCGTGTAATTGCCAAATGATCTCTAGTATGCAATTACATTTTATTCACTGTCGACGTAGCGTTTCTTCTGATCATTAATTCTAATCTAAGCGTAATCGTTTTTTACTGACAAAATACGAGTTTATTGTATGATAATTAATTGTGTAAAAATTAAAGATACCGTCGTAAGAAATTCAGTGGGTGATACTATCGAGAAACGTCTTCGTTTTACTATATTCTATTATTTTGGTTGCTATGACATTATCGGCTAGTTTTGCTTTCAGTGAAGTAATGAAATACTGTTGCAGTTAGTTTTATGATTAATATGTCTAACTTTTAATAGCTCAGTGGTTTGTGCAAAACTTGATGACTGCTCAACGTCAGGTCTAAAAGCAATCTAATATATCCCGCTTCCCGATGCTTTTTGTAGAAAGGTACATTCTTCCAATAAGTAAACAAGAAATTTACTTTTCTTATATACATATCTGACCCTAAAAGTCAGATAATTCTTAGTTGGTACATCAATCAATGTTGCTTGACTTGGCGAATTCACTGTTTCCTATTTTGTGATTTAAGTTCATGGCATAATTTCCGTCTTATAGTTTAATTATTTTGATTCAGGATTTATGTATACGCGTATTCATATAGGGCAGCGTAGATCCGAATGAAAATATAATTTTTTATTTCATCAATATTCAAATGCATTTCTCTTGTGTACATAAAATCTTATTATTTTGAGTGATTGTTTTATTTCTTATACCGAGAATCGTAAAACTTAGGACCACTTTCCCGAGGATAATTTGGTACTTATTAAATATAGATTATTTTAATATACTGTTTATTGTAAGCCATTAACCTTTCATCAAACATGAACTACATTGAATTAACTACTTACTGACTATCCTTTTTCTACATCGGTTATACACTTGTTCTATACCTATGTTATTTTCCTATATATGCCTCTATGCACTTTGTAAATTGTATTACTATAATCGCTCAAGTTAAAGCTGATTTAGTTGAGTACATTAGTTTTCATCTTTTGAATGGAGATAGGAAGAATTAAGGTAGACTAACAGGCGTTAAGCTTACCCAGTCATTGTTTGCAGGTTGCTGTAGCAATCAACCACATTCACCATCGAATAAGTAAGGCCATAATCGTTATTGACCACCAACTGGCTTAATAAAGACTTAATGATTTTATTTGATGAACAGTATTCGTGTTGCAATAAAAAATGGTTGATGGAATGCATTGTGTGAGATCTTTTTATCCTACAAATGCTGTTTTGAATAGATTGATAGCACAAACGAGTACATCCCTATCTACACTGCTTCTATTCAGTTATAATTTGCTTGTATTCAACATAAAAGAATTAAGTTTTAGATTCATAGTATTTTAATTCAACAGGAAAATCATTAATAAGTATCAGTACCCTGTATGATGATTTACATTAATCATGAAGTAACTGTGCTTAATTCACACAGTACTGATTCTAATTCTTTTTACTAACAAAACCAACGTTATATGGAGGTATTTAGATGCAGAAAAAGTGCTAAAACGTAACATGTCGATTTACATTAAATTGAAAGAAAAACAATTGTTTAAATTCCTATCGAATCATATGATCTGTCAGTAAAATGTTCTCTAAAACAAATGGCAAGAAAATTTAATCAATGCCATTTAAATTATTTGATAAGCAATATTGGCGTTGTTAGTTAAGGAAAAAGAAGTAACTATCCGTGAGTAAGTTGAAAGTAAACCATGAATTAACTACTATACTAAGGTAATTATATGTGCTACACAGTAGATATGTTTCAGTACGAAAAATGCATATTCCCTTCACCAACAGATTACTACAAATGAACCTAGAATTCACTTATGAATGTGCTGCTGGAATCTCGAAAGGATTTTGAGTCCTTTCTGTAGAATATTTCTTGTTTTAATCCGGCGACTACTGTTTTCAGCTGACTTTGTGTAAGTATAAAAATCGCATTCACACTATTGTCTTCACGCTTGCTCTAGTTCAGCTTTTTCTTTTGATTCACGTTTATTAATTTCTCGATGGACTATCTTCTCAAGTACACTATTATTCATGGTAGCTAATAAAGAGTAGTATATAAATAGGAAACACTTCCTTGACTTTGGTCATTCGGTCACTACAGGCAGCATTTAAAGTTATCTGTACGGGGAAATCTATACTCGTATCAGAAGCTTCTCCTACTAAAATCCAAAACTGCAGACTGATAGTTCATATCGTTCGTTTTACTAACTTTTTGTTTCAAATACATCTATGTTCTATTTTAGTGACTATTTCTGACTTCAGTTTGTTTCACATCAATTCACTTTACGTCGTGCAACATATTCCTGGTAATTATTAATCTTTATTTGGTTTCTACAACAGCTTTGGTTAGTTTTCGAGTTCAGTAACCGATTTTTTGAACCACTAAGTGGCGGTATAACATTTCACTTTTACGTAGTATTATCTTCAAGAAATTGTTAATAATAAAAATGATACTTGCAAAAAATTGTATTTAAATGAAAATTGTTGGGCTTCAATAACGAACCTGGGACTTTGGGGTCTTACGGCGAGTGTTTAGCACCTGTGCATTATGTTTGAATCTAACAATCTGTATTTGAAACATCGATTCCCGTTTGTTTCTGTTTTATTATCTTGTAAGTGATTGTTATTCAGGTATTTGCCCATTCCTGTGGACTCACCACTTAACCTGATTACAAAAAATGTCACAAGTATACCTTGTCGACTATTTAATTTGTAACCTGCGTATTGAGAGTTTCAATACTCATTTTTCATCAGTTGGAAATATTAATTGAAGCCTGTTTGAACTTACTTTAGTATAGGCAACTGACCAATAGTTTCCTCTTGCACAGCACTACTTATCTCCCTTGTATTTAGTTTCATCATAGATGTCCTCCTAGAGGTCTCACTTCCTTCATTTACCTTCCAGGAATTGATCTCCTTCCAAAAACCCACTCATGATGATGTGGTAAGGCAACTTGAACCAATTAGCATATATGCTAGGTTCTACGTTGTTAATTACTGACTGACTGGTAGCACTGAAGATTAAAAGCCTGGTACAGAAATGTGCATACAGTTATTAAGTTATTTCTTAATAGCTAATTCATTATTACTACCGTTTTCTCCTTGATCA